>OX465281.1:249276942-250593792 GCA_949987705.1 Thereva unica | reverse complement strand
ATATACCTTTAACAGCTGATAAGAAGACCATCACGTCCTCGAAAATGTTACACGTACAAAATTTAGCAATAGAATTAATGGCAAAACCAAGTTATCAAATAAAACAAATGCAAATGTGAAAACACATTTCTTGCCGATTACATCTACAGAAACCCTACCTAAATTAAAATTAATTTCATCTCCTAATAATTCTAATGTTTTTATTACCTCGTTTAAGCCAATTTACTACACTAGTGACAAATAATATGTTACCTACAAAACCCAAGGATATTTTAATGTACTCAACTGTTACGGACAAACAGTTAGAATTGAACGCATCGCAAGCATCACAATGCAAGGAACGCAACACCAGTAGCTCCTAATAACAATAAACGTCGCATAATGAAACCAAATCAAGCGTTTCTTCGTATTTTATTTATTCTTCAAAATAACCCTCATATTCTAACTTTCCTAACAATATTCTACCCAGTCAATAAATGCCAGTAACTCAAACAATTCAACTTTAACCACTTTATAAAATAACTATTATCCCTTTCAAATTCAATAGTCCTCGAATTGCCGGTAAATTAATACAACCACCTACACAACCGCGCACTACGCAATATCAGGGGATGATTTCATATCCTCCTTTAAAATCAGAAAAACCATAATTAACCTACATAACAACTGGCTATAATTTATGCCTTGAAATACAGTGCCCACATAAAAGAATTCAACTTTCTTTATCGCCGAAACACAATCATATAAATCCCACACATATAAAATCTGAAAAAATATTTTCTTTTAACATAATTGATAATTTCAACAGGTATCAAACTAATTACACGCCCTGTACTAAGGATTACGCATTCCCAGTCTGAAAATTGAATTCGAAACCACTTCTTCATACATACATAACCTAATATCAGTTAAACAAATCGCATTTAATTTCAGTCCATCCACTCTGCTTCATTTTCAAATTTAGTTGTACAACAAATCGCTTCATTAACAGCCTTAACCTTGAACTTGAAATTATGTCAGCTGCAACTAAATTCCTTGTAATAAAATTTCTAACAGTTGAATATTAACACTTTTGTTATCATAATAGGTTCGCTCTCTCAAATCCCTTTGTTATCAATTAATTATTTGTCACAGCTATCTTTGAACAACTCATACCGATCATTACATATATACGAAAACGTAGACAAATAATATGGTACAAAGTTCAACAGTCGAGTCATAGGATCATCGTCTCTTACAAAGACGTAACCGAGATCGATAATGACATAAAAATAAATTCAGGGAATTACCTTCATTGAGAGAGTTAAAATTTATATTTTGGGCCACTCGCTTGGTTTCTCAAGGTCTTAGTGAAAATTAGATGTACTGCATATTATATCGAAACCACCAATTTACTTGGAGATGATAAAATTCCAATTTGATGCGTTTCTTAAGGAAGATACATTTCTAGCGGGATGGATTAACAAAATTATTCATAATTAATTTGTATTATTTTGCTTCCCTTTAGCCAATCCCTTTGATCATTTACCTATTCAATTCTAGAATCATGGTTATTGTTGATATGCTACTAAGTTTGAAACGATGAAGATAATAACTATGAAGAAACAAAAAAAATTTTTTCATTTAAATATTTATTGCAAACGTCCCGACGTAAAATGCGTTTTCATTTTAGTAATGGGGACACTACTAAATTCAAGGTGTTGCAAAATAGATTAGTAAAAGTTACTCGATTCTAAAGTTATCGTTTATTTATTTATTTATTGCTTCTCTATTCCCTCTTCTCTTATTGTATTTATTTATTTTTTTTTTCAATTCATCAAGGTCGACTTGGGCTAATAAAGGTTACTGAGTCTAGCGCCATTGTTTCAGTTCATCTATTGTTTCTCCCCTTCCTCTTCTCCCATTTAGTTTCAACACCTCAAGGTGATTTGTTAATTTACTGTTTTGAAACATACCAAAATGTTTCAACGGGGGGGAGTATGTTCAAATACTTTCACAGCGAAGAATTACCCTTGGTTATCCTTTTATTTTGGCGGCTCAAAGTCCAACCACCGAATCACCTTTAGGGCATTTAATTTCTTTTATTATTACAGATGAATAACATTAACGTATGAAGAACAGGTTTAATTACACACTTTCGGAACCACTGGATAAGGAAGCTTGGTCATTTGGCTACTAATGGACATCCATCAAAACATAAACATCATCATATTTGGCCAAGATCGCCAGATTAACCATCATCATATTACATCAACATTAAAATAATTTAAGTTTATTATAATTAATTTTGAACTTACGATATTCATTCAAAATTTACTCTGGTAACCCCATCACCTCAATACATGCGTACGTATAAAATCGCATTCCCACTTTTATTATCGAAGCAAAGATCACTTCAAACGTTCCGGTTTTCTTTTGTATCCCCACTTGAACTTGAAATTCAAGCAAACGATTAAATATTGTTGCGAACGAAACGCTCGCTCTCTCTGCACCGGAGCTTCACCGAGGTAAGTTGATCCTGGACTTGTTCCTTTTTTCCTCCTTATTCTTTTTTTTCCCATTTCTAACTTTCCTCTGTTGTTGGGTTTCGACCAACAACAGATTTACTAATTTTCCTTGTTGTTGGGATTCGACCATCAACAAGGTTTACTAACCTTTTTCTGTTTTTGGGCTTCGACCATTAACAGATTTACTAATTTTCCTTGTTGTTGGGATTCGACCATCAACAAGGCTTATTAATTTCGTTTGTTTTGGGTTTCGACCATAACAAACTACTAACCTTTCTTTGTTGTTGGGATTCGACCATCAACAAAGATATTAATCTTTACTGTGTTGTTGGGATTCGACCATCAACACAGTACTTCCCTTCCTTGTTGTTTTCATACAACAGTAATTTCCTTTTTTTTTGTCATACAAGTTCAAGGTCAACTCTAAAAAACAGGTGAGTACCTCATTTTATATGCTAATAAAATTCTATATATATTTTTTTTTCTTTTCTCTTTTATTTCTTTTGTGATTCGGTGATTGATTTTATTATTTCTTCGAAATTTTAAACTTCGCGATTTAGTGAACAACGTTGTAGAGGTGATTTTTGCAATTCGATAATTAATTCATAGCTTACATCGTTGACGAGGTGATGAGATTGACTTTATAGTTTTCAACATTGTCGAGGGTGATCCAAATAAATTTTGAGTGAGTCTTCACTTGAATTAATACTTTGTTAAACTTATGAATTGTCAAAATTTTTATCCCTTTTGTATCTTGAAGTTATTAAGAAATTGAATTATAGTTTTCAACATTGTTGAGGGTGAATTAAGTAAACTTTGATCAAATCGTCATTTGACTAAATAATTTGACAAATCTCTAATTTATCAGAAGTTTTGTTCTTTATTGAAATTTGAATTAATAAACTTACTAACTAAACTAATTAACTAAAACTAAATAACTAAATTTGAACTAATTTATATGAACTTGAATTTTATTGAATTACTGATATTTGAATTATCATGAATAAATTTGAACTGTTATAACTGAATCCTACTTCTTCTTCTTTTATTTGGTTTTTGTTTCTTTACCTTTTTTTTCACAGGTGTACTGCAGTTAGAAGCGTCAGAGAAATTCCGCTATTCGTTTAAAGTTTTTGTATAAAAAAAAACACCACACAGAGAGCCCAGATCGACACACCAGACCGACAGACCAGATAGATAGACCAGTCAGACAGACCAGACCGGCAGACCAGGCCGACAGACCAGATCGTCAGACCAGGCCGACATACCAGACCGACGGACCATACAGACAAACATTGGACCCATGATATTCTCCTGAGCGGAGCAGTCCATTCTTATATGTCAATGGCTTTAGCTTTATCGATTTGAATGAATCTTTTAGATTGACGAGCTTGAATTTTCGTCCAGTTAAGATGAAACAGTTTGTCCAATTCCTGATGACCGATATTAAGTGGCAGCTAACTGCAGAAAGGTTTCGGTTCGACGGATAGCACGTATCTTAGCTTGAAAAATAATGGGGGTGCCATGGAAATTTTGCTCCTTGGGCCATATACGTCCTTATACCAAAAAGACGTTCTTCCTCTCAGTGATCCACAAGATATCCCGAATTAAAGGAGAATATCAAAGCAGCGAACTCGCCAGAGCTGCCTTCATAGCCTCAGTCAGACAGGTGCTTTTAGCTCCCGTGATGCTAAGGCAAGCTAGTCTTTGTGCCTTAGCCAACTTAACCACAGCCCTACCGTGATCGCTACCGTGACATGTTGAAAAGATTGCTTGTGGTCGCAACACACGTGGTTCCAACAGGACGGTGCCACATCGCACCCAGTTCATGTTACGATGCACATTTTATATATCGACCTAGAACATAAAACGCACCTTTTAGTATGCTTAGTACGCGGGCATAGATAGTTTTTGACATAGGGTGTTGAAGTAGATGATGAGAGCAACAAAAAAGTTCAAGACTTGCCAAGAATCTACACTCTGTGTAAAAGTTCAAGTGTAGTTCAAGACTTGCCAAGAATCTACACTCTGTGAATCTGGACCATACGTAGGCCCCGGTTCTGCCTGCTGCTGTTAGCCAGGAGGAGTATCTTGCTCCAAGTTAATCTCCTTGGCTTTGATTTGACCGACGCCGTAAAAAAGTACATGCTCGACTTTTTCAGCTGCATGAACGACTTCTCGGCAATGCTTAGAGGAAGAGCTTGGCCGTTCTAGTCCCCCTTCCTACCTATCCCTTGACAAAAGGTAACCTCAATCGGCTGGTTTGGGATCACCAACCTGTGGAGAACCTGTTATGGTTTCGTAACATCTTTAGGGACACAGAAAGTGATTCTCTTAAATTTTGGGAAGATTTCCTCGATTACTTTCAGGTTACAACACTCCCAAGATCGTAGCTTGGCGATTGCATTCTTCAAACATTAGTTGGTGGGTTTGTTAGCACAGGTGATCTTAATGAACCCCTTTGACACCTTTACACCCAAAAACTGAGGTGAGCAATCGCCTTCAAGACTTTGACACAAATTAAGAAGGATTGCTCCTCCCACAATTTGCCCAGGATAACTGCCTTGGTGTTCCCAGCCAAATTATTTCGGTATGAGGGTGTTTGTACCCCCCCCCCCCTCTTTCTTCTTCTGGAGTCCCTGCGCCACTGGAGCATCCTGTAACCTCTGCCATTTAGGCGGTGACCAGGTGGATCCGGCATGTAGTACCAATTTTCTGATGCGTCCAGAAACTTCTGGCAGAACAACACTATCTGCTTTTTACAGCTCCCCGGATTCCTGACCGTCATCCTGCCCTCTGTTTGTTGTTTCGGCCCTCTTACTCCAGCTCTGAGCATATACTCAAAACTTTGCTCTTTGCCTGGTTTGGTTGGTCCATGGCAGGTGTATAGCAGGCCAGGAAAAGGTCCTTCCTAACAGAGCCTCCATATCACGATAAGGCATTTATACAACTGGGTTAGGCTTGTATCCAAAGGTGATCATTCGCGGGAGTGCTAAACCCATCACCGCCATTCAGTCCTTAACACTTACATTTACATCTTTAAAAGGAGTGCTACCTACTACCTTCGTTAGTTATTTGGGGCAGGGGGCAGCACGAGGACGGTTCGATTTTGCAGATAGAGGAACCCTTAGGTGTCTTGAGGGAGGCAATGCTATTTGTGTGATCCTTAGCCAAGATTTTATGTAACATCGTAGAGGCTGGAAGTTTGTCTATTTCTTCGCAGAAGGCTTTCCATGACCGTATCTTGGATCTTCTCAGATATTTATTGTAATCAGCTTATTTCTTCTTTTTTCCTGCGATTTAACCTTCAAAAATTTCCTTCTTCGTACGTCGTGATCTTGATCTGCGTCCATCCAGGAACACAACTGTCAATTGAAAAACGTCAAACAATTTCCAGTTTTCCTAAGACGCAAACCTCTGAAAATCAATTCTGGAGTTTGAACGGAATTTTTCATACAATATGTCACTTGAAATGTTGAGTAGGCACACATGCTTGGCGGTGTCTCCTCTTCTTCAAGGTAAGCCAACCGAAAACAATTGACATTCTCTCGCTCATAATCGTCATTCTTTGCCTACAATGATATCTTCGAAATGTAACCCATCCAGAACCACAAAGAATATTAATCTCGCCGCGCTGCGTCCCACCTGCAGTGCAGTGTTTACATACTGCACCGAATGCCAAGGCAGAACCATCATTTTCCAGGATTTAATTAGCAAATAGACCTCATCTCGCCATAAAAGTCTCGCTTATTCTCTCTTATGTCGCAGGCGACGTGCCCAGAATTTATCGACGCTGCCTTGTGGGGCTCCTTTGCGCGCTGCTCAGACATCAAGGTGCTAACAGCCATTCCCGCCAGCAGCAGTTTGTGGCGTAATGCGAAAAAAATTGGATAAAAACAGAATTTTCCCAGGCGTTCACTTATGGTGTCGCGATCTTTTTACGCGAACGACGCGACGGCGAGCAATCTAACTCCTGTAAGTCTCGCTCGGCGCGGAGATTCCTTCTTTTCAGATGACAGCAGCACTCCACAGCAGCAGCCACTTCCATTATTGGGGATTCAATTTATGGATGTTCGGGTTAATTTAAAGCTTGTAATGAACTCCTGCCGAGTTTCTGCATTTTTAGCTAAAAATTGCCTTTGCCCAAAGCGGACGCACAACGGATGATCTTCGCCTCCGAAACTCCGGAGCGGGATCTGTGGTGGATCGGGGGGTCCAGGGACGGGGAAAATCCTGATTGTGATTGATAACCATTACCCTAACGAAAGGTGTTGCAAGTTCCACGTTCTGCATTTGAAACTGATTTGTATTCAGCTCTTGAACGGCTCAGAATTTCGGCCAGTCTCGAGTCCTTTTTGCGAGTGTGCGTCGCAGTCCGCACAAGTCCTTGCCACAATATTTGACACTTTGCAGGAATTCGCCCTGAATTTTAATTGCTGCAAGGAATCCCAGATCGCATCTCCCGATAAGCCACCGATGAACGCCCGATAGTGCGCTAATTGCATTATTCATCGACAATTTGTTAACAGGTGAGGCCTTGCACGCGAAGTCGCATTTCGCTGGAGGTAAACTCCTCCTAATTGGTGCAATTTTTTCCTGCGCTCGGTCAGGTGAGATGCTGCTGCTAGATACGAGAGCGGTCGCCGCAACCACGCCAATCCCTTGGAATTGCGCTTTTGAATGGACGTTTGGAAATTTCTATTCGGCAAGATGTTAATTTTCCTCGGGGTGTGTTAACTTCGGGTACGGTTGTGGCGTTTCTAATCGATTATAATAAAAATCGAATTTCACATTCTCTTTGGAACTAATAATTATTAATAAGCAAGAAATTGTGAAGTTAGGATTTTGTGGGTTATTAATTTCTCGGTGGGGAATGTTTCTTATCTTTTACATAAGCATCTCCATGTTTGACAATCGGGGCTCGGCCCATGAACTGGCGCTTAATTGCGAAATTATTCCCAATTGGATCTGCTACAGATGACGGAGAGCATATGGCGACCGTAGGATGTTGGAGGTTGATTAATTCATTCAATTCACAACCTTTGATCGTAATCTCTGTAATCTGCAGGAAAGTACAAATTGAATATGAATTTTCGATTTATTGAAATGGTCCCCAAACGATTTATTCAAATTCAAGCGTTTTAGTACCTGCTTTCGCCAAAAATTACAAGTCCTTTCGAATGTCGTTTGTAAGGTTACAAAATAGACGCGGATATAACAAAAACTGTTGTTGCTTTTAATTTGGTTAACTTTTCTGTTATAGAAGAAGGTGGGAGAAGCTACTCGAAAATCGATAGGAGCCTTGGAGCTAAGTTCCATCTCAAAAGATACCGAGATGGAATATGTAGACGTATCCCATATACCTATTGAGTGCGTTTTCAAGCTCGGTATGCTGGACTCAAGAAATTTGCACAAAGAAACACTAATATAGCAACAGGAGTTCTGGATCAGTGACGACATCGGTTGTTGACTTGCTCAACTTTCGAAGTCCAACCAAATTCAAGGCAGTCCTACAAGTATGCAAAGCAATTGACAAACAGCATGAAAGCTCATTCAAGATGTACTGAAGTGCATCTAATCTCACGCAGGTGGCGCTAACACCCAAGACCACATCCACACCCAACTCTAAAACCGATGACGTCATTGGTCGAGAACTCCTGTAGCTATACTACTGAAAACTTTTGCATTTATTTTTCTAAAAAAGTAACAACAGTTCAGAAATTTTGACAGGTACTTATTTTCATTGCAGTCATTTAAATTGTTTTATGATTGTTTGGAATTAATGAAATTATTTTAATTAGTAAGGAATTGAATTTGAACCGTCAGCGTATGTATTTTTGTAGCATTGCTGAAAGTTACTTTCAATTTCAAAAACCCCCTGACACGTCATGTACTCATATCTGTGTATCGACACTATTTTCTAGAAGAATACCTAAAATTTTTATCAAAAGCGACAGGTCATAAAAAACGACATTTCTGCTGTAATTTCTTTTCTGTAGCATACTGGTTGCAGAAATTGATGCAGAAAATATTTCTGAGCGATTTTTTGAACATTTTTTGCATAGGCCAAGAAATTTTTTGGGTCTAATATGGGCTTTTTTGGAAGTCAGCCATCCGATAACTGAAAGGGTCGGTACACGAGCGTACAGCGGACGGACAATTCGAACGAGCAAACATGAGTTTATGGTGAAAAGGTTGAGAGAGGATGTAGAATTCCATCAACCTCTCTCGTTAGGCGACCCTAACTTTGCTCGACCAGAAACTGTGGATATATGGCTGGGATTCCAGTTGGTCAGCGTATAATATTTGGTTGGGTTGTTTCAGGTAAAACAACTTCCCGCATTTATCAGACTTCGAATATGAAAACCTTTCACGTCAAGTTAAGACTAGCCTCTAATTTAAAACAAATATTGGGAATTGGAGGAGAGCGTTATGAACAACACTTCATCGATTTCACCGTTTTCTTTGTTAGTATTATGTAAACGCCGATTACGAAACACCATGAAATTCATCGGTGGTGGAATATTTTGCTACCTCACCGTACTCATTGAATCACCGAAGGAATGTAGCAGCCCTATCGAATAGAAACGTAGCTCTGGGACGTTTGCACGGAACTTTAGACCCTCTGGGTTCACTATCGCAGCCCGCTGTTCTTTTCGTACGCACAATATTCTGAGAGTTAAAAATTAGACTCGCTCGTTTTTAGTTTGCAACAGGCATGCACGCCTGTACGCCTGAGTAAAAATTCGTCTTTTCCAAATGTACCCGCGGAGTACACCCGCATTATTTTAGAGCAAAGGGACCTTGGGGGGCCTTGAAAAAATTGTATAGGATGAAGAAAACGTGTAATTATCATGGTGGCCATAAAGGGTGCCAGTAACATACTTAGTAGACCGGTTCTGGCTCGATTGCTTAGGTCAAGTAGCATTGGACGTTTTTAGTACTTGGTTGGGGGACCGTTTCGTAAAACAACATTCGCGTTTGGAATGGTAGATTACGAACATATCTGTCTGTAACAGAGGTTCTCCAACAGCCTGTTTTGAACCCTTTTTTTTTATGTGTTAGTGCTAAGCTCAGGAGTCACCCTTTGTACCACCTGCCTGGCGAAGACGCTCACTCTATCATTACCCTCGAGCCTTCACCACCTGGCTAGAAAGCACTATGGGACTTTGATATCACAACCTCCTGGCTGTGAGGACATAAAAATACGCATCCTAACAACTTCCACCTGCGCTTGAAAGGCAATGGCCCGGTTACCTTAGCTGAAAGTTCGGCAAAAAACACATGCGTACGTACGTACTAATGAAATGATTCACTGTTCCACCTTTCTCTCTGACTGGTTGCTTCAATTAAAATTCATGGATAGTGGGATATTTGGCTCCACAATACTAATTGAACATTGAACATATTAAGTTGATTTTAGTAACGCGTAGGTTTAAAAGTTGAGTTAAGAGTTGAATTGAGTTGAGATAAGTTCAGTGGAGATAAGTTGAGTTGAGATAAGAATTGGGTTATAATTTAAGTTGACTTGAGTTGAGTTAATTTGTTTTTTAAGAGTTGGGTTACGGCATGAGTTAGTTTAGTGATTCAAATTGAATTGTGATAAGGGTTGCTATAAGTTAAAAGAACCGTTAGGAGTTGACTTGAATTGAGTTTTGAGTTTAGAGTTAAGAGTGAGGTTTCAGTTTAGAGTTAAGAGTGAAGTTAACAATTGAGTTGTGTTAACATTGGATTGAGTTAAGGAGTCAGTTCCGATCAGGTTACCCATGATTCAATGGTTCCGCTCGAAATCCAAAATGGCCATACAAATAGTTAGTATATAGGGGTTATTGAGGTTGCAAATAACAAATTTGTGGTCAAAACCTATAAATTCAAAATATAGGCGGCAATATGCCTTGCGTATTTATGTCTTTACATAATACATTCCCATATGGCACAGCTGTGGATGTATTATGTGTTATATATCATGTTTTAGGTATTATGTATTATGAATTATGTATTATGTAATGTTGCACTGAAAAATGGGTAAAAATTTCGCTTCTGCCGGAAGTCCCGCGATTCCACTAATTTTTATTTCACAAAAAATAACTAGGCTCGGAAAACATAACTAAGTTAATTTCTACTCTAAAGAGACTAACCTCGAAAATACTTTATCGCCCCAAAATTTTCCTCCAATTAAAGCTTGTGCCGTCTTTGCACTTTGGAGCACGACCAAAAGGCGACAATCGTCTTTAGAGAGCCTTCCCCGACCTAAGCTAATGCAAATTACAGAAATGCTAATTAATATCTACTCTTTCGAACGTATAGAATCCTAGCTACAAGGTGCAAAAGAATTTAAGTCCAGAGATCCGAAAGTATAAAACGTTCAATATTGTGCCATCAGAGCTTCAGATCTAAGTACAGCTGTACTAATTTTCCCTCTTTTTTGCTAAAAGGACATCTTCAAAAAAAAAATTTGGACAATCGAAAGGCATGCAATTAGCTTCCAACTACAACCACTAGCACTATTCGACGATTGCCAAAGGTATGACAATAGCACAGAAAACAGCCTTCACATATTTTTTTTCGGGAAAAAATTCAAGGCTTGCGCCGATGAACTACATTAAAACACAAAGCCATCATCCTCGGCTGCTAGATTTGCCAGTGACTGACCGCTTTGATGGCATCAAGGTAGATTTTTCACCGGAGCACGAGCTGCGCAGAGCCCATCATTATAATTCCATCATCATTGGCGGCAGAACAAAAAACGACACGATGCCAAAGTCCGAATCGCGTCCCAGGTACAAAGGATCTGTCCAGAAGTTGAGATATTATCCATTTCGACAGCTTCACATGTCCCCAGACGAATTTAAGGGAAGGTGTTTTAAAGTCTGCCAAATGAGGCGCAACTCTCGCCAAGGACCGAGGACCGATCCCTGCGCGGATGCATAGTGCCATCGGCTCCCCGTACTCTGAGCTGGCTAATTTCGCTAATGCGCGTCCTCTACCGGGCAGGTGTACATTTTTTCTTAGTTTTCGTCCGTTTCCTTTTGTCCTTCAATTACGCCACCTTTGATTGCAATTGAGCTAATGAAGAATGACCCCCAGTCATTGGCTGCGTCGTTGTTGTCCCGGCGGCGCAGGAATCCCATTTAATTGCATTTTCCGTATTGCTTGGTGGAAATCCATAAAGGTAAGCACTCAGGTTGCCAATTAACGTTATTGAGACCTCATTGCACAGCGTGCTCCGCTAACCACCACCCAGTTGCCGATTACTTAATTTCACGGTTCAAAGAGAGCACAGAAACGCTCCGGGCCGAACCAATCCGAAGGAATTCCTGAGACACTGAGACGCAAGCAATCACGGAATATTTCGATATGGTTGCGAGCCGCACAGGTAAGACGCGGCGAGCACCTTCACCCAAATTAGGACCGCGTGCTTTTATGGCGCAGGCATCTTAACAACGCTGCGCAGCCCTTTTTCTGGGCCCCAGACTCTTTGGCGAGCTGCGATGCGAACTTCTGCACACAATTAGCCCGTGACGCTGTTAAGGCGAGCCACAATCCCGCATCGAAGGCATTTTAATGTCTAAATTAAAAGTGGTGCGCGGCAATTAAGACGCGATGCCCCGAAAAAAAAACAAATTCCAAACTGTCGACAAATTTCTAAGTTGTTGACACTCGCCGAATTCCGCTACGTGCGGAATCCGCAACAATCCCTTAAGGGCCATGCGTTGCGTTTTTCCCGTAGGGCGGACGGATGCGTTTCACCTGCTACTAGCCAATTTGTCAATTTCCATGCCGTAGGTGCAGGCTCGTCAATAATTGCTGAGTTAGTGGAGATGGCCAATCTACGACCATCGGACAGGCAATTCGCGTCCTCCGATGATCAAGATTAGACGTCCTGCGAGGGACAATAAACCGCCGGTGGTTAACAAAAACGTTGCGTGTTCCTCCGTGTTCCTCGAAAAGTCGCTTGTAAATCGTGCCTTCCCCTCGGGCCCGGCTTCTTAGGCAATAAATTAAAGATGTGACGTAATTACGGACAAGGGAGGACACAATCAAACTTAATTGTGCCGTAAATTCAATTATTTAAGCAAACATCACCGCATGAGTTATGAAGACTGTAATCAACACGTAAGGAAGCACTAAAATACGAGTGCGTCCAGCCCCAGCACGGAGCGAGCAGGACCGCGCAGCCCCAGGTAACATCGCCCATAAAAGGGTAGAGGAACACCTGATAACACCTGAGATTCGATCAATATCTCTGAACACATGTTTCAACATCAAAGGAAGACGTCGTCGTCCAGGCAGCAATCGGCGAGTTTCACTTTCTGCCGCGCGAATTGCAATTCGATCGGATTGCACATGCCCATGGCCCGACCGTGGGCCGACCGTGTGTCCGCCTCGCCTGACTGCCCCAACTTCGCACCAAGAGTCGTCGGCAGCAAGTACTCAGCGTAATTGCTCTTAAGTGCACACATCTCGTTGCAGCAACAAATTGGAGATGAGTCGAGGAGAGAGAGCGTTTCGCCGAAGGGTTCGCGCGTCCGGAGCAGATGAAGGGCCACCAGAAGGCAATTATGAGTCGCGAAAGGAGCTGTTGTGGCAGGCGGTAATCAAATGGTGGTTAAATACGCGTTTATCATCACCTCCGCCGCAAGTCGCAGCTTGTAATTGAGGCGGAATTTGGGCGAACTTATGAACTTTTATCGACTGTGAATAAAATGCAAATTGACGGCGATTTGTGGATTTGGCCGCTCGTGCGAGTTTCAAACACGGAAATGTCAACCTGGAGTCTTCCTGAAAAATATATTTTGTTAACTAAGACAAATAAAAGTCAATTATAAATATCCTGTTTTTTTATGGAATCCGAAAACGATAATCGACCGTTTTTGACATAAATGAGAAGGATTAACAGCTTTGAGTGCGCCAACTAGACCTTCGGTATTTCAACATTGAATAACTCTGACATTTTTTAGCCGACGTGATTAATACTAAGTTGGGGACCGCTTGGAAAAACGACACTAGCTTTCGATACCGCCACAGTTCATTGCCCACATATCGTCTACTCGGGATCGGGTAGCAAAGAAGTAACCGCAATAAGCAAGAGTGGCCGTCTCATGAAAGATGGGACACAATTGGTGCCTTTTGTAGCACTTTTGTAGCAGCACGCTTTTGCATAACACGCAGAAAACTAGAAGAGATTTCAGATCCAGCCAGTCATATTTAGTTACCGAATCAAATCTCCTATTTTGAGCCCACACAGATGCAACAATACGATCGAAATCTAAACGATATTCTTCCCAAAAACACGGCGTCTGACATTACCCAGATCTGTACAGCCCCGAAGAAAATGTTCGGTTGTTTCAATAGCCCCTTCCTCTTCGATAGCGCAAATCAAGCAGCAGTGGTTAATACTCAGTTGGGGGACCGAAACTCAAATTTTGTAGCATCTTTTTCCATTCATTCTTCCTCATGGGGCCACATGGGGCATTCCTTACGGAGCAAGGCGTTTGGAGGCCTTTATGAACCCTATGAGGCTGTGGTGTTAGCTTCATAGGGTCCCCATCTTCATCGCTCCAATTTTAGCCGTACTACTGAAGAGTGAACCGTACCTCCCTGCCATTGAAGACAGCTAATTTTGATAGTAGTCAACCAGCTTGAAAGTTATACAGTCCGCGTCTAATGCCTAGATGGCTGCTTATCTATCTGATAACAGGCTGGCTGCTGGTCTTGGGTGTAACTGTATTTGTTCAACGTCCCGGTGAACAACCCGTTGCTGCAACCATCAAATGTTCAACGTCCCAATTCAACAGTGAACAACCCGTGGCTGCAACCATCAGCAAGTACGAAGAACAATAATTAGGTCAACCAATGCTGAAACAACTACGCTCAGCAGTTGGGAAATTGCGACAGGTTATGACCGGCAATAACCCCCGGGTTCATCATTCCAATCAGCCAGCACGCACCTACCATCGTTGGGCAGTGAGGGCAGTGAGTACCACGCCGCCGCGAAAGCAACAGTCAGAATTACAGTCAGAATTATTATGAAGTTTATATTATCTTAAAGTCATTGTGTATCACTTAAAGTGTTTTTATTGTTCTTGTATTTATATTATCTCAAATTCATTGTGTGTTAATTAAAGTGGTTTTCATTATTTTGAATCTACATCTTTTAATGTGTGAGTGAGTGTAGCAACCAAGGACAAACCACGGAAGGAAGAAAGAGGCAAAAAACATTGGTCCTTCGAGCCGGATCCATCTTGGAATCAGCAGTCATCGTTAAATAATAAAATAACCTTGTATCACGTAAGTCCCATTTTCCCTTCCTTAAGTGCAATGCATTTAATTAAATACTTTAATTAAATAACATCAAAATAAATTATCGTTTAAATAAAATAAAACTTCTTTTTCTGTAATTCTATATATTTACATAACTCTAAAACAAAAATAATAAAATAAAGTCACACGTATAAACAAATAAATAAAAGCTTTTAATTAAAAAAAAAAAATTTTTTTCGTGCAAGTGATTATCTTATCGTAAACAATGTCAAAAACTCCAACGGAATCAAGTTCCCATGACACATTGCTCGACATCCAAAGTGCATTGATCGAGCAAATGCACAAGTTCATGGTGAATATAAAAAAGGCGGCAATCCCGAAAAGAACGCACGGGTTTTATGTATCACGCGTAAACGGGTGGCATGATTTGTGGCATCAATTCGCTGCTAATGATCTTCGAATCAGCCAAACTCCCGAAAACTCAAATCATCCGTACTTCACTGAGGATCTTTTTTCTGCACAAGAGCAGATTTATTACGAGTTCAAAGGCGAACTCATTGACCACGTATCGAGGTTAGAACAACCTGCAAATACGTCCAGGCATAACCAGGACGTTAATACCACATTATCGGCATCCACATCTGGCAAAACTCATACCAGCTTGCCTAGAATCTCATTACCCACCTTCTCAGGGAACTACAACGATTGGATCAGTTTCCGAGATTTATATCTTTCCGTAATTCATCAAAATTCGGATCTGGAAAACGTGCAAAAGTTCCATTATCTCAAAACAACACTCACTGGTGACGCTGCTAACGTGATAAAACAGTTCAGTGTCACCAATGCAAATTACTCATCCGCCTGGAAGGCATTGACCGAACGGTATGAAAACACCCGAGTGCTAGTTTTTTCATTATTACGCACGTTTACGTCACAACAAAAAATTACCGCTGAATCAGCAAGTGCCATTAAAAGTCTACTTGACACCACGAGCGAAGCTTTAGCGTCACTGGAAAATTTGAAAGTAAATATTTCAAATTGGGATCCCCTCGTTATTCACCTCCTGGTTCAGAAACTGCCTCCAGAAACACACAAAGCTTGGGAGGAATCCATTGGAGACAGCTATGACGTTCCGACATGGCCATCATTCAAGAAATTTCTTGAAACTCGTTTCCGCACTTTGGAAGCGATAGGGTCAAATAAAGCCAAAGAAAAACGCCCAGACGGCCCTAATAACACCTCCAAAAATCTTATACAGAATTTTTTCAATTCTAATTCAGCCTGTGAGCTATGCTCTGAAAATCACGGGCTACGCTCATGTCCCCGATTCCTGAAGTTAGACGTGAGAGCTAAAATAAAAGTGGCCAAGGCTAAAAAATATTGCCTCAACTGTCTAGGTAAATACCATGCTTTAAGCAAGTGCCTAAGCAAAAACAGGTGCAATGTATGTAAACAAAAACATCATACATTACTACATTTATCAGGAGGTAAATCTCAAAATGTATCGGGAAATCATCAAAGTCACGTAGGTAATGACTCCAGATCTATCCGAGCATCACCTCCCATCCATGACACCAACAACCACACGGATGCAGCAACTCCCAATATACTCACACATTTTACTAATGAAAGAAGGCAAGTATTACTAGCTACAGCCATCGTTTTCATCAAAACAAAACAAGGACTTCAGAGTGTGCGAGCTCTGATAGATCCCGGATCGCAAGCCACCTTTATCACAAAAGCCGTTCTACAACGCTTGAAAATTAAAACGACGTCGACAACCGTCAGAATGTTTGGTCTTATGAACACTGAAACTGCCAATTCCCAAAAAATGGCGAAATTTATTATTCAGGACACAAATGCGAATAATAACATCGAAGTCAACGC
Source organism: Thereva unica (assembly GCA_949987705.1). Classification (NCBI taxonomy): domain Eukaryota; kingdom Metazoa; phylum Arthropoda; class Insecta; order Diptera; family Therevidae; genus Thereva; species Thereva unica. The sequence goes on along the minus strand of OX465281.1, from coordinate 250,577,134 downwards.
AATAGTTTTGGATCAACTCACCGAGCTCTTGCCATCGACAAAGATCAAACCACAAAAATGGGATCATCTCCAAGAATTGAAGTTAGCCGATCCTGCATTCAACACGCCGGGAAAAATCGACTTGCTCATAGGAGCAGATATTTATCCCTCGATCCTACTCGATGGATTAAAACTTGGACCTAATAGTTCACCTGCAGCTCAAAATACCATTTTTGGGTGGATATTAACAGGTCCAACGGGTAATCAGAACGCGAACAACAAGGTTGAGATAGTATCATATGTCAACACTGTAGATGACTGTCTATTTGATATAAAGAAATTCTGGGAAATCGAAGAATGTTCATTGCCTAAAGTCGATACTCCTGAAGACACCTTCTGTGAAAGCTATTTCGCAAAAACTCATTACCGAAAATCGAATGGTTCCTATGTAGTTCGTTTACCATTTAAGGCTCTTTTAGAGAAAAATCAAGTGATGCTTGGCGCATCCCGTCAAATTGCACTTAGGCGCTTGATACACAGTGAAAAATCGGCAGAGAGAAAAGGTATGTTGCAGAATTACAACGAAGTGGTAAAGGAATATTTAACTCTGAATCAAATGGAAGAAATCACTGCAAATCAACCCGGGGGGGAGCCTTGGAAAGGGAATTATCTACCACATCATGCGGTTTTTAAGGAGGCCAGCACCACTACAAAGTTGAGGGTGGTCTTCGACGCTTCTTGTAAAACAGGATCAGGCATATCCCTTAATGAATCCCTACTAACGGGCCCAGCTTTACAGCAAGATATCACCACTCTTCTATTGAATTGGAGATTTCACAGGTATGTTTTTTCTGCGGACATTGAGAAAATGTACCGACAGATTTGGATACATCCCGATGATGTGGATTATCAACGCATATTATGGCGGCCCACACCAAAACACGCTATCAAAGACTATCGTCTTTTGACCGTCACTTTTGGAGTTTCGTGTGCACCATACCTAGCCATCCGAACGCTACATCAATTAGCGGAGGATGAAAAATCGACATTTCCTAATGCTTCTGAGTGTTTACAAAATGATTTTTATGTCGACGATGTACTTGCCGGTAGAGACACGATAGAGGAAATAAATCTACTCAAACATGAACTAAAAGCACTTTTGAATAAAGGGAAATTTCCTCTGAGAAAATTTTCAGCTAACCACCAGGACATATTAACAGATTTACCCAAGGATGAAATATCCACAGAAGCACTCTTGCAACTACAAGAGGATCCCACTATAAAGGCGCTTGGCCTATCTTGGCATCCACAAGATGATGTTTTTCGCTATAAGCTGAACATAAATTTGGCGGGGCCCCTTACAAAACGACAAATTTTATCCAAAATTGCTAAACTATTCGATCCTCTCGGCTGGTTGAGCCCTGTTATTATCTCTGGGAAAATTTTAATACAAAAACTATGGTTGGCCAAGGTAGATTGGGACTCAAATATTCCCGACACCCTCAAACAAGAATGGCACAATTTTACAGATACACTACAAATAATTGAAAGCATCGAAATACCTAGGTGGATTAATTATCTGGCTTCCGCAAAAATCGAATTCCATGGGTTTTGTGACAGTTCCGAACGAGCTTATGCTGCTGTAATATACGCAAGAGTTCAACAAAGCGACGGGGCAATCAGTACTCATCTGCTTTTATCAAAAACTAGAGTCGCTCCAATAAAAACCTTGTCACTCCCACGTTTAGAATTATGTGGGGCTCACCTACTATCCAAGCTGGTTAAAAAACTTCGAGACAATTTACGAAGAACCGCCCCAGTTTATCTATGGACAGACTCCACTATTGTCCTCACGTGGCTGACCAATCATCCAAACCGGTGGAAGACATTCGTTGCCAACCGAATCTCGGATATCCACAATAACTTTCCAGAAAATATTTGGCGACATGTTAGATCCGAACATAACCCCGCTGACCTAGCATCACGAGGAGCCACTAAAGCAGATCTGATTTCCCGATCTCTTTGGTGGGAAGGACCAGAATGGCTTCGGGAACCTGAAACAGAGTGGCCCCAAATATCTCACCTTGAACCATCAAAAGCCGCCGAAGAAGAAATGAAAAGAGTTAAAACTTTTCAGGTTAACGTGGAAACTGAAAACATAATAGATCGATTTTCTAATTTTACCAGAGCATGTCGCGTAATAGCCTACTGTCGGCGATTCTGGAAGAAGAATCGCTCCCCTTATCTCACTGCAGAAGAAATTCAGGAGGCCAAATTAACCCTGATCGGGCTGAGTCAATTGCAGCATTATCCTGACGAAATAATAAGTCTGCGGAAAGGAGAAAACATCAACAAGAGAAGTAGCTTACTTTCACTCAATCCATTTCTAGACGACCAAGATGTATTACGGGTCGGAGGGCGTTTAGAGCATGCAAACCTACCCTTCGAAGAAAAGCATCCAATAATCTTGGCTTGTTCCTCAAAGCTCGCAGTCTTACTTATCAGACATATCCATCAAGTTACCATGCACGGTGGCCCGAATCTCACACTTACGACTCTGAGGAAAACTTACTGGATACCTAGAGCAAAATCCGTCATTAGAAGCCAGTGGCATCAGTGCATCATTTGCTCGCGATGGAGACAGCAGCCAACAACGCAAATAATGGGCAATTTACCTAAATTACGAACGGAGTTAACGAGACCCTTCGCTACAGTCGGCATCGATTTCGCTGGACCCATTAACATAAAATTAAGTAAGCTGCGAAACTCAAAGACAGCCAAAGCGTATATAGCAGTTTTCGTGTGTTTCGCTACAAAAGCTCTACACATAGAAGCGGTATCGGATCTGACATCCGAAGCATTCGTCGCCGCACTGAGAAGGTTTTTCTCTAGACGAGGTGTTTCAAGAGACATTTACACTGATAATGGAACCAACTTTGTAGGCGCTTCCAGATCATTGGATAAAGAAATAGAAAGTGCCTTGAAAAACAACATCCCAATAGCTGCAGAAAGGTATGCAAATCATAAGGTTAACTGGCATTTTATCCCACCAGCAGCCCCGCATTTTGGTGGATTATGGGAGGCTGGCGTAAAATCTATCAAATACCACCTACGCAGAGTGATTGGACAAAGTTTATTAACGTTTGAGGAACTAATGACGACTCTCACCCAGATCGAGGCAGTTCTTAACTCCCGTCCATTGTGTCCACTTTCTGAGAATCCGGAAGACCTTACGTGTTTAACACCAGCTCATTTTCTTATCGGCAACGCACAGTCATCAATACCTGAAACGGATTGGAGTTCTTATCAGCAGTCTCACCTATCCAGATGGCAGTATCTACAAAAACTAAAATATGATTTTTGGAATCGTTGGCAGGCGGAATATCTTCATCGTTTACAACAACGACCCAAATGGAAGATTGAAGAGCCGTCGATAAGAGTTGGCACGCTAGTGCTACTTAAGGAAGATAACTTGCCTCCTTCAGCTTGGAAATTAGCGCGAGTAATTGAATTGCATAGCGGAAGAGATGGTAAGGTACGAGTAGTTACGGTAAAAACCTCAACTAATCAACTGAAGAGAGCCATATCGAAGATATGCTGTCTGCCTTTTAAAAATTAAGTAGCACCAATAAATCAATTTATTAGGTTAAGATGTAAATATACATATATTATCTATATACAACTACACAATAATTTAGGAAAACATCTCTTTCTCGCAGATCAAAGGAAACCCAGAGATAGCAAAATGTGGAAAATCGGCATTATAATTAGTTTGATTGGCAATGTTAGCTCTTTAATTGCTTACGACTGTGGTCATGAGCAAATAAATAAAACAGTGATTTCTTTATTAAATGTCGAACCATGCAATATTGAAAACCCGACCACTAAATACGAGGAGGAGGATATACAGCTCTTAGAACTAAATGAAGTGACCTCTGTCCATATATACCAATGTAAAATTAATGTTTTGCAATCGGTGTATTATTGCGGTATGTTCAGTCACCTTTCTGTGGTCCCGGGAGGGCTAAGTACCTTCATAATGGAAATATCTAAAGAAACCTGTATTAAAATACATCAATTTGGTACGTTAGAACTGCAAAACAACCGGGTTATAGCAGGTATCAAGACCAACTCATCTACCCGATTCACCGAAGTTATTGCTGGAACAGTTGACCCCAAAGGCAATTGCCAAGGCACAACATACACCTATGGACAAACGTCGTGGAACGACGTTATAGTCATTCACGCCATGGAAGTGACCATAATGGACTACAACGGTAGTGCGCACTTGAACAATGACGAAATCATACTTCGTAACAATTTAGTATGTCCTTATATGAAGGGCAGGTGTATCGACCCTGAGTACGGTATCAGTTTTTGGAATTTGCTTACAGATGTAGGATGTGAAGCTGTGGGTTATAATGTACTCTATCAAGGAAATGCTACCAAAACACAAAGCTTGGATGTATATAGAAAAGAAACTCACACCATATACACAGTAAGCGTTGGAGAAGTCATCTTTGCATTAGAGACAGTAAAACCAATCTCGGTATGCCACTATGACGGATATCAAACGGAGCATCCTCGTCTAGTCATTGTGAAGAAGTCACGACATGGTTACCCGTTTATTAAGAAGCCAATGAACACAAAAGGGTTGGACTTGTTCACTTATATCAATGCCAAATTTGTTTATGTAGAACGTCACATAAAGGCGCAAATCCAGACGCTCTACCTTAATCTCCTGAAAAGGAAATGTGAACTTGAAAGGGAGGTCTTAAAAACCCAGCTAGTCGCAGCCCATCAACATCCCACAGAATTTGCTTTCATGAGAATGAAAGAGCCAGGGTATACCGCCATATCAAGAGGAGAAGTCCTCTACCTCATCAAATGTCAAGCAGTCGAAGTTATAATCCGAAAAACCGAACGGTGTTTTAGCGAGCTCCCCGTCACATATCAAAATCGAAGCTTCTTCATCACACCGATAACACATCTGCTCCAAGAATTTGGTACGGAGATACCTTGCTCGTCGACCCTTACCTCAACTTATTTTCTACACGGAACCTGGTATGGATTTTCGCCACAAATCCATCGCTTAGAGTCACCCGAGTCACTAAAACCATCAGAAGATATACCGTGGAAATATAATGATCCTCATGAATTGATTAAATCTGGAATATACTCTTATGAAAGTGTCAATGACCTACGAAAGCAGATAATGTACCCTTCAGAACGTCAAGCAATTGAGAACATCGTTACCAAGGCTTTAGTCGGACACGACATAGATCAACAGGATATCAACATTCTACACCTCTTCTCGAATCATCATTTTACTCAAATATCGGAATATCTGTTTCAAACCTGGTCTATATTCTCAACTTTAGGTCAAGTATCTGCTGGATTCATTGGGTTGTGGCTCATAATACGCTTAGTTAAATACCTCATAGGGGTAATTATCAACGCCAAGCTCATCTCTACACTCCGAGGAAAAAGCTGGTGGCTACTCGCAGCAACGTGTAACACACTTACCACATATCTGGTGCATAAAGACTTGCGACAATCTCATCAAGAACCAAACATACAATTGACGTCGGTGTGCACCGAGTCACCTCAACAAGCAGCAGAGGAGACCAATGAACTTCCGACAAATGGAGTTCGAGAGTTAAGTAGCAGCACTGTGACATTAGACTCACTTCAACGCCAAACAAAAATATATCCATCACTAATTTCTAAAGCATAAACCAACTTGCATTGCATTTTCCTCTCCTTTATCCAAAAACAAACTCATCTCCATTCCATATCCTTTATCTATATCCCTAATCTGGGGCGAGTCGGAGCGCCCATCAAATAACTCCTTGCACTAGGAATCCATTGTGGTTCGGAGGAAATGCCAGCCACATAACCCCATTTAATTAGTTTTTTTTTTCTATCTTTGAAATACAGATATTTCAAGGCGGCCCAAAATGTTCAACGTCCCGGTGAACAACCCGTTGCTGCAACCATCAAATGTTCAACGTCCCAATTCAACAGTGAACAACCCGTGGCTGCAACCATCAGCAAGTACGAAGAACAATAATTAGGTCAACCAATGCTGAAACAACTACGCTCAGCAGTTGGGAAATTGCGACAGGTTATGACCGGCAATAACCCCCGGGTTCATCATTCCAATCAGCCAGCACGCACCTACCATCGTTGGGCAGTGAGGGCAGTGAGTACCACGCCGCCGCGAAAGCAACAGTCAGAATTACAGTCAGAATTATTATGAAGTTTATATTATCTTAAAGTCATTGTGTATCACTTAAAGTGTTTTTATTGTTCTTGTATTTATATTATCTCAAATTCATTGTGTGTTAATTAAAGTGGTTTTCATTATTTTGAATCTACATCTTTTAATGTGTGAGTGAGTGTAGCAACCAAGGACAAACCACGGAAGGAAGAAAGAGGCAAAAAACAGTATTGCTAGGCAGGATTGAAAGAAAAGGATGGCAAACTTAGGCAGGCGGTAGCATTTTTGGAAATTAAGCAAGGGAAACAACCTCCAGCCTCTAAGCTTTACCCTGTTTTGGATTTGTCTGTGTACAGGTCAACCAACATCATGATCCTTATCAGGAAGGAAATCTTCTCAATCCTTTCTGGATGATGTATAAATCAGTTGGCAGCAGGTCGTGTTGAGGACTACCGTCGGGGTTATGGACATGGCGCCCGTTATTTCGAGGCAAGCCAGTCTTTCGACGTTGCCCAGTCGGGATCTGTTGTATTCTTTAGTAAGATCGCGTCACCAAAAGGCGGAGCTATATGTCAGCACTCGACCGGTCTGATCACTGCAGTGTATAGCCAACGAACCAAATGCGGCTTCAAACCCCTTCTCCTGCCGAAAACTTACAGACTTAGAAAGCGGTACTTTAAGACCCAATACCTTGTTAAAGAAGAAGAAAACTCGCGTCTGGGTTGCTGATCATACAAAGGTACTTAAACTCTACAAGAATATTTTGGACAATCACCGCAGTACGTTAAACAGCCACACCTAATCCTAGGTACATGAGTTTGTGACATCAAATCGGTGCGCCAAAGTGCTAACTTGAGCCACGATCACCCTGGAGCCAGTCCTACACTTAACCTAACCTAACATAGCAAGCTTCGTAATAACACTCCCAATTTTGCTAGGACTACCAATTTGGACAAAGCGATGACATCCAGTAGATCAATATATGAGTTTGTCATTTGCGTTCTGCACATTTTCGCTATTTGTCTAGAAGATCCTTCTGAAGTCCTTTACCGCCATCACGTACAGTTTAGAAGAGTTTTACTATTTACACTTCATACTGTAACATGGATCAACTCAAACAGTGCTTTAAACATTGCACAGTTGGAGATGATCCATGTTGCAGGATGATCTTCAGCAAGAAATCTGTACATGTATTTATTGGACAAACACATCGTCAGTTTAATCTGTCATAATTCGTCACTTTTATTGTTTGATATCGACTTTGGATAATTCTAGACGGAATGTGTTAAGGCTGTCCTCAAAAACTGCACGAAACGAAAAACGGACGACGTCTTCAGCTTGGCAATCATTTGGCAATTTATGATGTTTCTGTTCTCGACCAGCATTGCTTTATGTACTATGTCCGATCGTGCAATAACTCGCACATTTTGAAGTATTTAAGCTGGCCGTGCCAAATTCGATAAAGAATGGCGACATAATATCATTCGCCTCGACAACAATTGTTTACAAGTTTTCATGTTTTCACCCAGTCGTATTTTTTTCGCACGCACACACACTCAACAATACGATCGTTCTTTTAGCCCTCGTCGAAGATCGTATGTCTGGAGCACAAATAGCCCCGATCTCAAAACCGGTCATTGTGCGCGGCCGAGCGCATCGAAAAAACTCCCCCCAGCAACTACTTAACACCACTTCGACAGAATTTTCTGCTGATAAGTTGTTGGCGTATGGGGGTAGCAAAAAGTAGCATATCCGATCCGATCCTTGAAATCCCTTTGCCTGCAGCGCAGCCCAGCCTCATTGATATTTCGATCGCGACCGTGCAAAAATATGCTGTTCGATCTACACACACAGGACTGATCTGGCTTTGATCGCGGATCGCGATGTTTTCTTCGGGTTTCTTTGCGGGAAGGATTTTTTCCGCGGCAAACCCGCGCCAAGACGAATGCCTCCGATTCTTGTCGCATGGAAAATGCCGAGCGGCCAATGATACATATTATATATCGGTCGAATCGGAAATGTTTTTGCGCTGCGCGGTGGCGAGATATTAACGAGATGAGAATTTTTAATTTCGATCCGCTTCATCGGTGGCGATCAGGAATTTTGTGTTCTCGCGATCGCAAGAATTGATCGAAACGCACGAGGAGGAGCGTTGAACCTGTTGTGTCCTGGTGCTGGAACGGGGTGTGAGAATATTTCAAATTGACGCGATTCTGTTAGGTTCTCTCTCACCTAGAGAGAATATAATTCAGTCCGGGTGCTAGTGTGACAAAAAAATCCGAACAACAGATCCCGTCGACATGGAAACAAGTCGAATTGATTCTGTCAAATTAGAGCAAAAACTGCGCGCTCCAACGAACTTTGTCGATCGGCAGTGTGCAGAGCGAGAGCACAGGTAAACATATATACGAATATGGCGGTAAAAACCGTCAATCACAGCTCCAGGCACAGCGCAAATTTCCATTTTAAATTTTCTCCATTTTCCCGTGTATAAAACGACGGGTCGAGAATTGATTCGAACCTCCGTCATCGCTGTCGATTGATCGTTCTCGTTCTTTTCGCCGATCTTCGCTTCTTTCTCATATGTATGTATACGCGCGGCCGCGATGACAGATTGAAGAACAAGGTAATTCGGACGTTACGGATGCAGTACGAACGGGGACAAATGTACCGATGGACCGAGGGCGGGTCGGGGCGACAGTCTCAGGTCGCGCTCATTAAGATTCCTCGGGACGAACGGTCGGGGACGGTGTCAGCTCAACTATTTTACGGCCGATTACAAATCATAATTTTCGATAATAACCCTAATGCGCGTGCGTGTTGTCGAGTACACTTACCTGTGTGGGGCATGGCGGATCCAGCGATGCAGTAGCCGTGAGATTTGTCTGCGCCTTCGCGATGGTCTCCGGCCGATAGCGGTCTTTATGGGTGTCCCAGTCGCCAGTAGTCTGCTCGGATGACCTCTCTCGGTGATTCGGCTGTCTGGACGCGCACTCCCTTATCGATGACAACAGGAAATCTAATTTTATGATTCCCAATTAATTACAGTGCCATGTTCTGAAAAATGTAGGAAAATTTAATTAATAGGTCTAGATAGGCATCGAACGAAAACATTTTTAATCGCTCTGCTCTTCTGCCGGGGGCTTGCTGCTATACTAGAGCTCATCGGACGAACGGACGCACGGGGACTAACTGGGACCGCTGCCAGTTTGGGGCATGATGCATTTTATTGTCCGTCCAGAGCAGATAATTAAAATCCGCGCTTTATGAAAAAAAATTTGCATATCACAACGAAAAACGCCGTCGATCATAGATTTTCGCGGCAAAACTTGAATTCAAAGCCGCCGAAGAATTTGAATTTTTCATGGTTTGTCATAACGCATCCACACAAAGAGCCGGGAGGAAGTTGTTTTGTTAATCGCACTAATAAAGAGATTAATGAAGACGATATGCGTCCGAGATTAAGCGGAGCCGTGTGCTCGGTAAAACGGGACCATCGACAATCTCACTCGATTCTGTGAGAATGGTATATAGAATCAAAAGGGGAGGGCTCAGCGCATAAATAATATGGCATGAGGCTAGTTCGAGACTCGTTTCGACACCACACCCCAGATGAATCGTCTCAATCAATCGTCTCGTTGCTGTGGAGTGATTTCATCTGAAATGAATTTCTCGGAATGAGTCTATTTCCCACGAATTCCGACGTTGGCGTTTTTCTTAGCTACGGAGATCCTTGAGGAGCGGATGTCTCCACTGTGCTCGGCGACGTTCAACCCTTTCAATCAATCGATAACATCGAATATTAGCGTTGTCTGAATAGATTTAAATTTCTGCTGTCTTTGGTCTATGAGAGAATGCAGTCGTGGTTTTGTGTCTTCTGATTGTTCCCATCGTGAATGTATCCAAGGATAATGGGCAGTTATTTGAGGTGTTTGCTTTGATTTGCTAAAAGCAGGAAGAAGCCGTCGGTTAGAAAGGTTTTATTATTTAGTTGGACTTGTATTGTCAACAAAACCGTTCAACAGTAACAAAAAGTGTCGAAAATATGCGTGAAAGATAGCTGGAGCAGCCACTCACGACTAAATAATATACTTTACCAACGCCACGTTTCAAACCTGATGATGGTACGAACGCACCGAGGTGCAAACTGGCAAGAATGGGGTCGTCCATTAATTACGTGTAGCGTTTAGGGGAAGGGGTCGAGCCGAATCTCACCCATTCTCACGTGGGGGATAGGAGGGAGGGGTCTCGGAAAACATCACGTAATTTTTTTTCTCAAGAAACTCTACTCTACTCTAAGACCTCCAGGCCGCCGGCAGGCCAGATCGGCAGGCACCGTCTGGTGAAGGCAACACAATACTCAGTCTGACTGAGGGATGAGGACTTCAGGTATCGGCCTGACATGCCATGTCAGGCAGACGAACTCATGATTTCCTACAGTAACACAGGCGAAAACGACCGTTCAGCTTAGCAGGTTGTTAATTCAGGTGCAAAAATGTTCATGGCCTCAACGAAATTTATGGACCACCCCAATGTAATGTAACTCCTATTAGTACGAGCTGGTGGGCCTCAATTGGACATGCGTCGCAAATACTGTCATTAGTACCGCTGACTCCATTTTAGACAGAAGATGTAGAAAGTGGAACGATTGGTTCGATGATGTGTGCTAGTGTTACATGTAACTGGCAAGCTGCAATGCAGAAGTCTCATAGAAGATGAGCATGCGATGAAGAACAGAACGTGCTGAGTAAAGAAGATCAGAGCTTACAAATGCAAATCCGAAACCTCGAAGAGGACCTTTCCAGGCACGTGATCTTTCCAGAAGTTCGAAGATCTCGCCCAACCCAAAAGGTACTTTGTAACATTACAAAAATCACTGTCATGAATTGCTTAAATGCTTTGAAGGCTTCATTTTTTAAGATGATTCTACCCAGTCGACACCAAACTTGCGCCATCTAGACCTTCGGTATTTCAACATTGAATAGCTCTGACATTTTTTAGCCGATTTCGACAAATTAACGCGATTCTAAAACGTCATTCAGTACCGTTTTAGCTATGAGTCTATTCACATCGAAAAAACGCGCTGAAATGGTAGCGCTTTACATTGAAAACAATCTATCAATTGTGAAAACTGTGCACTTTCAGGCAACACAATTCGTAGTTTGGTGACGAATTTCTTTGAGTACGGGTCTCTAGCCCCTCGTCAGCATTCCATTCGACCTCGTCCGCGTCGCTCTAATGAAGTTGTTGAAGCGGCAAGAGTAAGTTTTGCCGTTAAACCAAATGTGTCGTATCTTCGCCAATCTTAGGAGTTAAACGTGAGTGGCACGACACTAATACCCCGTCTTCACCGGCCGAACTGCATAAGGTGAAGACGAGATTTAAAATAAACTCAGTTCGCATACAATTTCCACATATTCATCTAAGGAAAACAACTGGACTCGAGTGAAAGTTGAAGGTTGCTTAAAAGAGAGTAATCAACAGGAATAGTGGAATGGCATTCCAGGGGGCTTTTACAATTCTGACATCTAGTGAAAAAACAAGAACAATTTCAAGCACGAACTGAACATGAAGTGAACTTTAGCAGGTGAAGCCACGTCGGTGGATTGAACTGAACATTATTGCACTGAATTTGGTGAAAGTAGATTAAAGGAGAACTACGAAGCAAGATCTTCATCTCTTCATACAAAGTGCAACTTACTCAAAGATTTTTGCCCACGGACAAGCTGCGTCACTTGCAATATGGAAATGCTGTCGCAAGAATGATTGATACCGAGTCAGATTTTTGGGACAAAAAATTTTGATTTTCCATAACTGTTTGGGGATCATAGAACCCACACGTCTTTCACGAAACACCACTGCATCGCTAGAAAGTAACTGTTTGGGCCGGAGTCACCATCGGACCATTTTTCTTCAAAGTTCGAGAAACCCTTGACGACGCACGCAATCGCTGGATGTTGGTGCACTTAGCGTGGCCGAAAACGCATTAAAAAATCGGATGAGCCTATTTTCAACAATACGGCGCACCTTGCACCGCACCCACTACGATGAGTTTCTTGCAAAAGTAAAGTTTATGCCAGCAAGCGGAAGACCACTGCCGAGCTCAGAGCTAACAAAAGAGCCGAAATTGCTGCTGTAACGTCCGAAATACTGGCTAATGGCAGCATGCTCGAAAAAGAGTAGTTTGTTGCGATCGAATCTTCTTGTCTCTTTACACTCCTTTAATCCCTCATGGGACATAGTTGTGCTTACTTGTGTTTGAGCATTTGAGATTGTTAAAATTAGATTAACTTTTGCATTGCATGCATTCGGTTTACGCAACAATATCAGGTTGCATTTGAATATACACATGCTTCTATATTATGGCCTACGCCAAAACTATTGCGAATTTTACGCGCAGGCTGCAAAATGACAGCTACACACACATTAACATTTCGTGTATGGTTAAAATACAAGCACACGTGCATTGTACCCCTTCGAAATTCATTTACGGGCAACGGTACTCCCCCATAGCATCTGACCACGACAAGAAACGAATTGAGACTGTTAGGAAATATACATAAATGAGCGGGTGATTTGGGTTTTTCAACCAACAGAATGGCACTCCGCGCTTTGATTTTCGAATCTACTTCCGTGGTAGGGACTTGAGATTCTTACTGCGCCACTAGAGACTCTCACTGCGCATGGAAAAATCGATTTTGAGATTCCCAATAGTTTTGGCGCAGGCCACACATGACACAATATGCATTGCTCACAGCGCATACATCTGTTTCCAGCCTTAAACTCTTCTGTCATTCTTGTTATCTTAAGAAGCTTAGACAAGATAGAATCCCTCATCACCGTTTCCCAAATTATTAAAAGCCTTGGCGAGGCATATTTTTCAGCCAAATTTTGAACCTACAGGAATCTTTCTCGAATTTCAGGAATTACTCCATATAATGAAGAAAATATTTTTTATCTCAAATTATCCTCGTGGGATAAGCCGGCATCTCTACTCATCATAGAGTGACTCAAAGGACACTATGGGTTACCAGAGACCAAGATACAGGCAAAGGCACAGAATCGAAATTAATTCCATCGTAGCGACGAAATCTTGCAAAAAAATTGGGAGCGCTGCCAAGTATGCTCCCAAGGGAGCATTACTTGAGTTTTAAGAAATTTTATAGGACCAAGTAAAAGGGTGACGATTAGCATACTCAATAGACCGTTTATCGTTTGATACGAAGCTCAAGCAGCAATGAACGTGGTTAGTACTTAGCTGGGGGACGGTTTTGGTTAAACTAGACTTGCTTGCTTTGCTTAAGGCAATTTAACTGATCTTGGCTAATCTCCTTTATAGCTCCTTTATAGGCTACAACTCCTTACCATATAATTAATGTCAACTGGTATAATACACCAAATGCTTCGTAATATGGTTGTATAATATTGGTCTAAAAAACAACTCATTAGCAATAAATGTTAGTTATAAATTTGCAACAGCCATTAGAAACATTAAAAAACCTTTGCAAAAATCAACAAAGAATTTCACACTCCTCCCATTAGCTTCTACACACTCAAATGTGGAATTTATCTCCTTAGACCAATTATTATACCATTTAGAGATGCACGAGAACAGCTCGGCACTTAATGTGAAACAAAAGGTGATGAACCGCCTCATAAATTTAAAGGTGAAGTTTATTGTCCAACCAGAAAAAGACGTCCACCGCACTTGAGACTGGACAATGGCACCACGGACTATTCAAAGAATTAATCTGAATAACAATGATGGTCTAAACTTAGAAATTACTCGCTTCTTTGGCCGTTTGGGCGAGCTTTGACTAGAAAAAAACAGGCGAATCTCTCCACCGAGGAGAAATGAACAGTTCCACAACGACTACTCAATACGATGGAATTGCTCCTTTTTGTGGTTTTGATATGAGCAGATAAGATCACCATTAAACCTGCTAAGCTTCGGCTAAGTTACAAAACAACGACGAACTGCCATTAAAAGCGCTGCCTGCCCGCATCTTGCCCGTAAAGTCCTCTAATAAAAGTTTATTCACAATAAATCAAGCGAACAGTGAACAGTTAGAACCCAGTCCGCCGAAATCACAGGTTATTCGCCATTGGCAAGTCGACACCGAATTCATCTCAGCTTTAACGGTCGTCACTATCGACCTTCACCTCTCGGTTCGGATCCGAAAATCCGCTTAATTAGGAGCACATTTACGTCTCCACACTTAATTTTAAGTGTTGGGTGATGAATCTGCCCGAGGAGTCCACCTTCGTCCATAGATCACCGCCGCAGTCCATAGCGCGTCGCGCATCTCCGAAAAAACCTATCCGAGGACAGTTAATCCGCCTCGGTGTTATCTTAAAGCGTTTAGTACTCAAATGTTTTGTTCTAGCGATGCGAGCCCGCGGACAGCGCTGCTTCTTAAGGCGCTAGTGCACATAAAATCACGTCGTAAACTTGCCTTGGGCCATGCATGGCTCATTAACCGCGACCAGCAACAGCAACAGATAATGGCGACCGGTCAGATTCCATTCAGAAGTGCCCTCTGCACTGGCCATTTGCCGGTCGAGCGTTTTGATGGATTCTGGGTACATCCGTAACAAGAACGGATCGTAAACGCTACTAAATGGACTACGGTCAGCCGTAAACCGTCCTTTTTAATTGCCGACTCGTAAAGGTCGCCCAGCATCGTAAACTCTCATAATCGCACTTTAACTAATCATCAAAGCTGCGCCTCTAGGCGAGCACAAATGCACCTCCGCCGCCGCGGTCTTCAGGTGTAGCGGATTTACAGGACATGGGATCAACGACGTAACGGACCGATATTCACCCCCGAAATGGGGTGTAAAATATGAATTCGTTAGCCCACGCGGCGACCGTGCAGACCCGTCATTACACGCAGTTACCACTTTCTGGTCTATCTGAACTGCGGACATCTCCCCCGCCGCTATGATACCGTCCACGGGCTACCCTAACTTTCGATGTCCTTTTGCTCCGCCGTGCGTGCCAAAGCGGAATGCTCCGTTTTTTCTGGTCCGATCTCATGCAAAGATCCCTTCAGGGCCGCCTATTTCTGTGCAAGTGAGACCTGTGCTCATTCAATCAGCATAATTACATGCCTCGATTGGTTTTGATTAGCATAAATCGCCTGTGAAAAGGGTAACACCGTAGGGTGACTATCAAGCAGCGATAATTCAGCTCAATCGGAAGTGGCCCCGCTCACACTAGGAATGCGTCCGCGGCTTTCCTTTCGGGTGGAAATACCGAGATTTCTTGCCGGAATACCCGAGTCCCAACAGAAGTGAGTAATCCGATCGCCCCCGCTCTCCAAATTGCCGGGTTTACCTGGTCTTCATGGGCACCCTGTGAATATTTATTTGGTCATTTGTACCCTTGGGCCTTAATTAAATCACCAGTGTTAACAGCCGCAAATAGCATACGATTTCGGGAACAAAACAGCATAATTAGCGGATCTGAACGTAACCAATGAATGCTAAGTGGCATGCACGAATTAAGGACCCCTGCCCGCCGACGGCGCCCCCGCGCTCAGGACATGCGAAAATCACACGGCCGCCGGGGTACAACTTAATTTGAGGCCAATATTCCGCGTGCATCGCGTCGTATCCAGGCCGGCATTCCGGGGGGGAATTCCATTGACACAGCGCCATGGGTAGAGCTGTCAACAAGGTCCTTAGCGCTGCCGAAAACGGCGACCGGAATCTGATTTACATATCGGCGTTTCATGGATTTCCGAGTCCTGCAGATGGCCGAGGAACCTTTCCACTTTCATGCCTGGCATTTCGCGGCCGGCTAATGATAACGTCAGCCCCCGGCCGGCCGGCCATTTGGCCACCTGAAACCGGGGGCGCGAATATATTAAAGGGACGACCACGGACGACGGACTAGCTGTATCCTGATTTTATTTGGCATGTCGTGTGCCGTTTGGCCCGGTTTGGAATGTGATGATGGAGTTATCCGCGGTGTAGTTGTACATGTTTCACGCTACCCCGCGAAGCCGTCAGTCGGGGTATGGCCCCCAGGTGCTGATTAGCCCCACCGGCAAACGGGAATAAAGAAACCTCATTAGGCTTTATTGGCTTCGATTAAGTCGCAAGGTCCAAAGTTCATGGATCGTTTTTGGAATTGTTTTACGGCTGGGCTCATATTTGGGGGTTTAATGACTCGCGCTTTATTTGCTTCCGCGGCCAATAAAAGTGTGCATACCGAGCGCGATGAAAGCGGGAGAACGGCCACGGATTTATGGCATTTTGTACTTCTTTATCAGAAAAGAATTAAATTCCTTCAATTTCGTAATTAAGTCGATAATGTTTGCCAAAACTGGGACATAGCGTAGGAAACATATTTTCTCTTTCAAAAACGCGATGAAAACGCAAGTAAATTAGTGTCAGATCAAACATTTAGTCGGCGTAGATAGCTACGAACTTATACCGCATACCAATGGAATCTCAGCCAAGTTAATGTAGTAAACAAAATCGTCATGATCACACATTAACATCATAATGCAAACTAACATTAGATATACCGCAACGAAGTTAATCCATAATCATAAATTTATACTAAACATCAACCTAGTTAATCCTGGATTGGAGGTGTAAATGGATGTATAAAATCTCAAAACCCAAGATATTTCGGAGATGGTTTCTTATGTAACGTCGAAAGTCCTTACTCTACATATAAGCAAGCATTCACAATGCTCCAGATCTATGCAAATTTTCGGAAACGTCACGATACTTCGTCATTTGTTCACCAGAGGATGAACTTCTATGATTATGAACAGCTGAGATAAAGGGAAGTGCAGTTATATTTTCTTGATTTCTTTCAATAAAAACGTTGGGATTCAGTACCCTAGTTATTAAGGCAACCGCTATCAGTTGCCGTATTTCGATTTCATTGCCTATAGACACACATTAAGCAAGGAAATCGTCGTCTATTCGATAGCCGAACTCAGTGTACCAAAGTTTCCCTCTTTTCTCTTCCAATTTTCCGACTAAGACACCGATATTATATTTAATCATAGAGAACCATTTGCAGTACAAGGGGCTTACCTCTGGTCTGAACTCGCGTCTTTCGCATAAAGTAAACTTACCCAAGCAAAAATAGGAATCGTCCGTCCTTAGATTGCAAAAGGAACACACAGCATCAAAACACCTACATAGCGTCTGAAACAGGCTCGGTACGCCTGAGTAAAAATAAGGCTCGTCCGCACTTAGCATGACACAGGCACGGTACGAATGAGTAAGGAATCTAATTTTCAAAATGCATACTCTGTAGACCGGTTCTCATTCGGTGCAGAGGTCAAGTAGCATTGGTCGTGGTTAATACTTAGTTGGGGGGCCAGTTTTTGAACAACAGGCATAAGACACGCAACTTTTGGGTTTTTTTCATATTATCTACACTGACAAATCGTCCTTCCAAGCGCTTACGCCGGAAATATCTCTTGTAATCTCTGGGAGGAGTATTATGAATATGAGGTGACGTCCTTGACGCACCAATGTCACATTGTCACAGTATGCACAGTATTGTTGCATTAACTTTGGTTTAGATCGCTGCGTGCATTTCCTGTGTATATAGTCTGTGGCGTTTCCTCCAGGAAAGGATTTAAATGACTGATGGAATTTTTGATGTTCCAAACTTCATAAAATTTGGCTCTTGGTAACTCTGTAGGCGGTGTTCTTTCTTCAAATACCTTCTGAGGTACTATTCACTATTTTATAGAGGTAGGAAAAGTTACGGCCAATATATGTTCAGTTCGCATACAATTTCCATATATTCAACTAAGGTTAAAACAAACTCGGTTCGCCCAATTGGACTCGAATTGAAGTTGAACGTGAAAGCTCGCTCAAAGGAGAGTTATCAACTGGAGTAGCGGAATGCCATTCCAGTGGGCTTTTGTATTTCTGACTTTTGGCGAAAAAGCAACAACAATTTCAAACACGAACTGAACTTGGACTGGACTTTAGTCGATGAAGCCAGTTATGTGTATTCAACTGAATTGAGGTCGGCAAAGTCAAACAGTTGCATTATGGGAAAATCAAATGGCTCGGGCTTATTCGTTTCTTCCAACATACCTTCTGTTTCCAAAATCGTGATGCCAGCTTTAGCAAATTCATAAAGTTTAGACCGTATGGATTGTTTATTCAGAAGTGTATGAGTGCATCTGCAGCTAAATTTACTTCCGTTTAACAGATTGAAAACGTAAGTAGCCAAGGGATTAAGGCACCCGACTACCATCCCAGAGGTCCTTGGTTCGATTCCACTGCGCAGCTTGATTTTTCATCTTTTATCAGAGCAGCAAAGAAATTCGGACTAGCAATTAATGAAGAGAACACCAAATATATGTACATCTCTTAAAGACGGAATGATCGCCAGAACATGACAATTGTGCAATGTGTAAAATAGGTTGTTCAGAACTTCTTTACCCTACTACTGGCAAGGCCCATTAATCCTCATGATTTAAGATTATTACTGTTTTTAGATTCAATTTGTAGCGTTTAAGAAGTGTATCAAATTCGTTGGATAACCTGGTGAATGGTCTTCAAGCTCGTCCAGTATGTGGGTGCCAAATGAACTGTTCCTGGCCCTAGCTAGTGCCAGACATTTGAACACGAAGTGCCCAACTATTTCTTTTTTATTTGCAGGAAACTAAGGAAGGAATAAGGAACTAAAGTCGTCTCATATCAGTACGACCTACTAACTCTAGTTTCTGGTAAATACCTACACGTAATAAGCGAGATTATGGAAAGAGCTTTGAACAGCGTTAGCACCCAAAGCTGTGTTCCATGTACTAATCCTGCAAAGACAGAACTGATTCTCGACTTAAAGTATCTAGTAATACTTGATCCTAAACTGAGCTGGAAACTTAATATTAAGAAAAGAGTTAGAAGAGGGCCTACATAGCGCTCTACTCATTCAAGAAAATGGTTGGATAGAAATGGGAATCTTGACCACGAATGGTGCTATGGATGTACGCAGCCATTATACAACCCATAATTACATATGGATGTTTAGTATTCGATTAACAATTAAAGAGGCATGCCTCATGGACCATGCCAAAAGAAGGCTTTACCCTTAGGTTACTCATGAGTACCACACAAAGTAAAACCAGCGACACGGAAGTGCGGTATGCTCTATTAGTTTCTCAAAAGGGCCTCTTGATTACAAATGAAATGGGGCAATCCCAACATCTCCGTTACATATTCGGAAAACTTTTTAAAAAGCTTTAAGCGTAAGCTTTTGTTTTACTCATACAAAGCTTTAGTTTTTATTGCTGCCTCGCTTTATGCGATTTTGTTGGGCTCTAAGAAAGTTGTCATTTAGCTTACTCAATAGACCAGTTCTCGTGGTCAAGCAGCATTGGGCATGATTAGTACTAGGTTAGGGGACCGTTTGGAAAAACGATACTCGCGTTTAAAAATATAAAGTTTTCGACACCGCGGGAATTATCACTCGCTATCCACCATGAAATTGCTCAAATTTTTTAGCATCTTTTTTCCTTATAGGGCAATCCACACGGGGTCCACATGAGGCAGCACGGAGCCTTAGGTGTAGGGACATTCAGGGAAGAATTGGATCTATTCAATTCGGTTTGCACGTGAAATTGGTCTATGTCGAAATGTTGTTCGCGTGTTGATTTGCGCAATATTTGTAATCAAACAGGCATGAAATATCCACTTTTTTACAAAGAGAGGCAAAAAACGTAATAGTTCGTGGCTTTCTCTCAAACCTCTAGACCAGATGCTAATCTTCTGTCAGCCTTCTTCTGTATCTATTTTTCAATTCTATTCATTATCTTCCCATTAAATAGATTCACCCAAGGTGCCCTCCAGCCAAGGCAGCAGATTTGAAAAAAACTGAAAAATCTCGGACCGTTGTTCGACATTTTTTTCCCAGTGGCTCAGTGATGGCCGTTCATCGCCTAGCACCACCGAACCACCATATCGAAAGGACTCTTATCAGATCTTGTTAATAAGCGAAGTTTATGTCGATTGCCATTTCGGTGCCTATTGAACATCATTCGTGAGTTTTAATTCCCAGCCATTAACGCTGTGACAGGGCGGCCGCGCGATCGCAAACTTTTTTAATGGGCGCGCGATGAGTGCTCCGCCAGGAGTCCAAGGAGGCCCTCTAGCATGCTGGAAGCGAATCTCCTATATGTCCACTGGCACAAGTATGCCGGTATGGGTAATAAAATTGCGCTTGCTGAACCCGACTGGATGTGTCGATGCCTGGCCGCGGCCGGCTGGGGCCAGGCCGATGTGGCATATGAACGCCTTGATGGCAATTAAGGCGCATAATTAAATTAGATGAAGCCGAATGAGTCGATTTAATTGTCTGTAAATGATTTGGAAGCGGACAGAACGACCATTTGGTTGATTTACCTACCGACCAGGAATCTGCGCCGCCTTTATACGGGGAACTCCACACACAGCGGGCGGCCCTGGGACAGCGCCTTCGGGACATTGGGGGGCGCTATCCCAGGTCCAGGTACATAAGGTACACGACCACGAGAGGATTCTTATTACGATTCGGGACCGGTCAGCTTTTAACGATCGCTCAAATTAATTGTGAAACTGTGTCCAGTTTTATGTCGCCCTGTTTTATGCTTCTGGTTAATTTTATGGGCTAGAAAGTCAGGCTTCCTGCATCTCTCCCTGAGCAGCGCCGCGGCATCGATAGGAATCTCCCAAATAAATCTGCGATTCGGACTGATGAAATATCGCTGGCAGCATTCGATCTCGTGTTTTCGTGCTAGAGTCAATAAATGCGTTAATGGGTTACCTCACAGCATCTCGGGATGAGTGCACGCATAACAAAGAAATCTCGGAACTGTTTTCGACCACTTTTATGTCCACGTCCATTGATGGCTGTTTTGACAACTGCTGGGCGAAGCGTTTATGCCCGGCCAACCCAGCCATTAAACCCAGGCTCCTATTAATGCTGACCTGGTGGTCTTCTACTATATTTTATACTCCTCAATGGCAAACACTGTAAAATATGCGATGGGAATTTGTCAACACGATTCGATTTCATCAAAATTTTGGACAGTTATCTTCCATTGTTCCGGGGCCGCGCTTTTGTTCTTACCGCGACCTAAGCGCATCGTGGCACACTATAATTCCTTTCTAGCTATAAATTATAGCTGCCAAATCGACGATTATCTATGAAATTTATGCAAAAGAAAATTTCTTTTTGAGACGAAATTTAAGTAAATGGAAAGAAGAGATCCACGTAGTGGAGCCATCGGCTAGTGGGACCACAAATGTAGAAGCACAATTCTTAACATTAGTTTTGGTCAATGGCCATTCTGGAATCCTTGATGAAGGTAGGAACGGAGGCAACGCTTGGTCGTTGGTTAGCTATCATACTGCAAACCGGAGATACTCATGCAGATCTCGACTAGCATTTTGATGGGGTGCAGATAGGACCCTACTGCCTCATGTGAACTCCGTGTAGATTGCCCTATAAGGTCCCCAAGGGGCATCTATCGCTCCACCCCCAATGAAAAATAGAGGCGTAATATTTTGAGAATTTCGGTGTAAGTAAAAACTGCGGCTGTGTCGAAAGCTTTATATTTCTAAACGCGAGTGTCGTTTTCCCAAGCGGTTCCCCAACTGAGTACTAATCCCGTCCAATGCTGCTTGACAACCGGAAACGAGTGAGAAACGGTCTTTTGAGTATGCTAAATGATAACCAACATAATCGCCTTATGAAGAAGTGCATGAGAACAAAATAGTTTCAAGGATCTCGAAACTTTTCGAACGATTCCCTAATTTCGTCAGAGCTAGTCACATAAATCCTGCTTCCAGTAAAGCTGAAAGCCGATCCATGCGGAATGAGAAATAGAACAGAAGTATGTTGATTATAGTACGACCTACCAGATTGTTGCCACAAGGCAGAATTTTGGTCTATTTTCGACTTCTTCCGAGTTGTCGTTTCCGAAATATCCTCAAATGCACAAGCACACACCACAAACACATGCACTCATCGTAAAAAGACTTAAATAAAGGAAAACCACACAAAGGAAGTGCGAGCGGTTACTAGCCAATCCGAAAGAAGTTTAGTGGCCTGGTTGGCCACTAGTTAAAAAATCGTATAATGAACTTTTTCTCGCTGCACCATGCGGTGGATGGCAATTAAAAAACAATAGATTCACTTTTAGTTGTTTTATTATAATTGCACTTATTTAATTTAGTTCACTTATAATTTAAATATTATATATATGGGGTGTATATATTTATTTATTATTTATTGTTTGGATTTTATCTATTTAATTTATTTGGGTATACGTCACACTTGTCTCGTAAAGCACTTTCGTCACCAGCAGAGGATACCAGAGTGTCGAAAAGGAAGATGCCGGAAATTGGCTAGTCGACAAACACGATGGGGGAACGGAACGGAAAACGGTAAGATCACTGAACTTTAAGTTCGGTGATCGATGAAGTGTTCCGTCCCGATCGCCTTTATCGTGTGGGAGGTTGTTGACTTTGCGTAAACTTGGTAATTAAGTTTACGCGGTCACTACAGAAGTCCCGGACATATTTGGGTTCCTCAAATTCCAATTGGTGGAAGCTCTGCGAAGTGGACGAAGCAGCAGGCACTGCATGAAAGAGCTTCCCAAAGGTCTCAAGGCCTCGTTAATGTTAGCAAGAACTCCCATAATGCGAGATCATGCCAAAAATTCTTAACGCTACAATCCCATGAAGGAGGCAAGTACGACCCATAGTGGAAAAGATGTGAAAATTGCACTCAGTATCCAAATGCCGGAAGACGTTGCTCTAAATGCGCAGAGAGATACAATACCATACTGGACGAAGATTTAAGGTTGACTCATAGACCTTCGGCACACCAAGAGATCGTTGAATGTAAACGTTCAACATCATACGTATTTCTGTCAACAGCCATCGTGCAAGTAATGGACTTGATTCTGGGTCCCAGCTCAACTTCTACACCGAACGATTCATTCGACAACTTGGTTTAACGCCCCGCAAGGAGCAGCTCAACTACGAGAGAATTCATCTTAAAATAAATTCATGGGCAGTTGAATTCACAACCAGTCTGGAAGCATTCGTTCTTACGAAAATAGCATCTGATCAGCGGAGTTGTTACACCACCAATGCAGATTAGCCCATTCCAAAACACATCCAATTGGCCGACCTAATTTCAACATATCTCGCGGCATCGACTTGCTGAGCGGGGCTGAATTATTCTGCTCACTACTGTCAATCAGACAAATAAAACTAAGGCCTCACTTTCTTCTACACTACAAAACACATTCTTCTGGTGGATTATGACAGAGAAGGCAACTTCAGAGTTATGCGGAATATGCTACTTCGATCATGAAAGATTGGAAGCAGCTTTAGAAAAATTCTCAGAAATGGCGGAAACTGACAAACCAGAACGTTGCATTATGAAACCCAGAAATATTACGAAGACTTCTTTAGAGCCATTACTAAGAGGGAATCATCAGGACGATTCATAGTTCTACTTTCATTAAGGCAACACGCGTCCGGCCTAGAGGAATCTTGGAGTATTGCCTTTCAACAATTCGTGTCATTAGAAAAGACTAGCCAAATGCCCGGAATTGAAACAACAGTATAACCACCATCATGAATATCACCAACTTAAGTACATGATACAAATCAGAACAGAACGACGTCAGCTAGCAGCATTACTTCCTACTATATAATAGTGCCATTCATACGGAGAGCAGTACAACGAAATTACGCGTCATATTCGACGCCTCGTCAAAATCAATAACGAACTTTTTCCTCAACGACATTTGGCAAAAGGGTCTTAGAACCCTGGATGAGAGAACCGATTCGAATTACATGAAAAAAATTAAATCTCTGTAATTCCCGAAAAATTTAATGGGATCGAGTGCAAGTAGGTGGGCACACCGTTAGATCCTGGAACGAACTTTGCAAAATGTGACCAGTTCGATTGAATCAAGTTTACCAGAGTTAAGCCCCATTTACATCCCAAAGTCAAAGTGGAAGTGCAGCTCTTTTATCGCACAGAAATTTGTATGCTTTTCTCTCTGTTGCACGAATTTTTATGCGATAAAAGAGCTCCAGAGCTGCACTGTAACTTTGACTTTGCGATGTAAATCGGCCTTTAAGCTTGCAAAGTTAAAGTAACGAGAGCAGTTATCAATGACACCATTTTCATTCAAGGACATGATCACAACATACATATTGCGACATCTATTATAAATTTGAAGGTACTGTTATTTGTAACAATTCATGCAGTTGTAGCGACCCGACTGCGAAGGTGGTTCAGCGCCATCTACATGTTAAAAACGTTCATACACAACAACATGTTACAGAAGAACCACTGTACACAAACGAAACAAAAATACTTTGCTTTAGACCAAATTTAGATTTAATTTTAGGATAAGTAAGCATTGATGTATTTTAACGTTTAATTTATGAATTGTTTTAGAATTAGAAGTTAGTTCTCTTTGTACAGCCTTCGGGTGAACAACCATAATAAAAGAATAATAAATAATCCTATCTCCTATCTAATAATTTATTCCTATGAGGATTGGGAGTCAAGTCCCCATAGGAAATTGGTGACCCCGAACACAAGCGAAGAAGGCCGACGACGTTCGAAGGAAGGAAGACCGAGTACAAACGAAGCGACGACGTCCGAAGGACGGAGGACCCCGAATACAAACGAAGGAGGCCCGACGACGTCCGAAGGACGGAGGACCCCGAATACAAACGAAGGAGGCCCGACGACGTTCGAAGGAAGGAAGACCCGAATACAAGCGAAGGAGGCCCGACGACGATCGAAGGAAGAGAGACCCCGAATCCAAGCGAAGAAGGCCTAACGACAAGTGAAGGAAGGCAGAGTTACTCCGAATACGAGCAAAGGAGACCCGAATACGAGCGAAGGAAGACCCGAACGCGAGCGAAGGAAGGAAGGAAGTCCCAAAGACGAAGACCAATCCCGAATACGAGCGAAGGAAGACCAGTCCCGAATACGAGCGAAGGAAGAACCGATCACGAGTGAAGGAAGGAAGGAGCCCCAAAGACGAGCGAAGGAAGACCCCTACCTAGAGCGAAAAGAAGATCCCGAGTACGAGTGAGGGCCCGGCCAATTGCTAAGGCCCTAACGAAGGTTCCGGACGGTGAAGCTAATCAAGGACCTCCAACCGGAGGAAAGTAAGGACGATAAAGAAGCGAGAAGAAGACGATAAAGAAACGAGAAGAAGACGATAAAGAAGTGAGAAGAAGACGACCCATTGCCGAACGCTAAGGAATTTGCATTGAAGACAAAAGTTAGTAAGTTAGTATTTAGAGTTAAGAGGTTGTTCAATTATATACTTAGAAAAGTGAAAACACATAAAACACTCATATTTGTTTTAAGTCCACTAACCACGAGTTGCTAACGGTGAATTCGACCGATTTGACATAGTTTTCTTTCGTGTGTTGCAAGTATTACTGTCAGGGAAATACGGGAACCGGGCAGTATACATATTGTCTTTCGGGAACCACGAAAAATTATAATTTTTTTGTCTTCTTAACAAGTTTGCGCAAGTAAAAGTCAATTCGGAAGTACACGCGAAGTCTTGTATACACATATATCCTCACAAACTGGGAAGGAATTGGTGACATGGATCAGCCAGCTGAAACACCAAGTGCTGTGCAGGCATCAGCCAACGAACAACAGCCACCACCCCGTTTCGAAGCAGCTTCCTCAACGGGTCATGGTCACGAACACGAAGGCAATCACATAAATGCGGTGTCTAATATTAAGTTACCACAACCATTCTGGAAGACATTTCCAGCCAGGTGGTTTGCGGTGGCGGAAGCCGCGTTTGGATTGAACAGGATCACTGCGGACTCTACGAAGTTTAGGCATGTTTTGGTTAATTTAGATAGCGAAATACTGGGAGTCATAGGGGACATAATAGACTCTCCACCAGAAAGAAACAAGTACGACACTTTGAAGACACGTATCATCACAGCGTTTGGTGAGTCATCTGAGACACGAGTGCGGCGTCTATTAAGGGGACAGCCAATTGGAAATGAGAAACCCTCGTTATATCTCCAGCGCCTGAGGAATTCGGCTGGAGGTCAATGCAACAATACTGTGCTGCGTTCGCTGTTCATTGAACAGCTACCTGAGCAAGTACGTGGTATCATAGCCGTCAACGATACTGAAGATCTGAGCGGGTTAGCACTTCAAGCGGATCGGATTGTTGAAGTCATGCAGCCGCACGTCTATGCGCTAGAAAGGAAAATGCACGAGGATCCAGATAAGGGATTTAAGCAAACGCCAACGGGACATAACACAAGAGGTAATAACGCAGGAAGAGGTGACAACGCGAACGACAGCGTCATCAGCGAGCTGAGACTTGCTGTTGAAACTCTGTCGAAGGAGGTGAGGAATCTCCGGTCAAGGTCACGTGGTAGAGACAACGTCAGGCACGCACGAGGTAGATCGAAATCGCCATGGAGAAAACCACAGGAGAACAGTGGAACTTGTTTTTACCACCAAATGTTTGGAAACAAGGCACGTAAATGTCGACAACCGTGTTCTTGGAAGAAGAATTCGGAAAACTAGGGGAACCGACGAGTACTGAGGCGTCCGTCGGTCAGCGATCAAGCTCAAAACGTCTCTTAATGCAAGACCGAAAGACTGGCACGCGATTTTTAATTGATACGGGAGCTGATGTTTCGGTGCTACCGAATAATTTTAGTAAAAATTGTCAAAATGATTCTGAGTTTTTTCTTTATGCTGCAAATAATACCAAAATACCGACTTATGGACAAATGAGAATGACTGTTGATTTCGCATTAAGACGCATCTTCACATGGAACTTCATCATTGCTGACGTAGCGCAGCCGATTGTAGGAAACGATTTCTTACACGAGTACCATCTACTTCCAGATCTGAGGAATCGGAAGTTAATAGACGGTATAACGAACCTTACCGCGTATGGCACGCTGACAGCAAGCAAGACGCCAACAGTTACAACGGTAGGGGAGGAGAATGAATTTCTCAAGATAGTCAAAGAAAATATCGACGTCACACGAAGAGGGAAGTACAGAGAGCCGAAGCACAACGTGAGGCATTACATAATCACGAAAGGTCCACCTTGCTACGAACGCCCCCGACGATTATCACCAGGCAGATGCAAAGCAGCACGAAAGGAAATCAACGAATGGATAGAAGAAGGTATTGTTAGCCCCTCAAGCAGCCCTTACGCAAATCCCATGATGATGACAAAGAAGAAGGATGGAACATGGAGATTATGCGGGGATTATAGACGATTAAACAAGATGACGTTACCAGACAAATATCCTGTACCGAACATACAAGATTTTTCACATCGTTTGCATGGATGTACCTACTTTACAACGCTGGATTTGGAAAGAGCGTATTTCCAGATACCAATGGCACCTGAAGATCGAGAGAAGACGGCGTTAATAACACCGTTTGGACTCTTCGAATTTAACGTAATGCCATTTGGACTAACAAATGCCGCACAATCTTTTCAACGGTTTATTGACACAACGTTACGAGGATTGGAGTTCTGTTTCTGCTATGTGGACGATATTTTAATAGCATCGCGCTCAAGGAATGAACATATTAAACATATAAGAGAAGTCATCCAACGACTAAAGGATTATGGGCTTATAATCAAATTAAGCAAGTGCCATTGGGGACAGGAAAAGGTAGAATACCTCGGATATGAAGTCTCGAAGGACGGGATTACACCACTGGAACATCGAGTACGCGCGATAAGGGATTTCCCCAAACCAAACACGGTTCAGGAATTAAGGAGATTCTTAGGAATGGTTAATTTCTATAGACGATGTATCAAGGGTGCAGCAAGTATCCAAGCACCTCTGCAGTCTCTTACCACGGGAACGAAGAAACGGGATAAAAGACCCATCAACTGGAACACAGAGACAGAGGCGGCATTCGAAAAATGCAAGGAGGAATTAGCAAAAGCCACGATCATTGCTCATCCAGCAGAGGACACACCACTGAAGCTGACGACCGACGCGTCTGACATTGCGATTGGCGCGGTACTGGAACAAGACATCGAGGGAAAACGACAACCGTTAGGATTTTTCTCAAGAAAAATGTCGGAAACACAAGCGAGATATAGTGCATACGACAGAGAACTTCTTGCCATATTCTCAGCGATTAAATATTTTAGACACTTGGTGGAAGGACGAAATACAGCAATATTCACGGACCATAAACCGTTAACGTATGCTTTTAGCCAAAAATCATCGAAAGCATCACCGAGACAGCAAAGACAATTGGACCTAATAGGACAGTTTACTACGGATATTAGACACATCTCGGGAACGGATAATGCAGTAGCCGATACTTTATCGAGAATTAACGATATTGTCTTACCAGTTTGTGTCACTACGGAAGACATAGCGAGTGAACAGAAGGACGAAGAACTGAAGGAACTACTGCAACACCCAGGTGCAATAAAATTTAAGAAGCTACGACTATGTAACACGGAGACTACGGTATATTGCGACGTTTCTACCAAACACGTAGATACGACCATACTTGCCTAAACCATTAAGAAAGAGGATCTTTGACAACGTTCACAACACTGCGCATTGCAGCGGCAAAGCTACGAGAAAAGCTATTTCGAGAAAATTTATTTGGCCAGGAATGAACAAAGACATCAACGGATGGTCACGATCTTGTTTACCATGCCAAAGGTCAAAGATTAGTCGACATACTAAACGAATACCACAACACATCGACGTCCCGGATGGTCGATTCATGTTCATATCGACATTGTGGGACCGATGACGGAAGTAAAGGCCCTTGGAGACGCTAAAACATGGTACGAGTAAACATGGTACAGGGACCATGTTCGAGGTGATGTTAGCCGTGTACGGGCCGGTACGCGTATCAGTTTTTTGGTTCGACCAACGGTCCGACTAAAATCAAAACTGGTTTGATTTCCGTCGATGTTCGTGGGCGGAGTTTCGTGTTGATGATACCATGTCCTACCATTTGCGGACTTGTTTGACCAAATTTACTCGTACACGAAATGTTTCAATTTACCAGTTGACAACTGAATGACAGATTAACTTGAAATATTTTGACAAGAGAGCGGTGTTCAAGTAAATCGGTCTTAGCACATGTCTTACCGTCTGCGGGTTTTTGGTCGTACCATGTTTACTCGTACCATGTTTTAGCGTCTCCAAGGGCCTTAAGAGGTTACAAATATTGCCTAACGATGATTGATCGTTTTACACGGTGGCCGGAGGCTACTCCAATTAAGGATATAACGGCAACCACGGTGGTCGAAGCGTTTTTTGAAACATGGATCTCGAGATATGGCACACCAGCTATCATAACGACGGATAGAGGCACGCAATTCGACTCGCAGATCTTCGACGCTTTCACGAAGCTGATTGGAAGTCGGACGAATCGCACCACAGCATACCACCCACAGGCGAATGGATTAATCGAACGATGGCATCGGTCATTCAAAGCCGCGATAAAATGTCATCAAAATGAAGACTGGATACAAGTATTACCAGTAGTCATGTTAGGGTTAAGGAACTGTCTCAAAGAAGACATCGGTACGTCGAGCGCCGAATTGGTATTTGGTACAACCCTACGAATACCTGGCGAATTTTTTATGCAAGACGACTTTCAACCTGATAGAACAATATTTAAGGAAGCGCTGAGGGAACACATGCGAGAGCTACGTCCACGTCAAACCGCACATCACAACAAGCCAAGAATCTTCATACATAAGGATTTAGCTACGTGCACACATGTATTTGTGAGGGTAGACGGAGTGAAGAAGCCATTGGACCAGCCATACACCGGACCCCATCCTGTTATCAAGAGAGATAATGATGCATACTATACCATTGAGGTCAACGGAAAACACTCAAACGTCTCAATAGACCGATTGAAGCCCGCGATTTTACAGGAAACAACTCTTCAAGATGATTGGATAACGAGACAAACGCCAAGACAATACGAGGGACCAGCCGCAAAAAGGAATCTGGTACGTTTCGCAACACCTAACACCTAGTGACGGTATTACTGGAAGGGGAGTAATGTGGCGACCCGACTGCGAAGGTGGTTCAGCGCCATCTACATGTTAAAAACGATCATACACAACAACATGTTACAGAAGAACCACTGTACACAAACGAAACAAAAATACTTTGCTTTAGACCAAATTTAGATTTAATTTTAGGATAAGTAAGCATTGATGTATTTTAACGTTTAATTTATGAATTGTTTTAGAATTAGAAGTTAGTTCTCTTTGTACAGCCTTCGGGTGAACAACCATAATAAAAGAATACTAAATAATCCTATCTCCTATCTAATAATTTATTCCTATGAGGATTGGGAGTCAAGTCCCCATACAGTAATATAACACCCCGCCATCTATTAGTTAGAATTTGAACTAACAGTAATTAAAGACGTTTAAGT
Organism: Thereva unica; assembly: GCA_949987705.1. Classification (NCBI taxonomy): domain Eukaryota; kingdom Metazoa; phylum Arthropoda; class Insecta; order Diptera; family Therevidae; genus Thereva; species Thereva unica. Next base: position 250,546,463 of record OX465281.1, on the reverse strand, counting down.
TTGTCAAAGTTTCTAGGAAAAGAATAAAGGGCCTCCAGACTGGAGCTTGGATAAGGGATGAGCTTGGATATACAAATGCATTAAAGTGTTCTAAGTGATCAAAATGGCCAAAAGCGAAAAATGGTGAATTAAAAGGCGATAAATACAAGTTATTAGTGAGAGAAGTTTAAGAAGTGTGTTTGTACAGCTCAAATCGTACCTGTGCTCGAAAAATTGATGCAAGCAAGGATGTTGGTTTGCAGCCTCTCCGAAATTCATGCGGTAAAAAAATTCATTACGTTCAAAACAGAGAAGATCCATTCAGGATATTTTGACCTGTTATACCTCCACCGATCTCTCATATCGCTCTGCTTTGGTTTCAGGTAAATCAAGATCCGTAATTTCATTATTAGGTTCTTCTGATGTATTGAAACGAAAGATCGTTGATCTTTTATACCTCAGATATAGGGTATCCGAAGCAGTGAAGAAATATAGTCTGTGCCGACTTGGATTGTTGGAGTTCGGACGTCTTATCATAGAAATCAGGCGTTCAATTTAGGCACCCAATGCCTTTCTTATATTTCATATCACAAATTTCCATACTTCCAGTTTGCTAAGGAATCAAGGAACACTTATTTTAGACTTCATTATAAATTTCAAGTTCTTCCTAAACCTCTAAGGCAGTTTCGGAATATAATGACGCTTTTATGGTACAATTCCTTAAGCGTTTAATCCATAAAAAATAGTGAACTGATCTTGTCATGGATCTGAACGATTCCCAGAAGCAGTCCTGCCAAATATTAATGTCCAAACTAAACCAACTTTCTGGGATCATTAAACGACACCCATAATTTTTATTCAGTTAAAAGCGACTGCGATGATTTACGATCGCATCCATGGGGCGCCATAGCCAGCGCAGCATCAAGGTCCAGAGTCAATAACTGTTGAACCAGCTGTAATTAGTCAACGATGGGCAGCCCCCAGACAGAACGCAGCACACGAGGCGTGTGACACCACGGCCATAAACAGGTCGAGATACTCGATACTTGAAGACGGGACCCACCTGACGACGACGACGCGCAGCAGCAAGACGAGGGCGCTCCAGCTTCTTCTAGATGCGAGCTTTGCATCTGTGCCCCCGGACGAAGATCTTGTCATAAAACGATTATGACTTGTCAATGGGGCCACCAAACTGAGCGACAGTAACCTCGGACGGGACGGGACTGGACATGACAGAAGGGTATTTCACGGCGATTAGAGCGCTTTACGTCATTACGTGGTCCTGCATCTTCGCGAGATTTATGGCATCTTCGCGAGTGCTTCTGGTCCTCTATTCTCGTTATTAATTTCCACATTTCTCAGGCTGCGCTGCTGTCGCGCGGATATTTTACGGTGAAGTGTTACGGGAGTCGCCGGCACTCAACAGGGGGCCCATTAGGGATTTTTAGCAGCAGCCCGGGCCTGGGAACAGAGCCCGAGTTCGTCTCGTATTCATCAGCAGATGACAGAGCAGTGATAATGCGCTTATCAGGCCCCGTCTCGGCTTTGATGAAATATTCACGTCGGCAGGAAATTGTAATTTAATCGCAGCCAGAGCCTCATTTACAATTTAATTAATTGATTCCAGCGACTAAATCGAGGGAAAATGCCAGGCCGAGGTCAGATCAGGTGGCCCCAGCCGCGGCCCGAAGGTGTGTGCCGAATTAAGAGATTACGAGGGAAATTATTGGACAGTTATGGCTGTCAGATTGGCTTTAATTTAATTGGAAACGGCGGACGACTGGGCCGAGTGGATCCCGCCCCCCGGAAGCTGGCTTTCAATTAAAACACAATCAGCCGACCCCCACCCCGACACCTGCTTATCTCCCGTCCCAACCGCGCCACAATGGAGTCCCCTGGGATGTGCTCTCTCATCCACAGATCCACCATGGCAGTCTCATCAGGAGTTCTTATCATGGCTGTGCACACTTTCCTCTTTAATTGTGAACCAGAAAGGACTCGACTTTGGGACTCCAACAATTGCCCCGGTTCCACTCACATAAATCCGAGGGTGAAGCTGGCAAAGGGGATTCTGCGCGCAACTGGGCAAACTGGTTCATGGCAGTCATCATCGTTCGTCATCACCATCATCTGGGAGAACTAGGACTGCTTCCCATTAGCAGTGGGACGGAGTGCTTCGCAGACTGAATTGCATCGGACTCGGGCAAAAACCGCCACGTTGTAAATGGCCAGTCAATTTGCAGTGGCCGTGTTCGGAAGCAGTCGATTGACTTGCATCGCTTCATCTGAAGCCCTATGCCCGCAGGCGACCGTGGAATTGTTTTGAGTCCTAAGAAATATTCCGAAGCACTTCCATTTATCGCGCCTCTGGGTCGCCGGGGGCGACGGGGTAATGCTCGCGTCACAAGCGCTTTTCACACCTCAAAACGGTGCTCGTCAATGTCAGCTTCGTTATCATTGCTGCCATTTACAATAAGTTGCTGCTGCCGATGGTGCTGCTCACGGGGGGCCAGCTGCTGTAAAAGGCAATTATGCTGGCTGCAAATGGAGTTTTAAGGGTGTCGGAGCGCGCCCATATCGACGAAATCGCAGGTAACGTGGAACGGTAATAATCGGTATGTAACGCTTTCGGCGAGCTTGAAATCGATTCTTGCTACGTGCGTTCGATGACTGAAGTCAGAGCTCAGAGCTGCTCCTGTTGAGCGGCTTTGTTTTCTCTGGACCAAATTCGCCACTCGTTATGGCTTCCCCAAAAAACAGAGGAATTTAAATGTTTTCGTCTTTACCTTTACCTTGAATGACTGCAAAGAAGCGACTGCCAGAAAAAAATTTGTGGCTGGAAGTTGAGCCAAGTAGAGATGAAAAGAGGTGGGTGTGGTCGCGAAACTTATCACGTGGATCCACAGAAAAACTATAACTTTGTGGATTGTTGTACAAGGCCCGCTCCACACTATCTTGCCATTCCCGGTCCAGTCAAATATTTTTAAAGGAAAAGCAATCGGTGTATTCACATTCACTTACGTGTGACAGTCACACTCCGATATCAATCAACCAAGTGCAGTTCAGTACCGAAACTAGCATGTGACTGGACCGAGAGCGGCACGACACGATGGTGTGAATATGATGAGGTTTTACCAGACCGAGACTAGCATCAGACTCAACCAGGAACGGCATAATAGTGTGGAACGGGCCTAAATAACATGATTGAAAGTTTCCTGAACAAGGTTTTGTAAAAAAACAGAGGGTGCGATTAAAATTGAACTTTGCACCAATATCTGATGAATATTTTACATTGTCGCTATCAAACTTAAAAAAAAGTTAGAAAACAAATCTGAACAAATATGGAGAGCCAACACTGCATTAAGCGATTCGTAAAGTGATCAGATCCCGAGTAGAAAAAAGAGGCTGAAAAAATTGCGAAAGTGAGGATATGTGACCCGAGTAAAAACCCAAAATGGCCTTACAACGGGCAAACACCGGCCACTTGATTTTTAAAGGGCATATAATGGCCGTAGAGTTTTTAAGCATTTTTAATGCGAGCACATACGGCCTCGCGACGGTCAAAGTTGACCAAAAGGTTTAAATGGTCAAGTACTGAGCTGTAAAAACGGCCATACGACCAAACAAAATCGGAACCATTCCTGCAAACAACTTTCTGATGCCCGTCACATGGCCGTTTCAATCAGGCTCGTTGTTCGCCCTTTGCAAGTCCAGAAGTAAGATTTGAGCCGAAATATCTGCGAAATGCTGTCCAATGTTAGGCAGAGCGCGAGAAAAAGGACTGCCTTTTGAATTGAGGTGGTCATTTAATCGTCATAATATTCAAAAACTTATCTATAGCAATAGGCTCCTAAAGGGTACAACCGATATTAATGAAATTTTAACCATGTGCTATTACACTAAAAGAAAGAGCATAGCGTATTCTATTTTTTTTCTAGAGCCACTCTTATATGACGCTGCTATCTATAGCTTCGGTATCTGGGGTTTTTTTTAAAGTAGCAAATAACGATTTTATGATCAAAACTTAAAAATTCAAAATGACCGCAACAAGATGACGGACGAATTTTGTCAATTATGTTCCGATTCCGATTAAATTCCCAAATTGCCTATTTACACAAGAAAACTCAAATTTCTTAACGTATGGCCAAAATCATTCTGTTGGTGTCGATATTATTAAACCATGTTTCTCCCATGGTCAGTTGTTCAAGAGTTGGAAAACCTGAATATCTTAACATCCCAGCTCCAAATGGAAGAACATTGAACAAAGTGTATTTTGAAGATCTCTAAGCAATTGGCCTGCCTCCCCGTGACAAGCTAAGGAAAGATACCCAGAAAGATATAAACATCTAAAATGGACACCAACAAAACTACCATCCTGGAGTTAAAAAAGTGATCGAAGATTCGGATGTAAGAGCAAGAAGCACAATCCTCTTCTGGCTTACGTATCGATATCATTGGAAGAACAATAATGGCTGTACAAGATACTATCACCCAGATTTCACTCTATACTGATAGCCAGGAAGATATTCTAAGAATACCTATGGAAATCCACTACCCTGGCTCTGTACGCTTTCGTAGTCTAAAATGCCCTAGAAAACGAGTATTGGAGCAATAAATAAAAGCCCTGGATCCCATATTCACCCCAAACAAGATGGATGATCCTTATAATAATAGCTTTTAGCAGTTCGAACATGATTCAGCGTGGTTTGGAAAGAGACCTCCCTTCGCATAACACCTTTCGAAAGTAGTTTTTTGTAGGAATATATTCCATTGAGCTAGAGCGAAGTCTTGGAAGTCTTTATTCCAAAGGAGGATGAAAGGCCTAGTACATAGGCCAAATCCTTTAGGCCAATCAAAATAATAACCTCCTCCGTCAAATAAGTTGAGAAGATATGAAGCAATTAAGGCAGACAGACAGACAGCAATTAGGCAGACAAATCTTCTGTGATCGCCAAACACACACTTATCAAGCAAGAATAACGAGAAAAAATTCCCTGCCTCCGGCAACACAAGACCATTCGACCATTCTCATACCCTGCATTCCCCTTTTCCACGCATACTGATGTCAAAAAGTTCGTTTATAAATAGAACAATTGGCTGTGGAATATTCTCCCACAATCGGTTTTCCCGAGATCGTACAACACCCAAGAGATCAAAAATAAGGCTCATCGCCACCGACACCGTAACGCGAAAAGAAGATGACGCCTGCGCCACGAAACGATTGGATCTGGATGTACAGGTAATCCCCATAAACCACGGCTCTTCTATAGCAAGGATTCACTCCAACACACTTCGAGAATTGGGAACATCTAACACGGTGCTATATAGCACGGATTATTATAACACGGTTCAACATTAAATGGATGTTGGTAAAAAATATAACAATCAATTGAAAATATAAATTTGGTCGAGACAGCAGAAAATAGAATGGCTGCGGTTTTGATGAAATTTCTGCACACGATATCCAAGTACGTACTACTGGTGGAAGAAGAAATTGATACAGGCGGTTTTGGTAGAATTGATATCTGGAATCCATGATAACTCAGAGGATGATAGGATAGGTAAAGACGAAGATGTTAAAAAGTTTAATCTACAAAGATAAAGAAAGGCCTAGGCTTAGCAGAACAATTAGAATCATGTTTCTTAAATGGATCTGAAGATAATGCAGGAAAATGCTCAGAAGCCGAGGATTTTTTACCAAAAAGAAACTGCTCTCGGTTAATGGTGCTTAGTAATGACGAAGAAAGCATTGTTTAATTTTTTTTTTTAATTTTTGGAACTTAACTCTCTGTTATACGGGGTTACCTGTAATCCTAGATAGCAAGCTTTAGCTCACTAAAGTAAACAAGAGAACGACCATGTGTGCCCTCATTTCCAATCCATCTTACAGGCTTCCCCTTCCGGATCGATGGATTGGTATATATTGCTAAAGCTCCGATTTAGGTGTTCGACTAGTCGTCTAGTCACTCCCTCATAGCCAAGCTAAAGTATGTCCATTGAAGATTTCCGTTAAAACACTTGGAGATTTAAAGACCGAATAAAAAACTGTCGAAGATTTAATCAAGTGCTCAAAGTCCGCTATAGGAATAACTCTGTTATCCCGAAATGAATATTGTGGTTAGAAGTGGAGGCATATGGACGCAGATCCCACAACTCTCAGGAGTCTGTTTTAGTTGATTCACTCGATTAAAGATTGAATTATAATGTCTAGGTTCAATAATAAACATGACAATATTGATACAACTCTTGTGAGGGTGGGGTTGAAAACTAAAGGTAGCATCCTCCTACACAAAATATTCCAGCGTTGCAGCAATGATTGCAAATTAATTTTAGCAAATGGGAACACTTTTTTTTGGACTCAATTTCTGAGTATAGCCTCAAGCTATATTTGGATAAAACGTAACTTTTATTATCTGAGATTGTGAGTAATGTGCCCAGAGTATAGATACTAGGAGTGTCTCTCTTAATTTGCATTTTTTAACGAAGAATTTATGAATAAATACATAACTCTTGTGGGTCAACAGACGGATCTCCAAAATGTATAACAAGCCACTCCTAGGCTTGTGTCTCTAGAATTACTTGCTTCTTCCTTATGATTGGCCATTTGCAATGACAAATATCAATCAAGACAAAAACTGATAAGGAAAATGTATTAATAGGAATTTTATAAAAGGACGTTAAGTTGAATTGAACTTTCTTCGAATTGGCCTATAAAAGGTAATAAAATTCGCAATTCTAATTGGCACACGTGTTTACCTTATCTATATTCACTAAAATGCAACTTTTCTTTTAAATTTCCTCAAAATTTTCTTTAAAATCAGCTGTAAATCCTCATAGAAAAATTATGATGGTTGCTTGTTTTGTTGCAGACTATTCCGAAAAAAGGTTTCAAACAAAACCCCAGCAGCAGATGAAATAAAATCCCTAAGGTTTTCTACTTACATCGCCCTCAGCACAAACAAAATCAACGATAAACTCCCGTTATTTCACAATCACACAAAAACCACAAAAGTCTCACACCTGAACTTGTCAACCACTGAATTCGCAAAAGGCTAAAAACTATTCGCCACTACTTGCCGAATGTCACTTCAACTGTCAAAAAAATTGCTTCAACCAAAAAAAACTCGCACACGCATCACCTCCGAACTCTCAAGATTTCGTGCCCACTGAACAGCAACTGAACCCGAGTTCGGGACTTCACTGCCTTGGGTCAGTGGTCAGCGGCCGGAACAGGCGGCAGGCAGCAGCTAGCGACGACGAAGGTGTGTGTGCTGCTCGGTCTGCACATGCAGTGGCCAATGGAACCACCCCTTTACCAGCCCACGAGCGCCGCTACAAACCAACACATACGCGCCGCTCAAGGCAACCGTGGCAGCGAATCACAAACCAGAAAGACGCATGACGTCGCAGCTGGGAGTGAAACGTTTCCACTTCTGGCTGACACGGTCGCACATGATGTGCTTGCTGCTGCTGTTTGCGGAACGGGAGCGCACCACTACCGAAGCGGACATTGTGCCTCGGCTGGAGGAGGACAGCCAATAGGCGTAGCGGAACAAGTGCTAGAGAGTGTAGCTGTTGCCGGCATGCTGCGGCGAGATAACGTTCCACAAAAGGCTGAACGCTGTGCTGGGAGGCTGCTAATGAAGTTTTGCCAGTCTTCAAGGCGCGGATTAGCAGCGGATTGCTTGCGTCATCTATTAACGGGGCTGGAAACAATCGATCAAGATTGACAATTACACCCGGAGCTGGGTGACATCGCACGCGGCGGCCTCCATTTTTATCGATTTTCGAACTTTTCAATGATGCGGGGTGGCACTGAAAGGATGGTGGTGCGTGGGCAGCATTCGAAGGCGGTTGTCTAGTTGCTGGACTGGGAAATGTCAGAAATTAGTCAGCTTTTTTCATTCTAGGAAGTGGAATGGCGATTATCTGATAATTATGCAAATTCAATTCCAAGGGCGTTGGCTGTTCTGTTGAGAAACGCGAACGTGTTTTGAAATAACGATGCAAAACAATTTTTTCTGCGATGGCCAGCTAGCAGCAGCGCTTTTTGCATCTGCGGAATTTTTCGTGATTGGAGCTAAATTTGGCGAGGAATAATGAGGACGTTTCTATGAGAAGCATTTTTTTGAGGCAAAAGACGTCTGGTTTCAGGAATGGTTACGACAAAAAAATAAAGGCTTTTTTAAATACTTCAAATCTTTCTTCTTCTTCTTTGTGCCCCTTTAATCCCTCATGGGACATAGGGCGGAAACAGTTGCCCTCCAGCGGACTCTGTTTTGCGCGACAGCTCTCAGCTCTGACCAGGATCTCCCAGTTGTTGCGGCCTCTGCTAGTAGGGTCCTCCTCCACGTTGTTCTAGGTCTTCCAACTCGACGGGATCCTTGCGGGTTCCAGTCAAGGGCCTGTTTGGCTAGGTTTTCGTTATCGCGTCGCAAGGTGTGGCCAACCCAATTCCATTTCCTTCGCCTGATTTGGTCGTCTATCCTTTCTTGGCCGGCACGGCGCCATAGCTCTTCATTTGAAATTCTATCTGGCCAGCCGATTTTTAGGATACGACGCAGGCATCTGTTGATGAAGACTTGTAGGCGCCCTGTGATGAATTGGGTGACTTTCCATGTTTCGCAACCGTACAAAAGAACTGCCTTAACGTTGGAGTTGAACAGCCGCAATTTGGTGTTAGTTGAGATCTCCGTTGATCTCCATATGCGGAACAGGCATGCATATGCGCCTCGTGCTTTATTTATTCTGGAACTGACGTCTTCTTCTGTACCGCCATTTTCGGTAATAATGCTACCGAGGTAGCAGAATTTATCTACCAGTTCCACGTCACGGTTATTCAGCGCAGTTCGTTCAAGTGTGTTTGCATTTATCCGCATTTCTTTGGTTTTGTTCGGATTCAGCCTTAAGCCTGCTAGACTACTTTCTGTTGCCAAATTGTTTAACATGTTTTTTAGCTCCTGATGTCTGTGGGCCAGCAAACAGATATCATCCGCGTAGTCGAGGTCCTTAAGGCGGTCTAGCAAACCCCATTGTATGCCGCCTGTTCTATTATCTAGAGCGTCGACAAGGATGTCATTTATTACTATAAGAAATAGTAATGGCGAAAGTAGACATCCTTGTCGTACTCCTGAATTCACCTCGAAGCTGTCGGATAATTTTCCATTATGGAGAACTCTGCATTTGGAATTGTTGTAAAGGGCTTTTATCAATTCTATTATTTTATCAGGCAGTCCACGTCGCCGTAATGCCTGCCATATAAAGCTCCTATTAACCGAGTCGAACGCTTTCTCATAATCTACGAAAGCTAGGTAAAGGGGGGATCGGAATTCAGTAGACTGCTCCACTATGATTCTCAAGGTGTTAATATGGTCTATACATGAGCGGCCCTTCCTGAATCCGGCCTGCTGCCTTCTAAGCGTTCGGTCTACTGCCTCTCTTATCCTTGATAATATAACGTGGGACAAGATTTTACCCACAGTAGATAATAGACAGATGCCTCTCCAGTTGTCGCATATTGTTAGGTCCCCCTTTTTTGGTATTTTGACTATGATACCTTCCGTCCAATCCTCCGGAAAGGTACAGGTGTTCCATGCTATTTCCAGGATTGGCTGAAGCGCATCTGCTATGAGGCTTGAATCGGCTTTCAACAATTCTGCCGGGATGCCATCTTTTCCAGCTGCTTTACCATTGGCCATCGCATGAATTGCGGTTACTATTTCCGTCTTGGATGGGGCCCGGGTGTTGATTCTTATCGGCTGTGCATTGTTGCTGTTTTCCTGAGGTTCCTGTGCAAGTGAACCATTCAGGGCGGCGAAGAAGTAATCTCTCCATCTTTGGAGTTGCTCCTCGTCGCTGCACAGCAGCCTCCCATCCGCACTCTTTACGGCATGCTTTTTAGTAGAGTGCTTTCCCGAGAGCTGTTTAGTAATTTGGTACAGCACTTTACTGTTGCCTGTGTTTGCCGCGTTTTCCGCTTTTTCTGCGAGCTCATTTATCTGCTGCCTTTTATCACGCCGCACACTTCTCTTTACTTCCCGGTGTAATTGGGAATATTCCCGTTCAAGTTGGTGACGTCTTTCCGGGTCGCTTGTAGAGTTTACGTTATTTTTGAGGGCCCTCCTGCGTTCTATTTTTTGCCAGGTAGTGTCCGAGATCCAATGTTGCATGTTTCTCTGGACATAACCGACGCTCGCTTCCGCAGCCGTCAATATAGCGCCCTTTGTTCTACTCCACAGCTCTTCAATATTTGTGTCGTCAGAAACGGTTTGCTGGTTTAATATTTGCTGCAGGTTTCCAGCAAATTCTCGCTTTTTAGCGGTCTCCTGCAGAAGGTCAACGTTAAACCGTCTACGGTTTATAACATCGCGTTGAACGTTTCTGATTGCAGCGATTCTAAGGCGAATAGTTGCTACTACCAAATGGTGGTCGCTTCCAGTGTCCGCTCCCCTGAAGCTCCTGACATCCTCCAGAATGGTTCTCCATCTGCGGCTGACGGCCACGTGATCTATCTGATTTCTCGTTCTACCATCGGGTGATACCCAGGTCTCTTTGTGTATCTTCTTGTGGCAAAAGTAAGTTCCACCTACCATTAGTTGATGGGAACTACAAAAGTCAACGAAAAGCTCACCATTGTTATTGGTAACTTGGCTTAGGCCTTGTTTTCCAATTGTTTGTTCAAGACCGGTGTTGTCGCGGCCGATTTGTGCGTTTAAGTCACCCATTAATACAATGATGTCTCCCCTTGGAATAGAGCGAAAAACCTCATTCAGTCGCATATAGAACTCGTCTTTGATGTCATCTTCTGCGTCTTCAGTTGGAGCATAGTATTGGACTACCGTAGTACTTCTTAGCCTGGTACGCAGGCGCACGGTAATAATCCTCTCAGAAACTGGTGACCAGCTAATGAGGCTGGACCTGGCTTCTTTGGTGAGTATTACGCCAACGCCACTCCTACGGCTTTCAGTTTCATTTCTCCCAGAATATAAGAAGGACTCACCATTTGGGCAGATATGTTCCCCCGCATCGGGCCATCTGGTCTCGCTAAGTCCCATGATCTTGATTTTATATCGATTCATCTCGTTGAGGACTTCATCCAGCCGTCCCTCAGCAAGCATTGTTCTCACATTCCATGATCCGATTCGTGTCCTTGTTCGAAAAGCAAAGGTCGTCGTCGTGTTGTCCATCCGGTTCCGAGGCATTGTTTGGGGGCCTCGGTAGTCTAGGGGTAAGGCGCCTGACTACTATCCCAGAGGTCCCGGGTTCGAATCCCGGCCGAGCCCCACGGTCCTTCGCCTTTTCCACTTTCCCGCCCACATAACTTTCCTTCTTTCTTCTCCCCTCTTTACATTCCTGATTCCTCCTGTCATAGCCTCCCCGCTCCGCCAAGCGCATGTCATCGGTTGGCTGATGAGATTCAACTCGTTTCAGGAGGCATAACACTCCAGCGAGTTGTTCCTCAAAATGCCCCGATGCCAGAGTCGTGAAATGGTTGGAAGTAGGTGGAATAATATATCACGGCTAGGTTGTGGCAGCTCCGTCCCTCTCTCTCTCTTTCTACTCTATTGTCTATCTTTCGGCTAGAGCTGCTGTTCGACATTCTATACGAAAAAAATAGATTGTCGAACAGTACAAAGGGGCTTTCCCTAAGTCTCTAGTCTATCACATAAAAAAAAAAAAAAAAAAAAAATTGTTTGCCGATTCGTAGCAATGGTGTTTTTTATGGGAGCGGGTTGCTAACCCTCAGCCCAACCGACTTAAAACTCTGTTTTGTGGCGCAGAGAGCTCGCCATTCGCCCGTCTCCCGTTAGCTCCTTCCGAAGAAGTACCCCAGGGGGCACCGCGGGGAGGTGGGATTAGGACTTGCTAACAGGTCTGCTAGGTGTTTGTATGCAGTGGATCTTCTCGGATTTTTACAGTAGTGACAAATCGGGTGTCACCACCTTCCAAGGTCTTTGTTAGCCGTTCGCCCCCCCATACTTCAAATACGATTTTAAAATCTTTGAAATCTAAAAAATGAGGATTTGGATTTACTTATCATACTTTATTCTATTATTAGATAAGATTTGATTTTGGTAATGGCAAGGAAGTAACGCACGCAGTAAAGGGCTGCGATCGGAAACGTCATTTGTAGAGCAGTAGACGCAACTCATTCGTTCGGTATTGCAGTCAGGTGTTCGGAATATTCAAATTTACAGCGCTTGCCTTTGTAAATCTAGTCACTTCTGCAAACTGCATCAATCAATTTCGCTACCGACACAGTTGATTGACCGTCATTTGACGACACCGAAAGTAGCCAGCTAAAGCATGGGGAAAAATCGAACGGTCACATCCTCGAGGTCCGTGGAAAAAGAAATAACGATTTTAGGGAGCATACCTTTCAAGTTATCATGTCGAGGGATGCATGACAGTGGGTAGTTTTTGCACTGCCTCGTTTAAAGATCTGGGGTGGCAGCACCGGAGTCGTTTCAACTCATTTGTTGCAAGTTAGGAAAACTCGAAACAGATGACTTGAAACGATTTCTGTGCTGCCACCCCTAATCTGGGCATGTGGCACTCCCATTTGCGCTGACAATGCCTTATCCTGATATGGAGGCTCTGCAGGATGAACCTAACCTTCGCTACCATCCTTATAGACGTACGAACGTACAAAGACGTTCGGCCATCGGGCGAGAGTTTCAAATGGCATTGTCCAACAAATTCGCGGCGCTCGCAATACTGGACGATTTCGATGTAGAAGAAAGGCAATTGTCGGAGTCTATTATCTATTGCCATAGATCTCGGACAGCTGTCTGGACCTCGTCGATCAGCCGAAGCGAATGAAACACGTCGAGTTTGAGCAATGCCGAAGATTGAACAAAGAAGATCGACGGAAAATTAAAATGGAACGAGAAGCCTGCTGGAACGTTGCGATCGACATGGAAAAGGCGGCGTGGAGGTGCATGTACCGGACGATGTACCAGACAATCCACCGGTTAGGCGGCAAAACAACATCAACAAACGACAACATTAAAAATCGGATGGAGCTTTTGTGATTTCTCACCATGAGCGCCTGCAGCGGTAGCGAGACTTCTTGCACAAGCTGTACAACTACGGTCCGCCGCAAGGTCTATCACCTGAACCGCCGATTATCGAACAGCCGCCGAATCAGTTTCTCGATACCGAACCAACAATCGTTGAATCGGTTCGCTGACAAATGGAAAAGCGCCTGGAGACCAAGTAACCGTCGAGATGATCCAAGCCGGAGGTGATGTCTTATTATAATGACTTCGTATCCTCATAACACACATATGGCATTCGGATCGTGTCCCTTCGGTGTGAAAGAAAGCGATCGTTGTCTCAATTTTGAATTATCGTGATATTTACGAAAATTATACAGAAACATCGAGAGCAAACGAGCCGAAAAGTACAAGCGGCATTTGGACTACATCGAGGATGCATTGATCAAATATTTGCACTTCGTCAGCTAATGCAAGAAAGAATTCGTTGCGGCAAATGAACTGTCGTCGTTTCATCGATTTCAAATCCGCTTTTGATTTCATCGATTGGAACAGTTTATGAAGTCTTGGAAACCGATCACGTGCCATTGAAAACCATCCACCTTCTCCAAGCGTTCGTATTCGATGCAACTTATCGTTTCAAACGGGTGTCCGACAGGGAGACATCGCTTCACCACATCTCTTCAACGTCGTGATCCACGCGATTATGAATGAACCATTCGATGGACGACTCGGAGTTCGATATGATGACAACAACTTCGTAACGGACCTATGTACGCCGACGACACCATCTTCGCCGACACGGGTGCCGGAGCAACGGACATCTTATACGACATTTCCCGCATCGCCCAGTCATACGGGTTGAAAATCAATGCGGAAAAGACCAAACTGCTCACAACGGACGGATCGAGGACTAGTGTTCACCTCGGTGGAATCCGAATACAGGTTCCGAGGCTTAAATATTTGGGATTGAAGAAACGAAAGTAACATCGACGGACGACATTCACAGGCGCATCGGCCAGGCAACATCAACATTCGCCTCGCTAAGTGGTGCATATGAAAACAAACAACTATTTCCATCAAAACAAAAGTACGCCTTTACCGAACTTTGATCCGTCTGATTCTTCTTTATGGATTTGAATCGTGGACACTGCTCAAGCCGGACATCGACAATGCGATGCTTGAGGCAAATCCTCGGTGTCTCACTCCGCGATCGCCTTCGAAACGAGAAAGTTCGACAAAGATGCGATCAGCAGACACTGATCAAAGAAGAAACGCGAAAACTTCGACTACCAGCGATCGGCCTAGAACGTTTGTCGATGTTAATAGAACCTCGGTCATTGACCCTGGCTCCGCTCTATATATGCCGAATATCACACAATACAAGAGGACTTGCCCATCGTTATCCATGTCCAATCGAGAACTACCTGAGGTCGTAACTCACTTCCCTACACTCGCTCAGAGTCCATCTCTCTGTTAGGAAGTGCATCATCGGCCGCCACACTGCATTTGGGTTCGCTATAGCATGCTGTGGATCATAGAGACGCATTCCTTTCCTAATCTCTCTAGAATCTACCGCGATCATCCCCACTATCTTGCACGCCACATCGTTGGAAATAACGCCTGCTTTTGGTATTAGCTGTCTAGTTCAACTTTGTTACCCAAACTGGCGCTGCGGGAGCTAACCACCCTTGCTATCAGGAGGCTAAAACCAGATCTAGGGTCGCCACGTTGGGCAGAATTTTTGTGAGTTCTCTACAAGTGACGAGCGATTTAACTATTATGCTTTGGAGTACTTTAATATCTAGCCTAAAGTCGATCAACACTACCAAGTACCTACCGGGCTGCGAGTGAATGATCTGTTCGCATACCTTGAACCTTAGGGACACTAGTTTTCCCTGTTTACTAATCAGCACAGCTTTCTGTTCAGCGTAAGACCACCGTTTTCAGACCACCCTTTAATCTCCCAGATCACTTCGTTCGTGCGCAATTCGATATCTTCGAGGTGTCATTCTGTGACTTAGGGGTAGTGGGAAGGCCACCCGTGAACCCGATCGCAATTGCTTCTTTTGGAAGACATAGCCTTAACACATCATTATACATTGCGAGCTACATGAGAGGCCTCAAGACGAATCCTTGCGGATCTCAGCATGTTCTGTATACATCTTCGCCCCATCTTCCAAATCACAATGAACTGACCTATCTTCTCTGACTATCCACACGGGATCAACACGATCCGCCGACACCGATAAGATTAGTTGGCAAATCACGGTCAAAAGGTTATAGCAAAAATTTTCAACATAAGAAACAGGAGGCAAGGAGAAGAATGAAACTGATGGAGGCCAAGGCTGAATTTGGGCTGTAGAACCATCGAAGAAAAAGAAGCTGTTCAACAAAACGCTGGAATATTGATTTCTTTGATTTTATGCACAGAATTAATTGTCTTGTTGACAATGGCTTTAAAAATGTCAATCAAGTTGACATATTATTTCAATGCAACTTTATACTTGTTTCTTGAAATGATTTTTCCTTTTTAGTTTTAGTACACAATAACAACTCAGCCCACAAAAAGCATGCGGAAGCAATTCTGTATACTGTTATTGCTACAAGTTTTTATTCAGATCAGGTTGACAAGTTTTTATAAAGAAAGCAGTTTTTTTTTTGAAAATTGCGCATGTGCCAACGACGAATCCACAATGGCGTACTTGTCACATGACCAACTGCAGTGATTTGTTATAAATTTCCGTAAACTATAGATCTGCAGCTTCTGAATATTGTTCAATTTATAGAACTAAGAATGAAAATGGCGGCTTGGACAAACAATTTTAATTGATCATAACAAACATGGACAATTGATTTCATGTGATGGGGACAACGTTGAGAAATCTGCACCCTGTGTTCAAAAATCGTCCGTGTTGCTTGTTAGAATCCTCACCCTCACCAATGGTACACAACACAAAAAATCAACAGGTGTAACTGCAACTTTTTCATTATATTTTGTACAACACTCCATAGGCTAAAGACTAAATTATCGCCATCAAGTTTTACCCCAATCAATAATCAGAATCAGTGAAACAAATCAACCCTAATCATTTATGGAAATTGGGAATCCGACTCCGGAATAAGGAACATATGTGATGTTGGCAATAAACCACAGATGGAGTTATTGCAACAATTGATGAGACTTCAAACACACAATTACTCCACTAGATATTACAGCATGACCTGAACGACATGACAGAATGGTAGTACAAACGGTGATGCCCAACATAAATTTTTTCACATAAAATCATCGTCATTTATTCCATATTTTGTCATTACTTTACTTAAGTAAATTTCGTTTGGCCAATTTTAAAATTGTAATTATTTTTCTACTTCTCCCTTTTCTCCCATTGACCTTTACCCATTGGGCATGAAAGTTAATAAAAAAATCCAACCCTCATCGCAACTTTTCCCTTATGCTGCACTCATCCCGGATTAATTACAGAACTCTCGAAAATCCCCTTGAATGAAGCTCTAAAATTTCAATAAATTGAAGCGACTCCTCCCCCTTTTTACGTCAAATTCCCACGCTTAGTAAATGGTGCCGGTGACATCTGCCTGCGGCTTCCGAGCATAAGCCAAGCCGCATATTTTTATCCATTTGTGAGAATTGGTTTTCAAACAAATCCACTTGATACACCACTACAATGGGATGGATGTGCACTGTGTCTGAATGCCAAGAAGCGTACCTTGGTCGCGTGCCGTTACGATTGGCCGGAACACGTTTCCGGGACCGTTACGCCCCGTGTGTATTGCGTTTCGTTTCTTCTTTACGGCTGAAAGGTTAAAGTAGTGAGAGCACTACTACAGAAACGACTGATATAACACAACCAACTTTACTTGGAATATATGTATATGAACAATCCAACCTACAAACACTAGTGTGGCTGGATACTGCGCAGTGAAAATGATTTTGACGTTTACTTCCAGTGTGTTCGCAGCTTAGGAACGCCCATTTCTGCAGCTGGAGCGTCTTTGTGTTGCATGCTGCACAATCTGCACAAGAATTTCTGTGACAGCTTAAAGAAATTAAATTCAACTTTTGAGGGAGTTTTATTGCTTTGCGCGTAAAAAAGGGTAACGGTGATAAATTTTAATACTTTTTAGGAATACAGGTCGTAATTAAAATACTAATACAAATAACTTGTGTAGAGCACTGCAACTTGGGTCAAATTTAAATTATTTTTTGGCGACATGAGAGTTTAAATCCTTGAAAAACGTTTTTACGTTTTTCAAGGATTTAAACTCTCATGTCGCCAAAAAATAATTTAAATTTGACCCAAGTTGCAGTGCTCTACACAAGTTATTTGTATTAGTATTTTAATTACGACCTGTATTCCTAAAAAGTATTAAAATTTATCACCGTTACACTTTTTTACGCGCAAAGCAATAAAACTCCCCTCTGTAGGTTCGTGCCTCATTCAGAATTAGCTGCGTCTATATGTTTAGAAACTAGTAATTACTGTAAGCTTTTGCTTACAGTAATTACTAGTTTCTAAACATATAGACGCAGCTAATTCTGAATGAGGCACGAACCTACAGAGGGGCTTACATTATTCAAACTTTAACCCGCAGGGCTCGGCAGTTCATGGTAGTGTTTACAGAGACCAAAACGAGGCGAAATTTGAAATTTTCTCGTTCTCGTTCTGAGCTTTTGAACTTCAAATCGCCTCGTCTCGGTCTCGGACAAGATTCAATAAAGGATTGCTGGTCTTGGTCTCATTTCATACCGAGATTTGAGGAAATTACAAAATGATATGACAAGAAATGAGGAAAAACGAGAATGAGAATTTAAATAATCTCATCGAGAAGATCGTCTCATATGGCATGATCTCGTTCCATCTCGACTGATCGAGAGTATAATTCATCATTCTCATCTCGTTCTCTAGAACGAGATTGTCTCGGGTCTCATTGAAACACTAGTTAAAGGAGGCCGGAGGCCTGCGCCAGCTACTGTCAGATCATTATTAGTATTACAAAACAACTTCAAACGGAAATTCAAATCGATTAAGACGTCAGCAACGCCATGGATATGTAATGTGCTAATAAACTCATTGGCAAATAACAATCTGGCGGCTCTACTCCTACTAATGCCGCTATGGCCCTTGTACGATTCGGCCCTCATGAAGTCTCTTTCAGGGTTTTGTAGGCACTACGAACTCTATTGCTCTATTGTGGTCAGTCCTTCATAAAAATCTTCGAAATTAAGGCTTTGGATATAGGGTAACTAAAATTTGATTTAGTTTACATATCTCAAATCTCCCTAGGAATAGAGAAGTCGCGATGGAGGAGACTGAGCCTCAACCTCGCTATAGCCTTACAATCGCACAGCCTGTCCGCTGTTTCGGAAGCTGTCCGGGCGGTAGACAAAAATTGCACAATTGCAGTGAAGTGGGTTCGCTGGAAGACCTATCCTACCATGCTTGTCAAAAACATTCTCCCTCGTTTAGAAGCTGATAAGTCGATAAGATTTTTCCTCCTTGTATGATCTTCACGTTTTGAGAATAGACACCATAGCCTCTGAACCCTGGAATATCGATCAATATTGATCCCACGACCCAACTAGAAAATATTTGCTGAACTTAGTCAGGACCTAATCAAGCCCGTTCTGGCAAATGTAAGGCATGCAATGTAGATGATAGATAAGGAAATAATCAGGATTGCCTGACCAGGAACTGATATGGTTTACCTGATTGTCACTCAGCATTTTTAAAACAAACAAATGAAATTTACGTCTTCTTCTTCTTGGTCTACAAAAGTTCCATCTCTAAGAGTTTTCAATACTTTTGTATAGATTCTCATCAGGAAAGCCTAAAAAGAGTTAGTTTTATTAACAATAAAGCTAGTATTTTAAGACTTACATTTCCTTATTTGGTGCATGCTCGGATGCGATTAGGAAAACTTCTTGTACTTTATCATTCATAAGATTAGGATATTATGATCTGGACCTGATTTGTTCCTGAAAAATCATACTTGCCTTAACATTATCACGACCTGATATAAAATTAGGTTTTGCCTCACCTAAGTTCTAGTCGAGGAGTTGCATTATCTTGGCAAGACTTAGTTAAACCGAAGGTCGGTATCCGGTATCCGGAGTTCATCGTTAGTAATACATTCACGCAATATCATTCATCTTTTCAGCACGATTGTTTACCCTTTGTTATTGTGAGTTTTATTGAGTATGTCCTCTGAAGATCCGCCGTATTCAGTCTGTACCATGGACAGGTAAGGGCCTCCAACTGTCCATGCAGAAGTGTCGGGGCATTTCGAACCTTCGATGCTGCATCTAGACAAGCCATATTTGACATCACCTGGAAATTGTTCAAATTATTATAAGCTATGTGATAATAAATTAAAATGCTTTATAATTACAAAACTCAGGCAATCCTTTGAAATCAGCACAGAAAGTATAATTTAAGAGTAGTTAGAGTGTGTTTAATATCACCATTTGCATTCAGTCTTATCGTCAACGAAATGGTAAAGCACAGCGACCAATTGGAAATTTAGTGTATGAAAACAGTAAACTGGGATATCTTTGCTTCTGTAATGATGTCTGCATTCTTCAACATACGCCAAACAGATCTGGCGAAGAGGCTGCTAGAAACACTAAAATGATAAACTTGAACAAAAGAATACTTATGGATAATAATGTGATTCCTTACCCATTGTAAACTCGCTTAATACGACACCGTTTGGTTGTTTTGATCCCACCTTGTTTATTTTTGACATATGTATATGGAGGACGTGAGCTTATGTCCAGAATGATCGTATGCCTGATATAAAAGAAACAGCTACTGTTTAAATAACTCGATTTAGGTTCATCTTATCAAAGTTAATTGACAATACGATCATCGGAACTGATGTTGTCAAATATTACGGATTGCTCATTGATTTGCGACACAAACGACGGCCTAGCGGGTTTCAAGTCAACCATCAAGCAGCAATTTGGCCAGCCCTTTACATTGGTTAAAAACCCAGATGGATAATGGCGTTCATACTGTGATTACCGTGCACTCAACGCAATTATTGTTCCAGATCGCTACCCAACACCGTACTTAACGGACTTCACATCGATTACTACACCAATTGGCCTCTTCGAATTTCCATTGGTGACACTCGACTTCCGCAACGCAGCACAAGCGAACCAAGGTTTAATTCATGATGTAGATATTTATTAAAAGGCACCTTAAAAGAACATTATTTGGTGAGACGTATTTTCCAAAAAGAGAACAGGCGCCGCATAATCTTTATCGCCTGAGCATTCTATAGGGGAACAGTGAAACGTTCAACCCGAAGCAATGAAGGTACGGGCTAATACCCCCTCTGGTTCAAAAGATGATTGTCGCCAAACAACCAGAAGAAGAACTTCTGTCTTAACATATGAACTACTTCTGAACTTCGTCTTAACATACGAATGAGCTCCATATGCGCCAGCTTTGTTTAATGAAGGTAGAACGCGAAAAGGCAGAAAATTAGCTTTGTACAACGCTTTTAAATCTCTTCCAAACACGGCACCGTTATTGATGCTGCATAGTCCAGGGGCATATCTTTCAACAAATTTGCCACTCGTACATTCATTATGTACGGCGTAGGTACAATCAAAATGCGACTATTGTGTTGAATGGGTACTCGAACAGACAGAAGAGTACCAAGTCCATTGAGCGCTTGAGGAGATTGACCAAAAAACAGACCGTGGAGATACAACTTAGCAGCATCATGATACTAACAGTTTCACAAGTAAATTTTCTATCGAATGAGAAAAACAAGGATAGACTAATCTAATCACCATTCTAACGATAAAACGTACTGAAAGTAGAATGGCCTAGGAGCAAGCAGCTGAAGAAGACACTAGTACTGCGGACGGCAGAGTCTCTGGCTGGTTGCTCATCTAGGGCCTTATAAATCTCAAGGCGCTTCCAAAATCGAAATCTCGATCTTACATTACTAAATTCTCTGATCTTTAAGCCCATCAAAAACAGCAGTTACAATAACACTCAACAAGCTGAGGAATAAGCAATACGTGATTTCAGCAAACACGTTTCCGTAAATCCCAGTAGATCGGAAACTACTTAGATCCAGAACAGAGGGGGTGGAAGTTGACAAAAAATGGATTATTTCCAATTACCGCACTGCAGCCCCCGGCTCCCGAGAGGCTTATAACTTGCAAATGCAAGACATATTGCCGAAGTTAGTGTGGGTCTAGTCAAGCAGAACTGTTCTACACGAAACTGTGTCAACCATGTGAATGATCATCCTCCTACATTGATAATAATAATTTAGAAATATGGAGTTTCTCTAAATTCCATATGTAGAACGTTCGTTGGGCCAAATATAAACTAGAGCCTGTTGATTCATTTGGAGCCAGTTAGAATTATCATGTTTGTCCCAAGCGGTCACCCAACTAAGTAGTAACCACGTCCAATGCTGCTCGACTTCCGTGATCAAACGAGAGTGGATCTTTTTTTGTTTTTTTGTTGAGAGCCGGTGTATTGAGTATGCCAAATGGATTCATAGCACGCATCATGGGTAGCCCCTAATTTATGTACATATTTTCGTTTTTTTTTAATAGTAGGGCATCGTGGGGTATGTATTTGTTAAATTTATCTGACTTATGCCTCAAACAGAACCAATCCGTTGGTCCGTTTTAAAGTTAGAAATTTGACATTTCCATAAACTCTCCATGAGACGAGTGGAACTGTAGCCATAATCAAGGGGACGGAATGGCAGAGAAATAACGCTTCTTTTTGATGCTTTAGTTGGGTCTCAATCGTAGAGCTTAGGCAAATGCCAGTGGAAACTAAGTTAAATTTTCCCTTTTTTTGATATTATAGGATGGCCCCATGCGTGCTGCACTTTATTTTAGGCATGTCCTACTATGATTTCTAGTCGGGTCATTTTTAGTTTAAGCTGTTTCCTGTGCGACTTGCAACATGTTCAAAGCCATGCAAATATATTCCACAGACCACACGACAGTGGATGATACACAGAATTTCTTTGGAATACCCCTTAACAGGAATGGACTATATCTGTGTTGTTTTTTTTTTTCAACTTCACCAGTTTATCTTTATTTCCGACTATAACCGAATCCCTTCTTTCACATTTCCCATGTCAAAACAAACCAGAAGCAACAATCCCCCACTATCTTTATTTATACTCGCAAACATGAACGGAATTCGAATTCGTCCTAATTTCCCATCCAA
This sequence comes from Thereva unica, assembly GCA_949987705.1. Taxonomy (NCBI): domain Eukaryota; kingdom Metazoa; phylum Arthropoda; class Insecta; order Diptera; family Therevidae; genus Thereva; species Thereva unica. The sequence continues at coordinate 250,524,244 of OX465281.1, read as the reverse complement.
ATACGAGAGCAGCTGAACGCCGCGGTCCCAATTATCGTTAATAGTTTCGTTCTGGCTAAAATGCAATTTCCTTAAAGTTATCAGCTCGGCAATAAATTTCCATTAAGAAAAAGCCAAAAAGATCCGCACTGAAGGGCACCACACTAGCCGCATCCAGAGGATTTACGGTCATCAGTCCAAATGAGGAGTGCGTCATAAATAAAATTTTCGTCGACGTTGCACGACGACGACGACCTGTCATCCTTCATTCCGCGCTCAAGAGAGTCAAGCATAAAAACTGCAGGAAATCGATGGAACACCTCGGCGCACACCTCAGCCGAAGGCCCTTTATGTCATCATCATCATCTCAAAGACGATCAGGCCAGACCAGACCAGACCAAGTCGTTTATGGGATGGCGGCTGCGTGCTAAAAATCTCTTCTTCGTGGCTGCAGCTTGAATATGAAAAGACTCAAAACGTGGTGTGTGTGTACCTTTTGTACCCAGCGCTCATCATCCGAAAACTGACGCAAAAATTAAGGTCCATAGGCACCTGCTCCAGGTACCTACATCAGGAACACGCGAGTACTGAGCTATAAGGGACATATAACCTTAATTGATGTCTCCACCCCTAAATTAGCCAGGCGCTTGTCTTAGAGGGTGCACTAAAGCGGCTTCGTCCTTTGTGTTTTCATAGTTAACTGTGTAAGGACTTGTGTAAGGACCACTGTTAAGGACAATAAGGACGGCACGCGCCGATTTCATATCGAGATAAGATAAAGTGCAGTAAATTTTACTTGTGTCGTTCCTTGAGCCGTTTGCGCCGCTTCGTCAGGCGTAGTCTGCATGCGCAACAAGGGTCACAATCGTTCGTTAGTTAATTGCTGCTAATGTTGACAGGTCTACACACAGGGCAAGAACTATGACGATCGATGCAAAACGACGAACACACACGTCCCTCCATCCTCGCGGGTTCAACAAACGTCCAAAAATTTTAACGAAGCCACAAGCCCCAGGCGCAGGCTTGAAAGATTTGCGTGCGTGTAACTACTTAAAAGTCCCCACCACAATTCCGCATCAGCTATGGGCCCTACTGTTCTTCTAAGCTTCTTTCGGGCGGAATCCTCTGCGGCAACGATTTAATGAATGCAAAAGAGCGGCAACCACCAAATCTTTTTACGCTTTTACGGCTGCAGTCATCCGTGCACCCTAACCAAAATTGCACATCAGCGCTAATCATTCCAATTCTAATGCGCACGGGCAGGCCAAATCGCAACACGCATGCGCGCACGGTGCATCGTTCCATATTAAGCGCGGTAATCAACTGCAGAAATATGCAAATTGATCTCTCCGGATCTATAGAGGAGGAACCTATGATTTCGGGCGATGCGTTTTGGGCGGCTTAAGGCTATATAGGCATCTTAAATCCAGAGGATAGAAGCCGGACAAATTTTCAGAGGGTTCTTCGCTGGTTCATGGGCTAACTTAAGTGGCGCGTCCGACTAAAGCGTGCCTCAAGCTAGGCTTTTTCTTGCATGGGCGTCAACTGAAGTGCAATTTTGGGGGGCAAAATTAGAGCATGTGCGTCTGGGTTCCAACCCCAATTAGAAAAATTATACCAAGTGCCCTTCTATACGCCTGCGTGCAATTTTTGCCTTGCAATTTTTTTTTGCCCACTGAGAAAGAGGCCAATCAAAGCGCGCATGCGCGCACTCTGGCTCCCGGGGTTGCAAGGATGCATGCAATTTACCAGCGATGAAACCTATAAAACAAAACCCACAACGAATGGAGCAGCACCACGGAGCAGCTGCCACGAAATCTTTGTCGAGTCTTTGTCATATGCAGGAGGAACTTTTTATTACTTATTGGCGCACTCTTAGAAGAGATTCAGGCAGGATGCCCTCCATTTGGACACAGCTTATTTTTTTAGGCTTGAATTATGTGGAAATTGCCGGCATTTCGAGGCAACGAAAGAATAAAATTAAGTTTATTACTAAATAATGGAGTGGGAAACAGTGTACCACCAGCTATGCTCCTCACAGCTTGTATGTACTGGCGCGGCGTCCTAAGGACATTTTGACAATGTTGGTTCAGTAATATTCGTGAAATTGCAGGCATTTAAAGATAATTGCCCACGCTTAAGTCATGTTTTTGCCCCAATGCGGTCCGCAGTCGTCCTTGATTATAGGAGGACTTCTGAAGTGCATTACACACGACATTCATTACACACGACAGCCATTACCGACGCATGACATTGCAAATAATAAGCTTTTCACCAATGGATTTTACTCGCCGTATGCAGCAGGACCTGAAGTTTAGTGAGAAAACTTATCTCCACGCCCATTCCGAAGCTTGATTGACGCTAAAACCTTAATCTACCTTCACCCGATTATCGTTGTGACAACTTCAATTACGCCACAATAAAATCAAAAAAACGAGTGTTAATAATCGAGAGAGAGTAAGAAACCACCAGCAAAAGGGGACTAGTAGGGTTCGGCATTTCAGCGCTAGGACAGCCCTATGGTAACCTAAGCCAACAAAAGTCACCCTCTTCATATTTATGTATAGATCCCCTGGACTGAAGGTTGCAAGGGACACAAACTGCGAAAAGTCCTCTTAAGCAGGGTGAGAATCAGTGAACGGAAATCCTGGAAAAGATCCGATAAAACAGTATTAAGGGGCGTCCGTGGTCCACATTTGATTCAATTACAAAAGCACTTGAAGTGTTTGTCAACACCATCATTATCCCGCGATTACACCCAGAATTAGGGTTCGCCAGAGCCGCCGGGAGCTGGGGATTGATAGTAAGATACTCAACTTAACTCTTGCTTGGTTCTATATAGGGATGACATGAGCGCACCATCAAAAGTCACTCGGATCAAACGAATACAACACCAGCCCAGTTTTGAACGCTTGAGTGGATGAGAAAAGCTATATCCTTTTTGACAACTTGTCACAGAAATATCACAAGTGTGCCCGTCACCTTATCTCTGACAACACAACAGATTTACTACTCCGCGAACAAGGGTCCACACACATCTATGTAAGCCAGGACTTCCTACATTTGTAGATTTTCCGCTTACATGACGCGTATGCAAATGTTTTCGGTCTGCCCGCACGAACTTGACTCTTTCCACCAAAAAAGAGTTTAAGGATTTTCAGAATTTTCAAATCATCCCCAAAAGTTTCTACGAATACGATTTTGATATTATACAACAACAACAACAACAACGAACGACCTTCGAATGAGATTCATATGAGAACAGATGCTGCCACAGACATAACAACAACAGACCAACAACGGGTGGAGAACGCGACCCTCTCTTCAGAATTGCGAAAAACTCGTAAATTAACACATCTTCTGGCAGTTAATAAAATACCAATGACAACTCTGAGGAGGCAATGTTCCGTGACTCCACATTAACCACAACAAAACTTTACGGGGTGCAGCACTACCCTGTCTGTGCGGCCCCTCTGTGAGTTGAGATTTCTTTATTTGCAAGGACTCTCTCCTGTTCACGGTAGTGTTTTTCTTTGCATTGTAAACTGTCGACAGCGACCTAATTTATGGTCAGGTAATTGCTGTGACATATGCGCTCTTTGGTTCCGCTCGGCTGTGTCCTTTTGTCGCTTGGGATGCAATTCTAACTGGCCAACCGTGAAACTGGATGAAATGAAATGCCACACGTTTTGTATATTGGTGTGGTGATGATTATTTGGAGATGATAAATTATATGACAGAAATAAGAAAACGATGTGGATTTGTGATATTGAAATTATGGAACGCAGCAGGTTCACTATCAGTCTTTGGCAACATTTTAATTGATCACTTAATGCGATCACAGACAAATGTCTACATACTATGCACTAGAATCTAGTAACTAGATGAATGATTCGAATACCTAGAGAATATATAAAACCTAATCTTAGCCAGGACAATTATTATAAAAAAATATGAAAAAAAATTTAGAAGCAAGCTTTAGATAAACTAAAAAATATTAAATAATAAAAAAGTTTAAATATGCGTAAATAAGATGAACTAAAAGGTATAAAATATGTTCGGAGGTTGTAATGAAAAAGGTAATCCGCCATTTTGTGGTGGCCGCCATATTACATTTAAAAAGACGTCACATAGCTTACTGAGTTCTACTTGCCATTTGCTTTCACTTGATACCCATGTCCAGTCGGTTGTAAAGCAAAAGGTAATCCGCCATTTTGCGGTGGACGCCATATTGGATTTAAAAAGACATCACATAGCTTACTATATTTTACTCGTCACACTCTTTCATTTGATACCCATGTTGGGGGTGTTGTAAACAAAAAGATAATCCGCCATCTTGTGGTGCCCTCCATATTGGATGTAATTGAATATGCTATATTGTGTTATGCTCAGAATCAAAGGTGTGTGCCAAATTTGAGCATCACCGAATATCGGGAACTGGTCGAAATATCGAACACAAGATTCTTCCCCCAGAGATAACGAAGTAACTATAAAACTTATTAAAAAGGCGGACGTCCAACAGGCTTCGGACACTAGACACTCAAACAGGCTTCGGACATATTTATCAATATGTAACCTTCTATTAGGACACCAACAGTTTCATGTAGAAGGTCCTAGACAATCGAACTCTGCCGTGACGTGCCTCAATGCGGCCAGAGAACGGATTGGGCCACTGCAAGAAGAATGTTAGTACCATGGTTCCTTGATTTCCCGACCTCTTAATAACCACCTACAGAGGTTAGAAAAAACACAAGGTCAAACCTCCCAAGTAAAAATAAACCTATACGCATCCGCAGCTTGCACGCATAACGAACAAATGCGCCTGTTGCACGGGTATGCACGCTTGCGCTGCAGGAATGAAAATGAGCCCACCAGTGGTATGCACCCTCACACACGCCAGAGGAATGCAAGGGTCTGGTACAGATGTGCAAGTATTCGTAAACGACCATTCCAAACTCGAGTGTCGTTTTACATAGGGGTCCCCCAACTAAGCACCAACCCTGAACAATGCTGCTTGACCTAGGTAATCGATCGAGAATCAATCTACTTATTATGGTAATGGCACCTTTTATGGTCACTAAGATAAATGTCCGTTTTCTTCGTCCAATACAAATTTAATTTGCTCCCATTAGTTTAAAAGTGTGATCGTACCGTGCGTCGTCGTTTGGGCGATCCCGTGCGTGTTTTATTAGTAGGTACGTGCCTGTAGTGTCTATCCTTGCGAGCAGATCTTGAGCCGCCTGGTAGTAATTCAAGTTGTATGAACTTTTCCTTTCCCGTTTGAGTGCCTTCTTGAATAGTGGACAAATGTTACTGCTCGTGCCGTGGGCACTGTTCGTGTTCCTCATTTCCGGGCATAAAAGCCATTTAGAACTCCCAGTGATATCTTTGGACATAGTTCTTTTCTGTCCTTGGTGCTGATGTAGTTTTTTGCTATATAACAGAACTTTCAGCACTTGTAGACAGGCCCGCCTGATAACCTTGCGAGGCCCGCCTGATAACCTTGCGAGGCCCGCGGCTAAAATGTGATTGAGGCCCCTTTAATGAGATCCCAAAAATCGTTTACAAAAAAAAAATGTAGCTGACTTTGCAATACCTCGCACACCTCCTCTTTTCTTTCAGGGAAAATGCAGGCAGTGCTCTACTGGAATCTTCGATTAATCCCATATCATCTTAATTGCTCAAATTTCTTTTGTACTATCGAGGGCACTTTAAACTGGGAAAAAATTATTTTAACATACCTCTTTTTTCGTATTTCTGTTTCCTAATGAATTTCCTTCCATTTCTATATAAATCCTACATAAATTTTCGATTTCCATCCTGCCCAAGTCCAACTTGTCAACTGAAATGGAAACGAATGTCAAATGAAAAACGACAAATAAATCGTAAATTTTCAGTCTTAAACCAAATTAAATTAGCAGCTTGAAATAAAGTTGTTCATACAAACTTAAATTAGACATGGTAAGTTAACTAATAGCATATCATCAATATTTAATAACTAATATGTTTAGTGTTATACATAGGGGGTGTTTCTTTATTCATTCCGTAGAAGGAATAGACAGAAAATGTGTTTCTTTATTCATTCCCAAGTTTCGAATTGACAGATGAAGCGTTTCTTTATTCATTCGGAATATTCGGAATGTATTCTTTTTAAACTACCTCTTGAGGTGGAACACTTTTAGAATAAAGGGAATTAACCTTACTAATATAACATAATATAAATATATTACCGTCATAATTGTGTCATTTGGCAAGAAAGCGGCAGCCATGGCCCTTATTTATTTGTTATCATTTTTAAAAGTATTTCTAATAATAATAATAATTTCAGATATGGATAATAATAATTTCAAATGGACCCCAGGAGACATCAAAAGTCTAATCTTATTATAGTTTACATATAGGTCCCACAATATTTTTAAAATACACAACTCTTTTGAATAAATCACAATTGTTCTTCAGTTTGTTTACTGTCATTCCCGGTGCGTTTCTTTATTCATTCTATTCCGAATATTCCACCAAAGTATTCTTTTAATTCTATTCCTTCTATGGAATGAGTAAAGAAACACACCCATTTACAACAGTATTGGATTAAATATGTAAACTGTAAAAACAAAATAAAAAAAAATCATGCTGTAAACCCATCCATTTCACCTGCAATAACTTTACTTTAGCTCTAAAGTATGCAATTCCGAACAAGCCTGATGTTATGCAGCCTGCTGCCCTGAACCAACTACAATTTGCGCTTCAGTAACACCAGCGGGCCCAGTTAACACACTATCTGCGGGTAACACTGTGAATTATCGTTGGCGAAAATTGATGAGGTATAAAAAATTCAACTTTCAGAAAACAGCTATCTTTTAAAACTAAGTAGGATTTCAATGAAATTTTGAAAATAGGTACTGTATAGTATTTCAAGAGAACAAATGAAATTTAAAGACTATTGTCAGAGGTCAGACTGGCAAACTTTCCTCGTTCTTCAGGTACTTGCTGTAAGCAATAGAGCATTGTGGTTTCCAGATGTCTGAATTTATCGTAAAAATTATTCACAGCTGCCTTTTGAATTGTCAACATTAAAAAGCTAACATTCTTCAAGCTCTCATGAAGTTCCGAACTTCGAGACCATCATTCCTGGGAGACGATTATTGAAATTCTGAACAACGTTCAAACTAGCCGGAATGATCACCACTTATCACTTAAGAAAGTATCGATTTTTGTAATATCGCATCTGTTGACCAATATTCGTCTATTTTCCCCATGAGCAGAAGTACATATTAATACCATTGTTTCCGATAGTGTGTTAAAATTTTTGTTAGAAGTTGGTTTTCCAACTTTTCTCATCTGGTAGTAAATACAGGGATGTTTTCCGTTTCGTTGAGCATTCTTTAGACATGACCAACGTAAACATGTGTTGATGGTTTACACTCTTTATTTAAATCGTATAATTCGTGATTGTAGCGTATTCTCCATGCATTGTCTTCACTAATCAGGCCGCATAGCTTTCGAAGAACTTTCCTAACAAATATATCTTGTCTGCGGATTTTTGGAAGATCCTCCATGCTTCACAGCCATATGTAGCTACTGTACGTATAATCGTTTTGTAGATTCTTATTTTGATTTTTCTGTGGATGTCTCTAGATTTCATTGCTGGCAGTTCTATTTGCGGCGTTTAGTCTGCTTTGCACATATGTATATCGTTTCATCGTTGCCTTTGCTGACTGTGAACCCTAGGTAGTTAAATTGGGTTACCCGTTCGAAGTTATGTTCCCTCGCCCCCGAGTGGGGTTGTGGCTTCTTCTTATTTTTCTTTCCACCCAGGACTAAATTAGAATCTTCCTCTTGTCTGCATTTATTTATAGTCATATAGATTTAACAACGTCCTTTTTGATATTATAGTGATCTGGCAAGTATAGATGAGCTATAAGTCCCGCGGCAGTGTATTTATCCCATACACGATGGTTAATTGTACTGAGGCCTCAATTTTTCGTAACGTATCGTTTCAAAAATAATATCCTACTACTCTTTGATGAGCTTGTATCGAGATAAATTCATTTTTGATTTTCGGTTTTTACCATAATTTACATGAGGAAATGAGGCGAGGCGTGATTCTAAGCACGTAAGTAGTGAAGAGACAGTTCATCATTCATCATTGCGCTCCTTTAATCCCTCATGGGACATAGGGCGGAAACAGTTGCCCTGCAGCGGACTCTCTTTTGCGCGACAGCTCTCAGCTCCGACCAGGATCCCCCAGTTGTTGCGGCTTCTGCTAGTAGGGAAGAGACAGTTGGGCCAGTTAAATTCAACAGGAAATGAGGCAAAGTGGATTGTAAATACGTAGTGGAGAGCTTCTTCTCTCTTACTTATTTTTGGGCAATAAAATTTCGAATTTGAATACATCGTGGAGGAATTTTACTCTCTTACTCTTACTCCGAGGCAGTTTAATGCATATTATAATCAAGCTCGTGAAAAAAGCTCTTCATTACTTTCTTTCTTTCTTTAATTTCCTTGTTTTTATTATTTTGGCATAACAACACCTCTTACAAACTCATAATCATGTCCTACCCAATACCCAGTATATACCATTGGCTTATCCTGCCAACTGTTTTGATTTGTGAAGCTATCTCCCGCTAACCCTGACAGTAGGGGCTCAGCAGGCTGCTTAAAAAAATGAACTCATACAACATCCAAGAGTGCAAACGTGAGGCTCACTGGCTTTCTCCTCATGTATCCTCCAGACTACCCTAACATATTATGTATTACCTTTTTCTGACCTCGACTAAGCTTATTACTAGACATTGGACCGTGACTTGAACGACATGACGGACTGGTAGTATAAAGGCTAACACTTAAGCTTAGACTCTTTCATATAAAAAAGCAAGCTTGCATCCGCGTCAATGTTTACCTTGCGAATTACTCCTTCTAGGCAAGCTTGAATTATGTTTGTATTTAGTTTATATAGAGCCCCTTTATAGCTTGAACAGGTGAATTGTATATTGGGCAGATAATGTTTCAGGTGTATTGGGCAGATAATATTCAGGCATTTTTTCATTATGTAGCATAGTAGTTCACCTACTTTTAACTAAAAATATAAGAATCACATTATCGAAAAGTTTTCAAAACAAAATGAGAATATTACCTTTAATAAAATTATACTCCAGATAGAGGTGATCCCATAAAACACTTTTCCAATACAAAGCGTAGAAAGCCTACATTTTTTGGCATCACAGAAAGATAAATTATTTTTTATGTTTCGCTTTTATTTACTTTTTTCATTTTTTTCCTTTTTTAGAAAACCGCCGCCAGGGAATACCTTCATAGGTAGTTGATGTGATGTGATTAAGCATTCATCACCTTAAGACTCCGCCAGCATATAAAACGTGACCAGAATTATCTGCAAATGGACATTTCAATGTCACGGCAAGAACGAAAATAATTCAACTTTTTATTTTTAAACTATACAGAAACCGCTATAAAGCTATGAGCAATGGCTGCTGTAATGTACAGTTATAAATTGAAGCTTGTCTTCGCTTCATTTAGGATTATGCAAATGCAACGAAAAAGTGAAAATCTGCGAATTTATTATTGAAAGACACCATTTTGATTCGTTGAAGACATGAAATTTTATTATCTTCAAATAAACGAGGATTTCCCAACTGCAATATAATAGACAAGACCGTAAATATACCCACAGCCTGTGCTCGAATCCGAATGGAAGCTAGAAAATATTGACGCGAAAATCTCGAACACTTACGCTGCCTTAAGCCTCGAGCTTCTATCATTACATCAGACTTTGCTGGCCATATCAATTGCACAGACGTAAATCGGTTATGCCAGCCAGCAATACTCGTAATGATACGTTTTTGATTAAGATATTTTGCGTGAATGGAAGCACACGAAACGATGGGGTTTTTGTTGTTGTTATATGTAGCAGCGCCACTAAGGCAGAGCAGCGCGCGCAGCCTAAATTGAAAATATTCATGATTATGTAAAGCGAATGAAGAAAAAATGTAATATTGAAGCATTTTGATCGGTCACGCATTCTGAATGGGGCCGCGAAGACGCCATCTTAATTGCAGCAATGCCTTTTTTATTGTAAGTGTAAATATTGTGGTTGGACTTCCTAGAGGGAAAAACGAATATACTCGCAAGACGGCGTCAATCATGGCTACTGAAAACGGCTGACAGATGCCAAACTTACTTATATGTCCGAACGTTTTTTTTACATAACTCGTCTTAATCAGATTCAGTTTCGCTTTTACTAAGTTTAATTTGTTTTGGTTATTACACAGATAATAGTATGCTAACTCTATAAAGCAAAATGCAAAATTACAAATTGGAACTTTTTTAAATCCTTATGCAAAAAAAAACAAGTAATATTAAAATCCTGAAAGGATCGCACATTTATATTGGATAAGGACAAGGAGTTGAAAAAATATTAACCGCCAAGTTAGAAGAAATAACAAGGAGTCTGGAAATGGAAACTGATCTGAACCTGATGTGGTCAAGGCAGATGTAATTAAAAAGAATTACGAGAGGATGCCACAAAAAATACCTAGATAGAATCAGTGTAATTAAGCAAAGCTACAGTAATAAAGAAGCTAACAGTTTTTACAAAGAAGTAAATATATCAAAAATAGGTGGCTGTCACAGGGCGCCCGGCAGATGTGTATCTATTCTTATTATAATAATATGTATCAATAATTATCACAGATAAATTCTGGTAAGCCGATGTGCTAGTCGAAATGCAAGTGCTTTGTTTTTCCTTTACCACATAAAGCCCATATGTAAGGCTGTAAAATAGGGCCGGCTAGTTTTTTAATATCGGAGCTTTAATTTATTAAACAAAACAATTTTCCTGTTTGTATAATTGTATTTTTTTATATTTTTGGCGGAAGCATTAATCAATCACTTTTAACCCAATCCTTAACTCAACCTCAACTCAAATCTTAACTGAACTGTTAACACAACTCTTAAACTAATTCTTAAACCAACTCTTAACTCAACTTAAGTCAACACTACTTATCTTAAGCATTCTTACTTTAACTCCTAACTCAACTCTTAAACTAACCCTTAACTAAACTCAACTCCTCAAAACTCTTCACTCAATTTTGAATTCAAATCTTAACACAACTTAGCTCAACTCAACGAATCTGAATTCTTACCTCAACTTTTAACTCAACCGTTCTCCCAACTCTTAACAGAACTCTAAAAGCCTTACTCAATTTAGCTCAATTCAACTTAACTCCACTCTAAACACAATTCTGATTTTTCAATCAATGTTGAATCCAAATCTAAACTCATTTAGCTAAGCTCAAGGTATATATCTACTAAACTGTTTCTTCATGTCTAAAGCCAACTCTTAACTCAACTTAACTAAATCCTTTTTTTTTCTTGTGTGAGGTATTAGGTCCAAAGGTACTGCGGCCATTAATTTGGCCTATTGTACTGCAGCCCCTACACCTCATATTTGTAGGCCAGACCGCTTGAACAAGTTCAGCAGTCTTCCTAGTGATTTGTTGCTTAGACTAGAGTGCTCGAGTAGGGACTCCTCGAACAAAGAGACCCTGCTTCTCGCTATTGCGGGGCACTCACAGAGAATGTGGAGGGCAGACCCATCCTCTTCCAGGCAACGCCTACATGTAGAGTCCACCGCCCTTCCTATTCTCCATAAGTAAATCCTTAATGCAACTCGTTGCTCAATTCATCATGACTCAACCTAACTCCACTCAGGACAAATATTACAATATGTCATCAATGCGTCATACAATTTGCCGGAGCGGCATACGAGTCAGTGTTAACCCCAACGCCCGCCGCCAATAGATGTTTCACATCAAAAAAATTAAAAAAAAGCGCACCATTGTAGGAAGATAGGATTGAATATATGTAGTAATATCGATGGCATATTTGAGGTGTGCGAGAAATACTTTCGAAATTTCTTCAAAAAGCACAAAATTCTACTAAAGGGAGTAGCAGTGAACCGAAATACGAATGATCCAGATGCGGAAGAGCCCACAATTGACCCCCCACGCCACGTAAGAACGGCCATCAAAAATTGGGTCGACCAGCTGTTTCTTCATAGCTGGACAAGAACCCAGGGTGCTCGTCAAACTTCATCCAAATCGACAAAGCTAAAGCGGGCAAACTTGTAAATCTCAGGAGGTGTGAGCTAAAAATAATAACAAAGCTTCACTCCAGAGGCCCACTGTTCGCTTAACTACCATCTAAACAAAATAGGACTGGTAGGCGATTGTAGCTATCGGTTCTGCCGTACTTTGAAACTACAGCCAGGAAGAGATTGAACCTCCTTCATCGCGAGATCCCTATTCCCAGAGCGATTTGGAGCAGGACCCCTAAATCAGTTTTAGACTATATCAAAAGCCTTAGCCTAGATGCTTTTTTAAAGACGGGGATGGCACAATCAACAAGAAATAGAAAGTTCACAGAAACTCACATTCTGTCTGTGATGCTACTTGAAGCAATTCACGAACTTTTGTTATTATCAAACGCGAACGGTGACGCGGATACGTTGTACGAGATTCGAAAGAAAGAATGTTAGCTAAATGGTATGCCAATAGGAAAGAGAATCGATGAACGACCAAGCAATAGGTGGATGGATGGCATGCTAGGTGGTATATGAAAACTATACTAAGCAGGAGATAACTAACAAGACGTAGAGACGACTGGAAAAAGACACCCCGAGAATTCCTACAAGGACTGTAGGACCATTTAAGTAGAAGATTAACAAATTTTGTTTCTATCTCCAAAAATTATTTATAAATAGTCGTAAGAGCTCCTTAAATCCTTAGACTATAACCCAAGAAAAGACTGCATGACCGATGTTTATTTAAGTTAATCTATCAGGCGACTTAGGGGACCAAATGTAATTAAATTTAACAGTGTCTTATGTTGAAAATTCAAGTTCAAACACTTACAGCCCAAATTTTTCTGTTTGTCATGATATATTCAAAAGATAAATTGGAAAGATAGCACGAACATTAAACATTTTTCCTCAAATAATTTTAGGTAATAAATTTCCTCGAAGAACACCTCATCTAAACCCGGTAGTGTGTTGAATTTTGCTTCTTTTTTTTATCCTCAAACACGTTGAAGCAGAACGATATGAAATTAAAATTGCAAGATTAATATTAAATATGAGAAAGTAGCAAAAAACCGAAATAAAATTAGTGGAAGTAGGGTAAGCAGAAAATCAGGGAGAAATAAATTCAATTTCGTAATAAATTCCTGAACTACATTCGCAGCTAATTGACCGTCAGCTAGTTAGTGATGGTTTGTTTGGCAAGACGAAGAAGATGGTGCGCAAAAATTATAAGAAATCAAAATTAGTTAATGAAGATTGTGTTCCTGTGTCTGAACTTGAGGGTAAAAAAATTGTGAAAAGTAATTGTTATTGATTAACAATTTGCAAATATAAGTACACTTTTCATTTTGAAACCTGTTATTATAATAACTTTCCTTCCTTCCTAGTTCTTATGTAGGTATGGGAAGCTTACAATTTTATTTAACTATAGTACTGTTGTCATAAAACACTATTTTTATTATTTTTAAGAAAATTTGCTGAAAATTTCGATCGTTATGCGCAAATCGAGCAGGTTTTCTCAACACAGACGCTCGAATTCGTCTGCGCAGGCGATTTCACTCACAATGAGTTGCGCAATGCACTTAAGCTCATAATTATGCTACAAATAGTGATTTCAGACAGTAATTGACTGAGCATAAAAAGCAAAAAAGAACTATGAAAACATGTACATGCAGGTACCAAACGAGCGTAGACCACTTCGGTGGCTTTTTTTGGATTTTTTTTGAGCCATTATAATCGGCCAGTCTTATGCAAGATTTCAGCAGCAGCACCGGACTTAAGACCGCCGCCATCGTCAGTGAGTTTCCAGCAAATTTAGTGTCTTGAGTCTCTTGGATTGCGTTTATGTTAAGTTTCAATTTAAAATTACTTTTTTGGAGGGAGATTAATTGAAATAACCTGGAAAATATTCAAGATTTCGAGGTCAAGGGAATGGCAGAAAATGGAGATAGTTCAGACCTTTGGTAAAGAACAACTGGAGCGTGCTAGTAGGTTGTGAATTGAACTGAGAAAATCTTATGCAAGTCAAATCTGTCCGGAATACGATATTATTTTGAAATGAGTTATTTATTGCTGATGAGTTATTTGCATATGTGCCACCAGGAGCCTTACCCTTGATCAGGTAAGCAGTGCAACTTTTACTTAACAGTATCTTGTCTAATCTAAACATTATTTTCAGTATTAAGCTAGTACATTCAATCATCACGTCTATGAATGATAACAACCCAGCCAAGTCTCCAAAGATGCGGAACCAACCACACACTCAATATCCAAGATTCCTGTACGAGAAAACTTTCGAATCAAGATGGGATCTGGTCCAAGTTGACTCTATTGTAAAGCAAAAAGATATTGATCTAATTGGTCTCCCAGTTTTGAACTCAATGAAAAAGGAGATTGCTTGATGTACGTGAAAGGCATCCATCAATTCGAGGCAACGTTTGCAACATTGTGCTCAGCCTCTTGTGTCTGGCCGCCCCTTCGGCCCCAGTAGAAAGCGTGAAAAAACTGGCTGTAAAGAGCAATTAGCACGAGCACTCGTCTAATGCAATGTGCGCCAGAGGAAGCGGCGTGGATTGCTGCCAGGTTGTTTGTATGTGTATGGGGGGTTTTTTTCTGCTGGAGCGCATCAATTGCATTTCGAGTTTAACGAGTTCAATGAGTTTTTATTTTATTGAACAATATTTTTTTTTGTTGGGTTTTTTGCGTTGTAAAAAATGATTTTTAGTTAAAATGTGGTGTAAAAATAGAGATTACCGCATAAGTAAAAATACTGTGGTTATTAAAGATAAAGTTACGTATATAAACAGCAACTTCCTGTCTATAACTCAAACTCTGGTTTGCTATTCAAGACTAAATGGGTAGTGTTAAATCAAGAACTACATTCCATCATCCGCCAAATATCGCAAATTGTTCATTGAAAGACACCCATTCGACTCGTACCCTACCCATGAAGTATAAGCATGTCCGAGTGCGGAAACGTTTAAGACTGCAGCAGTTAAGCGATAACACTACTTGCAGTGAGCTTGCAGTGAATTCGGAAACTCAGTCCGAGGTGCTCAATTGCAGCGTCAGAGCATCTTCAAGTTTTATGTGATGTTTCTGGACTCCTGGTTATATACGCAAGCAGCAGTTATTTAAAAATCTACCTTAATATTCTTCTTTTTTTTCAGTAACTTAACTACCAGTTTGAATCGATTATTAATAAATTATTTTATTTTTGAATCAAACAAGTCCTTCTTTTGGTTTCTATAACGAAAAATATTCAAATTATAATAAAACTTCAGAATTTAATAAAATAAAGCTTATTCTGAAAAGTCCACTTGATTATCCTTTTTGCCATTCAATAAAAGCAATGCCACTTTGTACACTGCATTATCTACAAATCTTTGTTACAGGGTTACGTTTATACTGGCATTACCGAACTCTAAACTCTAAACTTTCTGCAACTCGTTGACGTCTTCGGACATCCGATTTGCAGTTTTACCATAGTTTGTCATTTTGGAACTCACTTCATCACTGATCACCTTCCTTAGTCTGGTTAGGTTGTCGTTCCATCACGGCGAAACGGTTTTTTGATGCGTTTGATTGGACAGGATACTTTGAACGAGACCCCCAGGGCCCTAGTAAATCTGTCCGTTGCTTTCGCCAGAGCACTGACAGTTACCAAATCGATGGGCCAGTTATTTACGTCTGATAACTTTTGTTACTTAGTACCGATCGGAATTTGAACCAAGTGTGGGTTTCTAGGGTTCCTATAAGATGTGGGGGTGTCGAGATCAAGGCTAACATTGAAGAGTACCCAACTGTGATCCGAGAATGATCTTTTTTCGGATATCTCTACTTCTGCACCATTAGGATTATATCATTGCTGATCAGAGTGATATCAATTCCACCGGCCCCAGTCAAGAAATCTTTCCGAGCTTGGAAAAGTGAAAGTCAATGTACTTGCCTTTATTCCATACCGTTAGGTTGTTTAGTATAAAATCAAGAAGTGACTCACCTCTAACTTTGATTACGGAGCTTCAAGCAAGATGCGTCTTGTGGCTTGGGTTAGTTGTTGAAGCTTACTTGTCTGGGCAGGTTCACCATGAGGCACTCCGGGCTCATGAACACTTATTTGCCTCCGTTTGTTTCCACCTTCACCATAGCTGAAATTAGAGCAAATATGTACATTAATATGTTTCCTTGCCAGAATAGATGTTCTTGGCTTAACTCGAGTACTTGAGATTAATCTGGACATCTTCTTCCTGTTCCTCCGATGAGTTATCTGCTGCAGTCTCTTCGCTAGAGACATTTCTTCGTGCTTGCTTCGTCTATTTGGTCAAGCTTATCGTTATCCCCTGGAATATTTTGAGCTATGTAGGCGTGACGAATGCCAAATCTTAGCTTAAGTTTTTCGAGAGGCTCAAACACTGGCAGTTTTAATTGCGCAATTGAACTGTGTAAAAAAACTGTACGATAAACTAAACTGAAAGTGTGTGAGTTCGTTGTACGTTTTTTTTGCTCAGTTTAGTCAGTTTTGTTGATTTGAGTACATCTTTTCAATAATTCCAAATGGATGGATCTGAGTGAACTGAACGATAAACAGTCTGACCTGCGCAGTTAACGGAGCAAAAGAGGGTCCAGAAGCTGAGGTCTGAGTACCGAGTAAAAATAGTTCAAAACTGCACAGTTTATCGCTCAGACATGACGTCACAAGTGATAAACTGCGCCTTGATTGGTCATCACCAAACAAGTTCCTGAACCTATTGGCAATGCTGCATAGTGCCGATGTGATTGTTGGGTATCCGATTTGTAAATGAAGTACCCCACACTACCTTGAAATTTGCTGGAGAGATCCACGGGCTTGATGCCCAAAGTGGATAGAGCCAGAATCGTAAACTTGCTCAATAATTAAACCATATGAGTACGGAGAAATATTCAACACGTTAATAAAAATGGCTTCTAAAGTTGCTGCAAGTACTTTGTCTGTAAAAGGAGAACTGATCCTCGTATTAGATAACCCTATAGCCGCAGACCAGATTATCTCAGAGGAATCGAAGCCCGGAAGAGGCCCTCCAGTGTTTTCCAGGAGGTGGTCCATCAACATCATAGATAGTTTGGCTTCTAGTAGCACCCATAGCTTGCCCTCAGTTTTTTGGTTGACAGCTACATTTAAGTGACTTTTAACTAATGCTGTCATTTTATATTTAATGCTTGGTTTCCGTCTTGGCGATCTTTGCTCTTTACATTACATCCATTTACACCACTCGGCCTCAATCTTGCCAGTATGAGATCTCTGATGCGTGGGAGCTCTTGTGTTTTTTTGATACTTTACCTACATCTGGGCGTATTGTAGTACTATGGCTCGTACTTGCACTACACCCAGGCTTAATAGCCGACAAAGTACTATGGCTTTGTATTACTGCTTACATTCGATTTAGGAGTGCTGCAGTTGGTCTTGCTGCTGACTACTATATGGGCTGTAATAGTCTCCTTTTTGTTCTTCTTTGTTTTCTGTAAATTTTTCAGATGTATTCCCACGAGTATGTCCGGAAAGGCATTCTGTCATGGCAGAGCCGCCTTCGTACAACCGGCCCTGCCTGGGCTTAGGGGAGAGTTTGTTAGCGACTGGTATAACTCTAAGTCTTTCCGACACCAAGAATCTGCGCGTCATGCCATGTTTCTTACCATGTTTTTTTATTGATCTAAAATATTTTAGCATACTGAAGAGAAAGGAGGAGTAAAAAAAGAATCGAAGCGCTAAAAGCAGAAAAAAAGAAGTGTCGACTCGGTGTGGGGGTGGAATAGGAGGCATCTTTCACTAGAGTAAGTGTCTGTGGACTAACACAAAACCCGAAACCCCTTTTTGTTATGGAAACTAAAGGAGAAGAAACTATTTATCACGGGAATCCAAGAGGTTGAAGTTTTGTTGTTGGTGATGGTGATACGCCTACTGCCTAAGTCAAACATAATTTGGATTTTTTTTATTATAATTTTATATCATTTGTTTAAGTCCTCTTGTTGTTTTCAAACAATTCTGTATTCGCGGTGTTTCAATATGATATTGTACAAAATGTTTAGGGTAGTGTATAAATATAAAAAAGAAAACGCCGTGGTACCAGGGTGGATTTTTTCAAACCCTTGATACTCTTCGAAATGGATCAACCAATATATATTATTCAGGGGCGGCAATTTGTCTTTTTGTTCAAGGCACGTAATTACTCGAGTAGTGGGCACTGTTGTGATATCCCCATTTCCTGTGATCGTCTCGAAATGGACACATCTCCGGTTTATAGCCACACTCTCAGCCAAAGCGTCGATATTTTCAGCTGACCTGGTCCGACGAGAACGAGTTGGAGTTTGCACATCACTAACTTGTTCGAGGGTTTTGAATTTGTTGATTACCTGTTGACACTTAAAAAATGGTGCGAAATTTAAAATGGCAGCTCTTGTTGAAAGACCCATTACTTTTAGCAAACAATCAGGGGGGAGAACCTAATAATTCTTTTTTTTTTAAATATTTCTACATATGTATGTACTAGCTGGAACCCGGTGCGCCTCGCTGCACAAATAAGCCAATAGTATGGCGTGCGCCAAAACAATTGGGAATCTCAAAATCGATGTTCACTGAGAGTCTCAAATCCCGGGATGCAAGTACATTCGTAAAGAAAAGTGTAACTCCGTTCGTTTAAAAACCCAAATCACTTGCTCATTTATATCACTTATCACATTTCAGCGGTCTCACTGCCACTCTTGTCGTGGTCAAATGCTATGAGGGAGTGTTTTTGCCCGTAAATGAATTTCGAAGAAGAAATTACAATGCACGTCCGCTTGAACTTTATCAAGCACGAAACACGAAATTTTAATGGGTGTGAAATTGTCAGTTCGCCGCCTGTGTTTATATTTCCAATTCTTTTGGTACGCGCTATAACTTCCGTTTATTTTGCAGTTGAGGTGATAAGAATTTTAATATACAGTAGGAGCCATTTTCGTATTTTTGATTCCGAATAATATCGATGCTATCGATTGAAATTTCGCTATTTGAAACGACCAAAAGTTGGTTTTTTCAATACTGTTCCATAGATGTGATGCTTTCAAGCATGCATCCGTTCAGCTCATTTGCAGGCTTTGATCGAAGTATACCAGGCAAAGTTGAGCAAGTAGTGTCAGAGCGCCTACCATGGATTAGGTTTTCCTCGGAAATGTTGAAAAGCCCTGTCATGCGCTTCGACCTATTTTTTATAGGCCATGGTGCATTCGCTCCAAAATAATAATTTTGCACGGATGTGGCAATACGGGAGTTTTTACTGATGTTACATGTAGGTGTTTCTCTCTGGTTCAAATTCAATAGGAACGTGGGTGCTCAATACACTAAACATCCACCATCAAGTAGCGTTGATGCAATTCCCGATGATGTCACACTTCACACTATGAATGGAGACAGTTAATACGTTCAATAAGCAACGTTTGGCAACATTGGGCGAACTTTTCAAACATTTAACGGCATGATAAAGAGTAATTTTTCCGTAAGAAATATGAGAAAAAATATGTCCCATGCAAAATTATTGTATGTTGAAAAATCAAGCACCTTGAAATCTATGCAAATTTCCAGGTACCATAGCTCAAAAAGAAAAGGCGACGAACATCTGATTATTGAATTTGTCGTCTTTTTGGTTTCGAGACCTTTCATTTAAGCCATACATTGCTAAAATCAGGCACATGCAGCCGAAGTTACTTCAATCCAAGTTCAGAGAACCGCGTCCTTCGCGATAAATCTGATTTTTTCAACAAAATTGTACGGCAACTATCCGTAAATAAACTCCGATCGATTTGAAACTTTGGAAATCGTATTTTTTTCGGAAAAAAACCAAAACAAAATGGATCTGACTTCTTTAGCAGAAATTTGAAGAGTACCTCCCATACAAAAGTTTCGGATTTTTCTATATCAGTACACTACAGCTACCCGAAGGTTTCGAGATAGCCTATGTGTTATTCTGAAGTATGAGCTATATTATTGTAAAGTTTCATTAAAATCTATTCAGTAGTTTTTGCGTGAAAGAGTAACAAACATCCATACAAACATTCGCGTTTATAATATTAGTAAGATAGCCTATAGCAAAAAACCTGTGTGCGTTGCAAGGCTTTTAAATAAAAAAAAAATTATGTGTGCGTTGTACGCGGTAGGAAAAAAAAAACAATAAATCTGAAAAAGAATTCCCTCTTCCCAATCTTATCGGTGATTCAATTAGAACAGCGTTATGTATTCAAGTAGATGCATCTAAACATGTAACTTCTCGGTGAATTGGAATTTTAACTTTCTCTTTTCGGTTAGCCGTTACACTGCTCCCTTCTTACTCAGTATTCGTCCCGAACACAGCTTCCTCCAGGTCCCGTTTTTTCCGATCGAACTTTTTGGAAGCGATAGATGACATCGTTTAACCTCGTGATGACAACTTCGACTCTTTCTACCGTTTTTACTGTTTCTATACTGGTTAGAGGGAATTTTAGAAATTTACTACATTTCAGAATGTGGCTTGGGAAAATTCGTGCGTCATATTGGACCCGCAATTTTGAATTTATAAGCTTTGATCATAAATTCGTTGTTTGCCCTAAAAGCCCCCAGATACCGATTTTCATTGCAATCGGAATACAATTGGAAAAATTCGTCGGCCATATTGGCGCGGCCATTTTGAATTTATAAGTTTTGATCATAAATTCGTTATTTGCAACCTTAAAAACCCCTAGATATTCACTTTCATTGGAATCGGAATACAATTGGAAAAATTCGTCCGCCATTTTGAATTTATAAGTTTTGATCATAAATTCGTTATTTGCAACCTTAAAATCCCCCAGATTTCGATTTTCATTGGAATCGGAACACAATTGGCAAATTCGTCGGCCATATTGGCACGACCATTTTGAATTTATAACTTTTGACAACAAATTCGTTATTAGCGACCTTAAAAACCTCTATATACCAACTTTCATTGAAATCGGAACACAATTTGCGTGGCCATTTTGAGTTTTCGGCGGCCATGTTGAATTTTTTTATAAATTATAGCCTATATGTTATTCTGATATATGAGCTATATTATTGTAAAGTTTCATTAAAATCCATTCAGTAGTTTTTGCGTGAAAGAGTAACAAACATACATACAAACATTCACGTTTATAATATTAGTAAGATATTATTTAATAGAAAATGGAAAAAATATTGTTAAAAGTAAAATAGGAAAGTGCCATTACAAAACAAACGTATTGCAATTGCAAAATATCGTTTTACTTTAATTGAACATTATTCAACGTTCTACGTACGCATGCGCAAACCGTTTATGCGTGAATGATAAATATCCTACAAGCTAGAACTCTTTAAAAAAATGCATCCTCATTTAACAACAAACGTTATAGAATACAGCAAACCCATAATACAACAAGTGAAAACAACTTAACCCCTATTACCACCACTAACTTGTTGACACAAATCAGTATGTAATGGGACAACCAAAAACTGCTAAATGACGATAAAATCCGAGACCGAAAAATTCAGATAAATTATGAGATTCGAAGATTGTAAAAAAAAGAAAAGAAAATCGATAAATGTGCGATACTGTGCGCATACTTACTTGACCAGGTGCAGCAGCAAAACAATTCCGTGCTTCACTGAAGAAGAATTCTTTTCCGCGCACGCTGTCACGACTAGTACGTTATGACGACCACTATATATAATTCATCAATTGAAATTCGATTTACTGATTCGTCCAGCCGACCATACTCGCCGGCCTTGGCCTCGTCTGCTTTTGGTTATTTCCGAACTCGAGAAAGTTTCTTGCTGAAAGGGTAGACGTCAAATTTCGATATATTGTATTTACCTCCAATTATTTTATAACAATTGATACCTTGTTCAATTTTAATCTGTAAGAAATGAAACACCTGGCAGTCTCATCTTTTCCATTTCAGTCTTTCTCAACAAACAAATCCCTTCGCTTCAAGCATCACCTAGGCGAGATCTACATATATACAGAAATGATTCATAGACAGTTTGTGCGCATAGACGAAGACCTACAAACCTGTTCAAAGGTACTTATGCACACAATCCACACTTACCTGCACTGGACAATTCGCAATTACGTAATCCGTGCGAGCGGAAAAACAAGCGGGAATATAATATGTAAACCATCCAGAAAAGGTTCACTCAACTCGCGTATAGTAAGTAATGAGCAAGAGGCGAATCTGGACTGGACTCTGCAAGAATTCACTTCCAGTAAGCTGCGAATGCGCACGACTGTCTCGCTTGAACAGACCTGTACGGGGACCACACACATCTCTCTGTCGGAACGAGGTTTCTTCTCATACCTGGCAGACGGCAATTAATTAAATCTTTTTGACCGCTTCTTCAAACACTGGCGATTACAGAAAGAAAAATAACCAGAAAAGAAACACTTCATCGGGTCTCAATCGAATTTTCCGCCAGGTATTCTATCTACAGAGGTAACACATTCGCGAACGTCCGACGACGGAGTCGGCCGATGCTGGATTATAAATTGCATGTTATGAAATGTGAAAAATTCGATTTTATCTATTTCGTGCGAGTGTTTATATATACATATATATATCGACAATAAAATAGCAGATGCCTTGTAAGACGGAAATCGGGTCCCAGGTGACTAGGTACTACCAGGTGAGTACGAACTTGTTGGATGGACTTGTATGGCAGAAAGAAAAAAATCAGCGCAAGATTGCTCCAACAGCAGCACTATGATCGACTTTACAATTGCGCAGTGCTGCCACAATGTCGTGTCTGGGGCTGTGATGTGGGACCTAGAGGGGCCGGACGATGGTTCGTGTTGAGCCCCAGATTCCACGTGAAATTAAATGTATTAAAATAACGGGGTCTTACGTAATACTTTCTCTGCAGTGTTTTCTTGGCAGCTATTTCTTCCGCTGCTGGCAAGTGCACTCCTTCAGCAATAACGTCGATTGTTGGTTTCATATCGGGTTTTTATGGCACATCGGTGGTAGCCTTTGGGGGCTCACTATGGTGAGGCTAACTAACTCGTTTCAAGAGAGGATATGGTGACCAGCTGATCATGTGCGCGCGCGGCTCGCTTTTTTTTATTATATCAATTTAATGCCAGCGGTTCCAGCTCGTTATTGCATTAACAGTGACAAGTGCTCCAGGTGTTTACTTGGAACGGAATGGCTGAAGGGAAAGGTTACCTGGACAAGTGAGAGTAGCTCCTTAAAGATGCTGTAATCGACCTGTAACTGCCTATCTGTCACTCTGATGTAATATGACTGTAGATCGCCAACTACTGGGTGCCCAGTTGACGCAAGTTTTTTTGGTGCAATAACAGAAATTCGAGTTCTACGCCGCGACGTAAGGTGCACTTGAGGCAACGGGCATTGCATCAGTAGATAGTGTGTGTAGGGGTATCATCTCATCGCACTGCCAATTGAGAAATTTATCTGAAAAATATAAAGAGAGAGATATCAAATTAAATGGCTAAAATGGAATTTGATATGGAGGCAGCTTGCAGATATTTAGTGCAACATGCGAACACTTGAAAATTGTTAAATTACTACCGACGAACGAATGGGGTTGATTCAATGACGAAGCACTCATTATCTTTGGAAAATCATTTCAAGTGTGCAAACCGTGTACAAACTGGATTAAATTAAGACGAACAAAAAAAATTTCACTTTTTACACAAAAATGAATGAAAAGTTTAATTTACCTTCAAGTTTCGATCTAACCGTATATTAGATGTTGGAAAGAGCGTGAAACTAAATTTATTTTAATTAGGCAGATAAAATGTCGAAAGGCTGGATAAAGGATACCCATATGATATGGTATCAGACATTTCCTTTTTTGGGCATTACGTTAGGTACTACTAGAAGAAAGGAATTGGAGATTTCCATTAAAAAGAAAAGTCTACATCTACACAAGTGGTGCTAAATCAAACCAACCATCCCGAGTCGCGTGAACTACAGAAAGGACCCCTCGATCCTCTTGTAAAAAGAAAACCGATCGAGATTTTTAAAGACCAAAGGGTCCCCCCAAGAAACCTGGGTGGAGGTGGAAGCCAAACTATCGGAGATTGTGTTGGACCACATCCTCTTAGGCAAGGGACGAACAATGCTCTGTTATGACTCCACGGAGGTAGTCGTAGAGTTCAGAGTAATCAGATGTGAAGACCAGATCCCTTCCAAAGGCGAATGTGTCCCTAAGATCTGGGACTCATGGGAAGGCTGAGGCTCAAGTTAATCCCAGCTCCAGTTATCCTGAGGAAACATCACTTGCATGTGGTCGCCAAAAATAAACCTGGAACGAAAAACGAAAACCTGGAAAAATAGCAGTTCATTTTTTCTCCTTATCAACGAGGAGTCCCTCGAGATATTGCAAAAGAGTGAAAACTGACTAAGGTTGGGAGTAATACCGAATGCGGATGAACTGGTGAAGGGTTCACGTTCGGAGGAGGGGCTCAGGCGGAACCGGAAAATACTTGCGGTCGTTCAGATCAACCACCAAAAGAGCACCAACAACCTTCGCCTGTCGCCCTAATTCAAGAGCCCTGGGTTCTCATAGCGAAACATAAAAGTGTTGTCGGAGGCAAAACAGCACCTTTTACCACCGCCACCGCTCAGATCAAGGCAAGTCAAGATCCTGTATTTTCGTTAAAAACTTCAATTCAACGGAAGTTAGATTAGAGTTTGGAGAGGGGAAGGTCAGGGCAAGTTAACACGAGATATCTTTAATAGTTGTTAAAAACAAGGGTGAACGGAGCTTGGACAGAATCGCAGGGCCGAGTTTATAGAGCTTTATAATGAACATACACTTTTCCCGGTTGCAAGGACGAAAATGAGGCCAAACCATCAGGGAACGGACAGAGACACTACTGGGTGGAAATTTCCGCCATTATTACACAGGGAAAGTTGCTCTGTGCGATCAATAGCCTGTCCCACTTCAATTTACACGGCCGGATGGCATTCTACCAGACGTGCTACAGAAATTACTTGAGGTAGTAGTGCCATAGCTGGTGGTCATGTTCAAGAGCTGCATGGTGCTTAGCTACATCACCATGAGTTGGAGACGGGCGAGAGTCGTGTTCATCCCAAAGATAGGGTGAAGAGGTCACGAATTTGCGAAAGGCTATAGGCCGATTAGGTCATTGATTTCC
The DNA here is from genome assembly GCA_949987705.1 of Thereva unica. Taxonomy (NCBI): domain Eukaryota; kingdom Metazoa; phylum Arthropoda; class Insecta; order Diptera; family Therevidae; genus Thereva; species Thereva unica. The sequence goes on along the minus strand of OX465281.1, from coordinate 250,499,011 downwards.
ACATCTGCCAACCGGTATATGACTAGATATGACTTTACTATCATCCGACTATCGCGGTAGCATATCAACTGAGACAGCTCTGCACAAACATATTTACTTAGATATAGAAAGTGCCTATAACAACTTTATACTTAGATATTGAAGGAATATATAACAACGTAGGTACTGATACAATTCGAGAAGCTCTCATAGCCCTAAACGTAGAAGCAAGCCTCAGGCAAAAGGTAGGAGCCATGCTAAGCTCAAGAATAATCCAAGCGAATGACGGTAATCAAATAAGCCAACAGAGGTACATCACAAGAAGGCATCATCGCCCCATTAATGCACCTACTCTGTATGTATGAGGGAATCCGGGGACGGTCTAAACCAAATATGGTAGGGTCTCTACGGATTACCTTTGCCCTAGATTGACCATCAGCAAGGACTTCTCCCTCGAAATACCCTCAAAAAAAGAGTGAAGAAACGGAGACGTCCTGAGAAGGTTAGACGTACGAATATTTACCGACTCTAAGACGTCAAAGGGCGTCGGTGCAGGGGGATATTTAGAGACCACTAGCAGTTCACTGTCCTGGCACGGTGTACACCCAGTGTACGCAAGGGTCTTTCAAGCGGAAGTAGAGCTAGTAGAGTAGAAGCTCATGGAACGATGCAGAGCTGAACTAGATAGGCTTGGTAGAAACCATAACGCGATTCTCATCTGGATTCCCGGTCATAGGAACATAGAGGGAATGAGAAACCCGACTACCTAGCCAAGCAGGAAGTCTGTCTCCGGGGCTCGGACACCGAAACGGTCGCCAGCTCAATAGCCGCAGTCAAAAATGCCCTTTTTGACTACCGTCTGCTGCTAGCCAACCAAAAGTGGAGTGCACTGGAGACCTGCACTTTCTCTAGGGCGACTTGGCCGAACAAGGAAAAAACAATGGGCCTCCTAAACAGACCCCGACGAGATATCGCCAGAATCACGGCAATCATTACGAGACATGGGCTCATAAAAGACCACGGCGCCAAACTGGGCATCCCTTACAACATTCGTCGCTGTAGCTACGGGGAGACGAAAGAGAGGAACACTTTAGCTTCAGCTAACACCAGTCAGCGCACACTAGGCAGTTACGTCTTGAAAGACAGAAATTTCCTGACTGAAGATCAGATCACTGATAAGCTTCCTAAATTCCACGGTGTACGAATCTCCGGTCGAACAAGAAGCAGCCCTACATCTGGTTGCCCTGACTGTTCCATGGAACTTCTTTTGCCAACAACATGCACTGTCCAAAATTCGAGAAAACTATGGTATGACGGACACTGCGGCGCAGCCAGTCCCACAGCATGGCAGTCTACTCAGCCGATGGACACTTGGACTCAGGTTGGACGATTCACCGTTCTGCCCAGAATGCCCATACGATAAAGAGGGCGCGGAGCATGACCTTTTTAAATTTCCGAAGTTCGCGGAACACAGGGCTGTGTTGAAAGTAGTCGCTGAAGCGCAGCTAACAGCTCATAACATCGGAGGATATGTGGAGAATGATGAAAGTGGTGCTAAATGCTTTCCACCATAAGCTTAAGCATTTCGAAGGCCAAAGAAACAGAGACAGACAGAGAAATGCAAGGGGAGATAGCAGCTAGGTAGCTGACAGCTAGACTGTTCCGGCATTGAGAGAACCCTTTTTTAATGGACATTGGGCTGACGCCAGGCTAAAATAATGCACGAGCCGGTCTGGAGTTGAACGTCATGCAAAAAGGGTAGGTGAGTTTAGTCAGTAGGAATTTGACACTACCGTCTGGGTACTAGCGGTGTCTTCTGTCGTAGGCATGGCCTTAGACAGGTAGGCATACATTCCCCGATGTAAGATTCTCATCACTCCCTCATATAAAAAGACCACTTGATTCATTTGGTAGTCTGGTCGTGCCAGTACTTCATCATACATGATAATTCACCGGAGGAGACCAAAGACGGAGCCTTGGGGGACTCTGATGGGTGTTATGTACTCCATCCGTTATAGCATCCGTTGTCGATTTAGCCTGATGCGAAATTGCCTTTCCGACAAGCTACCTTTGCCCTCGGCACTTAGGAGTAATCTGTTATAGATCACCCTTTCAAAAAGCTTGCCCATAGTACATATTTTAATTTAGGAGGCTTACCAAGCTTCGGGATGAGCACAAGCTTTTGACACTTTCATTGCTCAGGGAAAACTCCTTTCCTCAGGCTCACTGATGAGCGAACCCACCTGGTGCCAAACTGGCTGCCACCTTCACTGCTATGTTCGATATTATGTCCAGTCCAACGCTTTTCCAACGGCAATATTCCTCGGAGCCAAGTGGTGCACCGTCCGCTAGGTGAAGGCCCGACCTAAGCGGAACCCTGTTATTAACCGGCTAAGCCGATGCTTATTAGACCTGGATTCATTCGGGTTCATGGAAAGTCGTTGCCTGGACGGGGTGCACCCGAGGCAATTTTTCCTCCGCTGTACTCCGGCCAGATAGTTCTTCTAGTATTACGGCAAGTGGTGCTAGCTTCCATGAAGTCTTAGTGTTTTTCCTAACCAAAGTCCATCGAAGCCTGTTGCATGAATGGGGGCTACCCGAGCCAATAACACCTCTCCTATTATCCAGCCATATAGTTTATAGCTTTAGTATTAGTACCAACTGGCGAATTCTTGCAATATTAGAGTCATAAGGTCAGATTAATGACTTTACACACAGAGAGACCTGTCTTCACTCAGTTTTATACTTTCTGATGTCGACAGCTTCTAAAACAAGTTGCTACCTATTAATTCTTTCATGATGGTTTGCTACTTAGCTGCAATTACTACTTTCAACAATACAGACAGACAGATTTCAAAACATTACCATTAAAACATCCAAACTGGGCAATATCTATAAATCTTTATATAGAAATGTCTCTCAAAATTTCGTGCGAAATGTGTCAAAGTTCTCCCACAAGATACTAATCCATCAACGTTTGTTGTCTATCAACATTTTTTTGTCTATTATTCTGTGTTCGCACAGATGAGAGTGTCTACACCTCTACAAGTATAGTATGTACTTCTGCAGAGTTATTTTCGTTAATTACAAGCCTGAAAACTGTCTGCCATCTGAAAAATAATCAATGGGTGGTCAACAAGCACTGGAAATTACCTGCGCGTGCGACCAATCTTCAAAGAAATCGCCATCGTCCAAAGAATCTTGCACAATTTCCCATAATGAATCGCTGCTATCAATTCTGCAATTTTTTTAACCTACAAACAATTGAATCCGTGCGGTTAACGCACGAATTCGGCAATCAACAACAATCGACCTTCTCTGGCTGTGTGTATTGCTGTAATCTATGTAATTTCTACAAAAAGAAAAAAAATCCATATTCAATGTGATAACATCGTGGAACCACAGAACGGATACTTCCTCACTCGTAGCTAGTTTCGTCTTCTGTGTGTCTTTACTTCCCATTTCTCAAGTGATAAATAAATTACCGCTTTTGCTCTAGATACCGCCGCACGGTACTGCAGCTTGAAGCATAATGTCATATGTAGTATACAAGGAGGAAAACTGCTGCCGCGATGCATATGCAACTTTCACGGTTCGGTGAGCAGCGCAGCGCGCACATTGAAGACGAAAGTTCCTGAACGTCACCTGCGCTGTAGTAATCCGCCAAACGACGACGACGTAGAAACGAGAGGAATCAACCGAAACGAAGAAACGAAGCTTCCAAAGAAGATTGGTTGGTGGAGCCCCAAACCACATGGATAAGCTGAAAAATGAAAACTGGGCTCGGGTTACCCCATCCAGGCGTCTAGCATGAGGAGGTTTTTACCTTTCCAGTATCTCGTATATATATAGGGGGTACGCGAAATTATTGAATCAGTACCTACCTGGTCTCGTTTAGCGTCTACATTACTTAAAGACCCTCGAACTTTTGGAGTATAGTGGATCTCAGCTCAACAATGCGAATGGTAATTGGATCTTCTGTTCTTCTGTATTATCTTTCTTCTTGAGTGCGCATCTCCGATTAGACTTGGTTCGCCTGTTGCAATTGTTAGTAACACGGTCGTGCTTGGATCGCCGCCTGTCAATGTGGATTACTCTGGCTTGTTGCTTGAATCTTTAGCATGAAAGTGAAAATAAAATTTATTTGAAAAAAAAGTGAAATTATAGTGAAAATTGCTGAATATAAAATTCTAGATCATAAAATCGGGAGTTCAGTGACTTATTTTGTAGTTTTATGATATCTAAAAGTGTTTAGTATGAGTGCAAAAAAAATAATGCTTGTCCTCTTTTCTAATTGCAGCTATTAGTACCTTGTCTCGCGCTATGCGTGGCACTGGCCCATGCCGGAACATCAGCAAAGGCCGCAGTAGCTGCTACCGAGGGGAAGAATGTAGAAGAAAAGGAAGCGGAACCAAATCATGGTGAATCACAAAATCATGAGAAGCGTGGATTATATCACTCACTTGGCGATTACTCCTTCGGCGGAGGCGGTGGCGGTGGTGGTCATGAACACCACGAACACATCAAGACCATCACAATTGAGAAGAAAGTTCCAGTCCCATACACTGTAGAGAAACATGTTCCCTACACTGTTGAGAAGAAAATCCCCTATGAGGTTAAGGTTCCATATCCACAACCCTACATTGTAGAGAAGAAGGTACCATATCCAGTCAAAGAAATCGTTAAAGTGCCAGTCCATGTACCAAAGCCTTACATTGTCGAAAAAAAGGTACCATACGAAGTCAAGGTCCCAGTCGATAAGCCTTATGAAGTTAAAGTATCTGTCCCACAACCCTACGAAGTAATCAAGAAGATCCCATATGAAGTTAAGGTTCCAGTACCCCAACCCTACGAAGTCATTAAGAAGATCCCATATGAAGTCAAGGTTGAAGTGCCAGTACCAAAACCATATGAAGTCATCAAGAAGGTGCCAGTTGAGGTCAAATATCATGTTGACAAACCATACCCAGTTCATGTACCAAAACCATACCCAGTAGAGGTTGAGAAACCATATCCAGTTGTTGTAGAAAAGAAGGTCCCATACGAAGTTAAGGTCCCAGTCGACAAACCATACAAGGTGTTCGTTGAGAAACCATATCCAGTTCACATTAAGGTTCCAGTACCACAACCTTACACTGTCGAAAAGAAGATTCCTTACACCGTAGAGAAGCCAGTACCATATGAAGTTAAGGTCCCAATCGATAAGCCTTATCCCGTTTACCAAGAAGTCAAGTTCCCTGTCCACAAGGAGGTACCATACCCAGCCAAATATCCAGTTGAGGTGCATGTCCACAAGGAAGAGCATGGAGGACACGGACATGGACATGGACACTATCATTAGAAAAAATTTCGCATCATGTTGAGCTGTGAGTGATTTACCGTAAGCAGAGAGAATTTTATCCTGTCACAAAATTGTACTAGAATTGAGTTAAGAAACTACCAAGCGACTCAACTGAGTGCACTGTTTACTGTAAATCATGCACGCACTTTGAGCCAAATGTGTTATATAATTTTTAAAAAAAGAAAATAGAGCAAGGATTCATCGTTTTGTTTTTACATATACTAGTTCTTTCTCTCTTTAATGAGGAATTTCAGCTTGTCCTACTCTTGTGATTTTTTCCGTTAACTTTTATTAAAACTGATAATGACTGGAATTTCTTGTTTTAAGAAATTTTTTTTGTATAAAATTTGTAAAAAAAGAAAAATATTTTAAATAAATTTTTAAATATTTTATTAAAAAAAACAGGAAATTTTCAATACGCATGCGCAATTAGCTAGATGATTACATCACATTTATCGCTAGACGTAACTTAAGAAAGGCGCGCCATTTCTAATTGCTGCTCTGCTCAGCCTCTTGACGTAGTGAAAGTGAGAGTGGCTTGATAAACGGAAATTGGCCATTCTGCCCGGGGAATGAACGAAGCGATTCGCAAAACCGGTCTAAGGCGAATTTCATGCTCGATCTCGACACAAACATTAATTATGCTCGAAATAAAATTACACGAATTGCGCCTTTTTCTTTTATTGATATATTGGCCGTAATAGTAGATGAGCATCTATCTTTTTTTTGGAAAATAGAAACAAGAACGAGTTTAATTCACCGTGGTTCAGTGGCTTATATTGAAGGTAATTGGGAAAACATTTGATACATAAAGTAAAAAAGAGAACCAGAAAACGAATGGGATACCACAGGGTGTTTTTGGCTAAGTGGGTTATCCTTTAAGGGGTGATTCCTAGATCTATTTGGGGAAAAAGTTGTTGTATCTACACTACCCATGAAAAAACGGTTGGAAGTTTATAATGAGCTTAATGTTTCTCCTATACTGATTATCGTATTCTTTTATAAAGAAGGTAGAAAGAAAAGAGTCCATCCAAGTTGATTCAACTCTAGACAACTCAGACCAGTGCCTGGTCAGCATAAGCTTCCCATACCAATCATCCATCTCAACCATACCAGCTCCTAGAAGAACTGTTTGGCATTACGGTAAGCCAATTGGCTGGGGCTTATTCGCTTCTTCCAAGCTGCACGTTGGGATCTGTGTTTTCAGAATCGCGATGCCAACTTTTCCGCTCTTTGCATCACAAAAATCATATTGGTTTAATCAAGAGTGTATAAACGCAATCAAAGAAACCGCCTATAGAGAGTACAGGCATTCCCTGAGCGAATCTTTCCGACGCGAATACATCAGGTTGAGAAACGCCTGCAAAAACACCACCAGGGAAATCAAAGTATCGTTTGATAACAGGTTAAGAGGTAAACTCATTAACACCACTACTGGCAGTTAAAACTTCTGGTCCGACTTACTCGCATCTCTGTTTGCCTCAAATTCTTCCTTGCCCGATACTGCCTTGCAACTCTCCATTGTCGAGTGTTCCTCTCACTCAATGGGTGGAGCTTTCTTCAGGACTCGTGAAGTGTACAAGTGCTCAAGGAGCTGGATTCCAATAAATCCATTGGCCCCGATAATATTCCCTCTATGCTTCTTAAAAAATGTGCCTCACCTTTGGCTAAACCTCTGCGCAAACTCTTCGCTCTTTCATACTTCTCCCTTCCTGCTCTCCAAGCAAGCCACCACAGTATCAGCATTGCTACATTTTCACAACATAAAAGCGTTAAGGTTATTATTAACAATAAAAAAGGTTCTTGGCTTACCTGGAATACAGCAACCTGTATTTTGGAGTCCTGATTCTGCATACAAGGTCTCGGGCAATCCAAGGCTGCTGTACCAGTACTACATTTAAATCAGCCTTCGCAAGGCGTGGCAGATGCAGGCTTGCTTGCTGTGACTTCAACATCGTCATTGCGAGCAGCGGGATCAATCTCGATCACCGTTATGGCAGTCTCGTCCTCCTCCGGTGTGAGAGTAATAACATCATGTCCGAAAGAGTTGGGACCCAGTTCGTCCTTCGTCGTTGATGGCGATGGAACGCCTATGATTTATTTGGATATCCTCGTCGGATAAAAAAAGACCCAGGGTGGGTAGGTGAGTACCCTCAGAGGTACCTTAGGATATGCCACTTCCGTTCCTGTATCACCCGAAATGCCAGGCGCATTGGGTTCAGCTACTTGCATAATTGTGTCACCCGCAGTGCTAGATACGTTGGGTTCAGAAACTTCCATACCAATGTTACCCGCAGTGGCCGAGGGCTCACCATCTACAGCCGCCGGTGGAGACGTTGAAGCCATACCACTCTGCTTGAGGGGCAAACTGTCTTTTTTGAAAGGCCTCAGAGTTATGGAAGTTAAACCGTAACTTATGACGCCATCAGATTTCGCCAAAGGTCCTAGCGGCTCCTTGCTAATTACAAGTCGATAACGGCGGTCGCGATTTGACCTTTTAGCACTTGGCCATAGGTTATTTCGCTAGACCTCAGAATGATTCGTTTCCTCAAGGAACCTCTGACGCCTTGGTGTTGAGTTGCCAGTTTGCGTAGTGACCTCGCTTAAAACCTGCGTCGCCCACCTTATTACTTTACTTTTAATGGTTTACCTTTAGAGCCGGCAGGCATGGTAATTATTAGCTATTAGCTATTAGCCTACCTTAGAGGCACTGGGTATCTGAAGGGGTGCGACAATAGTCCATCTTGCCAAAGTCGCTTACCAGGATAAGGCACTTGTACCCTCCGACCTTGCCCGGCCATCGAAGGTAACCGTATCAGCACTCTTTCACCATTGGCTGGCCACGCAGCCATCGGCACGGTAAACACCTTGGTTTAGAAGTGGGTAAATGGAAAGGGGGAAGAAAAAATGAAAAAGAGAAAGGGGGATGAACCTAGCTTTGTCTGGCCTCTTCGCAATTAGCCTGTTCGTTATGGGGGTTCCTACCGACTAAGAAAAGGCCCTTTACACTGTTTGACAATCTATTTTTTTTTTTCGTATATCGTATGTCGAACAGCAGCTCCAGTCAGAAGATAGTGAAGAGAGGAAAAAAGTGAAGGAAGGAACTGCCACAATAAAGCAGAGTTCGATGCCAACAAATCCACTGGACCCGATAATATACCCCCTATCGTCTTAAAACAATGCGCCTCACCTTTGCCTAAACCTCTGTGCAAACTTTTTGCCCTATAATATTTCTCCAGAGTTTATCCCGACTCTTGGAAACTTGCCCATGTTCAGCCCATACCGAAAAAAGGTGACTCCAGCCTTCCCTCCAACTACCGCCCAATAGCAATTACATCTATTCTTTCCAAAACCATGGAGGCGATAATCAACAAAAAGCTAATGAGATATCTAGAATCCAACCTGCAACGTCAGACAGCATGGCTTCCGACAAAAAAGATTCACTAGTTTGCCTTACAGAACACTTCAACATTCAATCTAGTCTGGTTGCCTTAGATACCTCCAAGGATAGAGTATGGCACTCAGCCCTGTTAGGTAAACTCAAAGCTATTTGAATTGACTCACTTCTGTATACGTGGATTGAGAGTTTCCTTTCCGGCCGTTCAATTAAGGTAGTATTGGATGGCGTCAAATCTGAATCTCACCCCATCTCTGCGGGGATCCCTCAGGGGTCAATTTTATCACCGGCCCTATTTCTCATCTTTATAAATGACCTACTTTCAATCCCCTCCAATCCACTTCTCAGCTTCGCTGACGACGGTACTCTGCGTTACTCTTACAGCTTCGATACAAGACAGGCACGTGCCAGACCCTGTCTTGATGACCGTGCATTAATGTCCAATTCTATTAATAACGACAGTAAACTCATTCTAGATTGGGGAAGCAAGAATCATGTCGAATTCAATCCCACCAAAAACAAGTACTGCCTAATTTCAAAAAAAAGTTCAACACGTCTCCGTCCTTGAGAGTGGAGGACGTTGAACTAATGGCCGACCCATCCTTAGGCGGGGCATTAGCCAAAGATTTGCGATGTTATGACCACATATACCAAATCGCCAAACAAGCATCCAGTGCTTGGGATTTCTTAAGAGGTGCAATTTCCTCCTCCAGCCATTGGTCCGTGCTTTTATTTATAAATCCTACATTCGGCCTCTTCTGGAATACAACTCCCTCGTTTGGGGCGGCGCTTTGATAACCGCCTTGCGGTGGTTAGATAAGGATAAGGAATTTCTCCAGTTCCAGATGTTGAGCATACCCGACAGAGATAATGCTGGAGAAAGTGCCGACAAGTCGCCCTAAGAAAAGATAGACGACGTCCAGGAATACATAAGGCAATTAGGAATAAGAAGCGGAAAATCCCAAGGCCACAGCTCAATAATCATGGAGATGCACACTGGAGGAAGACAAGGCTAACAAATAGACTGTGGAGCTCCTGATGATTAAAAAATACTAGGAGCACTAGTCTTTGTTCGAAAGGATCTTTGAATGCCAGCTCTAACAAAAGGGCCTATACCTGGGCTTCTGGACAGAATGTGACGGATTTGCTGATCAAGCACGGAATTTTTAGCATCAACCAAGATACGGTAGTGTTCCACGAATTCAACTACATTGCACATGACAAGAACGTTGAAAATGTTGCTTTTGAAGACCGTTGGCTCGAGTTTTTCAAAAACTTGCCAACAATCTCAACTATACGAACTTTCGTATAATCATTTGAGTGCGTTTTTTTGTCTATCTAGAAATAATTAAACTACTAAACTTAATATTTAACATGATTTTATTATTGCCATGACTAATAAATTAAAATTTCTCAAATTAAGCATAGTTTTCACTATATTTACCTCGTTATTTTAGCCAGTACCAATGGAAACTCAGTTAAAAACAAATGCAGTTCACAAGCGTTATTATCTAATAGGCAAAACACTCCCATTTTTTGGAAACTATCTACAAAAATTGAAAGGAAACGAACTTCTTTATAAAATTTTAACAGATAAATACCAATTACAAAATACAAATTTACAAACACCATGCCAAAAAACTGTGCAAGAACCGCCAAAGGCTACGTTTATACGAGGAGTTAATAAAAGTTAATCCCGCTCTTCTGTAGAAAGCATTTGCTAATTTTTGCACAATATTATTTCAAGCTATTCCAAAGATCAATTTATTTTAACAATTTAAAAAAATATTTTTAGAAACAATTAAATATCAAAAATAATTAGATATAATTAAAGGCTAATTTAAAAAGCCGCCAAAAAATCTTCGATTTCAAATGAAACAATTAAGGCTGGTGTCCAATTTAACAAACCGTAATCATTTTGTAAGTTGGTGGTTGGTACTTCCGATATACAAAGTGACAGCCGACGAACGAAAAGTGTTTGTCATTTTGCTGGACGCAGATTCTTTTCCGTGATTTTCACAAATAATTATATTTCCTCTTAATCAAGGTAAATTAATAACTTCTCCTTAAGTAGTTAAAAGAGTAGAGTCCAACCTGCAATTACCATAGATTACTTTTCATTAATTTTGCACTGTCAGGAGTTTATAACCTCAACATGGAAATTATTAATTTTTGTTGATTTTGTGTTTAATCATTATTACAGAAAATGTTCTTAACACGCTCAGAATACGACCGAGGAGTTAACACCTTCTCCCCGGAAGGGCGTTTATTTCAAGTAGAATATGCCATAGAAGCTATAAAACTCGGATCAACGGCGATCGGCATTTGTACTCCAGAAGGTAACGAATTCTTTTCCTTACTATATTAACCTATCTAACACGCTTCTGTTTGTTTGTTCGTTAACAGGCGTTGTACTTGCTGTGGAGAAGAGAATAACATCACCCCTGATGGAACCAAATACCGTTGAGAAAATCGTAGAAGTCGATTCGCACATTGGCTGCGCTACTTCGGGATTGATGGCAGACGCTCGCATGTTGATTGATAGAGCGCGAGTAGAATGCCAGAATCATTGGTTTATATACAACGAGCGAATGTCAATTGAGTCCTGTGCCCAAGCTGTTTCTAGTCTAGCCATTCAGTTTGGCGACAGCGCTGAAGGGGGCTCAGCCATGAGCCGCCCCTTCGGTGTTGCTATACTATTTGCTGGAATCGAAAAGGAGGAGCCGCAGCTGTGGCATATGGATCCTTCTGGAACTTATATACGTTATGGAGCAAAGGCAATTGGGTCGGGCAGTGAAGGAGCCCAGCAAAATCTCCAGGATAACTACACTCCGGAAATTACGCTCAAGGATGCTGTGGATCTTGCGTTGAACACTTTGAAGCAGGTTATGGAAGAGAAGCTGAATTCGACAAATGTGGAAGTGATGACGATGACCCCAGGGAAACTATTCCGGATGTACACGAAAACCGAAGTCGAGGAAGTGATTTCTAAGCTTCAGTGAAATTGTTTTAGGGTTTGTTTCTATTATATTGCTGCTTGTCCAGGAGTTTTTTACTAAAAAAATAAAAATTATAACGAAACTGACTTGTTTTTTGTCGTCTTTATAGCCGCTTCGTTCTTGCTGAATTGCAGGGCTCAGAAGCTCTCTGATAAACGTTTTTCTAAGCCAACACAGAGTGTGTGAAAAAATAGTCGCCTTCCACGCAGTTTGTTTCTTGAGGGAATTCTAGTTGGTGCAGTAGTATCGCAGGCCAGTTGGATATCCCACCAACAGCCTAAGGTCTGCAACGTTTAAAGTGATGACGCCCCTTAAGGTAAAGGATCGGACTTGTGACCGATTTCCAAAGGGGAGACGCGTCTACTAAGTGATGGAGCCATAAAATCACACCAAAAGTGGAGAAACGAGCTTTGTTCCAGTACTTTTCCTGCAAAAATTTGTTGAGCAAAAACTTAGTTGAATGGTGGGGATAATTTTGTCAAAAATTCAGAAAGTAAAGAAACGACTTTTGGGAAATTTCTTGCAAATAAAGAAGAAGATAACATAAATGTCGATTGTCTAAAGATACCCACACACATACAAAAAATTGTCAATTAACACCATGCAAGAAATCGCAAGACCGAAAACCTCTGGCTAATTCCTGAACGAGGGGAAGTGAAAATTTCCCCGCTTTTTCTGTCATGAGAAAGTAAAGAAACACAAATTGGGTGAATTCTTGCTCCCGCTGGATCCCACATTCGAGTTCTGGAACAAAGCTATTGTTTATAAGGGAATATGGGGAAGTAACGGCACCTTTGCATGAGACTCCAATTGGTGCACTGAACGTAATTCACACATGCGGCAGTAGGTAGCCTGCTATACAACTTCACGCAATTCCTGAGGTGACGGAAGGGTATAGGGCGTACTTTCCTTTCTCCGCTTCAGGCTGAAGATTCACCGTTTTTCTCGGACGATAAAGACGACGCGAAAATGCCATCCACCAGAAGCTCAAGCAGTCAAAAGGTTGAGAGGTTGCAGTTAGATTGTTCCGGCTCTGGAGGACTCCCTTTTATATGGTTACGCTGATGACGCCAAGCTGAAGTAATGCCTTTATGGCTGGTACCGATCTGCACTTGAACATCATGCAAAAGGCTGAGTGAGTTTAGTCAGTAGGAATCCGACACTACCGTCTGGGTTCGGACCCCCAGCACGGTCGTATAGACGTAACGATACGCGAATCGCTCACAGGTTTGAGCAGCGAGTTCCCAGACCTGTCTATACGACCGTGACCCCCAGCTGCCGCCCTTCTTAGTTATAGAGGTGGTCGCACACATCGACAGGTGGTCACACATACCGTGAGATTTTCATCACTCCCTCGTAAAGAAAAAGGTTCAGTCCCTTAAACCAGTTTTCTATCAGGGACTTGTAGGTGGACCATAAGATGTCATAGAAGGGTCCTGGGGCCCTATCATGAAATGCGAAACGAAAGTAGATACGAACCGAAGTTAAATTATTACTATACGAATGAATCTACTGATCGCCGAATTCTTTTGCTTCGAATTCGGATTGCAAATAGGATACTGCCCTACGTAACAAGAATTTTTTCCAATACTGCGATCTCTAGAACAATTTCCGAACAAATATATCAAGGAATTACCTCTTTGTTGAATGTCTATTTTGACTGGACTATGCTGTCTGTCAAGGGCATAAAAAACGTCGAGTCTATTCGAGCCACCACAGTACACCCCCTCCCCCCACCCTATTTGGCATTCTGCTGTTGTGATTGGAAGTTAATTATGGTTTTACCGCGTCGAAGTGTAACTTGAGGAGCGCCATAAATTCGTTTTCCATTACTCTGGGCTAGTAGAATCAACAAAAACTATCCTGGTAGATGAATTTCTTGACCATAGACCATCTCTGCTGTGGGTGCGCCAAGGTCGTCTTTGAACGCTGCTGTAATGCCGAGGAGTATTTCGGTAATTTGCGTATCCACTCTCTCTCATTTAGTCCTCTCATCTCATCTTAGGCCACTCGTAACACTCTTTTCCTTGATACTCGTGAGCCTGGGTGCGTTCATCCGTATAAGGTCTTGCAAATTGTTCTCTTGAACTTCTCTGGTACGTAGGCATCGTTTCAATTTGATTGTTCTATTTCGATCGTTTTACAACTTAACGCGGCCTGCTGACTCTCTTGCTCCTTAGCCATTCCCTCGAAATCGATCATTGACGGAACTGATATTGTATTTGTAAGCGACAAACAATATTCGACCGGAAAGCACCCGCTTATGTGATCTATGTTTGTTGAGAATTGACTGATAAAATTCCATTGCCGTGTTTGCCTCGGTGACAATCTCTCCCAAGTCAACTGAAACACGTAGCACAAAGGTTTGTGCTCTAGTACGATGGTAAAATTAGTTCCTTCTAAGAAATGTCGTATCATAAGTCCAGCTTTTGATGCTGCTTTGTTTATCGACAAAAAGGCTTCTTTTACTACAGCTGTTATCCTGCTTTTGATGACCTGCATATGATGCCATCAGCTGAACAGACTTGATAGAATTGTCTCTCTGTTAGCAATGTAGACATCTCAGACTACTTTTACTAATACAATGTTAAATAGTGACTCTCCTTGTCTGAGGCCTCTATTCGTTTCAAAGAGCACCAATAAGTTTTTATGAATTCTTACTCTGTTTATCACTTGACTTACTTATTTACTTATGCTCCTTTAATCTCTCATGGGATATAGGGCGGAAACAGTTGTCCTCCAGCATACTCTAGCCCTGTGCTTAAGGTCGTATTTGCTGTCATAAGAAGGGAAGCTAATACAGCGGTGTGCTGATAGTCGATTCTTGTCGTATAAAATCTGCTGACATAAACGACAGCTTATTTGGTGTGCTGACAGTCGTTTTTATTGTAGTGTTGTTGCCACTTTTGGTCGGGCTGTTTGTGTTAGTGACAAAGTAGGAAAATTTGAAAGAAAATACATATTTGTTATTTTGGAGTGTCGCTAAAGGGCAAATTGTTCATAATTTATTAAAATTTTCGCGAAACACAAACTTAAAAATGTTTATTCTTCAAACTAAAAATGTTTATTCATCACGAAACACAAAAACTTAGCACATACACTCTTTCACCCCTGTGCTGACAGTCGTAATTTTACTGAAACGACAATTTCTTCAACTCAAACGACTTGTCACGCAACCCGACTATCAGCACACCAACTAAAAAACGAGACGACAACGACATATACCTGCGACTGTCATATGACTCGACTTTCAGCACTGGGGGCTCTATTCTACAACGACAGCCCCACAGCTCCGACCAGGATTTCCCAGCTGTTGCGGCCTCTGTTAATTGGGATCTGCTCCAGGTTGTTCTAGGTCTTTCAACTCGACGAGTTCAATTCATACATACATTTTGGTGCATCTCAAATTTGTTACCATTTACGAAAACCTATATACAACAGGGTATTCATTATTTAATATTAAAATACTTCACATAATTTTTATTCAGTTTTATTTAATATTTACTAATGATCAAATCTTGATAATGAAATCGATTATTTTCAGTGTTTTTTGTTTTTTAAAAAAGGCACTACGGGTCAAAAATTGAATCATTTGGAATGATGTAAATAAAAATTAAAGCTGATTTGTCTTAAACTTTTAAATGAAAATAAAAAAATATAAAAAAAATACTTTTAGTTTATTATCAATAAACAATGAGTAATAATTAATATATATAATATACTTTAGAGAATCTTGAGTGCTGTATGCAAAAATCTTTTAAATTTGTTTTTTGTGCAATTAGAAAAATAGCCCATTTTGGGGCCTTCACAACGTCGTTTTTGTTTTTATATTTATATTTTGTTTAAACTTTTTATTAATACTAACAATTTTCCTAAAAAAAATTTATAATCATCGATCACAGGAGATTTAAAAGTATATATCCGAAAAATTATAACAATAATTATTACAGTAATGATTGCGAAATACGATTGATTAAAAAATGCAATTTTTTTGTTTTTGTTTTTTGTCAAAATTCAAAGAAGAAATTTCTAAATTTTCAGTCGATTATCAATCCCCCATCGTCCGGAAGTGAAGTTATTTTATAAACTAGAAATTAAATCGTCCTTTTGGGGATTTATTGCAACTACAAACTAAATACTTCATACACACTTGTGCCTCACTCTATTCTGATTTTCGTAATTAGCGACTCTACGAAATGATAGAAAGCGTTTTTCCCGGTTATTGGTTGTTGGCACAAGAGGATCAAAAATGTATCTATTTACAATTTACATCTCTGATTGCTCTGCAATAGAACCAGAATCATCCTCATTGGTTGCTATTTCTCTTCAAGATTATTTCGCCTCCTGAGCAGGGTTAAGCTGGCGTTCGGGTCGCTTAGTGAGTATGTTTCAGGCTCGAATACTGGTGGGCATTCCATATTTGGATATTCTGGTGTCACTGTGATTGGAGGAATCTTTTCAGATGGTGCTATTGTTGCTCCGATTTGTGGATCAACTGTAGATTCCGGTGCTATTTGAACTGGCTGGAAAGAGAAAGAAAAACATGTAATGAAGATTAGCATATATTAAAGTAATTAAAGCGGCCTCATGGACCTCGGTGGTGCAGAGATAAGTTCTAAGAAACAGCAACAGTTAATACGATCTAAGATCTACAACCATGCTACCAAATCCCACCTCCACCTCGCCGAAGATGGTGACCACATCGGGTAACCTCTGAATACCCTCATCTATATTATATAAGAGTAATAGACGGAGCAGAGTTAAAGGGAATGTTTCGCGCCTCAAAACGAAGCAAATATCGTACTAGTCTTCTGATTTGCGGGTTGGGCAACGGGCTGACAACTTATTATGGTAAAAAGCAATCTGTCTCGAATCCCCGAAACATGCCACAGATAACACGGATCAATGGCAACGATGCAGGCAACGGAATATGGAGTTTGAATTAGGAACTATAAACATCAGAACGCTCAACAGGACAAAATGGATCCACAGTGCAATAATGGGCCTCAGAACCTACACAGTACTCTCCAGTGGATCACCGAATGAAGGAAGAGAGTTTGGTGTTGGATTCCATGTCGACAGGGTGATATACGAAAGTTATCTTCAGCACCAATCACTAAGCTCCTACCAGCATGCGTATCTGGTGATCAGGCTGGAATGCGCAGCACTAAGCAAAGGAGTTGAGCTGGTGAGCCTTTCTCGATATCGAGGGAGCCTTTGACAATACTTCCTTTGATAATAAACCTAAGGCTCTAAGTAAACGAAGTCAACTTCTATATACGGCTTACCGGATCCGGGACATTGACGATCGTCCCGCCAATAATCGACGAAACGCTTTATTATTCCAGTGGTGAAAGACGAGAGGCCGGCGTCGGCTTTATGATCGATTGACGGGCTGTAGGTTATTGCATTCCAATCGATATCCGAGCGTTTGGCGGTTATAACCATCTGTGGAACGATCAAAACCCGTACCGTATCCGTTTATGCGCCAACCGAAACCAGCCCGGACACGAACAAGGACGAATTTTACGATCAGCTTCAACAGACGCTGGTTACGATATCTCGAACCGAATTAATCCTACTTGCGGGGGACTTTAACGCACATGCAGGCGCAGATCAAACCCGCTGGGAAGGAACGATGGGCAAATTTGGACATGGAGTAATTAACGACAACGGCTTACGCCTCCTTTCATTCGCAGCGTCAAACAATTCGATCGTTGGCAACAGCATCTTCCGCTATTCACTCAAACACCAACTCACCTGGCGAAATCCATCCGGCAACTACTCGGCGATATTTGACTACGCTTTGATCAACGCAAGATTCCAATCGGCACCAAGACGAACGAGCAATGCGTGGGCTTGATTGTGGATCGGACTATTATCTTGTTTGAGCGAAATTACAGATGACGACATAAAATGAAATCGGAACGAGAAGCGTACTGGAATAACGTTGCGGCCGACACGGAAGAAGCGGCGTCGAGGCGCCAGACAATCCGGCGGTTACGCGGCAAAACAGCATCAACAAATACAACATCAAAAATTTGGAAAGAACTTACGTGACCTCACCTCATGAGCGCCTGCAGCGGTGGAGAGAGTTATTCCACCAGCTGTACAACCGCGATCCGCCACAAGGTGGTGGTGGTTTCATCGATTTCAAAACCGCTTTCGATTGCATCGATTGGAACAGCTTGTGGAGAGCCTTGGAAACCGAACACGTGCCATTGAAAATCATCTAATTTCTCCAAGCGTCGTACGATGGCTCAACCAACAGCGTTCGTATTCGAAGCGACTCATCCGAGAAATTACCGATACAAACAGGTGTCCGACAGCGAGACGTCGCGGGGTTAGATACAACAACAACTTCGTAACCGACTTCATGTTCCCCGACGATAGCGCTGTCTTCGCCGATACAGATGCCGAAACAACGGATACGACATCTGTTTCGGCATCGCACGGTGATGCGAGTTAAAAATCGATGCTGAAAAGACCAAAGTGATCACAATGGACGGATCGAGGGCCAGTGTTCACCTCGATGGAACCAAAATCGAACAGATTCCGGTTTAAAATATTTGAGATCATTGGTTGGGTATAAGAAAATGGCATCGACAGCCGACGTTCACAGTATCATCGACCAGACAATATTACCATCAAAACGAAAGTTCGCCTTTACCGGACGTTGATCCTTTCGATCGGAAACGTGGACACTACTCAAGCCGGACGTCAACAAGCTCAAGATCTTCCAAATACGGTGCTTGAGGCAGATTCTTGGTGTCTCACTCCGCGGTCGCCTTCGAAACGAGACAGTTAAACAAAGATGCGATCAACAGACACTGATCGAAGAAGAAATACCAAAACGTCGACTACGGTGGTTTGCACATGTTTGCCGAATGGATAACAGCCGCTTGCCACGTATACTTCTCTGGTGAGACCGCCCGGCAGACTGAAGAATTTCAGCGATCGGCAGCGAAGAAAACCTGGCTGCAGAATATCGACGGTGACTTAAAGAAATCCACGATTATCAGTTACCGAGGCTCGAGAAGTCGTCAACTGTGCTCGTACTGTGCTATGCTACCGAGATTAGGAGACTACGACCCAAGAAATAGAGGAACGAGTAAACAGATTTGAGAAAAAACGAGGGGGTATGCCGAAGGAGATCTCTCAACCTTTATAAACATTAACAGATTAAAACTAGCCGGCCACGTAATCAAGATGGAGGATAACCGAATTCCAAAAAGACTGGTAGTAGAACTTTCGCGAAATAGACCATATTAATAAACTCTGTGCCGGCTTACGGTGAGGCGATGCTCTGCATTCGAAACTGGAGACACGCGGTAAGAAACTTGGAGAAATGTCCTAGAAGAGGTCAAGGCTCGATAAGGGCTGTAGCATCATTGGATGAATGCAGGTTTTAATCGATTATAACGACTGCACTTACCTTTACAAATGTGATAGGTGAAAACGCTTCGTGATCAAAATCCGAATGAGTACTTCCTCCTGATGTTGTACGTCCAAAAATGGCTCGATGCAGTCGTGGCGAACCAAGCAATTTCTTCTCCTTTGGCGTTTTATTCGTTGAAAATGCAAATTTCGACAAAATCGGCATTGGAGCTGAATTCTTCCGTGGTGCATCTACTCTCTTGTCCTTCAAATCCGAATTATATGTATGACTCTTCTTAATATTTCCCTGCGAACCGCAATGTTCCATCTGTGATCCATACAACAACGAGGATTTTTTATTTAACGGAAGCGTCATCGGCGAGTAAGAACTCGTTGATTTTAGCGATTTCGAATCTCCATCACTGTTCGAATGTTTAAACTGAAAAAGTTTCTCGCTTGATGTCTTGAATGCTTCAAATTTTCCCTTAGTTTTCTTGAAGCTTCCGGCACGGCTAGTTTTTTCACCAATTTCAAAAACACTCCCGATTGAATGTTTCTTTTTTGAGGAATGATGTGCATTTGAGTTTCGATCTTGTTTATGATTTCCTGAAACTGGCTCGTCGCCGTGTATTAATTCGTAGCCGAAATCTCTTAGTTTTAAACCTTCTTTCGTGCGTGTTCGCTTGATATCTTCATCATCTGGCTTGAAGCTCATGTCATCATCGGGTGTTTTGGGTAAGCTGCGACTTTGTATTTTTGATAACTTCCCAGTTCCACTTGTGTTGTGACCCTCGTCATGTTGGCCTCGCCTATAAAGATATCTAGAATTTCGTTCGTCTTTTTCAACACCTAGAAACACCCGGTTATTGTACATTTCTTGGGCTTCCTCTTCCTGCTTGCGTAGCATTAAATCTTTCAACGTTACAAATCCTTGTAAATTGTTGTGTGCATCCCAAGAATTCGAAGGATTAATTTTAGGCAAGGAAAAGTCTAGAGATTTCGATGTGTGAAAATCAAACTCTACTAAATTGGGATTGGATGCGTGAATGTAGTTATAAGGGGATGTTTTTCGTATTTTCTTTGGTTTATTCAATGACTCCTTGGATGATTCCTTGCTTTGACTTTCTTCAAAATCAGACAAGGACGATTGTTTGCTATCTTCGCTATGTTGAAGAACGGATTCTTTCGCGCTTATCTCTAAGAAATAATGTAGTGTTGATGTGTTATCTGGATAAGCAGACGAATTTGTGCCTATTTGAAGTCCGTAACTACCACCAGGTACTTTTCGATAACTACGAAACTGCGGGGTAGGTACAGGAATATCGCTGGAGGGCTTCTTCTCCGTACTTTTAAATGGAAGATTAGTTTTGGTGAATTTTTTAAGTGATTCGAAATATTTCTCGTGTTTTGAGTTAGTCGGTGTATCAGGAGCTTTATAGGAAGAACTATCGCGACTACTACTGCTTGATCCTGATGCTGAGCTTGGGGAAGGTGTTGAAAAATGCTTCGGGCCACTTTCATCGCCAGAACTATCGGTTTCTGAGAAGAAGTCTTTAATATTTTCTATCGATGATTCCGTGGCTGATGGCTTATCTTTTAATGTTGCTTGTCGAATAAACTCCATCCATTGATTTAAAGCTTCCGTACTCTCAGCAGCAAAGTAAAACGTTTTCGATGTATGATGATAGACTCTAAAAGCATGAGGTTTCGAATGAACTTCTTTGGCTATTGAAACAGTAAATCCCGGGAGAAACACCATGCAGCTAGCTTTTTGGGCATCTTTTGTTCTGAACCCGTACAAGACAGTTTCGAACAGAACGAAATACAATTTCGCCCAGAAGGTAACTCCTCGCTTATCTTTAGTTCGCCTGTATAGGTGACCTTGTATGTCACCTGTTCCAAGCACTTTCAGCGATATTTTACGCCGTTTAGCTAATAAACTGTTTTTCTTCTTCAATGTTAGACTTTTTGTTTTTGTTGGTGTCAGCAGTTCCGTTTCCTCGACGTTACTTTGCAAAAAATGAACAGGACTTGGCACATGAGGGGGTGCAGCAGTCACGCTTTTCGCAGGCATGGCAGGGGTACAACATTTTTCGGGATGAGTTAAAGCTGGCGGTTTTGGTGGCGGGGGCGGAATCGTTGGCGGTTGAATGTCACTATGCCTTTTGGGACGAGGCGGCGGCGCTGGAGGCGTTGTTTGGAGAAATTCTTTTCGTGGCTCGATAGCAGGTGGAGTATCTGTAAAATAAAAAAACATAAACTTTAACATTCTTTACAGTTATAACGAGGAATTACGTACCAGAATCGTCACCGGAATTATCATAAGCTGGAGTACTATGACTCTTATCCAGTCTTCCTCGACGTATTGGTTGAACGCACATTGCATTGATTGCTTGAATCGGTTCCGAGATTTGTATACTTTCTTTTACGATTTTTGGTGGTGGTTTTATCTCTTCTACGACAGCAACATCTTCTTCGTCGACATATGGTATGGGCTCGAAGGTTTCCAGAATTGTGTTGTCAACATTGCAAATATACTTTTCCATATAAAAATTATTAAAAATTGGATAACACTAAAACAAATCATATAAATACCTTATTATCTGCTGGATAGTCATCATACTTCATATCAGAACCAAATCTAACAACTTTGCTCACACCAGGCTTAGATTTTTCTTCACTTTCCACCACCTTTTCACTTTCCGAGGATGGCTTATCACTTGGAATTTCCGGTAAAGAATTATTAAGACCAATTTTTTCACTGAATTTCCCATTAGCAGTAATTCCCAGACAAGTCGTCGGTCTCGGTGTTATTTCCAAACCAAACCCAAACGACACTGATTTATCTCTTAAGCTCGGTGAAGACGGATCTCCATTTTGTCGTGAATTTCTTTCATGCCACAACGGAACATTTCCGACATTTTTAAAACAAGACAGCTCATCCCCGCAAATAGTGTTTCTTCTCTGCAATACAGCCCGTGGCTTTGGCATATACAAACGAAACTCCTTATCAGCAGATTTCGAGTCAGTCGGAGTAAGTATATCACTGCAGCTAGAATCAGAATCCGATGTTGTGTGCTTCTCAGTCATTTTCAAAGGGAGATTAAAATCTGGTACAGCTAAAAAATCAGCTCTTGGACTTGGCAAGTTCTCGCCCCATCGTCCGGGGCCAGCCCTCTTTTTACTAGGTAGTCTGTATGGTTGCATATAAATTTGTCCATAAATTTTAGTATGCTTAGGTCTTTTCTTAAGAGTTAACAAGACATCCGGCGGAGATTCTCGTAGCTGTAGAATAACTGTCTTATACTGCCATCCAACAACAGTTTGATAATTAATTTGGACTATTTCGTCCCCATCTTCGATTTTTCCCGAATTATGAGCTGGGGAATTATACTTAATATCACTAACTCTATGTATACCATGATAGCTGGGCACAATATTAAAACCCAGTTCCGACTCACGCTTCTTCAATGTTACTAAATTCAATGAGGCTGGCTGCAACAGCATTGGATCGGTAATATCCTGTATAATATAATCAGCAAGATTCGCTAATTTTTCTGCACTCATACGTATCTGTTCAACTGGATTTTCAACAAATCGATCTCTTTGTGCACTTGTTGCCATCTCCAAACCTAATCTTAGCATATTTCTTCTAACCTCATTGAATTGTAATTGCCCCTGAAATGGCGACCTATCCAGCCAGCTGATGACTGGCTTTATAGTGGCTATTGTTCGTGTAATATCATTTAAAATTTGTGTTTCTATTTTTGAGTTATCACAGTAGTAAGCCAATTGTTTGTATAAGCTACGAGCTGCTGTGGCAACATGGAGAGCAAGAAATTGTAGGTTCTCTTTATCTAAATTGTAATGCTGCAAAGAGAGAACACATTATTAATAATCTGAACAAAAGATATGCATTTATAAAATATATACAAAGTTTCTCAAATGTTCAACAGCCTCTAATACTATTTCTTGGTGTCCGATTGAGTGCATGCCAAGCTGTTCAAGCTCATATGGTCTTATGTTAAGCAGCTGTTGGCCACCAACTTCGTTGTTGGTGAATGAATATATGTAATTGTACATTGAATCATCAAGTCCTGTAATAGAAAGGAAATTCAGATGCAATTTTAATATATAAAGCAATGTAAATGATGTTCATAATGGATGAATGTGCACTAGACTAACCAACATGTCCAAGGTAGTCGAAATCCGTTGGAACAAAATATTTGAAGCGTTATGATAGGCTACCTCAGGGGTAAGTCGCTTCATTATGATTCGGAAGGCGATTCGAAGGTGTTCGGGAAAACACGCGGCGTTCCGTAGGGTTCCGTCCTGGCTGCTCTCCTGTCGATCGGAATGCATAATGAAATCTTGAGGCTACGCCTCCCAAGGAAGCAAAGCGATGCGACGCCAAGATGAGATCGAATTGTGTGAGAACGAAGCGATTTGGAAGATAAAAGCGTGGATAGAAAGCGCTGTTCTGAAGCTTACTGAGCACTAAACTGAAGCCATACTGATCAGCAAAAGGAGAAGGCCAGTGTCTATTTCTTTATTTGCCAAACAAGGCATACTTAAACTAAATACAACAGAGAGTTCTTATAGACAAACACTGGCATATTAATTCTAAGGAGTGTTAGTAATAAGTTTGTCAGGAAGGATTTAAGTCTTTTTTTATAGGATGCTTTATTTATTGAAGGGGAGTAACATGATATATAATTGTTAAAGACCACGCAGCATCTGTTAACGGGCTCATTCCTTGCATACTCGGTCCGATGTGGGTATTCCTTGAGCAGTTTCGTATGTCTTGTAAGTCGGGTATCTTCATTGAACTTGATCATATCCGACAAAAACTGCACTTTAACGTTGCCGTTAAGGACTTCTAAGGTGAGAGAAGCGATAAGAAATTTTCTCCTAGAAGAGAGCGGCAAGAGGTTAAATACTTTGAGCCTCTCCGTGTAGGGTGGTAGGCTTAGAAAGTCTCGCGGGTCGTGTCGACTTCTCAGAGCAAAGAGGATAAACTTCTTTTGAATTGATTCCATCCTGTTGCTACTTATGAGAAATATGGGATCGCAGATGGGACATGCATATTCCAGGATAGGGCGGACTAGAGAACAGAAGAGAGTTTTTGTGACCCAAATTTTGTCGAATTCTTTAGCTCTTCTCTTTATAAAGCCAAGAAGTTTGTTGGCTCTGGCAGTAATATCATAGTGCAAATTAAAATTAAGTTTTTTATCCAGGACGACACCTAGATCGACAATTTGATCGACTTGATTCGACACCGTGTCGTTGAGATAATAATACCTACTGCTGTGTGTTATGTTTACGAGAGAAGGTAATTGCTTGACATTTGTTGATGTTAAGATGCAACTTATTAGCGGTGCACCAGCCTTGTAATGCATTGAGATTCGACTGAATAAAGGATACGGCGGTTTGGGACTTAATGACACTATATATTTTGAGATCGTCTAAAAGAGATGCGGGATATTCCCTAATTTTTTGGACAGGTCAGAGATGAATATATTGAACAGAAGAGGACCAAGATGACTGCCCTGAGGAACACCGGAAGTTACTTCGATTTCATTTGAAAGGAATCCTTGAAATCTGATAACCTATGTTCTTCCGTTGGGATATGATCTTAACCATTCAAGAGCAAAACCTGTTATTCCAAATTTTGAGAGTTTAACAAGTAAAATATGATGGTCTACCTTATCAAAGGCCTTGCTGAAGTCAGTGTAAATAGCATCGATTTGATAGCCTTTCTCCATAATACACAGGAGTTCGGAGATTAAGACCATCCGTAAGGATCAGGGTAGGGGAGCACATAATCCGCTTACAACCTGCTCTAAGGTACCTGGGAGGGATGCTCGACCGGAGGCTTAACTTTAAAGTTGCAGGACATGGAAGATAAAGCGAAGTGAAATACGACCTCACGCAGTTCCTGAATGGACATGGAGGTTCGCGGATGACAGGGCGAATTTGGATGAAATGGCCGAGGCGCTGCTAACGCAGGAAAACATACTAGGACACATGATGATGGCTGAAATCCGTACACAAAAAGTTAAGGCTAGAACAGACGAAATAACGAAAATGCTATTACTATAAATACTGTATTTCATTTAAACAAAAGAACATTAGATAATTAAATTCACGCTCTTAACGTCATCGCTCAAATCCTCCAATTCATAATCGTATCTTGATAAATCTAATGGAAGTGTAAAGCTTGAATTTTTCACACTTAGCAACAATGGAGGAAAAAAAATCTTAAATTTTATGAAAAAAAATTGTTTTTATAAACTCCAAAAAATTATTCCATAAGCAAAGGATTTTGCTGAACGCAGTTACCCTGAAGCGTATCCCGTCGAAACTTCAAAATCAAATCTGGAGGAGCGCTTCAGTCAAAATTAGTTCGTTTAAGATTTATTTTTTTTATATATAAATAATATTTTACTCTCAAAAATTTCCTGGCGCGATCCGATTCGGTTGAAAAAATTGAAATGCAAGTATGAAAATTTTTATGTTTAATATAACAAAACGGTATGAAAGGAAGTGGTGGTGACTCTGAAATAAATGTTCCGATATATAAAACTGTAGAAGAATTTGAAAAGAATTTACCAGAAACTATAGAAATTTTAAGTACAAAAGAGAAAGATCGCGTTTATCTGGTAGGTACTGCACACTTTAGTAAGCTATCACAAGATGATGTATCCCTGGTTATGCGCAATATAAAGCCACATGGTGTTATGCTAGAACTGTGTCCGCTACGGCTACATATACTCAAATATGATGAAGAAACATTGCTTAAGGAGGCAGGTAATATGAATCCGACACGAGCTAAACAGATTATATCCGAGCATGGAATATCGGCAGGAATGTTTTATTTGTCATTTTTAAAAGTTAGTGCTGATATAACAAAACAACTTGGTGTTGCCCCAGGTGGTGAATGTCGACGGGCTGTTGCTGAAGCAAGAAAATTACCAAATTGTAAAGTATTGCTGGGTGATAGACCAATTAATATTACCCTTAAGAGAGCCATGACTGGTCTTACATGGAAACAGAGATTACAAATGTCTATGTATATGGGTTCTATTGGTGGACCAGCACCAAAATTAACCGCTGCTGATATTGAAAAGTATAAGAAACGTGATGCTGCATCATTAGACAATTTAAAGGATAATCTACCAACAGTTTATAAGGCATTTGTTACTGAAAGAGATATAATTTTGGCGCATTCCCTGACACTCGGCATTCAGGCACTGAAGGCGGCGCATAAAGATATTCCAATTAATTTAGTCGGTGTTATTGGTATGGGTCATATGAACGGTGTTCTCGAGAATTTCGGGCATACAACTGATGATCAGGTTAAAGAATTACTAACGATACCAAAAAAAACATGGTTCTCCAGCAAATATATACCGCCAATCCTTGCTATATCAGGTTCAGTGTTAACTAAATTACTAATAAATACTGTTAAAATTGCTAGGTAACATTTAAAATTATATATATGTGAAATTGAAAAAATAAACAAATCACAAAAAAGGATTTTATTATAAAAAGAAAAAAATTCTTTTTACCCTTCAACCAATCTGTAACTTGATCTGGTGTCCATTCTGCAACATTTATATAAGCCATTTTATCGGTTTCTTATGTCGTATACTGTTGGAAATAAATATCATTTGTGGAGAAATATTCTAAATTCACTAAAAAATAACTTGAAAATTAAATTATTTTCGTTTAGTTTTGCTGGAAGTGAAAATATCCAAAAAAAATCTTTTCGTATGAAGTCACGCAACGAAACTTTGACATTTCTCTCTGTATTATGGGTGCTGGCTTATTTGACATATACACAAGTCACGTGATTATTGAATTTTCATGAATGAAGTACAACGTGAAGTTGGCATAAATTGAAGAATATTTCATGGAGTTTTATTATTATTAAAAAAATGAAAGAAATTTATCTCAAAAAAATTTTATAAATAGATGTGATTTTAGATCTATAAATGTCATAAAAAGTCGCTGTTATTCAAGTAGATAATGCCGAAATACTTTAAAACTTGAAACTATGAACATTATGAACATTCTTCGCATGGAGTCTCATCTGATTTTGTCAAGGTGTAAATAAACCCCCAAAAGTGGAATAAATACAAGAATTTGGAAAGTGACGAGTTCAAGTCTAGCTATCAAGTGGACAGGTTCCTGCTACTCCGTCGTCTCGTCAGTCTTGTAGGTGGTGTGGAAAAAATAATCCAAAACGACTGCTGTTTTATATAGGTCTAAGATTATGACTAAGTGATTTAATTTTAAAACAAGAACAGGGACTTGATTCTAGTGAAGAACACAGGTGTGATAATGGGCAACGAAGAGACCCCCTTTTTTGGTGATTGGCAAAAGAAGCGGAAGCTTGGATCTGGAGGATTCGGTGAAGTAACTCTATGGCAGAATCGGACTAACAACAAGAGTGTAGGTCAGTATTTTGTTTTAATATTCTTAAATAATAGAAAATAATCTTACTATAAGCCTTGTTAAGACCTGATTATAAAACACAATGTAGAATTTTATAAATAGTCCCCAGGTTTTATACTTCCTGGAACCCAAAACTATATGCTAAAGATAGAAACATCAATTTGGCCAAAATAAAAAACGCTTGCAATAAGGGCGCTCTTGCTGATTAAATTTCAAGAATAGTATACAATGTAGAGATTCTACGTTATTATTATCCGTTTCTCCAATCAATGTTTATTTTGGAATTGTATAAACATTGTGAATGGGGGGACTCGACTGCATACTATTTTTCTGCTGAACTTGAAGGGGTTCTCGTTCCAAGATAAAGTTGTATGATGGACGTGAAGATTATTATTTTTTTTTCTTGTATTCATATCGTTGCAGTTTGTAGTTGATCATGACTCATTTCGGTTTTCCAGGAAAAGATTTTATTTTGGTAAATTTTTAAGATAAGCACAAAACATTTTTTTTGGCGCATTTATTGCGTTTGTTATGAGTATTTTTTTTTTGCCTCCCAGATACAATGTAGTTCTATTTATGTTTATAATGATTACATTGGCGCCTATTTATCCTTAAGACAATTGGGTTAGTCAGATATTGTTTTATTACTTTTTGATTATAATCGCTTTTCATCTAGTTATGATATTTGAAAAAGGGCTACGATGTTTACGCAAGATGAATCTACTTCTTTAACTTCATCATTTTTAGTGACAGCTCTCAGGTCCGTTTTATATCCAAATGTGCCTCAACCTTGGCTAAACCTTTGCGCAAACTGCAAGTTTATCTCAACTCTTGGAAATTAGCTTATTTTCAGCCCATTCCCAAAAAGGTGAAGCCAGCGACCCTTTAAACTTCCGCCCAATAGCAATAACTTCTGTAATCAATAGAAGGCTGGATGAAATATCTAGAATCTAACCAAATTATTCACGACATGCAGTACGGCTTTAGACCAAAAAGGTCTACTGGTGACCTTCTTGTGTGTCTGACTGAACACATCAACCAAAGCATCCATGGCCCTCCCCTTCACGCACATTATGGTCTAGCAGTTCGTTTATAAATAGAACAACTCGATTGTGGAACTCTCTTCCGCAGTCGGTGTTTCCGAGCTCATATAACATCTCAGAGTTCAAACGCAAGGATCATCGACATCTACTCATGCACCCTCCAGGCTCCTAACCTATCCTATCCCATCTATCCTTCAGATCAAGCTTACTACTATACATTGCACCATGAATTGTACGACATAACGGACTAGTAGTACAAAGGATGACTCCTAAGCTTCATCTTACCACAAAAAAAAAGTTGTACCCTCTGCTAATAAGATACTCCTCCACGATATTTTAGGCTTTCCTACTCTACGGATTCAGTCAAGGGCCAGTTTGGCTAGATTCTCGTTTTTGCCAGCCCCGCGGTCCCTCGTCTTTTCCGCTTTCCCACCTACATAACTTTCCTTCTTTCTTCTTCCCTCTATACATTCCTGATTCCTCCTGTCATAGCCTTCCGCTCCACCAAAGCGCATGTCATCGGTTGGTTGATGAGATTCAACTCGTTTCAGGAGGCATAACACTCCAGCAAGTTGTTTCTTGATGCCCCGATGTCGAAGTCGCGACAGTAATGGTTGGAAGTAGGCGGACTAAAAAATATCGAGAGTAGGTTGTGGCAGTTCCTTCCTTCCCTGACTAGAGCTGCTGTTCGACATTGCACTTTATATGAAGAAAATAGATTGTCGACACAGTATAAAGAGCCGTGTCGTTTTCAGTCGACTTCGAATTGCGTGAACTGGCCCCAGGTCGGCAGGCACTGTGAATGATGGCCACGTATTTATTCAGACAGACTGAGGAATGAGGACTTA
The DNA here is from genome assembly GCA_949987705.1 of Thereva unica. Taxonomy (NCBI): domain Eukaryota; kingdom Metazoa; phylum Arthropoda; class Insecta; order Diptera; family Therevidae; genus Thereva; species Thereva unica. The sequence goes on along the minus strand of OX465281.1, from coordinate 250,469,567 downwards.
CTCAATTATATTGGCGCAACGGAACGCAACAGAGCGGATTGAAATGTCAAAATGGGTTTCATTACAGAGAAATTGTATTGAAATGGAGATACTAGACACAACGGAATGGATTAAAGTTTCAAAACTTTCGAACATGATCCGTCCCGACGGATTGAAAGGCGAAAAACAGCATTATAAATCGCTGATATTGTCATTTATTATCAGAGTCATTTATTATCAGAGTCATTTATTATCATCAAATGCGCCACAAATAGCTCACTGGCGAAAGTAAGGATCCAAAATGTCCAAAACAGAGGAGTTCGAAGTACGTCAATTACTTAGAGAAGGATATGAACTGGCCCCCATGCTTTCAAACTTGGCTCTAGAATGGGTAATCAATAGTTACACAGTCGGTACAATTACTTGGATATGCGGATGACGTGAACATCGTGGGAAGGTCCTTTCTGGCAGCAAAAGAAGCTTATATCGAAATAAAAAAGGCGGCAAGGGCATAGGCCTGAAGATAAACGAAGAAAAAACGAAGGAGAATCCAGAGCAGAAAGATTTAGAATGGGAAGAAATATAACCATCGACGAACATAGCCTAGAAGTAGTCGATAAAACAGTCTACCTTGGGTCTACACAAAAAGAAACGAAGAAATAACCAGACGAATACTACTGGCTAATAGATTATGCCCAAAAACAAATTCTGCACTCAAGATTTGTGAACAGGAAAACTGTGCACTCTACAAAACAGTAATACGACCAGTACTGTTTTATGGTAGCGAAACTTGGACTATGACCCAGGAAATAGAGGAACGAGTCAACAGGTTTGAGAGAAAAATTCTCAGATGCATAATAGGCCCAACCAGAGAGGATGGAATATGGCGAAGAAGATACAACAACGAATTGTATGAAAGTTTTGACGACCCACAACTCTCAACTTTTATAAAAATCAACAGACTAAGACTAGCCGGCCACGTAATCAGCTTACAACAGCTTATTGCCTCAGAAATCTAATTTTACTCAAAATCTGGAGATGATGTAATCTAATATAGTAAAAATTATAGAAAAAACTTGACTCCCTTGTATAAGTTTATTTTTTTAACAGCCGCCTGAGCCGCAACCGGTTAGCTTGAGATAGCGGAGTGATATGCCCAGGAATGCCACAAAGGTGGCAACTGGGTCAATTTGCTCCCGGTCCCAGACCAGAGGGGCCACCGAGAAGAGAGTGAAACTCAAAAAGTGAAAACCCCACATCTCTGCATACTAATCGTTGTCTAGGGGCCCCGTAACTAGCTTGAATCCCAAAAAGCCAAAAGCGTTCTAATTGTCAAACAAAAGTAATCTAAAACCTGAAACACAAACACGATAAAATATTTATATGTTTGTGTATAGGTATGAATTCTTGTACTCATCACATTTATATAGTAAACACAATTTTTCTTGCTTCTATTTTCTGCCAGCTCTCGTTGTATTGATAATATTATGCAATGATTTACGAGTGACTCATCATGTATGAGATAATTTTTTTATAATTTTTAATTTTTGTTCACTTTTTGCAATTGTCTTTTCACCTTCCTAAACGCGAGTGTCGACAGACGACAGCAGTTTTACCAAGCAGTCCCCCAACTAGGTACCAACACGTCCAGTATGCTGCTTGACCATCGCATCGAACGAGAACAATGTGAGGACCAGACCTAAGCGGAACTTTGGCACCCTATTATTAACCGGTTAAGCTGGCGGGATGCCTTATTAGGGCTGTCTCTAAGGACATATGAGTATTTTTAATTTTTAAAACGGAGATATCTCAATGGTACGGGGTTAATCCCATAATCTACACAATTTGTAAAAACTATTTTATGAGCTTTATAGAAATATATACATATTTGCAAATTAATTTTTTGATCTTTTGCGCGCACCTATCTTTGGAGAAATTCGACATTTCAATTATAAAGATATTTTTAAGGGCTGTTCCAATTTTTAGGTGTATTCTCGATTTATGCTGCAGTTCAATGTCTATTTTGACTGGGTATAAAAAAAAAACTGGGTACACGTAAGTTTTAGGTCTGACTGTAACATGACGTGATCTTTAACCCTATCGATATCAAGTTATACGAGAATTGTTTCATCAATGTAACAATTGCACTGAAAGGGTTAAAATGAATGTCTCCCTTGAGATTCGTGGGTTTGGGCTGGTGATGGTGCACATTTATACGCTCATACCAAGAGTAGTAGAACTTTCTAATTGAGGCCTCAGTACGATTTACCGTCATGTAAGGGACAAATGTACTGCTTCGTATAAGTCCTGCTCAACTCTAACTGTAGGGAATACCTAGATGGAGCTTCTAAAATGAATTTTCTATTAAGCTGCGATTATAAAAATCATTTCCCCCTTGTATCCGCCATTGCTATAGCGCATCCACCAGTGAGTAACCGAAATTGTGGCAGGAAAACTCACTTCTTACTTTTAGGTTCCTATGTTGAAGTGAAGCTTATAAAATTTCTTAATATGTATCTTTAATTAGCCAAAATTAAAGTAAAATCCATAATTTACGAGATATTTGAGAAAAAACTGATTTTTGAAACCTTTTGACCCTTCGTAACTTAAATAGCCGACCTGATGGCTTTATGAACTTTTAGGAAACTATTTGTGACCTCAAAATAAAGAGAATCCCGCTGGAAAATCTTCAGTTGGCATTTTTTAGAGATTCATGTAAAAAGTGACTGGCCAAGTATTTTTTAATCTGATAGAAGAATGTTAGTATTCTATCAGATTAAAAAATACTTGAATTTTCTTGCTCATCAGAGAACGGTGCCAGCACCCAAATCGTCATCTTTATTTTTGTTATGTTACGCAAATTCTAACCTATTTTTTTTATTCACCTTACTTACGATGGGTTTCCTTTGGTTTTATATCCAGCACGATGTAGAGTTTTTCGCACCGTTTTCGAATCAATGTTTCTATTAAAATCGTTCAGTTGCGAAGCAATCTCGGCTGAAGTTATATTCTAGGATATATTTTCACTTTTCTCACCACCTTTCTTCTCTTCCACTAAGTTTTCGTAGCTGACCATTATGATGATGACATTGCACTTTTTAACTATTTTTAAACCATTTAACGACACTGCAAATGCGATCCCACTGTTTCGGCGTACGATCAATTTTTTTCCCGCAATTGTAATATATATTATTATTTTTCAGCCTCCCATTTTGCTTCCATCGGCCATGGTTATCTCAAGCAAACAAAACTCAAAACTCAGAGCATGTAGAGAGCGACATTAAAATGGGGATTTCCCTATTTATAAGCTCTGCTGTAGTTGACATAATCGACATTTACAGGTGCAAATGCACAGTGCGCGCCAATAATTTTCTTCATTCTATAAATCGCATTTGTACTGTGTATTCTTGAATATTTTTTATTTAAGTTTTTAATATTGTTAAATACCTTATATTATGATTATTAAACTATAGCGTATATTTTCTGTAAAATCTTAACTTTACTTACCAATAATTTTAATCATCATTGTAAGGTTCTGCGAAAATAAATTCAATTACAATTCTCTTTACGCAAGGTTAGGGGCATTTGAAGTATTACGTAAGTAGACGTAGGGGTTGGAGGATGCAATTTTTTCTTATTTCTGCAGACAGAAGTATAGGGGGATACCATAAATCTTATGTAAGAGAATTTCGAGAATTCACCAAGGTAGCTACCGGTCGAACCAGAAGTTAATCTACCATTGATTACTTAGGGGTCGTCCATAAATTACGTGAGGCGATTTGTGCGATTTTTCAACCTCCCTCTCCCTTGGTGAGATTTCGTGAGATTTGGCTCGACCCCCTCCCCTCCCCCCATTCTCACGTGAGATTTTCAGATTTTAAAAAATCTCTAGTATTTAACACTAAAAATACGTATTTACGGTCGTAGCCACAAGCTTTAATTATATACATATGACTGATAATTCAAACTCCTACTTGCCCTTCTCTATTCCACTCGCTTTTTTCGCTTGTAGTGGACACACAACTATCAAAACGTGAGCACTCATAATCACGAGAATTTCATTAGGCTAAAATTCGGCGAGGGCCCTTCCTGTAGTTCTATATTCTAATGGCCTTTTCGCGGGTCGGTTTTACTTGGATCGTACGCCGCAGCATTTATCGACTCGCGCGTTTGGCTGGCCGGTGGCGGCTAAACAACCGAGGGTTTACTATGGTACTTTCTGGCGTTTGCATGAAATTTTTTGTGCAGGATTTAGCCATATCTTAAGGCCCCCTTTCAGACACAGGTCGACGGCAGGCCATGGCCTGAAAGTTTTCGCCTTGAAGCCAAGTATCACCACACACCCCTCCGGCCGCCAACCGGATGGGGTTCGCAGTCGCCAACCGGTTGGGTTTGTCGTCAGTTTGTGCCTGAAGATCTCGGATTGTAGCACGTAAGTTGTTCCAATCGACCTCTTCATACAAACATTTTTGTAATACTCGAATATTTGTACTACCACTCCAGAGCTTCTATTCTGTCTGAAGTTGTGAATTTACGGCACTAGCTCACGCTGTATCCAGTCGGACCTAATAGTAAGTCGCGAACTAGGCGCGAAAACCATCCACACTCGTATTCACGCGAACGTTCACGGAGTCTGGAGCCGCCGTAAAACGCAAACATATTGACATATTGGTGCGGAGGCAAATAAATATGGTGGTCCGTGTATTTTAAAGGCTTTCCAGTCATCAATCTGAGCCTGTAAAGTTTTCATTGAGGCCATGGACATTTTTGCACTTGAATTAACAATCTGATATGCTAAACTGTCGTCTTCGCCTGAGTGTCTGTAGGGAACCATGACGTCACCTGCATGTCAGATGGATATCTGAAGTCCTCATCCCTCAGTTAGACTGAGTATTGTGTGGCCTTCATTGGGCCGTGTCTGCCGACCTGGCCTGCCGGCGGCCTGTAAGTGAATGGGGGTCTTTAGTGGAGAAACATTTTTTACTTAATTTAACCCAGTTTTCTAGCAATTTTACACTGTTTCTTGAGGAAAAAAAATTACGTGATATTTGTCGAGACCCCACGTGAGATCGGGTGAGATTCTGCTGGATCCCTTCCCCCTAAACACCTTACGTAATTTATGGACGGCCCCTTACCCCCTTATTATTGCCATCTCCTAAATCATCGAGGCCCGACAAAAACTACAAAAAACCCGGACATTTTGGTGAAATTTAGTTTTTTCCTCGGACACCAATTTTTTTTTTAAATTTAACGAATACATTTTTTTGGCGAGTTAAAATCCAACCGTCGTATCGAATCGGTATCCAACTATATACTCGGTTACCAGCGAAGGGCTAGCAGCCCTTTATGGCATTAACTTGTTGCTATGAAACCTACGACACAACCTCGAACAGGACAGAAACTCGCAAAGATATCTAGAATTATCCCATTTATGACTAGGTAGAAAAGTTGAGTCGAGGTTTAGTTGAAATGTTGTTGTTGTTGTTGTTGATTTTTAAACTTGCCATCACCTAAGTGATGGTATAACCCCAGGGTTATAACTGGTATAAGGTTTTTCAACCATATCAACCATTGATTCTTTGTTAGTTTAACATTTTTAGCTCAGAAACTTGTCACATATGATGTAAAAGTCATAGTTGGTGAGCTGACTCAACTTGACATATAGGTCCTGGATTAAATAATCTTAAATGAATGTCACTTGATTTATACAAAGTTTTAGCTCTTCTATATGTAAGAAGTTGTTAAAAGTGGGAACTATGATTGTGAAATTTCATCTATTCTGATTGATAGAATAGCACTGTGGTTCTGAATGTTTTTAGTTTGTCCGTTGGTGATGTATGCGCATGACATTTAATGTCAGAGTCCAACCAAAGGTCACACCAGCAACTCATCAAGCTGCAACCGCATAGTGGTCCCAGCGGAACTGGCCCTCTGCTTAATTGATTTCACTTGATTAGTATAAGATTTTGGCTCTTCTATATATAGAAGGTTGCTTAAATGTTTTCACAAGATGGCAGCTGAAAGGAACTATGATTGGAACTGATAGAGTAGCGCAGTTATCGTGTGTAATTTAGGTTCGTCCGGTGATGATTGTATTACTCTCGATACTAAAAGTTTTATCAGAAGTTTCCACGAAGAAATTATGGGTTCTTATAACCCAGTGCAACCATTAGGCATGGATCACAGATGGTTTATTGTCTTACACTCCCAGACAACAGGATGTCGACTAAGACGAGTTCAGTGGAATGAAGATTTTACCAATCCTGATGTATATCCCTCTTATTTAAATATTGATGAATTAACATACATCCAGTTGCTGTGTCTAGTTGCTGCCTTTTAACTAGACAGGGATTACAAGTAACGTGAATCTTCTAAAGCCGATACTTATATTCAAGCGATGTTGACTGAATGTATATTATTTTGATCTAAAATGGAGTACTCGAGATCATTATCCGAATCTAAATCTCTATGCTTGGAATTTTAATTGGGTAAGCGGATGGTTAAGCACAATCCACTTTCACACATACATGTTAAGACTAGCTGAGACTTTTAATCGTCATGCTGCCATGAGATTATCTTGAAAAATCTCAGTGATCCTAAAGTTTTGGCCTAATTGATTAATTGTAGAATAATTAGATTGATGACTGTGAATAAACTATTCGCTAATTGGTTGCACTGAATGAGTTTAAGACGGTTTAAGGTTTCTATAATTCCGATTGACTGATGGTTGAGAAACTTCCACGTGTACAGATCCCTGATGAAAAATTGCGGTCGCAATGGATGCCGTGTTGCATTGAGATTATCTTAAAAAATCTCTTCAAATTCGAAAACTGTGTCTATCAGGATCCTAGATAAACCGGCCCATCTCCCAGGATTCTTTATAATTGGACGCTGTAGGGTTATGTCTAGTTTAAGGTGAAAATCGCTCTGGTGATTTGTAACTCTGAATAACTCATGGTTGAGAAACTTCCACGTGTATATCAATGCTGAAGAAATAACGGTCCCTTATGAATGCCATGCTGCGTAGAGATTATCTAAAAGGATCTCGAAAATCCCTGAGTCTGTTCATTGATTGAACTTAGTACTGATCGTTAGATTGATAATTAACAGAGCACACTGATAATTTTAACTTATACTCATGAGATTGTTGAATTTGAATAAAACACGTTTTGTTCATAGTTTGAACATGAGAAAATATCACTGGATTCTGAAAAACTAATTTTTAGTTTTGTAAAAAGTCGCGTGATGCTGTTCGAAAAACAGAATTTAAAACATAGATTATTTTTAAAGATACTAAAAATTTATTCGAAAAACCACGTTGGTTTTCATTTAAAACTGAGATTAACAGTAAACTTCGACACTGTTATTTGATCACTGAAATTAGAGTTGGGGGCCAGTCGCAAGAGGATGCGACCGACCCGGTCGGGAGCGAAAACCGAACTGAGTTGAAATGTCCACCACCGAATATGATATCGAGTTGAGTTCACTTTGGGTTGAAATATAGTCGACCGGCAATTAAAACATAACCTCAAACTTTTGTGTGAAATTCTCAGAACGAAACATTTTTTTATTCCTTTGCAAGCAAAAACACCGAAGACAAAACTAACGCCAAAGGCGGCCTTCACGGATGGTATACAAACAAAAAAAATTATCACTTCAAGCCAATTACAACCCAAACCGCATATATAAGGTGAAAAATCTACTCGACCCAGGTAGGAGAGCTGAGTTGGGTTGAGTGAGCCCAGTTTCAATTCGACTTCTGTTTATGATTGGGTTGAATGTCTTGAACCTAGTCATAAACGGGGTAAATAAAAACAAGAAGAGGAAACAGAGACGGAGAATAAATGTGACAGAATTAAAAGAAGAGCAATTTAGGGGTGAATATGAGAACCTACTGGATCTAAAGCCTGCACTACCTAACTCGCTAGGTTGCTTTGGCAAAGTACTTCTCGAAGTTAATCAAAGCACGGAATACAGAAACAAGGCAATGTAAAAGAGAAATGTCATTTTAAGTCCCTTAGCGGCCCCTTTCTATATAAAATCGAGGCTGTTGTTATTGTTTCGTCACTAGGGGACCCTTTTTTACGGTATTCGAAGATGTCAGTCTCTTTTTCATTCCATTGTTTCTGTATATCGTGGTTCGAAACGTGACTACACACTCATGCAATCTCGCGAGGAGCCCAGTTACCCGGCACACCACACACCTCGAGTCTTTTGACTCAGACCCAAAAACCGCCAAAGATACAAAGTCACCCGAGGCGAAGTAAAGTGAATCGAAGTGCCTCTCTGCATTTTCGACTTCCACGTTTCTACAGCTTCCTTGCTTAAACGGATTTCCATCGTTCCCAGATTGATAGTCATATTGAACCGACATCAATCCGTTACCTCGAAAGCTTATGCTCAATTCTTGGCTGGTCGCCACTTATAGGACGTCGGCAGACCGTGGTCTTTCAAGCTAGGTCGGCAGGCACGTCTCGATGAAGCCACACATTACTCAGTCTGACTGAGGGATGAAGACCTCAGGTATCCGCCTGACAGGCGATGATATGCAGGTCATGATTCCCTATAGACATTAGCGAAGACTATAGTTTAGCATAGCAGATTGTTAATTCAAGTGCCGAAATTTTCTTGGCCTCCACGAAAACTTTAAGCCGCTGAAGAGAATCCACACTCGCGTTCACGGGCTCTCGCGGATGTTCACGGCGTGTGGGGAACCGGCCTTCAAGGCAAAAACAGAATAACGCGGCGGCTGGCGGAGGCAGCGACGATGACTGGAAAAACGTTTTAAATACACGGACCACATGTGCTAACACAATTGGCAGGCGGCACGGAGATGTAAAATGTATGGCAAATTCTCTCGTTATCACCCGCCGTGCCAATTTGTTTGTGCCTTTAAGACTGGGCTCGGACTCACTCTGTGAACACCCGCGAATAAGCGCGAACGCGAGAAAGTAGCATAATAGCCCCTCGGTTGTTTAACCGCCATGACTCGGCGAATGCTGCGGCGTACGAGCCAAGTAACACTAACCCGCAAAAGACCCTTAAAACTACACAAAGGGCTCTCGTTTTCGTAGCTGTGTGCCCACTACAACGGGAAAAAGCAAGTAGAGGGTAAAGTAGTCTACTTTCGTTGTTAGAATTTGAAACAACCACTTTGCATGGAAAAGTGATTTTGAATTTCCCAATTGTTTTGGCGCACGCTATATCAAACTTATTATATTTAATTTTTTTTTTGTTACATGCCTACATTAAAAACTTAAACTTTCTTTGTAAAATATTAAATATTATATTTAAAAAATTATTAAATAATTAAAACGTTTTTCCCAACAGCTGTAAAAAAATGCATCATACCAAATGGATTATCGAAGGAGAGAAACACTAAAACCCAAGTAAGATGGCTAAACGAAATCGAGTGCATGGACAAGAAAATCAAGTGCGAATACATCGTTCAAACGGCACAAGTAGATTGTGATTTTGAACAATTCTTAAATAAATCCAATCCCTCGGGTCTTCCAGTACTGATAATGGATTATCATGACGGTGGGGATTTAAGAAGATTATTGAGCAAAACCGAACATTCTAACGGCCTACCAGAAAAGGAAGTTAAAAATGTTCTTAAATCTTTAGTCGGTGCCATTCAATATCTGCATAGTATTAATATTGCCCATCGGGACATTAAGCCCGAAAATATTGTGATACAAAGGCATGATTCTGGAAGTATTTATAAGGTACCATTTGTTAAAAAAGTTATGATACTAAATTTCTCCTTTTTTTTTAGCTTACAGATCTTGGATATGCTAGAGAGCTTTATAGTACCGGCGAAGCAAGTCAAGTTGGTACAATTGGATATTTTGCACCAGAAGTGATTTTAGATATGGAGTATTCACGTACTGTTGATTATTGGTCATTTGGTGTGATAGCTTTTGAGGTAATATGTGGATGTAGGCCATATATTCCTCATCAGACAATACCTCAATGGATCAAACAATTAAAAAGCAAAGGTTCACAAACGATAGCGATTACAGAAGATAACTTAGGTGAATTTCATAAACACCAAGATCTCTTTGTGGAGAATCAAATTTCGAATTGTTTCAAGAATATATTGGTTCCATGGTTTGTTTTAGCTTTAGAGTTTAATCCGAAGCAAAGAGGTTGTATATTTGAAAATAAAGCACCTGATGAAGTAACTACTAGTCCAACCAAAGTTCTAAAAATATTTATAGAACTAGAGGCAGCTTTACAGAAGAAAATTTTAACCGTATTTGCAATAAGTTCGTATCAGTTTCTCAGTTACGAAATAACAGAATTAACGACTTTGAAAGAGTTAATCGCTAGAATTTCTGTTGATACTGGAATTCCTCATGGAGAAATGTTCTTAACTCTGCCTATAGATCGCAGCTTTCAAATAACAAACAATACTAGACCTATAGATTTATATCAAAATGACAATAACGATACACCAATGGTTTATGTGACTCATTTAAAGCACGCACTTGCAGTAGGCAATCCGGAATTATCAAAACATTTGCAATACATATTATTAAACCCTGGCGAAACACTTAAACCATGGTATTTACTTGAATGCGCCCGTCATGCCCTTTACCTTTATCGTAGCGAGCAAAAGCATTACGTAACATTGCTAAGAGGGATAAAATATTATGCGCTAACGCTAGAACATGAAATCTCCCTTTTTGGCAAACATATATCTGAAATGGAAAATCGTAACATTCAGCTGCGTAGTGCCTTTAAACTGTGTATGGGAACAATTACATATTCTAAGAGGAAACTTGAACAAAAGCGAGTAAGTTTATTATTAATAAATTTTTGAAAAGAGTGGAGATTCAATAGACTGTCATTTCTAGATGATCACAGCAGAAAAGAGTGCGGCATGGACTAGCATGTTAATGAAACTAGAGAAGAATATGGAAAAACTGAGTGGAATGTGCCTCACAGTTACCACACGATATAATTCTGCATTGCGTCGTAGTAAAGAAACCGTTGAAACTTCATCTTCGCCAAATAACGATCATTTTATACTGTAAGATATTCATTAAGAGATGCGCCGAATGTTCGGTTGAATATTCGTATTCGGAGTATGTTCGGAGTAATTTTTTATGTTCGTATTCGGCCGAATAGTTGGTTAGTTTTGCTGAATAATTCTTCTTCGATGGCTCTACAGCCTTGGCCTCTATCAGCTTCTTCCTCCAGACGTCTCTCTGCTCCGCAGCTTGTCTTCAGTTTCTTGTGTTTTTTGCTTCATCGGCCTTAACATTGTCTTCCACCTTCATCGTGGTTTGCCAACTGGTCTTTTGCCATCTGGTAGTAGGTACAGGGCTTTTTTTGGTATCCTTGAGTCATCTTAAGCCACCGTAGGAATGTAGCAGCCCACTCCGTACTTTATCGCTATTATCATAGTGAATGTTCCACTGAAATTCAGGACCTCCTGCCTGCACGGCAATATTTTTCCAGCAAGACAAGACTAGCCCGCTCGGTTCACCTCCTTACCCTACAGCCACCCGTTCGCGCACAATACGGTCTAGAAAAAGAAAAATTCGACTACTAATCTCCCGTAGTTAGTATTTCCGAACTCGTACAACACCTTAGAGTTCAAACGTAAGGTTCATCGACATTTTCTTCTACCCCCCAGACCCCCTCTAACCTTTCATATTCTCCTTTATTCTTCAAACCAAGCTTATTACTAGACATTGCACCATGACCTGAACGACATGACGGACTGGTAGTATAAAGGGTTACTCCTAAGCTTGGTTTTTCATATAAAAAAAAGTATGTTCTGTTTGCGGTATTTATTCTTCTTTGTACGTCAAGCTTTTCATCGTTGTCTTTGCTGACTGTGGGCCCCAGGTAGTTAAATTGGTTTACCCGTTCAAAGTTATGTTCCCCCCGGTGGTGTTGTGATTTCTTCTTCTTCTTTTCACCCTTGACTGAATTAGAATTTTGTTATTCTCTGCATTTATTTGCAGCCTTATATGTTTGGCTCCATCTTCTAATTCTGTGAATATTTCTCTAAGATACGACGGTGATCTGCCAAGGCAGTTTATATCATCGGCATATCCTGCCAACTGTTTAGATTTGTTAAGCAGGGTTGCGTTCGCATCAATGTTTACTTTGCGAATTACTCCTTCTAGGCAGAGATTAAATAGTATGGGTGCCAGCCTATCGCCCTGCTTTAAGCCTTGCTTGACTGGGAAGGACTGAGTTCCGTATTCTGATTCGGAGGATTTGCCTTATTGTAAAAAAGTTGATCCATTGTTGACCTACTATATTTCTTCTGAATCCAGCTTGGTATTAACTTATTGCGGCTTCTGCATAAGGTTCCAGTCTGGCTTTAATAATATTTGTCATTATTTTATATACTGTGCTTAAAAGAGATATGTCTCTATAGTTTCCACAGTTGAATTTATCTCCTTTCTTGTGTATTGGGCAGATAATGTTTTGCTGCCAATCTTCAGGCATTTTTTCATTCCTCTATATGCAGCATAGTAATGCATGTGCATATAGCTGCTGAAAGGGATTCGCCTCCTTGTTTGATCGACTCTGCTGGGATGTTATCAATTCCCGGAGATTTGTTGTTTCTTTAGGTTCGTATGGCACTTTGTACACTCCCTGGAGTGTTGGAGTGTTATGCCTCCTGAAGCAAGTTGAATCTCATCAACCAACCGATGACATGCGCTTTGGTGGAGCGGGGAAGAGTTAAGAAAGGTATGACAGGAGTAATCAAGAATGTAAAGAGCGAAGAAGGAAGAAGGAAAGTTATGTAGGTGAGAAAGTGGAAAAGGTGAAGGACCCTGGGGCAGGCCGGGATCTCTGGGATGCCAGAAGCCTTACTCCCTAGCTACCGAGGCCTAGGTTGTAGACAGGGTTCTGGTACATATCTGGTGCTTTCATTTAGGCTCAGCAGCTCGCTAAAAAAATTCTTCCATATTTTCTTTACATCTTCGCTACCTAGAACTATAGTGCCTTCTTTTGTTCTACATGTGCCAGAGGAGGGTTTGAAGCTTTTCTTCAAGAAGTTAATTTCCCTGTATGTAGTTTTTCTCTGCTCTCAGGTTGCAATAGTCGAGGAATTGTCTTTTCTTCTTTCTGCAGATGTTTTCTGCGGTTCTTCTTGTTTCCTCGAATTTCAATTTCTTGCTCCTCGTCGGTCTCTCTATGCATGTCTTCCTATTTCTATTTGTGGCTTCTATAGCTGTTTTACATTCCTCGTCGTACCAATCGCTGGCTCTGGCTGTGCGTTTGTAGCCTACAGTTTCCTTCGTGACATCTCTCAGTATCGTCTTCAGTCTTGTCCGTTTCCCCTCAACTGTATCCGCATTATTTATGGCCCCTGTGCTGAAAGTCGAGTTTCACGTCACGACTAGTCGTTTGAGTTCCAGAAATTGCTTAAACTCAGCTTAGCATTTAAACTTTGGCCCCTGTGCTGCAAGTCGCAATTCGACTGAAACATCACTTTCTTTAACTCAAACGACTTGTCGAGTCGTGACGACCTGACTTTCAGCACAAGGGCCTATGTTTAGACTTGAACCTATCCTTTCTGCTAGAGTTGCCTGATATCTCTCCAATACGGTCTGTTCTTGGAGGCGATCAACGTCGAATTTCTTTTGTTTGTTGTTTATTCTTTCTTGAGTGGACATCTGAGTCGATATCTTAATCTAGCGAAGTGGTCAGATTCATAATTCGCACCCTTGCAGGGAGGGAGAATACTGGAAGCTGCCCTTCTGTCTATGAGAATATGGTCTTTCTTGGGAAATATGCTGAGCTGACGATCATATTTTTGCTCATAGCAAAATCGTTGACATGTGTGTTGTCCGTTATCGTTCGATGTTTCGTGGAGACTTTCCTTTCTAATGGTCGGTCTGTGCCAGTTCTCTCTTTCAATTTTGGCGTTCAGATCTCCTATCACCATCTTGATTGCGTGTTCAAGCTTATAATAGAAAGTATCCTTTGTCGTGTCCCCTTTCTCCTTCGTTTCCGCATGTACGTCTATGATTGGGCCTTTTCGTAAACGCATACGTATGCTTTGCAACGAGGCAACGAGTTCGTAAACGCAGATGATCCAAAGTCATTCGTTCGGAAACGTACAAGATTCAAGTTTGTTGCGCAACAATCAATGCAACAGCGCAGCCAATTTCGAATGTATGCATACGTATGCGAAAAGAAGTTTGCGGTGCTTTGTTGCCGATGCGTTGTTGCTCAGTTGCTCTGTTGCTTTGACGTTTACGAAAAGGCCCATTGAAAGGATGAAGAATTTCGTTCAGAGTCGTATTCAGCATAGTCGTTCACTAATTGGCTTGAACTCTATCACATTATCTATAATTGACTTGTGTACTACGAAGCCTACTCCTAAGTGATGTTCCCTTCCGCAACTGTAGAACATCCTGTAGTCGCCAAGGTTCATTGTCCCGTCTCCTATCCATCTGATCTCTTGTAACGCGAGTAATTTTATTTTATATCTGCTCACTTCGTCTAATAGTGACTTAACTACTGCAGTTCTGTACGTACTTCCATGTGTTCCATATTCCGAAAATTATTTCCAGGTGCTATTGCCGTAGTCGTTGCCATTCTTCCCGTCCGTTCCGAAGCTTTGCTTTAGGTTTCTTAACTGATGTGTTTTACAGGGTGCGGTAGTTAGCCCAACCACACCTGCCAGGAGCACCGGATCCGTGAATTATACCCCATCGAATAGGTACATTTTTAACCGAATATTCGTATTCGGTTGAAACCATATTCGGGGCATCTCTAATATTCATGCTATATTCAAGTTATTTACTCATTTTCACATTGTACTTACTTATAGTTCTCTACCAAATAATGATCAGGATTACTTGAAGGTGTAAGAATTACTTTTTATAACGGATTTTTTTAAATTATTTGTAAAACGAATCTATATGTAATTACAGATCTGCCATGGAACGACTGTACGAAACTATTAGAGAAGAAAAACTAAGAAATACTATTAACCCAAAAGCATCCATGGATATACTATGTCAAGCTGTATGTGAATGCCTAGAAACACGATCAAAACTCTTAAAGTCGGGTGAACTGAAAAATACACAAATAACCATAGGAGAAATTCACCAAGAATATCTAAAAATTCGAGAAGTTTTCGCTGATATTGTAAAGAATATTGAAAATCAGCTAAACCAAATAAAAATTCTCAGTGAGCGGCATATTGATGAGTTTGCGATGATTGTCGAAGAAGCAACAATGGAAAAATGTAAAATGATGTCTGAAGATATTCCTATGATCGACGGAGCTATGGGAACTCTGAACATAAATGATAATGCGCCTAATGCTGTGTATGTATATTCTAGCTCAAATCCATGCAGTATGGATGTGTCACTGCCATCTTTCGAAGATGGGCCAGATGCACGGGATGTTATTGGTGAAAATAGAGCAATATTACAGAGTTTGCAAGAGTTTGCGATGGAACTGGAGGATCTGTCTCATCCATAACATGATATAAAACCATGTCATTATATTACTAAATCAATTTATTTTTATACATTTAACAATAACGTATTAAATATTTATATATTGACGTTAAAGGATGTGTGATTCGTTGGGAGCTTTCGTACGTTACTTACAAGGGACTCACAAGTCAGGGCTAAGTATTTAGACATTTTCTAGAGTTAAATGAAGCTCTTCGCGCATAAACACATTCATAAAATGACATGGACGCCAACAGATGGAAGGGCTAGCAACCAGATAGATCAAGTATACATCAAAGATATCAGCAACGATTATATTGGATGTCAGGTTCTACAGAGGTGCCTGCTGTGGCTCTGATCCGCAGATGGTAAAAGCAAGGTTTCTTTCTTCTTCTTTGATCCCCGCAACGGATACGCTGTTGTCGGTGCTGCTGGGTCTCGAACTACGTTCGCGATCCGTTTCCATTCTTGACGATTTTTGCCGACGTCTTGAGTCTTGATAACTGATAACCGTTGATTCTTTAGTCGCCATCGATATTCCTTAGCCAGGTTTTCTTCGGTACCGATAGATGAATTCTCCAGTAAGAGTCAGTCAGACAAGTTTGCGTAGCAAGCGGTTATCATCCATTCGACAAACATGACCAAACCACCGTAGCCGAGTTCTTACATTTCTTCTTCGATCAGGGTCGTTGTCATTGTTGTTGATCGCATCTTTGTCTAACTGTCTTCTTTCGAAGGCGATCGCGGAATGAGACACCGAGAATCTGCCTCAAGCATCGCATTTGGAAGACCTCGGGCTTGTTGACGTGCGGCTTGAGCAGGGTCCACGTTTTCGATCTATAGAGAAGAATCGAAAGGATCAACGTTCGGTAAAGTCGTACTTTCGTTTTGATGGTAATATTTGTTCGTTTCTATATGGACCACTTGAGCGGGGCGAATGTTGCTGTTGCCTGGCCTATGCAGCTGTGAACATCGGCGGTCGATGCCACTTTCTTTTCCTCAACCAATGATCCCAAATATCAGAGCCTTTTCGATTTTGGTGCCATTGAGGCGAGCACTGGTTTTCAATCTGTCCGTTGTGAGCGCTTTGGTCTTTTCCGCATTGATTTGTAGCATATAAGATGTCCTGATTCTGAGCATATGTCATCCAGTTTGGCATCCCTGAGCTCTGAGCGTTCTGGTCTGCGATATCCTTAAAGCGGAAGTTGATTACTACCGAGCTTTATTTTATTCACATCTATGTCGCGATAGCGGTCTTAGATCTCGCCATTGTAGAGAGTCTCCGGAAGAGTCCTTTCTCACATAAGGGGCCTCAATCAATCCTCCGAAGTATTTTCCTTTCGAACACGGCTAAGAGGTTTGAGTGCCTTTTGCTACACGTTGCAACTTATAAACAGGCCCAATTATTAAAGGCTACTTCAAGCTTTCGCGCGCAAGAAAAATCGAGAGAGGAGAAAATTGGGAGGCCATGCATGCAAGAGGTAGAAGTAAGGCTTTAAGCAAATTCAATCGGACCGTGCGGACGTATGTAAGTTCAATTATGATGACCAGCAGGAAACACGGCGCAAGTCAGCTGCAATCTTCTCCATACAAGTGTGACATGTATGACTTTTTGGCGCAGAGATATATAGCTGCACATCATCCGCATACATATGAACATTAGAATGTTTTATTGCTAAGGGAAGATCAGTAATAAAAACGCTGAATAAGGATCGCTCCACACTATCGTGCCGTTCTCGGGCCAGTCTCATGCCATTCTCGGTTCACTCAAATATTTTTACAGGAAAAGCAATCGTCGTATTCACACTTTCGCTCGCGTTCAAGCTCCGTGCCAGTGTATGAATACGCCGATTGCTTTTCCTGTAAAAATATTTGACTGGTTGGCAGTGGCATGAGACTGGACCGTGAACGGCACGCGTATACCTAGGTGCAAACAAATTTCAAACCTTTAAGGTCGATTCGAACTATACGGAACGTCAACGTCACGGAACGGCAACGACACGTCAAAATATTCTTCAATGAGCTTTGCACTACACGTTCACATATATAGGCAACATCACGGACCGTCAACGTAACGGCACGTCAAGATTAGATTCAAAGTATATTTTGACGTGACTGATCTATTCTATTCAATGTGAATGTAGTAACGGAAGCATTTCGAATTTTTCAAGCATTTATCTTTTTTGTATTGAACTAATTTATCATGGAAGATGAAAATTTAGTTGAAAAGGTTCGGCGAGCTGTATGATTTGTCACAATTTTTTTTTAATTAAGACCGGGAGAAGAACTGTTGCCAATGTGGTAAGACTCGCTATGACTTCAACTCCACGAAGTTTGAGAAAAACGCACAGTGCTGAAACTGCATCGTCATACACACCCGAAGAAGTTCTCGCTCTCATGATGGACACTGGCCTAAGTAAAGAGAACTATCTTACAATTCAAACGGGAGCAAAGAATAAGGGGGCAAACATATATCCACCTTATAATATGATAGCTGAAAGTAAGACAAATTGTTATCCTGAAAAAATGTTATCCTGTTTCCCGAGAGAGGTCATACAGATGTTAGATATTCCAAATTTTTTAAATCACGGATCTATCGATTGCGCAGATGATATTATGGAGGCTTTTCTTGATGACATGTACTAAACTTATTTATTTTTGTTAATTCCACAAATTGTTTTTTTTTTTGCTGAAATACATAAACCTTGTATCATGTTTTTATTTCCATTTTTTATTTACCTCTATAGGGTGTGGAAAATGTTAATATTAATAAACCATGAGTTAAAAATGGCACACTCACGGTATTTGTATTTAATTCCACGTGGAACTTAATTTTTGCCCAGCTAGGATTGCATTTCAGACAATAAAATTTTTGAATTTTGACTTTCTGAGTCCAAATTCGTAATCAGCGACCCAAAAAACCTTATATACCAATTGTTCACGCTCCTACTTAGAAATTTCTCAGTTTTCTACATTTTAGTCTGCCATTCATCCAATCATTGTACGACCAATGTGTACCGCTTGTCACCCGCAGACTCAAAACCTCTTCTCTTTGTCCATGGTTTTCACGTGAGATTCGTGATCTGATAATCCAGCGCGAGTCTATGTACAGGCGGTACCGTAGAACTAAAATTCGTAATTACTTAATTGAGTACAAAGTGCTTCGCAATCGCATCAACCTCAAAGTCAAAGCTGCTAAACGTGAGTTCTATGCTAACAAGCTTAATCCTAACCTAGATCCGAAACGACTTTGGTCTAACCTTCGCTCACTTGGAGTTCATTCTTCTGTATCTGATCCTTTTGATGTTGATGTTGAGCTCCTCAACTCATCATTCATACTCTCTCCCCCGAGATATGATCGTCTCTCTTTCTCTAACTCCTCCTCTTCTGACTCGCTCAGTCCTGGTAGCTTTTACTTCCGCTGTGTTGATTCTTTCGAAGTTCTTGAGTCTCTTCTGTCTATCTCCTCGAACAGTATCGGCTTTGATGGAATTTCTCCACGTTTTCTCAAAATCCTGTCTCCCCTAATTGCTGAACCTATCACGCATGTTTTTAACTATTGCCTCACTGCATCTGAATTCCCTTTGCTCTGGAAAAAAGCCATTGTGGTTCCTTTACCCAAAAGACGGTCACCATCTGATATATCTGACTTTCGTCCTATTAGCATCCTACCCTTCCTCGCTAAAGCTTTTGAAAAAATTATTTTTACTCAAGTGATGGGCCATCTAGAACGTAATAATTTTCTCTCTATTTATCAATCTGGCTTTCGAAAATCGCACAGTTGTGAGACTGCTATGTTGAGGGTTACAACTGATCTTAGGGCTGCGATTGATCAGGGTAAAATTGCATTATTGGTTCTGCTTGACTTCTCTAAGGCTTTTGATTCGGTGGTGCATCCGCTCCTGTTGTCCAAACTTAATCAACTCTATCATTTCTCTTCCTCCGCCACGCGTCTTTTCTCCTCTCTTCTTTCTGATAGATTTCAATGTGTTCGTCACAATGGCAGAACATCCTCTCTTCTGCCGGTGCGTCTGGGTGTGCCTCAAGGCTCGATACTGGGTCCTCTTCTTTTTTCCCTATACATCAATGATCTTCCTTCTGTCATTGACGGCTGTTCTTTTCATATGTATGCTGATGATCTACAGCTGTACAAATCATTTCCTCCTAGTGACATTGTTCCCTGTACTGCCGATATGAATAATATTTTATCTCGAATCAGTGAATGGAGCTCCAATAATTTCCTAAAACTTAATCCAATTAAATCCCAAGTATTGCTTATAAGTCTTCGTCCTATATCCTCTGAATATAGTCCTAATCTATTAGTAGATGATGTTCCTATTCCTGTTGTTGATTGTGTCAAGAGCCTTGGGATATTTATTAACTGTAAGCTTTCCTGTTGTAATCATGTTTCCTTCATGCTGTCCAAGATATATGGTACCTTGCGAAAACTGTGGCTGTTCGCGGATCTGCTTTCACCTTCTATCCGTGCCAAGCTAGTGAAATCACTTATTCTGCCGCATTTTCTCTACGGCGCCCTTGTTTATTTGTCTCTTGATTCGTCCTGTCATCATCGACTCAGGATCGCATTCAATGATTGTCTGAGATTTGTTTATCACCTCCGTAGATCTGATCATGTGTCGGACGTGCAAAATTCACTATTGGGGTGTGGGATCTTTCATTTTCTCAATGTCATGGCACTAACTCTTCTCCATAAAATTTTGTATTCTAAATGTCCTTGCTACCTCGCTGACTTCCTTATCCCCATGCAGTCCTTGAGGTCATTCAAGCTGCTTATCCCTTTCCATCGTTCCTTGGTTGGTAGTCGTTCCTTCTTTGTGCATGCGATTAGACTTTGGAATAGACTTCCTCTATCCATCCAAAAAATCAGCACAGCCACGATGTTCAAAAAGCAGGCATCTATTTTTTTAGCTTCTCTTCCAGCTCCACAGTAGTACTACTACTCTACTGTCCTTACCTATTTCTTTCGTTTCTTCTTTCTTCTCTTTTACTTCTTTCAAATTCTTCGCTCTTCTATCTTAAGCTAGTTGTAAGAATTTAGGATTATTTACCATTTGTTAAATGTACTCTAAAAGATTGTAATCTTGTGTACTCTACCAAATATATAAATAAAATAAAATAAAAAAATAAATAAATAAATAAAATATTGGATCCGCCATTTTGAATTTCGATTTTCTGACCCAAAATTCGTAATTAGCGACCCAAAAAACTTATACATTCCAATTGTTTAGGCTCCTACTCATCACCGTGAATTTTGTCCATCTAAATCGCAATTTTTTCCGAGTGTGGGCCGGCACCTGTATGTTATATCGTAACATTGGTTCGTTTTGTAAGAATACTTTTCGAACGCTTTGATTCTCATTAATATTTAAGTCGATTGGGTCATCGACCAACTAATTTTTCATTTGTTGCATAAATCATTATTTCACATTACAAAAAATCGTTATTGAAAATAATTTGCTTTGAAATTCACTCCTAGATGTCAGTGTTTAATATTTGATAAGGTACGAACAATTTGAATTCACATTTTACACTAAAATGAATTTTCGATCTGGAAACATGCTCTAATGCTCTTTGATGCTCTAATTAATTGTTTCTCTTATCTGCATCTAGTCTAATAATAGATTTATGACTACAAGAGCTGAAAAATCAATCAAATCTGGTTAATCAAAATGTTTGATACATTACAAGCATTTTTCCTCATTGGGGTCTTGTTGCTTGACCCCACGCCGAATTCATTGCCAGACTGATATCGACTTAGCTTAATGTTTTCAATTCCAGTTGGATCATTCAAATTTTGTACAACGAAAAAAAAATTATCGGCAGCTCAAGGGTCAAAAAACAAAACATATTTGTAAAATATCTGCAAAGCTCATAATCTGGTAAGTTCCAGAAGAGAAGAATCTTTGTGTGGGGCTTTAACATTTGCTTAGTTAGCTGCAAGAAAGTTTTTTGTTTTTAGAAATTATAATAAGGAAGAATATTGTTTTTCATTTTAAGAGGTTCACACATGATGTTATTTTAGGGGGCATGCAATCAAAAAATGTGTTTGATTGAGTTTTATCAACTTGGTGCACAGGCCAGCAGGCAGACCATGAAACTTGATACTGCAGCTAATTCTAGCGCTACAACAATGAGTTGAGACGTACCAAAAACTTGAAGAAAATAAACTCTGGAAAACCTACCTAAAAAGGAAAGACACTGTGAGTTTCCATGCATTTCTCAATTGCTATGACCAATTTCATGCCCTCTCCGAAGCTCTCTATAAAGAGTACCTCAGGAACATGGAAAGTAAAGTGTATGATGATCCTAGGGCATTCTTTCAATTTATTAACACTAAGAAAAAAGTTGATAACTACCCCTACACCATGCAATACGAGAACTCTCTTAGCTCTAATTCATCCGAGATTTGTGACAAATTTGCATCATTCTTCCTTAAATCTTTCTCGTCCCCCGTCTTCCAACCAGATGAAGACAATTTTCGACATATCAATGCAATTCAAACGGCTCAAAGCTTATCCCTGTCTATAACCAGGGAAGATAATATCGAAACATATAATGAACTTCCGCAGGATTTCTCGTCCGGCCCTGATGGAGTTCCTCCTGCTGTTCTAAAATCCTGTGCAGGGGCCCTACTGTCTCCTCTTCTATGTTTATTTCAAAAATCCCTAAATAAAGGGCGCTTCCCAACCTTATGGAAGAACCTTATAATACCTGTCCATAAAAAAGGCTGTAAAAACGAAATATCTAATTATAGGCCAATTGCGAAGTTATCGTCTATACCAAAACTCTTCGAATCTATTATTTATTCTGCTATCGCCCCTATCTGCAAGAGGCTTATCTCAACAAACATGGTTGGCATGGTTT
The DNA here is from genome assembly GCA_949987705.1 of Thereva unica. Taxonomy (NCBI): domain Eukaryota; kingdom Metazoa; phylum Arthropoda; class Insecta; order Diptera; family Therevidae; genus Thereva; species Thereva unica. The sequence continues at coordinate 250,447,254 of OX465281.1, read as the reverse complement.
TCTTGCAGCCCGTTCCACTACTACTAATTTACTGGAGTTCTCTTCACACACAGTTAGAGGCTTTGTCACTGGCTGCCAAACTGACTGTGTTTATACAGACTTCAGTAAGGCTTTCGACAAGCTCTCTCACTCCATTATAGTTCTTAAACTAAAGAAATTAGGCTTTCCGCATTCCCTTGTAGTATGGTTCCAGTCGTACCTAGCCGACAGAACCTACCAGGTTCTATTCCGCGGAGTCAAATCTAAAATCATCGAAGTGTCCTCTGGTGTCCCGCAAGGCAGTCATCTTGGCCCTCTTCTTTTTATTCTATCAATTGACGATATTGTTACCCTGCTAAGGCACTGTAAAATCCTTATTTATGCTGATGACATGAAACTGTATCGCCACATAAGGAGTATAGAGGATTGCAAACTTCTGCAAGAAGACCTAAACACCTTCTATTCTTGGTGTTCCAACAACAACCTGGTCCTTAATATTAGTAAATGCGAGATCATGACTGTTAATAGGAAACGTGATGTTATAATTTATGACTATACTTTTTTCGACAACAAGGTCTCCCGCGCTAACTCTGTAATCGATCTAGGGGTTAGGTTAGAAAGTAAGTTGGATTTCTCCACCCACATCAATTATATCTCCTCCAAGGGCAATTCAGTCCTGGGATTTATAAAAAGATGGTCAAAGGAATTCAACAACCCTCTCATAACTAAATACTTGTACGTATCCTTGGCTAGGCCTTTGCTTGAATACGCCTCCCAGGTATGGTCTCCTTATTACTACTCCTCTCATGTTGGTAGAATCGAATCGGTTCAAAGGAAATTTGTCCGGTTTACACTCAGCCATCTCCCGTGGGATGACCCACTTATTCTTCCGCCTTTTGAGAGCAGACTTAAATTACTTAACTTAAGCTCTCTCCATAAGCGTCGCGAGGTCGCTGACGATATATATTCGTTCATCGGCTGATGAATGATAAGGTGGACTTAGGCTTCTTAAGAAGCACGTCTTTTAGAGTGAATAACTACAACTTGAGAGGTGATCCTCTCCTGCACATTTATTCCTCTAATACTAATTTTGGCATGTTCGAACCGGTTAATCGCATGCTCATAAATATTAACAAATATAGGAGTGTGTTTAGCCTGCTAAGTAGTGAAGCTATCCTTAAAAGGACGCTTCTCAATTTGGCGTGAATTCCTGCCCCACTTCCTTTTCGTTTTTGCATGCTTCTCTGTTTGATGTTTTGTGATCTTATATGTTATCTAATATTTTATGTTTGCATGTCTCAGCTGAGCCACGACTGCAGTGAAAAATGTTTCTCAGCCCTGCTGAGAAGTGCACCTTCTGAGCTAGAGGGGTAACTCTATTATTATTATTATTATTTTTTAAAGCGGCACCGACAGCAGCGTATCCGTTGCGGGGACATCCTGCCCGGACCGCCAGCTATCGGATCAAAGAAGAAGAAGAATACAAGTATTTAATAAAAACACGAAAATTAATACATTTTACACATTTAACACATTTTATTATATAAACCAAAATTCAAAATATCGATTAAATAACACGTTTCATCCAAGCTTTGGAGCTAGTGCTGTGATTTTTTCAACAGGATTTCCGTTTCCACTTATCAAATCCGGATTGACTGGCATTACAAGACCTTGAAAAGTACCAATTATCATTTTTTGATTTTGCAGTGCACCTATTTCTGAAATTCCAGGAATATCCGGCAATGTCTTGCTAGTAGTTGTAGTAACAAAGCCATCAATTAGTCCCCGACCAGCTTCATCGGACTGAGTCACGTTATTAGCTATAGGATTGGAAAATGCGCGTGTCTTTAATAAAGCGAACAATATAATAAGAGTGATTTTCATTTCAAAAGTTTCGCTAGTAACTGACTAATTTGAGGAGCAACCGGACTATTTTATATAAACTTGATACCAACCATTTGAAACAGAAAGAATATGTTATGTTAATGGCAAGGAAGTCCGATAATGATGACATTTTAATTAATGGTTTATCATAAAATTATGTGACATATTTAAATACATTTTAAGTGTGGACTTTGATAGAATTGTTCTTTTAATTTTAACTGATTTTTTTAAATTATTCCAGTGTAATCTATACCTACATATTTACGGCATCAGCTTAACATATATATTACATAAATTTAGCTTATATTAAGAATTACATGTTTTGAACTGATTTAACTGCTACTAACCATCAAATTGTTAGAGGGTTAGATGTGACTTGTTACTTACTTATTTAAGTGTAGGTATAACATCTTGGAAGTGCTCCAAACAAAATGTTGCGGCGATTGAACCCGTTTTAAAATAATTTGTATAGATTTTTATAACATTCGCTTTTTTACCTTGAGCCTACAACGACGAGATCTACGAGCAATATCACGACAGAGATGTTGTGAAGAAGGCACTTTTCGAAAATGTCAACGATTTGCAATCACATCAAAAATTTAAAAATCCCGCGACGATCAAAAGATTGTCATGACAATTTTTTTGCCGAAATCATTTGCAGTTGCTTTGAAGAGACTGCTTTGTTGCACAGTTTATAATTAAATTGTTGACTTATCAAAGGGTTTTCGAACACTTGACGCAATCGTCAAAATTTTGTTAGAACACTTGATTCAAATCAAAAGTCAGTCATTGACATTTTCGAAAAGTGCCGAAATTAAGCTCGATATGCCCCGGTGAGCAGAGCGTCTAGCTCTTACCTGCTGAGAAAGTGTATGGGGTGCGACAGCAAGGGAGACCCAACCTCGCTGCCCAACTGGATGGCATCGTTCGGGACCGCTGGAGGGAACAGTTGCGAGAGGCCAGAACCAGATCCCGTTTGTAGAGCCGTTAAAGTAAAAAAAGAACTAAATTTAAAGCGCCCATTTTCGACCCTCGTCAAAGGAAATGTTCGATGCCTTGGGAGAATTTGCAATCTCAAATAAATAACAATAATTCTTTAGAACGGAGAACTCTGGGTTGGTTGCCCGAAGAGGCCAACCTGGGCTTCTCACAGAAAAACCAAAATTTGACAAAAAACAAAAAAAAATCCCAAAGCAGTTAGGACATCACCAAGGCGGTACCCCAAACCTCTAAAGCAGGGCTGGCTCGCCAGAGGTCATAGGGTGGTGAGACACCGCAGGTACCACCTTAAACTCTTGCACCACCACTTACCTTCAAACGAACGCCCCCATCAGGGCAGACGCGGAGTTCTTACTTGTCCGGGGAGGATACCTGCAAAATAAATCTTGAATTTTTGTATGAAGAGGTCGATTGAAACAACTTACGTGCTACCACCCCAGGGACGAGATGCATCGCCCAATGCTTCGCCACTAAAGTGCCTTAGCCCATCATTTTTATCCCTGTATCTCTATCAAAAAGAGACATGTATCGGAGTACCATCAAAACCAGGGCCGGCGCTTTGTTTTTTTGCGCCCGGTGCAGTATGCCATATTGCGCCCCATCCACTGATTCTCGCTACAAGGGATCTTGTGCTTCTCATTTCGTTTATTTACCTATTTTAACAAATTTCGGAACCTGAAGTTGTATCAATCCCAGTAAACAGCAGTGCACAATACAGAACCATCAGAATCTTTGTGTGAGTTGATATGGCGCTTTTTAAAGAATTTTCAAAAGTGCTCCAGAGTAGCATAAATTTATCACTTTTTGGATAAAAACTTACTTTGGCAGAAATTTTATAAAAATCTCGAAGCTAAAATCTCGTGTAGGTAAGATCCTGCACAAGGGGAAGTAGATATCTGACGCCTGCACGATCCACATGAGCTAGGAGATAGACGTACAGAATATTTTATCGAGAAAGAGTGAATTCCTTTAATATATGATGGAAACTTTTTTTAAATTTTTTTAAATTCTTAATTTCTGAAATTGCGCCCCTGTCCAGTTGCGCCCGGTGCGAGTGCACCATTTGCACCTATTGAAGCGCCGCCCCTGATCAAAACAATTCTGCATATTATAATATTCTTCACCAACAAAAAAATTCATCTTCAATAGAACACGAACTAGTCTAATAACTAAAATAAATGTATCATATCGTACCACCAAAGGGTGCGAACGATGAGCTCGTTCCGGCCGCCCCAAAACGATAACAAAGAAACGCAAACGTCACCCACTCTGGTAACTGGTACCAGCGAAGATTGCCGTTTAATGGGGTCAGTCCAAACCAATCATACCGTGTAATGTTCAGGACGATTCACAAGTTATGTGTGGTGACTTAATAAACACGATAAGTACACTATTGGCCTCTGTGCTGAAAATCGAGTCGTGTAATGTGACAAGTCGTTCGATTTGAAGAAAGTGACGTTTCAATCGAATTACGTGTTTCAGACCAGGGGCTATAAACTCACAACTTAGCAATCCAATCTCTGGCCTCTGATGTGAAAGTTGTAACAACGACTTGTCACATTGCAAGAGTCGACTTTCAGCACCGGGGCCATTATATCAAATTTCTTTCGTGTTTTTCTTCGTTAAAATTTTTCATGAATCTTGATTTTAAGAAACAATTTTGCTCGTATCCAACTTTTTGAAAATTACCAAAATATGTTTTTTTTTATTTTATTGGTAGTAGTTCAACCTTTTACATTTTACTGAATTTTTCTTTCAACAGGATCTTTTACTTGTTTCAATATTTTCCAGTCTAGATTTTTCTGCACACACTTTTTGTTTTTTTTTTTCACCCGGCCTCCTCCGTTCTTGTTTTCCAATTCAAAACAACAGCAGACTACCTCAAATCGTATGGTCTTAGCTTCTGATCTGCTGCGTGGCATGGAAGACGACCATCAATGCTGTTTATACTGACTTCAGCAAGGCCTTTGATCGAGTAAACCACGACATTTTAATGGCAAAGCTTGTAAAAGCCGATGACAACTTTTACGCCACCATAGAAATGCCACGGTAGAAATATAGTAGCCTTGAAATTTTTTTTTATCGCGTTTACCATAGCGATTGTTCCACTGGAATTACCGCCCAATGTTTTTCTCGCAACACAAGAATAACCCGCTCGGCTCACTCTCATACCCTACAACCGGCCTTGACGCGCACACTACATTCTAGCAGTTCGTTAAAAATAGAACAACTCGATTGTGGAATAACCTTCCACAGTTAGTTTTTCCGAAGACGCACAACATCATAGAATTTAAACGTAGAGTTCATCGACATCTACTACAGCCTCCCCCCAAACCCGTTTTAACCTCTTCTATCCTTCAAACTAAGCTTACTAATAGATCTTGAACCATGACCTAAACGGCATGACAGACTGATGGTACAAAGAAGGTAATTCCTAAGCTTGGGGTTTCTACATAAAAAGGCATCATCTATAAAATTGAGGGTTGGAAAGATATGTTGGAAAGAGTTCATCTTTCTCAAAGGGGATATTGGCTACAGGAACTATTCCCAAAACTTTCAGGGCCAATTCCACAAAAATGTGTTCTGAGATTCTTAGGTTAGGTTAGGTTGAAATGGCTGCCCCACCAGGGAGCCCACTTAGGCACGCCATTGGGCCCATTGTGATGCCATTCTGGTATTGGGACATAGTCTGAGATTCTTGCTGAGTCGTTTAAATAACACTCAGCTTGAAGATTGAATCAGTAAATTAAAAGAAGCCAACGTAATGACGAGTTTTCTGTTTAGCAGTATTAAAGTTACGAGTAAATGGAATCTAGATTAGAGATGCGCCGAATATGGGTTCGACCGAATACGAATATTCGGCCGAACATTCGGTCAAAAATGTACTGAACCGAACATTCGGCCGAATTATTCGGTTCATTTTTGCGCAGTTCATATAGGTTGGCGAAGCGATCTGCGAGTAGCAGCGTTCGCCCACTCCTTGAGCACTTCGCCGCTCTTTTTTTTATTGTAATTTCTCGCGTGATAGAATTATTGCCAAAAAATAAGGGATTAAAGCAAGAATTCCATAAACATTGAGGCCCTACGCACATGGGTCGACGGATTTGCAATCACAGTTACAAACTGGTTTCACCATTATCACGTTCACAACCAGTTTGCAACCAAAATGAAACCTTTGTCCACGTACAAGCGCAACTGATTTTTCATCAATCAGTGTTCTGTGCTCAAGAAGATTTCGTTGAATAAACTTTGATACGTACAGATGCTACCACGCAACTGAAACTGATGACATTTCCAAGCGTACATGCGTTGCATTCGGTGACAAAAAATATAGAAGTGTGTGTATTTAAATGTGACTTGACGGAATATTCCAAGAATGGAATGTATGCAAAGCAAATGTCGCTCTACTTTCAACTTTTTCTATATTACCGCATTCGACATAGCACACACAATCGCAATACACTCGCTACTTAGATTTTTGGGTTAGGTCGGGACGGAACGCAACTACGAAATTAAGTGTTGGTGGAAACTCGCCGCATATCATGGAACCACTGAATGCAACGCAAGTACAAGCTTGATATTGCTTCCGACCGGCGAGAACAGTCGTACGCAAGTAGTTGCAAACTACATAGTTTCAAATCGGTCTCATTTCTGTCGACTCGTATATGAATTCTAATTTTTTTTTAATTTTTGATTTTGCGAATAAATATGGTTACACAAAGAAGTGTATGTTTCATTTACAAATACTACCTATGTACGGTTCCAGAACAAAGCCTTTTTAACATTTGTAACTCTTAAAATAATACTATTTAAATATTCGGCAATTATTCGGCAAACAAATCGAATATTCGGCCGAATACGAACATTAAAAAACACGTCGAATATACCGAATACGAATATTCGGCCGAACATTCGGCGCATCTCTAATCTAGATGAATCTTTTTTAAAATAAATTTAAAACCTGTCAAATGTTTATGTTGGTTTGTTTGAATTGAAACCATGCACAGATATGGGATTCATTTCAATACTTTACCATCTAACCAGCTCTATAGAAAGTAGATGGTTACAAAGATTACTACAAATAATAACCGTAGAGAAGTGTATGTTATAAAATTTCTCGTTATACTGAAATGTGTGTCGAAATTCATTTAGTCCTAGCAAAAACTGAGCTACAACTTCTGGTGAACTTTCAAAACATCACTTTTAAAAATAAATTTTCATTATATTTAATAAAAATCACAATGTTTCACAAAAAAATGTAAAAAAAATTACACAAACATGGCACAAAACACAAAACAAAAAAAAAATAATAATAATAAATTAACAGAGACTAGAATAAATCCTGTGGTTAATGCGCGGGGCTAAATTGCTTGCTTGATGTGCTTTACCTTAGCTTATTTTATCTTAGTTTACGGTTGTTAGTACTCAGGTCCAAAGGTGCTTCTGTATCCATCACCTCGATTTTATCATGGCTGCTCTCGGATCCACTTTTTAAAGTGGGCTCAGCCCAATACGACGGTGTAATGGCTTCCATCGGCTGGTCATATGACACGTAAACTCCATTATAGTAGGTACCGAACTTGTATAGTTCCGCGTTCTTGTAGTGATCGAAGCAATTAACACTGCAGCTGCAATTTATCTGTGGGTAGTATTTATCCTGGAAGTTGTTGTATCCTTGATGGTGTTTCTCTTCGCGATAATCATTGGCGGTGGGGATTTCTGTTGGTTGATCTTCACGTCGGATGGATGATTCTTCTGCGGTGTTGGTGTGCTTGAAAGTCTTCACGTGCTTCCGCAGGGAGGAAGGATCTGTATATCGTTTCTGGCAGCCAGGTATCTTGCAAACATATGGCTTTTCTGTTGAGTGAGTTCGGGTGTGTTTAAAGCGATCCGATGAGTTTGAATATGCCTTATTGCATCCTTCATATGGACAGACATAAGGCTTTTCACCCGAGTGTGATCTAGTGTGTATCTTTAGGTTTTCAGCCCGCGAAAAGCTTTTATCACATAACTGGCATTGGTGGGGCTTTTCTTTTGTATGAGTGCGAACATGCACCAGCATCTTGTAGCGTGCGTTAAATCCACGATCCATCCTTGGGCAGCCTTGCCATTTACAGTAGTATAAGCCGCCGATTGAGGCAACTGCATGCACTTGCGTCACATGACCGGCAAGGTCTTCCAGTGCATCAAAAGATCTGCAATAATAAAAAAAGAGGGGATTTTTAGAATACTGTTAAATATAGGGGTTAATTTTATAAAGTACCTCCAACAATCTATCCATTGGCACATAAATTCTTCTGGCTTAGCTTCGCTTTGTTGATTCTGTTTGACCTCGGTTATTGTATGGTCGGTGACTCTCATGATGACCGATGTTGTCCTAACATCACCTGGACCCGGGGTATATTCCTTATGTGAAACTGCAGGTGGTGAGGTTGATAGCGGTGGTGTTGGAAACTGAGGGTATGTATCCTGCATGAATGGTAGTTTCTCTTCAGATTTTGGTAGCGTACAAAAATTATAATCGTAGGGATATGAATACGGAGGTGTGAGAGGGAAGCGCCTCATATGAGGATTATAGCTTAAAAACTCCATTTTTTTATATGTATTTGTATAATATGTATATTCAGCGATCACTGCGAGATTCACTTTTTATAATAAACCGATTCTTCTTTTTCTTTTTTTAACTCTAAATTGAAGAGCGCGCGCTTCAACAATTTACGACTAACTAACTGACAAGACCCCGAGCAATATACTTTTAAAGCACATTCACAGTTACTGATAGCCTCTTATCACACACATTCTATGCTAGTGGAGAGGTCCCTTATCATAATTTCATATTTAGAGAATTATCAAGACACCATAGTGCCATTAGATTTTTACAACTACGACTGCACGACTTGCCAAGTGTATATGATTGGTATCTCACCTTGGTTTTTTGGGGTAGGGATTTGATGGTGTGTGATTTATTTTATTTTTTCATATTTTTTTTCTGCTTTTGGGGTAAAATACCAATTTCGCGATCAACACAAATCATCAGAGCAACAGCATCATATAATGCGTGGACGATAATTTTTATCACGTGCAGTCTACATGAGACGACGTCATGATTTGTGCCGTGAGATTGGTCGCGTATTATGTATATCCTAGAATGTGGAAATGTATGTAGAATTTACACCTTTATCTAGAGCGCAATCAAGGAACTCGCTTGATAACTTAGTACTGCTGAATTACCATTATTCTAAAATTTGATATAAGTTGCTGACTAATGAACATTTAATAATATTGCGTCATTTTTTAGCACGGAGGGATTCGTTATCTTGTTTGGAAATTATTTATTTTGGATATTTAAGCATTATTGTGCAAAAATTAGTTTTTTTCTTGTTTGAAACGACTGGTAGGTCTTAAGACTGCCTATATAAGTAAATCTTATTGCTGCTTTAAATTAAAATTTTGCATTTTGTGGGGTGATAGCTAGCCAAGAAATGTGTGTTTGAACAAAGTAAATTGCTACATTTAGTCTTTACTCGAGCCAGTTATCAGCAGGAGTAAAATTTGGACTACAAAATTCTTTCATGATTTTCATAACCTGTTGAATGAAAATCTAACTTTTTAAATCGTACTTAAGATATCCTTCTCGCACCTCATACAGCAGTAATTATACTAGCGAGGTAATTGAACTCCGTAATATCTTTTACTATTAATGGGTTATTCCCATTCTCATTGATTTTGATTTTTGAACGTTTATTCTTAAAACTACTTCCAATGCGTATCTCCAAGCTATCTAACTAATTTTTTTTTTGAATGGCTTCTTTCGAATGAGGCAGAAGATCAGATCATCTGCATATTCAAGATTTTCTAGTCGTTCTCCCAATTCTCCATAGATTTTTTTTTATTCTTTGCTGGCTTTCTTAAATATGTCGTCAAGTGGAGTAATGAAAAGTAATGGTGAAAGAGGGCAACCTTGTTTTACCCCAGCTGCCGTTGTTATTGGATCTATTATGAAAGCTTCTTAGATATGATTCATCGTATAGCATCATACTGGAATCAACGACCACGGCAACGACGAAGGTAAAACGATTTACGAATTTTTTCATGGAATGTTCGAACTTTGTTCAGAACTCGAGTTACACAACATTTGGCCGATACCCTGTCAAATTTTAAAGCTGACAATGGACAGCTAGTTATAGAGATGGCAGCAAGTAAGAACTTGGTCGTTGCAAGTACTAGATTTGCGCGTAGATATCCATAAGACCATTTGTTGATAGACCACCTTTCGAAACAGCTACGGTCATGCATTAGAATTCGCCCTAAGTCCTGGGGATGAGTTGCCGGTGGTCGACGAGAGCTGAACTCGCCTTAAAAATATTGTCTACTGCTGATTCCATCTAAGGCAGAAATCGTAGAGATCGGAACGAATGGTTCGATAATGAATGCAAGCTGGCAACTGAACCTAAGTATCCTGCGTACCGAGTCATACGAAGCCTGGGAAAAATCTCGTCTGTGGATTAGAGAGCGACGGCTGCACTAGGCGCGGGAGTTCTACTGAAGAGTCCGCAGTATGACGCAATTCCCACAACGCTGCAAATACTACAAGAACAAAGAGGGGAATATGATCACCAATCCTTGCAGATGGGAGCAGGAAGGAATGCCAGAAGGCTGGAGAAAAGTTGTTGAGTACCGCGTATAAAATATCCCCCGCTTTTCTACCTAACAGGATAGCCCCATACGCTAGAAACATCATAGGCCAATACCAGTGTGGCTTCAGCCCAGGCAAATCAACAACCGATTAGATTTTCACCTGAGGCAGGCGATGGAAAAATGCTTAGAGTTTCAAAACTCAATTCAACACCTCTTCGAAGACTTTAAGGACGCCTATGATAGTTTATTAACGAAGGCATAAGAGAATTCAGCATACTCAATAAGCTGTTCGTCAGTTCCAGAATCAGTTCCAGTCTATTTCGCATATGGAGATCAGCGAAGATCTCAATTAACACTAAATTGCGGCTATTCAACTCCAGCGTTAAGGCAGTTCTTTTGTACGGTTGAGAAACAAGGGAAGCCACCCAGTTCATCATAAGTCACCTACAAGTTTTCATCAACAGATGCCTACGTCGTATACTAAAAATCCGCTGGCAACAAAGAATTTCAAATGAAGGACTATGGCGCCGTGCCTGCCAAGAAAGGATAGACGGCCAAATCAGGCGAAATGGAATAACTGGCGAAGCTTGGCCACACCTTGCGACGTGAAAACGAGAATCTAGCCAAACAGGCCCTTGAATCCGCAAGGATCCCGTCGAGTCGGGCGACCTAGATCAACGTGGAGGAAAACCCTATTAGCAGAGGCAGCAACAACTGGGAGATCCTGATCAGAGCTGAGTGCTGTCGAATTTGCAACAGGTTCTGATCTTCTACATTAATAAAAATAAGTATGCATGTACATGTCTACCGAAGTATGCATGCATGTATGCAGGGGCGGCGCTTTCATAGGTGCAAATGGTGCACTTGCACCGGGCGCAATTCCAAAAATTAATATTTCATTATTATAAAGGAGTACAACAGAGTACAACTGTATATCTTGAGTACAACTCGTATATCTGGGCGGGCGCCCCTAAAACCACCTTGGCTTGGCTAGACAAGGTGCAAAACCGCGCCATCAAACTCATTGGCGATAGCACCCTTTGCATTGATCCTTTAAGCCACCGTAGGAATGTAGCAGCGCTCAGCAAGTTTTACCGCTATTTTCATAGCGACTGCTCCACTGAAATCAAAAACCTCCTGCCTACACGGCAATTTTTCTCCCGCAACACAAGACTAGCCAAAAACCTCCTGCCTACACGGCAATTTTTCTCCCGCAACACAAGACTAGCCAACTCGGCTCACCCCTTCACCCTCCAGCCCTCCCCTTCACGCACATTACGTTTTAGCAGTTCGTTTATAAATAGAACAACTCGATTGTGGAACTCTCTTCCGCAGTCGGTGTTTCCGAGCTCATATAACATCTCAGAGTTCAAACGCAAGGTTCATCGACATCTAATCATGCACCCTCCAGACCCCTAACCTATCCTATCTCATCTTTCCTTCAGATCAAGCTTACTGCTATACACTGCACCATGACTTGTAAGACATGACGGACTAGTAGTACAAAGGGTGACTCCTAAGCTTCTTCTTGCCACAAAAAAAAAGGAACTGTACAGACGGTCTGTGCCTTTTTCCATTGCCTTTCGCAACGTGTGGCCAATCCAATTCCATATCATTCGTCTGATTTCGTCGTATATCCTTTCTTGGCCTGCAGGGTACCATGGTTCTTGATTTGTAATTCGTACTAGTCGTACTATTATGGATCCCTAATTCGGCGAGAAGCACCTGGATCACCTCTGTATTGAAGGTAATGAAAGCGCCTTCAATGTCTAGGAAGGCTTTTAAGATGGACTGTTTTTTTTCTAAGCAAGATTCTACAGTAGACACTAGTACATGCAGTGGAGTAAACACCTATTATCTCTTGAAATATAAAGGCTTGGAGAACGACATAGGGATCTCTATTATGCAAATTTGAGTATATGGTGCTATAGATTTTCTGAGTACAGGATTGTGCTGGAAATAATTAGGGAAGAGCAACTACCACCGAAAAACATCCTGGATCATTAAACAGCATTAGCGCGAGAGTTTTGTGAAGCTAAAGCGCAAGAAAAGTCAGCACAAAACCAGGATCGCGAAGCATATCCTGATTAGATAAAGGCAAGGGCGGCACTTTCATAGGTACAATTGGGGCATTTGCACCGGGCAATTGAACGGGGCGAAATTTCAGAAAAAAAAGTGAAAAAGTGTTGCCGTGCCTTCACTTTCATATATTAAAGAAACTACACAGAGTTTTTTTTCCATTGCCCTTCATCGCGATCAAAAAATAGTTGATAGTTGATAGGGGCGCAATATGGTATACTGCACCGGACGCAAAAAAGCCAAACCCCGGCCCTGCATGTATGTATGAATGGTTGCACTAAAGCGGGCGTACCAGTCAACGTAGAGTTTCGAAATTTTGCATAAAGGTTTGTGGGGATCTCGCATGATGCACTTTAAAGAACGATTTTCGAAATTAAAAATGGCCGCGCAAATATAGTTGAATTTGGTTGGGTGGTTTTTAAGGTGTAAAACTTATAAATTCAAAATGGTCACCCCAATATGGCCGACGTAATCGCAAATTGTGTCGGATTCCAATCTGGGAATTTTTAAAGTGGCAAATTACGAATCTATGATCAACACTAATAAATTCAAAATGCCGAATTGATTATTGATCCTAGCTCCAAATGGAAGAACATTGAATATATAATGTCCTGAAGCTCTCTAAGCAATTGGTTAAGAATTGATCCGCAAGACTTTTTAGAAAGATGGCAAGGACAAGCGGAAATTGGGATTTTTACATAAGAGTAAGAAGCAAAGAAACCTTTCACCGCAAGTCTACGATCTGCAATATGGGAAGAGATTGGCATCTGGATAAACAAATAATACCAGGGTCAATGACATTACAGATGAGAACCCAGGGCCAATTGTCAGGCATGTAATTTTTCGGCATTATATTACATGTCTTATAATTTTTTTTTTTTATGAAAAAACCAAGCTTAGGTGTAGCCCTTTGTACTACCAGTCCGTCATGTCGTTCAGTTCATGGTGCAATGTCTAGTAGTAAGCTTGGTTTGAAGAATAGAGGAGAATAGGAAAGGTTAGAGGGGGTCTGGAGGGTGTAGAAGAAAATGACGATGAACCTCACGTTTGAACTCTAAGATGTTGTACGAGTTCGGAAATACTGACTGCGGGAGATTATTCCACAGTCGAGTTGATCTATTCATGTCTTATAATGGACATTATCCGTCACACTCCCTTACTACGTGACTCCAAGCACTGGATAGCACTGGATCTGACATACATATCTTCTTGAGATTATACTATGTGCCTAAGTAGTACTTATACCCCGTTTATGAATATTATGGTTGAAAAGTTGAGTCGTGGTTGAGTTGAAATTTCGACAATCGTATATGATGTCGAGTGACCCGCGTTCGAGAGTTAAGTTGAGTTGAGTGGACCCAGTTTCAATTCGAGTCCCGTTTACAACTGGGTTCAACCTAGGTTGAACCTGGTTTGAACCCAGTCATAGTCCGGGTATAAGATTTATTACCTTTTAAAGGATATTTCATGTGTGTTTATTTAACCAGAATGACCCATAAGTTTATCACGAGCAACGCCGTGCGGGTCTACAAGTGCATCGTATATATTAATGATTATTTGCAGATAAAATATAGTCTGAACTTCCTATTCATACTTCTGCTGAACACTTTCCCGTCAGGCCATGTAGTCCAAAGTTGAAAAAAAAAATAATAATTGCAATTAATAGGAAACCAGCCATTGATCTTCGGCACAATGATATCGCGCATTTGTGATAACTTTTTTGTTAGATAATAAGAATTTTAGTAAAAGATACGTCTGTCTAAGTCTTGGCTTCCTGTCTACTAATGCAGGTAAAAACTAATCAACTAAAACTTCAAAAATACTTCCGAAAATATAAAATTTAGGAGAGTTTAGTTAGCTATAGACTTATTTGAATAAAGAACAATCTACAAATGGTAAAAAAAAACAATATAATCCTGTTCATACAATATGCGCTAATCCCAGTCCAAACAGTTCTGTGTGAACTTGTAAAGATAATGCAAAAGAATGAAATTTATAATATTATTAAGATGATTTTTATCATTCTCTGTTGTAAAAACGACTGTGTACAAAAAATCAAAAAAATCTAGATTTTGATTACAATCGCATCTGTGACCTCACTGGTTCGATAAAATGTAATTTTCCATTCATTCTGTGAACCGTTCAGAGGCCAACGCCGCCGTGTCCGAGGAAATTGGGTTCAAAGTTTTTTGTTTTTTTTTTCACATTCTGATAAAGTTAATCCTTTGATTGAAAGAATCGTCTATAATCGGGAAACTATCTACTTTCGCCATTGCATATAGTATACAGAAAGTAAGTATGGACTACCCATTGTGTGTATGTGAATTTTCGCACGTTAACCACCCATTAAGCCAAGGCTCTAGCATTGAGGTCTAGCCAGACATTCAAAGTCCACCAATGACCAAAAATAGCTGGAGTACTTGTTTTGGACGGTAATCAGACAACCAGATCGTGGTCTATATCCTATAACAATTTCCACACACCGAAGAGCACAGCTCTTTATGAAATTACTACGTGCAGAGGCATTACTATCTTTCTGTTTGTGAGTCAAGTTAGATTAGATAAAAAAGAAATCGAGCAGTGCTTCTATAAATCGGTGGCCTGATACCCCCCAAAAAGTCTACGATAATGATAATCAAGTTTTCATTAAAAAAAGAGAAAAAATTAAAAATCGCGCATGTGGGAAAATACCGCCATGTATTTTTTTTTCTTTATTCGGAAATGTTTCCTTATACCCCCTTGAGACTAGACGTGTTATTAGATAACTAGAGAAGCACGCATTGACGGCATGTTTTTGCGCCTTAGTTAGTAATTTTTTTTATACATTTTTTGGCAACATTTACACTGAATTTCCGGGATATTTTGAAAAGATAAAAATGTTTATCTTTTATTGATTCAGTGTTTTGATGACGGGATAAACGGGTTTAAAACGTAATAAACATCAAATAAACAGCAAGAGACAAGAGAAGAATTTCGAGCATTTTTTTGGAATATTTGTATAAAACACACCCCGAAATACCACAATTGAAAAAATATATATATAAAAAATATCACACATTGTTCTCTAATACTAAGAAAAAGATTTGAACAATTATCAAAAATGCAGAAAGTTTAAGAAAATAATAATAGTCGTCGAGTTATTCGTAACTAGTAAAGTTTGGGCTGAAAAGAAATGAAATAAAAAATATGTAGAAAAATTTATTAATTTTATAAAAATAATGGCCCAGTAAAACGATCCACACGGTACGGTTCACAAAATTGTGAAAGGAGAAAAGTCGTCGCGCACCAGCTGGTGGTAATGCAGGTTAGTATCCTACACCTGACAAGTGGAGCACCGCTGGGGTCACCATTATCGGTAATCTCATTTAATACGTACATTCACAAACTATCTTCAAAGGATGCCAAAAACAAATAAATAACACTGATCCCACTGCTTTTGGAGCAATGGAATTGGACTCCGATCGAAGATCTTTTGATAAAGGCCAGTTTATGAAGTATTACGGAACGAACAGCAAACGCATCTTAAGATCATGCACTTATTCCAAAAGCCTCTGTATCAAAGAAAACCGAAGATAGCGCGTATTGACATAAATAAATACAGAAAACTATCGACTCTCGTGGTACATTCCTAGTCAAAGACAAAATCAGACGGTTAGTTAAGCAATTCCCTCGTGGTGCCCCCTGGATAACCAAATAACGTCGATAGAAGGGAGCACACTTTTACAAGCCTAACAAGTCAAAATGTAAATGACATCGTGCCGAGGACTGCATGATGTATATGGCCCCTGTACCGAAAGTCGAGTCGTGTTTCGTGAAAAGTCGTTTGAGTTGAAGAAAATGACGTTGACGTTTCCGTCGAATTACGTTTTTAGCACAGGGGCCTAGAGTGGAAATGACAAAATTTTAAGCACCTGTACTGAAAGCTGTGATTCGACTGAA
Source organism: Thereva unica (assembly GCA_949987705.1). NCBI lineage: Eukaryota > Metazoa > Arthropoda > Insecta > Diptera > Therevidae > Thereva > Thereva unica. Next base: position 250,430,736 of record OX465281.1, on the reverse strand, counting down.
ACATCACTTTCTTCAACTCAAACGACTTGTCGTGTCGTGATGACTGGACTTTCAGCACAGGGGCTTGTCCTAATATGGAGGCTCTTTTTTATGTGAAAACCCAAGCTTAGAAGTCGCTTTTTGTACTACCAGTCTCGCGTATGGTTAAGGTGATGTTGCAATGTCTAGTAGTAAGCTTGGTTTGAAGAATAGAGGAGAATAGGAAAGATTAGAAGGGGTGTGGGTTGCCCGAGAAATACAGCCGATGAGCCTAGGATGGACCTTCCCTTTGTTGTCATACTCGTGGAGCTTTTATGCACCAAAAAAAAATCTGTATCTGATGCCATATGCATCAGCTCAGGACTGGAGGGGAATCTCCTCAGAGGTACTTCGTCTAGCATAGAAGCTTCGGCTTGTCAATTAACAACAGTGCCCCAGCCAGCTGGAGGCAATGCTGTTGAAGAACTACCTGCCAAGGTTGTCTGTGTGTTCGTGTGGAGGAAGAGGGCCAAGGCAAAGAAGGTCGCATTGGAATTGGTTAGCTCCACGGAGCACACCCGAGCCCCAGCTTTGTAACTTTATTCCCAACAACCCGAGGGAAGAGAGCAAACAGCCCGGGCGGGGGCTCCGAGAAGCAGACCCAGGCAACCTCTGTTCTGCCAAAAGCTTCTGGACCAACCAAAAATTGGCAGCTCCAGCTCCAACATTTTCTAGGGAAAGTCGCATGCTGGGCCCATCTGCTGCACTGCCTAAACGACAGCGATCAGAGGATTCTCCATCGAAGCAGGAACCCGAGAAGAACAAAAGAGAAAGCTGCAAGGACCCTGATACTAGGTACTGGGCAGCTTTTCCGAAGGCAAATTGACGGAGGAGCAATCCTCCTTAATTTGCAGCTCTAACCTGACCGAGAAGGGCAAGTCTTAAACGCGATTGCTCACCTCATTTTTTGGGCGTAAGGCCTGGCGCACATTGAGACCCAGGCGTCACAGGCGCAGCCTTCACGGCACTTGTGAATGGAGCACAGAAACTGTGTGACACGTGCCGCGTACGGACTATTTTTTAAGTGGAGGAATCGAATCTGACTCGGAGCTTAATAAATTTAGATATTCCTCCATTCCAATTACTTTCGTCAAACTGTTGAACAAAACTGCTCCCCAATGTGCTTACACAACCGTGTAACGCAGTTTTTTCCATGCTGTCCTGCATTGCGATTACTGCGTGACACAGCTGTGTCACCTGTGCCGCCAAACCAAACAGCCACTGGCTGACGAATGCTATCGCCAGGCTACGAGTTTCGGAAGGTGCAGCCTCAATGTAATCGAGAAGAAAGGCCTTCCCAAATTTAAGATTACTTTCCCGACCAATTTGTCAAAGATCCTAGGTATTACTGAGAGGATGGCGATGCCCATGTAGTTGTCCACCAAATGCTTATCCCTTGATTTATGGATTGGTGCTAGAAAACAATTTCTTCCACATTGTTGGAAAAGTACCTAAAAAGAAATTTATTAAAGATAATGTGGAGAGGTAATACAAGTTGTTCGGAGCAGCACTGCGAAAAACCACGAAGCAAATTGTCAGGACATTGCCTTTTTGTGGGGTCCAGATTATCTAAACCGGTCGCTAAGTCATCATTGGAAAGAAGCAGACTGGCTTGGATCGTCTATCCCTTTGTTTAATTTTGGGGACATTTCTGTCTATGGTATTAAAAATGGTTTTGTAGAAGAAAAAGACTATCTGGTCAAGGTTGTTACCTATTAGCCTATTATTCCAGTCAACAAGCGAGAGGTCTAAGCCAATATTCTGAAATTTGCGTTTCTAAAATCGTAGATAAAAGAGACGAACACATAGGAATATATGGTCTGTAATCGATCTAATAATTCTAAATCCTGCTTGATAATCTCTTACTTTATCTTCTACATATGGTTTCGGTCTACTTAACAAGTACTTTGTAAGCTGTGCCCAACAGTATCATTGGTCTATAGTGTCTGCAGTTCATCCACTCACATTCTTTGTGGACTGGGACAATTGTCACCAAGCCCCTCATCTATCATCTTTCTGGTTTGTTTTTTTGGCAACTTTGGATGAAGTGTATGACGTTGTTTGTAAGAATTTTCACCACTCAGAAACCTACGCCAGAGTTCCTTCTGGAGTCATTATTGTCGATCTAGAAGATGGTGGCGACTCTTCGTCCTAGGACTCCATCTTAGTTCTTGTGATGCAGCGATAGAATACTCATCGTCTAGGATCGTCTATCATTGAAGCTATTGCTTCAGCTCTGTAAAATTGCTTGTCACATATGGCGAATTAAATGCCGAAATTTCTTAAATCATTAGTCCTGTGACGTTACTGAGGTTTGAGTTTGGAAGTGATTTCTAAGAAGAATAAAGTTTAGAATATTTGTTTGTTTCAATGATGACAAGGGATATGGTCATTATTACGTTTGTCAACGGTCAATAGCTTACCTAACTATTTAAAATCTAAGGCGTCTAAGACAAAGATAAGTTAAATCAACTCATCATCACTAACTCGCATGCCCAGCAATAATTGAGCACACTGCAAAAGTATGTCCATATAATCAAGTATCAAAACCCCCAAAGTCTACTGCGCAGTAGCACTCAAGACGCGCTCGCAATCAATCCATTCAATAAGAAGTATCGCAAAAACGTGAGTGAGAGGAGAGAAAGCATCGCTGTTTTGGGTGCCGCGTTCTGTTATCAAAAAAATTTTCTGCGCGGGGGGTTCGTCACTGTCTACCCAAAGTCGATTCGTTCAAGTATGTGTCGTTTTTCCAGTTATTATAAGATAGTGACTGGCGGGGCACGAACTGTCACTGATAAGAGCCCGCTATGGCGGCCTGCTCACCACTGACATATGGCGAACAAAAGTTACATTACTTGAGACAATATCAAATCCAGATGAAACCAGTTCAAATCCGGATTCTTGGTGTACTTAACCGTCCGATAGGAAAGAGCACTTTTATGGCAGCCCCGATCATCGTAATTCTGTGCTATGTGAAATCTGGGGTTCAAAGAGTCACGCGATTAAAACAAGCTTCCTTGGCTGGTTTCTAGAGTTAGTATCTGGCAGTTTCTCTGTTCAATGCTTATACAGTGTAATCTTTATGGGATGCCTAAAACTGCTTTTGTTTTACTCTATTTGGAGAACAGACTTATCACATCACTACTAATTTGCGAGATCTCTTGATAGGGGTGACCTCTGCTCGTGATTCTTACATTGTATTCAAAATGTAGTATATACTCGAAATTTGTACAGATACTAGATTAGAAAAAAAAACGTGGAGGTGCACCCTGGAAGCCTCCTGTGGGACTTTCCATCGAGGTGTAATAAAAACGAGCAGCTATCGCTCGCGGTATCCAGACAACCTGTGGGCGGTTTTGATAATTTTTTTATTTAATCCAATAAAAGTTTCCAAAGCCAGCAACTGAACTAGATTTATTCGCGGCAATAAATTCGTAATGTTTCACTTGAACTTTGGCACTCTTAGGGAGTGGGGCAATATGAGTCAAAGATACTCGAATTCTGGACTGGGTGGACTTTAACCACCGAAATATGGTAAAACGTCCGTGATCGATAATTATGACGAAACAGTAATAAAATTTAAGTCCATGGAAATTTCTAGATTATTTTTTTTATGTATGCAGATTGGCAAAATCATAATCAAAAATAACTTCCATGAACGCATCAAAAATCTGATGGGTTTACAGAGAAAAAAATATTATGGATTTGGCAGTATTACATGTACTTTAACTAAGAAGACTTTCAGCATTAACTATTTAAACTATGTACTTCAAAATTGTATGTTTTGTGCAGAAATGGAATGTGGCGACTTATCGAATCTCTAACAATATTTATTTTGTGACAATTAAGTAATGAGACTGATTATATTGCCGCGATTGTGGTAACCCTGCGACCTTGAAATTCCCTTTCCCTTCTCTCAGCATCCTTCCCCTCTCCATTGTTATATTTGCCATCGCTCTAGCTTGTTTAGTTCGCCTGCTCTGTCGTGTTGAGTAAACGTGTGTTCGTGGTGCTCGTTCGTTTCTTTTTTCGGGCGGGGCGCGTGCGGAGACAACCATTGTGAGCTTTGGCGTTTGGTTTCCGGGTCGTATTGAAAAAACCAGCTCTCATCGCCTGTAATAACTCGATCAAGCAGCGTGGGATCGTTTTCCACTTGTTCCAAACAGTCTTCTGCGACGGTCATTCGATGCTGCTTTTGCTCCTCGGAAAGGTTCCTTGGAACCATCTTCGCGCACAACTTTCTCATCCCTAAATCGTCGGTTAAAATTTGTCTGACTGTTTCACGGTTCATACCCAGTTCCGACGCCAACATTCGAACTGTTAAACGCCGATCTTCACGGATCAGGGCGCGCACACGCTTCGCATTCGTGTCAGTCCGCACCTCGACTGGTCTCCCGCTCCGCGCCTCGTCTTCCACGCTTTCACGCCCCTCCTTAAACTCTTTATGCCATCGAAACACCTGGGCACGACTAAGAGCACTATCACCATGCACTTTTACAATTTTAGCGTACGTTTCCGAAGCTGTTTCGCCCAATTTGACGCAAAATTTTATCGCGACGCGTTGTTCTTGATTTCGTTTTTCCATTTTCGTGACGAGCACCACGAACACACGTTTACTCAACACCACAGAGCAGGCGAACTAAACAAGCTAGAGCGATGGCAAATATATCAATGGAGAGGGGAAGGATGCTGAGAGAAGGGAAAGGGAATTTCAAGGTCGCAGGGTTACCACAATCGCGGCAATATAATCAGTCTTATTACTTAATTGTCACACCTCGTAACTGCCTTACAATAATGAGCTAAGACACTCCGAAAGGATTGGCTGGAGGAAGCATTGTGATAGCCTGCAGACTCTACCAGAGGCAACTAGACTCCAAAAGCACCTCTCCACAGACTCCTTGAATAGAGTGGGTCTTGTTAGAAAGGAGGGTGGCTCATACACCTGTAACCATGAAGAAGCCTTGAGATGTCTAATCAGCGAGCTTTCCAGGGTCAAGCCTCCAGACAGCTTATATCCTGGATGCTGTGTGCAGGACCGTTCCAGACTGTTATTCCCAGAGCCTTTTTGGGAAGGAAGATCTTTGATCGGGACAATGTAAAAGGGCAGTGACCTCTGAACACTACGAAATGAAATTTTCCCGGCAATCCTTCACAAGTGCCTAGATTTGGTCTGTCTCAATTGAGGATACATTCCAACCACCAAGTAGTGGCGGTTTTTATCCCTAAACAAGGCAACAGGTCAATGGAGCTGCCAAAATTATTGTATAGACTGATAGATCTACAGCTGTTAACCTTTCTATTGAAAACGATGGAAAGGCTGTTAGGCCTTCGTGTTAGGTGAACTGGAGCTCACCCTGCCCCTACATAGCTGTCAGATCGCTTACTCAAAGGGAAAATCAACAGGGCTTACTTTATATTCTAGTCAGCAAAATCGAGAAAGCCTTCCTAGCTAAGGAAACTGCCTTATGTGCGTTCCTTAACAATTGGTACTTTCGAGATTCTATTTCTAGAGTACTAGGTCGCAGAAACCTAGATGGCCAGACAATTGAGTAGATAAATGCCATGCTTGTAGGGAGGGACATTTCCTTTGCCCTGGGTGTTTCATCCACACGAATCTGATTTCAATGTGATCAACTTTGCAGATGATCTTGCCATCGTGGGAAGTTTGAATTCACCACCACATAAGTCATAAGAAAACACTCCGAGAAAACGGTGTATACGTTACAAATTGGACCTAGGTCTTATTTCAAACCAGGACACGACAGTTGAGTACATAGAGTTAGTAAAATATCTGAAAGTAATGCTGGACAAGAGACTGAATAGGAACGCTCAATTGGACTACGCAATCAGTAAAGCTACTAGGACAAAATGGTCCTTTTGGGTAAGACATGTCGTAAAACCTTTTGTTACTTATGGTGGCCCAAGATCAAACATATCACAGCAATCCTCAAGTGCAGCAGGCTGCAGCGGAACTGTCCCACAGTACTACGTGCACAACATCTAGGTGAGCGGTCGGCAACCTATGGTGCTACTTTGTGAAACGCGAGAAGGTCTCTGCCATTTCATTTTCATGCGCGACTGTTATAGAGGCATGCACACTTGCTTTTTTGATACATTTGTATCTTAGTTCACAAACGTAAGGAATATACGATATCGCCCCCGCGTACACGGTTTACTCTAACCTCGATATATAGATCCCCATTCAGTCATTCACATACAGACCGCCGGCAGACCGTGGCCTAAAGGTTTCACGCCTTGAGGCCGAGCATCACCACACATAACCGGCCGCTAACTGAATGGCGCCTGCAGTCCAGGAAAACTGACAAAAATCTTTAGTTCTGTGGTTATATATGGTCAGTCTGGGCTCGAATATCTGAATGTCTATTCAGTCTGAAGTTGTCGTTGAGGCTAAACTGACGTCTTCGCCTGTGTGTGTATATAGGGAATCATCAGGTCACCTGCAGTCCACGGCCTGCCAGGCGGATGCCTCAAGGCCCCATTCTTAATGTGTGGCCTGCCGTACCTGCCGACCTGGTCTGAAGGGTCATGGCCTGCGGGGGCATGTAATGTCAAAATACATGTTTTCAAATACAGTAAGTAGAGTAAAAAAAATACTGAAAACATGCCCAAGAAAATTATAAAATGAGAGCTCAAAGCAGTAAATTTCTATGTTGCGTGCAATCTTAACCCTCCTATTCTAAAAATAGTCACAAGTCACAACGCAATCACAAGTGTTTGATGAACTTGGTCAGCTTGAAGGCCTATACTAAATGAAAAGAAACGCAAAAGCGAAGTAGAAGTGAAATAGACGTAACTTCTATCAACATTGACATAGACCATAATAAGAAAAATAGACCATAGACCAACATAAGAAAAATTCGTAAGAAGTAAGCGCGAGTTGCCAAACCCTTGTGACTTATGACTGTTCACAATTTTAGAATAGAGAGTAAGTCCTCTCGGTATTACGAAATCCTTGTGTATCTTATCTACAAAAAGGCTTGTTAAATATAAAAGGAAAGCTAACACTTTCATTCAAACGTATATCATAATAGTCATCAATATAAAGGGAGTTTTCAAGTAACAAACTTGTTACTGCGTCCGGGAATGAATGGGCGCTACAAATAAACAACTGACCCTCCTTTTTTAAAAGACTGATCGATTCCTCAATTGTTATCTTACTCCAGTAGATTGAAGTATGTAAATTGTTTACTCGAAAAAGTAATAACAACTCGAAAATCGCAATTAATTTCAAAATTTTAAAAAGCAAATTAAATTTATATTTAAAAAAAACGAAAGATAATATAAAAATTCCCATGAAGAAGCTGACCTCACCTTCTAGAATACGAAGTTCGATTAGCAGATAATTCCTGGAACTATCCAAGTGTTTTCGCCTTCGATCACTTCCGCTATTTGCTTGTCAATTTCTTATCATCGAACAACAGCTACCTGTAGATAGTCACGTCACTGTTCATTTTTTGGACTGAATCAAGTAGGGAGAGCGCCCAGGAGGGTCGAGATGTAGCTGCTCACCTGTATACGATGCAGGCAGACAGTTGGCAACACACACTCTAATCGCATATAGCTGCGTTTATCAGATCTTGATATATACCGTCGCAGTGTCTAGACGATTTTTATGCCATTTTTTGTCGCTTATCAACAAACACTATGATAAAAAAAAGAACAATTTTAAACAAGAGATTCAGACGTTGTCATAACGTCTTTTATTAGACTAGATAAGGCGCTGAGGTGCTGCTAAGCTTTCAGCGTGATATATTGACCTTCACATTGAAGATATGCTGTCTTTCGAGTCAAAGAACTTTGATATCACAAAAATCCCGTTGCGAAAGGGCGACTCGGCGTTCAAATTCTGTGCTGTCCAAAAAAGACAAGTCTAAAATTAGCCGGTGATCCATCTCGTGAAGATTTGTATTGAATCTCTAAATTCATATTGCGCACTAACAAATTTGTTATCTACAAAAATCCCAGCTATCTGCGCTTTATATAACACTTATCCCCAATCCAGTCGCACTTTGTATATAGCCAATCGCCAGCCAACCCCGCTGCCGCCGCCATCCAGACGAAGCAGAGTTATAGCGCTCTCGCCCTCGAGAGTCCGAACTCCAAGTCAAGAGCCAAAGCCCAGAATTGAGGTTAATCGCATTTTGCCCCCCGCCAAGATCGACTAGCTGACTTGTGTGATAAACTGGATTTTGAATTTAATGAGCCGATTTTTCTCTAATTCGGACACAAGCTGATAAGCCGTTTTCTATAAAAATTCTCATCTGGTGCAAACCGGTTTGCCGCCATCGCAAACGAGCGCGGCCTGATAGCAGCGTTAATTTAGCACGAAGACTAGACATCTGACTTTTGTATGGAATTGTGGTGGCGAGAATATTGTTTATTACCCTCAGGCGGGGCCGGACAAATTGTTGCGCAAAATGTTAGGAGGAAGTTCATTGATTTTTATGTTTTCATTGATTATCGTGCCAAAGGTCACCACTAGAACAGATTCTATAATAGTGTTACAAAATAGAGTTGTGGGAGATGTGCGATTTACGTCTTCGATTGGAATGTTGATGTTTCCTTTCAACTAGCTCTTGATTGATGGTTAATCGACTTAATCAAATCACTTGATGAAGTTTTTGATAAATCATTTTACAGGGAATTTTTTCTTCATTGGGTGACGTCTTTCTTTTGTGACAACTTAGTGGCAGTTGTGTTGATACCTAATGTCGTACTTAAAGGTAAAGAGTCTTCTCTGTGAAAGAAAAACGAATTGAAATATCAATATGTATGAAGAAGTGGCAGTTACCACAATGATATGATGAATAAAAATCCTTAAGCTATCCTTGAATCAGTTATAGGTGTAAAGTCACATCGTAGCTTTAAGAATTGAATGTTTCAAAAATAGTAATTCAGAATAATCCGGATAGCCACGTCCATAAGAAAGTGTTCATCACATCGAACAGAACTAATCCGCTTTTTAAGATAAGGAGCAATAAAATCGACTAAATACTATATATCTATCAAGAAAAAAAAATGAAGAAATTTTATTTAGATAACTATTGAAAAATAAATCATGTGGTTAAGGAACTGAACATCTAGTTTCAAGCCATTTTTGTCTAAATAAGACTAAATGTTTAAATGGCATATTTTTAATAGAAACATATCAAAAGAAGAGATTGATAACGACTTTAGATACTAGCGTTTGCAGATGATATAGTTACAATCGGAAGCAAAGCTCAAGAAAAGAAACCTTTTCAAGAATTGTAGAAAGGTCACCATAGTCTTAGACATTGACCAAGAAAAAATAGAATATCAGCTAAGAATTTGCGAAAGGAAAATCCTAGCAAGAATATTTAGTCCTGTAAGAGTTAACCAGAGTTAACCTCACTCTTCAGCATCAGCCAGAAAACCTTAACAATCCTTGTGAAACAAAAACTAGAACCTATCACGGAAGGCCTTATAGGAGAATATCAAGCTGGTTTTAGGACAAACAGGTCAACATCGGATCAACTGCTGACCTTAAAGCAAATTCTGGAGAAAACCTGGGAAAGGAATGTAGCTATACATATAGCAGATATTTGTCGACTTTCAACAGGCATATGACTCAGAAAACAAAGAGAGAAATATAAGTCCCCTCAAAGTTGGTACAAAATGATGCGATCAAATGCGCAACAAATGGCTCACTGGCGAAGGATAGGATCCAAAATGTTTTGTTATAACAGTTCGAAGTATGTCATGGACTTTGACAAGGAGATGGACTGGCCCCCATGCTTTTCAACGTGGCCCAAGAATGGGTGATAAGGAAAATGTCAGTCCAAGAAGTGCATCAATAGCTACACCGTCGTCTGATGAGCCTTACGTTCGAACTCTAAGTGCGAAAGGGGGCTATAGGGTATGGGGTGAGCCAAGCTGGTTAGTCAGGAGGATCTGAATTTCAGTAGAACAGTCTCTATGTAATAGCGCTAAAGTATAGAGAGGGCTGCTATATTCCTATGGTAGCTTAAAGGAACTATAGAGGCGCGAAAGGTGTCATCACCAGTGACACGATTTTGAACCTTGTCGAGGCCAGAGAAGATGGTTTTTGAGGCGCCTGACCAGATATTGTCGAAGGCGTAGGAGTAACGCAAAGTATCGTCATCAGATAGAATTGACCCGTAAAGAACACCGGCCGAAATAACGTGGACTTTGGACTTGACGCCGTACAATACTACCTTGATTGAACAGCCACAAAGGAAGCTGTTAATCCATTTCGTTAGATCTAAGTTTATTCCAATAGCTTGGAGTTTGGTTAACAGAACAGGATGCCATACTCTGTCAAAAGCCTTTGATATATCCAGAGCAACTAGACCAGACTCACCAAAGCGGTGAATGCTTTGGTTGATACAACGAGATCGACATTAGACTATTTTTGGTATCATGAATTTGTAGGGTATGCGATTATCTATATCTATTATAAATACATTTTGCCGTAAGAATTGCCATTTTGAAGATTAAAAATAGTCATGTGCCTCCAAAGGCAGCCCTATAATAAGGCATCTCGCCAGCTTAACCGGTTAATAATAAGGTAAAGTTCCACTTAGGTGTGATCTTCGTCTAGCGAAGTGCCCCTCTTGTTCACCTGGTAGTCTGGAGTTCCCTGCGTTACACTCGTTTGTTGGCTGGTTCGCGGGAATCACTTGTTTCAAGTGGCATAACACTCGGACGAGGTTCTTCTTCTTTAACAGTTCTACAACTGGCATCCGGTCCTGGCCTCTCGCAACTGCTATCTCCACCGATCTCGATTCTGAGTCGATGTCATCCAGTATGGCATCCCTAAACTCTGAGCGTCCTGGACTACGGCATCCTTAAAGCGGAGATTAGATCTCCCTTACCGCAGAGACGGACGAGGTTATCTCCCGCTAATTTCAAAGCTTGCGGCTCATTTGGTGATAATTTTAATAGCAGAATATCTTTTTGACTGGACTTGGTCACGATTCACTCCGAACGAATTTTGAGGACGGAATAAACTCAACAAGAGAGGCTTCGACCAGCCAAAGACAAAGAATAAAAAAAGCACATCACATTTCCAACGAAAGTATTTCACAAGTCATTACCTAGCCATTGCAATGTAAAGACCTCCATTTTCCTAAATTTGCAGTAGAACTTTTCGATTACCATGTAGGCGGTTACACAAATCATTGAAGAATTCTTGAGTTACCTGAGTAACCCCTCGCTAGTTTTCCCGGTGGGTTATTATCAATCACAATTACACACACATGGACATTTCTCAATTCCCTTATTTTATGGGGTGGGCTCTATATGTGTATGCATTAATCAATTTCCGCCTAGAAAATATTACAGATACTTATGTAAGGATATAAATTCAAACCTATAACGTCCCGTTTACATCCCAAAAGCAAAGTGGTCACGCAATTTTTTTCTGGCACACAAATTTTCACGATTTTCTCTCTTTCGGGTTGCACAAACGTGCTAAATAGAGAGAGAGAAGCATACAAACTTCTATGCGAGTTCCAATTTGCATTTCCACTTTGCGTTCGGGATGTAAACGTTCCTAAAATCTGTACTGGATTTTACCTTATATGTAATCATATGAGTAAAAGTACTCGGTCATCGAGTACTGATGTGAGTAAAATCGAAGGCCCAATACTCATATGCGTAAGGAATCGAGTACCGATTCCGAATCTTTATTAATTAATAACGACCTGCAGAGAGGTCTAAAAATACTTTCATTCTAAATGAAATAGTATGCGGTAAAGCAGAAAGTTCGTCTCCTAAGTCATGTTAACGTTGAGGCCCGTCTGCTACTATACTGTATTCTCTTCTCTCTTCTCTAGAGTCTAGATGCACAGCTTCCAATATGATCCTACCTAAAGGATTTACCACGATACCATAAAAGAATCAATTGGACTTCGCTATAGTTTTGGAACCTGATTTAACATGTACGGAATAAAAACTCGCTTACATTTAAGTTAAATTTTTGTTGGTCGTCTATTCGAATAAATTTACTTCATTACCACGTTCATGCATGCAATCCGTGTAAATAAAGCTACGTGCATGTCAGATAAGCATGACTTTTATCAAGATTAATACAGAGTCTGCAGCAACAATTAAAAAAAAATTAAATAAAATTATTACATTTTAAGGTTAGCATTAAGAATGTTTGCTTTGTTTATATTCAACAATTTCACAATTTTAGCAGTAAGTACACAATGTATTTATTACTATGAATTTTTTTTTTGTTGTAACAATTCAATGACCAGAAACGTAAAAGAAAACTGCAAAAGTCACCTTGAACCTTTGATAAGGCATTTTCTAGGTATCGTCGGGCTAATCAAAAAATAATATAGTGAGTATGGCGCAATTAAAGGAAATTCATATATAATACCCCGTGTGGTTTGGGTAGTGTGCACACAGTTCCACTGTTTGAGAGGTTTATGAGTGCGCGGGCGCTTCTTCCTCCCCTCGCAAAACAAAGATCTAACTTTAACTAGTTTATCGCTAAGCAAGAAAGTTTCCTTATCACCGAAAAAATCATTTGACGAGTGTACATGATGTATATAATATAAAAGTATATAAAAGCCAGTAAAAATGCCATCAGCAGAAAAATATTTGTTATCTGGATGCCATACACAAACTCTTAAGCATTTAAACGTAAAAATTTCGTTAAAGCATTGTAAACGCTTTGTAAACGCTTTTCTACATCCGAGCGCTTTGTAATTGCGACGTGCATTACAGAGTCACTATTTTTTCACACTATATCTGGTTAACGCGGGATTAAATGAATATTCTCTCAATTTTTAAAAATTTGTTTTTTACTTTTATTATGTTGAATTAACTTTTTTTTGTTTAACGATGTTGTCTTTGGCTTAAAGTATAATTGCACTCGTGGCCAAAAATTTTATCTTTCAGAAAGCGTTTTTCGTATTCGTTATTTTTATTTCTATTTATTTACCCTTTTTAAAAGCCCCGCAAAGATATAATAAATAAAATTTACTTTCACTAAAAACTTTTAATTTAAATTACATCCGTGCAAAACGATAAATTAATTAATGCGCGCGTGCGTGCGCAGCACAGGTGACGACAATGACGGATTGGCTGCTGCACTTGAATTCATTATTATCGAACACGAAGCGTTCGACAATCCATGGGGTCTCACCAGCGATATTCTCCCCGTGTGCTTTTGGGGTTTCCCTATTTTCGGAAGAATCGCGGGTTGTGTGGTGTACCCAAGGCAGATTATCATCCCAAAGGCAGAGCCCCATTTATTTTTAAACATCGCTGACACTGGGTCTTGACTGTTTTTGGATTTGGCTGTTATGGGGTCCCCAACGAAGATCGGAGGGGAGCGCGATTTTTTCATTTGCTTGAAGGGAATTATGATTATCGATGTTGGCTTGAAATGAGGAATTGATTCTGTTTGGGGAAGTTGTTGAGATATTCTATGTATGGTTATAGAATTATGCCAAGGCTTCAAGTTGAAGCTGGAGAAACCGTGTCCCTTTCATCTGAACATGGGTATCCATCGGCCCGGGTAGCTCAGTTGGTAGAGCGTTGGACTTTTAATCCAACGGTCCAGGGTTCAAGTCCCTGCTCGGGCGGCTCGATTTTTTTTGTTTTTTTATGATGAAATTATAAATAAAAAACTCAATTTCAATATTATTCAAAAATTAAATTCATTTTGGGCGTGGATTTCAAATTTCTTGCTTGCTTTTATGTGTAAAAACCAAGCTTTGAACTACGAGTTTATCATGTCGTTCTGGGCATGGTGCAATGTCTGGTAGTAACATTAGTTTGAAGGATAGAAGAGATTATTATAGGTAAGAGAGGCGCAGGGAAGTGCTCGTCGAGTAGATGCCCAGCTGGAAAAGCTGGGAGCGCTGCTCAGGGGAGCTTGTTTTGAACGCTGTTAAATATACTCCCGACGAAGCATTGCTGGAGTTTTTATAAATTTTATAGAAGGAAGAAAACAGGCGATTATGTGACCATAATGGGTGACATTAGGGTGTACTGGAGTGATCCAAACGCTCCTGCAACGTGACTTTGAATCAATTGATTGGAAGTTTAAGTAAGAAGAAGTTGGAAGTGCGAATCAATCCTTTTTCTGATTGCTCCAATCAGCGCTTCTTACGATGTGCTGAGGAACTGGAAAATCTTCCAAATTTCGTAAACGCTGGATAAGCGTTAGAATATAAATTGTGAAGTGAAATACCTTGTGCTTTGGCTGGACCAATACTTTTATTTCAATAAGCTGCTCTTGCCAAGGCAAACAAGTTGTTTCATATGACCAAAAGACTTTTTTTATAGCAGACACATAAGCCCACGGGTCAAGGTGATATGCTGTCAAGCCTTGGTCAGATCAATTTTAATTTATGGCTGCCCAGTATGGTTCAACATATCCCCTTTATATGGAAAAGTTCCGGTTTTCGACAGGCGTGCTTAAGGTTGTATCGGACACCCGCATCTGGCTTCACGAAGCTTCACGTCAAAACGGTTTATTCGAGGCCATATTGCCAGAGCGATGAAGAACGACAATCCACTCATTCGGGGAGCATTCTACCCGAACCCAAGATATCACAAAGCATCTGGGAATGCGGATTTATTACTCCAGGGGTATTTGTTTACCTGGATTCAAAACGAGTGGTCCAAGATATATCGGTGGTGCCTCTTTTCTACTATTTGAGGTACAAGAATTTCAGAAAGGGAGAAAAAAGATGCCTCTAATGCCAGAACTTTGTACTGGTGGTTGGCGGACGAATAATTATTTCCTTAAAAACTCTAGACAGCTTAGCTTGTAATTTAGTTTTAATTATTAGCTTAGGGCTTAGATAAGATCTACCTCTAGCTTTTACCTAGTAATAAATTTAAATTTAAGTAAGCTTAGGTTAGTGGTGCGAGCTTCAACGAGCTGTTATTTGTCACAACTCGAGCCGATGTCCGATCTTTGGCAGTTATAATCATCGTTGGAAAGACCAAGACTCATATCGCAAATGTTTATGCGCCAGCCGAGACCAGCCTGGACGTGAACGAGAAATTTTACGATCAGCTTTTAGGCGGGCCGCACACTTGTGCGACATTTATTGCAATGAGAGAAATGCCGCAATGCGGTAATTACTGCAATGCAACAAATATCGCATGATCCCATTTGAAAAGCACGCAGAGTGCTGTTGTAGCCGCACATCAATGCGACCAATCGAAATATTGCATTCCAACATGAAGGAAATATCGCAAAGAGATAGAAACGTCTTCCTTCATTGCAATATTTACAGCATGTTGCATTGCGATTTTGAGGATTGACTTGATCGGAAGCGTTTATTCAAAAATTCAAAAATGAATTAAAAGAAAATTAAGATTTCTTTAAAAAATACCAATTTGCAGGCATTTTATCTTCGCTAGAACCCATTTCGTTAAACATGCTTATATTAACAGCATCATACCTTGCGGTAAATGTCGCATAAATATACGGTTTCAAATCTCCGTACAGTAATTACCGCATTGTGGAATTTATCTCAATGCAATAAATGACGCACAAGTGTGCGGCCGGCCCGCCTAACAGACGCTGGATACGACACCTCGAACCAAATTAATAATACTCGCGGTGGACTTTAACGCGCATCCAGGTGCAGATCGGATCGGGCCAAATTCATCCGGCAACGACTCGGCGATGATAGAGTACGTTATGATCAACACAAGATTTCGATCGACGCTCAAAGACGTATGTGCGATGTGCGTGCCCGATTGCAGATCGGACCATTATCTTGTTCGAGCGACATTACAGATGCAAGAAAACGGCGCCAGCTCCAGTCAAGAAAAATTGGGCGTGTCCATCAGTCCATCAGGCGAGAGTTTCAAATAGCATTATCCAACAAATTCGCGGCGCTCGTAGTACCGGACGATATCGATGTAGAAAAAAGGCGATTATCGGAGTCGATTGTGGAGTGTGCAATGGGATTGTGTCCAATCATCCGTAAACGGACGCAGCCATGGATCTTGGACAGCTGTCTGGACCTCATCGATTAGTGGAAAAGAATAAAACAGTTCGATTTCGAGCAATACCGACGATTGATCAAAGAAGTTTGACAGAATATGAAATCGGAACGAGAAGCCTAATGGAATAACGTCCCGGTCGACATGGAAGAAGCGGCGTAGAGGCACGAGAACCGTACGTTGTACCAAATCGTTGTCTTACCCATTTAAAACCCGCTTTCGATTGCATCGATTCTAACAGCTTATGGAGAACCTTGAAAACCGAACACGTGCCATTGAAAACCATCCAACTTCTCCAAGCGTCGTACGGTCAGCAGCGTTCGTATTCGGAGCGACTTCTCCGAGGAATTCCCGATTCAAACAGGTGTCTGAAAGGAGACGACGCAATTATGCGTGACGCATTCGATGGACCTCGCCGATACGACAACAAAAACTTCGTAGCCGAGTTGATGTTCGCAGAAGATAGTGCCGTCTTCGCCAACACCGATGCAACGCAACGAACTTCTTATACAACCATCGCCCGGTCATACAGGTCAAAAATCAATCTTGGAAAAGACTTTGGTTTCGCTCACAACGGACGGATCGAAAGCCAGTGTTCACCTCGATGGAACCCAAATCGAACAGGTTCCGATGTTCAAATATTTGGGATCATTGGTTGAGTTAAGAAAATGGCATCGACGGCCGACGTTTACAGCCGCCTCGTCCAGGCAATAGCAATATTCGCCTCGCCCAAGTGGCGCATACGGATACGAACAAATATTTCCATCAAAACAAAAGTACGCCTTTATCGAGCGTTGATCTTTCCGATTCTTTTGATGGAACGGAAACGTGGGCTCAAGCCAGATGTCAAAAAGCTCGAGGTCTTCCAGATGCGATGCATGAGGCAGATTCTCAATGTCTCTCTCACTCCGCGATTGCCTTTGAAACGCGACAGTCAGACAGTTGCGATCAACAGGCACTGATCGAAGAAGAAATACAAAAACGTCGACTACGGTGGTTTGGATATGTTTGCCGAAAGGATGATAACCGCTTGCCAGGTAAATTTCTCTGAGAAAACCGTCTGGCAGACTGAAGAATTCAGCAAATGACACCGAAGGAAACCTAGCTAAAGAGCATCGAGGGAGACTTAAAGAATCAACGTTTATCAGTTACTGGAACTCGCGACGGCGCCAAAAATCACCAAGAATGGAAACAAATCGTTAATGGAGGTCGAGACGCAGCAGCACCAATCGCGGATCCAAGAAGAGGAAGAGATTAGTGGCAAAGGCTTCCTCGAACTTCTGGAGTCTGTTATCTAATTCACGGTTCATGGAAGTTTTTTGTCTCAGCAAAGTTGATCCGAGGAAACATTTCTCAAACATTTAAACTTTTCTGAAATCGGCACTGCTTATCGACAATCAATATTATCATTGTAAAAAATTATTTATTATAAAATCAAGAATCCTTATTTCTACATATTTTCAAATGCAATATAAATATTTAACATACATTTAATATCACTGCTAGACTGTTAACTTGGAGTCAACACTGTCTACTTTGTGAAATTATTACAAATTACCTTCCAACTTCAAAATAATCCATGTTCCTACGGATTTATCCGTGCAACAATGTACAAATTTCAATAACTGCAATAAAAAAGCGGAATCTTATGTAAAATATTCAGGATGTTGCTTTATTTCCTCTGCCAAACGCTTCTCCAACAACGGTCTAATGGATCTATCCGCAGGCACATTGCAACTAACATAAACTTGCCGCTTGAGCCTTTTGGCCAACTTTCCAGCCAGCTCCTGTGATTCACATCCTAAAAGCGGACCTAATGCTGTAGTACCTACGACGCCGTTGCCTGTATCAGGCATGGAAATCGCCACTTCATCCAAGGTTTCGTTGTTGTGGTCCCCAATGTAGATGAATGTCTGGCCAATCATTTTTAAGACCCGAAAAGAAAACCGGCATTCAGCCACTTCCGCCGTGAAGTAATGACTGGTGAATAGCGATGTTTCTGGCTGTTCTGGCATTTTAGTATCTGAAATAGAAGAGGTGGTTAACGATTTATTATAATTTTATTAAGAATTTTCGCACGAAATTATTTTGTTTATGTCAAGAAGACCGCGGAAATCTAACCTAACTTTTTCTTTGCCACAAACTGACAATTCTCGGCAGAAAAATGCTTCTCATGACAGTTTAGCCGAGGCGCATTTTGTTTTAGTTTTGAGTAATTTTCATAGAATGCGCTTTGGTACGTTGAAAGAAAACCGTTATATATCGAGAAGGACATTTTTTCCTTGTTTTCGTGACCATGTAAAGATGTCGCAAGTATATACAACTTAATAAAAGAAAACGTCCTTCGAAAAAATTCATTTAATATAAAAACCAAAAATAAATGACAATAATGAAAACGATTCCCTTCTGAAGAACTCTTGAATATTCTTTCTTATCCTCCCCCCGGGATTTGGATGTTATGAAACGTGTAAAGAGGTGGTCTCCGGAGGGCTGAAGGCTCCTAGGGTTTGGGGCAATCACCAACATTTATCCTGCGCCCTTTTCATATTTTATATCATTTCCCTTTGTATTTGCTCCCCGCAAGGTAGAAATTTTGCGTAAACTTCCCCAACTCCAGGAATTCGGAGATTTCTCTGTTCAAAAAGCGATCAAAGGGAAATGCGTCTTCAGTTCTTTGTTTTTGCCAGGCTTCAGGTTGATTCTTGGCTGTCGTCGTTTTGCCTTTCTTCAAAGGGACTTCCACCACGCGGGGCTCAGTGGCAAAATCATCTTTGTCGACCTTTTTGCTAATGAAAAGGGTTTTTCACTTTGTGTGCTGCTCTTCTCTAGAGCCTTTTTGAGGGTTTGCGAGATGGGTGGCTCCTGGAATGCGAGAGCTGGGCTGTGAGTTGGGAATTAGGGAACTCAAAAAGGTAGAAAAATTGAATGACGGAGGAAAAAAACATGAAATGAATTGATTAGAAAAATTTCAGGAATTTCCTTTCTTAGTTGATAATTATGTTCGCTGAAGCAGTTAAGCAGCCACAGTTAAGTAAAAGGTTAAGGGTTGGGGGGTATAAAGTGGAAAGGAGGGGCCTTGATAGGAAGATGGAGTATTCAAATTTTTCTATTCCGTTTTTTAGTGGTTTCTGGTTTGTAAGTTTGATCCATTTGGTAGAGCTTATTCCTACGTGTTGTTTAGACAATCCTATTACACTTTCTTACTATTAACATCGATGACATTCTTTACGATTACAACAAATGTATATTACTACCTTCACTATTATTTCATTTTGTACAAAGATAACAAGTTCAGCGAATCATTAAAATAATAGTCTTTCAGCGAATTGCTAATTGTACACGAACAAAAGACACATAGGATTAGAAAGTACACGTAAATAATAAAAAAACACTATCATTGCTTTAATGTGAAATAGTTTTTGTTGAGGATTAGCTAACCATAAATGTAATTATATGACAAAGCTGCATGCAGGTGCCCACTTGTGGCTTATTTATGAAAATTCATGCTATAAGTACTTTTGCGTAAGTTTGTGGTATTGTTATAGAAACACTTGTTGGTGCTCTTTACTATAAGGTTTCTAATATTTTCCCTACTGTTTAACACGTTGAATACCATAGGGCAGGGGTCAACGGTGAGGTAAGTTTGTTCGTAGGGCCATGGGGGTCACCAGTGAACCGAAGCCAAGATTACTAAAAACACAAAATTCGAGTAAATTTCCAATGATTTTAAATTTTTCTATTTACCATGGTTACTGAAATGGTGTAAAGAAACTAATGCAATATAAAGCAAACGGAAATAGTAGATTATTTACACCGGGAGCGGCAAAAGTACGGCAACGGTCCGATATTTCTTGAAGGGTAGGCAGAGGCGTATGTACAAATGGTGCACTTGCACCGGGCGCAATTCCAGAAAGTAAGATTTAAAAAACAATAAAACTTGGAAATAGTGTTCTAGTGCCTTCATTGCCATATATTAAAGAAACTACACACATCATCTTCTGCATAGCGAAGCCAATCCAATTCCATTTCGTTAGTCTGATTTCGTCGTTTATTCTTCTTTCATGGTCGGCACTGTGCCATAGTTCTTGATTTGTAATTCGTACTAGTCGTACTATTAAAGATCTCTAATTCGGCAAGAAACATCTGGATCGTCTCTGTTCTGAAATTGTTGAAAGCGCTGTCCAGAAAGGCTGTTAAGGTAAACCAATTTTTTTTCTATGCAAGATTCTAAAGTAGAAACTAATACATGCAATGCAGTGACCATCTATTATGGGGTCGTCCATTAATTACGTGAGGCGTTTAGGGGGGGGAGGGGGTCGAGCCGAATCTCACCAAATCTCACCTGGGGGAGAGGGGGAGTCTCGGCAAATCTCACGTATTTTTTTTTTTTTTAAACACAGTGTAAAATTTCGCGAAAATTGGGTTAAATTAATTAAAACGTGTTTCTCCACTAAAGACCCCCATTGACTTACAGGCCGGCCGGCAGAACTAAGCTTGACTCAGTCTAACTGAGGGATGAGTCTGACAGGCCGTGGCATGTAGGTAAAGTCCCTACACACACAGGCGAAAACGACTGCTTAGCATAGCAGGTTATTAATTCAAGGGCAAAAATGCTCATGGCCCTAACGAAAGCTTCAAGCCTCACGCCGTGAAGACAAAAGAGCAAAAAAGCGCAAACGCGATGGTGGATGGTTTTCACGACTAGCTCGCGCCTTGCTTTCCGTTCCGAGTGCATACGGTGTGAATTCTTAGTGAATAGAAGTTCGGATCTTCAGGCCCGAACTGACGATAAATGCGAGTTTCGTCAGCTTTCTTGAACTGCAGGCCCCATACTAGTGATGAGCAAGACTAGTCTTGCACATTTAGCAAGACCAAGAAATACCAAGACAAGACAAGGATAAGTCAAGACTGCAAGATCAGGATAGCAAGGCTTTTTGCTCATCACTAAGGGGCAAAAGTTTTCCAGTAATGAGCAAAACGTCTTGTCTTGCAGGACAAAGACAATTCAGCAGGACAAGGACAAGACTGCAAGACTTTTTGCAAGACTTTTAGCAAGACTTCTTCGAAGGCTTTTTGCTCACCACTGCAAGACTTTAGGCATTTAGTGATGAGCAATGTAGTCTTATTTTGTCCTGTCTTGTCTTGTTCCTGCTTTGGCCTTGCTTAATGTACAATAAAAGGAAGAATTGCAAGAAAAGTCTTGCTCATCACTACCCCATACAGTTGGCGGCCAGTGAGTGTTTAGGGATACTTGGCCTCAAGGCGAAAACTTTCAGGCCACGGCTTGCTGGCGACCTGTGTGTAAATTGGGGCCTTAAGATAGGGGTAAATCCTACACAAAAATTGGTTGTCGATTGTCAAACGTGTGTCTCGTCAAATGCTGCAGAGTACGAGCCAAGTAACACTGACCCGCAAAAAGGCCCTTAGAATTTAGAACTACTTGTGTGTCCACTACAAACGGAAAAGTGAGTGGAATAGAGGAGGGCAAGGCGTCCAAATTATCAGTTATCTCAAATAAAATCTTGCTCCCAACACCCCCCTTCCGCTCAGATGAACTTTTTACACGCCTTTCACTCCGAATTTTAATCGGATTTCACTACGGTTACGAACAAGGATTTTAAATTCGAGGGCCTTTCCTGCAGTTCTATATTCTAAGAAAAGGCCCACTTTGCTGTGGTTACGACCGTAAATACGTATTTTTATTGTAAATACTAGATTTTTTAAAATTTGAAAAATCTCACGTGAGATTAGGGGGGGAGGGAGTGGGTCGAGCCAAATCTCACGAAATCTCACCAAGGGGGGAGGGGGGGTCGAAAAATCCCAAAAATCACCTCACGTAATTTATGGATGACCCCTATCTAATAATAATATGAAGGCTTGGAGAACTAGATAGAGACTTCTTTTATGGAGATTCGAGTGTATAGTACAATAGATTTTCGGAGCCCAGGATTATGATGGAAGGATTTAGGGTAGGGAGGTGAAGATAACACCGAAAAACATCCTGAAGCATTAAACAGCATTACCGGGAGAGTTTTGTGAAGTTAAACAGCAAACAAACTCAGCACAAAAGCAAGATTGCACAAAGACAGGGATGGCGATTTGCAATTAGTGCATTTGCACCGGGCGCAATTTAAGCAAAAAAGAAAGAAAAAAATATTCCCTTGTCTTCATTTACATATATTAAAAGAACTGCAGAGAATGATTGCGTTTTTCATTGTACTTAACTGCGATCAAAATATGAATAGCTGATCGGGGCGCAATATAGTACACTGCACCGGGCGCAAAAAAACCAAACGCCGGTTCTGAGGGTAGGCTTACGTTGAAACAGAATACGTTGATCTACTAAATCTAAATCGGATCAAATCGGTACGAATCAGATCAAATTAAATCAAATCGAATAAAGTCGCATTTTGTTAGGTCTCCCTTTTTTGGTAGTACCAGGTTGTTCCATGCTAGTTCCAGATTGGTTGTAGAACATCTGCTATAATGCTTAAGTCGGCTTTAAGGAATTTTGGCGGGATGCTATCTTTTACTGCAGCCTTACTAACGGTCATTGCTGAATTGCGGATACTATTTCTGTCTTGGATGGGGCACGAATCGTGATTCTTATTGGCTGTGCATTGCTGCTGTTTTCTTCAGGTTCCTGTAATGTAAGCATACACCGGAGAGGTTACCTGTACAGGTTGCTTGCGCAGGTCGACCACATGCCGGTAGCGTGTATAAGCCTGGTTCGGTATACCGGAGCGGTCTTCAGTTCTTTTTGCAATGAGAGTGAGTGAAGACGACGTTACGAGCAGCGGCTGCCAAGACAGAGACTAGAAAACACTAGCGCGACCTGTGCAGGCGACCGGAGTACACGCACAGGTGCACCGTACCGTACAGATAACGTATTGATTTTGGAATTTATTCTGTGCATGTTTCAAAAAACAGGACAGGTCTATTCCTATACACGCCCAGGTAGACCTCTCCGGTGAATTGTAGCGTGTGTGGTGGCCATAAAAGTGAACCATTCGTCTCTCCATCTTTGAAATTGTTTCTCGGCTTTGCACAGCAGCCTTCCAGCCGTACCGACTGTTTACGGCAGCGGTTTCCAAACTGGCGGGAACGACCCACAAGAGCGCTTAACTTTGAAAGCAATCCTTAGTTTGGTGAAGAATTTCTTTGAGTACGAGTCTGTAGTGACTCGGCAGCGTCTCATTGGACGCGTCCGCGACGAAGTTATTGAACCGGTAAGAGAGAGTGTTGCCGACAATTAAGAGTCCGACGTGAGTGAAACGACTCTACGGAGGATTATGAAGCAAAATTAGAATGAAGTTCTTGCAAAAGTCAAACCAAAGACCATTGACGAGCTCAAAGCTAACAAACGCACCGAAGAAGCTGCTATAACGCCCGAAAAGCTGGCCAATGTTATGCAAGATGTCCAAGAAAGAGCTGTCTTTTGTCTTAATGCTGTCCCACAGAATGTCTACGTTTAATCGTGTACAGTTGATGGCATCGCGGTGGATTTTTTCTAATTGCTTCGATTTTAAGGCGCATAGTTGCTACAACCAAATGGTCGTCACTTCCAGTGTCTGCTCCCCTAAAACTCCTGACATCCTCCAGACAACTTCTCCATCTGCGGCTGACGGCCACGTGATCTATCTGAATTCTAGTTCAACCATCGGGCGATACCCAGGTATCTTTGTGTAACTTCTTGTGACAAAAGTAAGTTCCACCTACCATAAGTTGGTGGGAATTACAAAAGTCAACGAAAAGCTCACCATTGTTATTGGTAACTTGGCTTAGGCCTTGGTTTCCAATTGTTTGTTCAAGGCCGGTGTTGTCACGGCCGATCTGTGCGTTTAAGTCACCCATTAATACAATGATGTCTCCCCTTGGAATAGAGCGAAAAACTTCATTCAGTCGCATAAAGAACTTGTTTTTGATGTCGAACTACCGTAGACCTTCTTACTCTTGTACGCAAGCGCACGGTAATAACCCTTTCAGAAAATGGTGACCAGTTAATGAGGCTGAACCTGGCTTCTTTGGTGAGTATTACGCCAACGGCAACGCCATTCCTACAGATTTCAGTTTCATTTCTGCCAGAATATAACTCACCGTTTGGGCAGATATGTATGTTCCCCCGCATCGGTCCATCTGGTCTCACTAAGTCCCATGACCTTGATTTTATATCGAATCATCTCGTTAAGGACTTTATCCATTCGTCCATCAGCAAGCAGTGTTCTCACATTCTATGGTCCGATTCGTATCCTTATTCGAAAAGCATAGGTCGTCGTCGTGTGTCCATCCGGTTCCGAGGCATTGTCCAATGCGTGCGGTATTATATTTATTAGTTTTTAGATCCTTTCGAATGCTATCTTTGTTTCAAATTCATATCTGGGTCTGGGGTATATTGCGCCAGCATGAAGTACGGATGTTTGTTGCCATTAAGCGCACGATATCAAAGGTCCTGGAAAATTTTTCAATCACTTCTAGGTTTAAACTACATTCTTAATGCCAGCAATTTTACGACCAGATCACGTTCATTGATGTGTTTTCATACTCCAAAAATCCCATTCCCCTCCTGCAAACACTAACAAGCCCCTTTGACTTCCTAAATTAAACCCACAATCATCCGAAACCTTTCAGGTAAACACAAGCAATTACATCACAATTACGTCCTTTTTTGCTCAATCCCTGCACATGCAACCCGACCCGAGGCGACTTAGACCACCGCAGCTCTTTCTGCTCTTTCCTCGCCCGAAACAAGAAGAAAAAAAAGAAAACAATAAAATGCACCAAGAATGCAATAAGGAACGGGAGGAAAATGCACATCAAGGATTTCCTAGAAATTTCGTGTCCCTGCTGGGGCCCACTTCTTCAGAAACCACCGAAAGTGGCCCCGAGGAAAAAGTCATTCGCGGAAACGTCAGGGAGCAAAGACGCCAACCGCAGGCATTGCATGATGCAGGAAGGACTTCCATGTTGATTTTCGCTTCATTGATTGCCGGGACGGATGTGATTAGGATACAAATCCGCCAGAGCGCGTGCGTCGCAATTAAGCAGCGGAGGATGCCGCTGCCCAAAGTGGAGAGTGTCCAGCGGAGATGCTCCAGTTCCAAGAAATGCCAGGTTTGCGGCGGGCTTAATTACCTCCACATTTTGCGGGCTCTCGGCACTTTTTCATTGTGGACTGATTGACACGAATGGGCGGGACTAAACCAGTCTGCACATTGCAGCAGAAGACATTTCTTTGGGATGCAGTGAAGGATGGAAAGGAACGCAAGAATCTATTGTCATTTCTAATGAGGGAGGTTTGCACAGGCCTTGGTCGTCTGGTGGATTCTCAATTAATTGGCTTTCTAACATGCTTCTGAGCGAAGACCATAATTTGACACAAAGTTTACTTAGGGGAATTTTGTGGCTGAGAGGAGCACTCCCCTATTGCAGGACTGAAAAAGTAAAGGCCCCCATACGATACACGGTCCAATTGGTTGTACAGCGAAGTGCGGTTGTACAACCAAAACTATCGATTGTGGGCCGGTCGGCCGATCAAAATACATTGCGCTTATAGGTTTGATGAAAATCTGGTTGTACAGCCAATTTGACCGTGTATGGGGGCCTTAAGAGTTTGGAAATCCAAATCCAATTTTAGATCGTATTAATTTTTGGTATAAGCAAACTCGATTCAAAGTTGTTGTGATTGGTGGTTCTAGTTGACACTTGTTCTTCTAAAGGAAGCTAAGAAAGCAAAGGCTGGAGCATTATCCAAATACCCTTCCATTTATGGTGAAAACAAAGCGGGCGAAGATAGGAGTAATCAAATGGTCAAAAATAAAAGTTCTCTTTCAGTGTTCGACGTTTCGGGTATTACGCTTATTATCACTAACTTATCCTTGCCCAATAAGCTGTTTATAAACATAGCTGAGGTTGTCACAATCAGACCGCCGGTTAACTCATCTCTCATTTTATTGATGTGTAGCATTTCCAACAACCAGGGCTGTCGGATCGTGTTGGGCCCGGGTGGGTAGTCGTCACACAAGCACATACCCTCCTCCGTAACTGGTTATTTGATAACAACTTTTGCTAAAAAGGAATGAAGGTAGGTCACTTCATTGTGAATCGGGGGTCGATGGTGTATAGAACAATATGTGGTGTACTGGGACCTCTCCTGTGGATCATAATGTATAATGATGTACGGCTCGACGAGAACGAACTATGGGCGAACAAAGCTCTCTGAGATATTAAAGCGCGCCCTTAAAGCGCTGGTCTGCCGTTTGCTGAACACAAAACTGAAACCATGCTGGTCAGCAACCTGGAAAAAGAAGTATCCGTAAGAATCAAGTTATGGGAACAGATCATTGACTCATAGCTCGCGTTAAGGTACCTTGGACTGATGTTCGACCAGAGGTTTCATTTTACAACACACTTGAAGATAAAACTTCTTCTACTTGTGCAGCATTTGTCCAAAGGGGGGGGCTCCAACCGATCCGTCGACTCTTGATGGCGAGGATGGTTAGCTCAGTCTAGATTTACGTAATGACAGTATGGCCAGCACAGCAGCATTGAGCAAGAGGGCTAACAGCAGAAAATGGAGGAACGCATACAGATGGAAAAAGATAGGTGCGTGCGAGCAGTGCGTGCGGCATACGCGACGAATTACCGTTGACAGACACTTGCGTGCTTGGGTTCCGGCTAGTTTTTTAGAAATAACTAAAAAATTCAAGCGACACGTCGAGTGCATGCATCTGTTGTGTGTGTTTGTGTATTTGAGACTATAGTGACTGCGGCATTGTGGAAAAATGGGAAGTAGACGAACTTTTGCGTTGTATTCCCTTAGGGGCCATCCATAAATTACGTGAGGTGATTTTTGGGATTTTTCGACCCCCCCTCCCCCTTGGTGAGATTTCGTGAGATTTGGCTCGACCCCCTCCCTCCCCCCCTAATCTCACGTGAGATTTTTCAAATTTTAAAAAATCTAGTATTTACACTAAAAATACGTATTTACGGTCGTAACCACAGCAAAGTGGGCCTTTTCTTAGAATATAGAACTGCAGGAAAGGCCCTCGAATTTAAAATCCTTGTTCGTAACCGTAGTGAAATCCGATTAAAATTCGGAGTGAAAGGCGTGTAAAAAGTTCATCTGAGCGGAAGGGGGGTGTTGGGAGCAAGATTTTATTTGAGATAACTGATAATTTGGACGCCTTGCCCTCCTCTATTCCACTCACTTTTCCGTTTGTAGTGGACACACAAGTAGTTCTAAATTCTAAGGGCGTTTTTGCGGGTCAGTGGCTTGGCTCGTACTCTGCAGCATTTGACGAGCTACACGTTTGACAATCGACAACCAATTTTTGTGTAGGATTTACCCCTATCTTAAGGCCCCAATTTACACACAGGTCGCCAGCAGGCCGTGGCCTGAAAGTTTTCGCCTTGATGCCAAGTATCCCTAAACACTCACTGGCCGCCAACTGTATGGGGTAGTGATGAGCAAGACTTTTCTTGCAATTCTTCCTTTTATTGTACATTAAGCAAGACCAAAGCAAGAACATGACAAGACGTTTTGCTCATTACTGGAAAACTTTTGCCCCTTAGTGATGAGCAAAAAGCCTTGTCTCCTTGTCTTGACTTATCCTTGTCTTGTCTTGGTATTTCTTGGTCTTGCTAAATGTGCAAGACTAGTCTTGCTCATCACTAGTATGGGGCCTGCAGTTCAAGAAAGCTGACGAAACTCGCATTTATCGTCAGTTCGGGCCTGAAGATCTGAACTTCTATTCACTAAGAATTTACACCGTATGCACTCGGAACGGAATGCAAGGCGCGAGCTAGTCGTGAAAACCATCCACCATCGCGTTTGCGCTTTTTTGCTCTTTTGTGTTCACGGCGTGAGGCTTGAAGCTTTCGTTGGGGCCATGAGCATTTTTGCACTTGAATTAATAACCTGCTATGCTAAGCAGTCGTTTTCGCCTGGGTGTGTAGGGAATCAGGACTTTACTTACATGCCACGGCCTGTCAGACTCATCCCTCAGTTAGACTGAGTCAAGCTTGGTCGTGCCGGCCGGCCTGTAAGTCAATGGGGGTCTTTAGTGGAGAAACACGTTTTACTTAATTTAACCAAATTTTCGCGCAATTTTACACTGTGTGTTTTAAAAAAAAATACGTGAGATTTGCCGAGACCCCCCCTCTCCCCCAGGTGAGATTTAGTGAGATTCGGCTCGACCCCCTCCCCCCTAAACTCCTCACGTAATTAATGGACGACCCCTTAGAGATATTGGCGAGCGAAGGCATTTGTCACTAAGATCTCGAATATGTTAGAGGGAAGACAAACTGGGTGGTAGTTGACGCGCTGCGAGTCTGTAAAGTAAAGGCAAATAAAACAAGTCTGCAAAGAGTCAGTGGACCTCAGACTTATCTCAAACGTAGATGGTTTACGAGGGGAAAGTTGGTTAGAAAGTCAGTTCTTGAGTGGAAATTGAAGATATGGAAAATACCTCTTTCGTTTCGAGCACGATGGCTCAGCACTGTGACTGATGACTAGGTATTCAGAATAACGCAGAGCAAGTCTTTTTTACTGTGTGAGTTTCAGATAATATGCGGCGAAACCAGAGACATTTTTCATATTACACGCCCAGTTACTTTCCAGGTGAGTACTGCTACTCACCATAACCGTATTATCCGCCGACTATGCCGACAACAATCTCTTATTGTAGTTCTTCCAAAATCATGACGTTGTTGAAGTCAGGTTTGGGATAATTTTCTATCGATTTCCACCTTTATTTCCTAAAAAACCCAATTGATCTACTCATCTTCAAAAGTCCTACCTTCCACGTCTAAGAGTCCTTAGTGGCCAAACGAAAAGTGAACTTGATTTGGTATACTTATTTCATGGGCACCTGGAAGGATCCGGTTGACTTTTATGTCCTTGTCGACGATCGTTGGTAGGAGTTTCGTTGTGGTGGGGAGAGCTTAGACTCTTCCATATAAAAACATCGTTAGGATATCTGCCTACTAAGCAAGACAGCTATAACACAAAATCGTCTAAGTATGTTATTATGTACGAGTATCCGAACGTGATCAATTACTGAGTTTTCATGCAGAGTTTACCCCTCGGTTAACTCAGAGTAAGCGCCAGTGGAAACGCGGGTTGAGTAAAGTTTCGTTAAATGCAAGAAAACTCCACGAAACATGTAGGATTAAGCCGGGTTTTGCATATCGGTTTGTTTAATGCGTTTACGCACATAGAGTTCAAACGTAAAGTTCGTCGCCCAGATCCACTTAACCATTTATATTCTCCTCTATTCTTCAAACCAAGCTTGCTACTAGACTTGTACCTTGACCTTAACGACATGACAGACTGGTAGTACAAAGAGTGACTCCTAAGCTTGGTTTTATCATATCAAAAAAGAAGCAACGATGTAAAATTATGTATCTGTCAATTCAGTCCAGAACCGTCATGTAAATAGCACCGAGTTAATCTAAGGGGGAAAGCCATTTGTAAACTCAACGTATGCTCTACCCCGGTTCATGGGAAAACAGTAAATGTCAAGTTACCCTACGCCTTCGGCAGGGGATTCCCACGTGCATATACATATATGGCCGTACGGGGATTAACCTTGCCGCTAATTGTATTGTATGTCAAACCAACTTCTGAGTCAGTCAAACAAAGTATTCATGCCAATTCTGAACTACGCTGGAATTTGTTTATTTGTTGGATTTTGGATAATTCGATGTAGGATTATTTGTTGGTGGACATAAATTCCGGGTCCCTTTTGTGCGGTATGTTTTCAATTCGATGCTACCTACATTTCATTTGCTGTTTATTTTCTCGTGTTGTAAGGGCTCGTCCCGTAACATCCTCCCCCTTGGCATCGCTACGGCTGCTGTCAACATAATGGCTGATTGGGACGTATGATGTTACAAATATACATATGTATCTTCTAGTTATGGAGGCTTTGGCGATCCCTGATCTCTCCGGCTTGGTCATCAGGTCTACGGCAAATACGACGACGGAAGGAGGCAATGTCTTCTCTCCCTTGGAATCATCTTTGGGCGGTGAACAGTTGTCAGTTCTTTAGATACAGTTGTCACTATGGATGGCCACCCTTCGGGAAACCTGCGAAAATGTGATGGAAGAAGGCGTATAGCGCTCTGATTCGCTCTATTAAGAAGGATTTGATATCATGAAGGATGGATCAAGGTTTGTTGTACCTATTGGCAGAGGCGGCGTTAGGCGTGGGCGACGTGGGCCACCGCCTACGGCCTCGCGATCCGAAGGGCCTCGCGCCCCAAATATGCATAACTCGGGCGCAACGTAAAAATTTATTCGTTATTGTATTTTATTCGAGATAGCTAACTTTATCTTGTTTTCACTTGTTAACTTTTTTACTCAATTAATTTTAAATATCAAGTTAGCCTATAACTTTATTGTAGATGAAATTTTTTGGAATCAAGTTAGCCATGAGGTTTTTGTTTTTTCTATTATTCATTCGTATGCTGTTTTTTTTTTGAGAAAATAAAACATACATACATATACTAAATTTTCCAAGACTTTATATTATAATAATAGTTTCGATTAAGGCCGCGTTCTCATGGGCTGCATGCCGCACGGCTAAAGCTTGATATCGGCTTATCTTCGGGTAGTATTCGAAAATTTTCGTGACAGGCTGCAAAAAGCTTGCCGCATAGAAGCATCCCCTCGTTCATATGAGAGCATCTGCTGGTTGTCAAAAATCAGTCTTTTGTGATTTTGAAAATGTGAATTGGATTACTTTAATAATAAAAAAATTATGTTAACGATTAATGTTGATGTCAAAATGTGAAATATTGTTGTTTAAACCACTTTAAACATCGCTCGAATCGAAACATCACTAGTTCCGTGATTTTGCAGCACGTTCACATGAGCTGAATGCCGCACGGCAAAAGTTCGAACTTGACAGTTCCGTGATTTTGCCGCATGAATAAGGGATTTTCCCTTGTTCGATTTTTGCAGCAAGGCTGTGCGAGAGAGAAAACATGTGTGCATACAGATATATTTTCCTGGCCAATCAGAAAACATTGAAAGCTTTTGTCGTGCGGCATGCAGCCCATGAGAACGCGGCCTAAAAGAAATTGCTGCCAACGGTTTATCGACCAGTCCGGTACATTGAACTAAAATTATTTAATAGTAATAGTTTTTGTTTGAAGTTTCTAGTTGTAGGTAAACGCCAAATAATAAGCAAAGGACGGTTTTAGTTCAAAACATTTTGAAATTTTGTGATGTGATTGAAGAATAAAGAAACACAACAGCACCTGTAGTAATTCATTAAGAATAAGGTAAGTAATAACTGCATTATTACTATAATTTTCTTTATAAAGTCATAAGTTACTATATTATATTTGTGTTCTATTTCTATATTTTTTACAAGCTTTTATTTAACTTGCACGTAAGTTGTCCTCTAGAAAGACTCACCTCCCGGTGTCCGATTGAACTGAAATTTGGCATAGCTATGTAAGTTTGTTGACAATGCAATAATATTTATTGATGGAGCCGGAAGGTGACCATAGGATCTGCGCTCTTGCGAACGTAATCGTGTGGGCTCATTACATCCGTCTCAATTATCAATTGATTCATAGCTAGGCCCAAAAAAGTACAGTCGGTGAAAAAAGCCTGTCTCGAAAATGATTTTTTTGACAAAAACAAAAAAACGCTTTAGAATAAATTAATATGTTGGCACTTAAGTCAAGAAAGAAGTACATATGAATGTTCTTATTGTTTTTGTTTACAGGTTACACCTACAATCTACGACATGTCAGGCAAGCGAGATAGAGATATTGGGAGGAAATGGGAATCAGGATCAGCAAAAAGAAAAAGAAAAGATGAAAGAGCCGTATCAAACCAAGTTTTAAGTTCAAGTATGATGAAGTTTCTTAACCAAACTGAATCTCGTCGTATAAAATCATCTCAATCGGTTGCTTCCACTTCTAAAATGCTGGGAAGTACTTCACTGAATACTGATATCGATAAAGAACGACAGTTGGAAAATGAGCAGAGATCAAACTCTACAAGTGAATCGGAATCAGACGTTGATATTCCTGATTATGAAGAAAAAATTGAATTAGGTTCTTTCTCAGTTAGCAACGACGCCAGTGATGAAGTTAAGCAAGCATTGGTAGTTTCTGATCCGGGAATGTGGAAGTTTCCCATAACGGACTCTCAGCGGCATGATATAGTGCAAAGCGGCCCGTCACTGCAGCTTAATAACAGTGATGACGATTATCCGAAAGATGCCGATCAAAGGCACTTTTCCAATTTTCATTTTGCAAGAAAATTAAATAATGGCGAGACTCAACATCGTCGGTGGCTGATATACTCTAAAACTCAAAATAAAGTTTTCTGCTTTCCATGTCGACTATTTGGCCATTCACAAACACAGATGGTACAGGGAGGAGGATGTTGTGATTGGAAACATTTAGGCAGTATTTTACATAGGCATGAAAATACCAAGGAACATATGACCTTTATGTTGCAATGGTTAACATTAGAAAAAGCATTAAAATATGGAAAAACCATCGATCAGGAAAACGAAAGGCTAATACGTGAATCTCAAAAACATTGGCTTGACTTGTTTGAGAGATTAATCGATATCATTAATTTCTTAGCCTCTCATAATCTGGCATTTAGAGGTCACAGAGAATCTCTTAAGTTGGACGGCGACACCAAAAATTCTGGTAACTTCCTAGACTTATTTAAATTAATGTCCAAATTTGATCCTACTTTACGGGAGCACATGAAACGCATTAATGATAAACAACTTACACACCATTACCTAAGCCACGATATTCAAAATGAATTGATTACATTAATGTCAAAAACAGTTACCGAAGAAGTGATTCGTAGGGTAAAAGAGGCAAAATATTACTCTTTTTTGCTCGATTGCACTAGAGACTGTAGTAAAGTTGAACAAATGTCAGTTATATTAAGATTTTGTAATACATCAACCGGCACAATAGAAGAACACTTTATCGGATTTCTTGCTGTCCCTGAGACAACTGGGGAGTATTTAACTAATGCAATACTGGGAGAGCTAGAAAAAAATGGCTTAGATATTCAAAATGGTCGTGGCCAAGGATACGACAATGGTGCAAATATGGTTGGCGTAAACAGTGGTGTTAAAACTCGGATATTAAATATTAATCCCAGGGCATTTTTTACACCTTGCGGTTGTCACAACTGGAATCTGTTGTTGGTAGATGCAGCTAGTTCTTCTATGGCAGCAAAAACATTTTTTGGTTTTATGCAAAAAATTTATGTGCTATTTTCAAGTTCCAGTAAACGCTGGGAATTAATCAAGGGCCAATTAAAGCTTACTATTAAGCCCTTATCGGACACAAGGTGGGAAAGCAGAATCGAGGCAGTGAAGGCCATATTGCTGCAATTCGATGATGTTGTTGAATGTATTGAAAGCTTAAAAAATCAAACAGAACAATCAGACACGCTCAGTGATTGTGATTCGGTTTTAAACGAAATGCTCACTTTAGAATTTATAGTATCATTGCATGTATGGTATGATATATTATCGCGTGTGAATATTATAAGCAAATTATGGCAGTCTGTACAAGTTAATTTAAGCATTTCCCTTGAACATCTGCGTACATTTTGTGACTGGATCAAAGAATATCGACAAACTGGATTTGAAAAATGCTTGTCTGACTCTTGTCAATTTATTGAAAAAAGCAGGTATGATTTTCCACAAGACTTTAAAAATAAAAGGGTAGCCAAAAAGAAAAAGATGTTTGATTATGAAGGCAGAGATCAGTCTATACAGTCTCCCAAAAGTCGATATGAGTCAGGTTTTTTCAACACAATGGTTGATTCTATAATAAGCAAAATGGATTCGAGGTTTTTGTCGTTAAATGAACATTTTAAAATTTTGGTTTTCTCTACGATATGAGAAAATTAAAAAATATATCAAGAGAACAAATATTAAAAAACTGTCAAGATTTACACACAGTCCTGCGAGTGGGTGAAAGTAGTGACTTCCAACCTTACGAATTATATGAAGAATTACAAACAATGATCCTAAATGTACCAGACTTCATTAAAGATATGAAAGAACTTCTTCAATACATAGTAGAAAATAACTTGAAAGAAATTTACCCAAATATTTACATTGTGTATCGAATTTTGCTAACGATACCGGTAAGTACAGCCTCCGCTGAAAGGAGCTTTTCAAAATTAAAACTTATAAAAAATTATTTGAGAAGTACAATGGGTCAGGAAAGACTTTCAGCTTTGGCAGTTTTATCTATTGAAGCAGACATAGCGTCTAAGCTTAATTACCGTACAATCATTAAGGAGTTTAGTAAGGCTAAAAGTAGGAAATTTTTGTTTCTTTAATGTTAGTCTAAGAAAATAGTTTGTATTGCATTGTCTTTATAATAAAGTAGTGAAAAGCTATTTTTCACCTGTTTTTTAATTTATAAACACCAAAGGGCCTCGCTAAATATGCCTCGCCCACATCAAGTTTTGATCTTGCCCCGCCACTGCCTATTGGAACAGTATTATCATTATTAATAATATAAAATTTTGTTTTAGGCATTATTTGGTTTGAGGTCTGCGATGCGGTCCAACTTCAGCCTCATCAGTCTAACGACGGGATATTGCATCCCAGATGTTTTAAGATAGGTACCTCCCAGATGGTTTTGTAACGCAGATAATGTCATTATAAGCTCATTCACTTGTAGTCTGATAACTAAGGTTTAGTTATGATATACTGTAAAATACGCAGAGGTAAAAAAGTTGTTAGACAGAGTCGAACTCGATTATTTGAGAAAATGTAAGTACAAATCACAAATACATATATTATGAATATTGAAAATTTAACATTAGATATTATTCTAGGTTAAATCAAACTACTTAATAAAAAACAGATAAAAATTATGGTTAAATTGGCGGAGAAACACCAGACATTAACCAACATTACTCTTTAAAAACCGATTTCAATGCCAAAGTAAAAATGTGATTACAGCGGTTCCATTAATTTTTTCGCATATTTTTTACCGGCGGTTTTGTTTTGATTGTAGAATAGAGAACTACAGGAAATCTGGTGGTCAGACAACTGTCAAATTGGATTAATTAGCTGCTTGTGTTCCCGCGTTCGGTATATTTTTTTAAAACGAGTTTTTATAAAGTTATCTGAAATTATATTCTCAAAACTAACTTAAAAAACGAAAGAAAGTATAAAGAATAGTTTAAAGTGTAATTAAAGTTCTAACGAGTGAGTTTTCTATGAAAAAAGAACAATGAAGTGTGCAGTTTGTGAATGTAGGAATAGATCGAAATATCCGCGAGAAAACTCGTTCTTCAGGTGAATGTGATAAATAAAATACTTCCTAAACACATATATTACATATTTACATTAATAAATACTGCGCTAAATACTCCAAATAATATAAATTTTGTTTGGTTATTTTGCTTTGTTTACATAAACTGACCCAACGCAAAATTCAAGGGAATCAGCTGATTAGATTTCGGAGTGACGGCGTGTAAAGGCCCAATTACAATGACCGGATTAGAGCGGAACAGAATCGGATTGAACTGTCAAAGTGGTATTCCAAGCATGCGTTTTCTATTTAACCGATTCCAATGAACGGATTCAAACGCATTTGACCGCATCTGTGCCGGATTCGTTTTAGTTTGTTTAGAAATCGCCGGATTGAGCTGTCAAAATTTTGGTAAACAAAAGCTGTGAATGTTTAAGGTTTTATTTTTTTTTGATTTGTTATGTTTTTAAAAATGTTTTCGGACGAGCAGTTAATCGCAGAAGTGAAAGATTATGAAATACTGTACAACAAGGCAAAGAGTGGATATAAAAATTCCAAGATTAAAAATGAAATGCACTTTGACGTTTAAATGCGAACTGATCCGTTCATTGTGCAGTTTCCTATCCGTTCTGATGCGTTCTTTTGACATTTCAATCCGCGTAGATCCGCTCATTGTAATTGGGCCTTAAAAAGTTCATTTCTCGGGGCAAGTTTTTATTTTAGATAACTCTTAATTTTAACTCTCTCTTGCCCCTCCTCAATTCTACTCATGTGTCGAATGGTGTAAACTGGCCCCTGGGTAATGAATTATATGCTTTCTGTCATAAGTTTAAATATTATATATTTAATTAAAAATTCAATTTTGAAATGTTTTCTGCCAAACGACGATAATATTTTGATCCCTCCTGACTGCATAGACCAACTATTCAATATTAAATTTATAATTTTACCTCGATACAATGAACTCCTATTTTTTACGTGTTCATTTTTATTGTGGTAAGCCTACTTATAAAATTATGTCGCTTTGTAATTCCCGCTGTCAACACAAGTAAAAGATCTTCCATACAGTTTAAAAATCGCCCATCAATCGGCTTCAGTCCTTGCAGTGACAGATCACAAAACAACAAAGAAAATTTCAGAATCGATTTTCACAGGAAAATTTAAACAATTTCGCAGGCGGCAATCTGCAGCTTTAAAAACCCGGAAAATAAAATTCTCGGAGGGGAACATGCACAATATCCAAAATCGCCCATCCACGAAGTACCAAACAGAACATGACCACCCACCCACGAGGGGAACTGACGGTCCTCAACGTACTAGATCACATTTTCTCAATCGAAGCGGTGAGAAACCGGTTTTCTCAGGGGCGTGTTCACATCGATGTATACAGTCCCCGACTGCAAGCGCGATTCTCTGGCACCACTACAGCCAAGCGCCCAGCTTCCAATGGGAGCCCCTGCATGAGGCAACAGAACCAGTTTCACGTGTTTCCTCCATCGTTCCCCCACCCTGGTTGGGAAATCGATGCTCCATCCCCTCAGGGGCAGCATCACTGAGCAAGTTCAGTCACGCTTCGTTACGGGACAGTCGACGCTGGGAGTTGATCTGCGCGTGAGTGTATTTGCGTCAGCGCTTAATCACGGGTTCTCGTGTACGTTCCCCGAGAGTGAATCAAATCGAAGAATCGCACCACCACACCGGCATTTGATAGTGCAGAGGGGAGCGGTGCTCCTTGTCGCTGATAGCGTAAACAAAGTTCGGCCCTACCCTACCGCGGCACCTGAACGACGACGAGCGGACCTGAGCGCTAGCGCATCGAGTTCTGCTGGGACTGCAGCGTGAGAGTTCACATCTGAGCGATACAAAGTGAGCGTCAAAAATCTCTGGAATTTTCGCAATTTGAAAGTGAAAAATTGCGCGTAACAGTGAATAAAAATTACCGAACGGACCCGCAACAAAAAAGTGGACGAAAGCCCGGGTAAAAAAAATAAAAAAAGGAAAAACCAATCCGCCTCCGAAAAGAAAAGTGATAATCTAGTGCGGCACGCGGTGTTTTAGTGCGCGGCGATTCCCGTTAATCGTTGTCAAGTTTGCCTGCCTGCCCGGTTTTGAGCCCCGCCGACGGTCGACGGCCGCAGACGACGACGTGTCGAACGGTGATAAATCGGCCACGCTGACAGCTATTTCAACAGCAACCGCTGACGGCCCGGACTCGTTAAGTTACCGGAACAATGGTGGAAAATCATCGCCCGTGAAAAATTGCTCGTAAACTTCCCGATTTTATGCGCGTCATTTGCAAAGGTCGAGTTCCAGAACACCTCCGCCCCGCCACCCTCCTCATCAAGGAGTAACGAACGACGACGACTACGACGGGCTGTGCAGGACAGTGAGAGCGCGGTGGAAAGTGATTCGCGAGTTCAGACGTGCAACGGTATTGTTGGGACTTTTATTGTGCCGTTAAAAAAAATAAGTTGTTATTAATAATTTTTCCCTCCTGAAATTTGGAGCATTCGAGATATTCTTGTGGGAATTTGTGGTGCAGTGAATCTGATTTCGGATTGAATTGTGTGTGGTACGTGGAGCCTCTCGACCGCGCTTAAGGATTACCAGTTTTTGCTGCCTTCGGCCGGAGCGGATTTATTGCAGTTAATTTTTTGGCTAATTTCTTTTGTTTGGTTTTTTGGTAGTAATACGCACAGTAACCGATGGTGGAGCAGCTTTAACAGTTAGTTGCTTGGGCATTCACTTTCAATCTGAGGGTTTCTTAATAGAAATTGGGTAAAAAAGAAGAAGAAACCATCGATTGTTAGCTGGGCAACAGGAATTTTGAAATTAACGGCTTTACCTACGGCGATATTTTCGAAATTGTCCAATAATTATGAATTAGCAGAATTTTGTAAAACGCCATCTGTCAAATCATACTAAACGTCATCTGTCTTATTAGGTATTATTTGGATTCTTGGATTTATCTTGACTATCTGCCTAATTTATGCTATGAGGTATATTTTCCAAGCATGCAAATACAGCGGAAATCGGTTATAACGACCTTCAAGAGACCGCACGAATTCACCAAGAACTTCCCAAAGCGTTGTTATCTTCTAATTCTTCTTCTTCCTCATTATTGTCTTCTGTTTTAGGCTAAAATATCTTCCTCAGTTATATTCTTTGACGAAAGCAATTGGCTATTCTTGTGGTTTGCGTTCCTTTCTCCAAAGCTTCTCCGATATTAACAAAATAGCGTCCAAAACGTTCAATAATTTAGTTTCGCAGTTCTCAATGTTCTGAAGCATTTGTAAAACTTTCTGTGTTGTGTGTTCTTAGACTTTATTACTTCCTGGTTCATGGGCTGACACGAGATGACATTTAATGGTAAAAACACAAGCGTTATATACTCTGTTAATTGCAGGCTTGGGGATGAGCCAATGAGTTTATCAACTAAAAGAAGAATTTTCCTTTTCTTTGATTTTAATTTGACAGTCCAGTTGCGAAGCCACTTTTCAAAAACTTCCAGTGTCATCCGCGTCTTTTGCTATTACTTTCATAAATTACAGATAGGGTGCGGACGTTTTTAAAGCACTGTGTTTTTTCACTTTCACTAGCAGTTTTTCTTTGCTGCAATCAATACTGTAATTCTTGCTTTAGACTGTTTTCCGTCGAAATATAGTTCTCCTCTTAGGCCGCTATTACATTAGGATGCCATGGCAGCGTAGCCAGCAACGTAGCCATCTGGAATATGTACATTTGCATTATGAGTATTAGACCTGGCGACGGCCTGGCCACGTATCCAGAATGGAAGCGTGGCCATAGCGTTCACACATCCCAGATCTATTTGGTTACGTCGCCGGTGAATTTTTTTACTCCGATTAGCTGTCACTTTCCGTATTTTATTTGGGGTTATTGTGTTGCAATGGAACTTTTCGATAAGGAAAGATTTATTTTAGAAGTGCAAAGCAGACCAGCGATTTGGGATAGTTCCTCAAAGGAATATTCAGACATCAAAGACATCCTCATATAATTAAAGAATTTTTCGGGGTGTTTTCTGAGATCATCATACAATTTTTGGAACACGCCACTGTCAGCACGATTAGCTAAAAAAGGGTGTACCCAATAGCGCCTTTTATTCCTTTTTTTTTAATGCCTTTTTGCAACGCAAATACAACAACATTATTTCTTCGATTTCCATTTTAAAAATAACATCTGACATTGGCATCTCACATTGGCCGCTGCATTTGGCAACTTGAAAAATTTGATGTAGCCATAGTTACGTTGCTGGCTACGCTGCCATGGCATCCTAATGTAATAGCGGCCTTAAATTTAAAAGTTTTGTCAGGGGTCATCTCGAAAAACAATCTGGTTTGATCCTCATTAAAGAAGGCGAATAAGCTTCCACAATCTTCGTCTCTAATGACGTTACGTTATCGATTGGCCGTGCTACGCTTAGTTTTCCTGATGGTCTACCATTGAAAATTCTGGCTAGCATTTTTCCGAAGTTCATGCCACATGTCCGAGCCATTGTTCTTTGCTAAAAAGATACCAATATAGTTATTATAATACTTGTGGTATACCAACCCTTTTTCGATATATTTGACAGCTCTCAGCTGACTGTTATTTCTAAAGCTATGGAAATGAATTAGTTTGTTCACCTTTAAATAATTTTATGTTAATAGCGCAAAGAAATTCAAAATGCGTTAAACTTGTGCGAACTCGAATGAATAATCATGTTTAAGCTGTCAAATTATAGTGTTTCGAAATCCCGCTTAACTATACAATGGCGTTGCTATAATTAATGTCAATAAAAATTTCTCTTTCGACGGAGTTTATCACGATCTCTTTTTTGTACGCCACAGGTGAGCCTTGAGCCTAAGTATGTAAAATTGTTAAGTACTTCCAACTTGTGTTCATTTATCGTCATTTCGTGGTCTATTCGCTCGAATTATCGGTCTATTCATCTCGTATACTATGGTTTTCTCCTCATTGATTATCAGACCTACTTTTTTTACGTCATAGTAATACTCTTTAACTGCTGTGACTAACCGACCTGACAAGTTTATGTGATGGGCATATCGGATCACCTAAGCGGACTTGTATGCTACAGTTATATATAATTTTGTTGAATTGACGTCTTTCGAATGACTGTTTCCAATGCTAGGTTCATGCCTATGACCTTTGTTTGAGCCCTTGACTTGGAAGGTAAAAGTTAGAGAATTCTTACCCGTGCTTTTGTGCCGTAGTAGTTTAGGTCTTTTAGATATACTAGTCTAGTTGGAACATCTAATTCGAGTAGGGTTTGAACTTCGTTTTTTTATGGAAGTCTACGAAGATACGATCCCAGCATTTTTCCAAAATTTGTTGGTCAGTGGTTGGCATTTCTGTCCGGATGCTACCTTGCTCTAGTAATGTTTCTGATATAGGTTCAATCCATTACTGTTTGTAATATTTCCTGTAGATGATTCTTTAACAGACCGAGTTGAGTTGTGGTTGAGTTGAAATGACACTTAAACTCAAAACGTCTTAACTCTATCCGTTACTATTTCTGCCTATCACTGTACCTTTTTGCCAGTGCGCCATTTTTAGTTGGATTAGTGAACTATCTTTTTTCGTTGAGTTGAACAGAGTTGAAAACCTTGAACGAAAACTCTTAACTGTGTCTGTATCCATGACGTATAACTCGAGTTTAACTCTAGTTGAACTCTCATGGAAACTCAGTAATAGATTGTTTGTTAAGTAAGGGTTACTGCTCTAATATCAAGTAACAGCTGGTTTTCGTCAGTGTCAAATTTCTAAAAAGATAATATCCATCTACCAAATAGAGATAATTTGTTTAACGTTTTTGCAAATAAACAACGAAACTAATTCCTCAAGTGAAATATTTTTAAAAAATACTTTAAAATGTCAAAAGGAGCATGTGATCTTTTGAAGAAACCCTTTCGATTATCCACTAGAAACTCTTTAAGTGTGTTGAATCATTGCTTGAGGATTGAAGTGGACTTTATCTTTAACATAGTTTCAAAAAAAATTCAGTTATGTTATATCGCATGAACTTGGCGGCGAATTGAACGCAAATCGTACCTATAGGAAATTTTTCACACAATAGAGCTATTGTTTCACGTGCTGTGTTGTAGTTGGTGCCGCCCTCTTGTAAAAGTAGGTCGTCTACATCGATAGTATCAATTCCACGCAAAAATGGTCAGTCAATATACAATTTAATCACTTTAAAGGTCAAACTACCCGCTTTTTCAAAAAAAAGTATGGTCCGATTAAACTGCCAGCCCAAATACCTCTTCACTCAGAATAATTAATTATGTCGAAAAAATCATGGTTTTGTTCATGTGTTTGCACCATTTAATCAAATGTCTTTAATCCTTGTGGTAACTGCAGCTTATAAGCATGTGGGTTAATATTTTATACAAAGGTGATATCTCCAATTCCTGTGATCGTCTTGAAATGGACAAATCTCGGTTTTCAGCCACACTGTCTGCTACACCGAAGATGTTTACATCAAGGAGAATGCATTGGCGGCCATCGTGGTAGGCTCCAAACGTCAAATAATGTAGTCGAAATTTAGTGGTTAAAGTCTAATAAAACTTTTAAAAAAAAACGAAGAAAACTAATTATTTTCATTTTATTTAACATTTTGTCAAAAAATTATTGAAATAAAAACCGAAATAACTGGAGCCTACCACGATGGCGGACACGAAACTCCTCCCTTCAACAGCCACTACATTACACTCCATTGTAAATTGATGTATTTCTTTAAAAGAACGCTCTTCAATGCAACTAAAACAAGTTGTCTAAGAAAGATATCTTACCCCTTATGTATTTGTTGTGATACATTCATTCGCACTTTTTTCAGATCATTCAAGTTCAGGTCATTTCACCGGTACATTTGGTTTTTCATTCATAGTAGTACGAACTTTACGAATCACTTCCGCGATATTTTCATCCTTTTTATAGTGAATTTTCACTATTTCAATGTGTTTTGCATATCTAGATTTTACTTGTCAAATGTCATCGAACCGTTGTATGTATGTTGACAGTTAAAAAATGGCGCAATCAAGGCCGTATCAGATCCAACTTTTTGAGTAGCAGCAGAAGCAGAATTCTGTCTGCTGAATCAGATCCAAGTAAAGCAGCAGCGACAGAATTTTTATTTGGCAGCTAACGTATTTATATTTTTAATCACAACAATAAATTCTCAATTTTCCGTGTCCATTTGTCATTTAAAAACAACTTGCCAAGTGATAGATGCTTGAAATGCACGGTATACAGTTTCTGTATACCGTGTTTAAATGTTCAAAGCAACAAAATTAGGATTTTAGATGAAAAAGCAGCGGCAGAACTCTTTGCTGCTTTTCTTGTCACGTGACCAACGTTAGCCAATAGAAAAAATACTTTGCCGACGGTTCCGCTTTGCTGCTTTGGATCTGATACAGCCTATAATACAATCAATATTTGTCATATGTTTTGTCGAACAAATTCGTTTTGATGTATTGGGTAAGGTTATGGGTCCAAGTAAAATAGTGTTAAAGTACTTTTTTGAATTTGAAAGTAAAAAGAAGCCACTCGGGCGGGGCCTAATCTGGTGAATACGGTGGATGGTCTATTAATTCAAACTTCAATTCCTCAATTTTATCCCTTCAAATTGCGCATGTGTGCATTGCCTTGGAGAAACCGGATTTCTTTTCTTCAAATAAGAACGGTCTTTTATATTTTCTCAGTCAGCTGAGCTAACAACGCTGCATATTACTGTCCAGTGATCGTTTGTCCTTTTTCCAAATTGTCTATGAGGATAATTCCGCATAAAACCGCAGCTGTAACCTTTCCAGCTGATTTCACGGTATTGCCGTCTCTTGCCGTTTCTTCTATAAAAATTATTCCTTCGTACGAGAGTGTATTTTTGTATCCATCTCTCCAAGAAAGCCTCAGAGGTGACCACACGATTGCGTTTGGTCTCAACTGAAAGCAAACGCGACACCCATCGTTTAAATCCATTTAGCGTGAACTGCATCCAACTCAGCTTTGATTTCCTATGGTGCTAGGCCTTTTAAATAGAAATGTTTAATGACCGCGCTCGAAATTGACCTCCTCCTATCTTAACTTGTAATTATATCTTTCCACAAAGCCTTCTGCGCTTCGAATACTTTTTCGAGGATTTTTTGTTGAAACACTTCAAATTTATTTTCGTACTCTAGTTAATGTCTATAATTCGCTTCCATATTTTTCAGAAGATTTCGAAATTATAATCTCCTACGGTTATACTTTGTACGTTACTTTGTAGCCATTTTGAGGTATTTCGATTTCTCCCATTGGTTCTTAGACTTTGCTTCTTGTAATACCTATCAAATTAGTATTTGTCCTATTCAAAGTCATTAACTAGATACTATAGCTAACTTCCTTAAAATTCTTTGCCCTAAAAGCGTGCGTGTTTGCGACAATACTTTATTAACACAAAATGAGGTAAAAGTAATGACATGATGTGAATTGGCGGCCTTCCGCGTTCTTTAGATGTGAATAGCTCCATTGCTTGTTGTTAACTAATTTGTCTACAACATAAATGTCAA
Organism: Thereva unica; assembly: GCA_949987705.1. Classification (NCBI taxonomy): domain Eukaryota; kingdom Metazoa; phylum Arthropoda; class Insecta; order Diptera; family Therevidae; genus Thereva; species Thereva unica. The sequence goes on along the minus strand of OX465281.1, from coordinate 250,386,889 downwards.
AGCACAATGACATTTGACGCCATTTGCAAAAATTATGGCACATTCTCATTGTTACATTGCCCCACCTTGTACTATCAAATGCTTGTTTAAAATCTAGTAATGTTATAACCACAACTCTTTTTCATACCATGTGTCAAACACAAATATCTGATAAATTATTGAAATTCAACTTCTCCTATAAAACCAGCAAATATGTCGACTATTTTGTTTTAAATTTTCAATGAATGATTTTAGACCACCGAATGCGTTTGTTATTCTTAGTCGCACGAGAGTTAATAAACATTTCTCGCAAAAAAAAACAATTTTTTAAAGTGTACAAAACTTTTTTTTCATCCTGCTTGTCTATCCATAATTTGGGATTTCTGCCAAGTTTTAGTTCAAGCACAAGAGCTTTAAATTTCTGGTGTAATGTTTCCTGTCAAGTGAAAGCAATGAACTAAACGAAATTTAGGATTACAGACTCCAATCGGAAACAACAAAATTTATGTTTCATCCACAGGAAGGCTCCTGTTTTCCGTCATTTTCAGTTCCATTTTACGAATTTGGTTACTTCTACCTTCGATGGTTATCATCAACATAGAACCAAACTCTCACTATTCAGTTTCTTTATTTGGAAAATGCTTGACTGACATTTCAGCCATCAAAATCTTTCTTTAAGTTTGTGGTTTTCATTTGGGCATTTTTCCAGGGCACAATGTCATAAAAGGAATGAAAATTTTAATTCAACTGAAATATGTATACGACAAATGTGGACAATGGCAACATTTTTTTCTGTAGTCAATCACAAATTCGAGATGTCACGTTGCAATGTGTCCAAATATGAAAAGAACTCCGATTATCGACTGGGGAGTGAATTGACCTATGTTGATGTTCATGTTGAAGCTTACAATTAAGGGTTAACTTTATTGATGTATACGGCCCTTAATATGCATAAACGTCAATTAGTGTTAAATATCAGAATTTCCAAGTTTTGCAATGCTTTTCTAATATTTTTGGAAATCTCTTGACTTGAAAAGCTATTGACGTATCGACGTCTTTTTGCCGTTGGAAGCCAACATTCGAAAGAAACGTTGGCTGCATCGTACGGAGCTGGCTCCTGCTGCCTGCGTTCAGTTGACGAAACTATACGTCAGGTCATAATTCAATACACCAATTTCTATACTAACTTCCACTTTACGCAACGCTCGCACGATTTGCTGCTCTAGCCGAGGCGTTTTGCAACGTATAACTGAGATATTTATTCCAGGATATTTGATGCACTGTCGGTCTTCAAGAAGTTGCGCTTTAAGTACATTGAGTCAATTCTGTGGTGATGCCATTTTGATGTAGTGATCATCTTGTTCCAATAAAATCCTGAATCGACTTGATCCAAGCTGCTAGTCAGTCACCAGTTTGCTAATACCTTGTTGTTGCCACGTTGGACCATTGACTGGCTCATATTGAATCTTCGAAATACATATGTAGCACTGACAGCAAATTCGAAAGTTCAGGGTTTAGGCCCTCGTGTAGCATCCCCCATTTAGGTCCGTGACATAAAGTTCGAAGTTCGATTTTACCAAACAATTTTGGAAGGGAGACGAGAAATTTTAAACGATAGTTTCTCGAATAGTGCTTGTTTGAGAATGGTCTGAAAAAGCGTAACTTTGAGAAATCGGTTATAGGCTTAAAGCTCTGTTTTGGTTCTCCCGAAAGTTTTTGGTTCTAAGAGTGTTTTTTTAAGGAATGAGGTGGCAACCTATATGGTGAACACTGCGGCCAAGTTAGGTCTATTGTGTCCTACCCCACTAGTGGAACAGACTATCAGTCTTCCGGACGAAGGCAAGAAGGTCCTAGACCGGCTCTTAAACTCTCTGAAAATCATTCTTTTTCTAAGCCTGATCAGAGCAGGACATTCACAAAGAAAATATGTGGAAGTCTCGTCGCCTTTCATGCAGAGTCGACATTCTTCCTCTTGAGACAGTCCTAGGTTATGGAGGTGATACTGCAGTCTTACCTGGCCAGTCAGATAACCCACCAACAGCCTAAGGTCTGTTTAGTGCTCCTTAAGGCAAAGGGTCTTATAAGATCTTTATCCTGTCTAAGACCTGTGACTGTTTCGCAATAGGCTAGGTTTATCCCTTATCCCCTCCTTTGTCAAGGACTTGGAGGTGGATCAAGAAATCCAACAGAAGGTTTCCTGACCCTGGACCAACATCTCAAACCCCTCTCCAGCAGTGTTTCTGTCTGGGGACCCAGCAGAGCGACATCTCATTTTTTTTGGTCAGGCTCTGGAGCACGTCAAAACACCCTGCAACTATTTTGGAAGAAAACTTCCAAGTTGAGAATGCCTTGACGGCGGCTTAGCTGTCAGAAAATATTTTATTATTGGCGTCTTTTAAACGTTTTTCAAGGTTGAGCCTAGCGCAAGTCGCAATGGCATGTATTTCAGTCTGGAAAAAAGAGGGCCACTTACATATTGCAATCGAGACTTTGGAGTTGGGTCCTGCGACACCAGCAGAGCTGGCCTTTGAACTTTTTGCGCCCGGTACAGTATGCTATATTGCGCCCCCATCAGCTGTTCATTTTGTATGGAGAAAGACACTAACTTTAATATCTGAGAATGAAGGCACGGGAACACTTTTTCCATTTTTTTAAAGTGTCCCGTGTCCCGTCCAATTTCGCCCGGTGCAAATGCACCATTTACACATATGAAAGTGGCGCCCCTGGACACCGGCCTTTGTACCATGTTCCATCTTTGACCCGTCGGTAAACCCAGCGGAGATGTTTAAGATCCCCAGGAAGAATAATTCCCCCCCACTCAGGATAATCCCGGATAATCGGCCTGAATTTCCTTTGGAACCGCAATTCACCAATCATAGGGTCGGATACGCGGCAAATGGAAATGTTTGGGATCTTGTTAAGTATGTCCATGTGTCCTTTGACTGTGTATGGCCAGTTGGATGAGATTTGATGTCTCAAGGCACTTATGGCATTTATCGACGTAACTAACCTGTTTAGTTTTGGGCCACCAAACTATATGGGTATAAATGACCACAGATGTAACGATCGCATTGAACATCCAGTACATCATCTGTGGAATAAGATCCCAAAAGCGTTTTGCAAGGCCATATGGCCTTGTGGCTTTACTGATGGCGTAGTCCAGTTCAGTCTCTTGTCTCACTTAACTCCCCGATATTTGACGGAGTCTGAATGGTATCCTAGATGCAGATAGGACCTAGGTCCCATTTCATAGCGTTTTTCTATGTGTTGGAAAAGGAAATGAAAAATTAAATTGTACCATACCCAGCGAGAAAAATTGGAAGTGTTGCCAAATAAGCTCCCAAGGAAGCATTACTGAAGTTTTCAGAAATTTGATCGAATAAAGAAACGAGTGGAGGGTGAGATTAGTATTCTCAATAGATCGGTTCTCGTTTGATACAAAGGACACCAGCTTTGGACGTGGTTAGTACTTGTTAGAATGGTTTGATTTTGTGTCCTATTGGTAATAGTATTACTTAAATGAAAATCGTTCTCTGTTAGTATTTTTTATTGTTGAAGATTTATTTAAGAAACATCCACATTTCCTACTGCGTTTGCCTTCCATACCTTCAGCATCTTCATACGATAACCAAATTTGCAACAGGTTCAGTTATGCCATTCGCACTTGTATTAAGAGACTAACACTCACTGTTTCAGGGTTTTTGTGCCCTGTTTTGGTGCAATGTTCTTCAGGTTGTTCGTTCCTATCCCACCAGGTTTGCTTGCATCCTCATTATTCAAGCACATCCAGAACCAGCATACAACAATCAAAATGGGGCCATCATTGTAGCTGTGGAAAATTAAAAATGCGTTTTTTCCTGGGCAAAGCTCGTTAACGACGAGCTGCACTGCACAGCTCAGAAGAAACGCCTTTCTACTGCTCCCTTGAGCGTTCATCCTCCCGAATCGCGCGGCTTGTTTCATCCATGTTTATGCAAAATCGAAGATGGACAAAAACGCTCCCGACGCAGCCCCAGCAATTGATAAAAACTGCTGAAGTTCTCCTCCAGCAGAGCTAATAACCCCGCGCACTCGTCTGATTCTGGCTCATTTGTAATTCAGCGGGGCCCGTACTCGACGACGACGACGACCATCGGGAGGCAGTGCGTCATGGCAAGCTACCAATTAACAGAGTAATTAGCCTCTAATTCACGCGATTCCACGACTCCGGAGCTGCCGGAGGCCGAAAGCAGCAAAAACGCGCCTTCCAAGAACAGCGCGCTCCGCCACGCAAGGAGAAATTTCCTAACCTAGAAATCTGTTTGTTGCAGGGTTGCAGGTTCCATCGGGGCCCCAGGAGCCCGTGTGCCGTGGATACACGCCGTTTCTGGCCATTTGTATGTAAATCAACGTCGTCGACCCAGAAGCACAGCAACGCCTTAACGAGGTTGACGAAGTCCATTTTGCAGAGCTGTCGCTGGCCCGGCCTGGAGCGGACGGGAGAGAGACGGAGAGAAGAGGCTACCTGCAATTACCTGAGTCGATTACTCTAATTGGCAGCGTGGAATAGAAAAATCATTTCTGGCTGTCATTGAACCACTTCCAGTTCCTCGTGGTGCACGCAATTAGCTGCTCGGAGTTCGCCGCTCGGCAGCGTTGCCAGAAGCTAAGCCCCAAACCCCATTTGTGCGATCGCGACTTTTGTGGGGCATTGAGTGATCGCGAATCAACTTCTTAATAGGAGAAAAGTGTCAGTGTAGTGGTGTGGTGCAAAGTGCGCATTCAGATTGGAGACTACTGGTGCGAACGATCAGTTGAAGTGAGTGGTGCTTGTGTATTGGTTGACATCGAGGCTGTGCTGTGCTGCGTCGAGGATCATCGTGTCACCTGCTGAGACCCGCTTAGATCGGTCGAGCTGCGATCGGTCGGTCAGTGGCTGGCGACTGGATGTTCTGAATCGAGATGGCAGTGTCCTGCCCGGAAGTTATGTACGGTGCTTACTATCCTTATTTATACGGCCGTGCCGGTCCTAGTCGATCATTTTATCAATATGAAAGGGTGAGTATCCGCAGATTTTTTTGTTCTCTTTTTTATATTTGTTTTACAAACTAAAAATCTCTCATCCTGCATCCTTGCTATTTGAAATTGTAGGCTAGAAAACACTTTGCCTAAGATATTACCATTTCTAGATTTTAACGGTAGCTTAATAAACCATTTTGAAATATTTAAGAGCTCGGACTGTGATTTCCATTTGGATTTGTTGTTGTTGAGCGTTGTTTGTTCTGACATGGTCTAACACCCTCGACACATGACAACGTCGTTAAGAAGAAAATATATCCTTACGACGAATGTCATTTTAGGTTAAAACTGGTCGTTATGATTCGACCGAAAATAAAAAAAAATAATTTCCTTGGTACGTTGTTGCCCACTTGCCGACCTCTCAATCGGATACAAGTCGCACTTGCGAACAAGCCATGTTTTTTTTAATTTATTTTCAAGTAAATTGAAATCAAAATCAGCTGATACCTTAAGTCACTGGAAAAAGACTTAAAAGTGAACTTTTTGAAAAATGCTATCGACTGGCAGATATGTACCTCTTATTTTAATTTTCGGCATAATTTGCGTCGTTAGTTTTCTTCGTTACCATGTTGAATATTCGTCTTAATGACGTCCATGAGTCGATAAGATAATAGTCGATATCGTCGTTTAGATAATGGTTTTGCGTAATATATACTAGTGTTGAGTTGCACTTTGTTCGTGGAGCACTACATTGTACATTTCGACTAAAAGAGGGATACGGCCGCTCGAAACCTTATGACGCTACTTATTTTTAGATCATTTGTCGAAAAGCTTTTTATTTGTGTTTCCCTTTCCGTCCTCCAATCGTGAGTGTCGTTTCTCCAAGCGGTCCCCCCTCTAAGTACCAACCACGTCCAATGCTACTTGACCTCGGTGATCGATCGAATCAAAAATGGCACCAATGGCAGTCGACAATATAATTGCCTGTTTATTTCCCTAAATGTTTAATGGGTGAATAAATGTTTTACTTTTAAAACTCTTCCAGCTTTTTTTATTTTGGTTAAAATTATTATTGCTAAACACCTTAAGCGTTTAACTTTGGTGATTAGATTTTATCCATTAATCCATTTAAAAAAAATACTTTCTATCTTTTAAAAACTTTGCCTCGTGAAAAAAAACTGTAATATTTTATTTCTAAACACTTATCAAACACTTGGATTTGCATTGAATACATTGACTGAAAGATGCCAAATGGCACTACTTTTTTCCTACTTCAATTCCCTTTTTTATGTGATAGAGTAGAGGCTTAGGGGAAGCCCCTTTGTACTATCGACAATCTATTTTCTCGTATGGAGTGCAAAGTCGAACAGCATGAGCAGTAATTTGACGCGAAACTGTCTCCTGTTTTCGGGGCTGACTGTAACATAACATGTAAGACTGTCTCAGGTTGTTCAAAGCTTAGGCAGGTGTCATCTGGAAAATTCTGATTGGCTTCAGCGGATACCTGAAACTTACGTTTCCTTTCGTTAGTTCTTCTAGTCATAGGAGTTATCCTCGTTGCATAGGAGTTATCCTTGTTGCTGCAGCACTCGATACCATAACCGTCACATCAGCCTGCTTACACGTAATCATAGCATCCCCAGTTTTTGTTGTTCCTTGTTGACCCCTTTTTCAAGAGACCCCTTAGTAGCCCAATGAAAAGAGTATAGTAACGGCCCCAGAACTCCAAACTTTACCCTCGATTTTTCAGGTTGCCAGCTTTTTAGTTCCCTGAGTCTTCCCTAACTCAGGCTAACGTCACGTTATTACACTTCGCACATCTGTTTAATTTTTGAACATCTCTAACTTCAGCGACGCATTAATATCTATTATACTCTATATACCCGCGTGCATTATCCTTAGGTTTAGGTGATCTTGTGCAGGTAGTTGAGCCAGCTCTTCTTTGCTTTGCTTGGTAAGCAAATGGGCTAGGTTTAAATCGCCTCGTCCTACATTAGTTCCAAAGGTTCTACGATTCCTTCATTTCTGGAATCTCTTCCAAAGGCATCCACACATGCCATTGTCTACTCTGCATCCTATCCAAGTATCTTTAAAGAGTCAAAGAATCTGGTGAATTTTTGATTTCCTTGAAAATTTTCAGTTGATGCACCAACAGCCATTATAGATTATACCCTCGTAGAGTGACTGTATGGTGCCCGATTTACACCGGCAACATCATAGGGCTGTTCCTCGACGATGCTAGTTACTAGTCATTGCCCGGGATACGGAATCAAGGAAAAAACTCGAGTAAATACTCATGAGTAGAATGGACAGAAAACTACTCAATGAGTACTTTTCACTCGTTCAAAAGTACTCGATTCCTTGAAAATTGTTGCGTACTTTTTTGACATTTCTGCGAATTGTCTTAGCGTATGCTAATCGCTAATCGATTTTCGGCTGCGACAGATTACAAATACTTATGGAGCTTACATCCCGAGTAAAAAAAATTTAGTTGGTTAATTTTCGAAAACTAGCACACATAGCGAATAAATTCTACTGCTACACAGGGTTTGCACTCTTCCGCTATATATGAAAATCAAAAATGCGCCCGCTAGAGGTATGCACGCCTTTATTAAGATATGAATGTATTTGTAATGGACCATAACAAACGCGAATGAGCGGTCCCCTAACTAAATACTAACTACGTCCACTGCTGCTTGACCTCCGCAATCGAAAGAAAACCGATCTACTGAATATGTTTAATGGCACCCTCTATGGTCCTTTAAGCCCGGTTTACATTCCAAAGTCAAAGTGGAAAGTCAGCTCTGGAACTCTTTTATCGCACAGAATATTGTATGCTTTTATCTCTGTTGCACGAAAGTCTCTATCTGTAGTCTAGAAAAAGTGTGAGCATACCGTGCTTTCACTGTGTGTATTTCAGTGGCAGTACAGGGGCCATAAACTCTCATGAGCACTTCTGTCCTAAAAAAGTGAATGTCCTATTTCGACTGAAACGTCATTTTCTTCAACTCAAACGACTTATCACGCCACCTGACTCGAGTTTCAGCAGACGGGTCTACGTGATGCTATTTGTTAGGACTAAATTTTAAAATTTAAATGAATTGTAAAGACCTGATAATGAAAAAACGAGATTTAATACCACCATCGCAAGGTGGCCGCTAATGGTTGAAGGATTTGTACCATGCATCATCATGTTGATGGAACCTAAGATACTACACTGGTCCAATGTTATTTTGGCGGCCGAAAGTTTCGGCACCTCGAACTAATCTTCTTTTTTATATTCATTTTTCGTAGAAGTCATGTTGGAACTGACTTCTTTCTAGTCTATTTATTATTTCCTTGACTTTTCAATTTTAATTTAGTTCGGCTTTGTTGTGGCTCCAATGTGAGGTTAAGCCTGCGCGTCTCACTAATTCAAATGCGGTGTTAATAACGCATGCAGCTATCTTATGCGATCTGCCTGCAGCTCACAAATCACGCAATTAAGAATGCTGCCAGCAAGACATCACACCGCATTAACCTCCTTCAATCGAAACGAACTTGAGTTTACACAAAGATCTGCCCACTGGCAACAAAAGTTGCACAACTGCCTAGCGAGAAGCAATGGACCTCGTGGCTAGCTCTCTAACTGAACGCACGCATCTCATTCTACTTCGCAGGTGATGCATGGCAGAAATCGCCATAAAAAATTTATCAATCCGATATTAATCACGGCATTTGATGTCTCCTGTGATCGCCTCCTCTCCATTGATCTAGAATAGGTGCTAAACGGCAACATATTTTGCGTTTTATGCAAGTTTCTATTACGCAAGTGGCTACCCGGTCGCCATCAATCAACCGCAAAACCACCTCGGGCACCCAGTGTGAGGCCTCTCAAGAGTTGTCAACTCGCCTGGCATCGCAGCCCCGCTGCTTCGGTCGCGCCAAACCAGGTCTCGATGCACAGTTCGCATTGAGGTGAAACACTGTTAGACTCTACCAGCCCGGATTAAGTCACACCGAGGCTCAGTTTTAATTACTGAAAACGGCCGGTAAGCAGCCGGCAAACGTATGCATAATGGATATTTTGAGCAGCGCAGATCCACGGCAGCTAGAAGCAAGCAGCGATTAATTAATTAGACGTGATCTCTCTAAAAGGCAAGACGAGCTTCGACTTACTCGGAAACTGCATCCAGCAGCAGCAAATCCGTGGACTTCATGCAGAGCCTCTTAATAGGAGACAGAAACGTGAACCGAAGCCAAGTGTCGCAAGCGGGGAGCGTTCGCTGCGGCTTTATTCTAATCGCGCTGAGATGAGAAGGCTTTGAATTGCCAAAATGCGCATTTTATGGAGTAGTGCACAATGCTGATGGAATTTCTGTTGGAAAAAGTGGTGGATGCTAAGAAATAAGAACTTAAAGGGTCGCAAAGTGGTTCATTTACTAACGTAACAACAAAGGCCTCTTTAACCAGCGTTAACTCTTGGGCCCACACAAAAGGTAGTTTTAAAATTGGGAATTTGAAATATGCTCGGGAAACTTATAGGCCAACTCATATCACAAATCACAACAAAGTCATAGCGTGATGAGTCACAGTTGTGACTTTTTCGTATTCTCGTGCACCAGCCTCAAGTTATGACAATCGCAACCTTGTGATGACATTTAGAGCTGGTCACAGGAATGACAAAATAATAACAACTTTTATTAATTCTCACTTTTTTTTATATTTCAATGATTTTTATTAATTCAAAATAAAATATATTGTCACAGTTCACCCCCCGTTAAATATGCTTAAACGAAATTGTACTTCCGATGATTCAAAGTCTGTATAGATTGGTTCGAACGTGCAATTAATATTGTACTTCTGAAATGAAATGTATTTCCTTACCTCTTTCCATTTCGCGGGCGTTAGGGTTGGCCCTTTAAGGGCATTTAAACTCCCCCCCCAAATCACCCCTGGGGTTCTAGGGATGTACGGTTCGCTAGTATAGTGGCCAGCGCTGAGCAGGACCTACAATGTCATAACGTTGAGAATGGTCCAGAGGGCGCAATAATGAGGATCTCAATCCCACGAACGCCCTTGATGTGCACCTTTGCACCTACCTCCGCGACCTTCACATCAAAAAGTAGCCTCGTGCAATGCTCTCAGGCTGAAGGAATTTGGAGCTTGGACCTAAAAACTATCTTCCTCCTAAATAGATCGATCTCCAGTAAGAACTTCTTCGTCGAAATATGCTCAAGAAGATAGTGGAGAGGAGAAATGGAGACGTCCTAAAGAAGTTCAATAAACGAATATTCACCGACAGATTCAAGACATCAGAGGCAGAGCGCGTCGGGCAAGAATTTATTTAACCACTGCGACGGCGGAGTTGAAAAAAGAAAAGAAGAACAGTTTACTGGCCTGGTACCTCCTGGTACACGGTAGTGTCTTTCAAGTTCTGGAGTGGCGATCCTGAAGGCCTGATAGAAATGAACTTGAAGTTCACACAACAAGGGTGGGTTAAGGAGTCGGGCGTTCGCCCTAACCTCATAACCCCGGTAACAAAGTTTTATTATAAGAAAGAAAACTATAAAGGGCGTTGAAAACCCAAGTATGTAAGTAAATGTGCCCAAACAACCCAACTTCTCGGTTGGGGTAGTCAAAAGTAAATGAGTGGCGAGTTGGAGTTTAAATCCAAGCAATGGTCCCTGTGCTGAAAGTCGAATCGTATATCGTAACAAGTTGTTTGAGTTGAGGGTATAACTCAACTTAGCACTTTCCCTCTAGGCCTCTGTGCTGAAAGTCGTAACTCGACTGAAACGTCACTTTCTTCAACTCAAACAACTTGTCACGACACATGATTCGACTTTCAGCACAGGAATCAGTCGCTCAAGCCCCGCCCCTTGATTTTATTATTTTAAATAATTAAATCAGTTCAGAGTTTACAAACCCCTATAATATAGACCGTCACAACCCAGCGATTATTTAAAACATTGAAACTTAACTGAACTGAAGTTGAGAATGAAAATTATCGTACCCTTCTAAATTGTGATCAGTCATACGTCACAAGCTTTTGTGACTCGTGGTTGTTATTCCTTCCTTCCTACCGAACCAGTTCTACAACTTGTCAGCGGAGAAAAGAGGGAGCGCTGCTTAGGGGAGCTAATTTCGAGCGCTGCCAAATATGCTTGAAAGGGAGGAATACTGAAGTTTTCAAAAATTGTATAGAACGAAAAAACTGGCCGATTATCTTGGTGACCATAGTAGAGCGCGACCGCTTTTTGTTCGATTCGAGGAGGACAAGCATCATTGGCCGTGGTTAGATCTTTGGCAAGCCGCACTCCTGCTTGAAAAGGAAAAGGCAGTTGCAAAAGATGGACAAAACTGAAAACCGGAGCTGTTTCAGATATCCACAACCTTTTCAAAAGTTTTTATAATGCTTCTAAAACGCTATTGAAGGAGCTTTAAAAGGTATGCTCCTCTGCAATGATACGTAGCGTTGAAAAGTATATGCAACTGAAATGCGAAAGGGAGCGCTGTAAGGTTTTTAAGGAGTGCCCAAAAATGGCTATTGCAGCACTCTATTTTCCACTGGATTAATCTAGGTCTGGACAGGTATTCTTACATCACAACCAACTTATGGGATATGGGATATCTAGAATCCAACCTACTCATAAACGACAGACAGTATGGCTTCCGACAAAAAAGATCCACTGGCGATCTTTTAGTCTGTCTTACAGAACACCTCAGCCGTAGTCTGCATGAATCCGGTGAGTCTAGTCTGGTTGCTCTGGATATCTCCAAGGCTTTCGATAGAGTTTGGCACACAGCCCTGTTAGCTAAACTCAAAGCTATTGGAGTTGACTCACTTCTACAGAAGTGGATTGAGAGTTTCCTTTTTGGCCGTTCAATCAAAGTAGTATTGGATGGCGTCAAATCCGCATCCCACCCGATTTCTGCGGGGGTCCCCCAGGGGTCAATTTTATCACCGGCCCTATTTCTCATATTTATAAATGACCTTCTTTCAATCCCCTCCAACCCACTCCTCAGCTTCGCTGACGACGGTACTCTACGTTACTCGTACAGCGTCGATACAAGACAGACTCATGCCAGATCCTGTCTTGATGATCGCGAACTAATGTCCAAGTCGATTATAAATGACATTACGCTGATTCTAGAGTGGGGAAAGAAGAATCGTGTTGAATTCAACTCCGACAAAACCAAGTACTGTCTTATCTCCAAAAAGAAGTTCAACACCTCACCATCCTTGAAAGTGGATGACGTGGTACTAAAGGCCGACCCATCCCTACACATCTTAGGCGTGACTTTAGCCAAAGACTTGCGATGGAATGACCACATATTCCAAATCGCCAAACAAGGATCTCAGTGCTTGGGATTTCTTAAGAGGTGCAAGTTCCTCCTCCAGCCATCGGCCCGTGCTGTTATTTATAAATCCTACATTCGACCTCTTCTCGAATATAACTCCCTCGTTTGGGGCGGTGCCCCAATAACCACCTTGGCATGGTTAGATAAGGTGCAAAAAAGGGCGCTCAAGTTAATTGATGACGACACCGCCTGCTCCACCATCGACCCCCTGAGCCACCGTAGGAATGTAGCAGCACTGACAAAATTTTATCGCTACTACCACAGTGACTGTTCCTCCGAGTTAAACGCTCTCCTGCCTCCACGGCAATCTTATACCCGCAACACCAGATTAGCCCACTCGTCTCATTCCCTTCACCTGCAACTACCCTATTCACGCACTCAACAAGATATGAGGAGTGGGCGAACAAAACGGCACATGTCCATGGTTGGCCGTTTTAAGTGTTTTGACGGAATCGTGTTCATTACACTAAACTGCAACTAATTTCAATCTCAGACACTTCAAAAATCACTTTCATGTAATATTTTTTTGTTAGCATTAAGTAACGGTTTCCCTGCAGAAAGGCACATGTCCTACGAATATTCATATTTTTTAACCATTCGTTAATGTGGATTTTCAAAAGGGCACGTATTTCATGCAAAAAAGTTTTTAATCAACAATGGAAGTTCATTGCACCTCACCTGGGGCTCTAATTACATCGATTTGTATGTGCATCATAAAATGCACTAAAATTTACCTCACTTTTGCCTCCCACGGCCGCAAAACAAGCCGTAGGGGGCACTATGACCCCTTAAAATTTGCGTAACAGTCCCTACTATTAGGCAAAAATACCAGAAAAATCTCCCCTTGCCTCTAAGGGAGCCAGGGAGCTCCCTAAAAGGCTAAAAACAACAAAAAATGTCCAGTTGGGTTCCTGCAAAAGGGCACATGTCCATTCAAGGGTTTGACAAAACGGGACATGTCCAGTTGTGTCCCTGCAAAAGGGCACATGTCCATTTTTGTTTTAATTTTTTCTCTTTAAGTATTAAACATATATAAGATTATATCTTATGGTTTAAAATAAACGAATGTGTTGCTTCTGAAAACAAAGCTTTATTTGATACAGTAGCATTGAAGGATACAGTAGATTTATTCAATGAAGTAAGAAAGTATGAACACTTAGTAAATAAAAATAGGACTGGGGCCTACAGAAAATATGAAAATCATAAGATAAATAACAAAAATGAAGAACGTACACCATGCAAAACATGCGAAAAGTTAAATAAAGGTACTCGTTACCATCCTGAGGCTGCATGCTGGTTTAAGGTTAAAGATGATGATAGAAGACCTATAAGACATGTAAACAATTCAGTAATTGAAGCAGAGTTAAATGTCGTTTTATAAGATTATATCTTATGGTTTAAAATAAACGAATGTGTTGCTTCTGAAAACAAAGCTTTATTTATTTATTTCTTTGGTACACTATTGTAACAACGTTACCTGAAAACAAAGAAACGACATTTAACGTTTATTTTTCCACTAAATTAATTCTAAATCTTTGTACACAAAAAGTATTCTATGAAAATTTACTTTTAGGCCTTTTTCTATAACACGCCATTCTCCATAATTCTAACCTCCAAAAAAACACCCGCCTAAAAAGTCTGACGTTTTCCAACAGTCATGCCTCATGCGAAGCGCGCCAAGTTCAAAACACGCAGAGCGCGCCAAATTCAAAAATATTAAAGAAAATCTATTTTCTTTACACATATTTAAAAAAAATTTTTCCGTCTGAATGAGTTCAAATAGTAGCACAACCTACCATACTCATAAATAGTTAATGTGATCAGTTCAGAGGCAGAAACAGTTTTTTGCGATTTCTGAACAATTTGCAAAACTGGACATGTGCCGTTTTGTTCGCCCACTCTTCATATGAATTCGTTTGTTAATAGAACAACTCGGCTGTGGAATAACCTCTCGCAGTCAGTATTTCCGAACTCCTACAACATCCAAGAGTTCAAACGCAGGGTTCATCACCACCTTCTTCAATACCCCCCCGTACCTTTTAATCCTTAACCTATGCCCCCCCCCCCCTCATCCCTCCCCCGTACTAAGCTTACTGCTAGACATTGCACCATGACGTGACAAATGACATGACGGACTAGTAGTACAAAGGGTGACTCCTGAGCTTAGCACTGCCACATAAAAAAAAAAAAAACTTCCTTGTCTTTACATGGAGATATTTGTGTGTGGGTGTCGATTATTATACTTGCTACCCACGAGTAAGCAGAACTCACTTTTGTCCTTTCTAGACCTCTTTCCTAAAAAACAGGTTCGGTAACAGTTGAAGGAATACCAGTGTATATTTGTGACTATTTTTGTGACTCTTATTAAATAATTCAGTTGTAATGATGAATTTGTCTTCGTGTAATGAGAAACAAGCAAAGAATGGGCAACAACGTAGTCAACGAATGTCCGATAATATTGATCCAGTAATGAAAGTCCTAGCACCTCACATCGCATATCTGTGAGATATAATGAAGAGAAATGCTAGAAATCTGCGTTTTTATACTCTTGTGACCTGCTAGTCATACAATCATAATTTTGATAGCCGTGTTGTAACTGTAACTGCGTAACTGGATTGTCAAAATTGTGACTGCAAAATTAGAATAGAGCTCGCGCCATAAAACGAGGGAATCTTAAAATCCCTGTTTCCATGCATTAATGATAGTCTCAAGTCACCAACAAGCGATCAAAGTCACTCTGTTTGTTTAAAAACGCAGATTACCGGTTCATTTAGGATGACTAGTTCTGATACAGTATGTGTGCAGTCTTATATCCTCAGTCACAATTCTACATGCGCCCCCTTATTTCCTTTATGGTGAGAGTTATATTATTGAGACTCAACACATTTGTGATTGAATTGTGACTTGTGACTGCTTTTGGAATATGGGTATTAGACTCCTTGCAAGACTGACTTTTGGGAATGAAAAATTAGACTCTAGCGAGTTGTACCATCCGCATTTATATTGTGTCTAAATGAGATTTAAAGTGTCCCGTTTGGGAAGCTTACCAGTGGTCTTGAAATCTCTTTTAGGATTTCCAGACTCTACCTGTTTAGTTTGCGCTGCCTGGCTTTGGCCAATGTCTCGTGATGATTTAGGTAATACTGGCAATATCTCTTCGCTATTTAAGATGCGGGCCTTTGTTCTTCCTAGCAGGCCAAGTCGTGTTAGAGATAATGCAGGAGATTCCAGTGCGCTCCTCCTTTAGCTGGCTAGCAAGAGGTGGTAGTCAAGTTGCTAACCATATCAATGTCCGAACCCAGGAGAAAGGTTCCCTGCTTGGCTAGGTAGTCGGCTTTATCGTTCCCATCATCAACGGGAGTACCGTCTTGTCGGGATTGACACTGGGGCTCCAACTGGAGATCAAATAAAGTGTCTGTCGCAGACGTCTTGATATGGTATCATCTGTTTCACTTTTTACCACGATGACAACATCTTCTCTGTAAGCTCGGGCCAAGATCTCATGACTGCAGCTCCAAGAGTTCATCTGCAAAAAGGCTTCACAGAATTGGAGATTTTAAAAACTCCCCTAGTGAGTTGCACTCCCGCTAAAAAGTAACCGATCTGATTACGGCCTGAAATGAAACGTCTTAAACCTAACCCGAGTTACAATGTTTCAGTTTCAACTTCTGCAGTAATAAGCACTATTTTTACTTTGATTCAGCGATTCTCTTACACATAAGGAATTGGTCTAGGCTGAATGTTGTCGATTTCAAATCCATATTTTTTCTCGTCACAAAATCGCAATATTCTGAAAAGGTGACTCAAAGTTGTGCTACAACTGCACTGAAAATGTTTCTATATCACCTTTTGAAGTCTTAACAAATTTGTCGCTGCGAGTTGTTGTCATCGGACCTTAAAAATAGGCCTTCTGTTCAATCCGTTCAATCGTATTATAGAAACTCGTTCACTGAGGCTGAGAGTGCCTCCAGTATCTTCACATGGCTAAGGCTAATTACTGCCAGATTCTTGTGAATGTGTGGTTCCCACGTTTCAGCGCTTCTAATTTCACAGGTTGGGTTTCGTATCCGTAAGTATAAGATGTCTATATCTGCTCTTAAAAGTGCTCATCGATGATTCGATGATTATTTATAGTCAATGGATGATTGGTTGGATCAATCGATTGCTGAACACAAGTCTAATTTCATCTAGTCCTATAATCGTGCAACCATGCAGTCGCAGAAGGAGGTCTTCACCAGGCACTGCTGCTCCTTGAATAATATGCGATCTCCCAGTAATTAGTTCCTCGAATAGTATAAATAAAACATCGCACAAAACCTAAACTTTGCAGGAACGAGCTGCCATGGACGCGCTGCTGTGCGTACATCATCGCCAGTGCAGTCTATTTGCCATAATTCATAGTTAGACCTTTCATAAAAAGCCTCCTTTACGGCCTCGATAGACTTTTATGGGCGATCACAAAAACCGCGCAGAAGTATCTATTCCAGTGCTGGAGATAAGAGCGCTGCTTAGAAGCCGGGGGCCCAATCATCAGACCTGTTCCCATTTCTCAGACGCCGCACGTTCATAATCACCTGAGATGACTGCCGATCAAAGAACTCGAACCTCGGCTATGGCGTGGCGTAGCCATAAGTGCCACAACAGGTTGTCGTCTCGAATTTAACGGCCATTCTGGTCGCGTTTATGGCCCCATAATTGGGAGGTGTTTACATTGCAATAAAATTTGACTTTAAAATTTCTGTGCAACTGGCCGCGCGGCCCGAGAAACATGTGGTCGCGGCCGCATCTGTGCCACGAAGCTGCCGGGGGGGGCCTCGGTGGCCAGCTTCGGCCCGAATGCGTCGCGGTTTTGCATACAAGTCCAGGCCTCGTTCGTCTGATTTAGATAAGTGGAATGTTAAGCTCTGTAATTGGAGACGCGTGCTGCAATAGAAATCTGCATTTGGGCGTCCGGCACTTGGTAGGACTGTCACGTAGCCGGGGATGTCATAGATAAAATCGGTAGCGAAGCAACGTCTTGATTGACTTTGCTCGGGGCGCTTCTCATAGATGCAACAATCAACGGCGGAGTCTCGTCCGCTGAGAGTGGACGTTCATGTTAACATTTTGGGCGTCCTTCAACCCCCAGACACCACCACCACTGCACTACACTCGCGAAGCTACACGATTGCCAGATTTGATTAAAACGCAGATAAGAACGGCGATTCCCTTCTGGCCTGGCCGTGATCGTGTCCGCCGATTTCCCTAATCGGACCATGTTAAGTCCGCGAATCGTAAACCCTTGGCTCGGCGAGGACTCAATAAATTACGACACCATGTTTGCAAAGATGGACACCGATACGCCCTGGACACTGCCGTGCGGCCCAGTAACGAAACGGCACAAAGGCAAGCAACCGCGCGTCCGCGGCTCCCCCCGTCCGCCTAAACAGCGATTTGGTAGTGTCGGCCTCTATAATTGGGCGTTAAGACAGCCGGAATGCCTTTGTACAGCCCGCGAATGAGAACGCGAACGCGAATGGAGCAAAACGAGCCGAGTTCATGGGAACCAAGATTTCCCACAGTTTATAAGTCTTCCTCCAATGCCGAGAGAGGTAATGAAGCTCATCTTCGCATTCATCCGCATTGGTAAGCAGCAGCAATAGTTTCTAGGCAGTAGTGACGACGTCTTCAGTCAATTAACCGGCAGCTCCTTAAGGCGCACAGCTCTCGATGGGGCCAAGTGCACTTCAGCGGGGCTTAATCGAATTCCGTCACCAGATTACGAGAGTGCGTCTAGACTATGAGGAGCGCTCGTTATGAGGTGCTCGAGGGCCTCCAAGGCGCAGCTCTCAATCAAGGCACTTCCTTGCAGGAGCGAACATCCTGGATTTGAATCGTTTCTGCGGTTGCCGTCTACCTGTTGTCGTCAGCGAATGTAATAAAGCTCCGCGCTGAAAGAACTTTTGTGGAGACGTGATGGTTTTGGCGTAGTTCCTTCAACGACAGCCACATTCGTCGTCGGTATGCGAAAGTTATAATTGTGGGGCGGAAAGCGGGGATTTTTATTGGGAATCAGTTTAATTAAAATGTGATCCTTCTGCAACAGTGGAATTACATTCAAGGAGCTCGGGTTAAGTTTGTGTTAACAATAAAGGACTCGAGTTAAGCTATTTGACGTCAAATTGAAGGGATATGTAAATGAAGCAGCTTGATGGGTTGGGCACTTTCTAATTGTCTCATTGATAACTTGTTAAAGCTTTTAGCACAAGAAAAGAATTGTTTGTAAATAAAATCTTGTTCATCGGTATTTGAGCAATTTTGTTCTTGTAGACCACTGATCCTTATTGGAGTTATAATCACATCATGCAACTTCGTGGATTTTCGGATACCTCTGAGTGTTATGGGGCAGTTTTGGGCAGCCGATCCATCGATACGGAGGAAAATGTCATGCCTTCTGCTAGCTAGAATAATTGACAAGGTCATGGAAGCCTTGGCCGTGACTGCCTCAGAACCCTACAGATTCGTCAATAGTTTTGTGTTGGTTCTCAGACGTTCCCCAGACGTTGGAAAAACTTCTTCGGAAATAGAACTACCAAGATTTTGGACATCATTCCCCGTGGAGGTATGTCTCTTTGAAGGACAATTCGGCAGATTTGGCTTTCCATCGGGTCCCACCAACTGGAGAACTTCTGGCCTGGAGAACTTCTGGCCTGGAGAACTTCTGGACTAGTGCTTTGTACACATGTCTGCTATATGCTAACTATAGCTCCGATGACAACCGTGGAGCAGTTAGAGGCAAGTAACGGGAAAGACTCCAAAAGAACGAACTGGGCTCTTCACAAAGTAACGCGCCCCGTGGAATACCCCCTAGAATACAAACATTTTACCCTAGCAGCTTCCTAGATATAGAAGGTGCTTGTTCCCGCGATCCTCATTGGAATTAGTCACTGGATCCCTCGCATGTTGCAGACTTGAATCAATCTTAGCAAATGTGGAAAGCAGAGCGACGCATACTATCCTGTCATCCTAGCTCAAATGGTCTGATTCGAGTCGCGACGGTCAAAACTCATTTTAGAACCTTGGACCGCAGCATAACCAAATAAATCACCAATATGTTGAGACCTCATCCGACGTTCTCAGTGCCTCCGTGAAAACTCAAAAAAATACAACCAATAAAATTGCACGCTAGATTTCAGACCCATGATTGACGGTCTGACAATTGAGGATCATCAGATAACACTATGCGTTCGTAAGCGGCCGCTTAGCCGAAAGGAAAATATGCGCAAAGTAATCGATGTGATATCAGTGCCTAGCAAGGATACGCTTATCGTACACGAGCCTAAAAATAAAGTCAATCTTACAAAATTTCTCGAGAATCATCGGTTTCGATTCGATTATGCTTTCGATGACCAGTGTAATAACGAAATTGTTTATAAATATACAGCTAAGCCTCTAGTACAGACAATATTTGAAGGTGGCATGGCGGCATGCTTTGCCTATGGTCAAATCCGTTATTACAAAAGTTTTGGAATATTTGGAATGAAACTATTTCCTTTTCTTTAATAGTTTCCTCTTCGTCTAAGAGCAAGGCATGAGGGATTTGAAATCACTGTCCAAATTTCGATTCCGTTGAACATTGAGCACTGTTGTGTGAATGTCAGTGAAAAATTCATCACGGAAGCCACTGACACGGAAATCATCGATGCCGTGCCGTTAGGAAGATGTGTGGAGCGCCCTTCATTCTGTAATAACCACTTTTTAAATATGCAAAATCCCACCCCAGAATGAGTGAGGTGAAGGGCTGCCCAACTTGGAAGCGGGTCTCGTGTTGGCCAATGTCCCGTGGTGTTTGCCGTGATTCTGGCTATATCTTGTCAGGGTCTGTACAAGAGGTCGAGAGAAAGTGAATTGATTCAACTCCATTCCTCCATCTTCATCTAATGTCGTTTCAGCTCAAATCGAACTTTGCCCTCCTCTAGAGTATGTCTTCCAGTTTGACGGTCTCTTCTTTTTATTTCTTTAAGGGGGCATCTTTCCTATTTCCTTTGTCCCAACCACTAGGTTAACAATTTTCTTGGTTAAGGCCTTTTTTGATTTGCGAGCATGGAATCCTCAACCCCACTTCAAGGGGAATGCTCAATCTCCTCCTCGCTAGAGCCTCACAATCGCACAGCTCCCGCAGAACTATCAGGTACAATCATCTACCAGCTTTCTGGTTAGATGATAATTGAGAGAACAGTCGCTCGCAGGAGCTATGTTATTCTTTTAAGCTACTACTTATTGAAATGTAAAAGTTTGTCCGCTTTTGTTTTGACGAATATGTCCGAGCAAATGACGATGTTAGAGTTTATTTGGCGCTCTAATAATGCAAGTCGGGGCACATACCAGAATGGCGAGTCACAGCTTGAAAACAGTGAGGGTAGTGAGAAGAGCCATGGATATTTTGCTTCTATACGCCCAGTTCTACCCTATTATTGAGTTTGCAACCATCCGTATATCAAAAGTCCGTGTTTGCTTTAAAGAGGGCCCTGTCATTTTGCCATTCTGACTAACTTCCGATAATCCTCCTCCTTCTTCACTACTAGGTGCAAATAAGTTCGCTATTAGGAAAGCCCCATGGTTCCATGAGAACCCTGTGTGAATTGACATATAAGATTCACAAGGGGATCTAACGCCTTGAACCATCCCGAGTGAAAAATAGAAGCTAAACCATTTGAGATTTACGGCTTGGCGATGCGTGTAATTGGGGCGGTGCTGGAAGCTGACACATGTTCTTTATTTCTGGCGATCCCTCACTGAGTACTAATAACGTCCAATGCTGCTTAACTTTCGTAATCGAACGAGAACCGGCCTACTACACCAACATAATTGCTTGAAATATGAAGCAAGTTAACAAAAAAACTAAAGCTAAAGTTTAATTTTAAAGCTTTTTGAAAAGCTTTTCGTATACGTAAGGCAGACCTTGAGATTGCCCATTTCATTTGAAATTAGGTTTGCCTCATAGGGTCCTTATGAAAAACTGATAGGGCATACCACACTCGATTTTTGGTTTGTGTGGTGCTCCTGAGGAATCTAAAGGAAAATCCACACACTGAATGAGGCATGTCCCCTATAAATGCTAGCCGGGTATTTACCGTGGCACTTGCTCTCTCAATCTGGGATCTCCAGGAGAGCTTTCGATCCGGAACTATACCTAGATATAAGGCTTCCTTTGAGAAAACCATTTTTTTACTGAGGAAGCTTTTAAATTTACCTTCCTTCTACATATTAGTAAATGGTACAATGACATTTTTCTCGTGTTTTAATACCTGAATTATTGCACCAACATCAGCTATGCACATATGATAGAGCGACTTGCGCGAGTTTCGATGTGATCTGTATATCGTTCTGTGATTTTAAGCCCTGGTTGTTCAGGTCGGCAAGAAGTTAATCGACTCCGATTGACCACAGGAGAGGTGAAAGAATCCTCCTTGAGAACAGCTTTTAGCAGCCCTAACTGTAACCGATTTGTCATTCAGTTATCAATCTGCTGTTGAGAAGCGAGCCGATGTCTTTTTTTTGCTGCGGCTTCATTGATCGCGTCAAAGGTATCGCTGTCAAACAAGCCTTGATATCTATGTAAAAGCGCAGCGAAAGATTTCCTTAGCCGGAGGGACCTCTCAATATCTCTCCCGCGTACGTGAATGGCAATCTCTGTAGATTTGGTGTTCTCCGTAAAGGACCCTTCAAGAGCTTGAGGGAGACAATGCAGTGGAGTGAGTGATCCTTAGACGAGACTTTGTATAACTTCCTGTTTATCTTTTCACAAAAAGCTTTCCATGACCTTGGTTTGGATCTTCTCAACTCTTTGTTGTAATTCGTAAGGGTTTTCTTGCAGAGGTCCCATCCGAGGCCTATTGAGCAATCATAATTTCTCTGCTTTGCCGGCAAAGATCATTGCTTTCATAAAACAGCCGCTTTCAAATGCTGCGACGATCGCTTTTCCCAAAAAAGGTCCAGATCAGCATCAGTCCTGGGGTTATTACCTATACGGCTGACTCCCAACCTGAGGAGTATGCGATAAGCCTTCCAGTTACTTACCGAGGAACTCCGAATGCTTCCGATGATATTGCAAAAGCTCTCAAGTCAAATCTTTTATTACTGTGCTCAGACATTGATGGCTCACTTCAGACGTGCCACGCAGACGTGCGTCGCAGCTAATTACTAGCTAAATGTTCCTTCTAGCGGGGTCCTCCATAAGTCTCCTGGCAACAGA
Source organism: Thereva unica (assembly GCA_949987705.1). Classification (NCBI taxonomy): domain Eukaryota; kingdom Metazoa; phylum Arthropoda; class Insecta; order Diptera; family Therevidae; genus Thereva; species Thereva unica. Next base: position 250,364,334 of record OX465281.1, on the reverse strand, counting down.
TGGCGGTGCTGCTGATTCTTTTCCAGGAAGATAGGCCGAGGCTGTTGCGAGCCTGGGCATTACTCCGTTTCCTCGAGCACTACCTCCGTCGCCACCAGGTCTCTGGAGACAAACTTTGAAAGGGGAATGCAGGTGTAACTAGTCCTACTTCGTGGTCGCTTAGTTCTTTCTACTAAATCCTCACTCTTCCGAGGCTGACTTCTGATTTCATAATAAGAATTGTTTTCCGAGAGGAGATGTCAACCTGGTTGTTTTGATTACAAGGCCAACACCTACACTGTAGCTGGTTTCACAGTCTTGTTTACGTGTTTCCGTGTCCTAACTGGCAAAAAACACCTCGAGACCGCTTCGTTCTAGTTATAACACACAAAAAACCGGAGAAAATAAACCCAAATTTAATCAAATATAGATGTTTTCAAACTCCGTGGCACAAAAAATTTGAGCGGTTCTGCGCACCTCGTTGCCAAATTTTATAAATATTGTTCTATCATTTCCCCTCTTTTTAGTTAAAACGGCAACAAACGAAGAAAAAACGCTACGCACGCAAACGCACTTTCCTCTAGCAATACGCAGTTGTGACTGATTTAATGGCAGTAAGTGATTTGATAGGAGGTTTTGTCCGAGCTTTTAAACATTTTTAAGTGATGCGCGGAATGTCACGACGTTTGAAAAGATCTATACACGCCTTCTTTTTTGTTCGAACTTTACACCACTGTCCCAGAAAAGAGAAGAGTGGGAGCTTTCGTCAGTTATAAAAGCTTTAAGTTTTTAATTCTATACAGTGTACAACAAAATTAGTGACACTTGCTCTCACTCTTGTACCATGGGTGGTCTAGTTACCCTTCTAGCCACTAGTCCTGCACCGTATCATGACATTTACTACAACTGACAGCTTAGACGGTGCTGCCAAGTATCAACAATTAAGCAGCCATTAAAAGCACTGTTTACGTTTCGATATCGCGCATGCTTCAACTTCCTCACATGCTTTCGTGAAAATCATCAAACATTCCCGCGGAATAAGAGATAAGCGCAGCAAAAATGAATAACAATTACAACAAATGGCAGAACAAGTTATTTTGTCTCCTTTGACCGATCGCGAAAGCTGAACCAGCCCCGGTACAAAAACATTTTCCCACACCTGACTCCTTTATCAACTTTTAATTAATTGTTTCTTTTCCTATTAAGACTAATCTCAACCACAATGCCCCCTCCACATGCTCCTCCCGCGTGCCTTTTGATCAAATGCATCCCGCTGCCGCTGCGCACTGGACCTGCTCGAGAAGCAGTGCCGTCCGATGTTAATATATAATTGCCACATTCGACAAAGCTGCTATGTCGGACATAGAAAGGCATTTTGTAGTCGTGGCCGACCTATGAGTCCGCTCGGTCTGACCAACCAGCCGCCATGGTCCTGGACGAACGTTAACATTCGGTCAACAGAAGCTGGATGCTGGTCGGCGGCAATCGCGGTACATGCGTACCTGATAAACGCGGCTAGTCCTCATTTGTTTACCGGCTTACAACTCTATGCACGGCGAGTAATGGGTAAACACAGCGGAAAATCCGATAATAGGTAATTCGTACCTGGCGGCGGCGCTTTATCATCGCGGTGTGTTTTCTCTCTCTCTCGCTCTCTCTTTCTTGTTTTAATCTCAGGTGATATTTTTTTTTCTAAACAGGCCTCGAATTGCCGAAGGTGCGATATTTATTTGACGTAACTGCGAAACCTCTTATCACCGCATTAGCATAAATTAAGCGCATCCGACAGCCATAGACTTCCATTATCCGCCCTCGGGCCGGGCGATCGCTGATTTAGTGCGTCAGTTTTGTAAGCAGCCTTAACCCGTCGGGGCATAAATCAAGCATCTCTGGCCCGGCAGCAGCCAACCTGGGGTTTGGTTTCATCGCGCGAAGCTCAACTGGAAATCCATTAAAGCCGCCCCCAGTCAGGAATTCGTGGTAATAAGCCCGGGCGCCGATGACACGTGGTGATGGTCCTTTGGCCCCGTTAGTAGCAGGGCAAAAACAAACAGGCTTCGCCTCCAATGAGAATTATGACCCATAAATTTCCCATTTAACCCATTAATTACACCCTCTTAGTGTCCCCGAGTGTTCCGAGTGTCCCCGCGGGCACCACTCGTACGTCCCAGTACGAACAGCCTCAGATCGCAGTCCCTGTACTGATGGTTAAGCGAGTTGAGAGACTCCCGAAAACCAAACCCTGTTCTCTGGCCCTTCTCTAAATTTAACAAGATCAAGTTTTTTCTCCTCCGCCGCTCGCTCGCTACACGGCGGTGGAATGCGCGTCTGCGCAAATGGCCCAGCCAGCCGAGTCGTGTCGCTTGAGCTGATTAGAAAAATTCCTTGCGAGTGCGCGCGTAGTGCGGCTGCAGCAGCAGCAGCGGCAGCGAATGTCACCCAACCCAAAGTGCATTTGCGCCTTATTTTCCCCGTAAAAATAGCAACGATCCGAATGCCATCTCAGCCATCAGCTATTGGGGCCCGTTCTGTAATTTATTGACACCGACCTGAGAGATATAAAAATGCGCGCCCGTCTTAACGATTTGTCTTTTGGCCACCGAATGGTTTCACGTCAAAATAAACAATGGAAATAGTTTTCCGATGGGATTAGGACCTATTTTTAGACCAGTCGCAACTATTTCGCTGCGCTGCGCTGCCTCGCTTCGCTAGCAGATTCCGCGTCTTGAGCACACCACTGATTGATTCCCGTTTTGTTTCTTTTGCAGTTTAATCAGGATCTTTACTCGTCATCAGGAGTCCCGTTGGCGTCTTCCAGTGCCTCAGGCAGTTCACATTCACCCTGTAGTCCAATTTTACCGCCAACGGTCACGGCGAACGCGGCCGCCGTCGCCGCTGCAGCAGCACACAACGCCGCGGCGAGCACTAGCGTTCCGACGATACCAATCGGAACGACCACTATTCATAGGACAATCACCAAAGAAGAAGATATTAGCACGGGGAGAAGTGATACCGAAGGTGAGTCTTTTTTTTAATTATTGCTCATTTGTTTTTGTGTGGCGAACGTCGCAAGCTTAAGTTAGACCATTGACAGCTGCGCATTGATGCATGTTGATTTTTCTGATTTCGGATCTATTTTTGCGATTCTTCTATCTATCGAAGCCGAAATTCTTTGTTCGAACTTTTTTCGAGTTGACAATTTTCTTGAGATGATTTTGAAGGCACTTGAACCACGGTTGATCTGTCGATTCAATTGTGCAAAATGCGCGGAATTTCATTTCATTATTTCAATCAAGCAACCTGCGATAACAGTGGAAAAGGAAATAGCTGGCAAAAAGGGAAGAAAGGCATTCATCATAGGATAAGAATGGAAGTTGCATTAGTCGCATTCAAACGTCTTAAAATTGGCATGCCTCAGAAATAGCTAATTGGTCAATGCCAATTGAAGTTCAGATTTTTTGCATATATCTTTCATGTGATACAGCTGCAATAAGTTGAAGACTAAATAAGAACTGCTGGGTAGCGTCGATCATCAGACTCCGCTTTAGAGACGGTAAAATCAAAAATCATAACGTTCCAGGTCTAGAAGGTATACCTATCTGTGTGACGCCAATCAACGATTTAAGGCCCTTGATCAATATCTCAATCGAATCCATAAGACAGTCGATAGTATCAAAGTCTGGTTCCCTTTATTCAGCCCTCTGCACCCTTCCATATCGTAATCAATACGTTCCGTTATGACACAAAGCGATCGAAGCCTGCCTCATTCCTAAGGATCGGAACTACTTCTGCACGTAAAGACACACAGTTTTCAATAGACATTTTACGTTGTTCAATGAAACCCTATTGGAACAGCGAAGTCTAACCCGACTAGCATTTGAAAGGGGCATGCCTCATGAGGCGTGCGAGCCCCATGTGGCAAATGAAGGGCATGCCGAAAGAGGGCTTTCCTCTTAGATTCCTCACGAGCACTGCACAAAAACAAAACAAATGGAGTGGCCGCTTTGTACACTCTGTATAGCGGTTCTGGTTCGATTACAGAGGCTAAGCAGCATTGGACGAGATTAGTATTTAGTTGGGGGACCGCTTGGAGAAGCGATACTCGTGTTTAAAAACATAAAGCTTTCGAAATCGCTGCAGTTACTCATGTACTCAATGTTTTCAGGCTCTTTTTCCACTCGAGATCGGGTAGCAATGATTTTTCCTCACGGGTCATTCCTTTAGAGGCAAGGCGTTAATTAGATGCTTTTGTGAGCCCTATAAGGAAATATACATAGGGTCGACATGAAACAGTGAAGACGTCAAAGGCCGTCGGAGCAAGAGTTTATCTAGAGACTTCTAACAGTTCACTCTCACGCCACCTTCCGGTGTACGCTAGTTCTTTCAAGCTGAAGTGCTGGCGATCCTGAAGGCCTGCCATACGATGACCTTAGAACCTACATAAGGATGTAGTATTACCCACGGCAATCATCGCGGGACATTGGCCCATAGAAGAGCACGCAGCCTAGTTGGGCATCTCGTTCAACGTCTGTCGTTGTAGCCGCGGTGAGCCGAACGCTTGTTCACTTCCTGTGTACGCCCCGGCTTTAGCTAGAGCTAATCGGTGACCCTTCACCCTCCTAAGTCCAAGAAATAGGTGTTAAGATTTCTCCCAGCTGAATAGTGTTCTGCTCCGATGAGTAAATCCGATTTGGTTTGGATGTTAGAATCCTGGATGCGCCATTTTTATGTCTTCTGGAATCGGCCATAATGAGACGTCTAGAAATTGGGAAGGTTGTGCACTGGTAATTTGTGAGGACGGAAGTCTCTTTTCTAGCAGAGAAGCCAGATATCCTAGGCTGGAATGCCATGTTTACTCTTGATTGTTTTTTTTGTTTGCCTTGCCCAATTCCTTGGATAATTACGGCTGTAAACATAAAACGAGAATCAAGGATTACCTTTACCCTCAATCGGTAGTATGTTCAGAATGCTTAAAGGCTTAGCAATTCTTCAGAAGAATCTCTCCTTCAAAAAATCACTGGGATTTTGTATCGCAACTTATGAGTTTAGTCCCACTGTCTCATGCGGACCCCGTGTGGATTGGATTGCCCTGTAAGCACCACACATGGCATCTAATATCTTGCCTCATTGGCGCCTCGTCATAAGGAATACCCACTCGAAAAAAATCGTTGCTAGTTATCCGGAGTGGAAAAAGAAGCCCGAAAAATTTGACATTTTCGACGCGAGTGTCGTTTAAACATTGTGGTCCCCCAACTGAGTACTAATCACGTCCAATGCTGCTTAACCTCTGAAATCGAACCAGAACCGGTATATTGAGTATTCTAAATGACACCCTGCAGGGGTAAAAAATTGCAAAATTGCCTGAAATATGAAGCAATTCAACACAAAAAAACTAAAGTTCGGTTTAGATAGTGTGTTCCAGCGAATGTGCCTCACGAATTTTTATGAATGAAAGGAGAAGTGCGTATGATGAGAGTCCGTGAGGCACATGCCCTGAAGCGCGCCGTCTAAACAGGTACTAAAGCTTAAAGTTATTACTTAGCTGCCCGAAGACGTAGGGCAGATGTGTTAAGATTACCCTATTTCATTGGAGAAAGCATTCTTTCGACATGCCTCGTTTGGCACATGCGGCCCACAAGCTGCTTAAGGCAATCCGTTTTTTAATGCTAGTCGGGTTTACTTTAAAAAGATATAAGTTCTTATTTAGTTGGCGTAGAAAAAACTTGGCTTGTCTTTCGACAACATTCCTTCGTCGCCAGCGAGCGAGACGACCCTCCAACGTTTTGGGTTATTAGGACCACATGAAAAATTTTGAGTGCGGATTTCCCCACCCAAAGCGAACGTGTGTGCGGACTTTCGTTCTATCCCCATGCCCTACGCCGCCGCTGTCCTTGATGGAATCTCTTAGATAGATGGAGAAGCGTATTGTGCTTATTTTGGCATTGAATCCAGCTTCGTAGGTTGCATTGATTGGCAGTGTGTCTTCCCTTGAGGCAGTTGGGACATAGATTATGATTTTTGATCCTTTGGATTCGATACATCGGGTGAAATTCGCCGCACACACAAACACCTCTTTTCTGGTGCGATGGCGAGAGATGAAGGGTTGACTGATATAGTTGACTGAAATAGTGCATTCCTAGTGCCAAGAGGCAAGTTTGAAACCGATGTTACAAAAAGGATAGAAAAATCTTTATCGTACATACTTATTTCCTTCGGTGATTCCAATGACTGCGCGTATAGAGTGTGAGGGCTTTGGCACATCTCCCTTACCAACAATTGAGGTATTAAGTAGCCCATTAGTCGTTAGGTTTTTTAATACCATCAAGAATTCGTTGGTCGTGTCGTGCAGCGATCTAATTGCAATTTACTGATTCTAATGTCCTTGCCACCTGCGACGGCAGTTTTTTGAGTAGATGCGTGACTAGTAATTTCTTGTTGTCATGTCGGTCCCTGATGATGATCCAGGAATCATTGTAGTTTTCCTTGAAGATGCGCTGGTGTTGTACCAACCATTTCGCTTCATCACCAAGTAGTACATTTTGTGTGCATCTCCGGTAGGCTTACTGTGAATCAGCTGGCTATCTGTTGAGTTACTTGTTCCTTACTGGGCCATTCGCGCAAACATTCCGACGACCGACATCGTCCGCCCAGACATTTCGTCGGCCGATTCTTTCAAACTTCACAGTCTGTAAATAAGCCTACACGGATAGTACGACTGACAAAAGCTTGTGTCGTATGGACCCCCAAATCGCCTCACGTAATTAATGAACGCCCTCTTAGCTGATTTCTATGGTGCTGCATGACAGACGATGTGTTGTAACCAATTTTCAATTTGTTGTAGTATTCAAAGGCGTAACCCTGTGGCGGATCACTCTCTGCACTTTCCCAGATCACTAGGTCTGTTTTGGTCAGCTGTCAAACATATTTCTGTAAGGCGGTTGCTTGGGGCCGGTAAGGATACAACATGAAGCGCCGCCAGTGTGTTTTCTATTCCTGATGATAGGATTTGTGTGCTTCATTGATTTTGGACTTATTCCTGAACAGATGAGGTGCTAGAAGACATACGAGAACTTCATATAACAAACTGAAGACAAATAGTACGACCTAGAAACGATTGGAAGAAGAAATTTAAAGATTCTCGAGTCCAGCGCTATTTAAGGCAAAGAAGAAGTGTCATATCCTTTTTTGGGGTCATCCATAAATTACGTGAGGTAATGTTTGGGATTTTTCGACCCCCCCTCCCCCCTTGGTGTGATTTCGTGAGATTTGGCTCAACCCCCTCCCTCCCCCCCTAATCTCACGAGAGATTTTTCAAAATTTAAAAAAATCTAGTATTTACACTAAAAATACGTATTTACGGTCGTAACCACAGCAAAGTGGGCCTTTTCTTAGAATATAGAACTGCAGTAAAGGCCCTCGAATTTAAAATCCTTGTTCGTAACCGTAGTGAAATCCTATTAAAATTCGGAGTGAAAGGCGTGTAAAAAGTTCATCTGAGCGGAAGGGGGTGTTGGGAGCAAGATTTTATTTGAGATAACTGATAATTTGGACGCCTTGCCCTCCTCTATTCCACTCACTTTTCCGTTTGTAGTGGACACACAAGTAGTTCTAAATTCTAAGGGCCTTTTTGCGGGTCAGTGTTACTTGGCTCGTACTCTGCAGCATTTGACGAGACACACGTTTGACAATCGACAACCAATTTTTGTGTAGGATTTACCCCTATCTTAAGGCCCCAATTTACACACAGTTCGCCAGCAGGCCGTGGCCTGAAAGTTTTCGCCTTGAGGCCAAGTATCTCTACACACTGGCCGCCAATTGTATGGGGTAGTGATGAGCAAGACTTTTCTTGCAATTCTTCCTTTTATTGTACATTAAGCAAGACCAAAGCAGGAACAAGACAAGACAGGACAAAATAAGACTACATTGCTCAGCACTAAATGCCTAAAGTCTTGCAGTGGTGAGCAAAAAGCCTTCGAAAAAGTCTTGCTAAAAGTCTTGCAAAAAGTCTTGCAGTCTTGTCTTTGTCCTGCAAGACAAGACGTTTTGCTCATTACTGGAAAACTTTTGCCCCTTAGTGATGAGCAAAAAGCCTTGCTATCCTGATCTTGCAGTCTTGACTTATCCTTGTTTTGTCTTGGTATTTCTTGGTCTTGCTAAATGTGCAAGACTAGTCTTGCTCATCACTAGTATGGGGCCTGCAGTTCAAGAAAGCTGACGAAACTCGCATTTATCGTCAGTTCGGGCCTGAAGATCCGAACTTCTATTCACTAAGAATTCACACCGTAAGCACTCGGAACGGAAAGCAAGGCGCGAGCTAGTCGTGAAAACCATCCACCATCGTGTTTGCGCTTTTTTGCTCTATTGTGTTCACGGCGTGAGGCTTGAAGCTTTCGTTGGGGCCATGAGCATTTTTGCACTTGAATTAATAACCTGCTATGCTAAGCAGTCGTTTTCGCCTGTGTGTGTAGGGAATCAGGACTTTACCTACATGCCATGTAGGTAAAAACAACCATTACCATGTCAGACTCATCCCTCAGTTAGACTGAGTCAAGCTTAGTCGTGACGGCCGGCCTGTAAGTCAATGGGGATCTTTAGTGGAGAAACACGTTTTACTTAATTTAACCCAATTTTCGCGCAATTTTACACTGTGTGTTTAAAAAAAAATACGTGAGATTTGCCGAGACCCCCTCTCCCCCAGGTGAGATTTGGTGAGATTCGATTCGACCCCCTCCCCCTCTAAACGCCTCAAGTAATTAATGGACGACCCCTTTCCTGCTCGTGCCTTTGGGAGTTTCATAGTAACCCCCCTCAGTAACCCCCAGACCTCCTTAGACACGTTTTTTCTATATTTTAGACTGAACTTACTACTAGACCTTATGTAGCATGACGCGCTGATAGTACAAAGGGTGATTCCTCAACGTTCACATAAAAATAGATTGTAACAAAACAAATTTGTCACTGCCCAAACTATTTCCAACAAAAGTCCCAACTGTGAACTCATTTTCTGCGGCTGAGTTTGTTTTACTGCATTTTAAGAGCCCTCAAATCACCGCGCCACAAAGATAACAGAGAAATTAGCTCACAACTAAACTCCGCCATAAATTTCAACGCGCTATTAATTAAAATATTAAATACTGGCGATGGCAGCTCCGCAATCTTATCTCTAATTACGGTTCCGTCTCATGAATGAATGCAGGTTCCAGAACATCAATAAATCTTCCCCTCTTCTTCATTTCCGGCTCTTCATGGCATTTCCTCACCTGTGTTAAATGAGAAAACCTGGGAAATTTCTCCTAGTTCAGATTGAGATTGCTGCGCTACAAAGTCAAGTTCTAGTGGACTCGGGACGATGGCAGCTAAAGAAATTCCAGGAAGAATCCTTATGCTGCTCGGCCCCCTGAGAGAGCTGGAGGGCCGCGATTCCGGGATTTACAAGAACGAAACCAGATTTTAACCTCCTTAATTAAATTAATCGTTTCTTAATCAGTTGGACATGATTTTTTAATGAGCCCCGCGGACTCACGAGAACACGTTTCCCCGGACCGTCGCCCCGCTGGCCCGCGACCTAGATCTTAAGTGCATAAGTCCATCGCTGCAGGTGACTACACTCACCGTTCTTAACCTGAAGCAGCGCGGAGTTTTTCTAGCCCGTCCACGTCTCAATGTCCAGCCGTTCTCCCGTGTGTCATATATCTGTCGCACCTGAATGACAAACGGCCATAAAATTCAATGAGGTGAACAGTACGCAGCCGCGAAATGTTAATTTTTTCTCCCAATCCGCGCTCGCTCACTTGGGCCGATGCGATGTGGCCCCCTTCCAGAAACGGAAGTCTGGCGCAGACTTTACGCACTTCAATTGATGGCCTCATAACTTTTCGGGCACGGACCAAGGGGCCCCAGAAGCCCCGTCTTCTTCGGCTGAGAGTCCAGTGTGTGGATGTGGATACACGGTAGCCCGGAGTTGGTTTTGCCACTGGATGACAGGAAAGAAGGCAGCGCAGCGCGACTCTGTGTAGATCGCTCAAGCTGACGTCTTGAGTAGAGGTGCAAAAAGTTGAATGGAAGAGGGACGAACGTGAACAGGTCGTCGAGGCCGAAGGCAGTCAAGGGTGAAGGGTGGCTGTCATTAAATTGCGATAATCGCGGTTCGACCGTCCGGTGATGAATTTATGACAGCAACTGACAGCCCAGAGCTGGGCTTCACGTTTTTCGCCGCCGCTCTCGTGAATAGCATTACGACGCGCTTTGGGCTGCTCCAGCTACAAGGGCAGCACCACATCAAGGGCGATCACCATTCTTGACGCCAATAAAATCAGGTTTTACACAAATTTAAATTTTAATGCGTTATAAATCCGTCGACTTGTGCTGGCATCTATTTCTGGCCAACGGAACTAATTAAAATGCTTTTTTTATGGGGAGGATAAGCACCCGTCGTCATTAACGGACAGGAATCGAAAGGCCGTCGGCACGACGAGTGAGCGGCTTTTACGATCCACCCACGATTTTCGCCATGTTTCAGCACGGTTGGAGTACGGCGAGCGAGCGGAGAACTTCTTCAGTCGCTGAATTCCTTGTGACAAAATAAATCAAAAGCGTCGGAGCGCATTCGCGGCGGGGGAAAAACAATCGCGAGAATTTCACAAAAATGCGCGGAATCTGTCAAAATATTCGGACGATCGAGCGGCGGAATGTGCTCGCGCAGCTCATGGCGGAAAACGCTTGAAATTACCGAAAATTAAGTTCGAATTTGCATACCGCTCGCCTCGATGGCGCGGAAGTAGCTGGTAGTAGGGTGCGGAGTAGGCGCTTTTCTCTCCTGACTAATTGGCAGCTCTTAAACTTTTTTATTGCGCCATTTTTTATTTTTATATTTGAATTCTGTATTTGTTTTTTTGCGTGTTGTTGTTGTTCAAATTCCGAATTTTCGGTGAAGAATTTCCAATGTGACAAATGTTTCGGCAGCACTGCGGTGGCTGGTGTTAATCTCCAAGGAATGTCTCCATTAATTTAGTGTTAATTGCTGCGGTTTTGTTTCTCATTTCAGGTGCAATAGTTGGAGCTCATCACAATGACTCATCCTGCTCATCTGGTCCAGACTCACCGCATCATGGCGTCGTTGCGAAGGATCATCACCTGGACGGCGGCAATAGTGGGGCACCGGCGAGAGCGCAATATATTTCAGCGTCCTGCGTTGTATTCACCCATTATTCGGGCGACACGGCGAGTGTTGTCGATGAACACTTTTCTAGGGCACTTAATTTTAGTAATAAGGATAGTAAAGGTGAGTGAAGATTTTTTTAAATGTTTGTTAAACGTCAACCAATGTCAATATCTCAAATCTCGGATTACTTTTATCCGCAATCCGACGAATTTGTAACATGCTCATGATTTTCTATCACAATCTTCACCCTCTTTTTCTCATATCGATCTTTCGGTTCTACTTCGACTGTAAGTTAAAGCTCAAGCTCAGCGTCAATTCCACTCTAACAATGTAAACGTTCGGTTCGTAAGTTAATGCTTATGGCAAAATAATGAATTAAGATTATCCTCGTTGATGTTTATGGCCCTTAATGATGAAGAAATCGTGGATTTCAAATAACTAGTTGGCTAACCAAAAGTCAGTAATACCAGGCACTACCCGAGGAATTTAGATCTCTTATCTAGTTATTGAACCAAATCTTGTTTGAATTTGGTAACCCAATCGAATTTGCCCCCACAACAATACGGTGCTGTTGGCTTTGTGACGACGTGAGCATTCATACTCAACAAGAATTTCGTTACGCTTCCTGTAGTTCTATATTCTTATGGCCTTTTCGTGGGTCAGTCTAACTTGGCTCGTATGCCGCAGCATTCGTCAAATCGTGCGTTTGCTGGCCGGTGGTGGCTACAAAATCGAGCGACTACTAAGATACCTTCTGGTGTCCGCATAAAATATTTTGTGTGGGATTTAGCCATATATTAAGCCTCCGTTTCACACAGGTCGACGGGGCAGGCGCGCTCTGAAAGTTTTCGCCTTGAAGCCAAGTATCGTCACACATCTCCCCGGCCGTCAACTGGATGGGGCTTGTAATCCAAGAAAACTGACAAAAATCTTTATGTGTGTGGGTATTTATCGCCAGTTTGTCCTGAAGATCTGAACTTCTATTCAGTCTCAAGCCGTGAATTTACGGTAAAAGTTCACGCCATATCCAGTCGGACCTGAAAACAAGGCGCGAACTAGGCGTGAAAACCACCCTCACTCGCCTCACGTAATTAATTTACGACTCCTTAGTGGTGACATACCGACGTTGACCGCCTCCAGGAACAGACCGTATTGGAGAGATACCAGGCAACGTTAGCAGAGAGGATAGGTCCAAGCCTAAACATAAATAATGAAGACACAATTGAGGGAAAATGGACAAGACTGAGGACGATACTGACAGATGTCACGACAAGGACGTAGCCAGGGGAGGGGTTTTGGGGGTTCAAACCCCCCCCGAATGAAAAAAGACATCGCAGATAGCATGAAAAATTAAATAATAATAAATAGTTTTTCTTCAATTGTATACTAAATTTGAGATAGGCGGAACACCATTCAAATCGCATTTTTTCTTCTTAGAAATACGTTTGGCGACAGCTATGTATAGCGCGAACCAAACGAGATGAGGTTTCTCAAAAGGCTATTTTCCATGCGCAGTAGCATTCTTGGTACATTTCGAAGCGGAAATTTGAAAATACATAAGCGAATGTCTTATTCATATGTGCGCAATGTTTATTGGTGTGTAATTTGCATTTCCGAAGAAAGGAAAAAATATCTAGACTATGTATAAAAAAAGTAAAAAAGTATAGGGGGAAGGGGAGGTCTCATTTACACAGATCATTATTATGATTCTTACAAAAACCCATTCTGCCGTCACAACATCCACGACTGTTCTGAACTGCCGCGGGTCTCTGTGTGAGATTGCCATTCAGTTTCATATAAAACTTTGTTGGATTCCTAGACATAATATGATTAGGGGAACCGTAGGGCAGATGAGCTTGCTAGACAGGGAACCGAAGTGGAAAGGACACCCCACCTAACCCGGATAGGAATGACCTACAAACTAGCTTGGAGGAAAATCAGCTTAGCTCGAGATGGGTTGAGATGGACCACAGCAACGGTGTTCCGCACTCTTCATGCAATCTGGCCAACTTTGGACGCAAAGCGTTCAAAATTTCTAGTTTTGATAAACATAAAGGAGATAACCCATGTAGTAAATGCTCTGATCGGTCACTGCCCCTTTGGCCGGCACGCCGAAAGATTAAGACTTCCCCACCACGACTTATGCTGATGTTGTGGTAATGAAGAAGAGGAAGAAACTGTCTCCCATCTTCTCTGTACATGTCCCGCCCTCGCAAGGAAAGAGGGACCTTCCTTGGCTCACCCTTCCTTGATGCATTGAGCGAGCTGCAAAATACTGGGGTACCTAAACTCTGTCGCTTTATCAAAAGCTCCAAATGGCTTGAAATGGCCTGCACTTTGTTCCAACACTAGAATGGCTAATGGCATCACAATGGGCCCAATAGCGTGCCATTTCAACCTAACCTACAAAAACCCCTCCCGAAGCAAAATCCTGGCTACGTCCTTGTGTCACGAAGGAAACTGTAGGCTACAAACGCACTGCCAGAGCCAATGATTGGTACGACGAGGAATGTAAAACAGCTATAGAGGCCAGAAATAGAAATAGGAAAATTTACATAGAGAGACCGACGAGGAGCAAGAAACTGAAATATGAGGAAACAAGAAGAACCGCAAAAAACATCTGCAGGAAGAAGAAAAGGCAATTCCTCAACAATTACATCCTGAGAGCAGAGGAAAACTTTGCCCGAAACAAAACCAGGGAAGCATATAAGGAAGTAAACTTCTTCAAGAAAGGCTTCAAACCCTCCTCCGGTATATGTAGAACGAAAGAAGGCACTATAGTTACAGGCAGCGAAGATGTAAAGAAAAGATGGAAGGAATTTTTTAGCGAGCTGCTGAACGCAAACGAGAGCATCCGACACGTACCAGAACCCCGTCCACAACATAACGATGACACCAGAGAAACAAACGAACCCACTCTGGAAGAAGTACAAAGTGCCATACGACTCTTAAGAAATAACAAATCTCCAGGAATTGATAACATCCCAGCAGAGCTGATCAAGCAAGGAGGCGAACCGCTTTCAGCAGCTATACATGAATTACTATGCTGCATATGGAGGAACGAAAAAATGCCTGAAGATTGGGAGCAAAGCATTATCTGCCCAATACACAAAAAAGGAGATAGATTCAACTGTGCAAATTACAGAGGCATATCTCTTTTAAGCACAGTGTATAAAATAATGACCAATATAATTAAGGCCAGACTGGAACCTTACGCAGAAGCTGCAATAAGTGAATACCAAGCTGGATTCAGAAGAAATAGGTCAACGATGGATCAATTTTTTTCAATAAGGCAAATCCTCCGAAAATGCTGGGAATACAACATCGACGTGTATCAACTTTTCATCGACTTTAAACAAGCATACGACAGCATCGACAGGGAAAAAATGTATGCGACAATGCTGGACCTAAACATACCCCTAAAGATAGTGAAACTGACTAAAATGACAATGGAAAATACAAGGTGTGCAGTCAGAATACAAGGAGAATTGACGGAGTCCTTCCCAGTCAAGCAAGGCTTAAAGCAGGGCGATGGGCTGGCACCCATGCTATTTAATCTCTGCCTTGAAGGAGTAATTCGCAAAGTAAACATTGATGCGAACGCAACCCTGCTTAACAAATCAAAACAGTTGGCAGGATATGCCGACGACATAAACTGCCTTGCCAGATCACTGTCATACCTTAGAGAAGTATTCACAGAATTAGAAGATGGAGCTAAAGATATAGGGCTGCAAATAAATGCAGAGAAGAGCAAGATTCTAATTCAGTCAAGGGTGGAAAGAAGAAGAAGAAACCACAACACCACCTGGGGGGAATATAACTTCGAACGGGTAAGCCAATTTAACTACCTGGGGTCCACAGTCAGTGAAGACAACGATGAAACGATAGACGTACAAAGAAGAATAAACGCCGCAAACAGAACATACTTCTCACTACTGCCAGTAATGAAATCCAGAGACATCCACAGAAAAACAAAAATAAGAGTCTACAAAACCATCATACGTACAGTAGCTACGTATGGTTGTGAAGCATGGAGTATCTCCCAAAAATCCGCCGACAAGTTGGATATATTTGAGAGGAAGGTTCTCCGAAGGATATACGGCCCAATTAATGAAGACAATGCATGGAGAATACGCTACAATCACGAATTGTACGACTTATACAAAGAATGTAAACTTTCGACCCATGCCAAGCTACTGCGTTTACGTTGGGCCGGCCATGTCCAAAGAATGGATGACTCAAGGATACCAAAAAAATCCCTGTATCTACTACCAGATGGCAAAAGACCAGTTGGCAAACCACGGTCAAGATGGGAAGATAATGTTAAGACCGATGCAGCGAAACTGCTCAACACGAGAAACTGGAGACAAGCTGCGGAGCAGAGAGACGTCTGGAGGAAGAAGCTGAAGGAGGCCAAGGCTCGAATTGGGCCGTAGAGCCATCGAAGAAGAAGAAGTATGGTGACATACCGATCGCCCTTCTGAGCCGTGCTGCTACTAGCATCTATTGATTTAATTTGCCAGTAAGTTCAATAGGAACCTTTTGCTACAACCACAGAAAAGTATATTCTCGATTTTTCATCATCACTAGATATCTGAGTTTGAATTGATTTGGTTACCATCGTAAATATTTTTCTTTGACCAGCATTCATAGCTCGTTGGGCCAATTGGAACTAGTTTTCGTTCATTGGCAAGTTTGGTACTTCTTCTTCTTCATCGAATAAGCTCAACTTGTCGTAATATGTGGAAAGCGTGCACTTGATTAAATGCATTTAGGAATGCTTCTCTAGCACTATCTCCAATGAGCTCACTGTCGTTACGAAAAGATATATACTGAAACAACAAACTATAATAGTAAGCTTCTTGTTCCGGCAATTAAAGGTTTGCCAGTTGAATCTACACCATAGCAGAGCAGCATCAGCAATGATGACGCGAGGCTTCGGTGAGATGAAGCTGGATATTGCTCTCATACAGGAACCCTGGATCTACAACGGTAGGATTAGGGGACTATCTGGGAGCTTTGACACTCTGTACGTTCCCAATGCGAATGAAAGAGTGAGGACGTGTGTGCTGGTGAAACACGGAGTGCAGGCGGTTTTACTGCCGCACTTGTGCACACCAGATCTCACAGCAGTACGCGTAGGTACTGGAAGTGGGGCTTTCATTCTAGCCTCAGCCTACCTTCCGTACGATTCGCCAGATCCTCCGCCCACCAGGGAGTTGGAAATTCTGGTTATTACCTGTGGCGAAAAAGGCACAGGGTTAATAGTTGGTTGCGACGCAAATGCACACAACACGGTGTGGGGAAGCACCAACGACAACCATAGAGGAGAGGCTTTGCTCGAATTTGTGGAATGCAACAATCTAGTTATTGCAAATAGAGGGGTAGAACCAACCTTCGTCGATGCTAGACGAAGGGAAGTCATAGATATAACTCTATGCAGCAACCGGATGTTGACAAGATTGACCAACTGGGAGGTGATGGATCGGACGACTATGTCAGATCACAGAGCCATTTCATTTGAGATAGAGTACGGAACCCCGGGCAGGGGAGACGGAATTAGAACAACGAGAATTCCCCGCAACACGGACACGTCTAGATATACTGAAATGTTGCGCAGGAATCTCGGGGAGCGCGTGCCAAGGGCACCGAAAACCACAAGAGAAGCAGAGTCTCAGTTGCATGTCCTGCAGACAGCGATAGAGAACGCTTTTCGAGTGGCGTGTCCTCTTACGTCAGTGGATGACCATGATCCCACACCCTGGTGGTGCAGGGAGCTGGAGAAACTGAAGAAAGAGGTCAGAAGGGCTTTCAACCAAGCGATGAGGTGCAATGACCCGGTTGCCTGGGAGAATTACAAAGCCAAGAAAAGAGAAATGAAACAAACTGTTCAACGTCCCGGTGAACAACCCGTTGCTGCAACCATCAAATGTTCAACGTCCCAATTCAACAGTGAACAACCCGTGGCTGCAACCATCAGCAAGTACGAAGAACAATAATTAGGTCAACCAATGCTGAAACAACTACGCTCAGCAGTTGGGAAATTGCGACAGGTTGTGACCGGCAATAACCCCCGGGTTCATCATTCCAATCAGCCAGCACGCACCTACCATCGTTGGGCAGTGAGGGCAGTGAGTACCACGCCGCCGCGAAAGCAACAGTCAGAATTACAGTCAGAATTATTATGAAGTTTATATTATCTTAAAGTCATTGTGTATCAATTAAAGTGTTTTCATTGTTCTTGTATTTATATTATCTCAAATTCATTGTGTGTTAATTAAAGTGGTTTTCATTATTTTGAATCTACATCTTTTAATGTGTGAGTGAGTGTAGCAACCAAGGACAAACCACGGAAGGAAGAAAGAGGCAAAAAACATTGGTCCTTCGAGCCGGATCCATCTTGGAATCGGCAGTCATCGTTAAATTAATAAAATAACTTTGTATCACGTAAGTCCCATTTTCCCTTCCTTAAGTGCAATGCATTTAATTAAATACTTTAATTAAATAACATCAAAATAAATTATCGTTTAAATAAAATAAAACTTCTTTTTCTGTAATTCTATATATTTACATAACTCTAAAACAAAAATAATAAAATAAAGTCACACGTATAAACAAATAAATAAAAGCTTTTAAATAAAAAAAAAAATTTTTTTTTCGTGCAAGTGATTATCTTATCGTAAACAATGTCTAAAACTCCAACGGAATCAAGTTCCCATGACACATTGCTCGACATCCAAAGTGCATTGATCGAGCAAATGCACAAGTTCATGGTGAATATAAAAAAGGCGGCAATCCCGAAAAGAACGCACGGGTTTTATGTATCACGCGTAAACGGGTGGCATGATTTGTGGCATCAATTCGCTGCTAATGATCTTCGAATCAGCCAAACTCCCGAAAACTCAAATCATCCGTACTTCACTGAGGATCTTTTTTCTGCACAAGAGCAGATTTATTACGAGTTCAAAGGCGAACTCATTGACCACGTATCGAGGTTAGAACAACCTGCAAATACGTCCAGGCATAACCAGGACGTTAATACCACATTATCGGCATCCACATCTGGCAAAACTCATACCAGCCTGCCTAGAATCTCATTACCCACCTTCTCAGGGAACTACAACGACTGGATCAGTTTCCGAGATTTATATCTTTCCGTAATTCATCAAAATTCGGATCTGGAAAACGTGCAAAAGTTCCATTATCTTAAAACAACACTCACTGGTGACGCTGCTAACGTGATAAAACAGTTCAGTATCACCAATGCAAATTACTCATCCGCCTGGAAGGCATTGACCGAGCGGTATGAAAACACCCGAGTGCTAGTTTTTTCATTATTACGCACGTTTACGTCACAACAAAAAATTACCGCTGAATCAGCAAGTGCCATTAAAAGTCTACTTGACACCACGAGCGAAGCTTTAGCGTCACTGGAAAATTTGAAAGTAAATATTTCAAATTGGGATCCCCTCGTTATTCACCTCCTGGTTCAGAAACTGCCTCCAGAAACACACAAAGCTTGGGAGGAATCCATTGGAGACAGCTATGACGTTCCGACATGGCCATCATTCAAGAAATTTCTTGAAACTCGTTTCCGCACTTTGGAAGCGATAGGGTCAAATAAAGCCAAAGAAAAACGCGCAGACGGCCCTAATAACACCTCCAAAAATCTTATACAGAATTTTTTCAATTCTAATTCAGCCAGTGAGCTATGCTCTGAAAATCACGGGCTACGCTCATGTCCCCGATTCCTGAAGTTAGACGTGAGAGCTAAAATAAAAGTGGCCAAGGCTAAAAAATATTGCCTCAACTGTTTAGGTAAATACCATGCTTTAAGCAAGTGCCTAAGCAAAAACAGGTGCAATGTATGTAAACAAAAACATCATACATTACTACATTTATCAGGAGGTAAATCTCAAAATGTATCGGGAAATCATCAAAGTCACGTAGGTAATGACTCCAGATCTATCCGAGCATCACCTCCCATCCATGACACCAACAACCACACGGATGCAGCAACTCCCAATATACTCACACATTTTACTAATGAAAGAAGGCAAGTATTACTAGCTACAGCCATCGTTTTCATCAAAACAAAACAAGGACTTCAGAGTGTGCGAGCTCTGATAGATCCCGGATCGCAAGCCACCTTTATCACAAAAGCCGTTCTACAACGCTTGAAAATTAAAACGACGTCGACAACCGTCAGAATGTTTGGTCTTATGAACACTGAAACTGCCAATTCCCAAAAAATGGCGAAATTTATTATTCAGGACACAAATGCGAATAATAACATCGAAGTCAACGCAATAGTTTTGGATCAACTCACCGAGCTCTTGCCATCGACAAAGATCAAACCACAAAAATGGGATCATCTCCAAGAATTGAAGTTAGCCGATCCTGCATTCAACACGCCGGGAAAAATCGACTTGCTCATAGGAGCAGATATCTATCCCTCGATCCTACTCGATGGATTAAAACTTGGACCTAATAGTTCACCTGCAGCTCAAAATACCATTTTTGGGTGGATATTAACAGGTCCAACGGGTAATCAGAACGCGAACAACAAGGTTGAGATAGTATCATATGTCAACACTGTAGATGACTGTCTATTTGATATAAAGAAATTCTGGGAAATCGAAGAATGTTCATTGCCTAAAGTCGATACTCCTGAAGACACCTTCTGTGAAAGCTATTTCGCAAAAACTCATTACCGAAAGTCGAATGGTTCCTATGTAGTTCGTTTACCATTTAAGGCTCTTTTAGAGAAAAATCAAGTGATGCTTGGTGCATCCCGTCAAATTGCACTTAGGCGCTTGATACACAGTGAAAAATCGGCAGAGAGAAAAGGTATGTTGCAGAATTACAACGAAGTGGTAAAGGAATATTTAACTCTGAATCAAATGGAAGAAATCACTGCAAATCAACCCGGGGGGGAGCCTTGGAAAGGGAATTATCTACCACATCATGCGGGTTTTAAGGAGGCCAGCACCACTACAAAGTTGAGGGTGGTTTTCGACGCTTCTTGTAAAACAGGATCAGGCATATCCCTTAATGAATCCCTACTAACGGGCCCAGCTTTACAGCAAGATATCACCACTCTTCTATTGAATTGGAGATTTCACAGGTATGTTTTTTCTGCGGACATTGAGAAAATGTACCGACAGATTTGGATACATCCCGATGATGTGGATTATCAACGCATATTATGGCGGCCCACACCAAAACACGCTATCAAAGACTATCGTCTTTTGACCGTCACTTTTGGAGTTTCGTGTGCACCATACCTAGCCATCCGAACGCTACATCAATTAGCGGAGGATGAAAAATCGACATTTCCTAATGCTTCTGAGTGTTTACAAAATGATTTTTATGTCGACGATGTACTTGCCGGTAGAGACACGATAGAGGAAATAAATCTACTCAAACATGAACTAAAAGCACTTTTGAATAAAGGGAAATTTCCTCTGAGAAAATTTTCAGCTAACCACCAGGACATATTAACAGATTTACCCAAGGATGAAATATCCACAGAAGCACTCTTGCAACTACAAGAGGATCCCACTATAAAGGCGCTTGGCCTATCTTGGCATCCACAAGATGATGTTTTTCGCTATAAGCTGAACATAAATTTGGCGGGGCCCCTTACAAAACGACAAATTTTATCCAAAATTGCTAAACTATTCGATCCTCTCGGCTGGTTGAGCCCTGTTATTATCTCTGGGAAAATTTTAATACAAAAACTATGGTTGGCCAAGGTAGATTGGGACTCAAATATTCCCGACACCCTCAAACAAGAATGGCACAATTTTACAGATACACTACAAATAATTGAAAGCATCGAAATACCTAGGTGGATTAATTATCTGGCTTCCGCAAAAATCGAATTCCATGGGTTTTGTGACAGTTCCGAACGAGCTTATGCGGCTGTAATATACGCAAGAGTTCAGCAAAGCGACGGGGCAATCAGTACTCATCTGCTTTTATCAAAAACTAGAGTCGCTCCAATAAAAACCTTGTCACTCCCACGTTTAGAATTATGTGGGGCTCACCTACTATCCAAGCTGGTTAAAAAACTTCGAGACAATTTACGAAGAACCGCCCCAGTTTATCTATGGACAGACTCCACTATTGTCCTCACGTGGCTGACCAATCATCCAAACCGGTGGAAGACATTCGTTGCCAACCGAATCTCGGATATCCACAATAACTTTCCAGAAAATATTTGGCGACATGTTAGATCCGAACATAACCCCGCTGACCTAGCATCACGAGGAGCCACTAAAGCAGATCTGATTTCCCGATCTCTTTGGTGGGAAGGACCAGAATGGCTTCGGGAACCTGAAACAGAGTGGCCCCAAATGTCTCACCTTGAACCATCAAAAGCCGCCGAAGAAGAAATGAAAAGAGTTAAAACTTTTCAGGTTAACGTGGAAACTGAAAACATAATAGATCGATTTTCTAATTTTACCAGAGCATGTCGCGTAATAGCCTACTGTCGGCGATTCTGGAAGAAGAATCGCTCCCCTTATCTCACTGCAGAAGAAATTCAGGAGGCCAAATTAACCCTGATCAGGCTGAGTCAATTGCAGCATTATCCTGACGAAATAATAAGTCTGCGGAAAGGAGAAAACATCAACAAGAGAAGTAGCTTACTTTCACTCAATCCATTTCTAGACGACCAAGATGTATTACGGGTCGGAGGGCGTTTAGAGCATGCAAACCTACCCTTCGAAGAAAAGCATCCAATAATCTTGGCTTGTTCCTCAAAGCTCGCAGTCTTACTTATCAGACATATCCATCAAGTTACCATGCACGGTGGCCCGAATCTCACACTTACGACTCTGAGGAAAACTTACTGGATACCTAGAGCAAAATCCGTCATTAGAAGCCAGTGGCATCAGTGCATCATTTGCTCGCGATGGAGACAGCAGCCAACAACGCAAATAATGGGCAATTTACCTAAATTACGAACGGAGTTAACGAGACCCTTCGCTACAGTCGGCATCGATTTCGCTGGACCCATTAACATAAAATTAAGTAAGCTGCGAAACTCAAAGACAGCCAAAGCGTATATAGCAGTTTTCGTGTGTTTCGCTACAAAAGCTCTACACATAGAAGCGGTATCGGATCTGACATCCGAAGCATTCGTCGCCGCACTGAGAAGGTTTTTCTCTAGACGAGGTGTTTCAAGAGACATTTACACTGATAATGGAACCAACTTTGTAGGCGCTTCCAGATCATTGGATAAAGAAATAGAAAGTGCCTTGAAAAACAACATCCCAATAGCTGCAGAAAGGTATGCAAATCATAAGGTTAACTGGCATTTTATCCCACCAGCAGCCCCGCATTTTGCTGGATTATGGGAGGCTGGCGTAAAATCTATCAAATACCACCTACGCAGAGTGATTGGACAAAGTTTATTAACGTTTGAGGAACTAATGACGACTCTCACCCAGATCGAGGCAGTTCTTAACTCCCGTCCATTGTGTCCACTTTCTGAGAATCCGGAAGACCTTACGTGTTTAACACCAGCTCATTTTCTTATCGGCAACGCACAGTCATCAATACCTGAAACGGATTGGAGTTCTTATCAGCAGTCTCACCTATCCAGATGGCAGTATCTACAAAAACTAAAATATGATTTTTGGAATCGTTGGCAGGCGGAATATCTTCATCGTTTACAACAACGACCCAAATGGAAGATTGAAGAGCCGTCGATAAGAGTTGGCACGCTAGTGCTACTTAAGGAAGATAACTTGCCTCCTTCAGCTTGGAAATTAGCGCGAGTAATTGAATTGCATAGCGGAAGAGATGGTAAGGTACGAGTAGTTACGGTAAAAACCTCAACTAATCAACTGAAGAGAGCCATATCGAAGATATGCTGTCTGCCTTTTAAAAATTAAGTAGCACCAATAAATCAATTTATTAGGTTAAGATGTAAATATACATATATTATCTATATACAACTACACAATAATTTAGGAAAACATCTCTTTCTCGCAGATCAAAGGAAACCCAGAGATAGCAAAATGTGGAAAATCGGCATTATAATTAGTTTGATTGGCAATGTTAGCTCTTTAATTGCTTACGACTGTGGTCATGAGCAAATAAATAAAACAGTGATTTCTTTATTAAATGTCGAACCATGCAATATTGAAAACCCGACCACTAAATACGAGGAGGAGGATATACAGCTCTTAGAACTAAATGAAGTGACCTCTGTCCATATATACCAATGTAAAATTAATGTTTTGCAATCGGTGTATTATTGCGGTATGTTCAGTCACCTTTCTGTGGTCCCGGGAGGGCTAAGTACCTTCATAATGGAAATATCTAAAGAAACCTGTATTAAAATACATCAATTTGGTACGTTAGAACTGCAAAACAACCGGGTTATAGCAGGTATCAAGACCAACTCATCTACCCGATTCACCGAAGTTATTGCTGGAACAGTTGACCCCAAAGGCAATTGCCAAGGCACAACATACACCTATGGACAAACGTCGTGGAACGACGTTATAGTCATTCACGCCATGGAAGTGACCATAATGGACTACAACGGTAGTGCGCACTTGAACAATGACGAAATCATACTTCGTAACAATTTAGTATGTCCTTATATGAAGGGCAGGTGTATCGACCCTGAGTACGGTATCAGTTTTTGGAATTTGCTTACAGATGTAGGATGTGAAGCTGTGGGTTATAATGTACTCTATCAAGGAAATGCTACCAAAACACAAAGCTTGGATGTATATAGAAAAGAAACTCACACCATATACACAGTAAGCGTTGGAGAAGTCATCTTTGCATTAGAGACAGTAAAACCAATCTCGGTATGCCACTATGACGGATATCAAACGGAGCATCCTCGTCTAGTCATTGTGAAGAAGTCACGACATGGTTACCCGTTTATTAAGAAGCCAATGAACACAAAAGGGTTGGACTTGTTCACTTATATCAATGCCAAATTTGTTTATGTAGAACGTCACATAAAGGCGCAAATCCAGACGCTCTACCTTAATCTCCTGAAAAGGAAATGTGAACTTGAAAGGGAGGTCTTAAAAACCCAGCTAGTCGCAGCCCATCAACATCCCACAGAATTTGCTTTCATGAGAATGAAAGAGCCAGGGTATACCGCCATATCAAGAGGAGAAGTCCTCTACCTCATCAAATGTCAAGCAGTCGAAGTTATAATCCGAAAAACCGAACGGTGTTTTAGCGAGCTCCCCGTCACATATCAAAATCGAAGCTTCTTCATCACACCGATAACACATCTGCTCCAAGAATTTGGTACTTATTTTCTACACGGAACCTGGTATGGATTTTCGCCACAAATCCATCGCTTAGAGTCACCCGAGTCACTAAAACCATCAGAAGATATACCGTGGAAATATAATGATCCTCATGAATTGATTAAATCTGGAATATACTCTTATGAAAGTGTCAATGACCTACGAAAGCAGATAATGTACCCTTCAGAACGTCAAGCAATTGAGAACATCGTTACCAAGGCTTTAGTCGGACACGACATAGATCAACAGGATATCAACATTCTACACCTCTTCTCGAATCATCATTTTACTCAAATATCGGAATATCTGTTTCAAACCTGGTCTATATTCTCAACTTTAGGTCAAGTATCTGCTGGATTCATTGGGTTGTGGCTCATAATACGCTTAGTTAAATACCTCATAGGGGTAATTATCAACGCCAAGCTCATCTCTACACTCCGAGGAAAAAGCTGGTGGCTACTCGCAGCAACGTGTAACACACTTACCACATATCTGGTGCATAAAGACTTGCGACAATCTCATCAAGAACCAAACATACAATTGACGTCGGTGTGCACCGAGTCACCTCAACAAGCAGCAGAGGAGACCAATGAACTTCCGACAAATGGAGTTCGAGAGTTAAGTAGCAGCACTGTGACATTAGACTCACTTCAACGCCAAACAAAAATATATCCATCACTAATTTCTAAAGCATAAACCAACTTGCATTGCATTTTCCTCCCCTTTATCCAAAAACAAACTCATCTCCATTCCATATCCTTTATCTATATCCCTAATCTGGGGCGAGTCGGAGCGCCCATCAAATAACTCCTTGCACTAGGAATCCATTGTGGTTCGGAGGAAATGCCAGCCACATAACCCCATTTAATTAGTATTTTTTTTTCTATCTTTGAAATACAGATATTTCAAGGCGGCCCAAAATGTTCAACGTCCCGGTGAACAACCCGTTGCTGCAACCATCAAATGTTCAACGTCCCAATTCAACAGTGAACAACCCGTGGCTGCAACCATCAGCAAGTACGAAGAACAATAATTAGGTCAACCAATGCTGAAACAACTACGCTCAGCAGTTGGGAAATTGCGACAGGTTGTGACCGGCAATAACCCCCGGGTTCATCATTCCAATCAGCCAGCACGCACCTACCATCGTTGGGCAGTGAGGGCAGTGAGTACCACGCCGCCGCGAAAGCAACAGTCAGAATTACAGTCAGAATTATTATGAAGTTTATATTATCTTAAAGTCATTGTGTATCAATTAAAGTGTTTTCATTGTTCTTGTATTTATACAAACTCTGCGACGACGGAAAAGGGAGTCGTGGAGGGATTTCTGCTCGAGCATGGAGAGCATATCTGAGGCCAGCAGACTTCAGAAAATGATCTCCAGGGACCCGGTCTCCAAAGTCGGACTCGTTCGTGACCCGTCGGGGAGGATGACGGAGACGCTGGAGGAAACCAACAAGATCCTGATGGAAGTTCACTTTCCTGGCAGCTATATCTCGGGTAAATCTTGGACTATTCGTAACAGAATGGCTACAAGGATGAACCGAGAGGAGGCTAACGGGGTGGTGACGGAGGAAGGGGTGAGACGTGCAATAGACACATTCTCTCCCTTCAAGACATCGGGGCGTGACGGAATATTCCCTGCGCTGCTTCAATGGGGCAAAGATATCATTGCACCCAGGCTTAGGGGAATATTCGTTACCTGTCTAGCAACAGGATACATTCCGGCGGTGTGGAGGGAAACCAAAGTGGTATTTCTCCCTAAGCCAGGCAAGAAGGACTACACCGAGGCGAAGTCCTCCAGGCCAGTCAGCCTAACATCCTTTCTGTTGAAAACAATGGAAAGAGTGGTGGCAGACCACCTGGAGAGTACTATGCTAAGGAGGCACCCTTTAAGTAGAAGCCAGCACGCTTACCAGGCTGGCAGATCTACAGAAACGGCACTTCACCAACTGGTGCGAGTAGCCGAGGGGGAACTGTATACCGGAGGCATAGCGATGGCCGTTATTATGGACATCGAAGGCGCCTTCGACAAGATACAGTTCAACAAACTCAAAGACGCTCTGGTGAGGCGCGAGGTCAGCCCCATGATTGTAAGGTGGGTGGACAGCATGCTGAAAAACAGAGCGGTAAGGATTCAGACAGGAGACTCGCGGCTTCGAGGGAGGGTCAGCAAGGGATGCCCACAGGGCGGGGTCCTATCGCCCCTCCTGTGGAACATCACTGTGGACACTCTGCTCAGGCGGCTAGAGGTAATGGGCGTGCATACCGTTGGGTATGCAGATGATGTAGCGATTGTGGCACGTGGCAAGTTTATGAGCACTACGGCAGATATCATGAGGAATGCACTCCAAGTGGTTGAGCAGTGGTGTACGGAACAGGGCCTCACCATAAATGCCAATAAGACAGACGCGATAATCTTCACTAGGAAGATTAAAGATCTGGATTTTCAGCCCCTCATGCTTTTTGGATCGAGGATCAAGGTGTCTGGGATGGTCAAGTATCTGGGTGTATACTTGGACTCGCGACTAACCTGGAAATACCACGTTGAAGAGAAGATTAAGAAGGCGACAAGGGTGCTTCACCAGTGCAGAAGAGTATGTGGACTAAGGTGGGGTATCTCACCAAGGTTAGCATACTGGACATATACCATGATGGTGAGACCCATCATAACTTATGCCTCGGTGGTCTGGTGGACTAAAGCCACACAGAAAACCGTCAAGAGGCATTTGGACAAGGTGCAAAGAATGGCCTGCGTAGGTGTGAGCGGTGCTTTCCGCACCACACCCGCCGCGGCATTGGAGGCGCTGTTAGGTCTGCTGCCGTTAGATCTCCAGGTGATGAAGACTGCGGCAGCCTCAGCGATTCGGATGAGACGTGATGCCGCATGGCAGGCGTCAGGAACCTTATATGGGCACATGAAGATCCTGGATCGCATTAAAGGGATTAGGGAGCTCATGATGCCCATGGAAGGGATCACAAAAATGAGGGTGACCGAAAGGTATCATAAAACCCTCATAGGGAACGGAACGCTCCCCGAAGGGAGACCGGAAGACATATATATCTTCACGGACGGATCCAAGATTGACGGCAGAGCAGGTGCGGGAGTCTTCTCGGAGGACTTAAATCTGACCTGCTCTCTGGCTTTGGGGAATTACACCTCAGTCTACCAGGCGGAAATGCTTGCTCTGCTGCACGCGCTGGATCACATAAGTGAGGGTCAGGTGCAGGGAAGAAGTATCCTTATAGCACTGGACAATCAGGCTGTGATTAAGCGCATGAATCAGACAGAGATTAATGCGTCTCTGGCGTTGGAATGTGTCCAAAAACTGAACAGGTGTGCGAAACAAAACAACGTGACGCTAGCTTGGGTTAGAGGACATACAGGCATCGATGGGAACGAAAAGGCTGACAACCTGGCAAAACAGGGGTCAACCTCGGAATTCTGGGGACCGGAGCCATACTCTGCCATTGGCAGAGGGTTGGTGAGGAACTGCATCGAGAAATGGGTCGCTGAGGAACACCGGAGACGGTGGGACGCTATGACCACGTGTAGGCAGGCTAAGATGGTGCTTACGTTGCCGATTACCGCAGCCAGAAGAAGGATCCTGCATATGCAAAGGAGAACCCTCAGATGGTTGGTGGCACTGATTACAGGACACGGATGTTTCAGGTATCACCTAAAAAGAATGGGAATTCTGGAGGATGACACCTGTCGGATGTGCCTGGAGGAACCTGAGACGGCCACACACATAGTGTGTCACTGTCCGGCGGTGGCGAGGAAAAGGGCTGCCATAACTGGACTCCATTGGATGGAGGACATGAGGCAGACTCCCTTCAATCAGCTGCTTGCGATAACTAGGGGAGTCGAAGTAAGGGAGCAATGGGACAACCCACTGCAACCCCAATAAGATGACTCTAGGCAGAGGGACGAAAAGGGACCCGCAAATAGTGGTCTGATTCGGTATCCCTCGAAAATCTATATATATAAGCTTCTTGTTCGGTCGCTGCTAGTTTGGGCCCCTGTGCTGAAAGTCGAGTCGTCACGACACGAGAAGTCGTTTGAGTAGAAGACAGTAACTTTTCAGTCCAATCACGACTTTCAGTACAGGGACCTAAACTCAACTTAGCATTTCCCTTCTAACCCCCTTTGCTGAAAAACGTAATTAGATCAAAACGTCACTTTCTTCAATTCAAACCACTCGTCACAGATCACGACTCGACTTTCAACACAGGAGTTTTGCTATGAGTACGACGGCGGGTGTATTTCTTATTGTCATTTTCATGTTGTCTTGTATTTGTTCTTGTTGTACACACGCATCTGCATCAATATTGTCTTCATTGGTTTATGCTGGCTTTGCGTAGTATGGCTTGAATAACATTGCAAATTCGAATAGTCTTGTGGTTCTGACGTTATAATTCGGGTGTTCGGTTGGTCGTTATTCGTATAAATTCATTATTTTCGAACTTAAACACCCCCAAATGGCGATTTTCAGTGAAATAGAACTGTAATTGCCAAAATCGTGCTGTCAAATTTGCGCCGCCATTTTGAATTTTCAAATTTTGACAACAGAATCGGCATTTGTGCTCATAAAACCCCTCGGTACCTATTTTCAATGGAATTGGAACACAATTACAAACACCGTTCGCCATCTTGATTTTATTTTACAAATTTGTCAGATTGCATTGCCACGGGAACTCAATGGGTGGGCAAAGTTCCATAAGAATCAATACTTGAAAAAACTATCGCCAGATTTGACGTAAATAATATTAACAAATATACGAGGAGAAGGTAAATAAAACTAAACGCTTCCATTTCGGTGATACTTCCATCTTCTGCTTCTTCGATGGCTCTACAGCAAATTCTCAAGGAAAAAGTATTCATTGAGTATTTAATCGAGTAATCTCCACCAACAAGTCCTCTGCGGTAAGACCTGCGAGGGAGATCCAACTTTCTCTGGGCGTAGACCAGGACGCTCAGAACTTAGAGAAGCCAAAATGGATCACATCGGCTCAGAATCGGGCCGGTGGAGAGAACAGTTACGAGAGGCCACGACCGGATCCCGGTTGTAGACGTTAAAGAAGAAGAAGAATCTCCACCGGTTTCGTATTCCTTACAACATCAGCATTTTTAGCAGCTTTTCGCCGTTTTATCGGCCGTCGAGGATTATGTCGTCGGATTTTCTCTAGTTACGCGACAGATTTCTTAAGGGTAAAAGAGTACTAGAAGAGAACCAAAACGGAAGCGATAAAAATGGCATTTCAAACCACCGGCCAAACTTTAAAGTAATGATGGTGTTGACTGGAAGTTCATACCATCCGCTTCACCCCACTACGATAATCTTTGTGGAGCGGGGGTGAAGTCGTAAAAGTACCACTTGAAGAGAGTCGTCGGTTATGCTGCATTAACCTATGAACAACTTTCGACCTTGCCTGCCCGAATAAAGGAATGTTTTAATTCAGCGTCAACGACTCCTAGACCTTGACCTGAAAACCCTAGAGTCATGGACTTGTTGCCACAAACTCAGAATCAACCCCCAAAAAGTAGTCCGTTGTCAAAATACGCTCAAGAAAAGCGTAGAGAAACGCATACTCAAAACAAGATTTAAGTAGGAAGGTAAAAACCCGCCAAGCAAGGTGCCTCTCTCTGGCACTCGGAAATTGAGGTGTTCACCAGCCGAAATGGCGAGTTCCTAAACGCTATTTTTGACTACCACTTAAAAGAGATCTCCAGGACGAAACATTGATAATCCTCTACCACAATCGCTTAAACCACTACCAAACTAAGAGAGGTACAAGAGTTTGTGGCATCAAAAAGACACGCCAAAGCACTAATCGGGCTTCCGATCTTACTGGAGGCAGCTCAACTCCAAACTAAACGAAACGTAAATCGACCGTTTTACCGAGTAAAGCACATTTGTGTGTGCCTTCACGGCCATGAGCTTCACTCAACACAAGACTAGCCACTCGGTTCGTTCCCGTAGCCTGTAGTTCTCATTTTTGCGCCTACACAGGCAAGTTTATGAAAAGGGTTACTCGAATGTGAAAGTTGCTCAGTCAGTGGCCCCTGTGCTGAATGTCGAGTCGTGATTTGTGACAAGTTTTTTGAGTTGAAGAAAAAGTGACATTTTAATCAAATTACGATTTTCAGCATAGTGGCCTAGAGTGGAAGTGCTAAGTGCGAATTTAGCCCCCTATGCTGAAAGTCGCAATTCGTCTGAAACGCCACTTTCTTCAACTCAAAAAACTTGTCACAAATCACGACTCGACATTGAGCACAGGGGCCAGTATTTCCAAATTGAGCCGTTTATTTTGAAAGTGGGGCAAGTCCACTTTTTGTTGTTTCGAGATATTTAAGCATTTGCATTTCAAAAAAATTAAAAATATTGGTAGCCCCTAACAAACAACTTTTTTGCCTTTTGTGTTCTTAGACAACATAAGTTTATTATCCAATAGTGGTTATAGTGATAGCTACAAGAAAATAAAGTTTTTTTCATACCCAAATGGACTTGCCTCACTTTCAAAATTAATGGATTAATAGAATCGTTAATTTAAGTGGAAAATATTTCAGTTGTATCAGCCTTTTTATCCTCTTTACATTACTTTCACCTGAATGTATGTACATATGTGAGCCGTTTATTTTGAAAGTGGGGTAAGTCCATTTTTGAAAAAAATGAAGATAACGGTAGTTCTAGATAATACTGAATATGATCTTTTAATGTGTAAACATGTCATGGTCAAAAAAATTCAGAATCCTAGTAATCAAGGGGATGGAAGTTTTAGCTCTTAACAGTGTTGTAAGTATGTTTATTTTGAAAGTGGTGCAAGTCCATCTCAGATTGATTTTTTTTAACCATACAGCAAAATTAAGTTCGGTTGCTGTATGGTGAAGCAAATCTGATGGTTTAACATCAGTCTGAAATGTAGAATGTTTTTATCTATTTATCTTTGATATTGAAAGTTGCTAATTGTATTTCATAAATAATAAGAAGAATATCTCAATTTTTTGTTTTGATAATAACGCCAACACCAGGAAATTTTAGTAATCGTGGAAACACTATTGAAAACTTAACAAACCAAATTACACGGCCCATCACCCCTTCCATCAATAATTCCAATAATGTATAATTCTTATTAAAATGAATTGTTTTTTGTTATGTATATTTTCTACTATAATATTTACAAATTGTGTCCTTTTTATTCCACTTTTTATCAAATGAATATTTATATTATTTTGAATAGTATTTTGCTTTTATTATTAAAAAAGTATAAAAAAACTTGTTTAAACTATATTTTTTATTTTCTACTTTTTAGTCTATTATATATGTCTTCTGTCATTTTTAGGGACCGCCTTATTAGATTTTAAATGACGTCGTACCGCTTACTGATTTATACTCGTCATATACTTTCACTTGATACCCGTTGGTAAAGCAAGGATAAACTGCCATTTGTGTTAGTCGAAATTTTGAATTTGGCAATACAGCTAATATTATCCTAATTGTCATATCCTTCCATTTGATACCCATATACCGAGCGTGTTGTAAAAAAATGTAATCCACCATTTTGTGTTGGCCGCCATTTTGAATTTGGAATGCCAACCGAAGTTTATTTGACATATTTATTCACTTGATACCCATATTGAGTGGATTGTAGAGAAAAGAGTAGTCCGCCATTTTCGTTGATCGCCATTTTAAATTTTCAGATTTTGACAACAGATTCGTCATTAGTGCTCATAAAAACCCCCCAATACCGATTTTAAATGGAATCGGAACACAATTGCAAAATTCGGCCGCCATCTTAGAACCGGCCATCTTGGCTCTTTTACAAAATAGCCAGATTTCATTGCCACACGAACTATGCATATTGGTAAAATCTGAAGTAGATCAGTTATATGGAAGTGGGTCAAAATAAAGTTGCAAGATTTGTTTACAAAGAACATACAAACATGCATCCATAAAGGGAAAGCTATATAAAGCTAAAACATACATACATTCATACGTATAAATATACATACATAGACACCTCAGGTAATAAAAGAGCCTAAACAGGCTGATACAACTGAAATTGTATCCACTTAAATTAACAATTATATCAATCCATTAATTTTGAAAGTGAGGCAAGTCCATTTGGGTATGGAAAAAACTTTATTTTCTTGTAGCCAGCTATATTAGCACTATTGGATAATAAACTTATATTATTTAAGAACACAAAATGCAAAAAAGTAGTTTATTAGGTGCTACCAATATTTTTAATTTTATTGAAATGCAAATGCTTAAATATCTCGAAATAACAAAAAGTGGACTTGCCCCACTTTCAAAATAAACGGCTCATGTATGAATGTATGGATGTTTATATGTTATATTAGCTTTATATAGCTTTCCCTGTATGTATGTATGTATGTTTGTACGTTTATATGCTTGTTTGTTCTTTGTAAACAAATCTTGCAACTTGATTTGAACCCACTTCCATATAACCGATTAATTGTGCCCATATGCATAGTTTGCGTGACAATGCAATCTGACCAATTTGTAAAAAATCAAGATGGCGGTTCCAAGATGGCGCCCGAATTTTGCAATTGTGGACCGATTCTATTTATCGGTACTGGGGGGTTTTTATGAGCACAAATGACGAATTTATGGTCACAATTTGAAAATTCAAAATGGCGGTCAACAGAAAATGGCTGACTACTTTTTTTTACAATCCACTCAATATGGGTATTAAATGAAACGTTATGTCAAGTAAACTAGGATTAGCTTTCCAAATTCAAAATGGCGGCCAACACAAAACGAGGGATAACATTTTTTACAACGCCCTTGGTATATGGGTAGGTATCGAATGAAAAGATATGACAATTGGAATACTATTAGCTGTGTCATTCAAGTGCGTCATTCCAAATTCAAAATTTCGGCCAACATAAAATTACAGTTTACCCTTTTCTTTACAACGTCCTCGGTATGGGTATCAAATGAAAGTATGTATATGACATTAAGCTGTGGACGTCATTTTAAATCTAATATTATTACACGATAAACCGACTGCTCTTCAGTTTTCTCGTGTAACGATTCTATTGTCTATGTAGCTGTGAACAAAACAGCAAAAATTCTCATGATTTTCACAGATCCCGAGATCGAAGTTATGTTTGTATTAATGTGGTACTTCCCGATTTTTTGGAATTATTCGAAGTGTTTACGAAAGGAGTGATGGGCCGTATAATTTGGCTAGTTCAGCTGTTTACCTATATTGATTCCACGATTACTAAAATTTCCTGGTGTTGGCGTTATTATCGAAACACAATATTGAGATATCTCTATTATTATTTATGAAATATTGTACAATTGGCGACTACCAACAATATCAAAGATAGATAAAAACACCCTACATTTCAGACTGATGTTAAACCATTAGATTTGCTTCACCATACAGCAAGCGGAGCTAAATTTTGCTGTATGGTTAAAAAATTTTCAATCCTTATGGACTTGCACCACTTTCAAAATAAACATACTTACAACACTGTTAAGAGCTAAAACTTCCATCTCCTTTATTACTAGGATTCTGAATTTTTTTGACCATAACGTGTTTACACATAAAAAGATCATACTAAGTTTTATCTAGAACTACCGTTATCTTTATTTTTTTCAAAAATGGACTTACCCCACTTTCAAAATAAACGGCTCAATTTTTGCAACAGCCAAGATGTCAAGAGAAAGATTCCAAAATTTCATCATCGGACAGCCCAGGCTCCTCTCAACCTATCCGATGTGTCCTTCGAGCTTAACGTACTTAATGGACATTGTACCATATTTTTAGTACACACGCTACAAACCGAAGCATCGACCTACGAATTTTGTCGCTTTTGCTATAAATTGAACATGACTTACCGACATTTTGCCCAATCCACTCAGCAAGGCAACATCTTGTATACCCACCTGGAATTCGGGTCGAGTCCGAACGGTTTCTGCAAATCGTTAATTGAACACCACTCGACAAATGCAAAGTCGGGCCCAGAACACGGCGAGCGCAGAGCCGAGAATACTCAGAATACTTGATTCTAATTCTACATTTCGATCCCAATAACTCAGGCATTGAGTCCTCGAATTCCCGCGATTCGAAAGGTCAAAGGATCAATTTCCGTTCTGATAATTCGATTTTCGGGCATGTCCTCCGCGCTCCGGCAAAAAGACACAGCCCCGTCCCTGGCGCATTCCGCGAAAAGTTCTCACGATTGCATCTCCTCCGCGGTGACATGGCCGGGCTGGGATTAATTCAATCGTGGACCTAGGCTTGACCTGACGAAAGTCCCCCGATCTCGCCGTGTTCCACAGGGAAAAAAACCGGGCCGCAACAATACCGGCCCGGAGCCCAAAGAGAGCCGCTGAAGGAGTCCTAAAATCGAAGAATCTTGTTATCTGCCCTGTAACGCGGTGATTTACTACACCACCAGAAGCCGACACACCAGAAAATTGTCCTCGAAGCTCGGAGGTCCAAGGAGGCATCACCTGGACGCAGACTCGGAGGTGTGCGGGGCGACGTGGAGGTACGAGAGATGCAGGTAAGCCTCAGACCGGGAATGGCCCCTGGAACGGTGTTCACCCATATAAGAGCAAATTACGGACCAATAAAAAGCCGGTGTCAGAGTCATTCCTCACGGCAAATGGCCTGCCCGGACGGGGCCAGGTGGAGGGGATGCGGCCTGGTGGTGGATGAAGCAATTAAATCAATTCCGGAAGCAAATCGGAATCCAATTCCAGGAAATTTGCATGCTAAGCATCCTCGCGTGGCCTGAATGCAAATGAGTCTCCTTGCGGATTCCTTGAACTGCTTGGAGCAGGCCCTGGCCCGAGGATGCGAGAGGGTTGAGGCCGGCATAAAAACGCGTCTTATTAAGGGTGAACCTCCCTAAGTGGAAATTGCGGTGCTGCAGGAGACCACAGACCCGAAGAAGGAAAGCCACGTCATCCGCAGAGCAGCCCGGGACCGTGAGGTCAGCGGAAAGAAAAGTTCAGGGAAATTTTTTGGGAAGAGGGAAGTGAAATGAACACGGCGGAGTCGACGAGTTAATTACGGAATGGAATTGTCACTCCGCCGGCAGATGCATAAATAACCGCGCCGTGACAGTTGGAGCGGCCTCAAAGGGAAACTTTCGCCATGATTCACGGCGGGCGAATAGACACGGATTGGCCGCTGCCGGGGCGGGAGCGAGTAGGTGGATAGTGCGACGAGCAAACTATTGAAGAAATCCGAACCGGTCGGCCCCGATCTAGAACAGGCCGAAAAATGCGAGGTGCCCGCGGGATCAATCCGCGCGCAATTACTCAAAACCCAATTAAGCCGCGCTGATTAAGACATTCGCCGCATCCTTGTCACTGCGGAATGCCGACGAGCACTTTGCAACAATTTTAATAAGACACGAGCTGGCCGCAGGGAAGCATCACTGCAGCGGCATAAAGCCGCGTTCCCGGCATGCCAGAAATCCCTCAATCCGTTAAATTACCGTTGACTCTAGAACAGAATAGCTCGGATGCCGCGAATTATTAATTTTCGCCGCGGCTTGGCGTTCCATTCCCGGGTTCTAGCCCCTGGTCGAATTTACGTCAGCGCGGCGCGCATCTAGACACTAGACAGCCGCTGCTCGGCGCAGTTGTCCTTATTCGTTACTAGCCTTCAAGACGAGCGATGCCGGGTGCGACGGTCCTCGCCGCAAGTTCTTTAAATTCCGGTATGCTTCGAGCTATTCCTAACTGCGCGCTGCTATGCGTTGTCAACGTCGTCCGAATTGCTAAAATTGTGTAGTGCAGCATGGCGCGGCGAGTGCGCCATTCATGAAAAGCAAAAGTGCACTGCGCACCTATAGAACTGCCCACGGCTCAGGTGTGCAGTTGACGTGTGCAGATGTGCTGCGGACAGCTCGTCGCGGACGCACCGGGGCCGGGGCAGGCGTACTATCTCCCACTCTCGGGTGTAAGCTGATCTGCTCTGAGCGCATTCTGAACACTTGAAATTTATGAACTGCAGCTTAATATACTTGACTCCGCTCTAGTCCGCGCCGCCGTCGTTCGCGCCAACTGCAACTGCCTCAAGTGCCAGAGATGACAATCGACCGGTGCAGCTTCTGGGCTTGCAAAACTGCAGCGGAGCGTG
Source organism: Thereva unica (assembly GCA_949987705.1). Lineage (NCBI taxonomy): Eukaryota > Metazoa > Arthropoda > Insecta > Diptera > Therevidae > Thereva > Thereva unica. The sequence goes on along the minus strand of OX465281.1, from coordinate 250,327,761 downwards.
CATTCTTCGGCTATGGCTGGCGGAGGAGCGCCCGTGAATGATCAAGCAAGGGTGGAATTCTACCTTGGGAGAGGCTGCCGCGCTGCGTAGCATTCCTGGGATCCATCGCATTTCATTGTTTGCAAATTGCAAAAATTTGAATCGTCCGCGCCGCGACAGCGTGAAATCTTGCGCGGTTTTCAGTTAAACGTCGGCGCGCAGTGTCATAAGCGGGATGAATGGGGTAAATGGGGCGTGCGGAATGACGATTGGAGCGGCTCAACTGGGCAACGCGTCCCATAATTTTTGATGCACGAGTTTTGTTCGACTTTTATTGGTGATTTGCTGTGCTGCGAGTTTTCTCTGAATGGTTGTGAACTTTGATCGTTTGTGGACTGCGTTCCCGCGTGGCTCTGTTTGAGCACTCGAAGTTGCCGTCGTTGTTGCGTCACGGGAAATCCAGTAAGTCGTGGCTGAGCTAAATTGCTCCTTTGTAATCGCGTGTATATGGCTAGTATGGGAGAGTGGGTAGAGGAACGAAAGTTGCCAGTTAGACAATCTCGTTTGGCTTTCTTGCAACTTGAAAACTGTTTTGCAATATTCGTGAAAGATCAAATGTGGTTTTGTAAATGGCTGAGTTTGGAGTGCAGGTCAACATTTTGTAACTGAATTTTCTCGCTGATTAGTATAAAGTGAAATAATAGGGCATTTCTTATCAGGGAGCTTGAGTTGTTTCCTGAATCGTAACAATGTCGAGAATACCTCTTCTTCGATAGAATATCGTTCAGTGATTTGTTGAAGTTTGGGCCAAGGCGTCAAGCTCCACTCTCAACTTAATGGTACATAGTTCTTTTTGGCTTAATCACGCAGTGGTGTGGAAGAAACCAATGACGCCCTGGATTTCGTGGTGATCCACCTCCTCCATGTGACCCAAACCCAAGTATTCGTTCACGAACTGTGTGTGTCGTTCGCCAAGTTCTGCGTCCTTTGCATAACCTAGTGCAATTCAACTCGATGTTCCTAGTCCTGTTGAACTGAAATTGATGGTAAATCGTTCATCTGCATGTCATTTTGTTGTTTGAATGGAATGGTTCTAACGTTTTTGTTTTTCTGTTGTGAGATCCTCTTTCTCGTCCTAGTGCCTTAAACGTTCACTTCTGTGTTAAGGGCTTCATCTTCGCTGCATACATCGCACACTGACAACTCCTGATTTGTCCGATTGTTTGCACCTGCAATGATCCAGCCCAATACATTGTTCAGTAATCTTGATGGCCGTTTCCTAATTGGATTTGTTCCACTGAGAGTAGTGACAAGTAGACCTCTGCTCCATGTGATAAGTCTATGCTTCCGGATTTATTGAAGTTGGTGTCAGCTAGAGTTACTGTGGTATGATGATTCGATGTTAAACTATGGCTGCAGGTAAATTCTTCCTCCAGACGTATCTATGTTTCGCAGCTTGTCTCCAGTTTCTTTTCTGATGTTGAGAAGTTTTCCCGAGTAAAAATAAAAGAATTGCCTTACAACGGGCGAACAGCGGCCGCGTGGCTTTACCATTAAAATTGCTTATAACTGTAACAGTAAAGGCCGTAGCATAAAAGTTGCCTAAACACTATTCATAGGAAATTGTCCAAGCTTTCCAATTTTGTAAAAAAAAGTATTGATTAACGAAGTATTTTTGGAGAAAAAGGTGGTTGAAGCTGGAATTTTAGTGAAAGAAACCCAAAAGTTTGACTGTGACGACTCATAACTCTGGAAGTTGGTGGGTTGGAACCTTGAATTTTACAGTTTTAGATAGGTGGGACTGCTTGCCTTTTCATGAAAAAATCTTATAGGGTTACAAAAATACAAGGTGATATGTAAACCTCTAGCGGTAAGCCCTAGCGATTAAACCGTTACGATTCTCCCCCCATCCATCGACTTTTTGATCCTCTATCCAGTTCGCACCTATACAAGATCTTACTTGGAGGATACTACAAGCTGCCCTTCTGTCTATCAGTATACGGTCTATTGCAGTATCTTTCTCTGGGAGATTGCCATGCGCGTTTGTCCTTTCTTGGGAAATATGTTGAACTCACGATCAGATATTTGCTAATTGTCCGTTATCGTTATTTCTTGGATACTTCCCCTTCTAATGGTCGATGTGTGCCAGTTCTCTCTTCTAATTTTGGCGTTGAGGTCATTGGCAGGTGCCGCGTCATTGGCGTGTTCAACCTTATAATAGAAAGTATCTCTGATGGTGTCCGCTTTCTCTTTCGTCTCCGCATGTTCGTTTGGAGTCGTATTAAGCATAGTCGTATACTTATTGGCTTGAACTCTATGACATTATCGACTTGTGTATTATGAAGCCTACTCCTAAGTGATGCTCCGTTCCGCAGCTGTAGAATATCTCCTCATTTAACTAAGGCAGTTCTGCACATATCCAGGTGTTGTGGACGTAGTCGTTGTGGTTTTTCCCGTCCGTTCCGAGACCTTACTTCTCATATCTGATATGTTTTACAGTGTCCGGTAACTACCCCTACGCCCACTGCCAGGAGAACCGAATATGTAAGTTATACCCCATCGGATAGCGTAGCCCAGCTATATCTCCAGGCACTAGGTACGTCCGTCGTCGGTTAGTTATCCAAGAGGCCACCAGCGAGGAGATGACGTTATGATTTTACTCCCCGAATTTCTTTCTCTGCTTTATCTAATAGCTAGCTTTATCCTTTTGCAGTTGGCGGTTCTTTGGTAGTGAATTTCAGTGAATAGATCCCAGAATTGACGTCAGTTAACGAATTCTTCTGCAAACTTGTGCAGGACGATTTGGAACAATTCCATGAACGTTATCATACGTTGGAATTTAAGGTGCTTGATGCTGCGTTGAGAACTGTTGCCGCAATCGATGAAGTACTCTCTGCTTCTTTTTAATGGCAAAGAATCTCTTGACGTCATAGCCTGTTGCCCAAGGATCGTCTAAGTGGCTCCATATTTCTTGAGGCAATGTTTTTACTTCATTTAGGTATTTCTGGATTGTTTCTGCCTTTCTGGTAAAACTGGTCTATCTGAAGTTGATCAACTGAGTTCGAAAGCAAACGAGCACCGACTAGCATTTAAAGGGGGCACGCCTCATGCAGCGTGGCAAATAAGGGGCATGGGATTTTCCCCTTAGATTACTCATGAGCACAAGACAAAGAAAAATCTGCGATACTCAAGTGAGGAATGCCCTATCAGTTTCTTATAAAGGTGACGCAAACCTTATTTCCGGAGGCATAGACCGGCTACCGTTTGATTGCAGTGGTCAAGCAGCATTTGTCGTGATTAGTACTCAGTTGGGGGACTGCTTAAAAAACACATGTAGAGCTCTTTTGCTCTATTTTGTAATAGTTTTTAAAATTAGGACAAAGGTGCTTGATACCTAGTCCTGTTGTAGTGGGTGTCTCTGGTTCATGTACCGAGACACCAAATCTTTGAAATGCTCTGAAAAGTTTAATTAAACAAACGCCTTTCAAGTTGATTAACAACTGAATTATTTTATTCTATTCGTAAACTTATATACATACTCTCTTAACAAAAAAAAAACCAAAACAAAACATTAAACTTAAAATAAAATATTCTGAGGACAAAATTTTCTCAGCAATTAAAATTGCAATAAAGCAATTCTGCAACTTGTTTGTTGCTTGAAATTCCAACGGCTCAGATGAACGCAGACAGAATCTGAGCCCGCTTTCGTGATAAAATGCATTTTTCTTATCGCAATAAAATTGTGGTTTGACTTTCTTAATGCATAAAATTTGGTGTGTTTTGCTACGGTTTTTTTTGTTTCGATTAGGAATGTTAGATTCCTAACAACACACACTTACGTTTAAGAATATAAAGGTTTCAACACCGCCGGATTGTTAGCATCTGGACAAAAACCAATAAACCACTTTTTTTTATGATGACAATTGGTTGTTTTAGTTCATACCTATAACCACGGGCGTCGCTTTTATAGGTGGAAATGCACCCGGGGGCAATTGAACGGGGCGAAATTTCAGAAAATAAGATTTAAAATTAAATTTAAAACTTGGAAAAAGCATAAATTGGAAAAGTGTTCCCACAGGCGCAAGAAATTATACAACTTCATCCAATTTCTGTCCCTGTACTTTCTTATGTAAGATAACCGGGAAACTTTACTTCTCCTCGTACAGGAACTTACCCGAGATTTCATCTTCGAAATTGTCATAGAATTTTACTCAAGAAATGTTACTCAAGATTCCATTACATTTCTTTTTCTATTACCTTGATTACGATTAAAAATCAACTATACTTATGGGGCGCAATGTGGCATAGTGCACCGGGCGCAAAAAGTCCAGATGTGGCCCTACCTATAACCATCGTTTATCGAATCTGTTTACAACTTAATCTAGGTTTATCGCGAGAAACGTTCTTGTCTTTACGTGGAGTAAAGACGTGTGTGCGTTTCGATAATATAATTTACTACGCTCGAGCAAAGAGTAAGCAGAAGCACATTGTGTATGGATTAAGTTTTTACGCCGCATTTTTCTGGTGGATATGTTACTACCCTAACCTGTTATGTCTTTTCTATACCCCTCTTGTAAAAACCTGGTTGATGGTTGATCAGCTAACACAAGTTACACGAGTAACGTTTTTATATTTTTTTTTTCATATTTAGTCACAAAAAAGACCCTTAAAAATCTGTGGAAATAGTCATCACCCCAGACATCTTACCTCCAAGAGCCCCAACCTAAATAACGCCTCCAGAACCTAAAGAGTTCTGCGACACCACACCCCGGCACAAATAAAATTGCCACCGAGAAACACTCTTTCACTGGAAACTTTCTCTCAATTTTCTGTTTGTCAAAAGTTGAATGAAACTCGCTAAACGGAAGGTAATTAGCGCTGGCAGATAACACAACGCGCGAGTGTCACAATGTGTCATCGTTCCGGGCGACAGTTGACACCCAACAAGTTGCGAGGTAAACAGACGAAGGGGGCTCAAAGCCCTTAATGAAAATATCAAAGGCGACACCCGTGTGTCACAGGAGCCCCACTCTGGCAAGGAGCCCCTGCGCTCAAAGGGAGCTGCTCTAGGAGCCTCGAATAAATTAAAAGATCCGCGGGCGGCACTCTCAGCTGCTCACAAGGACGACAGTTCCTCGAGACTAGCGGATGATTTATAAATTAATTAGTACCGTTAATGAAGACCAGCCACACACTTAATTTGCATGTGCCCGTGCGAAGGACTCGTCGTCGTGGAAGGGTCTCCTGATCTCCGGTGGCGATCGGATCTTGGGCACTGATCGTGTGACGATGATTAATGGCGGAACCGCGCAGTAATTAGCGGCGAGTTTGCTTGTTCCCAGTTGTTTACAGCGGCGGGCTTAGCGGCTGTGATTTAGCGCGGCGAATCGGCGGCGGTGCAAATTACAGCCAACTCCGGGATAAATCGGGCGATCTTGGCGCGAGGAGGTGGTAAATGAGGAGCGACACGATCACTTCGCTCGGCCATAAATTAATTGCACGGCGGCCATAAATAAAACTTTGAGTGGATCCGCTGCGAAGTGCCCGTCGCTGGTGCAATTGAAGGCTGTTAGCTGAAGATTTGTGCGAGCTGTGCTGCGGCTAGTCACTAAGTCATGCTAAGTAAGCGACAGCAGTAAAGAGCCGTGATTTAGTAATGACTCTTTTGGCAAGACACTATTAAGGCGATGCTGGAAGACTTTTTTTTGTACTAGTAACGATTGTGTGATAGTCGCTATTACGGCAATTCATTTTTAGGACTTGGAGCACGAATCACAGAAGGCAACTTTAAGTGCTGTTCCAAGAGGACATTGGTGGCTTTCTTGAGACTTTTGAACTTTTGAACGTTCTACGAATTCAGGAACATTGCCTGTGAACATTGCTCCACCCTCGACAACATTGCCCAAGAACATTAAAGCGATTTTTGAAACTGTGAAGCAATGAGGGGTTTCGTGCCCGCCATTTTGATAGGCTCCACTTTCTTCTCCTGTGCTTGAGTTTCGGTTTTTATTTCAATCATTTGCTTTATTTGTTTTTCCTTAAAGTTTTATCAGATTTTATCCACAAAATTTCCACTACATTATTTGAAATTTGGAGCCTACCAAGATGGCCGCCCTATTCCCCTTACGTCTCATAGCTTCACGCTTGATGTCTAAGATCGCACTTTACTTTATCTATAGTATTCATATATCGATGGGTAAACCTTTTGCGGTCCCCGTGTTAAGTACTAACCACGGTCCAATGCTGCTTAACTTCGTAATCGAACGAGAACCGATCTACTGATTATGCTAGTGGCACGCTTTACGGTAATTCGGACAATTGCCAGTTTTGCTCGTTCCATAAAACTTCTGGAAGCTTCAGTAATACTCCCTTGGGAGCATAATTTATAGCGCTCACAATAAGCTCCCGTGAGTAGCGCTCCCAATTTTTCTACTGGGATATTTGGCTGTGCAAGATGGTTATTCCGGTGTGGGTTTTTTAATATCCCAGCGGGAAATTGAAGCGCTGTTAAACATATTCTGAAGCGCTGAAGAGGAATGCCAATGCGCTTCTTTTTCATATTTCAATTCCTTTCCTTTTAACACAGGCATGTCAGATGTCAAAGCGAAGCGGTAATATTTTGTTGTTTAAGGAGCGCAATCGGGAAATTGAAGCTCCTGGGAAGCTCCGTGACCCATAGTATCAATATTATCGATATTTTGCTAAAATCCACTCCCAAAGTTTCAATAACTGACGCGGTTTTACAAAAATCATAAATTTCTCAACTAAGAGAAAACTTGAAAAAAAAAAAAACAAAGCAAGAAATGGGAGTATAGAGTGAGTGCTTCCAGAGAGCTTCCATAACATATGAATTGGAAGCGATACATTCTAGATGCTTTTGACAGCGCTTGTTAAGTTTCCCGCTGGGTTTGTAAAAGTCCTTCATAGTCCAGTAGTAAGATAAATTGAAAATATGGACACAATAGGTAAAGTAGGGTCTCAATGGACCTGCAAGAAATGGCTGGTTTTATAAAACCCACAAATTTCCGAAATAAGGGGAATAACAGAAAACGTGAGAAAACTTGAGAAAACTTGAGGAAAAACGTAGCAAAAAATGGGAGTATAGAGTGAATGCTTCCAGAGAGCTTCCATAAGATATGAATTGGAAGCACTATATTAGTGCTTCTTTTGGCAGTGCTTCATTAATTTCCCGCTGGGATGTGTCGTCGTCGCTCTTAGTGTGTGCACTCAACATATCTCGTCGAGCCGCCGTGGCCGAGGAAAATAGTTTCGCCGTCGCCTTTAGCATGTTTACAGCATAGAACACCAGTCCCATGCTTGTTCCGTTTTGATGCGTAAAACACTCGCCTTTTACCCTCTTCCGTGTATTACTATTATTTAGGAAAGAGCATCCTTGTGTCGCCCGATGTGAAGTCAACATCTTCGAGGACGTGGAGGTAGGATTCGGTAGCATGGTTGTAGATCCTAGATTGTGGTTTCTTAGGACTTATCTTTTAAGTATACCGGCACGACTATAGGTCTGTGAGTCCGGTACGGTACCCCCACCCCACAAGAATATCGAAAACTCAATTTTAAACTCACACCGGACCACCCTAAGGATGGCGCCAATAATTTGGTGGCTGGGCTACTAGTGAAACTGCAATTATCAGTTTGTGTCCGTCTACTACCTTCAAAGTCGTTTTCGCCCACCCTCCAATCTTCCTCGATTTGTTTTCGAGCCCCATGGATAAAATCTGTATCGTCCTCCGAAGGGAACTCCCGAAATTGTGCGCCCTCTACTAGCTACACCTGGAACTTTTTACCTCGTCGCGTAATTAGCATGAGAATCTCGAATTTATCTCCCTCGATCGTCTGTTCTGCGGCCATTAACAAATCGTAAAATCGGAGCAGAATCAAGGCCCCTAAACGGCTCCTGACAATTTTATTAACCTGCCCGCCCATAAATCCTGCAGCGCTTAAGGACATGCGTCGTTAAAGTGTACCTCGCCAGGATTTGATTATTTATGAAGGTCCTTAGGCAGCCCAGCATGACGTGCTTAATCACCCTTGCCGCAAGAGTTGCGCATGCCCGCAAGGATCATATCGCAGGGCAACGAGCCTCCGGCTGCTGCGGAGATCATCAGCCCCGAGAGAAGGGGGCCATAAAACAACCTCAAAATGTCCTGGAGGACCGCTCTCCTCTCGCTTCCTGCTGCTCGCATTCGGCGTAGTGGCAGTGGCCTCTCCACTATTTTCGGGACGCGTCGCCCGTCCGTCGTCCGTCGATTATAAATAGGCGACTTCTACGGCCACCACCAGAAGGGATCTGGGGCTCCGCTCGCGTTCTGAGCATTCCTGCCTGCGTTCTGGGTAATTGAAATGTTGTTCTTGGGCTCCCTTAACTACCGTTGCGTGATTCGATGCAGTTTTATGGGAATTCCTTCGCGGTGCACTCACAGTGCAGGGACGACCCCTGTCCGTGGCGGTGTCGATTTTTCTTCTTTAATTTTTTTTCATTTTGCCCCTTCTTGTGTCGATTTTCGAACGGTTTTCGGTTGGCATTTTCTATTTTTGGGCGGAAAATGGGAAATTTTTGGAATTCTTTCCGGGCATTTCTGAACGCGAGCTGCACAAGTTCTTTTACGGGTTAAAGTAGCTCCTTCCAGGCGCGAGGCTGCAACTCCTTCCGTAATTCTTGAGACATTTTTCGATGAAATTTTTGGAAGTTTCTTGAACGGTGTGTAATTGGTTGGTGTTAGGACATTTGTTCTTGACTTCTTCATTACTCAAACTTTGGGATTTCTTTCTGAAGCAACACTTTCGACATTTTGGCCCTCAAGTTTCGGGAGATGGAAAAGTGGTGTTTATTTATAAAAACTAAATAAGCGTGAAGTCGTGGTGAATATTTTCGATTTGGAAGGATTTCAAATAAAAAAGTTTGAACATTGTTCAATAAATAATTCAGTTTCTATCAGAAAATCGAGGAGTGAGCTTCAAGTCGTCGAAGTATTTCTGAAAATAGAAATTTGAAGAGGTTATTAAAATAAACTCGAGTAATTTCACCGGCTTCACTCCAGTAGTTGCTAGTCCTTTATCTTAAGTTTAAAAACAAAATCTAGGAAATGCGTGATCGCTCCAATAAAGGCTGGCGTTGCTAGGTCCGAAACAACTTCGAAATGTGTAGCCTTAGTGGCGAAGCAAATGAATACTCCTAAATACTCCTTGGTTGGTGTTTTTCCGGGATCTTATAGTGGTTGTGGACAGCGCCGGCGCTTGCTTTTTTTGCGCCCGGTGCAGTATGCCATATTGCGCCCCCATGAGCTGTTTTGCGCCCCCGTTTTTTTACTGTAGTGAAGTGCAATGGAAAAAGACACAAACACTAAGTGAAGTGAAGTCGCTAATGCTGTTTCTTTAAGCTACGTACTGCTTAAGCTTCTGGTAGATGGCCTTCGGTGCCAATGCCACCATTCTTCACATACCTACGATTCTCATCATCTACTCCAGGATGTGGTGTACTTCCCTAGCTGTTTCAAGTAAATTCTTGGGCTTCCCAAATCTATAGACCATAATAAAGGTCCCTATGTCGTTCTCCAAGCCTTCATATTTCAAATGAAAATGAAGGCACAGGAACACTTTAAATTTCTTTCGAAGTACCCCGTCCATTTGCGCCCGGTGCAAGTGCACCATTTGCACCTATAAAATCGCCGCCCCTGGTTGTGGATCGGGCCAAAGAAGCCCATTCTTCCTGTGTGCATAAACGGTCTAGATGGCTGTATCCTTTCAGGTGGGAGATTCCCCATTATTTGGCCGATACTTCTCGGTTGAGTTCTAAAACATCGTGTGCATTGATGAACTAGCTGCCTTCTTTTTAATGGTCAAAATTGTTGCCTGGCGTAGTGTTCCCTAGTCTTATTATCCCTTTATCATCGATCAACAGGCTAAGAGTACTCAGTGGGCTGTCAGCCGAGCAGACAATAAGTTTTACTCACTATGTAACGTATGTGGTCACAACAGGTCATATCTTGACTTAGAGTTACTGCGAGATTTTTAGCACGATCGACACGCCGAATAAATTGCCGTTTAATGAGACTTTGGGAAAAACAAGACTGGGGTTTACAGAGTGAGCGGAAATCAGGTACCTATTGTGACTTGCCTCGATTGGGTGATAGGCAATTCAACGCAGCCCATAGAAGAACATTTTGTAAGCCCTGGGAAATTTTCCGTACTCCTGACACCAATTGATCCTTAGACATAGAGAGGTACAGCTGTACATCATCGGCGTACTTGTGGATTTCAGAGTTGTTCACTACTGCAGGAAGGTCATTAATGAATATTACTGAATAAAAGAGGCCCAAGAATTGAACCTTGCGGAACACCACAGCAGAGGATGGTTGAGGCTTAAATTGAGGCAACTTTACCTATTACGAAACTATAATACTGCTTGAAAGCAGACGAGGAGAAACTAAACTGTGTGTGGAGTTTTTCGGGAAGTAGGGAGAGGACAACATTATTAAAAGCTTTGGAAAAGTCAAGTAGTGTAAGATAACAGACTTGCTTTCCCCAAGTAAGTAATTCCTAATGTCGGTTTCGATTTTTAAGAAGTGCTGTAGATTTTCGAAAACCAGATTGTCCGGGATTTATATGTCGATAACGTTCACAGAGTTCGACAATTTGCAATGCAATCAGTTTCTCAAGAAAAATCGCTAAAACGGTAAGATACTAATAGGGCAAAAGTCAGCAGGGCATACAGGGGAAGAATATTTGACAACAGGCTGTACAAGGGCATGTTTCCAAGAATTTGGAAATTTGGAGGTAGTACGAGTTCTGTAGGTGGATAGAGAAATGGTGGTTGGTTGAACCAGAGTTCTGTTGTTATTAATCCTTCCGTTGTGGTGCTCCTTGCCACGAGATCGACCGGATTTAGTTTGGTCTGGACATATTTCCACTTCTGGATGTTGGATAGTTTGTGAATCGTCGCTACTCGGTTAGCGACAAATGTTTTTTAAAGTCGAGGATTCCTCCTGTAGCCAATAGAATGATCTAACTCTAACGTATACACCCTAAGAAATTCTCTCCCATTATTCATTTTAACTTTAGAAGCACATTTTGTTTTGATGCGCAACTCAACTTTACCCTTAATTCAACTCTTAGCTCAGGTCTTAACTAGAATCTAAACTCAATTCTTAATTAGCCAACTTAGCTCTACTCCACTTCTAAACTAAACCTTTAACTCAACTCTTACGTTCTCTTAACTGAACTTAGCTCAACTCGACTTATCTAAACTCAACCCATTACTACTCAATTCTTAGGTTAACACTTTTAGGTACACACTTTTTACTCAATTCTTAGGTTAACACATAACGCAACTCTTAAAACTACTCGTTACTCATCTCGACTTAATTCAGCTTAACTTAACTCATTACAAATGTCCCCGACAATCTGTTTGTCAGCTTCTTGCAGCAGTGCTCACATATATCTTAGATCCCGGCTTCACTGGCCGAACTACGCAAGTTCGAGCAAATTGTTGCATTGAACTTCAATTTTTGCCTGAGTCCCATTACATTTTTACATATTGAACACAGGAAAAATAAAGCCTGCCTTTGCCCAACAGAACATGAAATCGAGTAAAAGCTTGCTGAAAAGGGGTATTGCCATACTATTATCAATTCCTAAACTATTTTAAAAACGTGTCTACGGCAAGATCGCCCTTTAATTGACCCATACCTTACTAAACAGCAGCGTGGGTTCAGAAATGTTGTTGGTTCGAACCTCCTAACGACTTTGTGCTATGGATATGCTGTTAATACGTACTTCAGCAAACCCTTTGATCGAGTCATATTTTATTTGCTATTATGTAAATCTAGTGCGGATATGTCAAAAATGTTCCCCTTCATGTCAAGCCTCGTCCACACCGACCCAACGAGGGCCAACGAACGACATTCGGCGTTGGCTACCGCACGTTCGTTGGTTTTTTCCGCCATGCTACGGGCTGCAAGCGAACACCAACAAACCTTCGTTGACCTTCGTCCACTGGGAACGAACGCATGGCAACGAATCCCGTTTCTTAAAAGATGCAAATTTCTCCTTAGGTCGTCGTCCCGGGCTATAATCTACAAATCCTTCATTCGTAGCCGGCTTGAATTGAGCTCGTTGATCTGGATCGGAGCCCCGAGAACCGCCTCAGCGTGGCTGTACAAGGTGGAAAATTGCGTTCCTACATAGTCTGGCAGAGTCTCTTAAGCTTTCGACAGATGGGCAATACCCCTGCCTTGAATCTCTTTTGGCACAGGTGAAAGGGGTTTTACTACGTCTTAAGCCAGCTCTAAACGATGCGGTGAACGTTTATGCAAATATTGGCTTTCAACGTTTGATTCAACTACAGCCGGCAACGACAACAGCCCGAACGTATCCGATCACCAACGTTGGACGCTTGACATTGGACACTCGTAGTTCGAGAATCGGCCACACAGTGCGTCCTACCATCAAGCGTCCGACGTTGGAGGGTGTTCATCGTGTTGAGTCGGCGTTACTAAGCAAAATATCTTCTACGCCGTATGGATGCGTTTTCGAAAGTATTGACTCGATTTTCGATTGTGTCTATCCTTTCCTGCGAGCGCTAAAGAGACTTGCTCTTAGGACTTGCTGAAACTTCTTTCAGTCAATCTTCTTGGGTTTCTACACCGTCGATGAGCTTCAACCTATAGATTTATCCTGAAGCGTATCCATCAATGATCTGAATCTCCAATATTTTGCAGTCAGTATTGGCGAAGTCGTACGAAACCCTACAATGCAAATGTAAGGCTCATTGCCTTCTACTCAAGCACCCTAGACTACTACCCTCTTCCATCGTTGGAACTAAGGTTACTTCTAGACTTAGTATACGATCACTTTGCACAACATGACGGGAAAGAGCGATTCACGAGCGAGCCACGTAAAAAATATTCTCGTACAAAAACTACAGTATTCTGCCATATACGTGTCCTTTTAAGCGAACTATAACTAAAAATGTCGATCCTTTATTTCATATAAACCAAGATCCTCACGTATTTCCCACTACTCAAATCTTGCAGTGCTTTACTTCGTCCCTCATTTGCACTCCGTTGTGGCTGCTCCACGCTAAATATTCAAAACCACCGCGAAACGCACACAGCCGCATCTCCACCTCGTCGCTGCTCCACTCTCAACAATTAGTGTCATATGAGTTAGTCGATTGTTTCTTTTAGCAGGAGCATTCAATTGCGGCCGCAGATCGATATCTGATTCTGATCGACTGATCTTTCAACATCGCCGGTAACATTGTCCGCATTCAAAGTTGCGCATTCAGCCGTTGTCCAAACTGTGAACTCTATCGAGTCTCGTTTTATTGGCATCTTCCGACGGCATCCTGTGCGCTGCTGCTTTTCCCGAGAATCACCGTGCACATTCTGCACCCGGTTTTCTATCTGCAGGCAAAGACTTAGTGGCTGTCATCGATTCTGCACTTTCTTGCCTCGGGCTCACGCTGCAAGAAACAAAGACGATCGCAATGTGGATCGGGATTGAGGCAAAACGAGCAAGAGGTCCGCCGAATGCCAGACATTCCTTGCCTGTTCTCGAGATGCCCTCCGTTTTCTCTCTTTGTTGGGCAATTATTGTTGTTGCTGCTATCTTCATCGCCTTAACTCTGAGAACACAGCTGCAATGATAACAAAGCGAAGAAAAAATCGATCCAAGATCAAAAGCGGCCGCCATGGCTGGGAACGGGGAGCGCTCGCTAAAAACTGCTCGCCTCAAAGTGGAGCTGTAATGACTTTCTGCTATTAGTGAGCTGCGGTATGAACCTGAACTAAATTAAATTCTTTTTCTCTTCTCTTTTTCAGAAGCGTGTAGTCCTATGTCAGCTAGAAATTTCCCACCTTCGTTTTGGAATAGTAACTACGTACATCCCACTCCCGCGCCGCATCCGCAGGTAAGCCCGGCTCATCTTCCCTGGCGGGAATTTTTGTAACGCAGTTTTTTGGTGTTGTCTAGGTCCCGGACATCTACTCTGCGGACGGAAGCTACTCCACAGATCCCTGGGTTCCGCATGCAGCGCATTACGGATCATATGCGCACGCGGCCCACGCCCATGCAGCGCATGCGCATGCGTACCACCACAATATGGCGCAGTACGGAAGCTTACTTAGGTTACCACAGCAGTATGGACATGGATCAAGGTAGGCGCAGCCCAATGTTACACAAATAAGACTCGTCTCTCAATGCAGATCTTCCTCCGCAGGTTACATCATGACCAGCAAACTGCGCACGCCCTGGAAAGTGCAGCTGCCTACTCGAGTTATCCAACGATGGCCGGTAAGTAAACAAATTCCGAGCATAGCTCTGGCCGGGCCCGCTCTCGGCCCTTCTGCTTCGTGGAATCTGTCATAAATTCGTCATGTCGGCATTCCTGGACAAGTCTGCACTTCGGCATTTGCCGCCATCGGGTTGAGTGATGTTCTCCGATCGTCGGGAGTCGGAGGCTGCACTTTTTGCTACAAGATGGAGCCCAGCGCTTTCTCGTTCAATCAAATGCGGTCCGTGCAGCTCCATCTCACCTCCTTGTCCGTCATTTTTGGTTACGAACTGCATTCCAGCCGATCGGATGTGATCGACAGCAAAACAAAAAAAAATGAAGAAAAAAAAAACAATCTGGACATCGGAGCTTTTTCTCAAAGTCTCCTCTTTGTCGGCCGCGATCTTCCCAACATTTTTCTATCCGTCACGATAACATGACACGATCGATTTCCTATGATCGGTTCATGAGACCGCGTCCTTACAGAGGACTAATTTGAGGGCAGAAAAACTTTCATTGTTCACTAATTCCCCGATGGTCGGCCATAGTTTAGCGGGTTTTGGGGCCTAAGAGTGGGTTTTTGGCGCAATCCGTCCGAAATTCCTTTGACGACAAATTTCTTTCCATTATTGCCGCCGACGGCTGAACTTTGTTCTAAGAATGGAATTTTGATGACCTCTTTTTGATTGATCATCGACGCCGATCACAGTTGTAATGAGGTTGTGGAAATGCATTTGATGGATTACGATGGTAATTGCTAGGAGTTGAAATGTTTCCCACAGTTTTGGTTCGGAGCGATCTCTGCTGGGCAGAAGCAGTTTGTCGGCTGGTGATGGTTGAATGGAAATAAATTGTTTTACATTCAACTTTTCAATACAGCCGAGGCGAAAGGCGTTTTGTCATTATTTGGCGGATGTTTGGTCTGGGGACTTGAAGTATGAAGGAAAAGTCAAGCAGCTGAAACCGAGCACTTGATCGTGTCTAAGGACAACTTAAGTATAACTTTTTACGCCAAAAGAACACTTATTCGTCCGAAAATTCTTGAGCAGGGTATGGATATAGATACTAACGATTGCCGACATTTTTGATTGATTTTTACCATCTGAAGCACGGCATGATCGGCGATCGTTTGTCAAAGTTGCACTTGAATGCGTGATCAATCGTCTGTGAAAAGCTAGTTATCGTCTTCGTTCGACTCTCCTACTGTCACCCGTTTAAAACTTTCTATCAGGCATAAGAAGACACTGCACAAAATGATGAAATAAAGAAGCTCAAACCACCAAGGTTTTGTCTAAAAGAGTGATCGAAGTGATCTGCAGAATAATATAAAAGTTAGTCTCATATGCATCATTCATTCGTTCTTTAGGCGGGCGTCTTTGTGGGCTTTGTACTCTCTTTTATTTGGACTATTGTGCCAACTTCCAACCTCACTGGGAGTAGTGGAGCCGCGATGGAGGAGACTTAATCTCCTACTAGCTCTAGCCTCTTCCACTACAATCTACATTACTAACGTATGTGATCCAGCTTTAATTTTCTTTTAGGTTTAGTTGAAAAGGCTGCTCCCCCACTAGGCACACTATTGGGCCCACTGTGATGCCATTCTTATGAGATATATTATTTATCCATTCCTACCTTCAGCCATTGGAGAGTGGGATAAAACGATCTGTCCAGTCATCTCTTGTCGGTCCAAGATCCACGTGGCTAGAGTGTAATCCGGGTTGCCCCCAGCGGTAGGGAACCTCCTACAAATAGACCGCACTTGACTCCAATCGTTTTTTGTTATAAGCTATTGTGGCCTTAACCTAACGCTAAGCTTCTTTGTAAAGAGCACTACTTCAGTCTTAGATGCGTGGACCCTGCCTAGACCCTTTGTAGCCCAATGAACAAAAGTATATATGTATCTCTTAATATTGAGATGTGCCTGCAGGTCGGTCATCACGAGCACAATATCATCAGCATAGCCCACAGTGGTACACCCTGAAGGAGTCTGTTATCAACAATTCGTTGACTGCAATTTTCGAAAGGAGCGGTGAGTCCCATCCAACCTGTCTGACTTCTTCTGAATGCCCTAGACCAAACTGTATGGACCCTGCGCTTCAGCAGCTGATCGATAAAGGAAGTGGACGTCCAGCAGAAGTTTCAATGACTCCTGACTGCTTGTGGTCCATGTGCCGTTTGCTTGTTGCAACAATTCTTGGCAGATTGGGCTTTTAGAGAGAACTTTTCTAAGTCTTGTGATGTTCGAAAAACCTTCTATTGCCTTACAACAGGTCTTCCAGGATTCCCTCTTTGACTTTCGCAGTTCGTACTTGAACTCCCTGAGACGCCCTTTATAGTTTTCCCAGTCCGAATCCAAGCTGAATCGTTTGGCCTTATTGAAGGCCCTTCTACTTTCAGACTTTAGTTTGAGAAGCTTACTGACCCAGAGGTTTACCCCTGTACTTCCTAATGGGGCAAGCTGCCCCGGACAATCCATGGTTCTTGTACCAGGACGACATCTAAATCAACCTTCGAAAGGCGTAAGCAGAGACTGGCGGATGCAGCCTTGCTGTGATGGAGATTAATCTGCGCTACTCTCAACATCGTAGTTGCGAGCAGCGGGATCAATCTCGATCAACGTTATGTTAGCCTCGTCATGTTCCAGTGTGAGAGTAATATCCCACCGAAAGAAGTTGGCCAAAGTCCCTCAATTCGTTATGTGTCGATAATGGTGCAGGAACGCCTGAGATTTGGATATCCTATTTGGATAAGAAAGTAGGGCCGTTTGGACCCAGGGTTGGTAGGTGAGTACCGTCAGCCATCTTAGGATCAGCTACTGTGTGCCCCGCAATGCCAGGCACATTGGGTTCAGCTACTTGCGTAACTGTGTCACCAGCAGTGCCCGAAGGCTCACTATCTGCAGCCGCAGATGGAGCAGTCGAAGCGGTTCCACTCTGCTTGAGAGGCAAGATATCTTTCTTTAAAGGCCTCAGAGTTATGGAAGAGAAACCGTAACTTATGATGCCACCAGATTTTGCCAAAGGTCCTAGCTAGTCCTTGCTAATTACTTTCGGATCCTCCAGTTTCGTAATCTTCTACGAGGACGCCTGTAACTGTGGGTTACTCAACCGAATAATATGCAGAATAGCCTAAAGCAGGGCCGGTTCCACTAGACTCCAGAAACGCGCTCTCGGTCGACTCGGGTTCTCCATGCTATCACGATTCTGGATATGGCTATTTTATAGAGATCGACAAATCGCTGATCGGCTTTACGCGGTCCTGATGCCATCCGCCATCGCGACAGCAAGGACTAGTACCAAGATGCTCCTGAAAAATTGGGAGGAAAATCGTCGCGAGCCTGACCTCAATTTTCCTCCATTGATTAGGCAAAATAGTGCCGTCTGGATCGGTTTCATCGATAACGGCGATCACAATCTGACCTTTTAGCACTAGGCTATAGGTCTTAGTAGTACGAGGAAGTAGACTATTACTTTTCCTACTACGCTTAGCCTGGGTGATTCAGTTCCTCAAGGGACGTCTGACGCTTTGGTGTTAGGTTGTCAGTTTCCGAAGTGTGTTCGCTGACAACCTGCGTTGCCCACCTCGATTATATCACCCTTCGAAACGAGCAAGGATTCTTAGGACGTTGCATTGCTCTTGGTACTTCACTTTTGCTGGTGGAGCACCTTTAGAGCCGGAAGGTAATAATTTTGTTAGCCTCGTTAGTGGCACTGGGTATCTGCACGGGTGCAGTTGAGAGGCCTGTTCTGTCGAAGCAGGGGTTTAATGTCTTCGGATTAGAGTATAAAGTTTTCTTTTTCCCTTTACCAACCTTTCTGCTCTTAAAAACAGCAGGAGGAGGCGATAAGTTTTTTGGGACGAAGTTCCTTAACGCGGCTTGCGGGTAGAGTGAGTTGGGAGAAATCGTCACGTAAGAAAATGTGGTATTTGTGTGTATGTTTGCGTGTGAGTATCGATCCCAGTAGGCAATTTACGGTAATTTGCAGTAAGAATGCAGTGTTTTTCTGTAGAAATTGCAACCAATTTGCACCCATAGCTATAGGAATAAAAGGTGATTATCGAGGATAGATGCTTATGCTTTCTTATTGAAATGAACGGAATCTCCCTCTCTGTCACTTTTTAAACGCTTTATATTAGCTTCACCTGTATCTTGTATCTTATGTGTAAACAAATCTAGCAACTTGACACGGGGGTCAAATGAAAAGGCTTCATAAGTAGAATACAATAGGTTATGTCGTTAGATCCATGGCGGCCATCTTAAGAGGGCGGGTTACCATTTTCTTCATAACCCCTTCGTCATGGGTATCAAATGAAAATGTATGATAAGTAGAACACCATAAGCAATATAGTATACTCAATATATCGTTAGGTCCATGGCGGCCATCTCAAGAGCTTGGATTCCGTTTTCTTCACAACCCCCTCAACATCTTTATCAAATGAACAGGCATCATAAGTAGAATGCAATAGGCTATATCATTAGATCCATTGCGGCCATCTCAAGGGGGCGGGTTACCATTTTCTTCACAACCCCTTCGACATGATATCAAGTAAAAATAATTAAAATATACAGATTTTTTTTTTTGAGTTATATTCGCAATTGTAGAAAAATCGTAAGGAACTTCGTTGCTGATGGGGGTCCCATGACCACGCCTGTATTTATTTTGGGGCTTTTCGTAAAAGGTCCCACGAGTATTGCAGAAAAGATAGTCCATCTTGCCAGAGCAGCTTACCAGGATAAAGCAGTTGTACACTCCGAACTTGCCGGGCGTTTGCGACCAGCTCTCTTTAACCATTGGGTGGCCACGCCGCCATCGGCACAGCTTAGAAGTGGGAAAATGGAAAGAGGAAGAAAAAATGGAAAAGTGGTTTTGTCCAGAAATGAAAACGCGTTTTTCTCTCGTGTAATGCTCCATTATTCCTAACTCTACACTGTTAGCTGTCAAACTGAGGGTTTTTTTGGGGTTGCCAATCCTGCCCCGAAATTGGCGGCAAATTCAAATCTTGTGTAAACTTTGGAACTCCCTTTATAACTAGGCACTAAGTACTATCTCGAAAATACAACTCTATTTGGAGGAGGAATTAATTTTGGCAACGTTGATATTGAGTTTTAAAAGGAATACTTTTTGAGGAAACTTGAGACAACAAAGTGTGCATTCCAAGCCCCTTCGAAGGTACACAATATCTAATATTTCACAAAATCAACATCGAAAGCAAAAATTGAAGTTAGTACAAAGAAAAACTGTTCAAAATTATGTTAACCTTTACTTTAGAATTAGTTTGAAATTAAGTTTTGCATTTCTAAGTGAATTGTGAACTCTCGTATCCTTACTTTTACCAACCACGTTCGACTATTGATTTTGCAGTTACCAAGAAAGCTGCCGTTGCTTCTTGTATTAGAATAAAAATGAATTCATTTTACCTCGGAACTTGGTTTAAATATGGAATAAGTACGTTTCTGCATGACCGAATTTGAAGCATTGCCCTCAGACCATTAATAGAACTCGGCAAATGTAGTCAATACGTCTTAAAGGGACGCCAGCACTCGCAAAACATATCAATCACGAATCTTTAAAACTCTCATAAAATGCAGAAACTCATGTCGGCCATCGTAGTTATTCCACTCCAACACTTAAAAACGCTTCCAGTCCGTGAATTAGGGCGACGATATCTGATATTTCACCCTTTCACGGCCATAAAACCTACTCGTATCCCAGCTAACATCCCTCCCCTATCGCATGCTCAGGACTTGTTTTAATTGAAAATCCCACCCTCGTGCTCCACATAAAACGGACTCGACCCCGAGTGCGGGCGGGCGAACACCCCAGCCCCACATCCAGACCGAGCCTGGACAAGCAGCACAGCCCCGAGTCGAGCTCCTTCTTCCGGAAAGTTTCCAGTGTGTTCCCAGCGAGGAGCGATAAGCCACCCACACCCACACTGCCAAGAAGCGAAAAGGACAAAAACGATGTCATCGACCCGTTCTCATCCATTGTACTACTACAGCCCAGTACGTCAGGGGGTGACTTATGAGGGTGGAACATCAATGAAGGACCTCGACTGCCGAGCGGGGGTTATTTATCGCTGCACGACGACGACGACGACGACTCTGCCTGTGTCAGGGCCCGCTTGGGGCTGGGTGCGGGGCGTGCTGGCTGTCTGTCAGGGGAGCTCCTGGACGAAATTAAACCTTTCGGCTTTGCATGCATGCGAACACACGGCCGAGAGGATATGTGGCGACATGAGCGACTACAAATTTTCCTGTTTAAAAGGAAAGCACAGGCGTTCATGGGGACGTCCAGGGTGGAACGACAAAAGGTGGAGACTGCAGGGAGCCGGAGGGCATGTGTACTTGGGAGATCTCGAAAATGGAAGTTGCTCGTATTTATTTTGCGTGGCCGGAATATTTATGGGGCGGGTCGTAGCCCGTATCCTTCCTGCCAGCAGCGTGCTTTTGTCCAGCTACCTCAGTTCTGCTCGGTCCTGATAAATGTAGGTGGAGGCGAAATCCTGCTCCGAATAAATTAATTACTTGTGACATAATGAGAAATAGCTCCGAGTGATGATCTATGGCTCTGCATGTACCATGTACTCACATCACGACCAGTGCAGTGCCAGGGCGGTTTTTGTTCGGACCGCACGAACACACGCGAGAGGGAAAAAGCGAGAGATTCAATGGATTCGTCAACACCAGCGAAACTACACCGAAATTAATACGAATTGAATCGCGACAGATAAATCATGGAAGAGTGGAAATGCTGCAGTGCAGTTCACTGCAACCGAAGCGAACGGCCGAAGTCTACACTATCCACGTCGAGGGAGCCCCGATCTCGTTCCAGATAGCGAAGTGCGAACACTCGATCGGAGGCATTTAGCTGTCAAGATACCGAACGATGGGCCCGCTGCAGCCTGCAGCCTTATCGCGATCTCTGCTGCACACGCGTTTTCATGTTTCCCGCCTTTTCTGCATTCCCGCGATCTCGAGTGGTCGCTGCAAATGTTGCGTCCACTTATCAAGATATAAGATGCCGCGGATAGCCGGGCAGAGATTCCCCCGTGCCAGACGTGGAAGATTAAGTCCCGTGCTCCCAGCACTGCCCAATGGCCGCGCGTTCTGAAGGTGATTTGCGGTTTTAAGAAATGGCTGCAGCGGCAACACGATCGAGACTCCGCCTTTTGCGCTTTTCTGCAGTGATCGTGCGATGTTTACCTGAGCGCTTCTAATGATCGTTTTTCGGAATGGCCAAATTTTAATCTTTTTTTGATTATTTTCTCAAGGTTCAAGATCAGCATCTGCTTAAAGTGCGGGGCTAGGCAAGACGGCGGGTATAAATAGCATTTCGCCTAGGAATGAATGGACTGCAATAGGCGAGCGATCTACACACAACAAAGTTTGCAAAATTGATATGCACAAATGCATTTAATCCTCACTAGGAAACGGATCGCTGCTTTCAGAATTTTAAATCAATTTTTTCATCGTGTCACGCTCCTGTAAACACAAAATGAAAAACGCGATCAAGATCTAGATTAGAGTTAGTGGAGAGATTTTGTTTGCAATTTTAGTAATAAGACCTTCAAACTTCAAAGCATAAATTGAAGATCGTCCGTTTCGGTGAGTTTGGAAATTATACAGAGTGTAGAAAGTGTTGCAAGCATTGTGGAGGAGTCTTTGGAACTATCCTCCGCCACGTAAGGGGCTAACCATCGAGGATCGAAACTGGCTAAGAGGTCAAAGGCTAAGTACTTCGACGTCGGATCCATATGTGCTCATGCTATCATCTTTATGTTACACTGGCAATTTAGATGTCACGGTTAGATGGTTGGGTTTGAAGAGCCTTGACATACTATAAACAACGGTTTTGAGGTCTTTTAGTAACGGTCCGCGAATTTGTTGTTCCATGGTACTTTTGGAGGATGCTTTTGACCTAAGATAAGTGAAGGATTGTTCTACTTGAAAAACATGCTCCATTGCTTTGATTTTAAAAGCAAAGCTTGATCGACTCTTAGTTGTTTAAGGTCAGTTTAAGGTACTTGTGACCCTTAGCCGCAGCCTTTTCATTTAAACAAAAATGGGCTCGACCGAATGTCGTGGAATTTTTTCAAAGCAGGTTTTCCTTAATATTCTTCGTTCTTCGGTTATTGGCTCGCGCCATATCGTGCATATACAAAAACGTCAAGAACGTCATTTAAACAAAGAACGGCCTGACCGAATCTTTTCAGATCATACGTACGCCCACACACACACACACACATACTTCTTCTCAAATTTTTGCTTAAAATACTATTTAGACCTTGAAAAATGAAAATTCGTAGAAAATTTCGATATCGATTTTCGGTCCGATAACAATAACTTTCTTACAAACTGGGAAGTTTAAAATATTACTTTGCTTACCATAGGTATAATTTTCGAAATAGTTTCGGTAGAAATTCTAAATAAATACATTAACGACTTATGATAGTAACAAAATAATCACCTGTAGACAGGAAATGGAGTGTTAACGAAAGAAATCCGAAGCCGATTCGAAGAAAGTTTCTATAACTATCGCCATCTCCTAATTCTAGATCTCGCACTTAGATTCTAGCAATTCCAAGCCTTTCCCGTTTTTTAATCTACACACGAAACTGGCATGTACTTTTACTCACATTGTTTCTACAGGGCACACAGGCTGCCAAAATGGGCTAAATCCCCAAGAAAAGTGTGTTAGCGTGTGTGTGTGTGTGTCAGTGGCTTCCGTGATTTCCGTGATGCATTTTTCACTGATATTCACACAGCACCGCCTATTTCCGTATCAGTGCTCAATGTTCAATGGCATCTGACATTTAAGTTTTGAAATTTGGACAGTGATCTCAAGGGCATCATGGAATTTAGGTGTTCGTCTTAGGTGGACATTCAGGTTTTTATCAAGTGATGCTCCAAAATGGGCTTGCTTTTGCATTCTTGGTCTGGTTCTTGCGCAAGACCAAAGCCAGCTATTCGCCTGCAAAACCAAGCGTTATATAGGCCTCGCTTACATTGCAAGGTTTTATGTGTTCAATCGTGTCCCACATTATGATATCCACATGTGATCGTAACGTTCTGCATAAATGCTATTTTCTAATTGAAAATACTTTTTTTTCTGTATATAATACTCAGGCACGCCCCTGTGTGTATAAATGTTCACTACGCGATAATATTACTGCCAGAGCTAATAAACTCCTTGGTTTTATAAAAAGAAGGGCTAAGGAATTTTGAATTTAGTCACAAAAAAACTTTCCTGCTCACTTGTCCGCCCAAACCTGGAATATGCATGCCCTGTCTGGGATCCCATGTTTCACGCCAGTATCAACAGGATTTAATCCATTCAAAAACAATCTCTCCTGTTCGCACTAAGAAATCTATTAGAAATCCCGGCTGATTATCAAAGCCTCAGAGTTTTGGATTTTTTCCGATTTCGAGCCGATGACTGTGTTTGCTATCCCAAAACATCTGGGTGTCCTAGGGCCTAAACTATCCTTCTAAAAAAGGGTTGGACCACTTTGTTATCGCATACCATTAAACCTATCGAGAATGAATTTCGAGTAGATTTCTCCTCACTCATACGAACTAAATGCTGTACCTACCGAACCCCAACGAGCTTTATTTTGTTCATCACGATATCAATCTGGAGGAAAAATTGTCCTATCATACTTCCCCGGAGTTAATCCAGACTTTTGAAAACTCGCACATGTTCAGCCCATAACGGAGAAAAGTAACCACAGCAGCATCGCTTTAGATCAGAAAGATCTAGTGGCAACGTTTTAGTGTGTCTCACAGAACACCCTCGACTAAAATTTGCATCAATTTGGGAAATCAGATCTGGTTGCTTTAGATTTCTGAAAGGCTTTCGATCGAGCATGGTACTCTAGTCATCTCTCTTGGGTAAATTCCAAGCTATTGGTGCTGACACAGTTCCACTATTGAGTTTCCGTTCCGGCCATTCAGTCAATCAAGACTTTACTGAATGTCGTTAAATCGAATCCCCATCGCATTTCTGGTGGGGTCCCACAGGGGTCAATTCTGTCAACGGCTCTATTTCTAATCTTTTTAAATGACATACTCTCAATCCTTTCTAACACGCTTTATTGCTTTGGTGATAACGGTACTATTCGTTATTCTTACTCTTTACGGCGTAGTTATATATCGGCACTGGTCTAATAACTGCCGTGTGTAGTCAATGTAGAATGTACGGCGTCAAACTTCATCTTTTGCCGAAAGGTATAGAAAGCTAAACTGGCTTGCCTTGCCCTTTCTTCAATATTCAATCTCCAATTCTGAGGGTCCAGATTAAAACTCAAGTATTTAGCTGATTGGGATAAGCTCAGTACTTGTCGTGAAAATAGACTAAAGATGGGAATATTAGTCCTGTTTGGCAACATACTGCCTTTTCTGGGTTGACGGATAGCTCGCAGCGGTTAAACCAAGCGCTAACCTTTGCAAGTGCCATCTCCCGAATCTCACTAATTGTGTTGAGGCATTTTTCAGATACTAGTATCATCATCATCAAAACTGATAACACCAACAAGCGGTTTTTATTTCACCCACTCCTCATTTAATATAAACTTGGCAAACGCTGATTGCAATGATCGAATAGGATCGCTTAGTATGCTAACTGACGATGACAGGAGTAAGGACAGAAGGTTTTTTGTAAATAGGAAAAACAAGAAAGAAGAAAGGTTATCATAGAAAGATCAAACACTGGCCGGCAAGATCTACGACGATAAGTTTTGATGCCGCCCGCTGAATCTCCCAGCAAAAAAAAATCGGACCGCTGCTTACGGTAATGAATTTTGAGCTCTGTAAATATGCTATTAAGGGAGTGAAATTGAAGCTTTAGGAAACTGTGTAGAGCAAAGAAAACGGGAAATAATCTTATTGAACCATAAAGATCCGACTAGAGCTGCTGTTCGACATTGCACTCTATAAGAAGAAAATAGATTGTCAACAGTATAAAGGGCCTTTCCTGTGACTCTAGTCTTTCACATAAAAAAAGGCTACATTAGCATTACTTAATAGACCGATTCTCGTTTGATTACGGAGGTCAAGCAGCATTGATCGTGGGAGTACTTAGTTAGGGGACTGCTTGGAAAATCGATGCATATAGAAGGAAGAGAATGCAACTTCAAAAGATGAACAAAAATAAAAGCTTTTTGATACCGAATAAGCTTCTACTATATATCCACAGAACGCCATGAATTCTTTATGAAAAAGCTTTTCTCTATTCTGCTTCATAAACGTTTCTAAAGGAGCATTAAAAGGAATGCTCCTGCGTTTACGCAATGTTAAAAAATATATGGAACTGTTACGTGATGGCTCTAGAAAGTCCCTCCGCCATATCTCCCATGAGGGATTAATGGAGCGTAAAGAAAGAAAGAAGTTATGTGATGGAGAGCCTTGCAAGCTTTTAACGAGTGTTCGATGATTGATATTACAGTACTCCCCTTGTGGGTGAAAGCATTTTTTTTTACAGTTTTTAACGTTTTTCCAAAGAAGTCCACATGCATAAGTCTCTATTTGGGTGGACTTGTGAGGATTGTGCCTCTTGGTCCTGCTACTCAAATCTTGGAATATTTCCTCCCGGGGCAAGTAAAAGAAGTGGCAGGTCAAATCGTCCTCTTGCCAAACACCACTGAAAATTTTGATGGACATTGTTTCGGACGTCCGGACCTCTTTGTATGTGAAAAAGAATTAAATTGAGTTTTAAGACTCGTGGTATTTCTATGTCTAGTGCTTCGGGTTAAAAATATATTCAGTTGTTGATTTGCTCCATGACCTGAATGACATGACAGACAGGGCCGTCCCTAAAAGTGTTGGCGTGCCAGTTATATGGCCACCACCAAGGTAACATCCTATAAAGAAAAACTATATTTTAAGGATTGGGGCTCCAGACCAAAATCACCTCAACATTTTTTTCAGGTATTCAGAGTGATTTTTGAGTGCTGACAATTTGAATGTTTATTAATTAACTTCCCAGTATAGGAAGTTATTGTAATCGGTCCGAAAATCGAAATCGAAATTTTCGACGTATTTTCATCTTTCAAGGTCCCAGGAGCATTTTAAGCAACAAATTTGGAGGAAGAATGTGTGCGTGTGTGTGTGTGCGTACGTATGTGGTCATTTGTTCCTGCACGATATCGCGCGAACCAAAAATGATATCGACTTCGTTGAAGTGTATTAACCGAAATATGATCTGAAAAGATTTTCATAAAATTCGGTCGAACCGTTTTTTTGTTTAACCGACGTAAGTAATTTTTGTACCTGCACGATAGAACGCAAACCAAAGATGATATTGACTTCATTGTGGTGCCGATCGTAGCGTATTAGCGAAATTATAATCTGAAAAGTTTTTCATAAAATTCGGTCAAGCCGTTTTTTTTGTTTAAACGAAGTTCGTAATTTTTGTACCTGCACAATCCCGCGCTAACCAAAAACCAAATAGACTTCTTTGAGGTGCCGAGAGAAAAATATTAACGAAAAAATGCCCCTAAAAAAATTTCATAAGATTCGGTCTGGCCTTTTTTTGTTTAAATGGAAAAACTTCAGATAAGTGCCAGAAAGGCCTTAAATAGATAAGTTTTGCTAATATCTAATAAACTCGACGGAATGAGACCCGTTTTAAACGAAGTGATTTTTTTGGGTTCTGCACAGGGATAGCCTTCCAACAAAACATCACTTGTCAAAATCCGACAACCTTTAAAAAACGTGCGAAAATTTCGTTACCCTTTACAAACATCATGAATTTTTCAAACCGTGGATTAGCACTTTTTGACGGGGAGTTTCTACGTCCTATAGTTTCAGGAAATTGCTGCTCATCCTGGAATTTTCAGTAGTTTTCGAAAAATTTGTTCTTTGGTCTGACAAGTTCTTTTCATTGGTTAGTTTTGGTAATATCTTCGGAAAGCTTTAGAATTTCCAAATGAAGTCATTTGCTTCCCAGTTTATCAGCGGCGCTTCAACACGCTCAAGACGAATTCGAACACCCACTTTAGTGTAGCGAACGAAGTACGAAGGAAATGTTTGTTTGCTAGCGTTCAGGAAAAACAAATCCTCTAGAACAATCTTATGGATTTACCACTATTATATTTATTTGAACTAGTTTCTCTCAGGATTGCTTTGTCACCAGTTCTGATACTATTCAATTTTCCACTAGTGCTTAACGCATTATTATTTTGTAAAAAGTCAGTTTATTCCGTCTACGTTCATCATTCTGGGAAGTTCATCGTGTGGACCGAAGGGGTCAAACTCACATCCCAACTAGTTTTAGTGTTGCGCCCAGATCGGGCGACAGGAAGAGATGGGTAAGACTCACTCAGAACACTTAAAAACTTTTGTGGGGTGATTTTGGCGTGGAATTCCACTTAGCCGCAGCCTTTAAGACCCTATACCGCCGGGAAATTCTTAGTTCTACGTCGAAAATTGTCCAAAATACCTATAATAAAAATTATCATTTAATTAATTCTGAAATAAAAAACGTTAACATTAACTATTAATTTCCCTTTTCAGGACTAGAGGCTCAGGTACAGGAGTCATCGAAAGATCTCTACTGGTTCTAAAAGTAACTCGCCAGGATCCCACGCGATTCCTACCAATAAACGTAGTCTAGGATGGAAAAAGTATTTTTTCGTACAAATTTCCTTAATTTCTTAATAATTTAAAAAAAAATTAAAATTGTTTTTGTAATTAATTAAAAAAAAATCCGTTTCTCCTTTTCGAGAAATCAATTCGTTATTTGTTAACTTTAAAAACACTAAAAAAAGAGAGAGAATTCTATAAAAAGAGAGAAAAAAGAGTAATTAGAGAGTGGAAAACGCAAATTTCAATTCAATTGACGCAATTTGCAAAACAAATTTAATTATATTTTGCTGTAATTTAATTTGCGGTTGATTAAATCAATTTATTGCAATTAATTAATTAACAAAAAAAACACAGCAGAGAAAAATCTTGAGAACTGAAAATCAAAAAAAAAATGTAAATAAAAAAAATTAAATAAAAATCTTAAAGAAAAATAATGGAAATGTGAAAAAAGTTGAGTGAAATGTTAATTAAGTGGAGACTTGTGCAGTGGCGGCGCGAAGAACAAGACTGGAGAATTCCGGGAATTCCGCGCGGAATGTGCGCATGCAAAACAGTGTCATAACAAATGAATCGAAACACTTAAAAAAAAGACGGAACTGAACTTAAGTTAAGCTCGAGTAATTAATGGATGAGACTAGCTTAAGGCGTTAATTGCTCTTGATCATTGTACATGTAAAATTAGTTTTAAGTCACACTCCAGCGGGTGTGTCGCTCGCTGAATACAAACACACAGGCGTCTGCAGGCGGGTGTGTCAGCAAATGATTAGGAATCGAGTTCACATTATAAAAAAACAAAACACACCCACACTTACTTTGAATACTGTACATTAAGAAATCTTAGGTCGGATCAAATTTAAAATAATTATAAATAAAGAAAGATATTTACAATAAAAAAAAGAAGTGGTTTTTACTTACATTTTTTGTAAAGTAGGTTTCAGGTGCCATAAACGATGGTTTCAAAGTGATCGCTGGAACGTTGGACTCAGCGCCGGTCCTAGGGTAGAGCGAATGGAGTGGTCGCTCTAGGCGCCAGGTGGCAAGGGGCGACAAAATGAATGCAAAAATCAATTTCGAGCAAAAAATAAAATTTTGATGGCGCCTTTTTTCAAAGAACCTCAGCACCTCTCAAAGTTCCAAACACTTCTTGGGCTTTCATATCCCTTAACAGGACCATAAGGTATGGTGCCGAATTTTCGGCATACCTCTTCAAGGCAGGGCAGACTAAGTCCACAAACCACGATGGAGTGCGCTTAGATCACTCCTTTATTGGAAGAAAATCTCCTTAGAGGCCGACCTGCGGAAGTACGGGCACCTTTTGCTTCATCGGAGAGGCGACCCAAAAAGCGTCCGCTTGTAGACGACGAATTCTGGAAGCTGGGTATACTCTCGTGTAGAATATGGTAGGCTCTGCATCGCCCTCGAGGAAGAGAAGAATGCCGGTTTACTTAATAAGAAGATAGTTAGATCCTCTGGATCTTCTCCAGACCACAATAACTCGGCGAAAGTGAAGGCATACGGTTTGAGAATCCGACTGAAAACCCTTCAGAAAAGAAGTCGGATCAAATGGCAGAAAGTGTCAGAATGGACGATCTTGCGATGTGTATATCCGGAGAATCTCCTGATCGCTGAGTCGCTGTAGACGAGGGAAAGCTACCGCGAAGCTATGTTGTGGTCCAGTGCTTCCCTACATTTTGTTGAAAACGTTAGAGATCCAAAAAACGACCTTAACGGTGTAGGAGTGGAGAGTTCTCTACGGACCAAAGGAGGCGGTCGGGTGGCCATATTGGCGGCAAGTTAGGTCGGGCATAGCTTAGGATTAGGAAATTCCCATGTCCCAAAGTGCACCCAGCCAAACTTACAATGTCCCCTCATCGACCGCCAGCACCAAGGAAGCAGAACCCCGAGGTAACCAACTTAAGAAAGGCTGGCGTAGCTGGCGAAACACCGTGGAAGCAACTTTGGTAAGAAACACTTGCTCTAATGCCCTGTTATGCTATTATTTATTAAAAGGGTCTACAACCGGAATTCGGTCCTGGACTCTCGCAACAAATGTGTCACTCACTGCAAAAGTAGTACAGCTCCACACTAGAGGTTGGCCCGCTTTGGAGTTACATTCCGTCACATCGCCCAGACTCCAGATATTGTACATTTGGAGCCGTTAAATCCTCACAGCGGCAGCAGCAACATATGGCAAAATGCGACTCCAAAGCAAATCAACCTCCAATATCCTAAATGAATGAAATGAAGACTGCTTCCAATATAAAGCTTTTCCAGATACGCTTGACTATCACGCCACGGCTGCCTCAGCAGGCCTCGAAAAAAGATTTATCTAGGACAACCCGACATACAATTTATGTGAAAGCGTCGACCAAAAGGCGCCTAAAGACAGTCCCGCTCCACCCTGACCAAAGGCTAGGGCCGGCGCTGGTTGGACTCATTCTGACTGTCATCGAAGCTGCCACCGATCACGAGTTCGACAAATTACAATTTTTCGTAAAATTTCTTGCCCATGATCTAACGAAAAAAGTTCCTTCAGATTTCCTAAAGTCACTAGATTGGAACCATCTATTTTTTGTCCTTATGTAATCACCTTTTGAGATGTAAGTCCGTTCGATCTCTGAAAGCAACGGTAAGTATTGTAATTTTGCTTTTGAATATGTCGACAATAATAATGCCTTGTTAAGTTTAAGAGGCCCAGTAGACTGAAGGTTAACGTACTCGACTACCATTCCAGAGGTTCAAGGTTCGATTCCACTCCACGACCGAGTAAAAATAAAACTCGCTCGTCCTTAGACTGGAACAGGCACGCACAGCGTTAAAATGGCTGCATGACACCCAAAACAGCCACAGTAAGCCTGAATAACAAAATTCTACCTTTCCAAATGCAGCCCACTACATGCACATATGGGGTCGTCCACTAATTACGTGAGGCGTTTAGGGGGTAAGGGGGTCGAACCAAAGCTCATCCAATCTCACGTGGGGGAGAGGGGGGTCTTGGAAAATAGCAAATTTTTTTTTTAAGAAACAGTGTAAAATTGCGAAAAAACAGGTCCATCGGCACGGCCCGACGAAGGCCCCATATTACTCAATCTAACTAACGGATGATATTTCAGGTATCCGCCTAACTGGCCGTAGCATGCAGATGAAGCCAAGATTCCCTACAGACACACAGGCGAAAGCGACAGTTTAGCATAGCAGGTTATTAATTCCAGTACAAAAAAGTTCATGGCCTCAACGAAAACTTCACGCCGTGAATACCCGCGAAGAGGCGCGAACGCGAGTGTGCACCTAGCTCGCACCTTGTTTTCCGTTTCGAGTGGATACACCGTGAATTTTTGCCGGCTTGCGAGTGAATATAAGTTCAGATCTTCAGGCACGAACTGACGATAAATGCCCAAACACATACATAAATATATTTATAAGTTTTCTTGGACAACAGTTGGCGGACGGTGAGTGTGTGTGGTGATACTTGGCCGCAAGACGAACACGTAAATATTCAGGCCATGGCCTGCCGGCGACCTGTCTGTAAATGCGAGCCTAACTTAAGGCTATCCTACATAAAAAAAATTACGCGTTGCCCCCCAAATTTTAGTGTAATGAAATTGGCGTTGAGTGAGTGCTCACGTTTTGGTAGTTGTGTGCCCACTACAAGAGGAAAAAGCAAGTCAAATAAAGGAGGGGCAAAGAGTCTAAATGATCAGTTATATCAAATGAAATCTTACTCGCCGAATTCAATGTAAACAAAGCAGATATAATTTGGCAGTCAACTAACCCAATTTGACAGTCGACTGACCCAGATTTCACTACAGCTACGTACCCGGATTTCGCACGCGAGGGACTTTGCTGTAATTCTATATTCTAAGGTCCGGCCCTCCGGCCCGACTTGCTGTGGTTACCTCCGTAAATACGTATTTTCAGTGTAAATACTAGAGATTTTTATAAATTTGAAAAATCTCCCGAGTGATTGGGGGGGGGGGGTGTCGAGCCAAATCTCACGACATCTCACCAAGGGCGGAGGAGGTCGCGCAAAATCGCAAAAATCTCCTCACGGAATTTATGGACGACCCTTAACAATAAAAGACGCACAGAATAGTTCCAATGAAGCACGGTAGGCTCACAATTTTCGGACTTCTTCTTCTTCTTTAACGACGGCTCTATAACCGGGTTCCGGTCCTGGCCTCTTGCAACTGTTCTCTGCGTCGATCCCGATTCGGAGCAGGCTTTTTGGCCTAAGGGGAGCAAAATTGGGGCTTTAAAAATTGTCGAAGAAAATGGCAATTAACTTAGCATACTCAGTAGACCGGTTTTCGTTAGATTGTGTAGGTCAAGCAGCATTGGACGTTGTTAGTACTTAGTTGGGGGACGGCTTGATTCAAACGATCCTAAAGGCTGGAATGGACGATTACAAAAGCATACATATCTGAAACCTGTGGCGAGCTCATTTTTAGATTTTCACGCCTGTAGCGGGAGCGCGCATATTCGCGGGACAGGCGCATTTATTAACTACATGTGCTAGTTGCGTGCGTTGATTTTCACTAAATTATTTTTATTTGGGCAGCAAGGTGCTTAGTCTTTCCAGTTGCCTCACCTAGATGACATTGCTTCTTTCTTGGCTTCTGTCTTTACAAAAAAATTCTTGCTTTTACTCGAGCGAGGAAGCCATTTCCTATATTATCATCGAAGACAGCATTCTGTCACCTTTATATTGGATAGAAGCCAGTGTAATAAAGTCGGGTATTGGCGTTGGCACTTTTTTAAAGTGATAAATTAAGGGGTTAGGAATTACCCTTTGAACTATCAATCCGGTTCTCTGTGCGATTAATAAACGGCCTATTACCAGTAATGTTGCAGAAATTACCCAAGCTAGCGTGTAACTGATAGTTATGTTCTAGAGCTACGTCACACAGTGGTCAAAAACCCCAAAAAGCTGGCCAAAAGTGGCAAAAAAAATTTTTTCTACAATATGTTTTCCAATGAGAATATCTTAGGTACTATTCGTGTGACTCATTTTCACTATGGTCATGATGAAACCATGCATGGTGTAGAAACAGAGGACGTCACGCGGCTGTTGTCTCCGTAACTCACTTTTACAGAGAGCGTCGCACGATCAACATCTCGTCTTCAAAATCATGTTACTTCGCATCAACTCAACTGATTTACACATTTAAACATGGAATCTATTCGTAAAGGTATGTTCTTTCAAAATATTTTATCTTATATTGGCTTTTGCAATTTTTCCGTTTTTTACATGTGTGTTAAACTGAAGATAATTTTCCAGATTTTCGAGAGTTAACACTAACTTTAAAAAAGCCTTAAAAAAAGTTCCATCGAGTTCCACTTAGATTTTTTGTTTTTTGTATTAGAAATATCTGTCCCTATAAGTATTGTAAAATTCAGCTGCACAAAGTTGCACATTTTGCTTTGGTGCAAGGTTTTATCTTGAAATTCCATGAACTTTTTTTCCGTTGAAAGTAATGATTAGTAAAATGAAATGTAAACTGTTTTTTAAGTACTTTGAATATTGAATCCGCCATTTTGTTTTTTGAAAATCTGATAACGGATTCTTGCTCAGCGACCCCGAAAACCCCCATATACCGATTTTTATCAAATTTGCTTAATTTTTCATAAAGTTGGTCGCCATATTGAATCCGCCATTTTGGTTTTTGAAAATCTGATAACGGATTCTTGCTCAACGACCCCGCTCAACGATACCGATTTTCATAAAAAATTAATTTTTCTTACGGTATTAAATTAATTTTGTCCAGGTTTTGGGGATTTCAGACCACTGTGCGTCAGGCTCAGTTAGGTCCGCATGACAGGAAGAAGAGAACACAAATCTCTGAAGGGGCCGATCAGCCAATTTGTAGATGTGCTTTTACTCCGCTAGTACTAGTGCCTACCTATCTCAGATGTAGATCCACTGAAATAACTTTTCACGACGTGATGGAAGTTATCGAATAGACGAACCTGCATTACAAAAAATACACCCTAGTAGCCTATTTAGACATAGAAGGAACTTTTAGCAGTACTATCGAATCGATTCAAGAAACTATCATAGCCCTAAAATCAGAAGCAAGCCTTAGGTAATAGCTGGCGGCTCGAGCTCGAGAATAATCTAAGTGAATTTGGGGACTAGGACGGGAGCAGAGATGCGATGACTAGAATACGCGAGCAGAGGTGCATTACAAGAAGAAGTGGCTTTTCCGTACTGTGGTTAGTAACGATAAACAGCATACCACAAAAGCTAGATAGAAGTGGAGCTATAGTATTAGCATTTACAGGCGAAATAATCGTGACCAATTGAAATCATGGAAGGATGGCTAAACATAGTTATCTGGTAAGTGTTGTCATCTAAGTCAACCGTGAGTCCAGGTAGGTACGTACATGATTTGATATGTTATCTGCGGTAGTGCTTGTAAAATTGCCGCCACATTTTCGTCTATTTAAGCATATAGTCGAACAACAAGCTCTTGCTAGAACAAAAGAATGGAATGAAAGAACTAACTACCAACGCAAGCGCGGTGGAGTCACTTTAGCGATCGAACAGGACATGGGTTCTTCGCTTATTGTGCTTACTCTTACAATCGATGGCAAAAAGGGTGGAATTTCCTATAAAGAGAGGAGCCCAGAAAGAAAAATTACTATCTGGTTGGAAAAGTTAAAAGGAGAAAGGGTATGTCGCTGCCAGAGAACGAACCACAAACCTCTGGAAAGGTAGTCGGATGCCTTAACACCCACTGCAACAGGCAGAAGAAGTGATAGTAGACGCTTCTTAGAAGCTGCGAGTGAATACTTAATTCTCTATTTTCATGCATGTTGTTCACCCATTTCACGAACATGGGGCTTGCCTAACTTCTTCTTCTTAAACGGCTCTACAACTGGGATCAGGCCCTGGCATCTCGCAACTATTCTCTCCACCTGTCCCGATTCTGAGCCGATGTCATCCAGTTTTGTAGCCCTAAGGTCTGAGCGTCGTGGTCTACGCCATCCTTCCAGCGGAGGTTGATCTTACCGCAGAGCTTACCTAACGTCTCACCTTAATTCGTTAAACTATAGCCATAACTATGCCTTCGCTCGAATTTTTGGTTGGCTATTCTCATCAGTTGGAGTAGCGAGATATCCGTAAACCTGGTAGCGTGATACGCATGCTAACAACGCCCAAATAGTATGACACAGTGAGAAGAGATGTTAGGTTGGCTGGCCTGGTTTCTTTCCAATCCGCCGCAATCTGCCTCATCGCATCTAAATAGGCATTATCAATTTTAATCTCTGTTTCTATTGCAGTAAATTTCACCTAATAAACGAACAGTACGAAATTTCGAAATGTGATCTCAGACGACATGTAGTCCACGTATTGTGCAATATTTTGCGCAGTAAATTGCAATTTTGTTAAATTAATTCTACCCCACAGCAAAAATGCACAGAAATATTTACGAGATCAAGAGAGTTAATCTAAAATAATACAGACCTCTAAAGCAGTTGTTTCGTTCACTTTCGTTACCTTTCACTGGACGCGAATACAGGTGTAATTTGTCATCGCGCATGTCTCAATCAATTTTATATAAATCCACTTGCAACAAAGTATCGCAACAATTCTGCCTTTTCTAGTCATGAATTTATGTAATGCCATAATTTCTTTGGATATGGGGCACTCAGCTCTGGAGTATGCTGCTAAACGATCTTTGCTATACTTTTTTCGTTTTTAAACGAGTTTTTTGAATTTTTTGTATTTCGGATCTAATAGAGACGACAGAAGAATCTAAAGTCACATTTTTCTTCGAGTCAATTAAAGTATAAGATGCGTGAGTAGTGTTCATAATGACAATGCAACGAGAGGCATCTAATATCTGATCGTGAGAGAAAGTAATCCTATGAAAATTGCTCCGTAGGCGCATAGCCGCATTTTAGTCCGTGAAAGGAGACAAAACTGACCGAAAATTGGTAGACAGCTTCCTTGTGACTTTTTAAGAAAACAATTTCGGATTTCAGTTCAATCCACATAAGTGGCTTCACCAGGTAAAGTCCAGTTGATGTTCAGATCGTTCTTGAAATTATTGTTGCTTTTTCGACAGAAGTCAAAAGTGCAAAAGCTCACCGAAATGGCTCCAGTTCATTACTCCCTTTTGAGCGAGCTTTTACATTCAACTTCAGTTCGATTCCAGTTGGGCGAACTGAGGTTTGTTTTATGCTCACTTGAATTTATGAAAATTGTAAGCGAATTGAAGTTATTTTAAATTTATATTTCTTATAAAAAATACGTGCATGTGAGTGGAACAATGCAACGTCTTCAACTTAATATCGCTAAAGAAAAGGAACTGGTGACTGCAAGCCGTCGTTTAAGTTTGAATGAGATATCCGCTGAAGTTTCTGTTTCTCACGAATCAATTTGTACCATTTTAAACGATTGTTTGGACAAAAAACGCGTTGCCGCTCAACTAGTGCCGAAAGATCTGAATTTTCTGCAAAAACTCAATCACATAAAGGACGCCGAAAACATGTTAGACGAGTCAAATCCCACTCCACATTCATAAAACGCATTGTAACTGGTGATATGCTATGGGTTTACGACACGCAAACCATACAACAAGCTTCGGAATGGCGCCTTCCATCTGAGCCGAAACCGAAAAAAAGAGAAGTCGCATCGAATACAGAAATCGATTCCAAAAAATGCGCACAGTAAACAAACTAAGTGACGCTCAAACTCCGCATGAGTATAGAGGACAGTTGTGCCAACTTAACGACAAAAAATTTTTTTTCGGCAATCTCTTTAAGCGGGCTTTCTACAAAATCGATTTCGGATGCTTTCTTGATATAATAGTAAGCAGGGACCAGATATTGGCCTGAATAGGTTCTTGTACCACAGGCATGTAACGGCAAGAGACGCGCGAAACGCCATTCTCTGCCTTCTTTCACACCTCCACACTAAGTACCTAGCCCCTTGTAGTACGGTCAGACTTAAAGATAATGGGTACTGGCAAGGAAGCCATACGGCAATGGCATCATTCTTGGTATGTTTGAAATAAGGTTGGTCCCAAAACATTACCCCCTACTCGGAGTTAAGCAGCAGTTGCTATCTTATACTGGAGACACTATACTAGCTATACTACTACTTATTAGCACCCTTAATCCGGATTATGACGTCAAAATGACGTAGACCCATATACAAGATATGGAAATACAATGGAGTCTGCGTCATTCTGACGTCATAACCCGGATTAAGCCTGCTAGTGTGCCGAGGGTATTAGGTCTCAATTCCACGCTTATCTCATCAAAACTAATCAAGAAATGCTCAGATGAGCTCGAACTCATAAGCAGAAATGTAAACATCACCCCACTGTCAGTTCCAGACAACAGGAATATATAAAGGAACGAAAGAGCTTATGAATTAGCAACGGAGGTTTTGAATATGGATGCGTATTCATTGGAAATGGTAGACCTCCCTATCAATAGGGTTAAGAGATATATTTACCTACACTTCCTATCGTTGGACAACGCAGGAGGGAAAGGGTTAACAATCAGCACGGCCAAAAGAACATGGCCGACCTATGACAAAAACAAAATTGATAACGTCCCACACCAACCTACCAGAGCTACGGCTTTGCATGTGACAAACTGATCAATAGGAGACCATGCATCGAAACTGCCGTAGCTGCAAGCATCCAAATGAAAAAAGAACTATTTTGTTCATCATGTGCAAATGTCCAGCTTCAACATGGTACAGGTCCATATGGCAGCTACCTACTGAACCAGCTTGAAGACCTAGCAACAGAGTATCCAACGAACTTGATGCAATTCTTGACTGTTACAAAGTGGATGTAAAAACCGTATGAAGCATAATGGTCATGAGAATGTGTTGGTATCAAAGCGGCGATAATGTGCTAACTGCAGGCCGATACAGAGTATGAGGGTCTTGCGACTTCCACCAACCAACCACGCAAACTTGTAACGTCCTTCAAGACGAATTTTACTACATCAAACCCAAACGACCCTCTCTATATCTTAATCTTACACCATGATCCACAAGTCTTGGAGAGTCTGCAAGTTGTTCTGTACTCGGCGAATTCGGCTTTATCAACACCTCGACGCTCTTACTCGATTTTTCATGTCAAAAGTTATCATTGCTCAACTCTACTCTAATTTACATCAATGGCACAACATAAAAGCGACCTACAATCGCAACTAATTCATTTGAAGTCGGAGATATTTCTCATTAAAACATTAATAAATAAAACAAGCCTCATTGAAGAGGAGCAATCAATCTCTCTCGCTGATGAATTAGAAAGAGAGCAAATGCCTCCTGCCGAATCAAGTGAAGAATCGCCGTCCAGAAGAAATATTGTCTACGACGATAATTTTACTCTGAGGTCCCCAACCCTAAACGGCCTCCACCAGCAGACTTTATCTATTTCGGGGAATTCGCCGCTCCATCTGCCACCGCTTCATTTGCCCGAGCGTACTATAAGTAAGTTCGGTACAACCTGGTCTCAGTCAGAATGGGATGCCCGGCTGGAGAGAATGAAAATTGACATGAAAAAACATACACCGAAAACCTCCGGGCGCAGCAATAGGAAGAAGCGGCGTGCTTTAAGATCTCACGTACGCAGCGGGATAAGTGGTTTCAGGGCAGTAACGAGCACCAACGACGATGTGTCCTACTACTTTCTCAAGGGCGCGCCACCAAGATCTGACTCTTCTTGGGTAAAATCGTTGTTTAAAACTGACTTTTTGATTGATATATCTAACTGCGAAGAAGTCAGTCATCGAAATAAGAAACCCAATAAACCCAGGAGCTTCAAGGTGGCCTTGCCCTCAAGATATGATTGGTTGTTCCTGAATTCTGAGGCTGACATCTTTACCTGGAAGAAGTTTACTCTCCACCGTTGGATAGATAGGCTAAGTTACAAACCTAATATAGCTAAGAGTAGCCATAAGATAAACCCCACCAACACACTATCCACCAACACTAACGCTACTAATGATCCACTACCAAACACTTACCCACTTACCAAGAACACTAACACGAGTAATCCACTACCAACCACTTACCCTAGGCTAGATAGGTTAAGTTACAACCCTAAAATAACTAAGAGTAACCCCTCCAACACAGTAGCTAAGAACACTAACGGTACTAATGGTCCACTACCAATCACTAACACAAACAATCCATTACCCACCACTTACCCGAATTTCGCGCGAAGTCACATTATTGTTGGCGGCCGTTCCTACGCTAATGTCAGCGATGCAATTCCACCTCAATCAACCGCGCCACAACCAATGTCGTCTGATTCTTCGGTAAGATCCAAGTCGCCTTTCTTGAATCCCCTACAACCCCCGGTGGTAAAAAATACCATTATATCTGCTAATTCTTCAGAGAGTAGATATTTGCTCTCGCGCTTGCGAGAAAAGAGGATCTATGATGATGTTCGTCTTTTCCTGGCCTACATGCACAATAAACCGGATTCGACCTGCATTAATGGTAAGACCAGGACTAGTCTCATTATTTCTATTCAACAAGAGGGTCTACCTATAGATCATAGTACCCTCCTTGAACTGTTCACAAATTTCCATGAACAATTCCAAATTTCTCCTCAGCAAGTCAGCAAGGACCTTTCGGCATATGCGTCTCATGTCAGAGCAAAACATATCTCCCAACTTCAAAGAAGCCGGGACGAATCAAATAGATATTATCGTCCTTAACTAGCTTCCCCACAAATTCTAACCGTCCCCAAGCCCGTCATTCTAAGCCAACATCCTCTGATAATTTAAGGCTTTTCTATCATAACTGCAGTGGGATGAGAGGCAAACTGAAGGATCTTTTTATCGACTCCAAATCGTGTGACTTCAATGTGCTAGTGTTAACCGAGACTTGGTTGAATGGCTCCTTCCTTAATGAGGAGATCTTGGATGGCAGCTGGTCAATTCATAGATGCGATAGAGACTACATATCTACCGGTCTCTCAAGAGGAGGTGGTGTCCTCATAGCTGTCAAAGACTTCTTAAATAGTGAACCGATCGCGACCACATCGTCACAATCATTTGAGCATATCTTAGTACGAGTAGAGTTCAGTAAAAAACACATTGTCATCGGTTCTTTTTACTTACCTCCAAACTCCGACGAATCTGATAATGTGATTCATATAATAGATGAAATATCCAGCGATAACAAAGATATATTAATCATAGGCGATTTCAATAGGCCTAATATATCTTTTATTCGTGACGAGGAAGACAGTTATTTGCTTCCGATTAATGTATCAAACCCCGTCGATATTAAGTTTATCGACAATCTTTACAGCAACGACTTACAACAGGTAATTAGCCAACCAAATTCAAACGGTAAATGGTTGGATTTAATCTTTACCAACCTCTATGAGGATTTGAAGGTACTTCCAGCCTCTGAAGAGGAGAATCTATTTAACAATACTACCCATCATTCCGCATGGGTCGTTGAGATCAGCTCTACAATAACTAATTATCTTGCCTCCTTTAACAACTCTGTAGTCTACGATTTTAAGAATGCTGATAATGCTAGTATTAGCACTGAATTATCCCTTATTAACTGGGAGGATCTGCTTGACAGTGATGATATTGACGAGTTAGTTACTAGATTCTACGATGTTATTTTCAACACCATTGGCAGATTCGTACCCAAAATCAAAAAAAGGGATAAACTGACAGAACCATGGCTTGACAAAAACATTCGGTCTCTTCGCAATAGGAGAAATAAATTGTACCGCGTAGTGAAAAATAACAACAATGTTAGTGCTGAGCAGAAATCGGAATACGCCAGGTTAGCCGCAGAATTTAATCATAGGTCACGGGAGGCCTATACTACCTACGCAAGGACTGTCGGTGAAAATATCATAAGTAATCCAAAAAAATTCTTTGATTTCGTTAATCTAAAACGAAAAACATCAGGTTATCCGTCAACAATGACAAACGGTGTCACACACTCCTCACTCCCTCAAGAAATTTCCAACATGTTTGCGGACAGGTTCAGTGAAATCTTCTCCCCCATTTCTTCGACTTCGCACACTGTCCCAAGAGAGCATCCAGTGACCACGGTCCTTATAGACAACATATCTCTATCGCCCGAAGATATAATGACAGGTCTAATAGATCTGGAGGTCAATAAAGGTCACGGTCCGGACTGTCTACCCGCAAGTTTTTTGCAGAACCACGCCCAACTCATTCTTTCCCCTCTTCACCTAATTTTTAACAAGTCCCTAACTACCGGTAAGTTTCCTTCGGTATGGAAGAAATCCTACCTCACACCAATCTTTAAATCAGGTGATAAACATGCGGTAGACAACTATAGGGGCATTGCTATCCTATCTGTTATACCTAAATTATTTGAAAAACTTATCTATGACAAGATTGCCCCTCTAATTGCTCCGAACCTAAACGATCAGCAACATGGTTTCAGAAAAGGTCGTTCCACCACATCCAATCTTATGATTCTGACTTCCGAACTGCTATGCGGTATGGAACAGGGCCAGCAGTTTGACGCTGTCTACACTGATTTCAGCAAGGCATTTGATCGGGTAGACCACCACATTTTATTTACGAAACTATTAAGATTTGGGATATCCGGCCCCCTTCTGGATTGGATAACATCCTATCTTAACGGGAGAACTCAGGTGGTAAGATTTCAAGGGTTCCTTTCGAAAGAAATCAATGTAACCTCAGGTGTACCACAGGGCAGCCACCTAGGGCCACTTCTATTCAAAATATTCATTTCCGATCTATCTGAGAAATTAAATGGCATTCCGCACCTCTTTTACGCCGATGATTTAAAAATTTATAGTGCTATAAGGTCTCAAACTGATGTATCCTTTTTACAGTCGAAACTTAATGCACTACAAGACTGGTGCACCACTAACAATCTTCTTCTTAACACCAGCAAGTGCCACGTAATTACCTTCTCCAGGAAAAGAACAAAACAGCTGCAATATTATTATCTCAATGACAATGTCTTGGATCATGTCGATCACATTGTTGATTTAGGCATTGTCCTCGACAGCAAGTTAAGCTTTAACTTACACTATGATAAAATTATTGCCAAATCCAATAAGCTGTTAGGCTTTATTAAGAGAAGAGCTAAAGAATTCGACAATGTATGGGTTACTAAAGCCTTGTTTTGCTCATTAGTCCGCCCTATTCTTGAATATGCTTGCCAGATCTGGGATCCCATATTTCAAATTAGTGTAAATCGAATTGAATCTGTCCAAAAGAAGTTCCTTCTTTTCGCGCTTAGGAACCTTTATAATCCTTCGGATTTTCACAACCTTCCTCACTATACGGACAGGCTCAAAATCCTTGATCTCTTACCTCTATCCCTTAGGCGGAAATTACTCATATCTTGTTTTACCCTGGATGCCCTGAACAATAACCTCAAGGTACAGTTCTTGTCGGACGCCATCAAATTTAACGATACTCGACAAACAAGACATTGCAAATTACTTAAAGAGTACCCGCATCGCACTGAATATGGTAGAAACGAGCCTGTTAACAGGTGCTGCACTATCTTCAATACCTACGCAGCCTGTTACTCTCCCTCAATTAATAAAATGTCCTATAAAAGAAAACTAGCTTCCCTACTGTCCTCCTGATTTCTCACTAACACTTAGACTTAGATCTTGGTTTAGTACTTAAATACTCACAATGTTCCTTTTACGTTAATTATTACGTATTTTTTGTATCTAATGTAATCCTGTTTTAAGTGCCTTGCTTGGCGATAAAATAAAATAAAATAAAATAAATAATTTAATGTTCGGTTGTCTCGTAACATGTCAGAGAATTGCTTCGGCACAAGGATGTCACCACTCTACTTAGTTGTATAGCTAAATCGTTCCGAGACCACTTATTTCATAACAATGCGCAATCAAGCTTTTGATTTGTGTCTTAGGCTGCAGCTTTTTGGTGGTTGTATCTCAGCCCTAATACACAGAAACCCCAGCGAAGTTCAACTAGTTCCATACAGGTGGCGCAAACTAGTATATTCAAGACGCAAAACCAGAAAAGCTTCAGTCCAAGACACAAACCAAAAGCTTGATTGCGCAATATTGTGAAATAGGTGGCCCGGACCGGTTTAGCTATACTACTCTAGTTGGCTTGCTCGTCGAACACTGCGCCCTAAATTGATGTCTTTGGAAGATCGGAGAGAATCAGCTAGATGAGATGAGAACGAGTGTACCGTTCATGTTGTAAGCCACTGTCCAGTGATTTCAAGGAGCGTGATTTGGTTTTTCGGGGCGACTTTGCTAGACTAAATAAGTTTGGGTGGCAAATACCTGCTGAGACTGTTTCTGGCCTACAAATCCTAAGGCTGCTAAGAATATGGACTACATACCTCAGAAAAAAGAGAAAAACATTGTCATTGTATATATGAACTCCACTTTTTTGCGGACGTCTCTCGGTCTACGTGGCAGTATCTTTGCGAGGACTTCACTGTATCCTCGCTAAAGTAGTGTCGCAGCAACAACCCCCTTTACCAGCAGTGAGCAAAAACCCTCACATCTGCTTTCATGTGCGACATAATTTTTGACAAATCAACTTTAATCGGTCACAGATCAAAGCCCAGTCATCCGTGGACCTCGCCGAACAATTCGATATCGCATAAACGCATTTGAAGT
Source organism: Thereva unica (assembly GCA_949987705.1). Taxonomy (NCBI): domain Eukaryota; kingdom Metazoa; phylum Arthropoda; class Insecta; order Diptera; family Therevidae; genus Thereva; species Thereva unica. The sequence continues at coordinate 250,284,269 of OX465281.1, read as the reverse complement.
GGCCCCAGGGACCGGTAGCAGCACCTGCACCGCACAAATACTGGTCAGTAGTCAATCGACAGGACATCCATCACAAAACCATCAAAATAATGTCAACGTCCGCCTGTCCCAGATGTCGCCCGTGACAAAACAACTGCAGCCATGGAGGCCCAACTCCAGCCCAGTTCGTGTGCAAAAACCGAAAACGCTCGTATTGGCAAAAACCGAGGGAACACAAGAAACACAACCGAGGCCGCAAAAAGAGCCCCACGCCGAAGGAGGCTCATGAATAAAACTCCCGCAGAGCCGGGACTGTGTTTCGCGCTTCCACGGGCCGAGCGCAGGAGCAGGGACCGTGGGTCCGCTATGGGAGCCGCTTAGCATAAAAATGCACTCTGCGCCTAACATGCTGTCGTCAAGGTGTTCAACAATTCGGAAATGGATGGGTTTATCGCTTTTTAATAAGTCGCGGTGTGTCACGTCGCGGCGGGGCGAAGCGGAGCGGAGCCGGCAAAACGTGGACTGCCGTAAACTGGCGCGGTACTTTCCCCGTTGCCGGCGCATCTCGTAAATTGCACATAAAATCGGGTTCAGCTGCTGCCGCAGGGGCTGGCACCGGAGCCCATGTTTGTCTTTCTCCGCTCCGAGAACATGTCGAACTCGTGTCCTTGCGCCCCGCAGCTTCCCGTTATCTGTCACCCGCAACGACCTTCTTGCGGCTGGTTGCGACACGGAGCACAAAGGTACCCCAGGTCCCACGGAAATGCGTTTTCGTGGTTTCTGTTTACTCAGAGGGCGCTGCTCAATCTCTCCGCTATTTTTAGGGAGGCCGGGACTGCGGGCTCTCGCCACTAGCGCCAAGCGCGTACCGCCTAATCGCCGGCTGTTGGGCTGCCGTTTTCGGGGAAATTTATTGAAATTCAATGCGCGACTAGCAGCGCTCAATAAAGTCGCGGCGGCGATTTATTGGGGCTCTCAGGCAATTTCGGGGTCCTTGGACTAATTTGCCCTTAAGTGGTGAAATGTGAAAACTCCCGAGATGGATTGGCCCGGCACGGGCGGGAGTGCCACCGGGACCCGGGCGATTTATTATCAGCCCGGTCGTGATTGTAAAACGCTAAAATTACGATTTCGTTCGGAACGGGAAATTTGTTTTCGGGGAGATTTATCGGCTCGGAAAATAGAAGGTTGCTTGGTCATTTATCTTGTGGCGTTCTCGTCTGCTGCAGCCTGGGCGGAGTGAGAGATCGGCCCGATAAGGAATTCCGATTTTAAGCTTAATTTCGGAGCATAACAACAACACCTCCAGCCAATTAAAGGCATTCCTCCGGGACCTGTTGAAAATTTGATTAACTTTTGCAGCTTGAGGAGCTCCTAAAAGTCCCATCAAAACGCAGTAAGATCGATCGATCTGGCGCCCACCGCGCTTATCTTTATCGATCACCGGATTTCTGAATATTTCATGAGCCGAGCGCGTCCCAGTGCGTCTCCTGCGCTGGCCCACAGCCCGAGCCGAGCAGTCCCAGAACAATCGGAAATTAATTGAAAACCCATAAACAACACCGAAGATCACTGCTATCGCGATCGAACATTGGGACCGGGCGGCACAGCTCCGGACCATGTCAGAATTTATGGGCGAGCCCCACTTCGACTACCAAAGTTCACTGCTGGTAGCTCAGGGACAAACACGACAACAGGAGGCTCTCCGTTTTGTGTTGGACACTTTCCTCTGAACTCGGGGCGCAACCGCAGACTCCGGAGCCGGAGAGTCCCGCGAGGTCCGGCACAGGTAGGATCTGACCGACGACGATCGAGGAAAAAAATGAGGAATCACGTCGATAGCTCAAATTTATGTCATCGATCGAGTTCGAAGGGATCGCCTCGGGCCGTGGGACAGAGCCTACAGAAATTAAGGAGACGTATGACATGCCATAAATACGGGAAACTAGGAAAAATGACTGAGCGGGTCGGGCGATCTTATCGCCGGACTTATTTATTGCCGTCCACGATCGATTGATGATTAGTTATGGACTCACACTGCTGCGTCATCCAAGGACTCTTATCCCCGCATCTGATATGGCCATCATGTCAGAGTACTGTACCGCAGCCATTATCAAGACCGATCTCAGAATGTCGTTGAACGCATCTGATACGGCCGAGTCGAACCGCTTAATAGATTTGTAATTGACATACCTGCATACCTGTCGTGGGTGGCTGGAATGCCGGGAATCCGGCTAGATATGCCCGGCGAACGGCGTCTGGGGACCGGGCTTTCGACTCAATTTCGCATTGGTGGAGTGAACATCGCCTCTGATAAAAACATAAATTGAAATTAATGGCGGCCATTTAGGGATACGACCTTCGTTGCTTGCGCGATGACCTCCGCTGTGAGGTGTTTATTATCTGACGACAGTTGGGACCTTCTCCGTGGATTTGAAAAATTAGCCAATTTGTATCGGAACGAGCGGCTACACATCATCTGTTGTTCCTCGGGCGCTGTTAGGGCGTTTTGTGGTCTGAGCTTAATTGAGACAAAGATTTTGGTTGGGTTTTTGTTAATTTCATTTCCATATGACAAAACTGAAACTTATTTATTTGTTCTTTTCGTGGCGCAGTGGGAGAAATGAAGCATTAGAAGATGAGTGAATATGGGTTATTAATGGCTCGGTTTTATCTGAAGTTTGTGATCAGATAAACTTTAGAATTTTATAGGGAATCAAAACGAATCGATTGACATAAAGCATCCAGGGAACTTCAAACCTGAATGCAACTCCAATCGACGACGGCGGTATTTCTTATAAGCTGTAACTATGGCATTGGTAACAAATACGACTTATCCTGAAATTTGTGGCATCACGTTGTAATTTCTTTTTATTCTTCTAACGATAAAGCAGTCCTACACTGTAAAAAGAATATGTAAATGCACAGTGTAAATGTTTTTAACAGTATAACTAGTTTTTTTAGGAAACATAAGGATTGTTTCGTCTTATTCAAAAATTTATTTGAAACCCCCAGTGTTGAAGTGTCTGCATCAACTTGTCCGTCTATTTATGCGGATACTCTATAATGTATTTTTGTACGCTTTATATTGGCTTCACTGTATTTTGTATCTTGAATGTAACATATCTTGCAACTTGATTTGGACGCACTTCCATATAACAGATCAACTTCAAAATTTATACAACATGCGTAGTTCGCATGACAATACAAACTGGCCATTTTGTAAAAAAAAATCAAGATGGCGATTCCAAGATGGCGTACAAATTTGGCTATTGTGTTCCCGACCCCCCAACGTGGGTATGAAAGAAAGGGTATAACAAATAGAATACAATTTACTGAATTACACAAAATGTTGGATTACATTTTACTTTAAAACACACTCGGTATGGGTACCAAATGAAAGTGTGTGCCGAGTATAGTACCAACACCTCTAACCATGAAGAAACTTTGAAGTGCCTGCTTAGTGAGCACTTTCCGGAATCAATCCTCCAGACCACTTCATTGAATGCTGGGTGTAGTCATAGGACCATCCCAGACCGTTATTTCCGGAGGCTTTCTGGGAACATCTTCGACCGTGACAAAGTTAAATGGGCAATGGCATCTTTTCAACCCTATAAGTTCCCGGGAGGATATGGAATTTTTCTGGCACTTCTCCAGAGGTACCTCGATCTGATCCTCGACAACCTGGTCTATCTCTTTAAAGCCAGCTTCAACTGGGGATACATTCCAACCATCTGTAGGAAATTTGTGGTGGATTTTATTCCCAAACAGGGCAACAGACCCCTGAAGCTGTCGAATTGGTACAGACCTATCAGCCTAACCTCAGCACCGACTCTCAGAAACCTGGATCTTCACACAATTGTGTGGATAAATGTGATGCTTGTAGATCGTAGACATTTCTTATACCCTAGGTATCTCCACCATTAGTGTTAAGACTATTAAGGGCTGCTCTCCCCGTTACTCTGGTCACTAGTTGTGGATGAACTTTTGACCAAATTATCTGAATCTGGTTTCGATGTCATCGGTTATGCAGATGATCATTGTCTCTGGGAAATTTGATTTGACCGTTAAGAGGTCATGGGAACAGCGCTACGAGAAGTTTAAAGACGGTGTACCACAGAGGGTTTGTCAATCACTGTCCTGGTACTTTTATCCAAACACCACAAAGTTGATCAAAGTCCCATTTGTATCTAGGGTACCATAGTTGATTACTCAAACGGGAGTAAAGTTAGACAAGAGACTGAACTGAAATTCTCGACTGGACTACGAAATCAGTAAAGCCACAAGGGCCATATGGTCCTGCAAAAGCCTTTTGGGTAAGACATGGGACAGCCAAGCTGCCATCAAGACACTCTCCAAGTGGAAATTTTCCTCCAAAAGAGTTGCAGGGTGTTTTGACGTACTCCAGACCTCGACCAGAAGAACTGAGGTCTGGCACTACTGGGTCCCCGGACACTGAGGTATCAAGGACAATGAGGCTGTACACAGCCTCGCGAGGAAGGGTTCTAAGACGTAGGTCCAGAGCCCAGAACTCTCTGCTGGCATCTCATGGTCTCTGATAGAGGAATCGATTAAGGGGCTACAACTAGCCTATTCGGAATCAGTTCCAATTTTAGACAGACTAAAGGTCTTATAAGACCCTTTGCCTCGAGGGTCCGAAGAGACAGAATGCCGACCCTGCAAGGAAGGCGCCGAGTCTTCTCCAATTAAAGATCTGGTAGCCTTCGTCCGGATGATTGATAGCCTATTCCGCTGGTGGGCTAGGAACACAATAGGTCTAACTTGGCCGTAGTGTTCACAATATGCGCTTGGTGGACCGGGTAAGGGCTAGGGAAAGCTATGACAGGATGAATCAGGTATGTAAAGAAAGAAGAAGAAAGAAGGAAAGTTATGTAGGTGGGGAAAGCGTGAAAGGCGAAGGATCGTGGTGTTGCCGGGATTCGAAACCAGGACCTCTGGAATGGTAACCATGCACCTTACTCCCTAGACTACCGAGGCCCTCAAAGTCGCGTTTGTTGTGGATGATATGACACACTACGATTGGCTTACTATTGGCTTCCATGGAGATGGCTTTCGTGGATCGGAACCACAGACCTCTAGGATGGTACTCAGGCACCTTTACACCTAGGCTTTCAAGACCGGCGGGTTTTGCTGAATTTCTAAGCGTTGTACGTATCTTTGGTTAGGCCTTTGCTTGAATACGCTTCCCAGATACTACTACCTTACTACTACTCCCATGTTAGTAGAATCGAATCGATTCAAAGGAAGTTAAGCTGTTTTGCACTCAGCCACCTCCCATGGGATGACCCAGTTGCTCTTCCGCCTTATGAGAACAGGCTTAAATTGCTCAACTTAAGCTGACGTTATATTCGTTCATCGGCTGACGAATGACAAGGTGGACTCTGGCTTCTTAAGAAGCCGTGCGTCATTTAGAGTGAATAACTACAACCTGAGAGGTGAACCTCTCTTGCACATTAATTCCTCTAATACCAATTATGACATGTTCAACCCAGTTATTCGCATGCTCATAAATACTAGCAATATAGGAGTATGTTTAGCTTGCTAACTAGTGAAGTTGTGGCGGGACTCTCTGCGTGCCCCACTCCTGTTTTGTTTTTGCACAATTCTCTGTTTGATGTTTTGTGATCTTATATGTTGTTTAATATTTTATGTTTGCATGTCTCAGCTGAGGCACGGTGCCGCGGTAAATGTTTCTCAGCCCTGCTAAGAAGTGCACCTTCTGAGTTAGAAGGGTTAACTCTATTATCAAACCCAGGGGTTATCATCCCCTTCTCTAACATCTTCCTGACTTCTTCAAATCTGAAACCTATACTCTCCATGGAACTACCCTTGCTACCATAACTGTAGAAACAATTCTTTAAATTCACAGTGATATTCATCTTTTCTTGTGATGGTAGCTAACAGAACGTGAAGAATTATTGCACCGAAAAACTATTTTTTATTTTGCCATAGTCCCAAAATACGCGAGTATAGGAGATATTTTTTGAGTACAAGGGCATCTCTATCTTTTGTAAATTCAGCTATCTAATCTAAGCATTGCAATATACATCCGACCGGATCAACAAAACCCATCCCAATAGCACCCGGCAGTAATCGTTAAAAAAGAAACTAATTTCACAGTCGTCCCAGAAGGTAATTCTCAAAGGGTCCACGAGGGTCTTTATTGCTTAAATAAGAAGCTCCAAACGCAAGCACAGCCCCAAACATAAAATACCTTACACTTCACTTATCCACAGCCGAAGCCCAGCCCCGGAATAATTTGACTCTATTGAAGAAATTTCATTACAACCACGGCCGAAGTCGAGGGAGTTCGCCGCTGGAAAGGGCTTCATTGGGGCCAGGACTCCAACTACAATATAAATACACATCCTTGCGGTAGACTGTATGAAATTAAATCCCGACCTGCAAGGAGCGCAGACCCCTCGTTCGACCCGGATATGGTTTTTGAAATGAAGAGGGGGGGGGGGGGGGGGGGGGGAGTTTGCACGCCACTGAAAGGCTGCCAAGAAACTTTCCGAGATAATTGAAGAAGTTAAGGAGTTACCTCAACTCAACTGAAAACCCAGCAGTGAATTAAGATTGGATACTGCGGACTGGGTTCCACACTCACGTCCCACGATAATCCCGGCAAGATGCTGTGAAATGGGGCTGGGTTTGTGCACCTGATGAGGTCCCGCTCAGCCGAAGTTCGATGCATCGCAGCCGAATTCTCATTAGTTTTGACATGTAATTTCCTGTGCTGTGGTGGCATGCACAGTGGCGGTGTGAGCAAGGATCAGGATGCTTAAGAACCAATTCATCAATCCAATTACCGAAGCGAGGACATTTGTGTTTAATTAGAAAACCGCCGTCGGGAGACGTCCTCCGATGGCAGCCAGATCTGCGAGACCAGGAAATGATTTCGGATGCAACTGCACTTCGCCGAGACAAATAAATCACCCCCGGCGTCTGATAGCGACTTCAAATGACGAATGGCCTGCCGTTCGACTCCTCCAATCGGAGCGGCTGCAGGGTTTTGTGCATACTGGATTTCGGGCCCCGAAATGCCACATGTGCACCGAACATGTTCGCCGCCTGCAATGTCCTGTCGGGCGGAATCTCGGTGCGGAGTCTATAACTCCGGTATTTTGATGGAACGTTTAGTGATAGATTCTCTGTTTACAGGGCGAGGCTTTCTCCATGTCGATGCGCATCAACTTAAAATGCAATCCACATAAATCTCTCCGGAAAATACCTTGAGTGCCTCTGTGTAAGCTGCTCTGCCACGACGTCCGCAATTAATTAAATTTTCCAGCCTATACCTTTGACGCGCATCGGGGCTACCGGCCGTCCCAGGAGGAGTGCTGATGCTGACCGCAGCCGAACTTTGCATGCATCTAAACTGGCAGGAATGTCTCCTGCTTATGTTCCAGGTACTCTCAAGTAAATAATGCCCTGTAAACAGTGCCCCTGCACCGGCGAGCCGAGTTCAATTAAAAATCCCGCATGTAATCCGCGCTGCGCTGCCGCTATGAGGCTGGAATTTTCAGGAATTGAACGGCAGCCGACGTCCGCATCTGAATTATTGAAACAGGGATATCATCAAGTCGCGGTGGCATTTGCAGCATTCCACCTGTCGTTGTGCACCTACCAAGTGTGTGGCTACCTCGATATAGCCGCGGCTACCTGCATCCGAGTGGGTTCTGCCTATCAGCTCTCTTACAGAGAATCGCAATTCCCTGCATGCCGATCGAGTATTAGAAATTAATCAATTGAGCAAAAAAATTCCTTGCAAATAGACTCCAATGGCGACGTGGGGAGCGCTCAGTCCGCCCCGTTGCCGCCCGGCCGCCCTGTCGGTCCTTCCGCCTTTCATCGATCATCGGCTGCCGAGCCACGAGGCACGGGGAATTCCTTTTGTGTGATCGACAACTGCACAACCGATCGGTACTTACCCGGCACTTGCAGTCGGCGATCCGCCTGCGCTGCAGATTGATGCGTCCGGCGATACTGCGCCGCGCTGCTACTATACTATCACCGGCAACTGATGGCATCGATCGATGCGGGTCACCAGGTCAGATCGCGATCGTCGTTGTCAAATGCTGGCTCTTCTTTACATCTCACTATCTTTAGGATCCGTGAGCTGCCAAGGAATTCAGCCGAGTGCTATTTTCGAGGATGCCTTGCGGATGTTCGGGGAATTCCTGAATGCGCTTCACCCAAACGTCAAGCGGAGCCGCTTATTGGCGCGATGGACCCCGTTCCGGCTGCTAAGGCGGTGCATCTCGTTAAAGGGAACGAACGAGTCTCATAGTCTCTGCTTGGCCCGATCGAGTCGATCCGATAATTGGGAAAACGTGCGGCTCCATTTGTTTGGGGGAACTGGGAACATGATTTTCGTGATTTCGGAGATTTCGTGGCTTTTCTTGAAATTTTAAGAAACATTTGAGCTGGGATTCCTCGACTGGTGAGCGACAACTCAATCTGCCGCAGACTCGGGCCTTGAATATTTCACTTCTAAAGCAAGGATCACTTATTACAGGGAATTGCGATCGTGCTCATTTTCCTCGTTATTGGGGATTGCTTCTCAAAATTCTTGGATAGAGGCTCGTGTGATTGGGGACATTTGGAAAAAGAACAAGAATTCGTTCGGATGTATTAGAAGTTCAGTTCTCAAGTGAAATGGGATGAAAAAGCAAAGTCCCTAGCTACTGTAAAACTAAGTAAGAGGTGAAAGTAGATATTAGTAATAAATTCAGTGAACGACTAGTGGTTCCAGTGCAATTTTCGTCGAACATTTGATATATGACATACGACTTCTGTCCTTACTGTTCTGCAAGCCAGGATACAAAGTTCAACGATAACCTGGAACTTTGTCAGTAGATCAGAGGGTTTGAGTAAACTTGGAGGGCATGGATTGCATTAAAACGGGCAGCTACGATAGCGCTAAATAGGTTTGCTCAATTCTTCACAGCGTACCTGAGAGAGGGGATCTTCCCAGATGATGGAAACAGCAAAAACTCGTGCTTTTACCGAAGCCGAACAAGTTCTAAGGAGACCCATCGTCCTACAGACTGATATGCCTCCTTAGTTGCATAGGCAGCCATCGACGGGATGATCTGTAACAGGATACTCCCTAGCGTCGAAAGGGTAGGAGGCCCATCGGATAAGCAATACGGCTTCAGAAAGACAAGATCGACGAATGTGCAGCGAACATGGTGGTGGTCATGCTAACTCCGCCGTCACCTGGTCCCAAGTCCAGGGTGTGAAAGGAGAAGGATGGTCGACCTGTCCAATTGACCAGAATCGGGAAACCGAAAAAACTAGGCAAGAAACCGCATTTTTGAAAGCGGCACCGACAGCAGCATATCCGTTGACGGACGCCTCGCTCAGACCGCCAATAGATCAAAGAAGAAGAGGATGGTGATGGAAATTTCAAGAGCCGCTATAGACAAAAATCACTAATGCGCACTGATAACCCTCGACGTAAAAAATGCTTTCTATTCAGCGAGGCTGAGCAAAATAGTTGAGGCGTTGGTCAAGCTAGGTACACCGAAGTACTTAGTGCGAGTAGTAGCCGACTATCTTCAGGGTAGGTCGATTCATTGTGATTGGGAAGATGGTCCGAAGTTGTTCGGGATAACATGTAGGGTCCCGCTTGGTTCTGTCCTGGACCCTATTCTGTGGATCGCAATGTGCATTGATGTCTTGGAGCTTGGGGCTGTGGTGATCGGGCTAACGGATGGCGTCGGGATAGTGGTCGTAGGGCGACGCATAGATGAAATAGAATTGTGTGCGAACGAAGCGATTTGGGAGATAAAATCGTGGCTAGAATGCGCTGGGCTGAAGCTTGCTGAGCACAAAAATGAAGCGGTGATGATCAGCAAACGGAGAAAGCTAGTGTCCGTAAGGATCAAGGTAAGGGATCATCCACTCACAGCCAACTCTAAAGTACGTGGGAGTGATGATCGACAGGAGGTTAAATTTCAAAGCACACGGCACGGCAAACAAAGCGTCTGGGATTTGTACAGCACTCGGAAGAGTCTTGCCTAACGTTGGGCGTCCTAGACCGATTCGCAGCCTCCTTTTGGGGAGGGTGGTTAGCTCAATCTTTCTACACGCAGCGCCAGTAAGGGCAGCAACGTTAAACAGGACTTCCAACACCAGGAAATAGAGGGCCGCACGCGTGCTGCGCGTACAGGACCACGTCCGCCAATTCGGCGTGCGTGATAGTGGGGATGATCTCTGTAGGCATTCACGCGAGAGAAGGCAAGCGTCTCTATGACCGAGAATATGGTAGAGGGTTGCCAAAAACGGTACGGCGGCGAAGGGAATGGCAAATGAAATAGGACGAGTTTGTCAAGGGTGGTTGGACCCACAGACTTATCGCTAACGTGGAGATATGGGTTACGAGAGAGCGTTGGCAAGTGAGTTACGACCTCACGCAGTTCCTGAGTGGACATGGTTGGTATAGGATATATTTTCACCGCTTTGAGCACGATGATTCACCGTTGTGCCTGGTATGCCCATGGACGCAGGAACACACTGCACACGTCTTCTTTAGATGCTCCAGATTTGCCGATGAAAGGGCGGAATTGGAAGAAATGGTGGAGGTCCGACTAATGATGGAAAACATCCGAGGGCACATGATGAAGTCCGAGGAAATATGGAGAAAAGTAGAAGCAACCCAGAAGGCCATCCGCAGAAAGTTAAGACTGGAAGAAGCCGAAAAAAATAGAGAAAGGCAAAGAAATGCCACCAGCAATAGCAGCTACATAAAGCTGAACGACTCCAGCGTCGTAATACTTAAGGCTGTATCAGATCCAAAGCAGCGCAACAAAAATATCAGCAGCAAACTGTTTCTATTGGTCAAAGCGGGTCACATGACCACAGAAGCAGCACTGAATGCTGCCGCTGCATTTTCATTCCTAATCCTAATTTTGCTGCCCATCAAGGCAGCTTTTTTTGACATTTCAGTTTTTTATTTAAGACGCTTACCACGCTTACAACCGCCGCTGCCTGCTGCTGCTACAACGAATCTGATACAAGAAGCAGCATGCTGCCTCTTCCGCTACTGCTGTCGCTGCTCAAAATTTTGATCTGATACGGCCTTTAGTCGCCAGTACCGCGGGGAGGGATGACGTCGAGGAGGCTTTTAGTTTTATGTATATACTAGCATAAAACCCGCGTGCCTTGCAACGCCTTTAAAAAGTGTTTATTATGTGCAATGTTTTCCTTAAAAAAAAAACCAACAAAAAAGTCAGCTGTTATTATCCCTAAAAAGGGTTTATTATAGTGCATTTCGTTTCTTAGTGGATGTCCACGTCATTATAGGGATGCACTGTCAAAATTTCAGCCCTATAGCTCCAACGGTTTGGATAAACCCCATTTCACCCCCTTAGGGGATGAATTTCGAAAAATCGCTTCTTAGTGGATGTCCACGCCATTATAGGGATGCACTGTCAAAATTTCAGCCCTATAGCTCCAACGGTTTGGATAAACCCCATTTCACCCCCTTAGGGGATGAATTTCGAAAAATCGCTTTTTAGTGGATGTAAACGTCATTATAGGGATGCACTGTCAAAATTTCAGCCCTATAGCTCCAGGGGTTTGGGTAAACCCCATTTCACCCCCTTAGGGGATGAATTTCGAAAAATCGCTTCTTAGTGGATGTCCACGCCATTATAGGGATGCACTGTCAAAATTTCAGCCCTATAGCTCCAACGGTTTGGATAAACCCCATTTCACCCCCTTAGGGGATGAATTTCGAAAAATCGCTTCTTAGTGGATGTCCACGCCATTATAGGGATGCACTGTCAAAATTTCAGCCCTATAGCTCCAACGGTTTGGATAAACCCCATTTCACCCCCTTAGGGGATGAATTTCGAAAAATCGCTTCTTAGTGGATGTCCACGCCATTATAGGGATGCACTGTCAAAATTTCAGCCCTATAGCTCCAACGGTTTGGATAAACCCCATTTCACCCCCTTAGGGGATGAATTTCGAAAAATCGCTTCTTAGTGGATGTCCACGCCATTATAGGGATGCACTGTCCAAATTTCAGCCCTATAGCTCCAGCGGTTTGGGTAAACCCCATTTCACCCCCTTAGGGGATGCATTTCGAAAAATCGCTTCTTAGTGGATTACCACGCCATTATAGGGATGCACTGTCAAAATTTCAGCCCTATAGCTCCAACCGTTTGGATAAACCCCATTTCACCCCCTTAGGGGATGAATTTCGAAAAATCGCTTCTTAGTGGATGTCCACGCCATTATAGGGATGCACTGTCAAAATTTCAGCCCTATAGCTCCAACGGTTTGGATAAACCCCATTTCACCCCCTTAGGGGATGAATTTCGAAAAATCGCTTTTTAGTGGATGTCCACGCCATTATAGGGATGCACAGTCAAAATTTCAGCCCTTTAGCTCTAGCGGTTTAAGTTGTGCGTTGTCTGTCAGTCAGTTACTTTTTATACAATAGAAAAAAATCCCCTTGCAACTTATTGAACCCCATTTCACCCCCTTCAACCCTTTTGTTCTCCATAAAAAGTAGCCTATGTCCGTCTCCAAGGTCTAAACTATGTCTGTTGCAAATTTCATCAAAATCAGTTTAGTGGTTTAGGCGTGAAAGCGTAACAGACAGACAGACAGACAGACAGACAGACAGACAGACAGACAGACAGACAGACAGAGTTACTTTCGCATTTATAATATTAGTAAGGATAGATACATCTATACATATGTATATGCATGTTTTTATATGTTTGTATGCGTGTGTGTGCATGTATACGCACATGTTAGAGACCAATATACCCGCCATGCCGGATCGGTCAGTGATGGGCTATTCTTTCAATCCATCCAATGGCGCTACAGCACAAATCGAGCCTTGGCCTACTCTAGGGCATTTCTTCAAGTTTGACGGTCCCTTGTAGCATGTCGCCAGTTTCGGATATTGAGCATTGCCTCTGCATCAGCCGTCACAGAGTCTATTCCTCTTCTCCTTGGTCTACCTACTGGCCTATTTCCAGAAATTTCTGATGCCATAAGCCGTTTTGGGATACGATTTTCTCCATCCTTATTGCACGGTCGGTGAGTCTTAGTCTGTTCATTTTTATGAAAGTTGAGAGTATTGGGTCGTCACTCGCTCTATTAGCCAGTAGTATTAGTCGAATTATCTCTAGCTTCTCTTCGTTTCTTTTTGTAATCTTAGACCCAAGGTAGACTGTTTTATCGACTACTTCCAAGTTGTGCTCGTCTGGTCTACCTGCTCTATCTGTCTAGGCCATCTGGTGTATCTAGTCTGATCTGCCTGGTCTATATAACCATCTATCTGTATAGTTGTACCAATTTGTTCGAAGAATTGGAACCTGGATCAAATACCCGCGCAAGATCTCAACCAAAACTCCCGCAACATAAAAGCCCAACCGAGACTCACTGATCTCAAAGCACCCATAAGATCCCGCACAAGACCTCCGAACCCCACCAAGACTCCCTCTGCAGTAAAGCCTACCTAAGCAACACTACTAGTTCAACTAGTTTCACACAGGTGGTGCAAAAGGTCAACACAAAAAATTCACTACACTGGTTCTAGTCCCGAATAAAGCTCACATCCGAGCCCGCAACCGATAACGTAACTGGTCCAGAAACGGGTTTAGCACTACTACTATTTACTAACTGTTATGATGATGCAGGTTGATCATGACTAATGTGCCAAGGCAAGTAAGCCTATCCAGAGAAGTGCTCAAATCAAATCAACATTAATAATTAGCTTCGGAACGAGAATGGTCAAGCCATCAACCTGACCTTAAAGAAAGTGATCCAAGCTGCTGCAAGGTGGACTTACACCAGTATCGTTTGTAAATTCGGATAAGTATTTTGAGATGTTGTTGAGTATTCTGTCATTGAATGATTTCAATTTCGGCAACTTTCCTTCAATCTCAACAAAGCACAGTACGCTCACTCTTTTTCTAGACTAAAGGGAGCCAAATTGGGGCTTTAAAAAATTGCATAGGACAAAGAAAACAGGCAATTATCTTGGTGACCATAAGGATGCCATTATCATACTCTGTAGGACTTCCCTCGTTCGATTTGGTAGGTGAAGCAGCATTTGACGTGGTTAGTACTTAATTGGGGGACGGCTTGATAAAACGACACTCGAGTTCACGAAAACGCCACAAAGCATTCATTCATATCTCTAACTTGCATAGTTCTGGCGGGCGCATTTTTAAATTTTCACGCGTGCATTTCCGTGTGGCAGGCTTATTGGTTCGCTTGTGTACTAGCTATTATTTTTACTCGTAGTGAGTTGTACTCAATCAAACAAACGGCTAGCATTCTCTTATTCAGATCACCTGTATAGGAATGGTCCAAGTACCAAATTCTCCTTCACGCCTCCTGAATCAAGTGAATCCCGCCAACCAGTTGAAAAACATTACGACGGCAGTCTACCAGGTGAACAAGGAGGTCTGGTCCCCGGATACATGGTTAGACCCATGAAGATCACCTATGCTGCTCTAGTATGATAGCCTAGAGCGGAACTAAACGACGAGAGACAACAGTTGCAAAAACTTCAATAAATTGCCTCCTCACTTTCTAGATCTATGACTTATGGACTACTCAAAACTCCATGTAGGAGTTGAAGTAGGCACCTGTGATCGCCGATGAGATAAATGACTCTATGCCAATGTGTTAAGTTTTGGAAGCATTTGGAATATCTAAAGGAGCAGTAATTCCAGAAATATCCTTCAACGCCATCTACCAAACAACGCCACTAAGTTCATCGATAGCACCCACATCAATTCTCTAAAGGGTTCCATAAGGCGCTTGCGATCACAAAAACTATGTCAAGAATTGTAGTTTCTGAGTGATCGACAGGTAAATACACAATACGTTCCTAGATACCTCTGCCACAGCGACAGTAGGTACAACCGCTTTCAACATTGCCAATAAATTTTTCTGCACATCGAAATTCCAAAATTATTGCAGGAACATCGAGCCTTCACCAACCATGTATTATCTTTGCCATTTTTTAAGCGCATTCCTCCGTAGATGATCGGCTGTCATGTTTCAAAACACATTGCATAAATCCAAGAAGCCCCCGGGGGAATCCGATTATGATTTCTTACCAACAAAACGCCCATAAAAAAACGCATTACCGACGGCGACAGTTCAGTAACATCAGGCGGTATAGTACTGTAGCCTGAGAGCAGAGCATAGATCGTTTACTGATGAAGATCACTTGTTGCAGATAAGAAAACAAGACAGTAAGGAGCCCAAAACGACAGCAAACAACATCATCTTTCATCCTACGATCTATAAATACTCGAAAAGGGCTGCTCGATCTCGGGCCCACAACGATCACTGGTCCTGGCTGGATCAGGGTTGCTGCGCACTGCTGCACGATCACTAGGCTAGAGAGACCTGCGAGGTACCTCCAGTGTGATGAACGCAGCTCTTTTGTTGCGCGACAGGCTTGACGATAATATTTCAATTTAAATCGATTATTAATGGACCTTCGAAGCGCCTCTGGTTTATCTGATCTCCAGCGAGCATTTGTTAGCCGCGCGATCCATGACGATCGTCCGCTCTTGCAGCGAGTATAGAGGAGCTGCAGTGAATGGATGCGGCAATAAATTATGAAATATGCATTTTACATTTCAATCCCAAACAAAAACTCTCCCAGACAGAATCTTTCTTTCACGACCGAAGAAATTAATTGACCAAATGCGGCAGTCGTAGGCAACTGTCGCAGGTCTTGATTTATGCGACTGTGATAGGGCCTCAGAGTCGCAGATTTGCAAGATGTTGGAAACTCGCTCGCTATGCTCTTCCCGGTTGGGTGAAAGTCCTGCCAAAAAATAGTCTGGTGGATTGTTTGTTTTTTTGTGGGCCCGCATCGCATGTGATCCGTTGTTCGTCACTTTTTGCTGCGATCACTTAAGGCCCCCATACACGGTCAAATTGGCTGTACAACCAGATTTTCATCAAACCTATAAGCGCAATGTATTTTGATCGGCCGACCGGCCCACAATCGATAGTTTTGGTTGTACAACCGCACTTCGCTGTACAACCAATTGGACCGTGTATGGGGGCCTTTAATCTCTCAGACACACGAACAAGATTCCAATGGGCCTAAAAGTGACACAACATCAAAAAACCAAGTGATATGAGCCGGGTACGTCTGGGTCATTAATCATCCTCTAACCAGGGAAGATGGGAAGCCGGGCACCGTTTTGCACTTGGTCGTAAGTGTCAGTCGAGGATCATGTAGCGATCACCTTTTATGTTGCAGAACATTTGGTATTAGTCGAGCGATGTTGTGTTGCTGGTGGTGCATGCGAATTGTAGGTAGGTGATTCTGGGTTGATTTGCATCCATGCAGGACACTAAATTTAGGGGTGTAATGGAGCACTTTTGGATATTAGACCAAACTCTTTGCCTTACAGTTTGGCACTTGTTCGTCGTTGTAGTTTTAAGGTTCAGGTGTTCTAATTCTTAAATAGAGTGTGGTTGTATTTCGATGTGTAGAATGATAATAGACGAACGTGTGAAAAGTCTTACTTTCAAGTTTTAAATATTTTTGGATCTCTCAATACAGTTTATGCGAGGTAATTCAGAAGGCGATGCTATTATTTCCAGAATGGAAAAAACGTAAGTCTGTAGGAGGCATTTTGAAATAAAGTATAAATAAAGAAATAGGCCGAGCTAAGTAAACTATGCGTTAAGGCGCACGACTAGTGACGAGCAAGACTGGTCTTGCAGATTTAGCAAGAAAAGCAAGATCAAGACAATACAGGAAAAGGGCAAGACAAGACTGCAAAATGAAGATAGCAAGACTTTTTGCTCATCATTAAGTGCCAAAAGTCTTACAGTGATGAGCGAAAAGTCTTGTCTTGCACATTTAGCAAGACCAAGACAAGACTGCAAGACTTTCTGCAAGACTTTTTGCAAGACTTCTTGCAAGATTTTTTGCAGGACCTTTTGTTCGTCACTGCAAGACTTTTGGCCCCTTGTGATGAGCCAAAAGTATTAAGATAGCTCTTTCACTCTTCTGTAGTCCTCTCTTGTCTTGGTCTAGCTTTCGTTTTGCAAAATGGGCAAGCAAAGACAAAACTGCAAGAACAGTCTTGCTCATCACTATGCACGACTACCATCTCAGAGGCTCGCGGTTCGAATCGACTCTGACCTGCATTTTCTTATCGGTTGCATACATAATAAGCGAGGAAGCTAGCTTCTGTTCGATCGCCGAAGTCAACGTTCTGTCGAAATGGTATCGGATTGGAGCAAGTGAAATATAATTGCTTGTTGGCGTTGTCTGTTCTTACATTCTTCTCTATTTTCTCTTTCCGTTTTCTCCTCGACATGGTACTGAAAGATGTCAGCAACTCACCAATCTTCCAAACATTTTTCAACGGCGGATTGCGCTATGATTTTCGGCTCACCAGCGGATTTTCTATTATGGCCTCAATTGACTCGAGACGCCTTCATCGAATGAAATACTAGAAGCGCAAAATCTAGCATTTTGATGGTGTATAGATAGGGCCTCTATGAGGCTAGCCCTACAGCCTCCCATTGTCCCCGTGTAGATTGCCCTATAAGGCCCACACGAACATCTAAGGCCTTGCCCCATCTCGAATCGAAAGTAGAGGCAAACAAATTGAGAATTTCGTCGTCGATATGCGAGTAATAACTCAGACGGTGTCGAACACTTTATATTTTTGAACGCGAGTGTCGTTTTTTAAAGCGGTCCCCCAACTGAGTACTAATCACATTCAATGCTGCGTGACCTCTGAAATCGAACGAGATCTGGTCTACTGAGTGTGCTAAGTGACAACTTCCCCGGATACAAACATAATCGACCAATATATGAAGCAGGGCAACAACAGGCTTTGTTTCAGAACGGATAACGACAGGTAGATAATACCCAGCCATATACGATCCAGTTTCGTTTTTCCTCGACTGTTGGCATAGGAAATCGCATTTTAACAGTGACGGCGTTCAATTCTCTGTAGTCGACGCACAGGCTATCTTCTCCATTTGACAACGATGATGAGTATGGATGAGTTCCTATATGGTGTAGTCTCACGTTTGGAACACGATGTGACTTCTTGTTGATAGGTTGATCAGTTATCAATTTTATGGTGATCGACTTCCTTTTACTTACTCCCAGGCGATTGAGAGATTCGCTGAAACATTAGGAATGTTCACTGATGATCGTTAACCTCGGTCTGGTGGGATTGGGAACCTATGTATAAGTTGCTTTTATCCTTTAGTTCGCCATATAGTTGCATCCAGCACTATCTGATAACGGTCGTCAATCAAGTTATCATTACCAAGCAGTATGTCGTACCTTCTTCCCTTCTTTTTCTTTAAAGGCTCTAAAAGCGGGATCCGATCCGATTCCATGCTCTTTAGGCGGTTTTCAGATTTATGCTGCGAATAGAATTTTTTGTACGTTGCTGATTTGTTTCCCCTTGGCCTTGCGAAAAGTTACATCGGTGTGGTTTGGTAGTAAGCAAATGGTGCACCAAGATCGTCTTGGATGTTTTGGGCAGTTGATGGACATGTGACCGGTTTCGAGGCCGTTGTAGCAAACCGCTTTTGCATTAGGAGGTTGAATGGAATTGAAACGTTTCCTGGCGCTAGTAAGAAAGCTGCAGAGAAATCCTTGAAATCCATAATAGGTTTAGAATCTCCGAGACCAGTATATATGGCTCCTGAAACGTGACTAAAGCAGTGATGGAGGGTTGTGTGGCTATGACACACTCGTTGGAGTCTGTTGGGACTTTTCCTTTCAATATCCACCCTAGTTCGGTATTTTGAAGTAGTGGAGATCATCTTGAGGTTTGGTTTGGCCTGAGGTTAATAGCTTCAACTACATATAATATTGCTCCCAGTAGCATTTCGATTGCTTGGGACTTAAAAAATTGTGGATCTACCAAATAAAGGTTTTCTGAGATATTCCAACTAACTCTGGCGATGTATGTGATTGGGTTATATTCACTAATTTTTTGGTAGCACAGTGTTATTGTTTCCGTTTTGGAATTACCTGTTCTCGCTTGGATGGTCTTAGGTCTTCTTCATACTTCGCTGTGGTTTCAATACCACCAATTCCTCTAAAATTAACACCTTTCTTCTTTCTCGTAAGAAGACTTAAGGCTTGAACCATCCGTTCGTTGATGTAGTAAATTTGCAAGCCTGAATCCAGCAATACTCTGCAAGGTAGTAGACTGTAGGAGCTCCTGAACTGAGAGATTGGTCATATATACGACGGCATTCATTATCTAGCTTGGATAGTAAAATGTGCAAAAGAAGTGAATCCCATTCCTGTGTAGCAACACCGAGTTGATAACGTGAAGGCATTCATTGGTAGTGTCGTGCAAATCCAATACTGGGATAATAATTTGTCGATGAGAGTTGCTACTAGAAGACCCTGGATATTGTACCGTCCTTTCAATATTTACCAGGCTGCTTATAATTTTGCGTGGTTGCTCGAACATGTTCGATGAGCCTGCTTGCTTCCCCAGTTACGTAAGCCTTTAAATAAAATATTTTCTTTGATGTGCTGATTTGTTGCTGATGTATCAATTGCACATAGAAATCGTGAAACTGTGTCAATTTAAGATAGTTGCCGTCAAATGTAAGCTGCATTATCTTCGGTACCGCGAAGCTCTATGTGTTTACGATTTGTTGGCCCTGTACCGCAATGAGGACTTCCTGGCAATGCCTCTTCATGTGTAAGTAGTAGTTCTCTTCCGATGCGTCTGCTTCTGCTATAATCTCTGTAGGGACGAAATCTTGGACTCGTTGCCTTCGATGCTCTTTCCTTTCTGATGTTCCTCTGTTGAGTTTCAAAAGCCGGTTATGAATTTGAAATTGGTTCTTCCTTGTCGAAGTTGGTTCGTCTGTAGCAAGCGTACACTGTCTCTACTTGCTGGTAGAAATCTTGCTTAAAATACAAAACTAAGGATTCGCTCCATTTTTATTCTAAAATCTAAAAATACACTAACATTGCACAAGAAGTTGAGGTTCAACCGTTTGGCCAACTGAAAGTACCGCACCGTTCCTTTCCAGTCCCAACACACAGTATCAGCTTTTTCGCTGTCAATCCTCGCTTCGGGAAGGCTTGTGACAGCTCACCATCTACTTTTCCACAATCTTTGATGTTTCCGTTTATCGTACATTTTTCATCATCGGTTATGCAGAAATGTTTCGAAATGTATTACAGATGTTAATTCGGTCTGTTCCATACCAATAACGACTTTGCAGCACTCTGGTTTTTCACTATTACTAACAGAAAGATAGCCACAATTTTCAAGCTACGATAGGTGATCGTGACTTATTTGCAGTTGACGCCATCTAAGATTTGAACTTGTTCTAAGACCTAAAAACTGTTGACACACGACTGAAGTTTTCGAGGTTGAAAACTCACCCCTGGGCCTTTGACAATTCACAGCGGGAAATTGAGTGATCTAAAGACAATGACTCCCAATGACACTCCCTCTTTATATTATTTATGAAGTTAGATGTCCACCTAGGCTAGAATCGCATTTGAGCTCTCGTAGGAGCACTCCTGCAACGATTTGGTTGGAGACAAAAAGGAGTTTTATAGAGCTTAGAGCCTGGCGTCGAAATTTTTGTTCGCCTTTAAAATTGTTTTTTCGCCTTTTTCCAAGCGGTCCCCGCGCTAAGTACTAACCATACGTCCAATGCTGCTTAACTTCCGTAATCGGTCGAGAACCGGCCTATCGGCATAATCGATTTATTATCATTGAGATAATTGTCAGTTTTGCTCGTTCTATAAAATTTCTGAAAACTCCAGTAATGCTTCCTCGGGAGCATACTTGGTAGCGCTCAAAATTAGCTCCCTTGAACAAAGTTCCCAATTGTCCCGGTGAGTTTGAATCAGTCAATACATTGGCTCACATATATCATCACCTTAATACACAAAATTTCAAATGGCAAGATATTCCAGAGAGAGAGAAAAGTATGAGAACATTTTCAATAGAAAGGAGAATGAATGTGGCTTATTTTTCTTCAAAAAAATGAAGTTAGAAACTTTATTAAGTTGGTTGTATTGGTGTAGAAATATCCATAGAACCTCATTGGAAGCTCTTTACTGAGAGAGTTAACCTTGAAAACATCCAGTTAGATAGCATCCTCGGACATGCGATCTTACACACTCATAGCTTCCTAACAGAAAAAAATCCTCCGCAGGATACAAATCCAATTCATTTGACTCAGATAGCCTTGGGCGTAATTTATGACTCACAAAAGTCAACAGTTAATGCCTTAAATAAATGTCTCTTTCTGTCATATGCGTAGCAATTCATCCCAAAGAAGAATTTCTGTGAGACTAATAAATTGTCGCCATTATTTGATTTGTGCCCGAAACTCCGGAGTCCAACTCCAAATCCTTGCTTTATTACATTGGAGTCCATTCTAAGGTCGACTTGTTCCATCAAGCCCATGAATATTAACGAATTAATAACAAAATTACAAGCCTAGCACCGCATCCCCATTAAAAGAATACCAGACCGTGAACTCCATCCACCTACTCCACCTTGACTGCACCGTTCTCTCTTTCGCTCTCGCCCCCCTCCACTGAAAACAGAAAAAATCATAAAAACCAAAAATTTCCATTAAGAAAGTTATCACCCCTCCGCCACTCCATCTGTTGGCTGTTTAATTTTCCGCTGGCGTCTTTTATTAATTTTTCCTCCCCGTCATCCCTTAAGTGATACCCCTCCCCCTAGCGAAAACAATACATCGCCACCACTGACCGGTGGTGAGCAGAATTCAATTAAGTTTCCTTCTTCCATTTTTTTGTTCCGCTCCGATTTTTCCGCCAACTTCTTAGGCCCAGGTAAACTAGGTGCACCCCGATGCGGTAACTATAGCCGCGCAAGCAGCGGTCTATTAACCCTTAAATATCTGCGGTTCGTCTGCAGAATCCTTCATTTTTGCCGATTGCACTTTAAAGGATTCTGCAAGGATGTCACCCCGCAGCTCGACAGTGGCGCACAAATTTCCCGTGGCGGAGAAAAAGCATCGACAGTCGGAAAAGTCAGAAACCGCCATTCGCCAGCACTCCGTGGCCCTCTGCCGAGACGAGCATCGGGAAACCAGTAATTAGCAAAGAGATTTTTATTGTACGAAGACGTCGCCACGCCCATTTACGCTGCAAATCAGCCATGCACAAAGCTAAATATACATAAAGGGCGGAGCTCTAGGGGACGTGTTCTTGCTCCTCCGCGAGATGCACATAGCGCTCCTCGCAGAATGCTGGCGGCGCGGTCCCCACATAGAAATGCTATAAAAGTCGAAGAATGAAGCCAGAGGGCGGAGCCAAGTAAACGGGGAAAATGTACCAGACTGGAATTTTTGTACCAGATGCTGCAGGAAAAGTGTAGGGGAAGCGGTAAAGGATGCGTGCTTTGTGAAGGAAACAAAATGGATTTTTCAAGGCTCAGGAAATTATGAGATTGACTTAGTTTTGCTGGAGAAATGCTCTTCTTTAACTCCGGATTGAACTGCACCCGGGGTTAATTTTTCTACTTGGAACCTTTTTTGTTGTGTTCTTCAGCGGAAAAAATTCTCAGCGTGGTAGTGACAAAATAGTCCGTTGGGACGCTGCCGACACCGACAAAAAAGACAATTTTACCATCTTCGGTAGGTTTTAGAGTTCAGCTTCAAAATATCCATAATGTCCAATCTTTCTAGACACTCCTTGATTATTTAATAAAATATGTCCTGGGTTTTACGAGAAAACAATAATGAATGAATAAATTGGCCTCCATTTTGTAAGATTTAAATCGATTTAATCTAGTAGATTTTGGAAATTCTGACGGTGGCCAACTGTTCCACGATCGTGTTTTTCGATTTATTTATGTCGAATGAATCGGGTTAGTTTGGTCTTGCTAGATATTGCTATCTAGAGGCAGGAAAGAATTTGGCCAGTTCATGTGTGATACGTTTCTTTGCTCCACCTTCTAAACGCCTGAACGGATTTACTTAGATAGCTAGGGTACGGTTAGAACCGTTTAATGAGTCCGAGGAAGACAGGCAAGGTTATTCTTAAAAAAAAAAACAATATGGCGGCAGTCAGAAGCAATTTACGTCACACCAGATTTATTTTTTTTTTTCTGATTGATTTTGATTGACTCAATATTGGTATCAAACGAAAGCTCTCATCGAGGCTATTTCAAATATGTATAACAATTAATAGATGTCTGTTAATTAAATACGAATTTTATCATTAAATTAAACTAATTACTCGAAACGTCCTTTATTACCCAATCACTATGACCGAATGCCTCAAAATATGAGGAAGATGTCAGTCAGCTCG
The DNA here is from genome assembly GCA_949987705.1 of Thereva unica. Lineage (NCBI taxonomy): Eukaryota > Metazoa > Arthropoda > Insecta > Diptera > Therevidae > Thereva > Thereva unica. The sequence continues at coordinate 250,260,943 of OX465281.1, read as the reverse complement.
ACATGCAACAGCTTTAAGTGCTGGATCGGCGCCGAATACACTCATTGACCGGCCCTTTTGCAGAGGGCAAGTGTGTGCGCATATTTCCTACAAGCAAGCAGGTGGATGGGAACAATACTGTGATGACTAATGAGCTGGTCAAATCATATAGAATATACGATTTGATGACAGGAACGTCCAAAATCAGACCCCAACAAAACAGGAGGATTTCCTATTTATGTATATAAAAATTTGTATTGGTTCAAGGGAATTGCTCAGAAAGAACATTCATGGTTATGGTTTGGTCAACGAACACAGGTGAAAGGGGAATACCAGTATTCTTGTTGTGGATGTTCAAATTGAGCCAACTAGGTACATATTACCGAATTTGACTCTGACAAGGAAAAGTAGAGCGTCGTATGCTTCCACTAATTTTGTGCTGGATGGTCTGCAGCAATTTTCAACTGTATTAGAACTATGCCGCAGTTGAAAGACGAGTAACTTTTTAATTGTTCACGATAAAACTACTACTACCTACAAAACTACCCAAAATAAACACTTATTGTGTATGGAAATATTATAGGTAGTAGTTTGGTGCATCAGAAAAGCAAAAAAAAAGTACTGTTAGTAACGCATTTTCTGAGAAAAACGAAGAAATCTGCCAGGTCTAGATGCAAAGCATTGGTTTGAGCCTACATATTTTTTGAACGGAGTCACTCAGGTTGCTGTGCTTTATACCAAATAAAAGAATACACATTTACCTAAAAGATGAGCCTAATTAGGTTACTTTATGATAATTACTTTAGGAGTTATTCGAAATTTTTTCTCTAATCACCCTGTATCTTAGTGGATAGTGGAGATAGCACGCCCTCTGTAGAATAATTTTTTTCTCCAAAGACATCCAGGAACCACCCCTATTAGCCGCGTACTCCAACAAAGGATTTATTAAACTTCTGATGACCTTTACAAGTCGGGAATGATAGAATATTAGCATTTTAACTTATTAAAATGACAATATCTCAGAAATGGCAATTCCTACGAGAAAATGTATAATATATTTTTTTGTAGATAATCGCCTAATCTACAAGCTTTGTAAACACAATTTTCTGATAAGACGTACGGTTTAGCATATATTTGCAAAAAAATGATATTTTGACCCATTGACCTTGAATAAAAAAGTTTGCAGTCGTCCAATCGCGTGGCAGTCTCTACAGCTTATGTATAATGATGTTTGTAAGAGCTGTACCAATTTTCAGCAACTCATGGAAATTATAGGTGCTCGGAAATACTGACTGCGGGAGATTATTCCACAGTTGGGTTGTTCTATTGAGAAACGAATCGCTACTTTGAAAGTGAGTTTAGACTATCACATAAAAAAGAGATAAGCATTACAGCAGGTGATAAAATTGGCTCCTGGGGTACCCCGCAGAGATGGAGTGAGATTCAGATTTCATGCCATCCAATTGTACTTAATTGAACGATCAGAAAGGAAACTTTCAATCCACTTCTCTAGAAGGGATTCAACTCCACTAGATTAGTTTACTAGATAGTTTGGCTAACAAACAGGGCAGAGTGTCTTATACCCCGGCTTCACCGGCCTCAGTTTAATCAAGTTCACTTCAATCGGCATAAATGGCTTCACCGGCTAGCATGTTCAGTTTGTGCTTGAAATTGTTGTTGCTTTTTCGCCACAAGTTAGAAATGCAAAAGCTCACTGGAATGACATTCCATTATTCCAATTTTTTACTCTCTTTTGAGCGAGCTTTTACTTTGAAACTCAATTTCATGTTCTGTAGGCCCAAAGCAGGCATTTTTTCCTGACTTTAAAATGTGAAAAATGTATGGGAAATCAGGAAATTTTAAAGTACAGTAGACTAATTTGCTCGAACTTGCGAAAATTTGGCGGTGAAGCCGTGGTATTACATACTTTTAAAATACAATAAAAATGTTATTATGATGTTGTTATTTTCATACATTTGATATTTAATTATTCATACTGTGTATGTCCTTTTGATGTGCAATAAAGTGAATTCTATTCTGTATTAAGTATTTTCATCATTGATTCCTCTGGAAATAGTCAGAGAACTTGAAGGGGAAGACTTGTGGATTATAAGAGGACGAATCCAACCCCGCCACATCCAAGCCAAGAAATACTATGTGTACATTGCAATAGATCGGGCAGAAAATGGTCGTCGAGCATTAGCTCATTATTACTGTACATGCAATATCGGCAAAAGGACCATTGGATGCTGCTCTCATACCATGACCATAGTCTGGTACATGGGTTATGCTAGACATGACCCATACCTCACACCACCTGCAATAGGATTAGATGATGTATATGTTAGATTAGGACAAATATAAAAGAATTAATACAATTGAGTGTTGTTTTATTTTGCTCTTTTTTACCTAAATGAAAGGTAGGTACTGAATCTAAATGAGGCGCTGTTGGTATTGTTGCTTGTTTTTTCATATTTAATATATTTGTCCAATTGTATTAAAATAACACATCTTAATAACATTTTATTTCACATTGTATTTTAAAAGCATGTAACAACATAACCATGGCCATGTAGGACTGCGGTACCACCTCCACAACCCAGGACTGTCTCAAGAGACAGAATGCCGACTCTGCTTGGAAGGCGACGAAAACTTCCACACATATTCTTTGTGAATGTCCTGCTCTGATCTGGCTTAGAAGAAGAACGTTTATCAGAGAGTTCTTGAGCCCTGCCCAAGTCCGGTCTTCATCAACTAAAGACCTTCTTGCCTTCATTCGGAAGGACGATAGTCTGCTCCGCTAGTGGGGTACGTACACAATAGGCCTAACTTGGCCGCAGTGTTCACCATATGGGTTGCCCCCTCGTTCCTTATCTTATATATTAATAGACAAACAAAAAGTTTGTACACGCTAAGGCTTTTTTGTTCGTGAACCGATTTCGTTTAAATTTTCAGAAAATGTTCTTTTAATGGCATAATTTTGTAATAAGGAATTTCAACGAAATCGATTCACGAATAAAAAAATTATAGCGATTTTAATTTTTCGGATTTTAAAAAGCCGTTGGAAAATTTGAATTTTTTGTGAGCATCAACGTAGAGCTGAGTAGCCTACGATTGACACAAATGCCGATTCAGTGAAGCGAATGAGAAACAGAGAAAAACAAGCGTTTGTGTGGATTTTTGGCGGCATAACTGACATAAAAAAACTCGGTCACTTTGTGCGTGCATTTTTTTATACTCTTTTGTGTATAGTATTTGAATTGTATTGTGTAAGGGGCTACCGTTCGTTTTTTGGCGAATGCCTTTAGAAATTTTAATTGATTCATTGCACCTTTAGAAATTTTGACTGATTCTTTTAAATGTGCTTTGAATGTTATTCCGGTTAATTTTGATTCGTTTTCGTGTGGTTCTTTTAATATGAGTTGTCATTTTTGTCGTGCCAAACATTTTCTGACTGAAGTAACTTTACGTAATACTGAGGCATTTTCTTTGTGTTGTCATAAAGGCAAAGGTAATCTACCTCCACTTTCTCAAAATTACTTTTTCAATAATTTTTTTGAAGGATTAACTTCGAATGAAAGTGGTATTAAAAGTCGTTCTAAAATTTTTTTTGCAAATATTCGTTCGTATAATGCTGCCTTTGCAATGATTAGCTCTGAGTGTAATTTGTCAAATGACACTGTAAATGGCATTTATCATTTTACCACATAGCCAAGCAAGACGTCATGGATGCGATTAAAAAAATCCTGGGAAATTTTAGATGCTCTGGAGCGACAATGGAAATGTTTCATAGTAATTAAAAATTCGCCATTGCGAATAATTTTTTTTTTTAAATAAAAATATTTAAATTGAATTTAAATTCGAACAAATCGAGAATTTTATATATTTATTGGTTTTGTGACCGAATTTCGGTAACGGGGATCCCAACTAGTAATAATAATAACAACATAACCATAGGGCGCACAGGTTTGGTTTCATAGTAAAAAATAGTGGGAATTTTGTGATCTATCCGAATATTACGCTTTTTTTTCTGGCCGGCACTTTCAGAATTGGCCCAAAAATGTATGGAACGTGAATGATGTCCTTTTAAAGTACAGTAGACTAATTTGCTCGAACTTGCGAAATTTTGGCGGTGAAGCCGGGGTATTACTCTATTAAAAGCCATGGAAAATCTAAAGCAAACAGACTCACCAAATCCCTGCAAACTTCGGTTTAGGTGTTCTGTAAGGCAAACTAAAAGATCATAAGTGGAACTTTTATGTCGCGAGCAGTACTGTTTGTCGTTTATAAGTACAATGAATTGAATTGTATGACTTATTCAGGACACAATTGACTATTTTATCAAGTTCTGGATAAGAATCTCTCATTTGTAATTTCGCTTAACTGCACCAATCAAAGAAGGATTTTTAGGACCCTCCTATTACCGAATTGGAGGAAAATCGATATTTTCTTCCACACCTCAATTGAACATAAATTGATCGAAGAGGCATCACTAAACGCTCTTTTGAAAGGTGACGGTTCGAATGTTACTTTGAGAGTGATATGTAGTAAAGTGATTGCAATTTATTTTTCTTTTGAAAATGGAAATGCTAATTTGCTAACGAAAATTTACGGTATTTTTGCAATTTTTACTGTGAACGATGAAAACGCTTCATCAAAATTTGCTTCACGGGCGGCCGAACTTCACAACTTCAAATTGGTGTACATTTTAACATAATGAACTATCAGGATAAATCAAAGACCGGTTCTACACATTCAACTTTGCATTCCACTTTTTGACGTTCAAATTTTTTTTCTCTTTCACTCCAATGCAAAGTTTGAAACAGACTAGAGTTGAAAGGAAAATGGAAAGCAGCTCAGAATGGAATGGAAATTTGGGTTCAACTTTTGTGTTTTCGTTAAACATTTTTAAGAGTGTGCGAATAGGTATGAATATGAGTGTACACGGATGGCAATGACAGCCGAGCCATTCGATTTTCTTCTTGAAAAGTTGAAAATGTGTAGACACGATCGACCGAATTGAACGTCAAAAAGTGGAATGCAAAATTGAATGTGTAGAACCGGTCAAACCTCAGTGCGTTCGACAGAACATGGAACGTAAAAGTTCGCTCAAAAGAGTATTCAACTGGAATAATGAAATGTCATTCCAGTGACCTTTTTCATTTCTAAATTCTGACGAAAAAGTAACAACAATTTCAAGCACGGACTGAACATGCCAGCGGATTGAACTGAACTTTATTGAACTGAGGTCGGTGAAGCTATGTCATTACTCGCTTTCGTTTTGATAGTAGATATTAATGCGAAAGATGAGTAACGCTCTGCTCGAAGTTCTTACAAAAAGTTAATCCTTCTAAAACGCTTTTCAGGAAGCATTAAAAGGAATGCTTCGCTCTGATGACATGCATTGTTAAAAAATATATATAACCGAGAAATGGGAACGGAAGTAAGCTTAGGTATGTAAGCTTTTTAAGCCGGGCTCAAAGATGGTTATTTACACTGACCAAATTGATTGTTTTGTAGGTTAATGGAAGAGAACCTTGTGCTTCTGAATAAAAATGCGAAACAAGCATTCTTGACTGATTGTTTCGCATAAGATAAGAACGTTTTTCCTTTGTTCTAGAGATAATGTAATCAAAATATAAAAATGTGGACGATGACTTCCAATGACGTGAACAAATGACAATCATAAATAAAACTAATATTTCTGTCGTTACGAGCAGCGTGTTCCCTCTCGGGGCATAAAATTAAAGTAATAAACCCTTTCCCATCCCCGAAATTCATCTGGCATGTATCCTTGGATGTCCCACCTTTATCCTTTGTCCCATAACTTGACGTAATGATCTTCGGGCATGTTTACAGCCCGCTCTCTGCTAACGGTTAGTAAATTTTTGTCCTTAATTAGTCCGAAATTAGAGACCACCAGAGCAACATGAACCCTTTAAGCCCTGAAACATGGCCGACGCGCGGGGCTCATTTTCATTGACAACGCAGCGCGGCGGTGGGCCATAAAAATTCCTCCTTCTTTTGTCTCTATTCTCGTCCCTTTTGAAGGATGAATCAAATTCTGCTCAGCCGCTGGGCATACCCAGAATTTTATCAAGGCAACCAGATCGCGAAGTGGCCCGCGGCACAGTGCCATTATTCCCGGGAATTGTCCTTTCGTAGCGTTAATCGTTAAGGAGAGGGGTTGCCTGCGTTACGGACCCTTTTTTTTACCTAATTAAAGGCTGAAGAAACGCGTCAGAAACCGCTGATACCGTAACGGGCTGGGGCCGAAAGGACTATCCGGGCTCCTGAAGGAGCTGAAGATGGCGGGAGAGAGCACCGAAAAAGGATGTCTTGGAAATGGTGAAAAGGGTTCCAGGAGCTGAACATAAATTAAATCCTTCGGTGCCTATCCTGCTGCTGGAATTAATTAAATTTGTCCTCCCTTCAATGAGCTCCTTTCATCCCCCCTCCCCTCCGAATGCGCCTTGAGACGGGCCAAATGAACTTTTCACGGAGGTCCATTAATTTCCTCCTTCGGCTTTTAATTATCCTTTTTCGAAGTTTTATCCTAGTCGAAGGACGGCAGCCATAAATATCTGCAGGCTCGTTGCCGGGATGCCCCCGGCGATGTCCTGGCGGTGGTCAATCTCGCAGAACGGTAAACATTTCTCGTTATCGTCCAACTGTAAAAGTTATCGGCCGAACACAGTTCTCTCGCCACTACCAGCAAATGCCCGGGCCTGGAACGGCCGGAATGCAAAATATCCGCCATCACGTCATTTGCGGAGCGCAATTTCAGTTAATTCCGACCAATGTGGGCCCCGGCCGGGGGCTCGCATGACCCCCGCGCGCCTTATCAGCCAATTAACGGGTATCAAGAGTTCGTCACTCGGCCTAATGTCGGCCATTGAGGTCCTGGCCGGCCGCCTTATCTGCGTAACTGGCTGCAATTAATTTCGACACAAAACATCTCCAAGCACGGCATCTGCCAGGACTCAGGAATTTCAAAAATTGTGAAGTGTGCCGTCAAAAGCATTTCCCGCTCCGCGATGGCCGCCCGGCCGCGAGTCGCTGGTATTCAAATGAGCGCCCGGAGGAGTGGGCTCGGTCCTGGCGGCCGTGCCACGGCGCGGTTAATTACCTCGCGGCCAGTCCTTTCAGTTTTCCATTTCCAAGGCGTGTGCCGCCCGGGATTTCGGCCACTCTAGGTGATAAGGTCACTGGGTTGATGGGTCTTAAGGGCCCCGCATTGCTCCCATTCCTGGAGCTAGTCAGGAGTTAACGTTACGAGCCAATCGCCCTGGAATGCCGGCGACTGAATTTCCCCACCGATAGTCGTCGGGCCACGCCGTGCGGAATCACCTGTTCCTGTGCGACTGTACACCGCGGCCCCTGCACACAGCCACCACCGGAGCCCCGGACCTACTTTAGTGGCGGATGATTGCGTTATCACCGGCCGCTGCTGCCTTCCGATTGTATGTAAAAGCGGTCCGCGCTTATCTTAATTGCTGCTCCGCAGAGTGCCGAAGATGTTGCCGGTGTCTCATAACTAGGCCGGGCTGCCTTTGCCGTTCGCCGATACCTCCCGGTGCTACCTGGGTGGCAATTAAGTCTCAAAGTAGTCCGTAGATTGGTTTATGGGTCCTTGTTCATCTCGTAATGGACTGCACACCGCGCGGCCACTGATACTGCGCGCCTGGAATGGGCACGTTTTCCGCTCCATCTCGGCCGCTCCGTTGCCAGAGATAACCGCCGCGGCCGCGGGGTGACTGTCTTTAAAATTCCTCCTCCTTGCAAAATCTGTGGGAATTTTTAATTAAGGGAAATTTTTAATTTGTCCGAATGCGATTCCTGATAATGGTTTGCTGTTTCTCAAGGGCGCGTCCCGAGTGCAGAGGCAGAAGGGCGCTGCTTTCCGCTTTAAGTAAAGAAATGTGTAGAAGTCGAAGTATTTTGATAAAACGTTTCTGCGGCTCGAATACTACACGGAAATTAATTAAAATCGACTTAACATACCCAGGACCAAGCTGGACACAAACGGAACATGAGAGCTGTTTATAGGAGGTGTGATTGGTATTTTGGAGGATTGCAAATATGCTCTTAAAAGATACTTAAGCCATGCCGAATTGCAAGAGAAGCAAAAAAAAAGAAACCTTCTCTAAGTGCTGGCAGCACAAGCCACTCACCCTTCGAATTGTAGCTCGTTCGAGTATAAGATTTTCACGCATAGATCCAAAACTGCGGCCAGATGTATGTATGACCGTGAGACACTCTGTATAAATACGTCTGGCTGAAAACGAATACGGACATTAAAAAGATCTTGCGATACCTGCTAGAGATTCAGGATTAGCCACCACAATAGGAGATCTCCGACGAACATCGGTGTACCCGCTGTATAACATCCTAGTTGGAAATGGAGTGCTCCAAAAGCCATCTTTTAGCACTGCTTAAAAAGCTTACATACAGCGCTACCGTTCCCATATCACTTCTATATACTTTTAACAATATATTTCATTGCAGGGTAGCCTACCTTTTTATGCTCCTTCAGAAGCGTTTTAGGAGCATTATAAAAAAGCTTTTTAAAAAAGAAATATTCATTGACGCCTGTTGATATGTAATCCAGTACCGAAAAGCTTTTATCTTGTCCATCTTTTGCAATTGCCTTTTCTTTCCAAGCGTGAGCATGTTTTACAAAACAGCCCCCCAGGGGCGGCGCTTTCATAGGTGCGCGATTGGTGCACTTGCACCGGGCGCAATTTCAGAAACTATGATTTAAAAAAATTCAAAAATTTGGAACAATAAAAAATAAAATACGCAAGAAATAACACAAATTTACTCTGTTTCTGACCCTGTAGACCCTTCGAGATTTGAGAAATTCGGGAAAAAGTCTCATTTATTTGGAGCACTTTTAGAAAATTCTGTAAAAAGCACCATATTCCCTCACATAAAGGAAAAATTGTTCCGATGGCTTCTGTATTGTTTATTGCTACCATGTTCGATATAAATTTGAGGGCGCTCTTGCTGCACTTTTAAATCCTGTTTCAAGAATTGTTGAAAGATGTAATTGAACGAAATGAGAATAACAAAACTCCTTGTGGCGAGAACTCTTTAATTGCTCTTTTTTATTTGTTCCTTTATACCCCGGCTTCACCGGTCTCAGTTCAATAAAATTCAATTCAGCCCATATAAGTGGCTTCACCAGCTGGCATTATCATTTCATGCTTGAAACTATTGTTGTTTTTTCTCTAGAAATGCAAAAGATCACTGGAATGATATTCCATTACTACAGTTGGTTACTCTCTTTTGAGCGAGCTTTTACGTTCAATCTCAATTTCATGTTCTGTTGCGCGATCTCAAGCTTTATTATTCCGGAGTGCAGTTTAATATGTGATAATGTATGGGAACTTAGGGAAAAATTGAAATTCAGTACACCAATTTTATCGAATTTTCGCGGTTCTGCCGGTGAAACTGGTGTAATACTGTCTAACAATCTGTCGATCGTCTGTAATCTGTCCATTTCCTTCGAAAATTCGATGAAAAACCGCATGAGTTTTCACAAAAGCCCACTTTTCCAACAAACTTTTCGTTAGAATGCTTGAGTTTGTTGTTCTTGCCTTTAATTATTAATTCCCCCTTCCACCCCTCCACCCCTTCCACGCCACCCCTATTCTTTTTTTCCTATCAAAAGGTAGACAAAAAACAGCAACAACTATACAGCTGTCAAAAAGTTGATTCAAAAATTCTGTGAAAGCTCATGGGGCGCAATATGGTATAGTGCACCAGGCGCAAAAACTTCAAGTTGCAGTCCCCCAACTAAATACTAACCACGTCGAAAGCTGCTTGCCCTCCATATCGAACGAAGCTCGGCCTATTGAGTATGCTAAATTCGCCCCTTATGGTCCCCAAGATCACCCGCTTTCTTCGTTCTATAAAATTTATGAAAACTCCAGTAATGCTCCTTTGGGATCATATTTAACAGCGTTCAAAATAAGCTCCCCAGAGCAGGTGTGGCAGGACAGAAGTCGTTTCAAGTCATCTGTTTCGAATTTTCCATTGAATTTTTCCATTTAAAATTTGTGCTAAATAACTTGAAACGACTTCCGCCCCAGCGCTCCCAATTTTTCCCACTGTGGTAGCTATGGCGGTATGGGGCCACCTATTTCACAATATTGCGCAATTAAGCTTTTGGTTTGTGTTGAAGCTTTTGCTTTTGCTGAAGAGTTTGGGGTGAAGCTTTTGCGGGGTGTGTCTTGGGTTGAAGGGATGTGCCATCTGTGTGAAGCTAGTGTTGAACTTCGCTGTAGTGTATCTTGGGTAGGCTCTCATTCTGGAGGTGTCTTGAGTGGGAATCCTTAGTTTTGGGGGATGGATGGGCTTTTTCAATAATGCAGGTTGCGTGCGCAATTGACTTTTTCAGCTACACACTCTCAATTGCTGAATAAGTCAATTGCGCTCGCAACCTGCATTATTGAAAAGGCCCGATCTTATAGCGGAATTTGATTCCAAGTTCCAATTCTTGATGGGGTGTGGATGTGGGCTAAGTTTTCATCAAAAATCCTCTACGAGCTACGGTTCTCGAGATACGTTGATAATAATAGTGGATGTGTGGATGCTATGGCCAACAATGTGATACCGGGACATAAGATTAAACTATTGCTGATTACTGTCGTCACCTGGAACTGCGCAGCCTCTTGTTGGCCTTGGCTTCCTCCAGCCATGGAGGCGAATTCCATGATTCTCGATCTCTGGCCCGACTTTTCCAGTTTCTTATATCCAATCAAGTCATCCTCGATCTCATCTATTTTGCTTTTCTTAGGCCGACATGGTCTCCGTTTTCCTGGCGGTACTTTTCCCAGCAACATCTTCGAGATCGGCATGCTCGAAACGATGTCCACTGAAGAACTGAGCAAGACATAACTCGTTTCCCACAATCGCTTGCAAACCATCTCTCCAGGTTTGGGATAAGCCTGTGGGTCCACCGACCCTTAACAGATTCCTCCGACCACGGACTCGTAGTACGTTATCTCCCACCGCACTGTGTTTGACTAGACTCTAACACAATTCTGGGTCATAAAGCACATGTCTTCTCTCGCCAATACGTTACTGACGCCATTCCCGCTATCATGAACGCCGCATCGTTGGGCGTAGTTCATTATGATCAGCACGCCCGAATACCTCTTGATCTGTATGCGGTCCTTTATTTTGTGCCGTTACCCATCCTCTTCAATGCTGCTGCTTACATTAGGGCTGCTTATACAACTGAGATAACCACTCTCGCCATCGGAACTTGACTAGACTAGTTTCTCAAACCACCGAGTCGGATCGTGTGTAGCCAATGTCTCACAGGAAGCATCAAGCGCCTACTTCAATAAGCATTTCGCAACGATGCACGATCGAAATCGACTGCAGCTTCTCCAAATTTCGCTCGTTCACGATTGTCACCATTCCGCCAAATAATCGTAACCCTTGACCATTTCTTTCCAAAACCACCGAAGTGAAATGGAAAAATCTTAGCTGATAAGAAACGATCGAGAAAAAAAGCGGAGATTCATGCTTTAGCAGCTCCTAGTCCGACTGTCAGATTGATTTAGTAAAGCCGAGAGTTGTTCGCTGTGGGAAAAATACTCGGAACTGGAAAACGTCGCTTCGGGCTCTGTTGTCAATAAATCACAACAGGCCCGAACAAGGCAGGCCCGGCTTTGATTGACGAATGTGGAATGCGGCATTCCGCGGTTGGCGATGCCCGGCGATCGATCGGGCTACCATGGACACTGGACGCTGGACACAGGCAGCCACACTCTGTGATTAGCACGAAATCGAACGATCGAATGTTTTCTTCATAAACGATCGGACCGAACCTAATGCGAGCAAACACCGGTAGCTAATGGGAATGCCGATCACTTCCAGAGTATCCCGCCGTCTAATTAATATTTTGCGGCCGGGAGTTGTTTTTTTATGAGTGCTGCTGCTGGGTTGTTGTTGTCCACAGAGGGCACAGCAGCGGCTTCGTTAATTGAATCATACGCACGCGGCTACCGGGAACGAACCGGTTTCCAGGTGATCACCCTCCATTGCTTCATTGCGCGGCCTCCTGATGAACATGTTGCTGCGGGGCTCCGCTGGCTGCATGCATATCCATCAAAGCCGGTCTCCGCCAATGGAGGCCCTGCATGTGGCGGCCGAAGCCTCTTTTTGCTAGGCGATCGACCAATGTACGCGATCGGCCCGATTGACTATTTTCCAGGCATTCGGAGCGGCAGCAGGACACAAGTTCGGTGGCGGAATGCCAGCGCTCTCGCGCAAACATGAGATCAGCAAACATCGGAGCGCGCTATTAACGTTCACGCATGCGGGTAAAAACGACTTAAAAGCGGCCGCCGACAACAAATCAAAAACTGCGATCCGCGGCCGCGATCTACAGAAGATCGGTGAGAAAAAGTCAAGACGCAGCGCGACTGCGATCGCGATAACCACCAGAGACTAGATCCCCAGCTCGCCGGTTACCTGGCGTGCCATTGAAGTGGATTCTGCGAAGATGCGATCCCGATCTGGCGTAGCACGGCCAACAAAATGGAGCTGCGGCGATCAGGAATTCCAAATGGAAGTCTATGAGGCCCGCTAAGATTGCCTGATTAATTTATCCTTTTTTATCCTTAACGCGAAAATGGCTAAGTACAAGCCCTTTTGGCCAGTTGCTGAGTACGGCCGATTCTCACCGTTTTTCGTGTACACCCATTGCGGGGGAATGTTTCACTTCGTCGTCCACAAAAGCCAGGGAATTTCGGGAATCCGCGGATTTGTTTCTCACGGTCTTGAGCCGCGCCAGATTTAAGGCCGGCCGCGAGCACCCTTCCGAGTATTGTGTGCAAACGAGTTTCGGGGATCGTGGAACGAATCCTCGGACGTTCCTACGTATCGATTTGGGACCATTTTGATTTGATTTGATCCGAGTATATGACAAATGTGAGAATTTCGTCAAAGAGGTGAAATTGGAATTGGGATTCCCGAAAATCAAGCGCAAATAACGGAGCGACTTTGAAGTCCAGTCGTCATACTTCCCTTCATTATTTACATATCGAGGAGCAGCACGTGTCCATCTCGAAAGTCACCGCGCCTCACCCCTTCTGACGGCCTTTATTCATTTATTATTGTCCTGTGCCCTTCAACGGGTTGCCTGTCCCCCGGCAGGACTTTAATAAAACCCGAAACAGCACCATAAAAGGATTTCTAAGGACCTTTTCTCCCCCTGCCGCCGTGCGACCCTCTGTCACATTTCGGAGATGAGCTCATCCTTGTGGACTTTTTAATAAAATGACAGACGGCACATCAAATGGGTCACAGCGCTGCGGGGGAGGCACTTTCTGGTCACGTCCCAAATGCACGTACACAAACACGAAATTGTTCGGCTGCGGGGGCGACTACCGCTCACTTTGCGCTGGCTTTAAAGTTTTGCACCTGTTTAAGTTCTGCTCCGATGTTGGAGCCGTCCCAAAATATGCGTTGCCGGAGGTTTTGTGACTTTATCATTTTCTTGTTGCACTCTCGTGAATGCTGAGATGATTCTGCAGGGCGGGAGTTCCTGGGAGGTAGAGGATTTGCTGTTAAGGAATTTTATTTTGAATCTACGAAAGCGGAGGAGAAATTTGGTTCATAAACTTCACCCCAAAAATAGCTGCAAGCTGCAAGTTACTTATGTGCATGAGGATTGCGATGGAAGACTCTCGTCGCTTTTTGGCATCAATATTAACGAATTAATAACGACACAAGGATCCTGTCGATCAATGACCTTGTGGGTCTACGAAATAAGCCAAGGTATACCCAAAAATGAAGCCTGACAGTTTCTCAATTTCCTATATAACGGGTGCGCCATCTAGACCTTCGGTATTTCAACATTGAATAACTCTGACATTTTTTAGCCGATTTTGGCAGATGAGCAAGATTTATTTAGGATACTCTCTACCATTTATTTTAAATCAGTTTTTGAACACCATCCATCCATCCAATGGCGCTACAGCCCAAATCGAGCCTTGGCCTCCTCTAGGGCATTTCTCCAAGTCTGACGGTTCCTTGCAGCAGTTCTCCAGTTCCGAATGTTCAGCATTGTCTCTGCGTCAGCCGTCACAGAGTCCATCCATCTTCTCCTGGGTCTACCTACTGGTCTGTTTCCTGGAATTTCGGCCACCATAAGCCGTTTTGGGATACGGTTATCATTCATCCTGATTACGTGGCCGGCTAGTCTTAGTCTGTTGATTTTTATAAACGTTGAGAGTTCTGGGTCGTCAAAAATTTCATACAGCTCGTTGTTGTATCTCCTTCGCCATATCCCATCCTCTCTCGTTGGGCCTATTATGCATCTGAGCACCTTCCTCTCAAACCTGTTGACTTGTTCCTCTATCTCCTGGGTCATAGTCCAAGTCTCGCTGCCATAGCACAGTACTGGTCGTATTACTGTTTTGTAGAGTGAGAGTTTCGTTTTTCTGTGCACAAATCTTGAGTGCAATATTTGTTTTTGGGCATAAAAAGCTCTATTAGCCAGTAGTATTCGTCTAGTTACTTCTTCCTTTTCATCGTTTCTTTTTGTAATTGTAGACCCAAGGTAGACTGTTTTATCGACTACTTCTAGATTATGTTCGTCGATAGTTATATTTCTTCCCATTCTAAATCTTCCATCTCTGGATTGTTGCATCACCTTCGTTTTTTCTTCGTTAATCTTCAGCCCTATGTCCTTGGCCGCCTCTTTTAATTCGACATAGACTTCTTTTGCTGCCAAGAAGGACCTTCCCACGATGTTCACGTCATCCGCATATCCAAGTAATTGTACAGACTGCGTTGCTATGGACGCATTTCTCCGTACTGATGTTTTTCTTATCACCCATTCTAGGGCCAGGTTGAAAAGCATGGGGGCTAGTCCATCTCCTTGTCTAAGACCTTGTCGCACTTCGAACTCTTCTGTTATTGCATTTTGAATCCTTACTTTCGCCAGGGAGCTATTCGTTGCGCATTTTATCAGTCGTACCAGCTTGGAGGGGACTCCTAATTCCAATAGGATCCTGTACAGCCTCTCTCTGTTTATCGAGTCATATGCCTGTTGAAAGTCGACAAATATCTGGTATATATCTATATTCCTTTCCCAGGTTTTCTCCAGAATTTGTTTTAAGGTCAGCAGTTGGTCCGATGTTGACCTGTTTGTCCTAAAACCAGCTTGATATTCTCCTATAAGGCCTTCCGCTATAGGTTCTAGTTTTTGTTTCACAAGGATTGTGAAGGTTTTGTAGCTGGAGCTGAGGAGTGAGATGCCTCTGTAGTTTTTACAGGTTAATTTATCTCCTTTCTTGTAGATTGGACATATAATCGCTTTCTTCCAGGTTCCAGTCATCTGGTATAACTTCTTCCTCCCAGACGTTACATATGAGTTCGTGTAAAGCCGGCTCTACACGATGCGGTGAACACCTTCCAACGTTGGACGCTTGATGGTAGGACGCATCGTGTGGCCGATACTCGAGCTACGAGTGTCCAATGTCAACCGTCCAACGTTCGCGTTTGGACACGTTCGGGCTGTTGTCGGTATTTGGGACAAGTCAAACACTTTTTCCCACTCGGCCCCACAGTTGGAAGACATTTGGCACACTGATACACGATTCGGTCATCAGTTCATTCTGTGATTTGGGTTTTGACAGGTATGTATGTTTATTATTATGTATGTATGTGTATTATTATTAGTTAATTATTTATTTATATTATTAATAATTATTATTAAAGAAATTATTATTAATAATTATCATTGACAATTCAATTTAAAAAATGACATGACTTGGCGAACGTTTGAATCAATTGCATTGGATCAAACGCTCGCTCCACCGTGTAGCAGGACATTTGCCATACTAATCGTCGAGTCCATTTGACTCAATCATTCGAGCCAACATTAGAATCAAGCGTTCACCGCATCGTGTAGAGCCGGCTTAAGTTCCTTAAGAGTTGCGGCCCTCCTTCCTTTAGTAGCTCAGCTGCGATTCCATCGATGCCTGGGGATTTGCTGCTTTTTTGCCTTTTCACAGCTTCCCGTACCTCATCCAGTGTTGGTGGTTCTATTGGGATACTATCTTGAGGTATTACCATTGCTTCCGCCTGTGAGTCTTCGTTTATTCTTTGGGTTGGATTCAATAAGTTTTGAAAATATTGTCTCCATCTTTCCTTTATCCTATCCGGGTCTGCTAATAGGTTCCCATCCATGTCTCTACAAATATCCGTTCTTGGCTGAAACTTATTACTGATCTAGCGTGTTCCTTTGTAGGCTTGCCTAGTTCTACCTTCGCTGAAGTCTTCCTGTATCTGTAGGATCCTCCTGTTTAGATACTCTCTCTTTTTCATTCTGCACAGCTTTCTGCAGTTCTTCTTTTTAGCTTAAAGACTTCCATCCTTGCTCTTGTGGGCCTTGCGATGTACTCCCGGTGGCTCTGGTTTCGTTCTTCTATTGCAGCTCTGCAATCCCGATCAAACCAGTCAATTCTAGTCTGTCTGGGGGCCCAGCCTAGGGCGTCTTCAGCTGCCTCCTTTACGCTGTTTTTCAGCTTTTCACATTTGTTGTTAATGTCAGGCTCTTCTCCCACTCCTTCTCTCAGGTTTTGTACGATAGTATTCTGATAGGCCTCTCTTCTTTCTTCAAGTTTCAGCTTGTCTATATCGTACCTTAGCTGTATTTGCCCTCTTTGAGTTTTGGTCGTTATCCGGGCTCTAAATTTCACTTTGACAAGATAGTGGTCCGAGCCACAGCACGCTCCCCTCATAGTTCTCACATCCAGTATACTCGTGGCCCCTCTTCTCTGAATTAGGACGTGGTCCATTTGATTATATGTAACCCTGTCTGGTGACTGCCACGTCATCTTATGAATATTTTTATGTGGGAACATTGTTGAACTTACTACCATTGAGTTCGAGCTAGCGAGATCGATCAATCTACTACCATTGTAGTTTTTGAACACAATAACGATTAAATAACCACCTCCATTCGATATACAAAGAGAGCCCTTTTTCGATAGTCCTGCGTAACATTGGCCAGCATTTCGGGCGCCTTGGCAGCTATTTCGGCTCGTATGTGAGCTTTGAATTCGACTTATTGGCATAAACTTTACTTTTCAATTAACCCCACAGAAGTTTGGTACCGTTAAATCCGGAAAGCGAGAAGGCCACTCCAAATCACCGTGTCTCGGGAACAGTCTTCACAATTGAACGATTGTTTTCAATGTGAAACGTTACAGTTTCAGTGCATTCTTTTGGCGTCTATTGACTCATAGCTAAAATGGTACTAAATGATGTTTCAGAATCGTTTACATTTATCCAAATCGACTAAAAAATGTCAGAGTTATTCAATGTTGAAATACCGAAGGTCTAGATGGCGCATCCTGTAGATAACTACTGCACGTCAGTTTTCGGCAAGGATAGAGTTGTCCGAGTTTAACAAGTCTTTGCATTGACTTCAGGAACCAAAAAGATGTGGACACAGAACACCGATTGATTAAAAATCAGTTGCGTTTTTATCAGGACAAAGGTTTCTTTTTGGTTGCAAATCGGTCGACTCGTGTGCGGAGAGCCTAACTTTCAAAGTTTTTACAGATTGCCAAGGGCTTCAGTAAACCATGCGGAGAAAGGAGCTACATATGTTCTAAGATAGTTAGATGGGTGCTAGCGATACATCGTAGACCTAGTACAAAGATGGTCCATATAGATGCTCTAAGTCACCATTCCTTAGTACACGAAAAAAATTTCCTTCACCAAATACATAAGGCACAACAAGAGGACGAATTCTGTTATTTGCTAATACCCGTTCTGAAATCGAGTTACAATGACTATCTCCTGCGAAACGATTTGCTCTACAGATTCGACGAAGGGAACCACATATTTGTGGTTCCAAAAAGGTTACAAAAAGATCTTCTTTTAAATCGAATAGACAAGTCAGGCGTTCTTCTGCATTCTTACTATCTTGACCATGTGGGTCCATCGGCATCAACTGCTAAAAATTTTACACGTCTGTTTGTTGTAATTGATGCTTTCAGCAAATTTAATTGACGCTTTCTAGCCAAAGACAAAAAGTTCTTAAAAGGATACAAATCTTAAGCGAAACCTTTGGAAGTCTGTCACGAGTCATTGATCGACGATTTCACTTTCGGCACATTCAGCACCTATTGATAAGGAGAAAACATCAATCATATCCTGGTTACCTAAGCGCAACGGTCAGATGGAACGGCTCAACCGACTCATTTTATCTGTTCTCGCAAAAAACGACAATTCAGTTAGGAATAAACATGTTGGTCATCTGCAACGCACTCTAAACTCCACCAAAAGCCGGGAGCGTGTTCCGACCAAAGTCTAGTAATAACAAGTCTTTCATCTTCATACAAAAATTTCCGACCGTTGATTGTGTGCGTGCATATACGAACATCACTGCTGAGCAAAACTCAACGCATACTTCGTGAACTCGGCGAGACAAAGCCAGATTCTCTCTTTACGATAAAGTATGAAGAACAGAAAAGGAAAGAAAATTGAATCAGTTTTTTTATTTCATAAATCAAAACAAACGAGCAAATATGCACCAATACATCCCCATATAAACTCATAAAATTTTCCGACTTATGGTTGTATTCCAGCGCGTATAAAAATGTTGCATTCTCTCTCTGATAGCCTGACATCGTCATTTGAAAAACTTGTGCATGCAGCTGTTCGCCTTTCACTCATTAACCATATGAAGATGAAAGACTTGTTAATTTCTAGACTTTGGTTCCGACCACAGCAGCGCCAGCCCAACAGTACGAAGAAGACTGGCTCGCTGCTGGTGGTCAAATTCTCATCACCCTACGAGCAGCAGGAATTCTTGCAGAAGAGGCGTCAACATGGTGCTCTTACGCTGAAGGAGCTCAATTTAGGTTTTGCCTCTGACAGCCAGACAGGGGCGGATCCACAGGGGTGGCGATGGGGGCGATCGCCCCCCCTAAAATAAAAATTTTAGCATTTACAGCCTCAACCTCTTTTTCATTTCACTCATATTTCTTAGACATATCCCGAAGTAGAAGCATTCAAACAGTATATTTTTAAATACATATTCACAAGTTCATTAACATATAAACACTACAAATAATAAATATCCTTAAAATTTTTTATTACTCAGATCGCCCCCCCTAAAAAACTTTTCTAGATCCGCCCTTGCAGCCAGATATATTTTAATGAAAGTCTGACGTCAAAAAACAACGACATATTCCATACGGCGAGAAAGCTGCTGAAGAAGAAATTGGTGACTGCAGTATTCACGCGTCGAGGCTTTGTCTACGTGCAGCTGGACAGAAATAAACAGCCACAAAAATTTGTTTCTGCTCTCGATCTTAATGAGATCATCGGGACAGCTACCAGTGCAGAATGAAAATTTTGGAGCAGCCTACCAACACCAAGGAGCATAAACAAGATCGATGTTTGTTTTTTTAAAGTCATTTTTTATTTTCTTCTATTTTTCATTTGCTTTTTCTTTTTTATTTTTAATTTCTAAGTCATTTTTTATTTTCTTCTATTTCTTATTTGCTTTTTGTCGTATATTTTTAATTTTTAAGCCATCTTCTATATTCTTATATTTTTTATTTGCTTTTCCTTTTTATATTTTTATGTCTTTCTTCTCTATATCTGTAATGAAGGAATATTATTGCACTGCCTGTCTCAAATTGCTAACTGACCACGTTTCTCATGGGTACATTTTGCTACCCCTTTCTGGTTCTGTTTCGTAGCTGGTTGTCTGCAGTATGAGCAAGATCAGAGCTCTGCTCAATATCTTCCATGGTAGAGCTCAGGGCTTGAACTTCTGTCACATTAATGCACGGAGTCTATGTAACAAAATAGACGAACTACAAGAAATTTTTCGGGGCTCTAATGTTCACGTCATTTTAGTATCTGAGGCCTCTTTGCGCGAACATGTTCCCTCTAAATTTGTATCACTAGAAGGCTACTATCTGTATCGTAATGACAGGAAAAACCGTGCTGGTGGTGGAGTAGCCATCTATGTAAAGAATACTCTTCGTTCTTTCAAAGTCAGAGAATCTATCACCAATGCCTTGGAGTATCTTAGCATTGAAATAAGTTGTGGGAACAGCAAGTGTCTGGCGACTGTGGTTTATTGTCCCCCAAGAATTTTCTCGATCAGTGAAGCGTGCGAGTTGGAAGTGTTCCTCTCAGAAATGACCCACAAGTATGAGAACATTGTAATCGGGGGAGATTTTAATGTAAATATTTTATTAAATAATTCCTTTTCCAAAAGCTTCCTAGATTTCTTTCATACATTTGACTTGAAGCCCGTAAATCACCTTCCGACATACTTCAACACTAACAATCCGTCTTTACTTGATCTCTTTTTTGTGTCGAATGTAGATAAAGTTTTATTTCACAATCAGATCAGCCCGCCTAGTTATCTTGATCACGACATTCTTTACCTCTCCCTGAATTTCGCAGTGAGGAATAATATACCAAAAATATTCTCCTACCGCGACTACAAGTCCATTAACATTCCATCGCTACTGCACGAATGTCCCTCACTGCCATGGGATCAACTATATGGGCTCTTCGATATTGACGATCAAGTAGAACATTTCAACTCACTATGTCACCACCTGCACGAGTCTTTTGCTCCAGTCAAGACAAAGTGCATTCCGTCTTCCTCTACATCACCTTGGTTTTCCGCTAAAATATTCCGACTTATATCCGAAAGAGATTTCTTGTTTAAAAAATACAAAATGAATAAAACTGAAGTGAATTTAAAATCTTACAGAAAAATTAGAAATTTAGTTACTTCCTCCATTCGCAAAGCAAAACAGCAGTATCTGTCATCTAAACTTAGTCCCAATATTCCTGCCAGGAAATTTTGGGCTAATATCAAGCGACTTGGCATTTACGGAGATGACTATGAAGCCCAGCCATCGCTTAATGCTAATGAGTTAAATAAATATTTCACTTCCGGATCCAACTTACATGGAGACCCTCATTGCCCAAGCCCAATTTTCTCGAATTCCGAAAGTTTTAGTTTTCGTAATGTGGATCAAGTGGAAGTCAAGAAAGCTTTTTACTCCATTAAATCCGAAGCAGTTGGTCCCGACAATATTCCACCCGTTTTCCTTAAGCTTATTTTTCCGTTCATTCTCCCCTATATCACGTACATTTTCAACACCTGTCTTACGAAATCACGTTTCCCGCTTCAGTGGAAAAAAGCGAAAGTTATCGCACTTCCGAAATGCAAATCCCCAAATATTCTCGCGGACTATCGTCCTATTAGCATCTTATGCTTCTTAGGCAAGGTGCTCGAAAAACTAATGACTTGGCAAATTGAGGGGCACTGTGAAATGCTGTCTTTATTGTCATGTACGCAGTCAGGCTTCCGCAAAAATTGCAGCTGCGAAACTGCATTACTGAAAGTGACCACTGATCTTCGAGCGGCTCTTGATTCGGGCGATATCGCCTTTCTAGTACTTCTTGACTTTAGTAAGGCTTTTGACAGTGTTTGTCATAAGCTTCTAGAAACAAAATTAATAACTCATATGCATTTTTCCTCCTTAGCTGCTTCCTTAATTCGAGACTACCTACACAATCGATCCCAAAAAGTTTGGTTACAAAACTCAATTTCCGATCCCTTGCCAACTACGTGTGGTGTTCCCCAAGGCTCTATACTAGGGCCATTGCTTTTTAGCATTTATATAAATGATCTCACCAGTGTCGTAACCAATTGCAAACTCCACATGTACGCAGACGATGTGCAAATTTATTTAAACAGTCCTCTTGGGCTTGTAGAGAATTGTGTGTATAACATTAACGCAGATCTAGAGCGTATTTATAAATGGTCTCTTTCAAACCACCTTCTCCTAAATGCCTCTAAATCCTGCTGTATCTCAATGTACAGGACGGAATTGGATACCTCATTTCTTCCAACAATCTCTCTCATGAACACTTGCTTACCCTACCAATCACGAGTTAAAAACCTCGGTGTCTATCTAAATTCTCAATTAACCTGCTGTGATCATACGGCTACTACGCTATCTAAAATCTATGGTAACTTGCGCCGCCTCTGGCTATATGCCTCTATTTTGCCTCTAGACACTCGTTCAAAGTTAATTAAAACGCTAATTTTACCACATTTCACTTATGCCAGCTTGGTTTTTCCGTCCCTTGATGCCTCTTGTCGCGATAAATTTCGTGTAGCTTTCAATTACTGCACTAGGTTTGTCTATAATCTTCGTCGGTTTGATCATATCAGCCCATATCAGCCATCATATCTTTACGAGTATCTTCAATTTGGGCGTACGCCTAGAAGAACACTGCTTATACTCCCTAGATTCTACCACTTGGTTGGGCAAAGATCTTTTTTTGTTCACTCGCTGCAATTGTGGAACAGCTTACCCTCAGACACACAGAGGTCGGGGTCATTGAATGTATTCAGGAAACGTGCTCTCAACTATCTCACCAATAATATTCCTTTAACTTAGCTTTCTTTACTCTCCCTTTTTTTCTCTTCTCTTACATCCACATTATTTTATTTTCTTCTTTTGTTTTAATTAATATATCAGTTAACTCTTAGTAATATGTTTTACATTTTTTTTCCATTGTAACTTGTAAGTGCATGCGTTTTAACGTTATAAGATCTTTATTATCTTGATGTACTTCACTAATAAATAAATAAATAAATAAAAAAATAAATAAAGTCGCCGATAGGCAAATAATGTTCTGTGTACTTTCTTGGCAACACGTTTAGTACATAAATTCCAGGTGTGTCTTTCTTGTAGTTCCTAGGGTGTTTGACCTCTTCATTTCGTTATTGAGTATGGGAGCTTAACGATTTACCCCTGACTTCTAAAAGCAGTCATAAGTCACAACGCAATCATAAGTGTTTGGTGATACTAAACCTGAAGGCGATTACGAAATGAAAAGTGACGAAGAAGTGAAGTAGAAATGAAGTAAACGTAACTTCTGTTAGTATTGACATAAAAACCAAAACAAGAATTTCATAAGATGTAAGCGCGAACTCCCAAACCTTGTGACTTATGACTGGTCAAAATTTTAGAATAGGGGATAAGTATCCTATTTTTCACTGTGTAGGTAGTTAGGTAGGTGAAGGGCTGCCTCCAGTGCCACCAGAGGCGCAATTAGCGCTTGCTGCACCGTTTTATTACCAAAACTCGCGGAGTGATTGTTTGGGGTCGGGTGTGATGGATGCTTAAAGCCATACTGTGGAATTTAGTAAGCGTAACTGTGATCTGATCTCTAGTCTGAAGATCTCTTTTAAGTCTTCCAAAACGTTACTGCCTAGAGTGCGCTACTTGGCTTTAGCTGAAGGCGGGCACTTACACAGGACCCCTCTATTTTACTATAGTAGTCATGTATAACGCAACCAGGATAATACGTTACCAACATAAATTGAAGTTCAACGTTCTGGTCGTTGGTGTAGTCCGCACCGCTTTTAAGCTTTCGAATGCTGGAACGATCTTGAGATGACTACGACATGACCTTCTGCTAGTACAAAGGGTGATTTTCAAGCTTAGTTTATCACACAAAAGAATAGAATGTCCTTTACGAAATCTCATAAATATGGCCAGAACTCGGAGAATTTCATCCCATGAAGTATAGCTCTAAACTGAGGAGCGCCAAGTCTCTTCATTGTCACCCAACTTTAAAATTAAATAAACGCGACCCTCTTTAAAGCCAAATAATTTAATTACTTCGAGCATATCGAATGGCAACCCTTGCCAGAAGCCCATTCGAGTGTGTCAGATCGTTTATTAGAAGTTGAAATAGGCCAAGATCATAACAACCCACTTGACAACCCCCGGTTGTTTACTTTTTTAATAAAACAGGTGCATCGCCTCGACCCCACGACGATATCCGACGCGCAGCCACCCTCAGCCCTCTCCAATATTTAATTTTGGCACTTGAGTGTAATGATCCGAGCTCTTATTGTTTGTAATCCTCACCCGAAAACAACCCTCAGTCGTTCCGATAACCACCACCATCCCCCAAGGACCAATCTGCCAGGGAAAGTCGGAAGTCATCAACCCCTGCGACTGATACCGCTCGCGCTTCTTCAACGGGGGAAGTCGCACGCCACGGGACTCGGACGGTGTTGCGAATTTAATAAATACGGATTCGCTCGGCACCAACACTGGTGAAGGGGAGAGGGTGGCATCCCCTCGATATTATTTGTCGAGTAAATTCATAGACAAATCGTTTAATTCGTCGTTTATTAGTTTTTCATCTCCTGAATTACTGCACCGTCAGGGTGGGGGTGCGCCCCCTTTATTAGTTCCGTATGGTCCATTGTCTGTGGTGGCCTTATTGCTTTTCATTGTTGTCATTCTGTAATATATGATCGTAGGAGACACGACGTCATCCCCCGGGCGATTTGATGTGCGTAATTGGACGCCTTGCATTTTTATGCTTAAATTAATATAGAAGTGGTTGAGCGACTTTAGTTGAAACTTTCGACAGGAGAGGACTCTCTGAGAAGTTATAATGAAGAAATTTAAAATTATTGATTTCATATTATGTAAGAAATAAAGTTTGTATCCCCTACGCTAAATCAACACACTAAGTGCTTTATACATCAACGAAGTTAATCCTTAATTTGATTATGAGCATCAACCTAGTTTATCCCGAATAAAATCCGAGATTGGAGGTATTCGAAATCTAGGTTTTCTCGAATTTTAAATCTGAGAGCTTTTTCCGCCAATTTACAACAGCAATGCTGCAGTTTAATATGTGACTTACGTTGGGCTTTGAAAGCTCTTACTTTATTTTGAAGCAAACGTTTACAATGTGGGAGTGATCTTTAATCAAAGAAAGGGCTTTACGAGGTGTGACAATTAAGTAATGAGACTGATTATATTGCCGCGATTGTGGTAACCCTGCGACCTTGAAATTCCCTTTCCCTTCTCTCCGCCTCCTTCCCCTCGCCATTGATATATTTGCCATCGCTCTAGCTTGTTTAGTTCGCCTGCGCTGTCGTGTTGAGTAAACGTGTGTTCGTGGTGCTCGTCACGAAAATGGAAAAACGAAATCAAGAACAACGCGTCGCGATAAAATTTTGCGTCAAATTGGGCGAAACAGCAATATAATCGCGGCAATATAATCAGTCTCATTACTTAATTGTCACACCTCGTATATTGAGATATAATTAACAGTGAAAGCGAGAGACCCATATACGAAAAAGAGAGCAAAAGACCCAAAATTCTAGTGATTTTCGAGAGTAAGAAAATAATTGCAAACCTGGAAATTGCATCACAGCGGCAGGTCGGCTTTTATCTACTCCTGAAGTCGTTGCCTTTCAATCCTTCTCTCAGCTTCTTCCAGCCCCAACATGTAGGACCTTCAACGTCCTTCTAATTTCGCCTTAAGGCCCCCATCCACTATCAGTTTTGCGTGTCGTGCATGAATGTCATGCAAGAAATTCATTTTCCCATCCATTATCATGCATACTGTCAATCATCACTTTTAAGGGAGAAGTAGCAGTGAAAAGTTACACACTCTACAGTGAGACATAAAGTTATAAGAAAATTAACAGAACAGAATCCACTGTCCCTCATGCTGTCGTTCCCTTAGCTCCGCCCACAAAGTATCAAAAAGTTTTGATTTTCGTCATGCATGCGGGACATTCCATCCTGCAAGCCCACTATCTTTCATGCATGACAATCAGCAATGAATGTCATGCATGCGGGATAGTGGATGGGGCCCTTTATATTCGCCGAATCTCACACAATAAAAGAATAGGTGCTCTGCATTCGCCCGGATATCTGGGCAAGTCAGCAGAGAACAGAATCATCGGGCTTGAAGTGATGGAGGTACTTCCTATGTCCTTCATGTCCACTCAACAACTGCGTGAAGTCGTAACACACTTATCCCCGCTCCCTAGTTCTCGACGATTGCTATAAGTCTGTGGGTCCAACCCTGACAGACTCGTCCGACTTCTGTTGCCATTCCGCCATTCCCATACGATCTGTTGCCGTACCTTATTTTTCTCCGCTCTAACATATTGTGGATCATAGAGACGAACGCGTGGAGGACGCTTAATCTGTATGAAGCCCTCCATTTCTGCTCTTAGCCTTCCTGTTCAACGCTGTTGTAAACATTAACGCTTCGTAAAGTAGGAGTGAACCAATCACTCTCGTTATCAGCGGACGACCACTCACTCTAGAGCCCCTGGCATTGGACAGTATTCTTTTCAGCGCTGAACAAATACAGGTCACCTACTTTCACCACTCCGCCGTCGTCTGATCCCAACTCCAGGATGTGAAAGGAGAAGGAGAAGGGTGGTCGACCTGCCGAATTGACCAGAATCGGGAAACCGAAGCTACTAGGCATGGATACTCGAGCTAACTATTTACGAAATAATGCTACTACATCCGAGGCAGCACTAGGGACCAAGCTTGTGAGAAGTGGGCTACTGGCCGAAAACCTAAATTAGTCACACTGAAAATAGAAACTCAATTCGCCACGTGGAATGTACGAACAGGACATCACGTCGATCAAAAGGAAGGCATAGCAATAGAATTATTGAAATGCAAAATATCAGTTTCTGCGGTATCGGAATTACGTCTTACCGGATCTAGGATATTGAGATATACGAAACGATCACGCTTTTCTATGCCGGTGGTGAGAAACGAGAGGCCAGTGTCGGGCTTATGGTTGATCGACGGGCTACTTCAACTGATATCCGAGCGTTTGGCAGTTATAACCATCGGTCGGACGATCAAGACCCATATCGTATCCGTTTATGCGCCAACCGGGACCAGCCCGGACGCGATACCTCTAACCAAATTTAAGGTCCGTTTAAATCTACCAGGCATCAAGCGTGCCAGACACCCGCCTCGCCAGACGCCGTTTATTTACATCATGTTATATCAAACGACAGACACTAGTTAAATTTTTGTTGAAAATGTTCAAACACTTCTCAGTGGAAGGTATCCAAGAAAACATATATGTACGGCTCCGATGCTTTATTCATACTTCCCGCCAGACACACAGACACGTACAGACATGAACCGCGCAGGCAACATATTTTTTCCGTGAGTACTGGTCGGGTACGGCCCGTGTCTGTCGGCAGATGTAAATACGTATAGAAGAAAATTATTATGTCTGGCGCTGCGCGTGTCTGTCACGCTCACTATCGTAGTTATGAACGGACCTTTAATCATACTCGAGTGAAACTTCAATGCACATTCAGGACCAGCCTCAAGCAATTTGATCGTTGGCAACAGCATCTTCCGCCATCCACTCAAACACCAACTCACCTGGCAAAATCCATCCGTCAACGACACGGCGATGTTTGACTACGTTTTGATCAACTTAGGATAGGGTCATTATCTTGAATCGACGAATCGGGTCATTATCTTGTGCGAGCGAAATTACAGATGCGATTACAAATAGCGCAGACCAGCGTAGTCGAGTCACGTTTTTATCTCCCATATCGCTTCGTCCGTGAATATCTCCATTTCGTCGATGCGCTCTCCCACTAAAGCGACTCAGATATCTTCGACGAACTCAACGGTGGCCGCTTCTCGCGGAAAGCGAAGCGTCAATATTTCATCACAGGAGAGGGCCTAGGACGGAGCCTTGGGAAGCCCCAGTCGTTGTCCTTTACTTCCTTAATCCCTCGTCTGACGCAAAGTCCAATCTACAAGGAGTTCTATCGCAACGCGCACTAGATACTACGGTGTATCAAGCTTCGACGATCTTTCCCCACACACGCTGTTCAAAGCATATTTCACGTTACGCGTTATCAATGCGTTATAGGAGTTGCATTAACATCCATTACTGCCCTTGCAAGGCTCGTCACCATATTGGCAGCGTCCGTCTTCCGGAGACTTAATTCCTTTCCTCTTCCAATCAGCGTTTGACCGCGATTGTTTGCCAATGTGCCCGTTTATCTGTATTTGTATGTTCTTAGTCCACAATCCATGCATTAAAACCACCGATCGTTATTTTGGGACTATGGCGACTGGAGTCTGCAGTCAGTTGTTCACCAATGTCACACATTCATCTATTGTGAAACTAGGCGCAGAGTAGCAGTTGTAGAAATACCCTTGCCCGCGCGAAACCGTCTTCCGAGTTACTCATCGTCGGCTCGTTTCCTTGATCCGCTCCCATACCTTGATCCTTACAGACTCTGGTTTTCTCCTATTGCTGATTAGCACCGCTTCAGTTTTATGCTCAGCAAGAGTCAAACCAGGCCAAGCCACGTTTTAATTTCCCAAATCGCTAGAAAGACTAGAATCTTCTCCATTCAGTATTTCCGAACAAGTACAACATCCAAGAGTTGAACCGTGTGCTTCATTGCCTTCTCCTCCAAGTCCTTCCAAACTCCTCTGAACCCAATATCCATCCAGCTCTATCCATGTTTCAGTATAAGCTTACCACCATGACCCGAACGAGACGACGAACTACTAGAAGAAAGGGCTAGACAGGCTGCTGACCTTCTTCAAACCGTCCATATCTACCTCCATTTAGGTATATGACATATAAAAAGTGCACGTTGCAAGTATGCCCTTATGAACACATCAGAGAAGGCAACTTTTTTTCAATGTATAAATTTTAAAAATTAAAAAAAAATGGTTAAAAAATTCTAAAAGAAAAAAAAATTTAAAAAACAGAAAAAACATACAAAAAAAAATATAAAAATTCTTTTGGACCACTCAAAATTACAAGTGCAAACCTTTTACCTTCTTTTGGACTGGGGCAGTAAGGAAGTTACTAGAGAATCGCCATCTACAAATCTGTGAGCAGAGACATCCAGGAACCCCCTAATCGTCGACATCTCCATAGTTCCGAAACAATCAACTCAGTGCTTGGTGAACATTAAAATCTGATATAGTAATGGAACAAGGCACGAACAGTGCTGAAGATCAGAATGAACGCGACGATGAAGAGTTCTTACTGCAAATGCAAGTGGAGACTGCCAGGAAACAGCTGAAAATCGATCGGGACGCATTCGTCAAGGAAATGGAGGCCAATCGCCGGGGGCTCGAACTGCTGGAGGAACTAGAAGTGGCCAAAATCAGGATTCAGTGTCTACGACGCACAATTGATGACTTTCGGAACTCGCTCAGAAAACAGGCGATCAGCCGTGAAGACGAGGACCCGGACTACTTGAACTACACCAATTACAAAATGATGGAGAAACTCACCAATGAGCTGGAGCACGCAACTAAGCGGAAGGCTTGCATGGAAAGTGAGTTGAAGAAGATTAAAAGGAAGTGAGAGATTTGACGCACAGTCAAGGAGTGGTCGCGGACATCATCCCCGCCGATTAGGACGAGATCATAACCAGCTTTCAAGCTCATACCCATATGCACAGTGCACAAGATTCGATTTTTAGGTCTCTTAATACATTTTGTTTAGGTTACTTTGTACAGAAAGCGTCGTTCAGCTGCAAAGAAAACAATCTTAGAGTCGTTCTCTAATGTCTTCCTTCTAAATTAGAAAGTGTAAATCTGTAAAGTCATTGGAAATATAAATTCATTTTATCTAGATAACTTCTACGGTATGAACACCTACTATGTTATATTAGTATTGCCACTCTAATGGCGTCGAGTTTATCTTGAATAGCCACAAACACAAAAATAGTCGAATGGTGTTAGATCACAAGTCCGATGGTTAAGTGCCGTCTGTCTGTACCCGCTTTGGGTTTGTCCAATAACCGGTGATGAGTCCAATGTTCGAAATCGTCTAGACAAGGCGTTCGCACGAGCGAAAAGGCGTTCGCCCCAGCTCAAATTCTTGACCCAGGAACCAAATAAGCTTAATTGAAATACCCAACTCCATAAGGGCATGGCGGTAATGCAAGACTGGTTTAGGTTTTGTCCCATGGGACTACCTTGTCCATTTTAAGTTCATCCGTATAAAGGGTATAGTTCTGCTTGAAAGGGAAGCCAAATTTATCTCTATACTAAGTCTATGGGTCTTAGTCGTGATATGCGTGTTCGTCATGTCCCTACCTTGAAGCGATGCGTGTGCCATACGAATTTTATCCTGAAGAACCTCTATTAAAATCCAAGATATCATCTTACACCATATTGTTTCTTAGCCTTTCTCTTTTCTTCGGCTTCTTCCAACCTCAACTTCCTGTGTATAGCCTTCGTTTCCACTTCCCTCCATCCATTCTCGTTTATCATTATGTGTCTATGAA
This sequence comes from Thereva unica, assembly GCA_949987705.1. Taxonomy (NCBI): domain Eukaryota; kingdom Metazoa; phylum Arthropoda; class Insecta; order Diptera; family Therevidae; genus Thereva; species Thereva unica. The sequence continues at coordinate 250,230,786 of OX465281.1, read as the reverse complement.
GTTGTTGGGTGTTAGTAGCGCTCCTGCATTGCCTCTAGTTTCTTAGTTTCTCCTTAGACTCGTCGAATTTCACACCATAAAAGAAGAAGACATGGTCATTTCCTAAAACTCCTTTGTAAACCATCGCTCTACGTTTGGATAAATCTGTGGGTCTACCGATCCTTAACAGACCTTTCTCACTGCCCTTTTCAATCCGTTACGAGCTCGCCGTGCATTATTTGCCACCGCACTGTATTTGGCTCGCCTCCAACATTATGCGGTCATAGAGAAGTATGTCTCCTCTCGCCCGTATGTCTCTACAAATCATCCGCCGCATTGATGGACGTGGTTCTGTATGCACAGCATGCATGCACGGAAACCGCTTAGTATAATGCTGTAAACATGCTAAAGGCGACGGCGAACCAATTTTCCTTGGCCACGGCGAATGGCCCGACGAAATTTGTTATAAGCACACACTAGAGCGACGGCGGCACAAATTAAAAAACACACACCGGGATAACCACTTGTACAGCCGAGTATGCTGCACACGCATACAGAAGGTCACGAGAATAGCAACTCAAACCCATGCCACAGCGCACATGCAACTTTGACAGGCGACGGCTACGAAATAGAACTTGGATTGATTCGGTCGCCGAGCTCGGCAGCGTAGTTATCGCAGTGGTCTGCAGATTGTGCAGCTTCATACAAAAGCGGTGTGTTCTATTCGTTTTTGACATTCGCTGAGCAAAGCGATTCGTCGGTCGCCTTTAGCATGTTTACAGCCTAAAGCGGTCCTCTATTCTGTGCTGTTAACCGTCGTCTTCAATGTTGCTGCACGACTGACATAATCAACTTCACCATCAGGAGACGACGACGCCTTGGCATGCGCCCCTATTCACCGTGCCTCCGGTCGATTATCACTCTCAGGTATCTTAGGACGATCCATGAGTAAAGGATCAATTCTCATACCTTGATCCTCAGTTTTGTGCTCAGCAAGCGTCGGACCAGTGCTTTCAGTCCAAGCTTTAATCTCCAGGATCGCTTGGTTTGCGCACAGTTCGATCTCATGGAGGCGTCGTCCTTCGGCGAGTAAACTGAGTCGGTAAACTTCTTGAGTAGCTGTACTCTATGGAAGTCCATATATAGTGTCTTCAGCGCCCTATTTAACAATATTTTTACATCTGTGCTCACTCGTTGAGAGCACTTCGCTCAGTTTAGGTCGTAAGCCGTCTGTTCGGTGACCCGCTCCAACTTAACCTAGAGCACATGGGTGATGATCTCAATGCATTGACTTAGTTCTTACGTCATTAATAGATCGAAGGAGGGCTCAAAGCGAATTTTTTTATAGTAATAGAGTTAACCCTTCTAATACAGAAGGCGCACTTCTTAGTTGAACCAAGAAAGGTTTACCTACGCAGCACAACCAAACGCTGAGATTAGGCTCAACACTAAGGCACTACACAGGATATGATCAATACCAGAGATAAGGATATCATAGAGATTAACAGCACAGTAGAAAGAGATTAGTTCCTTTCCATATTTGTTTTTAGATCGTTATGTAAAGCCCAGGTCGTCGAGAAAGGAGCCCATCCACAACACGTCATGCCTCGGCACGTTGAAAAAATGCCGCTCTGGCGTTATCTAAGCTACCGTGGATGATTCGAGTTTTCAGCTTTCGAAGTATCCACTGAATGATTGTCATAGTGGAACTCCGATTCTAAGTTACACAGTACTGGCCAAAAATAAAGCACCCTCTATCAATTTCCACTACTTTGATAAAAACAATAAAACCAACTATCTAGTACTACAAAATTTATATCGAAATATTTATTTATACATATGTATATATCTAAATTATAACGTAAATAGTCCAGTCCTGCAGTTCAAACAATATGTACATTCTTAGTGGGCAGAACTAAAGCATCCTCCGGCTCAAAAAAAAATTTATAATTTAGATATAATAAATTTTATAGTACTCGATAGCTGTTTTTATTAAGTTTTTACCAAAATAATGAAAAATATATCGAAAAAAAGGGTGCTTTAGTTTTGGCCAATACTGTACAAGTTTAGGAATTGTGTCAAGGAGTTATGTTTGTATTCTAGAAAGAATTCAACCATACTCTGTATACTTCGTGCAGTGTGATGTTCACGAATGATTTCTCCTTGCACATATCCATGCTGAAAGGCAAAGGCAAGTCCCTGTTCTAAAGGTTTGGAGATATAACATAATAACACATCCTTCTACATAGGTTCTTCAGAACAATAGTTATCAGTCTATAGTAAGGTAAACACCCTACCTTATAGAGACAGGTTCTTCCAAGCCTTATGGTGGTCCACACGATAAGGACTTTCGGTCGTCGAGTCTTCTGGGTATAGAATCCTATCGAGTTTTTCTGTGACACAAAGCAGAGTGGCTGCCAAATCGCAAGAAAAGTCCTTATAGAGTCGCCAGGCACATTCTGTCGGACGTCGCATTCAAACTTCCCAGTCTGTCCAGTTGAAGTTCGGACGGACAAAAGCTCTTATCGTTTGGACCCACCATTAGTTCAGTTCCTAAGCGCTATGCCTCGAGGGTAGAGACCTTCAAACCCTACTTAACTCTGCAAAACCTAATGATAAAACTCACCATGTATATTTTGCAAATTTAGACTTGTATTCAGATGTAATTACAATAATTTGGAGGAAATCTTTGTGTTTCTATCTTGATTCGTGTAAATTAGAAGATCAACGGCTTAAAATCGAAGCTTAGCACCTGCATTTGTCTTGTTGCTGAAATCGTTCACAACTCTGCCTAATTTTAACTTAACCTAGCTTCAGTCAAACACGGACCAGACTAATTTACGAAAACGTTTGCATACGACACAAGAAATTTTCCAAATTTAAATTATATAAAAAAATTTTTCCGTTTTTTTAAAAGTGTCTCAAAAATATTTTAGGTTGATTCTGGAGGAATAATCGCTCCCCCGCGATCTGCGCGTTCGTTGTGGATAAAGTCTACCTTGATGAGAATAACAAACCAAAAACATAGATTATAATATTCGTCGCCTAGATAATCCATTAGCTCTCGAGTTGGTTTAGACTCAATTCAGTCTCGTCTGGTGCGGTTTTCGTGATGGATGCTCGGATCTTCAGCAGCTTGTACTGGCACAGCCTTAACTCTTTCTCGAGATTTTTAACAGACTCCCGTTCGGCTGCCAGCCGCTCGTTCAGGTACCGCACCAACAAGAAATCGGGAAAGTTCAGGTATTCGGGATCACCACTGCCGTGCTTAACCGCCTTCTGCTTAAGCGATTCGCGAAACTCCTTGATGTCACGTTGCATGTTCTTGACCCTCAATTTCCCCTTTTCCAGTTCTGTGGTGATTTTAAGCCGTCTGCGGCTAGCCTCTATCCCTTTCATCAGGTCGCCGGTCTTCACTTTACATTTCTTGAAGGCTTGAGCCAGGGCTTCCATTTCCCGCTTGAATATCACCTTGGGGTCCTCAACCCGGGTTTCTAACTCTTCGAATGTAAAGTGGACCTTCTGCTTAATTTCCTCGTTGATGGCCTGAAGCTTCTGTTCCAGCTCCGTTGTGGCTTTGGCCAGCACGTATATACTGTTCTGCTCCTTCATTGTTCCTTGGTGGTGGTAATATGAGCTCTTTCTCAGATGAAGATCCCAAGTTTTGTTGTTGATATATCTTTGTGGATCACCCTATTTATTTGTTGGACTATTACGGATGTTATTTTTTTGTGTGTGCAATCCTCCAAGATCTCCCAGAAAACAAACCTTGAATTATGAACCTCGATTAATACGAAATGATCACAGCAAATTTTGACATGTTCTCAAATAGCTTAGGCTAATGTTATATTTGGGGTTTTCACTTGAATAATTTAATTTGTGTAAATTTAGGGAACTTTAGTTTAAAACTGATTGAAAAAGTTCTGCCTCCTTCGATGGAAACGGAACCTTTTCGAAAAAGATATCTGCGGAATGTTTGTACAGTAGCGGGAGGAGTACTACAGTGTGTTTTCTAAATTCTTAGAAGTCGTCGTTAAGGGTCTCATCGAACAATGAGATTCTGCCCCTCGCAATCGCGGAGCACTTACAGAGAACATGAAGAGTATACTCTTCTTCCTCAAAGCCCTCCGCCCTTGCATCCTCCATAGGTTGGAATTCAGGGCACAATGTCCGGTAACGAAGCCAACATGACATCCTCTACTGCATTCGTATCATGACATCCTCTACTGCATTCCAATAATTCCTTGTTCGCGTTAAGAGACGGCACAAGAAGGCCAGTCTTGGCGTGAACTATTGGAATGTTTCATCAAAGTTCGATGGGGAAGGGACCTGTTTAGCAAAGTGCTTGTCCTTTATTAGTCTCCTTCGAACCGATGAATACAATAGAAGAGCCCTGTTTAGACCAGTAATCCCCCTTTTTATTGCCTTAGAAACCCCGATGACCCGTTACCCAAACAAGGGTAACTTGACTGAGTACGTACGTTGACAGCCCCAAACCAATTTAGCCTTGGTGCTATGGGACCTTATCACAATGATTGCTACAAATCGGCGTGAAGTTACACTTAGCGAGCACGGCGTGAAAATTTGGCACCATCAGCCTAGCACTCGCGAGGATGCTACCAAACACAGAGGGCCCAGTACAAGTTGACGCCTTCTTATCATCGTTAGTTTGGGCAACGGCATTGGACAGAACGGCTAATAGCAGGTAAATAAATTCTGCTGCTGCGCCAAGCGCCCTTTGAACATGCTGGGCGCATACCTTACTACTTTCGATAAAGCAACATCTGCGGTAGCATAATCCTATCCTCTTTATTCTTTCTATTGATGATATTGTTACCTTGCTAAGACACTGCAGAATCCTGATTTATGCTGAAGACATCAAATTGTACCGTCACGTAAAGAGTATGGAGGACTGCAAACTTTTGCAAGTCGACCTCGACACCTTTTACTCTTGGTGCGCTAACAACAACCTGGTTCTTAATATTAGTAAATGCGAAGTCATGACTTTTTGTAGGCGACGTGATCCTATAATTTATAACTACTCATTTTCTAGTGAGGGTGTCCCCCGTGTTAATTTTGTCAAAGATCTCGGGATTAGATTTGACACCAAGCTGGACTTTTCTACTCATATCAACTATATTTCTTCCAAGAGCAGCTTAGTCTTGGGTTTTATAAAAAGGTGGTCCAAAGAATTTAACAGCACTCTGATCACTAAACACCTCTACATTTCCCTTGTCAGACCTTTACTTGAATATGCGTCCCAGGTTTGGTCTCCTTACTATTCTTCGCATGTTGGAAAAATTGAGTCGGTTCAACGTAGGTTCGTTCGATTCGCATTGAATCACCTTCCTTGGGAAGACCCTTTAATTCTTCCACCATATGAATACCGACTTAAGTTACTCAACTTAAACACTCTCCACAAGCGTCGTGAGGTGGCCGATGTTGTTTTCGTTCACCAGCTTCTTAATGGACGTGTCGACTCAGGTTTTCTAAGGCGCCGTGCGTCGTTTAGAGAGAGCCGATACAATCTGAGAGGACCACCGCTCTTACACATTAACTCCTCTAACACCAATTATGGCCGATTTGAGCCTGTAAATCGCATGTTCATTAATGTAAATAAAAATATTAATGTTTTTAGCGTGAGCACTAACAAAGACCTGCTTAAAAGGAGTCTATTTGTTGTCTCATGACTGTTTATGTGTTTCGCATGCAATTTGTATCGGTACTTAATCTTTTATGTTTGCATGTCTCAGCTGAGCCACGGCAGTGGTAAATATTTCTCAGCCCTGCTGGGAAGTGCGCCTTCTGTGTTAGAAGGGAAACTCTATATATGTATATATATATATATATATATATATATATATATATATATATATATATATATATATATGTGTATGTATATATAGATTTTCATGCTTAGCTGAAAAGTGCGCCTTCTGTGCTAGAAGGGTTAACTCTTGATGATTATATAAAATCCCTGTAACGAAGCACAATTCGTCACTAATGGAAACTCTCTCCAATACCTAATGTCTTCTTTTCTTTTTTGATCTGTTAGCTGGCGGTCCGAGCGGGACCGTCGGTGCTTCTCGGTCTCGAACTCTATTCACGATTCGTTTCCATTCTTGCCTATTTTTGGCGACGTTCGAGCCTCGATCACTGATAATCGTTGATTCTTTAGGTCGCCCTCGATATTCTTTAGTCAGGTTTTCTTCGATGCCGATCGCTAAATTCTCCAGTCTGCGGGACAGTCTCGCCAGAGAAGTTTAAGGGGCAAGCGGTTATTAGCCATTCGGCAAGCATCATCCGTTTAGAGTTGGCCTGTCTAGGCGTAAACCTCCAGGGATCGACATGTTTCATTAAAGTTCGACTCGTTTCGGAAGGGTCACTTTCTCTGTTCCTAGAGTATTGATGTGTCGAGGTGTAAACCCGACAAACTTTCCGAAACCATGTCGAGCTGTAGAGCAAACAATCTTTCTCGAGGTGTGACGCGGTGTAGAGCCGATAATCTTTCCTAAAATCTTGTCGAGGTGTAGACCCGACAATCTCTTTCAAAGTCGTGTCGAGGTGTAGATCCGACAATCTTTCCACCCTGTCGAGGTTTACACCCGAAAATCTTTCCCAAACCCGTGTTCAGGTGTAAAGCCGACAATCTTTTCCAAACCCGCGTCGAGATTATATCCGAAATCTTTTGCGAGACGTGACGTGGTGTACAGCCGACAATCTTTGGAAAACTGGGTCGAGCTGTAGATCCGACACACTTTAGCGAGACGTGACGAGGTGTAGAATCGACAATCTTTCCCGAACCGTATTGAGTTGTGTACCCGACAATCTTTAAAAAAATCGTGTCGAGGTGTAGATCCCACAACCCATTCTCCTTCTGATCCCTGTACCAATATTAACCTACCATCAAACTCAAGTTACAGATCCTCTTGCCAGGGCAGTATATAACGGGAGTTTAAGTCCAATAACCCCTTCGGGACACAGCCGATAATCACGATACCTTCGGGTTTAATTTCGTTGATGGACATATCATCGCCTAACAACCAGGCTATAAGTAAGTATTAGAGAACTACATAACGAAAGAGAAGGCTCAGAATATGCAAGGGGTACCCTAAGGCAGAGCGACGGATCCTGGCGTGTGGCCAGAAACTTTCCAGAGGAGGTGGGACTAGTCTACTAAGGGCCAATGGACCCATAGACTCATAAAAAATGTGAAGAAATGGGGTAACAATTGAACATGGCGAAGCGAGTTGCTGAGTTGGCACGGAAGTTATTGGAGGTGTCTGCATCAGTTGTGGTGCGCTGGAAACAACGGTCAAAGGGTAGCTAACACCGGAAAGAATTCTGGAACAGATAATGAGGTCGAAGGATGTTTGGAGGAAGGTGGAAGAGGCACTGAATGATATCCATCAGAACCTTATCCAATATGAAGCTCGATATCAAAGAGACAGAAAAGACAAAGATATGCCATAAGCAGGATATTGTCCACTTCCAATACACCCACGGGTACTTATGTAGCCAGTGAATTGGGTAGCGAATTTCGTCGAAACCACATTTCTCACAAAGAACGCAGCGACGGAAGGTCATTGATTCGTCGGCCTACTGTTCTGGTTCTGGTGAGCACTCCCTCGAGGCTTCCTTGTTATGTTATGTTGATGACGCCAGCTCGAAATAATGCCTTTGCAGCTCGTTCCAGTCAAAGTCTAGTAATAACAAGTCTTTCATCTTCATACAAAAATTTCCGACCGTTGATTGTGTGCGTGCATATATGAACATCACTGCTGAGCAAAACTCAACGCATACTTCGTGAACTCGGCGAGACAAAGCCAGATTCTCTCTTTACGATAAAGTATGAAGAACAGAAAAGGAAAGAAAATTGAATCAGTTTTTTTATTTCATAAATCAAAACAAACGAGCAAATATGCACCAATACATCCCCATATAAACTCATAAAATTTTCCGACTTATGGTTGTATTCCAGCGCGTATAAAAATGTTGCATTCTCTCTCTGATAGCCTGACATCGTCATTTGAAAAACTTGTGCATGCAGCTGTTCGCCTTTCACTCATTAACCATATGAAGATGAAAGACTTGTTAATTTCTAGACTTTGGTTCCAGTCTGAAGTCAAACGCATACAAAAGGGCGAGTGAGTTTAGTTAGTAGGAATCTGGTATTACCGTTTGGGTAAGGACTCCAGCGGGGTTTTGAGTTTGGGCGTTGGTCTCACAGGCGGATAAGATCTGGGGCATAAATCCGCGTACTGATCGGCTGATGTTCACCTAACCTGAACATTCTGCTTAATCTAAGAATATCATTCTAGATACCGTCACTCTCACCTGACAGCCTTAGAGCCATTCGTGTACTATACACAGGTCCACCCTTAAACTTTGAAATCTTTACCAGCGATGTGATAAAATGTCCCTTCTGGAAACTCAAACGATAACATTTATAGAATATTCCCGCTCGAGATCATCTTCGAGATGATCATTCTTTTTCACCAGCAGTAATTCCCATCCAGATTCTCTGTGGCACGTCCATAAAAATCTACGCGACTTGCTCATCCAGTTGTCCTTATGCCAAAACCTTCTCTCAGAAAACTTTCGACAGAAAATATTAAAGCGCCAAGCCTTAAAGAATTTTTTCTCTTTGAAAGCTGAAAGGGAAAGCTCCTCAAAGAAAAAAGCTTTAACGCCGTGCTATAAAATAAGCTTGCCCATCAGTCTGCTGAGGGCAGTTCTTTACCGGACTCCTTCCGAGACAGTCACCTTCTCCGGTTTTAGTGAATCGCGCGAAGTCGTAGACCCATACCTCCGACAACGTTACCTTGATATTACAACCCTTCTTCTTTCTTAACTCTAACCTCCTTGGTTAACCATAAAATTTTGTGGTTAGGTAAAGTGACGTAGCATAACAACAGCTTACTTCGTCGTTTACCATCTAGTAAGGTGATAGAACCCGCTCCATAACACTGCTCCTTCTTCTAGTTTGAGAACCAGGTCGTGAAGGTTCGTTTCAGTGGACATTGGTGCGGGCCCAACTATGTTTCCTGCACCTCTTTACGGATAGAAACGGTTGTTTTGCACAGTGGTTAAATCAATCCAAGTGGGTGCAACTTCAAATCTGACTTTGACGGGAACATTTTTGACTCACCGTAAACAAAAAGTTGCAAAATTTTATGGAGACGAGTTGTTAAATTCTCTGCAGAGTGTTTGTAAATTTTTATTTCGTGTTAAATTTCACAAAAGAATTCTCTTACTAATAGAAAGGTACTTTTGGGTACAAGAAATCCTTTACAAAAAAATTCTTTGGTGACTGCAATTGGAGAGTTGCAGCAAAAGTGATCCCGATTTTAACTTTCAACAAACCGAAAGCGCAAGGAGCTTGTGAAGTTTTAATTTAGTTATATTTGTTGAATTGCACTCGCAGTTCAAATCCCGATTACTGAAATGGAAATCGAACAACTTAGACAAATGACGAACTCTGCTGTAGGCGCCATGGAAGAAGACAAGAGTGTGCTGCTGCTGAAGCTGATTTCGCTGAACAACACCACTCTGAGTAAAGTGGTGAACGAGTACGAGAAGGACAAGAAGCAGCCCGAAGATGTGAAGCACGTCTTCAAAACCGAAATGGAAATTGTGCACAAGACGCTTCTGCGTTGCGAGGCGAAGGTTCGTACCTTGCTGCATTGCATGGAGGCGAGCCGCAAGAAGCCACAACTAGCAATGGAAATAGAAGACGCGAAGAGAAAACTTTCAAACATGGGAAACACTATAGACGAGTTCCGAAATTCATTGAGGTCGAAGGCCATCGCTAAGGGGGAAGATCCCGAGTTTTTAGATTCTGCAACGTGCATGCTGATAAAGAGTCTGCAGGACAAGTATTTAGCCGAGGCTACCAAAATATATCGCCTGGAGCTGGAGCTGAAGGAGTGCGAAGGGCACATACAAAATATGAAAAATTGTTAGTTATAGAATTCGATTTGAAGCAGTTCCGATATTAGGAGTGATCATCAAAAGACTTCGACCTATAGCCAAGTACACATACATATAAGCAAGTCGTTTGAGAGAAGTTGGTCCAATAGACAGGAGGAAGAACACCGCAAACATCCATCGTCACATTTTCTGATTTCTTCAACAAAATAATGAAGAAGACACTTCAACTTTTGCGTGAAAAACTCAGCAACGTTGTTCTTCTACAACCGAAGACGAATGAAGACTCTTCACCTGATATATCCTCAATCTGCCTAGTAACTAAATTGTAACCACCCGCTCACTATGCCGAAATACATTTCTGAAATCGTTCAACCGTTCCTTGTAAAAAAACTTTTGGGATTCAGACTCAGGGGGAAGCCTTGAGAATTGCTCCTTCGTAACGAGACAGGTTTCTCTTCATCTTCTTCATCTCAAAAATTTGGTTCTGTTCAAAGTAGGGTAATAAAGCATACACATCCTAAGTGTGATTCCACACGACACGACAAGAGTCGGCTGCAAAAGTGGTGTATGGAGAAGAGGGTGTGAGAGAGAGTGATAGAAATTGTGTCCATTCCATCGTTCTCTCTCGCCCTCTTCCCCATAAATCATCTTTGCAGCCGACTCTTGTCGTGTCGTTTGTACGCTCGTGTGGAACCAGGCTAACAAGTTCATCAAACAGTGACTGAAGTGTCCGCTAAACTGAAATATTGAGAGGGTTTTAGCTTGAAGTGATGCGAGGCCGATAGTTCAACTCACAGACCAGGGGATGTATCTCTCATGTATTTCTACAACATCGGCCAGATTTAAGGAAAATATATTGGTTAAAAAGAAAGAGTTTCCAGCTGGTTTACAGCGCCAATAATTCATGTGGTTAGTGCACCCTCCGACACCCTATGGCTGCTGCCACGGCTGTCTTATAGTACGGTGCTGTCGGCCAAAAGAGTAGGATTAGAGCCATTGGTAAGTAACGACTACAGCGTCGCTTAACTTTCTAAGGAATTCTTGAAGTAATGAGTCTCTCCAGGGGATGTTATGTGAACTCTTACCATGGCGTCTGAGGCAGAAATGGTGAGTGCCATACACAAGAGGCGAGTGGCTAATTGATTATCTCTTTATCACAAACGCAGGAATGGGTCCTACCTTCCAAAATGAGCAACCTAAAGTAGGGTATTTAGAAAAGTAAAACAAAGAAAATCGAAGAGGAAGAGAGATGGAGAGAGGGTAGAGGATAGAGAGGAAAGAGGGTGAGGGCGAGAGAGGGGCTGCAGAGAAAGATAGAGAGAGTCGGAGAGAGGGAGGGATATATTTAGAGAGAGATAGAGGGGGTGGGTGCGAGTTAAGTAGTTCTAGGGAAAGAGTAAGAGGGAGATAGAGAGGTAGAGAGAGGGAATTAGATAAAAAGAGAGAGGGAGGTAGACAGAGAGAGAGGAAGAGGGATAGAAAGAGGGAATAATCTCTTCGGAGACCTTAGGCACGAGAGTGATGATACACGGCCTTATGACAGTTTTGTAATATAGAATACCATTTTGGCAGTTTCGAGAAAAATTCTCACAATATTGTAATAGGGAATAAGGCCCCTGGTCACCGAACAGACCCTATACTCCCGAAGACGAAACGAAACGAAAACGAAGAAATATCCTAGCTTCAACAGCCGAACTGCGCAAGTTCGAGCAAATTGGCGAACTGAACTTTAAAAAAACATAACCTCAGTTCGCATGCCATTCCCGTGAGCGTTTGGATTTCTGACTTTCTGACATGAACTGGGGCCTTATTCCCTATTACAATATTGTGAGAATTTTTCTCGAAACTGCCAGAATGGTATTCTATATTACAAAACTGTCTCGAAACTGTAACAATATTGTTAGATTTTTATTCGAAAGCTCAAGGGTAATCGAGCAATTTATAAAATTTTAGGTGTGAGCGATACAATTGAAAGCTCTTGCGCTCATTTTCTTTTCTTTCGGGGACATTTCTACGAGAAGAAGCGATATTGTAATGGGGAATACGGAAGCATTTTAGTTTCGGATATCAGTTTCGAGTGAAAAGCATTTGAGTATTGTAATAGAGAATAAGGCCCCTGGACTTTAGCTTGTGATGTGAATTGAACTGAACATTAAGCTTTAGTTTAACTCATTCAAAGCTTTAGTTTTCGTTGTTGGATTGCTTCATATTTCAGGCATCCGTGAAAGGTAAGCATACTCAATAGACCAGTTCTGGTTCGTTTACAAAAGTAAAGCAACATTGGACGAAATTAGTACTCAGTTGGGAGACCACGAATTACGCTAGTATCTTCACATCATGCACAGTGCACAGAGGCTGGAAAGACTTAAGCCTAACTACAGTAGGCATAGAACACAAGCATTTGAAAGTACTGTACTGAAATAAGCAGAAAAACATCTATTGCAAAAATTTAAAGTAGGCTGGAAGATGTCATAGTTTCAGCCTGAAATTTATCTCGCAAATTAATATCAACAATGAATCTGGGAGCATCAAATCAGTAAATTACAACCAAAAAAAATTTTTTTTTTAGATATGTCAAAATTTCCGTGATTATTCAGCACCGACTTGAAATAGCCAAAAAAAGATATTGGAGTCTTACATAATTTGGTGACAATATAGAAAATATATTTGGAAAAATAGAGAAGTTGAAAAATATAGAAGAAACAAGATCACGAGAAGCAGAACACACATTTCACCAATTTCAATCTTCGAAGAAACTGGAACGGAGGACAAATGGGGGGCGGACTTCTGAGAAACATTTTCCTAAAATTGAAAGAAGATCACGAAACTTACTATGAGGAAAATGACAATACCTACGAGAAGGAAGATGAGAGGACTGAAATTGTGACAAGAATTGAAGCTATTCAAGAAGAAATGAAGACGGACAAGGAAGCTCTTCTGAGGGAGATAAGGGCGAACCGAAGAGATCTTCAGATACTTGAAGAACTGGAAACAGTCAATTGGAGGATTAAGTGTATATCGCATGCGCTGGAAGACTTTCTGAACTCCTTAAGAGCACAGGCACGATATAATGGTCTACCTGATGATATTGACGTAAATCAACTGGATGACACTAACAGGAAATTATTGGAGACTACCACTAAGCGACTTGACTATCAAGAATCAAGGAAGACTTTTCTCGAAGGTGAATTGAGGGATTGCAGCGTTATAGGCGAAATTAGTTATACTAGTATATGGATGTAAACGCATTCAAACAATAACGTACAACGAACAGGGGGTCGAAACTGGAGTCAAAGAACTGTGATCGTTACATCTAACTGAATAAATAGGCAAGCAGAACTTGAGGCAGCCGCTCGGTTGTGCCTATTTACTCGTATTTGCTCAGATGCAATATGCACAAATTCTTTTAAGTAACTACGAATAGAAAATAGGGAAGGTTGAAAATTTGGACAGAGCTCTCAGATCTCCGCAAGAGCTCTTCAGGATCAAGTTTTCAAATTTTATATTTCTTCTTTTAATAGACGAGTTGCACTTTTCTCCAATATCATTCCATCTGACAAATTCTTATGCTTATTAGCTAATTTTGTGACATTTTGTTTTGAAATTTTTAGTGATTTAATATTATTATATGATTTTTGTGAAAATACATTACATCCGTTACACTCTCTTTTAGTATTTCATTCTGTGCGGTAATGCAGTTTGCGCATATTTACTTTTGCATTAGTTTCATTAAAGCAAGCTTGCGTTTGCACAGAGTTCATAAATGCAAACATGCTAAGCAAATGTGCACAAGCTTCGAAAGTTTTTCGATAGCTCTGCGAACAAATTTCAAAGCAAAAGAGAAGGCACTTGGATGTCAAATGTCAAAATATTGGTAGGCAACATAAAATGGAAGAGGAAAATATTGATAGCGTGCGGTAAATGCATTAAAAGAACATCAAAAATGACAACGCCTTATTTAACTATGGCGAAACAAGTACACTAATGCATACTTGCATGCATGCGCAAATCCTTTTTCCGCAACTGGATGCGGGCCCAACTTGCGCATTTTGCGCATGCAGGTATGCATTACTGAAAGCACCCTTGGTTTCATCGCTGCCCCTCACATGTTTTTTGATAAGTTTTGAAAGAGCCCTTTTAGATGGTGCCCTCCAACGTTTGTGCCTCACAGACGCTTGTGATGAAGTGCGGATGATGAGAGATGCCACCTCACTTCTCCCTTTATCTACAAAGTTCGTTTTTGCCCATACTTTTGGCCAATTCTGTCTAGGTAGATAGTTGGATATCACGTAAGTTGATCGTGTGAGTTGCACAAACTGATTGAGATAAGATGGTTTACGATGCTGGAAGATATCGTGAAACAGACTCAAAAGTCTGCTCACTCTACTTCTTTCTTCTTCTTTGATCCATTAGCTGGCGGTCCAAGCGGGACGTCCCCGTAACGGATACGCTGCTGTCGGTGTCGCTTTAAAAAATGAGGTTTCTTGCCTAGTTTCTTTGGTCAATTCGGCAGTCGACCACCCTCCACTCTTTCACAGCTTAGGACCAGGCGACGGCGAACTTGTCTATACCCACGGTAGTCACTAAGAGAACAACCCATAACGGAATTAGAATAGGGTGAGATATGGGGCCAATTCACGCAAGTCGACGTCGACTGAAAAGGTCACGAACCGCGTAAAAATTCCCACTTACTTCCTTAATGTTAGCTACAACTATGTTCCTAATACGCTTATAAGATCTTCTAGCAGAATCACTTTTGTTCCCAGTGAAAAAGAAACTGTTTCAACAATCAGCGATTTAATATCCGCAGTAAACGACTCATCAAACAGATCAAGGAACATATTGTCAAATGAAGCGATGTTGTCATCGACGACAGTCGTAATATCTTTACCTTTGTTAGCCCAAGGAAGACAAAGGCTTCTTTGGTCATTTTGAAAGTTGGACAACACGTCTATTACCCCGTTTATGACTAGGTTCAACCCAGGTTCAACCCAGTCATAAACGGATGTCGAGTTGAAACTGGGTCCACTTAACCCAACTGAGCTCTCCTATCTGGATCGAGTTGATTCGCCTCATATACGCGGGTTGAGTTGAAATTGGATTGAAGTGACATTTGTTTTGTTTGGTTATCATCCGTGAAGTCCTGTTTCGGCGTTAATTGTGTGTTCGGTGTTTTTTTCTGGCACCGGGACAAAAAATTATGTCATTCTGAATTTTTACGAATCTTTGAATGAGAAGTGGCAGACAAATAACCTTAACCGAACTGGTTTTGTTGAGTTAACTTGAGGTTAACGAAACTTTATTCAACCCCCGTTTCCATGGATGACTCCTCTGAGTAAACCCAGGGTAACCTCTGCATAGAAACACAGTAATGCAAACACAGTACTTGCGAGGGTGTTAACAAGTTCGCACACAATTTAAAACACCAAATAAACTTTGTAATTTTATATCGTATATTTTTGCAGTATTTTTATAATTTTAAAACACGCGAGTTTTAAGAATTTAATTCCTCTCGGTTTTAAATAATTATAATAAATTTTTGGGTTAGGATTTTCGGCTCGCAGCGCATTAATACTTAGTCATATTCTTTATGTGATTTTCGCACATCTTCATCTCCTGCTGAAGACAATTGATCTTCGATGTTTCTGCTAAGAACTGCTCCTTGAGATTCTGTACTAACGACAAATTTGGCGGATTCAAACGATTCGGATCTTCTCCTTGTATAATGGCCTTAACTCTCAACGAGTTCCGGAAACCCGATATGCTATCGCCCATGTTTCTAAGCTTATCCCTGCTGGCGGCTATTTCTTCGACTAGCTGAATCCTTCTGCGACTAGCTTCCATTCCTTTCAGTAATGTTCGTATCTTCTCTTCGCAGAGCAGAAAGGTCGGTTGAGTTTTTGACGGCTCTAGTACTGCTGCAGTTCTAAGTGCGATACAATCTGCTGCAGATAAGGAATGTGCAGAAGCAGCTGATTCTACTCGTACGCAGTGATCTGCAGCACTGCTAATTTTGTGAACACACTGCACTGTTTTGACAGTTGACAACTTTTGAAATTATTAAAATGGCAAGCGCTTATCTTAATGTAATTATTAATTTATTAATTGATAATGCAATGAAACGCAGGAAGAATAAAATCAAACAATTGGTATATTATTCAAGAAAGCAAAAGTACTATTATACTTGTTTGTCTCATCATATAAGAAGAGAGATTCCAAAAATAAAAAATTACTGTGATACGATCAGCAGTTACCCGGATGATATTTTTGCCACTCACTTTCGGATGAATCGTATTACTTTTCAGGTAAGTTTCAAATATGAAATATACGAAGTTATAAAATCATATTTCAATTTAAAAAAATTTACTATTTTAATATAGAAGCTACTTGAGAAATGTGCGCAAATAAACTCGTGGCCTGCAAATATTTCAATGGATACAGCTTTTCTAATAACTATTTGGAAATTGGCCAATAAAGAATCATTTAGGGGAGTAGCAGATAGATTCAATATATCTAAGAGTCATGCTTATAAAGTAGTAATGTCAACATGTAAATTTCTTTGTACCAATACTAAACAATTTGTGCGATGGCCAACTAATGCGGAGCTACCACAAATAGTTCATAAATTTAATTCCTTAAGGGGACGAAAAAGTTTTCCGTCCGTTATAGGGTGTGTTGACGGAACACACATACGTATACTTGCTCCTAAAGAAGATCACGTTAGTTATTACAATCGTAAAGGTTTTCACTCGATGCTTCTTCAGGTAAGAAACATTATGCATTACAGTAAATACAACTTTCTTAATTGAAATTTTAACAGGCGATTTGCGACAGTGATTTTCGATTTTTAGATGTTTTTTTCGGCTGGCCTGGTTGTCATCACGATGCCAATATGTGGCACAACAGCCCCATTGGGAAAGCTCTTGTAGAAAAAAGATTAAAGCTACCGTTTTCTTATCATCTTCTAGGTGATTCGGCATATAAACTTTACCCTTTTCTGATGGTAGGATTTCGAGATAATGGGTTTTTAACGACTGAACAGAAAATATTTAATAAATCATTGAGTTCGACGAGAGTCGTTATTGAACAAGCTTTTAGAATTCTAACATCTAAGTTTAGAATTCTAAAAGATATAGAGCTCCGAAAGATTGCAGATATAAAGTACATTGTTATGGCTTGTGCTGCATTACATAATCACATCATTGAATACGAAAATGTAGAAATTATGGAAGATGACCTCTCTATGCTAAATGAAAATGACTACGCGGGATCTGAAATTGGTGTAACTGAATTGGACATTTCAGAAGAGGCAAAATTAAAACGAGATGAAATATGTCGAATTCTCAGTTCTTAACTTTGAGATTTATGCCTATAAACATTAAAAAATCAATATAACAGCTGAAATTATTGAATGAAGATATTTGAATTAAATAAAAAATTTCATAATTCTTTATTTATGCAATAACAATAAAAAAAATAAAACATTTCTTTTAAAAATGAATATAAAAAAGTAAAAGGTACTTCATGTCGTTTCTTTGTTTGTTAATCTCAGGTTAGTTTTTCCATTACTGATTTCCATTAGTTTCCATCACTGATTTCTGATTGCTGATTGTGGTGGAACTTGAAACACGCCCTAATACTGATTGTAAAACTCCCCTCAATTCTTTTAGTTCTTCTACCTTGTCCTTTTCTACAGCAATACTTTGTTTTTCCAGTTCAATTAAATCTCTTAGTCTTTCTTTATCTTTTCTGGCCTCTTCCTTTATGAAAGCTAAAATTTCGTTGTCTTTACGCCTTTTCCTCTTGGGAGCTACACCATCATTGTCACTTTGGTTTTCCTCATTATCAACAGCTTCTGTTTCTTGCACGTTATCTTTTTCTGAACTCGATTGGCCTTCTACTCCTGCTTCAAACGAACTTATTAAAACATTTCGTGGAGGATTAAATGAATGCCTGGCTTTATACACTTCATCAAATTCATCCCAGTATTCCCAAAGAGTAGCATTTCTTCCCGTTTTTTTATTTCTTTGTTGAATTCTTTGATATGTTGTTAGGAGATTTCCAAATTTTTTTATTATTTCCTCTTTTGAAAACCGAAAATTGGGATTTATGGCTTTAATTTTGGACAGTACAACTCCCCATAATACACTTTTTTTCCTTTTCCCGCTACTAAATTCCTGTTCTAATTGTAGTCTTTCAGTTATCAGCAGCTTAGTTTCATTTTGATTCCACTTCTTTGCAGTATTTTCAAAGTCGCTGTAAAAATATCAATTTAATACATTTACTTATTTAATTTTAATTATTATATTACTAACTTAAATTCGTCCATTTCGTCCATTTTCACTTCGGCAGCGAGAATTTGACAGCTGCAGAATTCTAACCTATTATGCACAGAAGCAGGTGCAGTATTGCCACCATGAACGCACTGCTATTTTACAGCGGTTTATAAAAACTCAATTCATCTTAAGAACTGCAACAGAGCAGTGCAGAATGGCATTCAAAAACTCAACCGTCTTGTGCACCACCTTCATTTCTCTCTTGAAAATCTCTTTCGAATATTCAGGTTGACTTTCGTCTCGCTCATATTCCAAAACCAGCTTGCCAAGCGTTGCATTGTTAATGGCTAGTAGTTTCAGAAGTAGCAGATTCTTTTCTTCCTTAATGCCCGCTTCAACAGTACTACTAAGCATTTTTTTCGGAGTTTTTTACGGATTTAATTTCGGAGTAAGATCGAGAATTTTCTCTAGGGATTTTCTAAAACTTCGCCGTTCAGTTGACGCTTTTGCTATTTCACTAGGAATTTTTAGGAACCCAAAATTTATTAAAAACTTTTAAAGCTTTGAGAAAATTAAAGACTTTGCATAGTTTTTAAGATATTACTTTTTATGCCAAACACATATGTATACAAATTCCGGCCAACTTTGATGACAATCGAAATAAATCTATCAATAGTTCGTCAGTATTTAGTGAGCATTTTGAACAGTGAGGCAACGGGAATTGTATTCGGCGCTCTTGTACGGGCGTAAGCTAGTCTGACCTGGTCTTTGGAGAAGAAGCTTCCATCTCTTAAAACATTTCAAGCAGTTGTTCATTCCATCGCTGATCCTCAGTTAATATTATGTAATCTAGGAGGATAAACTGGATCAATTTTAAGTTCAACACCGTCCACCGAAACAAAAGTAAGAGCTGTGCTATTGGAGATAGAATAGACCATGAATTCGAAACGGTTGTTTCTTCCTGCTGTACCTGGACATAAATTCGATGTCATGACAGTATAGGTGAAGCTGCCGAGAAATTCGGCATCTGGGAACATAGACATAGTAGTGGTTGAGTTGAAATGATACTTGAACTCAACGATTCAACTCTATCCTTTTACATTTCTGCCTTCCGTCTTCGTCTTAAATTTTTCTTTAAAAGTGATTTATTAAGCGACTTTTTCACTTTTTGTACCTTTATCAGTGTGCCGTTTTTAGCTGTGTGCGTGAACTTAGTTCAACTTACCTATTTTCATTGAGTTGAGCAGAGTTGAAAATCGTTCACGAAAACTTGTTAACTGTGGCTGTTTCCATAACATATAACTCGGGTCAACTCTGGTTGAACTCTCGTGGAAACTCAGTAATATACGGTGGTCGAAATTTCAACTCAAACTCGACTCAACTTTTCAACCTAGTCATAAACAGGGTAATTTACTGTGTTTCTAGGAGCCAGGGTAGAGGATTCATTAAGTATACAAAAAACTTTTTCCCTCACGTTTTGGATTGAAGTAACAGATAAATAATTTTACGCTGTGTTGTCGTTGGTATATATACAGCAAAGGTAACTCATACACACACTTATGCAAAACCCGGCTTAACCAGACTGGTTTCGTCAAGTTTAATTGGATGTAACGAAACTTTACTGAATTCCCGTTTCCATGGGCGCTTAATCTGACTAAACTCAGGATAAACTCTGCATGGAAACTCAGTATATGAGCCGGAGTCAAGTTTTCTTTGGGTAAACAGAAAGCTTTTTTCCTCAAGTTAACTTGAAGCGAACTTGTTTGCTTCCTGTGAAAATGTTCGGCTTTAACACATACTAAGCAGTTGCGTTCTGAAAGACTTTAAAAGATATCTCTGGACTGAAGATCAAATTATTGATAAGCTTCCTAAATTTGCTTTAAACACCCGTCGTATCCAACCAAACAACCACTGCACCTAAGTGCACGAGTTGTGGTAACAAAACGCTTCGCCAAAGGGCTAATTGGGCCTCCAGTCGCACTGCAATAAACCTAACGTAACCTAAGCGATGGAGAAAAACAGTAGCCCCTATACCCGACTATGATTTGAATCCGAAGAATATCATAGTCCTTGTCGGGTTGGAAATGCCCCATTCGTCTCGGGTAGGGGTCCTACCACTGCCGAAATCATTTTGCGACCATGTAGTTAGTAGACCCTACTACCATTTCTTGTGACAGTGAGCTCAGTGTATTGCTGTTTCCATAGGTCCTCTCGACCCACCAGCTTGCTTCACGCAGCAGGTCATGTAGGGTGGCTGCTGCTTAGATGTATGGCCCCTGTGCTAAAAGTCCCGTCGTCACGACACGACAAGTCGTTTGAGTTGAATGCGATTTTTCAATCGAATTACACCTTTCAGCAGAGGGGCCTAGTGTGGACTGAAACAACTTGTTGTGTCGTGACGACGAGACTTTTAGCATGGGGGGCCTACAAATTATTAGGTAGCAGCAGATCGAGAATGAGCGCTTCCGTCGGAGTTGTACATATGGCGTCCGTTATGTTGAGGCAGGCCATTCTTTGGACTTGACCCATTCTGGATATATGTTAAATTCTTTGAAAAAGCGGTCCGCCATACAACGAAGCCATTTGTCAGCACCGGTCCAATAATTGCTGTTTATAGACAGCGCACCATGTGTTGCTTCAAACCCCGTCTCTTGCTGAAAGTCTCCTTACAGCCATAGAAACCTATGATGGTAGTCATCCCGCTGGCTTAATCGGTTAACAATAGGGTACCAAAGTTTCGCTTAAGGCGGCGGTGTTTCAGGAGGCATTCCACTCCGACGTGCTGGCTCCTTCTAACCCCGAATGTTGTGGCTCAGCCAGCTAGTTAAAAAAATTCAACATACAACATCAATCATACAACATCCAAGTTCAAACGCGAGATTCGCAGCCTCTTCCTCATGCACCCTTAACCTATCTGATCCTTTTTCTATTTTCGAGCTAAGCTTACTACTACACATTGTACCATGACGTGAACGAGATGGCGGGCTTTTGGTATAAAGGGTGATACGTAAGCTTCGACTTTCCCTTTCTTCAATACTAAACCTTCAATTCAGCTCTGGCCGATACTGAAGATGGACTTAAAGTGTTTTATTCCTGTTGGTGAAAAACATCAGTACTGTCTTTTCCGGGTTGTGGTAGACTTAATAGGAGAGCCTGTAAGTGGATTTGTGTATGGCTGCTTTCGGTATCGGCCGTTTTCGGTAATTCAGATTTTTTCTGACTTTTCAGCCAGTTCTGATTATTTTCACGCTGACTTTAGAGTGAAATAAAAGTCAGATGTTATAAGTCAGATATTATGAATTATATTTTTAGGCTGTCAGATCAGCAGTGGTCGTCATGGCGAATTTTATACTTAAAAATGTTGTAGAAAGTGAATTACGGAATTTTTTTCTTGAAAATATCAGTATGTGCATTAAATATAATAAAAATTATGGAAAACGAAGTACTTACCGGAAGAAAAAAATTGTGCTACTGACCAAATATTTTAAACAACAAAGAAATAGAATCCCAAAAATAACAACTTATATGAAGACAATTGAAGAGTTCGACTCTTCAGTTTTTTATAGTCATTTTAAATGAATAAAAACACCTTTAAGCACTTATTTTGAATTATTATGAAATGTGAATTAGTTGATATAGAATTTTTGCTTTCAGATTCTGAATAATATGTTACAGTCACATTGGTGTTCTACAAAAGGTAGGCCAAAAATATTAGCAGAAAGACTGTACATAACGCTGTGGGCATTGGGGAATAAAAATAGCTTAAGAGAATTATCAGACAGGTTCAACAAATCAATAAGCACAATATCTGTAATTATTTGCCAGACTTGTAAACTAATTAGTAAACTTACCTCCAAAGTTATACGTTTTCCAAAAACAAGAAACGAAATAAATCAAACAGTTTTAAAGTTCAATTCTTTACGAGGCCCAAATAGTTTTCCCAATACACTAGGATGCATCGATGGTACCCATATTCCAATTTTTCCGCCCAGTAATGACCCTTCTAGTTATTATAATAGGAAGGGGTACCATTCCATAATCTTACAAGTAATATTTTACGATGCTAATACTATAATTACATATAAATATGAATGTATATTTTTTAAATAGGGTGTGTGTAACAGCGAAGGAATATTTACTGATATATTTTTTGGGTGGCCAGGAAGATCACACGACGCTGAAGTGTTTAAAAATAGCTCTCTTGGGAAAAATTTGGAGTCTGATCTTTTGGCATTGCCAGCAGATGTACATCTTCTGGGAGACTCTGCGTACCCATTGACGTCGTATCTTCTTGTTCCGTATAGGGATAATGGGTATTTAAAGGCAGAGCAAAAGCACTTCAATAGTCAGCTAAGCTCTAGCCGAGCAATAATAGAACAGTCTTTTGGGATACTTAAATCGAAATTTCGTATATTGGAAAAAATTCCATTCAGAAAAATAGAAATGATAAAGTGTGTCGTGCTAGCATCTGTAATTCTTCACAATATTATCATTACATATGAAGGGCAGAACTCGATGGACTTAATTGATAATTTTGAAGAAGATACAACGGATTCCGCCATTCTTACACAATTCGATGTACCAGCATGCACCGAAAATGGTCGAAATAAAAGAGACAACCTTTGTTACCTAATGACAGCTTAAGCAATTAGAAAGTAAAAATATACTACAAGATTACACAAAATAAAAATAATATTTTCTACAGTTCATTGAAATCACTTTATTCAATTAGTTCAGCTTCAGTTATTGTTACATTATTTGAAAAAATATAATTTTTTAAAACCTTTAATATTTCTAATTTTTCTTTTTCAATTTTCACTTTCTCTGTTTCTAGAGCCATATACTCTTCGTGTCTTTTCTGCTCCTTTTCGTCCATTTCCTTTAAATATTCTACGACATCTACGCTTTTTTTCTTCTTTTGTGGAGTTTCGTTGCAACTATCTTCGGAGAAAAAATTATCGTTGCTCGTATCTAACACGTCTACTAAACTTGTTGTAGGTGGATTTATACAATATCTTTGAGCATAAATTTCATCAAATTTATCAAAATATTCCCAACGTGTGGATTCCCTACCAGACTGCCTATTTTTCTTCTTAATTGATTTGTATGTACCGTACATGTTTTGAAATTTTTTCATTATGTCATCAACAGAAAAGGGAAAGTTTCCATCCGTTTCTTTTATTTTCTTCCATATGTTGTTCCATAACACTTTTTTAGTTTTTTTACCCGAATTGAACTCCCCTTCCATATCCAGTCTTGAAACTAGTAAAAGGGACGTCCTTTCTCGTGTCCAAAATTTACTGCAAATTTCCCAATTTTAAACTTAAATTTATATAATTTATTTAGGTTTTGACTTACTCGTTTTTATCTTCCATTTTACAAGGTGTTTTCATTAAAATTATATCTAAATTATACGACTTTTTCGTTTTCTTTATAGATCTAACTAATTTGCTTCAGTTGCTCAGATGTCAATTCATAATCTAACTAGTCTATCTCAGTGCTACCAGATATCTGATTTATCAAACTACCTTACCTTTCAGATCTGCTTTTTCGAATGCACTGCCAACTTATATCTGACTTTCCGAACTATCTTATGTCTTAGATCTTTTTAACCGAACGCACTGAATTTTTAGATCTTAGTAAGATCTGAATTACCGAAAACGGCCATCGTCAAATGATCGTCAATTAACTGCGTCGGCTGCAAAAATGACTGATGCAGTTTGCAGAAGTGCCTAGTTTTACTGCGAATTTGATGATTTCGACCACCTGACATTAAAATGATTGCAACATGGCAGTGCGAATGTGCATTGCCGTACGTATCATCAATTGCAATACCGAACGAATGACTATCGTCTACTGCTCTGCAAATGACGTTTTCGAACGCAGCCTATAATTGCTTTGTTCATTAGTCAGTCCTAGAACGATTTAAAACATTCTAGGATAGAAAAGTACAAGTTTTGGCGTTCATTAGTTATCAAACTTGTTATTTTTAGTCTGAAATAGTTCTAGTCTGGTGTTCATTAAGTTGTTCTAAATAGTCCGAAACTTCACTTTTTTGTTCTCGATTTTTTTTAGGGACTGTTTTGGACAAGATATTTTTGTTGTTGTTTTTTTCTAGTTTTGACAAATGTGTATATGAAATTTTGACAACGGAAATTGTCAGAACAAAAAAGTACAAGAAAGCGTTCATTAGATTTTCTATGCTAAGTTGTTCTAAAAGGTTTGACGTTTAATTGGTAGTTGTCCAATTCTCTTCTATTCTGTTCTGATCTGTCCAGTCCTGAAAACTACTGAACAAAGCTAATATAGGGTGCTTTCAGTAATGCATACTTACATGCGCAAAATGCGCAAGTTGAACCTGCATCCACTTGCAGAAAATAATTTGCGCATGCATACAAGTATGCATTAGTGAACTTGGGTGTTTTCAATGATGCAGGATGCTTTTGCAGACTTGCACGAAAGCAAATGACGTTGACTGACAGCTTAAGCAACATGCAAAAGCAAACAACATGCATCATTGAACATAACTCATTATATGTCAAAATTGTCAGCTGACATACGTGAAATTAGTGCTTCCACTACTTACGTATTGCGAGAAACTGAAAACAAAATGGATAAAAGAAATTTAAAAACATTAATTGGAATTGTTGAGAACAAAATTCTAGTAGAAAGTGTGGATACGAGTAATGTCTCCCATTTCGTGCAGAGAAAAATGAAAAAGAAATCATTATTGGTTAAATTAATAATGAAAAAGTGAGTAAAACAAAAATGTATGGCAGCACTGACGTGTCTTCTTCTTCAAAATTACAACTGCAAGTATTTGAAAAAGCTGGCAAAGTATGCAATCATTTGCTTTTAAGTTTTAATCATTGAACACTGTGCTTTTGCAAGTTGCTTCATTGAACAACATGCAAAAGCAAATATGCCGCAAGTTTGAATCATTGAAAACTCCCAAACTTCGTGATAATTCGAATCCTATGGGGCTCCCTGATGCAATATGAGTACACAAACTTTATTAGTTTCTTCATTACAATTATTTTCTGTTACAGCTTTATACAATTCTTTCGAGTATCAAAGCCGGTGTTTTCGTATCTTTTAGAAGAGATTAACAATGAATTTAACCCAGCGGCTAATTCGGTTTCCATTCCAAGCTATGTAAAGCTTGCGTCTGTTTTACGTTTTTTCGCGGAAGGAGGATACCAAAGAGGCACGGGGCAGGATAGGGCTGCATTCGGTATCGTCAAATGATCGTCAATCAACTGTGTCGGTTGCGAAATTGACTGATGCAGTTTGCAAAAGTGACTAGATTTACAAAGAAAGCGCTCCAAATTTGATGATTCCGAACACCTGTTTGCAATACCGAACGAATGAGTTGCGTCTACTGCCCTGCATATGACGTTACCGAACGCAGCCTAGGCTGCGTTCGGTAACGTCATTTGCAGGGCAGTAGGCGCAACTCATTCGTTCGGTATTGCAGTCAGATGTTCGGAATCGTCAAATTTGCAGCGCTTGCTTGTAAAACTAGTCACTTCTGCAAACTGTATCAGTCAGTTTTGCAACCGACGCAGTAGATTGGCGGTCATTTGACGATACCGAATGCAGCCCTAGTTTTGTGGGCATGGCGCAACCAACCATTTCAACAAATCTGAAGGAAGTCCTTACAATACTGGCAATGAAAATCTGTCCAAAATGGATAAACTATAAATGCAGAAGAAAAGAATGCTTGCTCAAATACCCTTTAGCTAAACTGGGATTTGTCTTCATCCAAGTTACTAAAATTTCGTACTGTTTTTGTGTTGTATCTTTTCCCCTAAAAAATTGTTTATTTATATATTCAATTAAATATGTAGTTATTAAAAAAAATATGAAATATAAATTTACATTTTTTATTCCTAAAGTGTGCACCAATCACTCACGAAATCGAAATGCGACAGCTTCACAACCATCGGAAAAAATTCCGTTTGTAATCGCATCAAACCGACTCGAATTCGCATGGCATGATCGCTTTTTTCGATATTCGGATAATTTCGTTTTCGTATCGCATTTCATGATAAGGCCCCTGGTTCTTAAGTAGGTACTGTGCCAGTTGAGCGTGGGAGCCAGTTTAGGTTCTCAGGCTCAATCGACCCCATACCAACTTTCTTGTCTCCTTATTAGAGAATATATTCAATGCTCCGATAGGACGATAGGCTGCTTCGGTCCATCAACACTAATTTATAAATGTTATTTCTGGGAGGCGTCAGTTGCGAAGGCTTTAAAAAATACAGGGACAACAACAATTTAATTAAAAACTAAGGGTGAATTCAAAAACTCAACACTGCCACAACATTGCGGAATTCAGCAATTATAGAAGTCTTTAGCTGAATTCCACAGTGTTGTGGCAGTGTTGAATTTTTGAACTCACCCTAAGTCAACTTTTAAATTTTTTATTAATCGGAAAAAATTATTATATTAGGAGAACAAGGAGGAGAATGTTAAGTTTGTTTTGCTGCTGTTTGTCCATCAATGCTTTGCAAAATGCAGGTCGTTTTCACATCGAACCACTTTTTTTCCTTGCTATCAACTCCTTCCTACATTTAGCAATGTCCTCATGGCATTTCTTCAGCTGTTTTTCGAGGATCATCTTCCGTGAGTGTTCGACTTCGATTTGCATCTGCAGTCCATCGATTAGTTTCTGGCTAATGTACTTCGGGCACTCTCGATTGACATCTTGGAAACTTTCTGCCTTCAGTTTTAATGTCTCCTGGAAATCCTGTATCTTGCGTTGCAAATCCTGGATTTTTTGTGTTTGCTCTTCGATATTTTCGATAATTTTAATCCCTTTTTTGTTCTGTACCACTTGTTTCAAAAGAGCTTCCTTCTCGATCTTAAGTTGCCTGTGTATTGCATCCAGCTGCATTTTGAATGCGAGTCTTTCCTCCTTGCTTTTTTCGATCTGTTTTTGATTTTTCTGCATTATCAGGCTTCTTTCTGGTGTTCTGGTCGGGTATAGATTGTTGAAGTTTCTTCAGAATTTGCTGTGTTGTTCTGTAATTCTGATTTCAATCCTTAATATTTTTCGACCTCATCCATCGACTGATAAATTTATGTGGAAATTTTTTTAGTAAGGCATGACGAAAATATTTTTTTGAAGATTTTAAAATTTAAAAGTTAAATTCATTTTTTTTTTCTGCAATTTAGAAACCCGTCAAACTAGAAATTCAAAATACAAAATTTGTTTACTTTGATGTAGATTATTGGAGTTTGCAAAGAGCTCGGCGTTTTTGCCAGAAACACTTTGACTTTCTTGCTAAAAGTAATTACTTTTGAATATCATTTCGTCAGATTTCGGGATGTTCCGGAACACAATTGGTAAAATTCTTCCGCCATATTGGACCCGCCATCTTGAATTTATAAGTTTTGATCATAAATTCTTTATTTGCTACCTTAAAAAACTCCAGACACCGATTTTCATAGAAAACGGAACACAATTGGCAAATTCATATATGGGTGGCCATTTTGAATTTCGGTCATATTTCGGCGGCCATTTTGAATTTTGAAAATGGAGCTTCGAGGTTCATCATGGAAGATATTAAGTGACCGTAAAGAGCAGAGTTGTGTACATCTTTCCTACACATGTCCTTGGTGCCTTAGTGACGGCAGTAAATAAGCTATGAGGTTGCAGCACCATAGTGAGATCATTGCATACCTTTAGGCGTCAAAAGCCTGGAGGTATTCAGAGGAGCTTTCGTCCGTGGGGTGGTGACTGGAGGTCTGTAAAGTAGGATTGTGGGTGCACTTATTGGTACGCAATGGATTTAAGTGTTTCGGCGATGGTTGTTAGCTTTTTGGTGATGGGATTTTGTAGGATTAGCAATTATTGGGATGATTAGTGTAATGGTGTTTCGTTCGGTGATCCTCTAAACCTCCTTCAGGAAGGGTTGTCGGAAGGTCTTGAGTTGTCTAGGTTATTGTGAGAACAAACACCTTCTTACAAAAGTAAAATCTCTCAAAATCCTTATTTACTTAACAATTTTAATCTCTCAACTCTAAGTAATTACTTATTATTTCTGGATACATGATTCTTACTAGTATGGATAAGTGACTAATCTTGACACTGGTCTAAAAAAGGTTGCCAGGACTGTCGGATCGTACACCTCGACGACCTCTTTTGAACGTGTCTGGTTAAAGACTGAATTTGGCCTGGTGAAACGGTTTCTTTTATAGCTGGAATGTTCGTCGGGGTAGGAAGCTTTAAAGCTTCGAAGTAAAGCTTTCAAAGGGAGAATCAATATTTATTTGTCTAAAGCTTCGTTACGAGAGAGATTATTAGTATTTTAAATATTTTCAGGCAAGATACTGCATCCAGAAAGGACAAACGGATGCAGGGTAACGACAATTAACATGGGACGGAAACCAGGGGTGACGAGCCGAGGCAGAAGAAAAAGCCGTTTAAAGCCAAGAAGAAATGGCTTCTGGCGTGAAGGTCATCTTTCTTTCTTCTTTACACTCCTTGAATCACTCATAGGGCGGAAACAGTTGCCTTCCAGCTACTATGATACCTTCCGTCCAATCAACCGGAAAGGTACAGGTGTTACATGCTTTTTCCAGGATTGGCTTGAATCGGCTTTCAACAATTCTGGCGGAATGACATCTTTTCCAGCTACTTTACCATTGGCCATAATGTACGGGTGTTGATTCTTATTGGCTGTGCATTATTGCTGTTTTCTTAAAGTTTCTGTGCAAATAAACAATTCAAGGCGGCGAAGAAGTAATCCCTCCATCTTTGAAGTTGTTCCTCGCAGCCTTCCATCCGCACTCTTTACAATATGACATACTTTTTAGTATAGGGCTTTCCAGAGAGCTGTTTAGCAATTTGGTACAGCACTTTACTATTGCCTGTCTTTGCTGCGTTTGCCGCTTTTTTGCGAGGTCATTTATCTTCCTTTTATCTCAATTGCAATTGGGAGTATTCCCGTTCAAATTGGTGACGTGTGTCCGGGTCGCCTGCAGAGTTCACGTTATTTTTGAGGGCCCTTCTGCGTTCTATTGATTGTCAGCTTAACCGTTTCCGCTGCCGTCAAAATGGCGCCCTTTGTCATACTCCAGAGCTCTTCAATATTTGTGTCATCAGAAACGGATTGCTGGTTTAATATTTGTGTGCAGATTTCCAACAAGTTCTCGCCTTTGAATGCTCTCCTGCAGAAGGTCTACGTTAAACCGTCCACGTTTTATGATGGACGTTTCTGATTGCGGCGATTTCGAGGCGAATACGGCGATTTCGAGGCAGCTACTATCAAATGGTGGTCACTTTCAGCGGCTGCTCCCCTAAAGCTCCTGACATCCTCTAGAATAGTTCTCATCTGTCGTTCTAATATCGGGCGATACCCAGGTCTCTGTGGGTATCTTCTTGTGACAAAAGTAAATTCCACCTACCAAAACACAAAAGTCAACGAAAAGCTCACCATTGTTATTGATAACTTGGCTTAAGTCGGCCATACACGATACGGTTAACTTTCATGCAATTGTTGGCTTCCAATTTTTGATTCAATACCGACAACAGCCCGAACAGGTCCCAACTCTAGCGTTGGACGTTTGACATTGGGCCCTCGTAGTGCGAGCATCGGTCACACGATGCGTCCTACCATCCAACGTTGGAGGGTGTTCATAGCATCGTGTAGAGCCGGCTTTAGGCCTTGATTTCCAATTGCGTGTTCAAGGCCGGGATTGTCAAGGCCGATCTGTGCGTTTATGTCACACATTAATACAATGAAGTCTACCCTTGGAATAGAGCGGAAACACTTATTCAGTCGCATATAAAACTCTTCCTTGATGTCGTCGTCTGCGTCCGCGGTGTTCTCACATTCCATGATCCGATTCATGTCTTGGTTCAAAGTCGTCGTCGTGTTGTCCATTCGGTTCCGAGGCATTGTTCGCCGATTCGTAGTAATAATGTGTTTAAGGGAACGAGTTGCTAACCCTCAGCTTAACCGGCTTAAAACTTTGTTTTGTGGAGCACAGAACTCGTCATTTGACGTTTTCCGTCAGCTCCTTCCGAAGAAGTACCCCAGGGGGCACCGCAGAGAGATGGAGTTAGGACTAGCTAGGGTGTTTGTCTTCAGTGAATCTTCTCGGGTTTTGGCAGAAGTGACAAATCGGGTGTCACCACTTGCCGAGGTCTTTGTTAGCCGTTCGCCCCCCTTGTTTTTTAGTTGGGTCAATTTTGTTTTTTAAACGGCGAGCTTTTTGGGAGGGGTCATGACCCCCGTGACACCCTCCTTAAATCCACGGCTTCGACGAACAATATCTAACGACGCAAGGGAAATGTAACAAAGACGAAGAGTTGAATGGAAGCTTAACGAATAAACGACCATCAGCTAACCGGACAACAAGTTCGTTAAATTTCTAGAAGAGACGTTTTCACCTAGTACAAATCGAACCGTTTCACACTTATCTTCAACTTCAACAGTTTATTCAAATAAAATACATAAGATTATTACATGTTAGTATGATAATTAAATACTAGCCAAAAGGCAACCGTAAAATGTATGCAACATACTTAAGTATTAAGTTCAATTGTAGGTACAGCTAGTTACAAAGTTCTTACATTTGTGATGAAACGGAGCCAGGTGAATAGGCTGGCTGCTAGGTTCTTATTTTTACATATCACAGTAAAATAACAAAATACAAAAAGGCGGACGAGGCCACGCACATGCCTAGTCCAATATAGACACTCTGCTTGAGTATAGAAAGGTTGAGTAAGGCAATGATACCTCAGAGCACAGACACAATGCGTTTAGCAGTGCAGGGAGGAGTCATTGCCAAAACAACATTCTTTACATCTATATACATTATTATTATCTTAATCATATTATTTACATTATCCTATAGAAGGTACTTTAGTCAGTCCAAGTTCTTTACACTTTAAAACACAGCTACACTGTAGCAATAAATAAGGTAAATGAATAGTTAAGTAACAAAGCAAAATTTAAGGATTAAATAGATTATTAGATTAGAAATATGGTAAAACAAATAATACAGTATCCTAACTGGATTGTAATCAAGATTAATTAATAATTAATTCAAAAGGGCACTTCAGGCACTATCAGTAATGCACTTCTTTAATAGCGAAAGGCACAGTTTATATGTTATTCGTATAAAATTCAAATTCAAATTCCATAGCTTTAATAGCCGAGTTTTTACTAATAGAAAAGCTTATCCTACAGAATAAAGTTATATTTAATAGAGTATTGGTAATGTTACTTAAAAAAAACAGTATAACTAGATAAATAAGGATATAAAAGAAATTTTTTTTATGATACAAAATAGCTTAACCTACAGTATATTATATATAGGCAGTTAGTGCTTTACATCATTCATATTTCAAATTTGTATAGTGCAAAGTGCTAAACAAGTTCAGGCGTCCGACAATTGTCCAACTGCAGTTATTTCATCCCCTACTGTGGGAAGAGTCACGGCCAACATAGAAATCCGGGGGGGCATGAGCAAAGTCGAGCGGGCTGAGGTAATAAGAGGGCCGAGAACTGGGATTGTCAGCCCAACATTTCCTTATTAACGGGTTCTCATGAAATTCCAGTTTGAGAGCACGAGCCTTCCATTTTTCCTGAAGGAAAGAGAGAAGAGGGGAGAGGTTAGCCCTGTCGTAAAGCTCTCGATTCGAGTACATCTTATTACGGGATTTGAACTTGATAGAGAGGCATTGCCTAAGGATCCTGCGCTCAAGCTTCTCAAGGTTACGAGCCCAAGTGGTGGAGATAGCGTGCCAGCAGGGAAAGCCATAACTAATAATCGGCCTGATAATTTGCTTGTAGAGCAGCAACTTAGATTTTTGATTAAGATTACTGTTAAATTTTAGCACGGGGTTTAAGCGGCCGAGAACGCTTCTAACTTTAGCGATAGTAGCCATAGCATGCGAGTTGAATTTCAAGAGATGGTTAAAATTAACACCTAAGTATTTAAGTTTTCTCCCAGCCATGATACTGACATCGTCCAGACGGAATTGAAGGGTGCCACAAACCTTGGTAGGACCCCTACGGCCCTTGCCCCAAGCATTCCGGAATGCAATGAACTGCGTCTTACTCACGTTAAGTGATAGTCCCCAAGTACTATAAAAACGCTTAACAAGACCCACATGCTTGCACAGCCACTCCATACTTTTCAAAGGATCAGGATCCGAGGCATAAATCAGAGTATCGTCAGCATAAAGAATAGCTTTCGAACCAATACCAGGAACAGAGTGAGGGAGATCATGTAGATAGAGATTAAACAATTTGGGGCCTAGGATGGAGCCTTGGGGAACCCCTGACAGTACATCGACCGGAGTAGAGGAGAGTTCTCCAATTTGGACCGACAGAGACCTGTTAGCCAAGAAGCTAGATAGAATTCTAAGTATGTAGGGAGCGAAGCCCATTGAGGAGAGTTTATAAAGGAGGCCGGTATGCCAGACAGAGTCAAAGGCTGCCTTTATGTCCAAGGAGCAGACAACGGTGGGGTTTTTACACCTAAGGCCCTGATTAATCGCATTGTGCAGAACTAGGAGAGCATGCTCTGTGGAATGGGCAGATTTGAAGCCGAACTGCTCATGCGGTATGAGATTATGTTGCAGGCAGTGATGATCCAGGTCAAAGGCAATCTTGCGCTCGAGAAGTTTCCCTATATTAGAAAGGCAAGAAATAGGACGAAAATCTGCAGGGAAAGTACGCAGCGTTCCTTTAGGGATGGGGATTAATTTAGACGATTTCCAAGCAGTAGGGAAATAACAATTGTTCAGGCAGTTATTAAGAAGGGTGGAAAGTGGAGAGGATATATGGGGGCCGATCTTTTTTAAAATATAGTTGGAGATATTATCACTGCCTGCCGACCTTTTGCCGTTAAGTGAGTGAATCAAGGAGTCCAGAGAACTGGGTTTGAAGAAAGGATAAGACAAGCTCTCGCTACAGGCAGGGATTTCCTCGAAATTAAAGTGGGAGTACGGTAGCTGAAGTTGAAGAGCCTCGACAGAGCGCGTGACCAGGTCACGGTTCGCAGGATTATAGCCAGGTTGTCTGAGTTGAAAAAGGTCTCGATAGTAGTCGGCGAATACCTCAGGGATGTCCGATGGGGGGTGGTTTCCAGAATTAAGATTGTTAAACGGGTGGGGGCACTTTCTGCCAATGATCCTGTTAAGCTCCCTATATAGGGAAGGGCCAGGTCTCAAAGCACGGAGTTTGTTCTGAAAGGACGTGTTCATATAGGACGAAACACGTGCGTCAACAATCCGATTAAGCAACATTATTTGGTTAGCAAGGGCCATCGTCTGGGCGTTATGTTGGAAAAGGTTTCTCTCTAGCTGACGCTTAAGACTCCTGCGCCAGTTTTTACGTGTTAAGAAAAGAGACTGAATATCAGGAGGGAGTCTGTCACGAAACCCAAGAGGCTTTAAGGGCGCTACTCTATCCAAAAGGGAATTGAAGGTCGAATTTAGAAACGAGATGGAAGAGTCTATGTCGTCGTTAGTCCAGTTACAAGAGGCCGGGCGTTGGAAGGAGAGGAGTGCGTCATTAAGATTAACGCCGAACTGTTTCCAGTCGACCCTATCCAGGACACGGTATTTAGGCAAAGCAGAGAAGGAGGGAGCATAGGAAGAGAAACTAAATTCAAGCTCTAACGTGTAGTGGTCAGAGAAGGAAGGGGAGGTCGAACACCGATGGAAGTTCAGGCTGCCCGATAGTTTGTGAGATGCTAGGAAAAGATCAATGCAGCTCATAGACCTGGGAAAAGAAGGGCCCCCCGGTCCAATAATAGAGAAAAAGTCGAGAAGAGGGTTATTTAGCTTCCAGTCCATAATAAGTTTACCGTTTCTATTTGTGGTAGAGTTAAACCAGCTAGGATGCTTGGCATTTAGGTCTCCCCCAATAAGTAGGCCCTCGTACCTGGGTTCAAGACGAGAGAGTTTCATCATCAGCAGAGAAAAGTCAGAGGCACTAACGTTGGAAGGCAAATAAAGAGAGATTAAAAGCATCTTACCCGAGACAGAATTGGGAAGATTGAGAGAGATTTCCACAGAAACATTGGAAAAAGGGAGGGAAAGGTGAATTTGGCGAGATACAAAGGTGCTCTTACATAAGAGGGCCGTGCCCTGAAAACTGTCGTTACGGTAAAGCTTATAGTTGTTGATAGATAGCTTAGCATTCGCATGTAAGTGGGTTTCCTGGAGACATAGGAAGTCATAATTGTTGGAATGGAGAAGGTCCCGCAGAGACCACCTCCGACCCAGGGAAATCAGGGAGCCAACATTCAGAGACGCACACTTTAGAGCTCTAGTACTCATCTCCCACCAGAGAGAAGTAGAACCCCAAAATGGCCGTCTTCCTATCCTGCCCCCTGACTCCCCTGAGTTGCGGCAAAAACTTCCGGATCTTATCCAACAGTTGAGAGAGCGACATTCCATAAGTATCCTCCGGGTGAAGGATTTCATTAATTTCTTCAGAAAAGTTATAATTCTTTGGCGGATGGGGAGGAGGGTCGCTCCTAAAGCAGTCAGCATAGGTTTGGGGCCCGGAAGGGGAGCGGGTTTTCCCCAAGGAGGGAAATTGGTTGGTATCGGCAGATACCTTTGCTTGGAACCGCTGACCAGACCTCAACCGCTTACGCAGCTCCTCCCTTCTGAGGTACACAGGGCAACCATTAAAGTTGGCGGGATGCCCGAAGGCACGACAGTTCACGCAAAAAGGCTCACTGTCCTTCATGTTTTCAGGAGTGCGAAGGCATTCCCTAGGCAGGTGAATACCATCACACTTCACACACCTATACTCCCTGTTGCAGTTGGATGCAGCGTGCCCATGCATCTGGCAGTTACGGCATTGGACCGGACCAACGCTCTTAATACGCTCCCACGTAACCCGCTGACGTAAGATAAATTTAATAATAGTACTAACCTTGTTTATATCCGTTTTGGGTGGGAATTGGACCAAATATAGGTTTAGCAAGACTTTGTTTCTACGAGAGTAGGGGGTATCATATCTTTTCACGTTCTTAACTTTAAGGGCAGGAAAGTTCACGGTAAGATCCTCTAAAATTTCTTCAGGCAAATACTCAGGATGGACCCCCCTGAGTATGAGAGATTCAAATCGCTCGTCGGGGTGCGTGAAAGTGTGTGAGGCTACTTTGTTTTCCTTAAGTTTGGCGAAGAAGCCCGTCTGATGGGCACGGTCCTTAAAAAAGACCTTACACGCCCCCCCA
Organism: Thereva unica; assembly: GCA_949987705.1. Lineage (NCBI taxonomy): Eukaryota > Metazoa > Arthropoda > Insecta > Diptera > Therevidae > Thereva > Thereva unica. The sequence goes on along the minus strand of OX465281.1, from coordinate 250,195,378 downwards.
CGGGTCCTAGCGAGCTTAAACTCAGAGTCTGGATAAAGAACTAAAATCATCTGAGTGAGGTATCTCACGCTGACGTCTTGGACAATTATCGGTGGGCAGAACCTATTTGGAAGAGGGTTATCTGATTTATCAAAATTGTTATTATTAACATTATTAAAGTTATTAGAATTCTTAAAGTTATTACTAGAAAAAGGCTTATTTACATCTAAATCCGCGTGAACATCAGAATGAAGCGAAGAATACCTGTTGGTGTAGTTAATATTCCTAGAGTTACTTATGTTACTAGCATTGCCATTGTTAGCAGCGCAGTTCCTACCATTTCTCTTCACACGGGTCCAGCCTTCTTCATTATCTAAAATGCTAGTCGCAGCCTGAGAGGACTGGGGCCTATCGACGTGAACATCCATGGGGGCTTGCTGCCCGATTTCATCATCAGCAGAAATAGGGGCGACATCAATATCGCTAGATTGTGATTGCGAAATGTTGGTGATCCTACTTTGTATGCGATCGCAGGACTTCATTAATTCATTCACAGTGTTGTCAAGATTGACCATTCGCGGAGATGGCTGCCACTCATTTACTTGGGAGAGAACCCCGTTGACAAACACCTGGTCATTAGCCAAGTCTACTAATTTAGATAGTTTAGGCCTCTTACCGGTATCCGGAGGAGGCTTGTCTCCCATGTCGGAAAGTTTGACGCCAGAAACCGGCTGGGGACAAGAGTCCCCAACCTCATCCAATTGAGGGAACGATCTTTTATTTAAAATCACAATGTACCTTCAGTTTTATAAAATATGATGCTTAAAAAATCAGGTTCCAAACCCACAGAAAACAATAAAAGTATGAGTTTCTGTATTTTACAATTAACTCAAAATGGCGACCCACGCCTTCGGGAATTTAATTTTGCACACACAAAATTATACCAAATCAGCTTCCTTTTTATTAATGCCGATTACACTTAATCGCTTCAGATTCTTTAAAATACGCGAAAACAAATTTAATCGGATAAAAACTATAATTATTTTTATAAATTTAAAATTCCGCCGTTCATTCCCTACAAACAGCAATCCACAATCCTTCCGGAAGTCACACTTATGTGACTGAACCAAAAAATTTGATTTCAGTAGGCACAATTGTCACGGTGCTCATTTATAAATTTTAAAATGATCTAAATTAAGCTTTCAAATATTTTCGGAAAATGAAATAAAAATTTAAAAAAAAAAATAAAAAATATAAAAAAAAATTAACAAAAAAAAATATTTTTGGATATGTAACTCAAAATTTCTCGTAAAAAAAATAATGTTTTTGGATCAATATTGAAACGGCAAATGGAAAACTGTTGCTAAGGCGATTGCAATGGAAAACTTTTAGTGTAAGTTTATTGCAAAAAATACAAACAAAAAATTTAGCTGAAGAACTGTGGGCCAGGAGGATCTTCTTGCAGAGGTTAACTACCTGAAAAGTGTCAAAATGGCAAACAATATAAGGCCCTCCCTCCACGGAGGCAGTCAATCCTTAGTGTTATCAAGAGCAACATCAGAACTGGACAGGAGGCTGCAAAATAAGTCGCCTGTGCTGAAGAAACAAAAGAGGACATCAGAAATGTTAGAGGCTGTAATAAGCAGTGATGAGGAGAGTGATGATGATCGAACCTACAAGCCGAATGGCAGATTCAAGCGGGAAATGAAGGAAGCCTACAAGGCATGCAGGGGCTGCAAAATGAATTTGGAAAACTTGTTGAAAGTAACGGCGGTCTACCGGAAGCGCCTTAGGCTACTCACACAGCTGGACGGTGTCAGGGAAAACGTGAGGAAGCTGGAACGTAATGTTGAGGATTTTCGATGTAACTTAAGGGATCAGGCAACAAACACTTGTGAGGATCCAGACTATATGAAGTTCCCGGATTTTATGATCGTGAAGAATCTTAAGAATCAGCTCTTAACAGAAAATGCAAAAGCTAGTAAGCTGGAGAATACTCTAAAAGCGTGCGAAAAGCAATTGAAAAAAATTAAAAGCAAAGATGCGATATGACGAACTATGTGAAACAGCGTTTCAATGTTTTAAATGTAAAGTAAATGAGACCTTGAATTTAAGAAAAACACCCTAAACGGAAGGACCAATAGCCCAGCAACTCAGCAGACCCTACCTTTAACTACCATCTGCAAATACTCAATACTTACCACAGAACACTCGCCAAAGTTAAAGCTCAATAGTTCCAACTTTTGTAAAAATACTGAATTTTTTGTAGTGGAACATTGCCGTTTTTACTAAATGTTTAAAATAGTTGTAAGTTAAAGAAAGAGTGACGAATTTTGCAGAAAAAAAAATACTTTATTTAAGAAAAATTAACGGCAAATTTCCATGACATCCTAAAGTTTTTTGTTTAGCAATTTAAGATTTAGAAACTGTTCAAGGCTTATTACCAATTGGAAAGTATTGTTAATAAATGGGGAAAATTAGAAGAATTGTGAGAGATGATTTGTTGTACAGGTGTCCTGTTTTTTGGGGGTGCTGAATCGAAGGGCGCTTTCGAAAGTTTGGGCTGACTGCAGCAGTCGGAACAGTCGAAGTTAAAATTTGTAAGCAAAAAAGACATTTGACTGCTCCGACTCAATGAATTTTCGAAAGCGCTCCGAATTTCAAGTTTACTGCCTTGTAAGAAAAACGCAAAAACTTCACAATTTTCCCACTTTTTTCAGCTTTTCGTTAAATATCTTGAAAACTATGTGTTTTTCGTAGATTACCACTTTATACAAAATTAAAGATGATAAAATTTCCTACAAAATGCTTGTCAATTTGATTTTCTTATTAGCCGTTTCGGCAATCGGCGCGCGAAAAGTGATTTTTTTACTTTCTACTCTTCAAAAAGGGCATTTTCGAGAATTCACCATGGTAGCTACCGGTCGAAGCAGGAGCGCGTTCAAAAACCTTACTATGGTTAACCATGGTTAACTATGGTAAACTTTTGTCGTTCAAAAACTCCGTGGTTAACTACAACATAACCATGAGCATAACTTTTTGGCGTTCAAAAACTCCCGTGGTTAACCATGGTGTAGTTAAATTTTAACCATGCTCGGGATTTTTTGGCTGCGTTCAAGTTACGCAGCTGACTGCAAAATACTGTATTTATGCGTTTAAAATAGGAAAATAGCTGCAAAAATAGATTCGGCATTCGAATGCAGATGACAATCAGCTGCTGCAGATTTGTGATATAAATGGAACAGTAAATTTGTAGATATTTATAAAAAAAAATTAGTTTAAATTAAAATTCAAACTCTTGTACATGAAAAAAAAACACAAATGTTAAATTTTAGTTCGAAAATTAACCACTTAACCACATCTATCAGTCGGTAAAAACTAACCATACTAACCCTGATCAGCTTACCAATATGGTACCTTCACCAAAAAGGTAGATACCACTGGTGAATTCTCGAAAGTGTCCTATATCTTCCGTCATTTTGTGATGGCCGCCATATTTGATTTAAAATCACGTCACACAGCTTACTGTACTATACTTGCCATACACTTTCATTTGATACCCACATCGAGAGCGTTGTAAAGATAAAGGTAAAACATCATTTGTAAAGAGAAAAATAATCCGCCATTTTTGCTTAGCCGCCATTTTGGATTTGGAATGATACCACGCATCTAGTAGTATTCCACTTGTCACACCCTTTGCTTTGAGAGTAAGGTAATCCGCCATTTTGTGGTGGCCGCCATTTGGAATTTGGAATGACACCACACCACTAATTATATTTTATTTGTCATACTCTTTCATTTGAAACCTTTTGAGTTTGATACATATCGAGGGTCGGAAATAAAATGTAAAATACGGCCGCCATATAAATTAAAATTCGCTCAAAAAAGCCATGGGAATATAGGAATAATTTCAGATGAGCAGTTCATTATTAAGACAGTGGATATGACAGATAAGTAGATTTCTTTAAACACGTATACGTCGATATATGTACGTCTATTTATAGTTCAGGCTTATGGGCCGAAAAATCAAAAGGCATTGCGAGTTAGAATATAAAGTCTTCTTAATTATTATTATTTATGTTAATTAAGTTACTATTCTAGCTCAGCTACTAACTTACAGTATGTCTACACCATTGTGTCATCTGCGTACTGGATGCAAGTGGAGAAAAGTGCGGGGATTTCATGCGGGAAGTCATACAAAAATATGTTAAAAAGCATGGGGCCCAAGACGGAACCTTTAGGCACTCCTGTTTTTATCGCGAATGGTGTGGAGATCAGGTCTCCAATGTGGTCTACCCTTGTTATGCCTGTTAGGAATGAGTAGATTAGCTTCACAAGTAGGAATGGGAAGTCTAGGTGAATTAGTTTGTATATGAGCCGTGAGTTTAATCATCACTGACTCTTGCAAGAGTAGCAGGTCGTGTTCCGTTGAGTGCTTCTTTACAAAGCCGAATTGATATCTCGGAATGTGAGGACATCTTGTAGCCTTTTTAGTATGATTCCTTCGAGCATTTTTCCCAAGTTAGAGAAGAGGGAGATCGGTCTAAATTCTGCTGAGCGTTTTGGGATTGGGATAATTTTGGCTATTTTCCAGATTTCCAGATTGTAGGGAAATTGCAATTGTTAATGCAGTTGTTACATATTGTTGCTAGTTACGTCGCTATGGTAGGCATGCACGAGGTCTAAGTAATCATTTTTTGGCATCTTTTTCGTACAGTTGGTTCCATCGAAACGCGAAAGAGAAGGGGATATTCTCATAGATTTCGCAGACTCCCGAGAATATTTTTTATTTGTGTTAATGAGATGGATGGGTGAGTCAAAAGTCCGAGGCAAAAATGAGGACACACTTCCCTGTGACGCCTTGTTTATAGAACCAGTTCGTGTATGAGGGTAATAAACGAAATGATGGATAGTGTAACTTACCTGCATAAAACTGAGCAGACTAGGAGGGGTCGAAAAAGTTGTGCGAACCTCTAGCCAGGATTTTCAATTGTAGACTATCAGGAAAAAGAAGCGTAGGGCTACGAAGATATAATAAGAAAACCTTGTGTATGACAAACTGGAAAGAACTACCGACGTATAAATGACTGGAAGAAGACACTTCAAGAAGAGCCCTAGAAAAACGGCAGCGCAATTCAAGAAGAAGAAATTAAAGTATTCGTGGTAGTGGGTTATGGACAATGACGGGAACAAGAAAAATGTTTTTAGTTTTTAGTTCATAGCTGTGCGTAATATTTGAATTTTAAAATTTCTTATATTTAGTATCCAGAGACATATCTGCCATATTAGTGTCAACATCAAAAATTTTATAATATTCAATTGATTTGAGCTCATTTAAAATCTCAAAAAAAAAAATTTAAAAAAAAAATTTTAAAAAATATTTTTAAAAAAATAGAAAAATAAAAAAATATTTAAAAATAAAAAATTTTTAGTTAAAAAAAACGAACTTAAAAAAATATTCATAATGGAAGAGAGTAAGGAAAGACTTGAGACTCAAGCAAGACTTGAGGAGCTCAATAACCGGCTGGCAAGATGTAAAATCAGCGATGAGCAGGTAGCAATGGAAGAGGACATTGGAGATATACACAGAAGCCTTCATGAGTACAAGGACATTTTATTGAAAGAAATGGCCGTGAACCGGAAGGAGCTCGACTTATTTGGAGAGGTTCAGGCGCAACGTGAAGAAGTCTGGAGGCTGAGGAACTCCATGTCGGATTTCAAACATAGATTGAAGCATGTGCCGCGTGAAATTGGTCGAGGAACTGACATAAGAACATTAAAGCAATTAATAAAGGCTACTCAGAAATATCAGGAAATCGCTAGTAAAAGGCTGGATATATTGGAGTTTAAATTGGAGAATGTTAGAAAAATAGAACATGACGACTCCCAAGGCAATGTCCAATCAAATCAAAGATTCGGGTCTAAGACAAAGAAGTGAGTTGAGGGAGGAAATAAATAAGTGAATGAACCTCTAAAGCATGATCCAAAAAACAAAACACTGTCATAGTAGCAACCGTGAAACTTCTTGATTGTTATCCCATCATTTCAATTGCCAATACGTCTCTAGACAATAGAAGCGATCAGATTATGTATTTTTTATAAGAAATTGTTAAAATTGTAGACAAATACAGAGTTAAACTTTTATATAGAAACTTAAATCTTGTCACAAATGAGTTAAAAGATTGGGCGTTTTCAATGATTCAAACTTGCGGCATATTTGCTTTTGCATGTTGTTCAATGAAGCAACTTGCAAAAGCACAGTGTTCAATGATTAAAACTTAAAAGCAAATGATTGCATACTTTGTCAGCTTTTTCAAATACTTGCAGTTGTAATTTTGAAGAAGAAGACACGTCAGTGCTGCCATACATTGTTGTTTTACTCATTTTTTCATTATTAATTTAACCAATAATGATTTCTTTTTCATCCCTTTGCTCCGTTTGTTGCAGTCAGCTGAATTTTTGAAAGCGCCTTGGTAACATATCCATGGCGACTAGTTCGGCAAACGTCGTACTTTTGTAGGTATCGATAGCTCCATTCCATCGCGCCACTCGTCGAACAGAATACTACGGTTTTTTTATGTGAAAGTCGAATCTGAGGTGTCACCCTTTGTACTACCAGTCCGTCATGTCGTTCACTTCATGGTCAGCAGCTTAGCTCGAAAGAATAGGTGGTTTTTGAAGCGCCGGCTTAGAAAAATGAGTTGCATTCGATGCGGAGCCGAATGTAGGGCTTATAGGTTGAAACCGGGCTGCTGTTTGAAGGTGGAACTTGTATCTCTAAAGAAATCCTAGGCTTTTTGTTTGTTTGGCAATTTGGAATAAGAGGTCATCCTATTGCAGATCCGCAGTTAAAGTTATGTCTAGGATGTTAAGAGATTGGACAGCTGTACTAAGACAGAAGAAAGTTCGATGCAGATTATGTTAGAGTTGCAACAGTGGCCCCTGTGCTCAAGGTCGAGTCGTCGTGACACTAGAAGTCGATTGAGTTGGAGTGTCAGGCCTGGGGCCGGTTCACGTAGCTCGAACGACGACAATCGTTCGAAACGAATTTGAATACGAAAAAATTTGTCTCGAAAAAATTGAGCGTTCACGTAGCTCGAAAGAAAATTTAAGGAAACCACATTACTGAAACACGATTTTCTTTACAAAAACCGCTGTAAAATTATACAATTTATTGGCATCAACTTATTTAAATTTTTAAAAATAATTTACGTATATAAAAACTTATAAAAGTCTACTTTTAAATTGGAAAATTAATCTTAATAATACAAGTGTTCGATAACATAAGAGCTTTCGAGTCAACAAACGAAAATTTGCAATTTTTTCGAGCTACGTGAACGCGAAACGAAAAACAATTTTCGTTGTCGAGTTACGTGAACCGGCCCCTGGGGCCGGTTCACGTAACTCGAACGACGACAATCGTTCGAAACGAATTTGAAAACGAAAAAATTTGTCTCGAAAAAATTGAGCGTTCACGTAGCTCGAAAGAAAATTGAAGGAAACCACATTACTGAAACACGATTTTCTTTACAAAAACCGCTGTAAAATTATACAATTTATTGGCAACAACTTAATTAAATTTTTAAAAATAACTTACATTATGTAATAACTTATAAAAGTCTACTTTTAAATTGGAAAATTAATCTTAATAATACAAGTGTTCGATAACATAAGAGCTTTCGAGTCAGCAAACGAAAATTTGTATTTTTTTCGAGCTACGTGAACGCGAAACGAAAAAAAATTTTCGTTGTCGAGTTACGTGAACCGGCCCCTGGTTTCTCTAAATATCTCAAAAACGTAGGGTACTCAGGGGCCGGTTCACGTAGCTCGAACGACGACAATCGTTCGAAACGAATTTGAATACGAAAAAATTTGTCTCGAAAAAATTGAGCGTTCACGTAGCTCGAAAGAAAATTCAAGGAAACCACATTACTGAAACACAAAAAACCTTTACAAAAACCGCTGTAAAATTATACAATTTTTGGCATCAGCTTAATTAAATTTTTAAAAATAATTTCCATATGTAATAACTTATTAAAGTCTACTTTTAAATTGGAAAATTAATCTTAATAATACAAGTGCTCGATAGCATAAAAGCTTTCGAGTGGTTATTCATGCCAACAAACGAAAATTTTCAATTTTTTCGAGCTACGTGAACGCGAAACGAAAAAAAATTTTCGTTGTCGAGTTACGTGAACCGGCCCCAGCTCTGCAGCCTAAAGTCCAAGCAAATTCATCAGCAACTACTACATTCCCTCTACAATAAATCGATGGAGCCGTCAGGCTAGCCCGTGCGGTTGTAACGAACCACGGTCGTTACTAAGAGTCCTCTGTTAGAAAAATACGAAAGTAACCCAGAAAGCATTTCCTAACAAAGCTTTAGGAAAAAATGAATATTTACGAAGTAGGCTGGGTAATTCCCCTTTGAAAGCTCACTTCAAAGCTAAAAGCTTCTAACGCCGATGAGCTTTCCGGCTATAAAATAAACGGCTTCACCAGACTAAAATTCAGTCTTTACTCAGGCTCGTTCCGGAGAGGTCACCCTCTCTGGTCCTAGACCGTGTCGTGGTGTACGATCCGACACGGTCATACTTTTACCAGAGGAATATTACCGAGGCCTGGTCGTGGTGTATGATCCGACTAGACGCCGAAGTAATTATTCCTACCCGACTTTACCAGAGGGGTATTACCGAGGCCTTGTCGTGGTGTATGATCCGACTAGACGCCGAAGTAATTATTCCTACCCGACTTTACCAGAGGGGTGTTACCGAGACTTGTCGTGGTGTATGATCCGACTAGACGCCGAAGTAATTATTCCTACCCGACTTTACCAGAGGGGTATTACCGAGGCCTTGTCGTGGTGTATGATCCGACTAGACGCCGAAGTAATTATTCCTACCCGACTTTACCAGAGGGGTGTTACCGAGGCCTTGTCGTGGTGTATGATCCGACTAGACGCCGAAGTAATTATTCCTACCCGACTTTACCAGAGGGGTGTTACCGAGGCCTTGTCGTGGTGTATGATCCGACTAGACGCCGAAGTAATTATTCCTACCCGACTTTACCAGAGGGGTGTTACCGAGGCCTTGTCGTGGTGTACGATCCGACTATGTGCCGAAGTAACTACTCCTATACCGTGTCGTGGTGTACGATCCGACACGGGGAGACTACGGACATAACAACAACCGACCGCATACCGAACCCATATACCGACACACACACTTCCTGCTGAACCACTGACCCCGTTTACATACATGTAGAGTAGAGTAGTGAGTAGGTAATTGCTTAGTAATCATAAGTAGGAAACTTGTATGTTAGAGGCATACCCTAGTTAATTACTCAAACATAATAGGAAACCTGTAAATAATGTATACTTAGATTTAAGATACCGAAATTGTTAGTATATAAGAACTTTTGAATCAATAAAGAAATTTTATTTTTGTAAGAAGGTGTTTGTTCTCGCACGACCCTGGACAACTCAAGAGCCCCCGGCAACCCTCCCTTAAAAAAGGAGGTTAGAGAACACTTTCACCCGAAACACCATTACACGGTCACGCCATCTACACTTCGTTTCTAAAGAGAGCTCATCTCCAGTGCCACTCGCCACCTGGGCCTCCAAACCCAAAACTTCGACATTAGCTTCAATATTGCGGTTCTTCCGCATGCCCGTGCCTACGAAAACCATCTAGTCGAAGCTTCAGGGACTTGTAGCCTCGAAATCTTCTTTTCTCCCATGATAGGAAACTGTCCAGAGCTGGCTGGACAGAAGCAAACACCGCTATTACGAAGGGGATTAGTTCGTTCAAAACATACAAGTTTCCTGGAGCAGACGGGATCTATGCTATTCTGCTGCCGGAGGGCAAAGTCTAGAAATTAACAAGTCTTTCATCTTCATATGGTTAATGAGTGAAAGGCGAACAGCTGCATGCACAAGTTTTTCAAATGACGATGTCAGGCTATCAGAGAGAGAATGCAACATTTTTATACGCGCTGGAATACATCCATAAGTCGGAAAATTTTATGAGTTTCTATAGGGATAATGTTGATGTGTTTGTGCATATTTGCTCGTTTGTTTTGATGATTTCAATTTTGACAGCTGATTCAATTATCTTTCCTTTTCTGTTCTGCATACTTTACCGTAAAGACAGAATCTGGCTTTGTCTCGCTGAATTCACGAAGTATGCGTTGAGTTTTGCTCAGCAGTGATGTTCATATATGCACGCACACAATCAACGGTCGGAAATGTTTGTATGAAGATGAAAGACTTGTTATTACTAGACTTTGCCGGAGGGCTGCGTCAATATAACATCCAGAGTGTTTGAATTACACCTCGACTAAATCTTTCAGGCCGACAAGTCTCTTGTCTTTGGCCTTGAAGACAATGGAGAATATTGTCGACAGGGCGATAAGGGAAACTTTTCAACGCTAACCACTAAGCTATCAGGATGCGTACCAGTCGAGCAAGTCCACTGAAACAGCACTGCATAATCTGGTGCTCGGGCTGGAATGCGCAGCACTAAACAAAGGAGCTGCACTGACGGCCTTCCTCGATATCGAGGGAGCCTTGGACAATACATCCTTTGGCACTATAGCCAGGCCTCTAAATAGACATATGTAGTCTAAATAGCACTTTCTGCAAACTGGATCGACTTTATGCTGAGAACTCGCCAACAAATAGTCTCTCATATGAGGGGTCTCTAGAGGGGACTATAGCAAAAGGTTGTCCACAGGTAGGAGTTTTATCTCCACTTCCCTGGTGCCTTAACTCCTAGAGCTGCTCAAAAGCTGGAGCTTTTTCGCCAAAGGCTACGCTGACAATGACGTCATAGTAGTCACAGATCAAACTGAAGGAGTCATGTCATGGCGTCTGCAGCAGGCACTAGATTTAAGTCTCTAGCTGGTGCGCCAGCGTAGGACTAAAATTTAATCCCAGACATAACTATAGGCTTTTCACAACAAGCAAAATATTTAGGAGTGACTCTAGATGCCAAGCTCAAATGGAACCAACACATGGACACAAGGGCAGATCCCTTTGGGCTTGTGGTTTCACATGCGGTTTGAAACCGAAAGCTATGTACTGGGGCGGGTTCGTGTATGGCGAACGACGATAATCGTACGAAAAAAAATTGAAGTCGAAAATTTTTGGCGACGAAAATTTTAGCGTTCGCGTAAGTCGAAAGAAAATTGTTCGTGTCCTAATGCAAAAACTCAATAACCCAAGAGCTTTCGAGTGCCTTTCGTCGGCTTCAGACGAAAATTTTCAATTTTTTCGACTTACGCGAACCCGAGACGAAAAAAATTTTTCGTTTTCGACATACACGAACTGGCCCCTGGATATACACCACCATTATTAGGCCCTTGATAACTTATGGAGCTTTAGTTTGATGGCACATAACGACGCTTAAAGGTTTTATAACCAATTTGATTCGATTTGAAGCAATTTGATCAGGGGCCAGTTCGTGTATGTCGAAAACCAAATTTTTTTTCGTCTCGGGTTCGCGTAGGTCGAAAAATTGAAAATTTTCGTCTGAAGCCGAAGAAAGGCACTCGAAAGGTCGTGGGCTATCGAGTTTTTGTCTTATTATGATTAATAATTTTCAAATAATAAATAGTTGTATATTTTTACAGCAGTTGTTGTAACATTTTCCGTGTTTCAATATTGTGGTTTCTATCAGGGACACGAAAAAATTTCTTTCGACCTATGCGAACGCTAAAATTTTCGTCAACAAAATTTTTCGACCTCAATTTCTTTTCGTTCGATTATCGTCGTTCGCCATACACGAACCGGCCCCTGATTTGATAAGATTTCGTCGGATTTCATCCGAATTGACCCACCATCCCACCTTGAGGTAGAGAAGTGCGCCATAAACACGACGCTGCGGCTGAAAGCGAATTTACGGCCTGTACCAGTCTGTACTCGACTCGATACAACAACTTAGTGGTGCTTGCCGTCAGCCATGTCTCCTGTTTTGGACATAGATCCTACAGGCGGACCAGCACACACCTCCCGTTGCCCGACTGAGGAAGATTCTCACCAATCTCTCGTAGAAAAGGGTCTCCCTCTGTTTTCCAGGCTAAAATACATGCCATTGAGACTTGCATCACTATTGAGACTTGCTGAACCTTTAGAAAGGTTTGAAAAGCGCCGACCTTACCGACGCTAGATATTTTTCCGACAGTCAAACTGCCATCAAACCATTCTCATCGTAGAAGTTTCCCACCACAATAGTTGCAGGTTGCTTTGGCGTAGTCTAAGCCTGGTCAGGAAAAAGAAGCCCTGTTTTGTTGCAGGACACTAGGATATCGAGGGGAATGAGGCTGAAAACAAGCTGACGAGGGAATTTTCCGAGATGCTTGCTCAACGCTAAAAAGGCTTCTGGGGCATCTCATGACACACCTCCTAGTCATTGTTAGAGAACTGGGTTAGGAGTTTGAACCTAACTTATTGAAAATTGGTCCAAGCAAAATAACTAAGAAGTTCCTTTGCCTTGCGCTAGTACCCCACACAGTTCCATTTCATAATATAATAAAAATTCAGCTACATTGGGGAAAAATATTTTATTTAACTGAAACTTCTTTATGTGTACCTTATATGTACATTGTCAACCTTTGGTCTGACTGCCTTCTTCTTTTTACCTTTCGTCTTGGTATCAGGTATAGGAAATTTCATCTCTCTTAGGCGTCCTTCATCAACTAAACACGGTTTCGGGCTATTTCGTAGAGACTGAACCCTTTCGTCCATTTCTACTTCTTTCTTGCAATTCCTCAATTTCTTCTTAACAACTTTCTTTCTAAATTTCTCCTTTTTCAGCAAATCCTTAACACCCCTAATTGCTACGATCCAGTTATCGATATCCTTTCCCCGTCCCATTTCGCGAGGGACGTTCTTCTTTCTCTGCCTGTAGTCCTTTAGGAACCCTTCCAATCTCCAGACTTCCTCTTTGTGCGCCTTAAGTTCTTCAAGTAATTCTAGTTGTTTGTCCTTCAGAGCCATTCTGCTTAATAAGGACTTTTTTGCATCTTGAAGACTTTGGCGCATTTCCTCGAGTTTCGTTTCAAGAGCCTCTTTCTCGGCTATGTTATTGGCTACTAGAGTTTTGGAATCGGTTGCCTCCTTGGAATTGTCCATTATAAGATGGTTAGTCTTAAAGGTTTGAAGGGCGTTTTATTGAGAGTTTACTTATGTATGATTCGGCTATTTTTAAAATGATTTGCTCCGTACTTGCAGTACACTTCCTTTTTGGTGGTAGCTTGTTACCTATATCTGAGTTTATCCTGCTTATATTTTCATATTTTCCCCAAATTCCTTTTATAGTTTTTCTCCTTTTTTTGTGATTTTTTCGTAATCTTTTTCTATTTTTTTAGTGTCTTTTATAAAACATTTTACTTTCTTCTAAATTTTGTCTGCGTCAGTTTTCAATTAAGTTTGTGATTAAAATTCGCGATGACACCATAGCGAAATTAAATTGCACATTCTGTTTATTTATGTGCTTAACTTTAATTTTGGCTTGTAAAAAATGTTTATCAAAAGTAATTGTCAACTTAACGGAGGGAGAGTATTACGTCATCTGATTTAATATTGAAAGGCTCCTAGAGTGAGCAAAAAAAAATGGAGTGTTATACCTCCTGAAACGAGTTGAACCTCATTAGCCAACCGATGACATAGGTTCTGATGGAGCGGAGAAGAGCTAGCGAAGGCTATGACAGGAGAAATCAGGAATTTAAAGAGGGAAGTAGAGCGAAGGAAAGTTATGTAGGTGGGAAAGGCGAAGGACCGTGGCGCTGCCAGGATTCGAACCCGGGACCTCTGGAATGGTAGCCAGGCGCCTTACTCCCTAAGCTACCGAGGCCCCGAAACTGATCGAAAAAATTGTGCCAAACCAGTTCTGAGTGGGTTCACAAGTTTTTGCTTGGTTGAGTGCAATTTTCGGTCCGAGTGTCATGTAACTAGCGACTGAAAAATGAACCTAAAATTGAGGTTATGTACATGTTTTGTTATTATTTACAACAGTGTTTAAATGTAGGAAGTTAGTTAGAGGTATTTGAAGAATTATTTAAAAAAATGTTTAACTGCAGGGGAATTGATACACTTCGCTGATAATGTCATCTTTTTCTAATTTGGGTATGGCGAACTCATAGGACCAACTCTCTAACTTCATCGAAAATTACCCCGAAAGGACAATCCTTTTTACTAAAATTCAGTGTTTCGCACGTGCTTTTGAAAACCCCACGCCAATTTTTAGTGTATAAATAGCCCTAACTGCAAGTAATTTTTTGAGCCCAAAATCAACCTAATCGATACTAAATTTTATTTTATGTCCAAAATAGATATTCACCCGCCAATGAACATACACCTACCAGAATAAAACAATTTTTAGAAACCTTTTGGGCATCGGAAACCACCAAAATGGCGGACACGAAACACCCCTTGGCTTCAACAGCTTCAACTCGATTGCTTTCTATCTAGGTATTCATAGACCGGTTCTACACAATCGACTTTGCATTCCACTTTTTGACGTTCAGCTTTTTTTTCTCTTTCACTCCAATGCAAAGTTTGAAACAGACAAGAGTTGAAAGGAAAATGAAAAGCAGCTGAAAATGGAGTGAAAATTTGCGTTCAACTTTTGTGTTTTCGTTCTACATTTTTATGAGTGTGCGAATATGTATGAATATGAGTATACACGGATAGCAGTGACAGCCAAGCCTGTCGTTCTTTTTCTTGAAAAGTTAAAAATGTGTAGGCACGAACGACAGAGTTGAACGTCAAAAAGTGGAATGCAAAGTTGAATGTGTAGAACCGGTCTTGAGCAAATTTCTATAATCGAGCATTGCTCCGGCTTTGAAGTGGTGCTTCGAAAGAAAAACCGTTCGCACTATACATACATATATGGAGGAGCGAACAAAAATGGTGTTTGGAGGAGTAGATAGAGTCACTAACTACATATATATCTGTTGTATAAAGATTCAAACATCATAAAAACTATTAAAATAAACAGAATTCGATGGGTAGGACATGTTGAACGTAGAAGCAAAGACACAGCGTGACAAAAATCATTATGAACAAAAGAGCAGACGGACACAGAGATAACGGACGCCCAAAAAAAGATACACAGATAGCGTAGAAGGAGATCTTCTAACCCTAAAGTACATATTCAGTACAGTACAGACTTCAACCCAGTGACCGACAGTTCTGGATAAGATAGATATATGAATACTAAGTATGATGTAATTTAATCGAATGGCTGTTGAAGCCAAGAGGGGTTTCGTGTCCGCCATTTTGGAAGAATCAACTATCTTTTCATGTGTTTGCGTTTCGGTGTTTATTTCAATAATTTGTTGATAATATGTTGATAAAATGAAAAAAAAATAGTTTCTTTTGTTTTTTCTAAAAGTTTTATCAGGATTTATCCACCAAATTTTCCAAGATGGCCGCCAAGGCGTTAAACTTCTGTTTCATGACTTCACGCTTGATTGCTAAAGGTACCTTTACATTATATGACTTGTCATATGACTTTACTGTCAATGAAGTCAAACCTAACAATGACATTTGTTTTTGACATGACATACGACATTCTGTCAAATTTTGTTTTGAATATTCTCTGTTTTGACTTGATTTATCATATGATTTTTCTATCAAAATTACAAGTTGATAATCTATCTTGCTTCGTATTGTGTTCACAGTTAATTTTGACAAGTCATAACAGAAATATTCAAAGCAAATGTCGTATGACATGTCAAAAACAAATGTCATTTGACATCTTATGTTAGCTTTGACTTTACTGACAGTAAAGTCATATGACAACTCATATAATGTAAAGGTGCCTTAAGATCGCATTTTACACTTCCTCGATAGTATTCATATGTCTATGTTGGAGCTATTATGATCTAAAATTGAGACTGACCATTTGTTTTGGCGCACGCTATACTGCTATCTGCGCCATCTGTTAGAATTTGAATCAACAGTTATTTACTTATAACGACTTGTTAGGATTTGAATTAACGATTTACACACTAAACTAACATGGCGCCATCTGTTGGATTAGAATGACAAAGCTTCAAAATTTCTAGAAGTACTGTAAAGAATTTTCTCGTAGGTTCCAGTATATGGTGGAAAGCTCTAAAACTTGGCTTGGATATATAAAAGGAGTGGGAACGGCATTTAGGAGTCAGTTTGGCTTGAAAAGCGATGAAAGTGTTCTAAAGTGACCTAAAGCGAAAGCGAAATAGAATTTAATAGTGTAAGATATTAATTTGCAAGTGATAATAGGGGAATTGTGTTTGTTATTATTTGGTTTTAATTACATATATATTCGCAGTATTCGTATGCCTATTGTGTGGAGCTATTAATGATGTTTATAACCTAGAATTTAGACTGACCCCATAATTGTGTTGTGACTTGTGACTGCTTCTAGAATAATGGTTTATCTGAATACGGGTTTATTATGGAAGGAGTTTTAAAAATCAAAGGTGTCAGGTGAAAGAATATCGCACACCTTTAGCAATAGTAGGCTTTATTTTATTTTGAGTTTTTGATGTATAAATTTGTTGCAAAAATTTTTCCTCGGGAAATAAATTGAAAAAAAATTGTAAAAATATTTACTATACATGTATGTACATTTTATTAATCATACGAAACAAGAGAAACAAAGTCAGAAGGAAAGTATCTACGTGGCTATACCTGCCGATAAGGACGATAGTTTGCGAGATTTGATGTGATATAGAAGTTGTGTTTGAAAATCTGATAATTTTATTCGGCGAAGAGGACCAAGATTCTCAAATTACACTAGCAAAATAGAGAAAGGTAAAATAGAAATCCGGAGGCGGGTAGTAATTGCGTTGGAAGGCTACTTGTTCAAGAAGTTCAAGGTTGCAAAGTGAATTAGGTAGAGAGCTTACATTATAGGTCAATAAGATTCAGGAGGTATCGGCAGGTCATACAGCGTGCGAGCAGTCTACGGAAACTGATATTGATTCAGTCGCAAAAAGTTTCTTGTTCAAAAAAATATATTAAGAGAATTTGTTTTCAATCATAGTGCATCTCTAGAAAGACTTTTGTCTCTTCTAGTACGAGATGGAGGATACAACAAACTACACTAGTCACCTCGATAAGTTTAAGGATAAGCTAACTATGGATAAGGACCTACAGAGAATGCAGTGGTTTCTTCGCGCAGAAAGGGACGCTTTGGAAAAAGGAATGGAGCTGAATCGGCGACAGGTAGAACTATTCGAGAAAATGAGGATGCAAAGAGAGGAGGTCGACAAACTAGAGGTGAGCCTCTCCGACTTCGGGGCTAGACTAAAGGAGGTCTCAAATAAAATTGACCAAAGAAACGAAATTAACGAATTGCTGGAAATGAAAAGGGAGACAGAACATGAACTGGCTTTGGCAAACGCTAGACTCAACATTTTGAAATATAAAATCAAGAATCGCAACAGAGAAGTTGAGGTGCTTCCCGATTTCTTAGGGATCCGCGGCAGAATATCACTTTGTGATGTTAAATTTCTTGAGGATTGGGCGTACTCGAAGATTCAGCGTTGCATGAACGTGATGAAGCGTTTTGTGTTATATTGATGTATAACGCAATCGGAATTTATCAAAGCACAAAAAAATTTGCAAGTACAAGATATTGATTAATTGAACACTGGTGGGCATTGAATGATTTTTGTGTTGTTGTAATGTCGAAGTTTAACCGAAGTCCAGCTGATTATGATATGTGTTGAGTGGCGTACGAATGATGATGGATGTCACAAGTATAATAGCTTTTTTGATCGATATTATGGGGAAATGAAGCAAGACGGAGTGAAATTGTCTTGATTTATTTATGTAATTAAAATTTTTGGAGGTGTTGTGTAACATTGAGGATGTTAGTGTTAAATAAATTAATTTTGTAGCATTTATAATGTGACTGTTTATCGTTGTCATTGGCGACTTCGCGCGCCACATCATCTAGGATTCTTCAACTTCTCTTCACTTGAATTATCGATCCTTGAGATTGTTTTCCCTTTTAGTGATTGCAAAAGCTCTAAAATCCGCACGTACGTAGTGTTCTTGTCTTTTTGATTCTAATGGGACCGCACTACACGAGAGCTCCATCCGCCCACGCCACGCCAAAACAACAATTTGTTGTCGTGGTCGGATGAAGCGCTTATCTATTTCACTCTTAAGAGTAACTGATGGTGATTGGCGTGTACTGCATTTTTGTTTTTTACAACACTTTCCATATTTGACGCAACGAACTTTTCCACTTTTACAGAAAATAAAATCAAATGCCAACTTCCTTACCTGATATGGAAAAACAATTAACAGCTGACTCTATGTTCGAATCCTATATCCGAAAATAACATAGACTTTCGAATATGGAGGCATCATTTATCCCGGTCGATGAAACACACCAAATATTCGACAGAATATCCAAGATATTTATTATCCGTGAATATATCCGTGCCCATGAAACCGGGCCTTAGAAACGGACTTCCATTCGTACCCTATGACCTGAACTGAACTTGAACTAACCCGAAACGAGTGAACTCGTTTGATAGAGTAGACCATCGCACCATTACGCCAAATGAAACGTTCGAAACTACTTAAGGAACTTCGTACGAGCAAGCAACGAGCCCGTCCACAGCTGTATGGTTGTTAATAATTATACCTAAATCATTTTTCCTCTTCCTAATGATTTCTTACCCCCTCCACATACACAGCTTCATGAGCCGTTCCATAGGCTACATGGGCAGCTGATGGAGGTGTTTTGTTTGAGCAGAATAGTATAGCTATTGAGGGTACTAATGCAGTGAGATCATCGGTTGTGGATTTGGGTGTGAGCTTTATTGGAGCCAAGAACCTGTGTGGTGAGCTTTGGGAGTGAGCACCACCTGTGTAAAACTAGTTGAACTTCGCTGGTGTGGGGTAGTGTTCCTCGGGTTGTCATTCATGCTGGGGGAGTATTCGGCTGCAATCGGAGGTCTTGGATGGCATCTTGTGGAGGCCTTTGAGGTAGCGGGTCTCAGGTTGGCTTTCATGCTGGCGGTGTCTTGGATGGGATCTTGTGGGGGCTTTGAGTGTGTCTCGAGTGGGCTTTCATGCTGGGAGAGTCTTGTGTGGGAATTTAATATAAAGTTCAAAATTCTTGGACGTCTTGACTTGACTGAGCTTTCTAGCAAATCAGCATCCTTTGCAGATTCACCTTTGGCTAAAGATCTGCGGAAACTTGGAATTTAACGCCTCCAAAACGAAATAAACGAAACGACAACTCACTTGAGTTGAAGAAAGTGACCTTTCAGTTGGATCACAACTTTCAGTACAGGGGCCTAAGCAGGCTGCTGTGCTGACAGTGGTAATTTAACTCAAACGCAACTTTGTTCAACTCAAACGGCTTCTAGTGACGACTCGACTTTGAGGGGCCACTGTTTCAACTCTAACATAATCTCCATCGAACTTCCTTCTGTCTTAGTACAGCTGTCCAATCTCTTAACATCCTAGACATAACTTTAACTGCGGATCTGCAATAGGATGACCTCTTACTCCAAATTGCCAAACAAACAAAAAGCCTAGGATTTCTTTAGAGATACAAGTTCCACCTTCAAACAGCAGCCCGGTTTAAACCTACAAGTCCTACATTCGGTCCCGCATCGAATGCAACTCATTTTTCTAAGCCGGCGCTTCAAAAACCACCTATTCTTTCTCTACCTTTCGAACTAAGCTGCTGTCCATGAAGTGAACGACATGACGGACTGGTAGTACAAAGGGTGACACCTCAGATTCGACTTTCACATAAAAAACCGTAGTGTCTGTTCGACGAGTGGCGCGGTGGAATGGAGCTATCGATACCTACAAAAGTACGACGTTTGCCGAACTAGTCGCCATGGATAAAGGGCATTACCGAACTCTTGATTTTTGCCATTTGTCATGCAGATGACGTTACCGAACGCAGCCATAATGTCACGTCACTCGACAAGAATGAAAGGGGCCTTATTACCGAATACGATTCGATCAAAAATATTTACGATTTGAGTTTACGATTCGATTTGAATTTCACATGATTGATTACGATCGTAACCAATATAAGTGATGCCATATATTTTTCCGAAAATATTCCAACCAAAGCCAACTTCACTTTTAATTTGACAATTGTATGTTATGAAAAATTAAATGAGAATTCTAAAAAAGCGATATTTTGATTGTCATTTTCATAAAATACCTAGGTATTTATGAAAATGACAGTAAAAAAAATGCTCTTCTAGAAATTTTTCCCGTTGCTTTGATCTCATTTAATTCTTCATAACATAAAATGATAATTTTATGGACAGAAAAGCCTCAATAAGTAACAATATTAAATATAAACTCATAATAATGTTAAATAAACACCATAATTACTTTTGTTTACTTACATATTTTATTTTTATTTGTTTGTAATAACCACGTTTTTTAATACAACTACCGTCTTTTTTATTTACGAGCACCAAATATCAATCGTATTCGGTAATAAGGCCCAAGGTATGACTCCGAACAAGACGGCAGACTGCAAACCACTGAATCTGCAGTGATACCGCAGTGATGCATTTTCATTCACCCTAAAGGCTGCAGGTCTGGGGTATGAGAACAAAAATGGTTCCCAGGCTCAACCGACACAGTACCTACTACAGAGCCACGTCAAATCGAATGCTTCCAATGCCTTATTTTCTTTCCTTATGCCCTAGCCCACTGCCTTCTTTCACGAGGGCGACTACAAAACGGTTGAAAGGGGGAGTACCGCTCCTAACAACCTACGACGCCGTGATTTTAAGCCCTTTCAAAACAAATTCCAAAAACAGCAAATAAAGTAATAATATATATTTTGCACAATTTGATAATTTTAAAAGATGAGACTTGAGAAAAGAAATTTTTTTTTACTTTTGTTTTAAAGACGAGATAAGCACGCAAAAGTATTTTGTAGTTGGAACTTGCTTTATCCATCACTTTGGAATAACTCTTCAAGCCTTGCCAACATATATTCTAGTTTCTTTCTAAAACCCTAATCGGCACGTCTTGAGCAAATCCTCAAGGGCATCCCGCTTCTTTTGCTCTATATTTCGTCGGAGCTTAATGTCGGCAATGCAATCCCACATTTGGTTTATATCAAGCCATCGCTGTTCCTTACGAGCTATCTTGACTTTCTTCTCCAAATCCTTGATGTTATCATCCATTGCCCAAATCTTCTTCTTGCACTCCTCTAGTTCTGCGAACAGCTTCAGCTCCTTGCGGTTAGCCTTCATTTCATCCTGAAGCGAAACCTTCTTATCCTTTGCGGCTTTAATCATGCCTTCAACCTCCTTCTCAAGACTTTCCTTCTCCTCCTTGAACACTTTCTTGGCCTCGGCGGCTTCTTTTGCTGCCCTCTCCTCGTCTTCTTTTTGTTTATCACCTTTCTTTTGCTCTGGCTCACAATTCTCCATTTCTATTTTGTTTGATCAGTGCCTAATGTGAAATCTGGTTTTGTATAGTTTAACAAATTCTTTTCAGAGTTCCTGGGCCTGTAAGGTGTCTGGCATAGAACGGTTCTAGTGTTGCATGGTGTTTTGTGCTATTTCGGTTTTTTCTAAGCAGTTTTGTTTCTCACTGATTTTCATTTTACTCCGGAACAAAAAATTTACAATCTCTCAACTTCTACCTTCAACTTTCCCAATTGTACTTTCAAGTTGTCCAAATCGCATCTTAGGTTTTTGTTTTCTCTCTCTAGACCTTGGTTTTGCACAATATTCTTGCGAATTTGTTGGCGCAGCTTGTCCATTTCCGACCTAGTCTTGCGGAATAAGCTGATTTCTTTTCCTGGCCGTAAAAAATCCATAATGTTGATTCACAATGTTCTAAAATCGTTTTTGCGAAGGCCTCATTGGAACTCCTCCAAGACTCTAAAAAAATTCTTTTTCTTTTTTCTATTTAAAATACTCGAGAAATTTAGAAATATTCTAGTACAATTACTTAAAATTTTTACATAAATGTGTTTTTAAAGCAAAAGATGAAAAATGCAAATTTGGAGTTGGTAGACACTTGATCAGTTTTTAAAAACCAAAAAAATAAATATGATGACTTCTTTGCTTAATTTTGATTAAAAAAATATTCGAAACTACTGCCTACTTTGATTGGCCTTAAATTAACGTGTTTTTGGGCAACCCTTAAAATAGAGTAGAATATAAGAGAAAAGCAATGAGTCAGTACAGCGTTAGGATAACTCAGAGAGGGTCGAACGGCTAGCAAAAGCCTTGGAAGATGGTGGCACCCAATAAGAGTTACTGCAAACGAACATCTAGCAGCACCGTTAGCGAGTCCTAGGCACCTCGCCAATGTATCTACTCCTTGTCGTGAGGCTTGAGTGGCCTCATGAAGCGTTTTATGGAGGGTCCTGACTAAGATAGATACACTCAATGTCAAGGTGTAAACAATCATGCTGAAGAGATGATTGGTA
Organism: Thereva unica; assembly: GCA_949987705.1. Taxonomy (NCBI): domain Eukaryota; kingdom Metazoa; phylum Arthropoda; class Insecta; order Diptera; family Therevidae; genus Thereva; species Thereva unica. Next base: position 250,172,957 of record OX465281.1, on the reverse strand, counting down.
CTGCTTGAGTGTACTAATAACGATGAACTCGGGATACCAGGCGACCTTCGGGTTAAATTAGCCTTGGACGACACTTCTTTCTCGCGCAACTGGTGGGATCAATAAAGATTTTTTTATGACGGCTCTACAACCGGGATCCGGTCCTGGCCTCTCACCCTGTTTTCTCCTCTCGGCCTGTTTTCTCCACCGGTCCCAATTATGAGCCGATGTCATCCAGTTTGACATCCCTAAGCCCTGAGCGTCCTGGTCTACTCCATCCTTCCACCGGAGCTTAGGTTTTCCTCGCTGTCGCTCCCCATAGGTCTTACTATTTAATCACGGCCTCTTAATTATTCAAACTGAAACAAAAATATTCCACTTTGGGTGGGTAGTAAAATGATAACACGTGCCGGTTGGTAGTTCAACCTTGTCTTTATTACCCCGTTTATGACTAAATTCAACCCAGGTTCAACCCGGGTTCAATCCAGTGATAAACGGATATCGAGTTGAAACTGGGTCCACTCAACCTAACTCGTGCTGGGTTTCCTACCTGGATCGAGTTGATATTTCGCCTCATATACTGAGTTTCCATGAGAGTTCAACCAGAGTTGAACCCGAGTTGAACTCCATGGAAACAGTCGCAGTCAAGAGTTTTCGTTAAAGATTTTCAACTCTGCTCAACTCAACGAAAATAGGTAGATTGAACAGAGTTCACGCACACAATTACAAACGGGATTGTCAAATGTTAAAAAAGTCAAAATGTCGCGCCTGTTTATAACATTTCTGTTATACAACGAACACAATAAATTAATTTTATGGTCCATGATCACTATTTTATAATAACAAAAATATTACGTCAAATTTAAAAACAGCTGCTTGCTTAATACAAGTACACATTCAGCTGTCTGTACACAGGCAGAAAAGTCAGCCATGGAAACGCATACAGTTGAGTCGTTGAGTTGAAGTGTCATTTCAACTCAACCTCAACTCAACTCGACTCCCATGGAAACTCGGTAATATACCCGTGTTGAGTTGAAATTGGGTTGAAGTTACATTTGTTTTGTTAAAATTATTTTGTTCTGAATTTGTACGAATCTTTGAATGAGAATTTCACAGAAAAATTAGAGGTTATGTTGTGATTTCAGTTCAACTCTATTTCAACCGAAAATGAACTCAACTCGACATCATATACGGTGGTTTAAATTTCAACTCAACCTCGACTCAACTTTTCCACCTAGTCGTAAACGGGGTATATTTCATGAAAAATATTAAAATATTTAAGGTAAAAAGACGTACAATATTCGGATAACGAAAATAAATACAAAATTAAAAAAATATTTCTGACTAGATTGGGGCAAAAAGACGCTACTATACTTGGTTTCAGCCTTTAAGGGTATGGCTAGAGCCAACCCACCAGGAAAAAGGTCCAACTAGAAACTTTATTTTCTGACTTTTGGCCAGCTTTTTCGGATTTGACCCTACTGTGAGCAGTTCCGAAATTAAATTTATTTCCATTTAAATTATTTTTTAATGGTTTTATTTAGCTTGACGTCGTATATTTGTTTGGTTGTTTCTTTGGTTCAAATTTTACGATAGCTTTTTTAATTACTTCTACTAAACCGATTCTTATGAAACTTTGCACACACATTGAGTTCCCGTGAAAATGCAATCTGGCAATTTTGTAAAAAAAATCAAGATGGCGGACAATTTTTGCAATTGAGTTCCGATTACATTAAAAATCGGCATCGGGGGGTTTTTGGGCCCACAAATGCTGATTCTGTGTTCAAAATTTGAAAATTTAAAATGGCGGATGAATTTTGCAAATGTTTTCTGAATCAATTGAAAGTCAGTATCAGGGAGTTTTTAAGGTAACGACGAATCTGTGGTAAAAATTTCTTAAGGTTCTGACGTCTGTAAGAAATCGTGCAATAGTAGCCGTGCTGTTTTCTCATGTTGTATGCCAAGGTGTACTTTGTGTCGCTGCGTCAACGAAGTAAGTAATATTCTGGGACTTTTAACAGACTAAATTAAAAACATGGGCGCATAAAAACCTGAATAACCACTGTATAATTAAATAAGAAGGACTTGTCTACAAAAATGTGTTTCCAAGCCCACCAAAAATATATTTCAAATTCGCCCCATGCTTATGAAAGCGTACCCGGGTTTGCTCCGTGGGCTCCACTATTCCATTCCGGCCCTCGTTGCCTTGCCCCGTTAGTGAGTTTAGAAGCTTAGAGCATAGTGGCATAATTATGGGTTTGCTTTATGTCCCAGTAGGAGGGATTCCACCTAGATAATAGGAATGTTCTCCCTAGATTATATAGGAACTGGTGCTGGAATTTTTCTGCCGGATCCAGAAACTTTGGGCGGTGCCTGTCTAGTTCTGCTTCTTTGCTACCCGGGTTGCAGGCCGCCGTCCTGCCTTTGCTCTGTAAAGAAGAAGTTCACGTAATCGGGTGGTGCTCCGTAGAGCTCACCAATTCCACACCGGCCCTCCTTGCCTTGGCCCTCTCCAGCTTAATTGGTCCACAAAATTCCCAAGAATATGGTAGGGAGGAGAAGGCCCGAGCCTCCACATCTAAAAAAGGCATACAACTGGGTGCGCCCGGTGCCCAAAGGAGATCGTTAAACGACAGTGCAAAACCTACCCACTGCCATGTAGCCCTTGACAAGATTGCTTTACGTCTTGGCTTGGTAGGCCAGATCATACTAATCCATCCTTTTCACGACAGCTTCCAGTAGCCACCAAGAGGAGGTTATGTAGTTTGACTCAAACGTCACTTTCTTCAACTCGAACAACTTGTCACACCACACGACTCGACTTTCAACACAGGGGCCTTTGTCCCATTATTAAAGCTTGGTCTACTGCCGATCTATTCCTTCTAAATCCTGCTTGGCTTCATACTAATAATCATAATATAGTATGCATATATTGTATTTTTGAACACCTTCGTCCTATCAACTTTTCCAGAATATGACCTTGACCTTAAAGATGTCGTAAATACTAAAAACTAGAAGAGTGATAATCAAACTTGTTTTAATTCAAAGATTTTAAAAGTTTCCAGCTATGTTTTGATATTGTAATTCTTTAATGGAAGATTCTATAGTTTCATGATAAAATATAACAAAATTTGTTCGGGCTGCTTGTCGGAGAAAGTCCCCAAGTATGAACACATCAACTCTCAGATAATGGACAAATCTCGTTCCCTAATAAAAATCGCCGAGGTTCTGGATTACATTTGAAGCTGCTTCCGAAATTGTTTGATTTGTTTCTGAATGTTCATCTTTATGCCAAGTTCCTCATTCATCTGTCTTTGCAGCACCTTAAGTAATTTATAATCTGCATACTCCAACTCACCCTCTGTCGGCGCCTTCTCGGTGATATTTTGTATTCTATATGACAAAGTTCTAATTCTGTCCTTTTGCACTTCCAGATCTGCCATTAGCTTGAGCTCTTGGCGATTTGCATCGACTTCTTTCGAGAATTCCCCCTTGTCTATGTGGAGTACCTTGTGCATAGCCTCGACCTTCTTCTTAAGGACGAGCTTCTCATCATCTTGTTGATTGTTGTTATCGGCTTTTTCTTGACACTTTTGCATTATGAGATGGGAAATATTACGTTAACTTCTTTGTAGTAAAATAGGAGCTTGTGTTTGGGCTATTACATAAATATTAAATTGTGTATTTCATTATGTTGTTGCTTCGATGTCTGATTAAAAACTCGCAAATGGTTTGAGTGAATGATGGCCAGGAAAGTCCCACAAATTTTGTTGTAAGCTGCAAATCATTTGTACTTCTTAATCGGTTTGAAGAATTCAAAGTTATTTGCAAATCTTAAAAAGTAGTTTTATGTAAACTTCGAAGGCCATTGTCTCAGTAAAGCTAAATTTTACTTAAAAAGTTTAACATATTGCGACTATTTGACAAGAAAAAATTCGCCTGCGCTGATATTACAAAAATACTAAAAATAGCATAATAGTGGAATCCCTTATCTGATAAAAAAGGAGATTTGAACACATATCCTACTTACTACATACGAGTATAAGGCTCTAATCCCGCAAGGCACCATTTTGGAAACAGAAACAGCTTGCTCCATGTGTGGCAATTGCCAGCTCTGGCTTTACGAGTAGACACGACAAGACATGGGCGCCTGCAGCGATGAAGAGAATTCTTCTACCAGCTGGAAAAAGCGCCAGAAATAGATCAAGCAACCGTCGAGGTCATCGAAGCCGGAGGTGATGTCTTATCACAACTCCACATCAGCATATGGCATTCGGATCGTGTCGCGGTATTAGCCTCCTTTCGATCGTCGGAAAAGTATTTACGAAAATCATACAATCGAGGCTACAGAAGCATCGAGAGCAAACGAGCCGGAAAGAACAAGCGGGATTTAGACCACATCTCGAGGATGCATCAAATATTCGCTCTCAGTTAGCTAATGGAAGAGAGAATCCGTTGCGGCAAAAGAACTGTCGTCGTTTTCATCGATATCAAATCCGCTTTCGATTGCATCGATTGAAGCTTGTGGAGACCGTTGGAAACCAAACACACACCATTAAAAATCATTCAAATTCTCCAAGCGTCGTTCGATGGCTTTACCAGCAGCGTTCGTATTCGAAGCGACTTATCCGAGTAATTCTCGATTCAAACAGGTGTCCGATAAGAGATGTCGCTTAGCCACTTCTCTTCAACGTTATGATGGACGCGATTATAGGTGAAGCATTTGATGCGGAGTTCGATACGACAACTTTTTAACCGACTTGACGTTCGTCGACGAAAGCGTCGTCTTAGCCGACACGGATTCCGAAGCAAACGGACGCGGTCATACGGGTTAAAAGTCAATGCGGAAAAGACCAAAGTGCTCACAACGGACGGATCGAAAGCCAGTGTTCATCTCGATGAAACCCAAAATTAACAGGTTACGATGCTCAAATATTTGGTATCATTAGTTGAAAAAAAGAAAGTGGCATCGACGGCCGACGTTCGCAGCCGCTTGGGCTAGGTAAGAAACAAAAAACGAACGAAAGAACGTCTTTGCCGAACGTTGATCTCTTAGAAGAATATCTCGGCCGACTTAAAGAATCAACGATTGTCAGTTATCGAGGCTCGAGACGTCGCCAAAAATCGTCAAAAATGGAAAGGAATTGTGATTGGAGTTCGAGAACCAGCGGCACCGACAGCAGCATATCCGTTGCGGGGACGTCCCGTTCGAACCACCTAACAGCTAACGGATCAAAGAAGAAGAAGAAGCAATTGTTCGATTTCTGCAAAACAAAATATTTTATAAAGTTGCCACAGCTTCCTCTCTTCCTTTTGCCCGTCACACCACAAAAAAAACACCAGCGTGGTGTATGTGGTTCATTAAAGTCCGACCGGGAAGATCCCAAACTGGGGTGTACCATACTAGCCGATTCCGGACCGACGAAAGCAATATAAGGTCCATAAAAGTTCCATGAGTTTGGTAGGAGAGAGTAGGTCCATCCTGCCTGAACCTCCATATCAATGTAAGGCATTATACATATTGGTGTGCCAGAGATCGTTAACGGCAATGCAAAAACTACCCAGCCTTCGACACTATACAAAACGGTCAGGTACATCGTACATTTAAAATTACCATTCTGCTAACAGCAGCGACATCTCGTAAAAATCACATAAAACACATCTTCCCTAGACTTTAACCCAGGTAAACATAACCTAACCCTATAAATATGACAACAAAGTTGTTACCTTGCAAGTGTAACTTTCATTTCAGTTTTCAATGTCAAAAACAGAGGAAATCATCTCCAATGCGGAACAAAAAAGAAAATCCCGCATTAAAGGTTTTGTTATATAATATTAATTGCAAATTACTTTGATTTTTGATTGTGCACAGCGGCTATATTTTTGAGTTCAATTGGCGGAGTCTCAGCACTGATTGGATTCTCCAAAACAGTCGCCACAGCTAAAAGGAACGAACAGAAGTTCCTACAAGCAGCCGGCCCAAATGCAGCTGTACTTCTAGACGGTGGAACTTCTTTAGCTATGCGTGCTCTTGGCTGGGGCACACTGTATGCTGTCATGGGAACAGGCGCTATTTGTTTCGGGATCTGGAAGCTGTCAGGAGCGAAAGATGTAATTTTATGTCATTTTAGATACGCCCCAAGATTCTATTTTAACATCATTTTATAGATGGAGGATTTTAAACAGAAAGTGGGCACTGCCTTGCCTAAAATAAGCAGTGACAGACCACCGACTAGTCGAACAGAATTTGACGGATTAACAGATCTTATGAAGTACTTGTCGACATGGGGTAGAGAATAGTAGATGTTTAGTGTTAATTTTCTTAGTTACTTAATAAAAAAAAGTGTTTTAATAACATAAAGGTCTCTTAATACAAATTCGCTCCAAAATTATTACTGTAAATACAATCGTGTATGACACTTATCGAAGCTCGATCTAAGTGGTCTTGGCACATCGAAGTCAACTGGTCCTGCATTTCAACAATATCCGAATACTGGTTCAGATATTGAACAGTTTTTAAAGAGAATTTTTCAGCACCTGCGGCGTATTCATTAAGAATTGACGTACCTTCTTCTAAATAATCCCTTTGCTGCTGCGTGAGGTTATCTCTTCCGATATTTATCTGCAATTGTGTGGTTCTGCATTGGGAAAACATTAATAGAAACATAAAATATAAGTCTTTGGCCATAATACCTTTCAATATCTTCAACCTTCTTCCTTAGCAACTCATTCCATGCTGTTGCTTCGAGGGATAACCGTTCCTCGTAACTGTAAACGAAAATATAAGTAAAATATCTATGCCAAGTCATCCAGAGGCAGGGGCATACTCACTCCGACTTTCTAGCCTTTTCTGCTGAACCTATAATACACAAAATTACGAGATTCTAGTTAGGAAAAATAAAATATCTCTTCAACCTTCCACAGGCAACCCAAACAGACTGGAACAACTTTTTCGGGTTCTACTTCGACGTGTAAATCGTTTCTCCTCTTCTGAGCTTACATCAAAATCACAATCCGCTTGGGCCATTGTTGAATCTTATATTTATACGTATTTTGCCTTAATTGATCCCGAATCCTTTGAACACATTTGAAATATTTGCAGTTTGCTTGTTTAGTTTTCGTTCTGTTTTGATTTTACTTTGAAATCTGACAGGGATGCCAACTGTGCAAATGAAATCTGAAGGCGAAAACTTGTAGATTTGAAAAATCGTTTTTACCTAGTGCTGCTGTTGCTTCAAGCTAAACAAACATAATTTATTGAAATATTTGCAATGATATTTCTCGCGAGAACAAAATTCGGTGTCCGTTTTAGCATTTTTATTTTCTGACCATAAATTCATGGGAGCTTTTCGTACTTGCCGCTAGATGTCTCTTTCGAATTTTTGAAAAAAATTTCGCGATCCACAGGCAATTTTTGCGGCATAGTAACATTAAAATTGCTTATAATTTCAAAAATAAAGGCCGAAGCTTAAAAATCGCCTGAAGTGCCAGTAGTGAAGTGATCCGCCTTAAATCATTAGAGGGCCAGGTTAATTGGGCCAAGGTGCATTTATTAAGATCCCTCCAATGCTTCTTCGCTTGTTCCATTGTGTGCTGTTTTCATCGGAGTTTAAAAGTAGTCCTAGGCATACCAATCCCTTTATTTCCAGGGAGGAGAGTGGCGGTCGTGCCTTTCCTAGCCAGTTTGTCAGCTTTAAATTTCCCTCTATATTTCGAAGACCGGTAAACCATACTTGGAGGGTCCTAAACCTCCTCCTCGTACTCGTCCTTCCAGGTTAGAGCCACCAGTCAAGAAGTGTATGGCTCCAGGAAAACTGTGGTATATTTCTCCATTCACGACGTGAAGGCATGTGGACACCATAGTTCCTCGGGTATAGAGAAGTCGGGTTTTGTAGGGACGATAACAGTTCAGCGTCTTCGCGTACCCCGCTGTTTTCGGTCCAAAAACCAGATTCTTTTATTCTAAGGGCTTCGATGGTTGCGCTTTCCCTTGCCACAAATTTCAAAGGAGGGCGGCATAACATAACATCTGTAGGTGTGGAGCGAAGTGCTCCTGTTAGGCATAACTCCGCACATCCTTGTACTTTTTGTAGTTTGCTTAGTACGGTGGACTTACTCAAGGTTGTCCACCATACTAAGAACCCGTATAGAAGTACCGATGTGTCCATTCATCGTACTATGTTAGGGGAGGAAGCTCCAGTTCTGCCCAATGCAGTTCGCTTTCTTAACGCGCTCTTTTTTTTCACTCCTGAGTGGTTTCTTGTCCAGGACTACCCCCAGATATTGGCACTGTTGGTAAATTTGAGCCTAACATTGTTAAGCCTGGGGAGGGTGGATTACTGGGTTAACGCTGAGTCCCTGGGTAGCAGTCCAGCTTGAAAGGGTTTGTCACGTCGCCTCCATGAAATCACAGAGAACTACAGGAAATTTTCCTTTTGTGTGCCCCTCTGCCTCCATGCGACGCAACATCTGGGGCCGGTTCGTGTATGGCGAACGACGATAATCGTACGAAAAAAAATTGAAGTCGAAAAATTTTGGCGACGAAAATTTTAGCGTTCGCATAGGTCGAAAGAAAATTGTTCGTGTCCTAATGCAAAAACTCGATAACCCAAGACCTTTCAAGTGCTTTTCGTCTGCTTCAGACGAAAATTTTCAATTTTTCGACCTACGCGAACCTGAGACGAAAAAAATTTTCGTTTTCGACATACACGAACTGGCCGCTGGTTCATGGTTACAACCCATATGAGCGGGGAAAGTACTCCTCCTTGCGGGGTACCTCTATTTACGGCCCTTCGGACAAAGACGTCGCCTAGGATCGACCTCGCTACCATGATGAGGGATACCAGCGAGGCCTCGGTCCCCTGTACTGTCAAGACTAGGGTACTGGCGTCCGGGAGAGCGCTGTTAAACGCTCTTTCTATTTTTTTTATGTGAAAGACTAGAGTCGTAGGAAAGGCCCTTTATACTGTTGACAATCTATTTTCTTCGTATAGAATGCAATGTCGAACAGCAGCTCTAGTCAGGAAGGAACTGCCACAACCTACCCGCGATAGTTTTTTAGTCCACCTACTCTCACCCATTACTATCGCCACTTTGACATCGGGGTGTTGAGAAACAACTCGCTGGAGTGTTATGCTATGCCCCGAGTTGCTCATCAACCAACCGATAACATGCGCTTTTGATGGAGCGGGGAAGTGCTAAGGAAGGCTATGACAGGAAAAATGTAAAGAGGGAAAAAGAAAGAAGGAAAGTTATCGAGGTGGGAAAGTGGAAAAGGCGAAGGAACATGGGGCTGACCGAGATTCGAACCCGGGACCTCTGGAATGGTAGCCAAACGCGGGATCAAAAACTCTATTCTTCAGAGCGGAAGCCATGGGAATCGATGCTTCTAGATACCTCAAATCCCACATTCAATTAATAAAAACATACTTTTTCATCGTCAACCAAAAAAATTTATTCCAAATTCATCTACAACCATCAATTTATAAAAAACCTCCCCAACATCATCAATTTTCAGCTCAACCGCATGTATTCCATCCTCACACAAAACTAGCTCAAATTTGTAATCCACCATCCCTTTTCCAGAATCCTTCTTAGCATAATAGCCAGGCCTAGTATACAGCCCGACAATTCCATATTCTATGCAAATCTTCTTCAGTCTCCACACAAGCTTGCGATAGTGACTCTCCATTTTAATTTGTTTCTTCTTTGTGTCCAACCAATAAAAAGCTGAAATCGAGTCCACAACTATGAGTGATACGTTCTTATTTTTAAATAAAATATCATCCAGTGGAATAAATGCGAGCTCGTACTCATCCGGGGAATAACAATTGAATATATGCAGATTTTCAGCACATTTTGACACGATCGCTTCTGTTTCAGCATGATTCTTATTTTCGTCATGCTGTTTAACAAGTTTTTCTAATATTCTTGTAAATTGAAGTGGATGAAATTTATGATCTAGATTAAAAAATACTACTTCACTGCCGCATCCACCGTAATCGCGAGGGAGTATGGCTCTGGCCATTATCTCCATAGCAAGAATACTTTTGCCCGAACTGGATTCGCCGGTAATTTCAATGATTTTCTTCGGATGTGGTCCTCGATCAAAAAATATATCCTTGCTCAACGGTTGTAAATTTGGACGTAATTCTGATAATAATCGAGTGTAAACTTGTGCCCCGGATTCGACAACATAATCAGACATTTTTATTTATTTATATTTTTTGACAGATAAAAATTGGCGCGAAATGGCAAATAAACAAAACTTGATTTGCCGTTGCCACCGAGCTTTTTTGATATCGGGGCTGTACTGGCTACAAACACGGAAGCCATTTCTAGCAAGATGGGGATGACTGATGTAATTATCTGAATATTTTAATTTACATCAACCATGACTGTTGAAATTGATTGACGCTTACATGAACGTGTAACGGACGCCTACAACATAAAAAAGCAAGCATTCGACGGCGGTTCTCTCGTTCTTCTTGGTAAGTGCCCTTAAAATTGATTCTGATGGAGATAGGCTATTAACTAAATTAGGGTACTACTAGGGCTTTGGTATAAAAGTCCCCAATCGGATTGTGCTACGCCCTCTAGGTTGAGCTAGGTCTCGAGCATTCCCACTACCACACACCTAACTCCATGCGATTTTTCTGTAAGGATAGCTAAAATCCCGCTTATACAGCGATTCACTATCAAAAATAAGGAAAAAGCCCTACAGGAAAACATCCGACGCGAAATCGCAGGTATTAATCTAGATCTTTGAAAGTGCCTGCTCGCCAACAGATGCCTGCGTCACTGGCAGGATAGAATTCCAGACGAAGAACTATGGCGCCGTGCCGGCCAAGAAAGGATAGACGACCAAATCAGGCGAAGGAAATGGAATTGGGTTGGACACACCTTGCGACGCGAAAACGAAAATCTATCCAAACAGGCCCTCGACTGGAATCCGCAAGGATCCCGTCGAGTCGGAAGACCTAGAACAACGTGGAGGAGAACCCTACTAGCAGAAGCCGCAACAACTGGGAGATCCTGGTCGGAGCTGAGAGCTGTCGCGCAAAACAGAGTCCGCTGGAGCGAAACTGTTTCCGCCCTATGATGATGTTCGTTGGCAGGTCAAGATTGCAGCCAAACTTCCCACCACAAATTCCCTCTCCTTTGATCGCCCCACAGCCCAGTTCGAGCCGTGGCTTCCATCAGCTTCTTCCTCCAGACGTCTCTCTTCTCCGCAGCATTGCATCCAGTTTCTTGTATTGAACAATTTTGCTGCAGCAGCCTTAACATTGTTTTCCCACCTTCAACGTTTGCGAACTAGTCTGGTAGTAGATACAGAGCTTTTTTCGGTATCCTTGAGTCATCCATTCTTTGGGCCCAACTTAAACGCAGTAGCGTGGCAAGTGTTGCTAGTGTAGTGTCCATGCATTGTTCCGTTAACCACCAGGAGCGAGGTGGGAGTCTTCCAAAAACAAGGGATCTGCTGGAAATCACAAAGTATCAAACTTCCTCCTAAAAAAACGTGGGAGCATTGTATCCAAGAATCTGTCGATTTTTCTCAATAACTGCATGTGCAACTGCTACTGGGCTTAGGTGTCTGCTATAAAGAAGCCTTTTGGCCATATGCCTTTGGCAAGAGCAGCACTTATGTTTCTATTGAAATAAGTATTGGTCGAGCCAAAGCCCAAGATACTTCACTTCCGATTTCTTTACTAAATGTTTGGCCAGTATTGTTCGAAATTTTGAGTGTTCCAGTTGAAGTTTCAATCTCATTAGATAATCTTTCAGTAAAGCCCTATTCTCAAGGTCAAAATTCGCCCGAACACTGGTGTTCACCGAATCGATTCTCTGATAGGGGATCCCCACAATATCCACCCTCTCCTGTTCATCCTCTATACAATATTTGTCTATGCGACTGATTTCTTAAGGATCCATGCCAGCATGACCGATTAAAGCTGGTGACATATACAAGCGTACATGCATTGCATTCAGAGGCTCCATGATATCCGTCGAATTTCCTTTGACACATAGTTACATGGTTGCGTTCCATGCCGGCTTTCACACATAGCCCGAAAATCTAAGTAACGTGTTCATGAGTTTGTGTGCTTATGCTTGTGTGTGCTATCTCGAATGCTGCAATGCAGAAAAAGTTGAAAGTAGCCCGACCTTTGCGTGGCATGCCTTCCATTCACGGAATATTCCGTCAGCTCGCATTTGAATACACACACTTCTATATTATCTGTCAACGAATGCAACGCATGTACGCTTGGATATGTCACCAGCTTAACGATCTGCAGACTCGTTCGGTCTCGAAACTAGCGGTGAAGGGCTTTCAGTCTCGTCAACATTCGACTTTTGTAGTGTGTCGATCGTTGCATTCATATAGCAGTCCGTGGTCCTTTTTCATGGTATAATCTTGTCCATTGTCTGTATGATGACAATTGTTGAGGAATTTTCTTTTCCTCTTCCCACCAAGGGTTTTTGCTGTTCTTCTCGTTCCCCCGTATTTCAATTTCTTCCCTTCTCAACTATATCCAATTCGTCCATTTCTTTCGCGAAAAATAAAAAAATACAATGCTAGATCTTTAAAGAATTTATTTCTTTAACAATTTTTTGTTTTCTTTTATATCAATCAAGTCATTACAATAGTTCATGAAAATACAGAATACCTCCGCGAAAATAGGAGGTGACCATTGCGTTGTTATTAAGGGGTCAAAACTTTTAAAAAAAGTTTCTTCAACTATATTTTTAAAAAAAAATCCATAAACTTGACAAATCTCTTACAATAATAAATCTAATAAAAGTAAGTGTGTGTATTTTCACAACGTTTAAATTGTTTTCTTGTGAAAATGATATTTCCGTGTCCAAATTAGGGCAAAAAACTTTTTTTAGTATATTTTTTTTAAATTAAAATAATCTACTTCATGTCATTAACGTAGGCATCTAATTCAGCATCTAACTCTTCTGCTGTTGGTGCCGGTCCTTTGGTGCGGCCTCCCCGTCTTGCTGGTGCAGCACCACCAGCACCGCGAACTATATATTTATCATAAAATTGCACGTTTTGAATCTATTTAAGAATTTATATAAATGGAGTTTATTCTTACCGGGCCTTCTGGGTGGCGGTGCTCCACTTCGGACTGGCCTGGTGCTTAATCTAGATTTACTTAAAGCTGCTGTAGGTACTTCTGATGTTGCCAACTGTATGTTCATTGGCCTTCCGTCTAATGGCACACCGTGATACTGTTTCATAGCTTTCACTGCGTCTGCTCTTCTTTCAAAAACAACATCTGCAGTTCCTGTAACAATAAAAGATGAAAAAGTTAGTCTCACAATTGCAATTATTTATCTGAAAGTATCATTTGGAATCAATAAAAACCTAAGGATCTCCCAGATCTGTCGTAATGTACAGATGCACTCTTAAGTGGTCCAAAATCCGCGAACAGCTCGTGTATATCCGACTCCGATACGCCATAATCCAGATTTGAAACGAGCAATTTTGCTCCGGTTCCCAGCTTCAGTCCTCTTTTGGGTCCATCGTATAGATCATGTTTCCAAGCGCTGTTCACATCGCCCTAGAATTGGATTTGTTTTCGGCATTGGTCACTCACAGTAGTTGCACTCTACGCAGTGATCGAAAGATGGGCACAGTTTTTGATGTTAGAGGGGAGATAAGACTGAGATTCGACCATTTGTGACTTTGACGTTTTCAACAAAAAAAAATATTTTTCAAAACTATATATTTTTTTCGTGCGTGGATTCACATACACACACTGCGTGATAAATTAAAGTTCTAGTAAAAATATATATATGTATAATTTTTTTTTTTTTTTCGGATTATGAATAACCAGCCGCCGCCATTATTGCAGAGCAAGTGATTTAATGGTGGCCATTTTATTTTATTTTTTTTCGCTCGCTTTTCAGCCATCACACTCGCTGAAAACTTTCTCTGTGAAAATCAAGATATAACGACAATAAAACAAATTACAAGGCAGGATCTTCAAAATTAAACAATTTTACTTAAAAACAGTAATTAAAGCACAAAACTCAGTCCTTTCCTTACTCAACCCGAAACACACGCAAGCAATGACAATTTATCTATTATGTACGCGCGCCATTTTATTTACTACCCAGATGTGAATGCAAAAATGTGCTATTGGCGCACAGACGACAAAGCATCTTCTCGTCACATCTTGAAATTGGGGCTTTTTTTACATCTATTTTCACTTTTGTATGAGTGTTAAAATTTCCATTTTTTTTATTTTTTGGACTTTACCCTGGCGTATTTCGATTTGGTTATTCCGCCGCGATTGCGACCTTTCAGAACTCCGCCGCCGCCACCGACAGGACGTGACGGGGCACGAAGGCCTCCGCCTCGAGCTCCTTTTCTTGGTGATCCGCGACCTCCGCCTCCACCCCTTCTGGCTCCCCTTACTCCTGTTTTTGTAGCTTTGATTATATCATCAAGGCTCATTTCGATTTTGTCAACCATTTTTTTAATCCTGTGTTCTGTTATTTATAAATATAGATTATCTGTATTATTTTGCTACGGACTCTTTTCAAGTTATAAAATAAATTTATTGTGAAATTCTTTTTATTTAGCCACGGAAAACAGACGAGTGAGACGACGCGACAGCACGAACCACAGTGGAAAAAATTCTTGACTACACTAGCGGCCTCATCCTTTCATGGGAAACCATACAAACTACAAGCAGTTCTACCAACGTTTAAGACTTTGGTAAAAATTACAATCCGTATTTACATTAAAACAGAGGAGGAGCCTACATGGGCAATATTCCTTTTGGATGTTGACAATTGCAAAATTGAAATTACCGTGAAGCCGCTGTACTTCAACATGATGGCCTCATTTTACACGATGAAACACGAAACAAAAAGTTTCCTTCAACCTTGCTGAGTTTGAAGGGCAGAAACGAGAGAGGGCTTGGGGGAGGATGTGTTTCTTCAAGCCCTCTCTCATCCCTCTCCATCAAACCGAGCAAGCTTACAGGAAACTTTTTGTTTCGTGTTTCATCGTGTAAAATGAGGCATGGTAAAAATGTAAAAATGTTGGGCGCATTCAGCAGCTGATGGCTAGCTAAACTAAGCAGCTTAGCTCAGCGGTTGGCAAATTTTTCAGCGTAAAAATTTTATTCTAAGTAACAGCGGTATTGAATTGACGTTATTTAAAATATTAAAAAATTTTTGGTTGTCAAAATAAATTCTAGTTTAGCTATCGCATCCAGCTGACAGATACCGCTGGGTTAGTTTTTGCGCTGTGCTGTTCAGCTAAAGTTTACATGCTTACTTGAAGTAGTTTTAAGAATTTAAGAAAGTTCTTTCTAAAATCCCAATGTGCCAAGAATTACTGCAACAAGATGATGGCATATGGGCCACAAGCAGTCAGAATTCATTGAAACTCCTGTTGGATACCTACTTTTATGGCTAAACATCTCTTGCTGCATTCGCAGAAACAGGTTTTAGGAGCCCAACTAGTAAATATAATTGAGGTACCATCGACAGGCTAAACAAGGATTTTCCCCGATGGGTCATAGAAGGCTTTCAGATTATAAAACATCTGGAATTACGGAATTTATCCTCTTGAAATCTTGACAGGGAATCAGTGACCTAATTCTGGACTGGTTTGCAGCCATCTATAGGAGTTCCCTTTACTTAAGCTACATTCCAACGTTCTGGAGGGTAACGAAGGTAGCTTTCATTCTCAACATCCTAGAAAGACTTGTGGAGATTCATACTAAGTAAAGCGTTGATAGAAAATTGCTTTTCCCTCGTAGGATGCCTACACGAAAGGTAAATCGATAGACACTGCTCTCCACTCAAAAAGAGTTCACTTTGGCTGCTTCCTTAGATGTTGAAAGTGCTTTCAACAAGGTACCGAAGTGGAAGGATACCCCACTCAACCCAGATGGGAATGCCCTTAGCCACATATAAACTGGTCGTGAGAACAATCAGTTTAGCTCCAGCCGAGCTAAGATGGTCCACAGCAACAGTGAAATGGACCTCTTAACAGTGCTTTTAATTAGGAACTTATTAAGAAAAAAGCAAAGAAGATATCGTCAACTTTTAAATAAACTGAAATAAACTGCTTGCCGAACTGTCAAAGTAACGGGCTGAATAGCTGAATTGAATACCGAAATGAAATAAATTTATATCGTTCGTTCCGTTTCGGTTCTGTTCGTTAATATAACCGGGTTCATACATTTTCATACAATTTATTTCGTTCTTTTCGTTTCGGTTCGTTTTCGTTTCTGCTATATAACTGGGCCTGCGTTTTTATTCAACATTTTTATGGAATGATGTAGGCGGATTCTTCTTCTGTTTCGAATGAGCTAAATTTTTACCTAAAGATTGAAATATGACAAAATTGAACGTCAAAACATTGAATATGCAGAATCGGTCCTAGGAATTTTTAAATAATGAAATCGTTAAATAAAACTTTGATACTTGAGGACTTGTTTACATAAAATTACTTCCAGTAATCAAATAAACGTAAAAATAATTTTTGAAAACATATTAATTAATTTTATCTAATTATCCAAACGGCAACTGAAAAAGAATTAGTAATTAATTTAACTTATAAATTCTAGTACATCCGTAATCCAGTGCTACCATATAACCCTACATATATTTTTTGACATTTCTTTGCCCTGTGTCATTTGATTTTGCGTCAATCAAAATAAAGGAAAATCAGAAGAGTGTAGAAGAGAAATTGTGCACAATGGTGTTGTAATTTTTATAATTTTCAAACCAATTCCTACCAAAATACTTAAGGGCTTTTGTGTGTAAAAATTCTCCATAATCGTGTGTGTTGATAAGATAAAATTCCATAAAGATCCGTGTCCAAATTTTGTGGCTATGAGAGTTAAACAGAGACAAAATTCGCAAGTTGCTAGCATGTTTTCCAGCAGTATCCTTGGCCAAAATAAAGGGTTGAAGTAGTCTTGGAAGAGTTCTCAAGTTCAAGTGCATTATTGTTTAAACTTTTTTATTTTTCTGCTTCTGGGAAAATTATTTGTTTGCCTGTAGCCGATAAAATGCCATGTGAAAATTGCAATGTGCAGTTCACGGTTTTCAAGAGGAAACGTATTTGCAACGAGTGCAGGTAGGGCTCTTATTTTTTGGGTAAAAAAGGGTTTTTTTTGTACTTAATTTTATGTGACTCGGTGGCTCGTCATAACATATAATGGTTATGACGAAAATGTTGACCGTATTATGAAACGAAGAGCTGTAAATAATCCGATGCAGTGGTAGTAAATCGATCCATTGATTTTTGAGAGATGCAGTTTAGGGTGATTTAAGTTTTATGTAAATTATATTCGATTTATTGTGTGGAGTGTCATCATTATTGTTGTTGTTGAAGAGAAATTCCGTATTTGTTTTTTTTTCTGCTTACTAATTATAATTGCGTAGAAATCTACATATATTTTCCAATTTCAATTTTTTGTAGTCGTTTCTACTGTAACCAGTGCCTCACGAAGCGCAAGAATAAAGTTTTATGTGAAAGGTGTTTGATATTTACCAGCCGACCGCTTTCCAAAGTCGACCTCCTTAAGTTAAAGCCGAAGGACTTGATATTTTATTTACAGTCAAAGCATATATCAACTACAGGATGTGTTGGTAATTTATATAAAAATATTTCAATTTTCATTTCACAGAAAAATTTACATTTTTGTCATGTCATCAATTTTTTTTTAGAAAAAGAAGAACTCGTTAATTTAGTCCTTGCACGCGTAAATACCGATGATGAAGAGATGTCTGAAGGCTCATATTCCACCAAGCAAGAGACGACACCTTCTGATGATTCCGAAAATTGCTCGAATCCGTTCGATCAAATAAAGCAAACATGCCAGAATTTATTTAGCAGTTTTTCAGTTAAAATCGCTTCAGATTTCCAATTTGATTCTAATAAAACATCTCCAACATCGTCTAATTCGCAACAAAACATTTCGGATCAGCCACGAGTAACAAGTATTCGCAAAATACCAACGTATGCTAGCAGCCTGAATAGAAACACGCCGTTGCAACAAAATACTCAGCCATCCTCCACACAGGTGCCAAATATACAACTAAGTGGAACCAATGCCGGACTGACAGCAACAGCAGAAGCTAGTCATTCCAATTCAACTAGTAGCCCATCAAGTCCAATAGTTAGCCTTAGCTCCATATCATCGCAGAGCATCTCCTCGCAAACTCAAGCTGGACGGGCTTCTATTGATCCTTTATCGAATCAACGTAATCATGCTACAACTTCTTCTGGAGATATTCCAACAGTCCATACTAGTGCTAGTAATAGAAGGCTTCTCGATGCTTGTGCGGCGGCGGATGGCAACGGTTCCGGTTGTGATTGTTCTGACGATGAAATGATAACCAGATATAAAATGAGACAGCGTACACAAAATAATCAGATACCACATAGGCTTGACAAGTTATCACCAACATCCCAGACTGATTCAGCATTTGAGGATCAAATACCAGGTCCAAGTGGTAGTATCCCAGTTAGTCGAGCTACAAGCAAAAGCTCAAATGATATTCCGAAAAATTCCGAAGAATCGTCTGGTTCCTCATTCGAGGAACTTGGGGCAGCCGGCGGAGGCACTCCAAGCGACAACGAACATTGGCAGTTTGTTAATAAGACTGAGATGACCACTTCTGGAGGAGGAGATGATAAGCCCTTAGTAGTTTTGCCCGATGACGCTATTCCAAATCCTGAACTATTATCAAATAGTAGTACAGCATTCCAAACACATTCCAATTTACTAAGCAATGAAGAAGTTCAACAACCAGCTAAAGCACCAAGGCGTGTTGTCCGTCGCAGATCGGATGGTTTCATTTATAATCAGAAAAAACTCGAGATGGAAAATAGTACGTTCTCACAACTTGACGAGGAATCAGATGATGCTGTTTCTGCGCAAACTTCCCGCAAGCGTCCAAAGAAAAGCTGTAATAAATGCGGTAAAAGTAAGAAAAACTTACAGAAATACGTGGCGAAGTTTAAACGGCAGCTGGAGTCTGCCAATATGTCTGAATCAGAAATTAAAAAAGAAGCCGAGGCTTTTCTTACTTATCTGGAAAATCGCGAAGGGGAATCGTTTGAGTGTTCCGATTCTGATTCTAATAATAGCGAACACAGAAATCCGGCTCAGTCGGCCAGGTTTCACAGGACTAACAGCATCGTAATGCAGTATCCGTTCAGTAGGGATGATGATGGAATACATGTGTATGCACTTAACGAAAATTCAACGTGTCCTGTTAGACAGGACACTCGATTTATTAATTTGGGAGATTTTCAATCTAGGTAAGTAGTAAAGCAAAGGTGGTTTATTTTTTCTGAATTTTAGTCGGCTATAATTATTTTGAATTAATAAGTTTAGTTTATTAGGCTCGGCACTTGATTACGCTCTTGCGAAAATACTTTGAAATTCGGACATTTATGTATTGGAACAGTGATTTACTGAAGGGCTGCATTCCGCCTCAGCACAACACCAAGCAGAGATGAGTAAAATCAGGTCTGATGTCGAGGAATTAGAGTTGACTGTTTCTGCTGTCGGGAACAAGTTTCCTGAAATAATTGATTCCATGGAGAACCATTCATTGCAAGCTGTTGGCTTATACGAAACTGCGCCTGGATGACGTCAATCGTGTTGAGAGGCTTAGCGATGTTATCATCCGAGGAGTACCCACTAATCTTTAGGAGAATCTCCTGAAAATGGTCGAAAATCTAACTGACAAAGGTAACCACCAGCTCTCTGCCTTCTTTGATGCCTTCCGTCTGCGAAATGACGCTTCCAGCCCGATTATAGTGAAATTTTGTGGCCAGCGTTAAGCTAAGGCTTTCATGCAGGCCCTGAAAGTGCATAGGACTCTAAAATTTCCGCTATGCGAGCTGGATGGCTACATTGCAGACTCTCCAGTTTTTGTGAACGAAAGTCTCACAATTAGGTAACAATTGTCTGCTGCGGGAGGCCTTAAAATTGCATCGAATGGGGCTCCTGCATGCTGTTTCTACGAAGGATGGACTCGTGCGCATTAAAAAAAGAGTGATGCTCGTTAAATGATCGAGAGAGATTTATGTGACTTAGAATGCCCTGGAGCCTATTTTTTTGTTATATTTAGTTTTTGGGAATATTTATTGTTCACTGTAAAAGCGATGAAACTCCACACTTCAAAACACTAGAGGTTGACCGCCTTCGGAGTCACATTTCGTCTTATCCCTCGCTGCAAAACCAAAGCAACTCCAGAAGTGGACTTATAGCGCACTTCTAGAGCTGCTGCACCGAAACACATGACAAAATACGAGGCCAAAGAAAATCAACCTGCAGTGCTCTAAAATACGAAGCCACACCACTCTTACATTGAACGACACAAACGTTTCTCGTTCCGTAAGAATTCTTTTTTCTGAGAGAGGTATTTAGTCTCACGCTAACCTTACTTCGATGGGACTAGCCCGATCATATTAGCCTATCTTCTCTCATAGGATAGTTACCAGTCTCTTCCTAGCCATCGCTAGGAGGTTATTACCGAACTTCCATCAGCCCGAAATAGTTGCGGCACGTGGATGTTAATCCCTCTATACCGCTGATGACTGACCACCAGTTTACACTATATAAGACACTAATTATCCGTATATGTACTACGGCAGTGAAACATGGACCCTGATGCAAAGGATAGAGCGAGCTATATCACGACATAGGCTTCTATTCTATTCTATTGTTTGGGAGCGCCTTAGCGGCCACTGTGACCTATTTTACTTGATCTCACGAAACCTCATCGTTATAAACCTTCTTCCTTGTCTAGCTATGAATAAACAGCTGGTCGATCCACTTCTTGATGGCCGTTCTTACGTGCCAGCTTGCTAAGCTTGTGATGAGTTTGCTCCTACTATAGTCAGGCTGTCGGCTATTTCATTACTAATGTGATCTTCGTGATCCGTACAACAGCGTAACTTTGTTGTTCCTGCTGGGGGATTTCAGAGATAGAAGACAATCCAGGACAGTCTGATGGCATCCTGTAAGATTTAATGATCAACAGGGCAGCTTGATTGTCCGAGAAAATACCAATGTTAGAGTTATTTGGAGCTCTATTAATACAAATCTGAGCACAAACCTTGATGGCGAGTACCTCAGCCTGGCCTGAAAAACAGTGGGGGCCATGGATATCTTGTTCCTTGGGCCATATACGCCCAGTCCTGCCCCATTATCGGCCATGGCTTTCTTTAAAGAGGAGCTGCCACGTTCCCATTCTGATCTTCTTCGAATAATCGTCGTAAACGGCGTGTCGAAGTCAAGAGTAGCAGGAACGGTATCGGGCAATTATATCATTGTCTCCAGGTCTAGGTTCTTGAAGATCGATAAGTGATCCAGAAGATCTCCTGGCTTAAAGGGGAATAGTTATCAGTGAAACCAAGGCAAGGCAGTCTTTGAGATTTGGTCAGCTTAATCACAGCACTCTTTTGTTTGGTCTTGACCCACCATGCAATAGATGCATACGTGGCCATGGGCGTTATGACCATCGTATATAGCCAAAACATTAACCTCGGTTTCAGGCCCCAGGTTTTGCCTACAAATTGAAGACAGATCTAGAGAGATGTAGTTGCCTTGGCAGTTATGGGGTTTCCAGGAGACCTTTTGATCCATAGACTTAGTTACGTTCATTCGACCTGACACACATAGAGCGCTCAGCTTGTGTACACCTAATAGCAATTCTGTGATTCTTTTATTTCAAAACGCCTAATGTATACTTGGGCTAAAACTCAGTAGGCTTCGCTGGGCTGGACACGTCGGGCGCAGGCCAGAAGACAGAGCAGCCAGGAAGGTCTTCACTGGCATCATCGAAGACTCGTAAGCAGACCGAGGAAAAGATAGAAGGATGTGGTTGTAGCAGATGCGGAGACACTACTGCACTTATCAAACTGGAGAACTTCGGCCAGAAATCGAAAAGATTGGAGGAAAAGATTAGAGGAGGTAAATGCTCGAGTTGGTCTGTAGCGCTATTGGAAGAAGAAATATCCTTGCGGCTATTTTAGACATATGGTGTACATGCCTAACTAACGGAAAACACTGTGGGCCCTTCGGACGAAGGCAAAAAGATCTTTAATTGAAAAAACCGAAACGTGAGCGAGGCTCAGTAACTCGGTGATAATCGTTCTTCTTCTAAGTCAGATCAGAGCAGGACATTCCCAGAGAACATGTGTGGAAGTTTTATTGCCTTCCTCGTAGAGTTGGAATTCTGTTTCCTAAGGCAGTCGTATGTTGTGGAGGAGGTACCACAGCCCCACATGGCTAGTCAGATGTTCCACCAACAGCCTAAGGTCCGCTCTGTTTAGAATAATAACGTCCCTTAAGGCAAAGGGTCTTATTAACTCTTTAGCCTGTCTAAGACCTGCGACCAAGTTCTAATAGGTTAGATTAAGCCCCTTAACTCGGTCTTGGAAGTGAACCATGAGATGCCACAGGAGTTTCTAGGCCATACTCATGCCCTGTTCAAAGCTTCATTGTCCTCAATGTCTTAGTGGACCTAGTAGAGCGAGTTATGTACGAATTTATAGAAATTTTCGAGTAAGAGTAATCAAGTGTCGAGGACTGTATCGAGGGTAATCTAATCAATGTGATTCTTCTCTTGCGTTATGTAGCGCTTATGATCGAAAGCAACTTGAGCGTCAAAAGAACATTAATTTAAATTCAGGCCTAATAAACAACTCCTACTCAAATATTTTAATATTAATTAAAGAGTTTATGATTTTAGCGATGAGCTCGAGGAATTGTCTGTTAAGCAGTTAAAAGAGATCCTTATGTTAAATCGTGTTGACTATAAGGGTTGCTGTGAGAAACAGGAGCTTCTAGATCGGGTTTATAGACTTTGGAAAGACTTGCAAACTAGCCCAGGTAGTGTAGTATAATTGTTTACCTCTAATGCTATCTTAATTTTATTAAAAACTCTTTCCAGCTGTTGATAAACTTCAAACTGATGACCTATGCAAAATTTGTATGGATGCTCCAATTGAGTGCGTGATACTAGAATGTGGGCATATGGCAACATGCACTAGTTGCGGAAAAGTTTTAAGCGAATGCCCAATTTGTCGACAATACATAGTTAGAATAGTTCGATTCTTTAGAGCATAAAATTATTCGAGGTTGCAAGACAAAACAACAACAAAACAAAAAAAAACAATATATTCCCTATGTAATCTATAAGAGTAATCAATGATAAATTGTGTAGATTTTAAAGACAGAACTCAAGTTTCAAATATTTTTTTGATAGGAGACAGAGTTGTGGTCGTGACCTAGAGGCCGTTCAAAAAAAAAACCTAAATAATAATGTCCATTTTCAATATTGCTATAATATTCCAAGGTTAATTAAAAACAAAAAACAAGAATTTCTTCTCCAGTTAAATGCTATTTATAGAATAAGGAAAAGGAAATTGTAGGTGAAAGCGCTATTTTTTGTGTCACACATTCATGTTTGTGAGTTTATGAATATTGTTCATAACAAATGATACTAAATCAATCACCCCTGCAATATTATCTATATTTTTTTAACAAAACAAAAAAGCAATTCAATTTTTGAATTTAGTTCTTATAAAACAGATTTTTTTTGTTGCAAGGAATGTAAATTTTGAAGAATAAAGAAAAACGAAAAAAAACAACAAAAAGTGCTGACTAATAGGTGATATTATTATTATTAATTATAGTTTGTCTGAAATATTTATGTTTTAACCGAAGATTGGAAAATTTAAATTAAATCAAAATTATATATATATTGTCAAAATTAGTGTTTATTTACATTTAATAATATAGACGAAAATTCAGACGAAGGTTGTGCTGTTTTTTTTTTATTTGTGCTGTGATTAAGTAAGAATTCCTACAACGACTACATATAAAAAACCATGGACGAGAGCCGGGCTATTGAGTATAGTGTTGGGTAGGACACGATTATAAAATGAGTTTGTAAGAGGAGCCCCTTTTTTCCATTTGAACCAGTTCAATGTCTCAATTCAAATTAGGCGAGGTGCCATTGGCCCCGACTTTCAGCACAGGGGCCATTGTATTGCTAGCACGTCAAGTAGTTATAATGGCCCCTGTGCTGAATGTCTAATTTGCTGTCATATGAAGTGAAGCTAATACAGCGGTGTGCTGATAGTCGATTCTTGTCGTGTAAAATCTGCCGACATAAACGACAACTTATTTGGTGTGCTGACAGTAGTTTTTTTTATTGTCTTTTTGTTGTCACTTTTGGTCGGGCTGTTTTCGTTAGTGACAAGGTAGGAAAATTTGAAAGAAAATACATATTTGTTATTTTGGAGGGACTAATTTCAAGTTTTTAATAATTTCAGAATAAAAATTACAAATAGAAAACAATTCGAAACATAAGTTTTAGAAAACCATTCAGATGTGGCGAAAGGGCAGAGATATGCTGACAAACTACACCGATTTTTGGGAAGAAGTAACATAAAATTTTTCGTTTTGCTATCTTGATCTTCCGAACTACTAAACCACAACAAGAACTTATCATCTTTAATCTCAAATTATGTATAATTTATTAAAATTTTCGCGAAATAAACTCAAAAATGTTTATTCTTCAAACTAAAAATGGTTATTCATTATTGTTATTGTGCTGACAGTCGTAATTTTACTGAAACGACTATTTCTTGAACTCAAACGACTTGTCACGCCACCCGACTCTCAGCACATCATCTAAAGAACGAGACGACATCGACATCTTCATGCGACTGTCATATGACTCGACATTCAGCACAGGGGCCAATGGCTCAAATGTTGCGATGCGGGTAGATCTATTGAAAAATCGAAAAATGAAAGAGATACATATTTACAATCTCACCACGGCTCGGTTTAAATTGGATATTTTACTGCGGCAAAAGTAGTAAGAAAAGGTCTCTGCAGTTCGTATTTACAATCTCACCTCGGCGCAGTTCAAATTAGATATTTTACTGCCACAAAAGAAGTAACCACTCCACTACTCTCCACTTCGTAATTTCCAATCGCACGATACACGCTTATATCCCAGTAGTACATTATTTTTGAACCGGGACATTTAAAAAAGTTGAGGCCTCGTACAATTTACTATCGTGTACGGGACAAATGAACTGCCTCTTGTAAGTTCGGCTCAACTCTAATTGAATATACAAATGCCACATTTTATAGTCACGAAGATAATTGCTCGCTTTTTTTTTATAAAATTTATGAAAACTCCAGGAAAGTTCCCTTGAGAGTGCTCGAAGTAAAGGCCGTATCAGAACCTCTGCAGCGCTGCACCGACAAGTGTTTCTATTGGCTGAGGCTGGTAAAGTGACAAGCAAAGCAGCACCAGAGCAGCGTGCTGCATTTTCATCTCAAACTCTAATTTTGCTGCATATTACATGCAGCACTTTTGACACTTCGTACGTGACATGTGAATTTTAACAAAAAACGGGAAATTTTGCGACAAATAATTTAAACAACAGGCGGGAATTTTTTTAAAAGCATTTAACAGGCCATGTAGGAAAAATTAATGGCACTAGTTAATTTTTATTTTGAGGTTTACCTGTCAAATAAAAATTGCGCTGCAACGGTGAAACAACAGGATCTGATACGGACTGCAGCATGCTGCTCTGGTGCTGCTGCTGCACGCTGCATATTTTTAGGTTCTGATACAGCCTTAAGCTCCCCTGTGCATCTCTCCCAATTTTTCCCAATGGGGTGTTCACGACAATATTGTAGTTGATAAGGGAAATAGGTTTTATATACAGGCCTATTCTGAACTCCGCCGGAATTGATTCCGCTGGAATTTTTTTACATCGGTAGCATAAACTCCGTTCCGCTCCGTCGAAACGGAGAGAAATTTCGAAATTACAATTCCGCTGGAATTTTGGTATCATGAACTCCAGCGGAATGCTAAAACTTGGGCATAATCTCTCCGCGAGAAATTGTTGACGGAGGTTCACGGAACGGTGCGGTTTTGTCTTAAATTTTGTTTTTTTGTTTGTTTTGGTGTTTTAAAAAGTGCGTATATTGGAGAGACTATTGGCAGCAGCTTCAGGAATGAATGTTACTGTACAAATTTATTTAATTTTTCGAATTCCAATATTTACTTTATTTAAGAAAAGTTTGAATTTATTTTAATTTTTTTATGTTATATGAAAAAGGCTGTTATTTTCAATATTAATTTTATTTAAAAAGAGAATTCAACTTTTATTTACATCATTTTGTTTTTTATGATTTATAGAAAAGATTCCATTATATTATTCCGTATATTCGAAGCGTCCCTGCAGAGCCTTGAATTTTCTCCAACACGTACATTTTTCACAACAAAATTTTTAAACACTTCACAAACAAATTTGTGACATTTAACAGCTGCTATTTGGGTTTTCGAAATTATTTCACATCGGGCACCTCATTTCACTAATTCCGGCGGAGTTCATGATACCCTTAAAAATTCCGCTGGAATTTTCTCTCCGCCGGAATTGCAATTCCAGCGGAGTTCAGAATAGGCCTGATAATGTTGGATTTGCGAAAGATGGTACTTAAATATTTATGTGTTTTCTGACACCACGCTGTCAGTTGCCTCTTTAGCTCAGTGGCAGAGCACTGGTCTTGTAAACCAGGGGTCGTGAGTTCAATCCTCACAGGAGGCAGCTTACAAAGCTAATTTTTTGTTTTCTTGTGTGCGTGCCAAGGGCTAAGTAATTTTATTTCTCAATTCGATTAACAAAACTTTTATTTCTTTTATATAATGTAAATTTGACCAATTTATAACTTGTAGTCATGTCCTATTCTATCCTAGGAAAACCCGCGTTGTCCGTGGGAGATCGCGAATCCCGTAAAGGGGAATTATTATCGCTACTGCATTCACCCATCACCCCTTAAATGACTCTTGGAGCTTTTTACCAACATGATAAAACCATTCGTAACCACGAGATTCGGAGGGCCAAATGGTAGTAACGCCCTCAGGGACCGTTGGTGGTGTCGGTATACAAAAGAGACAAGTCCTTAGAAACGCCAGCTGCGATCTAAGGTCTTCACGACCTAAGAGCTTCCGAGAAGCTACCGAATCCTACTTCCACCTCCACGAAGATGTTGATCGTTACATCGGGTGACCCTGGATGCTCTTGTCTATACAAGAGTAACTGACGGAGGAGGGTGAAAGGCGAGTGTTTCGCGCCTCAAAACGAAACAATTACCGGGCTGGTCCTCTAGGTTGGGGTTCGGACGGCAGGCTGACAGCCTTCCACCGTATAAACCCACCCATCACGAATCCTCAAGGCAGGCCTCGGGCAGGACGGACCCAACGACAACGATGGGGCAAACGGAAGAGCGACTTTCCGTTTCTGCTTTCTTTGTGAGAAATGTGTCTTCGACGAAGCTCACTACCCAATTCATCGGCTATATAAATTTCCAAAGGGTCGTTCACCATTCTACGGAAAAGTTCTTGCATATGAGCGGTTGTATACGTCCTTAACTCGGCCTAACAAAAGTTATTAGTCGGATCATCCTTGGAAATATCACCGTCAACGGAGTGCGTTCAAAAACCTTACGTTGGTTAACCACGGGAGTTCTTGAAGGTCAAAATTATGCTAGTGGTTATGTTGTAGTTAACCACGGCTTTTTTGATCGGCAGAAGTTACCATAGTAACGTTTTTGAACGCGATCCATGTCGTTTTCAGTCGACGTCAAATTGCGGGAACTGGCTCCGGATCCAGTTTATTTTTGGGCCTGGCCGAGACGTTACCAGAGAATTACTCGGGTGCAGCAGAAAGCATGTGCTTCAAGAAAGATGAGTCTGCCCCAATAGTCTTTATTACTGTCCTGCGATAGCGAAGGGCAAGGTTACGTTGTTCGGTGCGACTTTGTCTGACCAAACAAACCTAAGTGACAAATCTGTGGAGCTGATAACGGTACACTAGGTCCTTGTCGCCGGTGCATACTCCTTGGTCTCATATTACCACACTGAAAGAAAAAATCGAATTTTTACTTATTACACAATCTACACCATTCCCAATTCCTTTATTTGTTTATAATTTATGTAAAACAATATTTAGAAGCATTGTTTAATCCCTTCCAAACTTGTGGGTAACTTTTGGTCTATCAACACGTATTACACGTTCGGCAATATTGAAGAATCCGTCATATTCAATGGTGTTCGGTGTAGTATCTATATGGTAGTGACCACCCCAATCTTTCTTTGAGAAACTATGAAAATGTTGTAGCCGCAAATCCAAATCCTGAAATTTAATTAATATAAATAAAATTGTTTGCAAAGTAATATATGTGAGACTTTACGTGTTCATTTGTAACAAAAGTTCCGACTGCATTCAATGGTGCTGGCATATCGTAGAACTTTAACCAATTATTCAATTCATCCTCTTTATTAATAGGAGTTGTGGAGAAGTCTCGCATAACGTGCTGTTTAACGTTTCCGTTTCTAATCAAAAATAATCCTCCCATTCCTGTTTGTGTAATAAAATAAACAAAAAATAAAATTTGCAAAAAAACATAGCGCCCCCGGGTGGGCTCGAACCACCAACCTTTCGGTTAACAGCCGAACGCGCTAGCCAATTGCGCCACGGAGGCTACGTGGATTGTGTTGCAAAAGTTACTACACTTACCTACACATTGATCTTTGAAATGCTCTGCTAGTGCTAATCTAATACTTTCGATATAATTCAATTCCCCTGTTCGTTTTTTACAACATACTCGCAATATTTTCCCGGGTTTAGCTTCACATGCATATAAATTCATTAGTAGGGCAAATCTAGTCTCATGATTTGGAATACGTTCAAGAACACATTTTTCTTTGGGGCCTTCTACTCTTGCTGTGCAAGTTTCATTCTTTAAGGCTCCATCTGAAGATACATTTACATTGTATATTCCTTCACAATTAACATTATGAACCATATAGGGTCCTGCGCCAGCGCCGACTGCTAGGATGTCGCTTCTGCTATCCGAAAAAGCCTTTTTAAGGATTTCGCGTACATCGTAAACTTTTGTACGATCGACTAATGGTAGCAGAAATGGTGCTCCACCGACTTCTATTAATGTTGGTCGTCCTCCAAGACCTATTATATTTGAAATTTATTATAATTTTTTAATTATTAATATAAAAATAGTGTTAACCAGAATTTGCTAGCATATATGGTGGGTGTTTCAGATTAGGACAATCTATTATTTCCACACGGACATCTTTAAAATTGTCCGGTAATTTTGTTGTTAGAACTGGAATAATATAAACACAATTATTCATTAATAATAAAATATATTATAGAATTATGGTGCAAATTATTGTTTAATAAAATATTAAATGTATGAATCGAAAATATTGGCAGCTTGTTAAAAAATTAAAAATTTAGGGACCTAACATTTATGATACACAGCTTGCGCTGTCCTTGAATTTAGCAAAAACTAGTTTCTTTTGGAAAGAAGAAGAATTGACAAGTGCAAGTGAAGGGTGAAGCCGCGGCTTAATTTACTTTAAAAATTCTAATTTTCTCTCACTACTTAAACGTGGAATTTTATGACACGTTACACATTCTACAAAGCGGCACTCCATAAAATATTATAATATCACGTTTGATTATTCCTTCTCCATTGTTCACAAGCAAAATACCTGAAGTAATTAATTAGTTGTAATGGTTGTGTACCTGTTTGGATTTCTTCTAAAGTAGGAGTATATAGAGGTTTCTCCTCAAACAGTAACTCATCTACATTTAATGCGGTCATTATTATTGATATTCTAGACAATTTTCACAATTTATAAAAGCAGTATCTTCCTCCGCACAGCAGGCACAATGTTAATACGTTGATGGCTGAAGTCGTACTACACTCCACTATGGTCGTGTTTTCACGCGTTTACTGCTCAAGTGTGGTTCCATAACGTGTTATTTATTTTGAATATTTCATTTAAGATAACTTTAATCACCGATGTGACTTATTCGACTAGGTGATTGCAGATTAAGTAGATGATTAGCGATATTGTTAGAGATAGCACTAAATGCAGTTAAGAATTTTTAACAAGTTTATTTGAAAATATTCAAAATCGATATCTCTACTAAATTTTAAGATTAAATACAAAAAAAGCAAAAATAGCAATAGTTAAACTAATAATTAATTGCAAATCTGCAGTTAGCGACAGTGCAAGTTCAGGAGCGCAGGACTGCAGTCAGTCTACAGTATTCAGCTAGAGACTTTCGTTTGCTGAATGCTGCAAAATAACTGCAGTCCTTCATTTCCGAACTCGCACACATTTCCTAGATTCATTTCAAAACATTTTCCAAAAACTATGTAACGGTGTCCTGCTAAAATTTCCGTTGGACCCCATGCGTATTCATGCGTACAGCGGCATATTAAAAAAAAGACTAATATACATAGTTCATTTATTTTTATTTTACTAGATTAAGGAAATAACATAAAATTTGTCTTTTCACAATCAATGTCATATTAACAAAACAAAAAAAAAATATAACGACCGCACGCTGTGTTTGTCCGTTATCTTCTCATGAGTGAAACAGATTTCTTAAGTAACACTTCTTATCATTACGCAAAGAGAATTAAATAGGAGTTTTCTGACGGTTGTTATTTATGTGGCTTTTAAGCTGATAAGATTATTTCTGGTTTTATATTTTGTTTTTCAGCCAGTAGGAATGACAAAATTAGGAGCTATTTATGAAAACTTAATTTATACATAATTCCATAGGAAATGTATTGTTATGATTAGATTTTTATAGTTTTAAGTAATTGCTCCTTAATTAGATTCTGGAGGAGAGTAAATTTATGACAATGATAAAGAATAGTTTAGGGGTGGGAATTGGCTTGTTCATTCCTCACTTGAACAAATCTATAAAGCCTAGGCCGTATAAATGATTTAATCGAAATGTATGAACGTAATTAAGGCCAAAGAATCGGAGCGTACGAACGTTCCCCAAATGACTCACTTCCATCCATCATCGCTGATCAGTTAATGATAGATTGATACATAAGATTCTCTATTGGCAGTGAAAGCTTTTGGTTATTGGTAACTTCCATCAAGAATTTCATATCGTTCACAACACCTTTCCTGATTTATAAGGGTGTAGGTGATAACAGAGGCTAATAACCTCTCCTGACAAAAAAATTATTACGGAACGAGCAACATCCCTCGGACACTGAAATAAACGATGGCAACGAAACAGGCAAAGCGATTGACGAATTTTCTCACGGAATGTTCGAACGCTTTACATAACTCGAGGTACACAACATCTAGCCGATACCCTGTCAAAGTATACGGCTGACATTAAAGCCATTCAGGAGATGAAATGGACAGGTTATGGTGTTTTGAAAAAACCTGAGTATGACGTATATTACAGCTGCCATACAAGACACTATGTGCTCGGAGTAGGTTTTATGGTCAGCAAAAGAATGAAGTCTACCATTAAACGAAAGACTATGCACCTTTCGTGTGCGAGGCAAATTTAAGAACATCAGCCTCATAAACGTTTGCGCACCTACAGAAGAATCCCCGGACGACGAAAAAGAAGAATACTTCGAAGTAGTTGAACAGAAACTTAATCCCTGCCGGAGGTAGCCTCTTTGTACTGTCGACAATCTCTTTTTTTCGTGTATGTCTAGAGTTTCAAAACGCAATTCAACACCTCTTCATCGACTTAAAAGCCGCCTATGATAGCATAGCCAGAGTAGAACTCTACAAAGCCATGAGAGAATTCGGCATCCCCAACAAGCTGACAAGACTATGTAGGTTGACCATGACCGATGTGACAAGCTAAATAAACTTATCCGGAACACTTTCCAGACCAATCAGCATCTATAATAGACTTCGACTAGGGGACGCTCTGGCCTGCCTCCTTTTCAACCTGGCATTAGAGAAAGTGATCCGAGATTCGGGCTTGACATCAAGGGCCACAATCCTTCGCAAGTTCACCCAATTACCGGGTTATGCAGCCGACATTGACATCATTGGAAGAACAACAGCACCTGTACAAGAAGCTTTCACTCAGATTGAGCAGGCGGCAGGAAATCTGGGACTGGACATTAACGAAAGCAATAGAAATTACATGGTGGTCTCGTCTGCAAAAACACCAACATTGGTCCCACAATCAAGGTACAGGAACACGAGTTTGAAGTGGTAAAATCATTCACTTATCTTGGGTCAATAGTAGCAGCCAACAATAGCATGGAACCAGAAATACGCGCACAGCTGGCAAAAGCCAACAAAGCCAAATATAGTCTGTCAAGGCTCTTTAAATCCAAGCATCTAACCATAGCTTCTAAACTTTTACTATATAAGACAATGGTCTTACCGGTACTCACATATGCATCTGAAACGTGGGTGCTTAGCAAAAAGCACTCAAACCTCTTAGCCGTGTTCGAGAGGAAAGTACTTCGGAGGATTGTTGGCCTCCGATGTGAGGAAAGACGATTCCGGAGACTCTACAATGACGAGATATACGAGCGCTATAGCTACATAGATGTTGTGAAGAAAATAAAGTTCGGTGGGTTCCGGTGGGCAGGGCATCTAGATCATATGAGTGAAGATGAGCCTGGCCGAATCTCGTCTGTTAAAGAAGAAGTAGTTAATGTACTGAACTCATAACATGAAATTGTACAGAATTTGAGTTCGGTGACAAAAGGGGCTTATGGATGAGCGAGAGGACTGTACCTTTTGGGAGTTTGAGTGTGCATGAAGACAATGTCCATTATTACATGTCAGTGTTAACGCCACGGATTTCGAGATCGGAGTGCAGGAGGGAGTAAATAACTTCTATCTGTCGGTCGAATCCACTTCTGTTCCGGATGTTGAAGACACCACCATTTGCTTTAAACACGACCCGACAAAGATATTTATGGTGATTTTGTCTTATATTTTAAGGGCTGTTTGAGTGGCTAGCAACATCACACGCCTGGGTATGCCGGATGTAACGATAAAAACGGTAGCCAAATCGGAAAATCTATTTAAGTTACTCTTGCAGAATAAGAATTGAAGGAGAGTTAACTTCAAAAGATAACGAAACTGCAGCAGAAGTCAAATGGAGATTGGCTCTGCGAAATGAAGTTACTTTGGGCTACGTAAAATTTAATACTTCTTGACAAGGAACATATCAAGGAGCACTAAAGTTAAACTATACAGAATCTTTATAAGACCAATACCTAGGGTTCGTAGAACTTCTGCGCTATCTTTAAATCCTTTTTATAAGGTATAAGAAATTGGAGACTTCAAGCCAGGGACCGAGAGTTCTGGAGGAGGATGTTGCAGGAAGCCAAGACCAATATCAGACTGCGGAGCATTGGTGATGATTTTTGTTACTCCCGCCATAAACGCAGTCGGGCCATTAATTATTAAAACCAAGAAGATTAGGCTATTAAAAATTGTTTCCCATACTTTTGTTTCCGTTTATTGATCACAGTTAGAACGTCATGCTGGAACGCCAAACTACCTAAAGGTGGCAATAGACGTCGTTCTTTTTTGGAAGTTTTAACCGCACAGGTAAAACTGCACGGGTAAACACGAACAACGACTATATCCACACACTAGGCGTTGCTTCATTCGGTTTTTCTGAAATCGTAGCGTTATCATCATCATCTGATCTGCTATGATGGATCCTACACATTAGCAGTTGACAAAATCCGCTCTTTTTAACTGCGTCGTCACACACACGAGCCGACTTGAACGAGCTCGATTGGAAACGGACGGTTAAAATCACGCTGCAGCAGATATTTTTGAACGCCAGCAAGAAGGACGGTTTTAGCCACACACCGACCGTTTTACCCGTGCGGTTAAACTGCCAAAAAAGAACGACGTCTATGGCCATCTTTAGTTGACAGCGTTTAAATTTATGCCGCTACTACTATGGCCAGCAACGCTAAAGTAACTCACTGACCACTTCTATTTAATCTGAAATAAAACATCGCTACCACTTAACAATTGTCACGTCCATTTAGCTCTGGCTAATTGCTGATAAAAGTTTCGAGTCGTGGGGTACAGAAGCTTTTTTCGAAAGATAACGATATCAGTGCAACTTACGAGTCACCCCGTCTAGACCACCTATTCACGATAATACAGACATTCCAAAAATCACAATGACTTTGTAAATATATGAAAGCTATTTATTTGTAGCCGGTTCGAAGTCCAGCTTAGTGAATTACTCGGCGGTATTCTTATATCTCGCAGTTCCAACAAGTGCTTTATGGTGGAATATTGTTTATAAAGTAGAGTAGTACTTGTTTGTTATTTGAAGACAACTACTTCTTCATTCCTCAACTTAATTGTCTTAAAATCATAGTTTCTAACTTGAATTGGTGCCTATAGTCTACGCACAGTGCATCTTCTATTTCCGGATACAATTGTATGTCTACAGTGATCCAGCTAGTGTCTTATAAAAGGTTGTAATGAGTTCCTTGTTGAGAGGGGCAATTGGTAGACAGCTTACGTTATGTAGAGGACTGGTACGTAATATAAAACGCGATTTTTTGCATAGTGATGAGTGCAGATGGAGAATTCAAGAAAAGTATCTGTTTTGACAGTTCCCTGACCTATATTAATAGTTCTCAAAATTAAGTGAAGTTGGCACTAAACCCCGACTAATTTTATAGCAAATGTGATTTCTTGTGTCTAGGCTATATTTTGGTTTATGTATTAGCTTTTTAACAAAATTGTTTGTCGTTTTATTATAATTGAAAATAATTTTTATTTTTATGAATTAAACATATGAACAGTGGCTCTACGTAAAACTCGTACATTTTGCTAGTGATACTTTATTTCTAATGTCCTTCCTTGTGAGAAGTGTAACTTATCCACAACTTGATTCAATGCCCGATTGCGAACAAGGACACAATTTACGATCAGCTTGAACAGACGCTGGTACCGAGGTTACATGACGCGCTCAACACGAACTGAGTTCAATTTTCGGTTCGGTTTGTGTCATCTAACCAGCGACCGACCGCAAAAATTGTGCCGAACGTGTTCTGAGTGGGTTCACAAGTTTTTGCTTGGTTGAGTACAATTTTCGGTCGGAGTATCATATAACTAACGACTGTAAAATGAACCCAAAATAGAGATTGAAATAAAGGGGTTTTTTAGGACATTATTAAAGAAAAGAACGTGTTAAAACTGTTAGATGGCAATAAATATACAAATAAACACATATATAAAATGTTTAAGAGTGAAATACGACGAACTGACATTTAACCAAACCGAAATGACAACTAAAAATCCATGTTCAGTATGTCATATAACACTCGACCGAATATGCAAACTCAGATCGAGTTAAGTTTGGTTTGCTTTCGGTTTGTCATGTAACTCCGGTATGGATACGACACCTCGAACCGAATTAATCATACTCGCGGGGGACTTTAATGCACATTCCGGCATTGATGAAATATTCGGTCTCTGTTAGCTAATGGAAGAAAGAATACGTTGCGACAAACCAAAAGCCGTCGTTTTCATCGATTTCAAATCCGTTTTTGATTCCATCGATTAGACCAGCTTGTAAAGAGCCTTGGAAACCGAACATGCGTCATTGAAAATCAACTAACTTCTCCAAGCGGTTGTAGACAGGGATTGAGTAAAAAAATGGACTGACGGCCGACGTTCACAGCTGCATCGGCCGGGCAACAGCAACATTCGCCTAGCTCAAGTGGTGCATATGGAAACGAACAAATATTACCATCAAAACTAAAGTACGCCTT
This sequence comes from Thereva unica, assembly GCA_949987705.1. Classification (NCBI taxonomy): domain Eukaryota; kingdom Metazoa; phylum Arthropoda; class Insecta; order Diptera; family Therevidae; genus Thereva; species Thereva unica. The sequence goes on along the minus strand of OX465281.1, from coordinate 250,137,300 downwards.
TACCGAACGTTGATCCTTCCGATTCTTCTTTTTGGCCGGACGTCGACAAGCTCGAGGTCTTCCAAATGCGATGCTGGAGGCAGATTCTCGGTGTCTCACTCCGCGATCACCTTCGAAACGAGACAGTTAGACAAAGATGCGATCAACAGACACTGATCGTTAAAGAAATACAAAAACATCGACTACGGTAGTATGGACATGTTTGCCGAATGGATGATAACTGCTTGCCACGTAAACATCTCTGGCGAGATCGTCTGAGACTAGAGAGTTCAGCGATTGATACCGAAGAAAACCTGGCTAAAGAATATCGAGGGCGACTTAAAGAATCAACGATTATCAGTTATCGAGGCTCGAGACATCGCCAAAAATCGTCAAGAATGGAAACGAATTGTGAATAGAGTTCGAGATTCAGCGGCACCTACAGCAGCATATACGTTGTGGGGATGTCCCGCTCGGACCGCCAGCTAACGGATCAAAGAAAAGAAGAAAACCGGACTGGTTTCGTCGACGTTTCTTGGATTTAACGAAACTTTACTCTATCCCCGTTTCCATGTTAAATGTGTTTCCATGAGCCAGTAGTATTCGTTGAGTATATACAAAAACCGGACTTAACCGGACTGGTTTCGTTGTGTTTATTTGGATTTAATGAAACTTTACTCAATCCCTGTTTCCATGGGCTTAATTTGAGTAAATTTTGAATAGAAACTCAGTAATGGGCGCTTAATCTGAGTAAACTAAGGGTAAACTCTGCATGAAAACTCAGTAATAGATGTAGTAGATAAATTCATTTACCTAGGATCCATGATTACACCAACCAAAATAGAGAGAAAGAGATAGACATATCCGGCAGGATTATTTTGCGATGAGGCCCCCATTTTGGTACTGGACTGCGGCTGCTTGGTCCCTCCACAGATCCTTAGCGTTTAGAGACTGGTGCAACTCTAAGCCACTAGCGTAAAGATTGAGATGACTTGCTTTGCCAAAGCAATGTCATCCTGGATTTTGGTATAGTCCTTCGACGCTTGCACTTGCCTGAACGGGTTGGTGGCCAAGCGGCGAAGAATTCTGCTGGCCAGTCGGACATCTTGATGGCCTGCTTTTGCCGGATCAGGTCGGCTTAGGTAGTTGGCAAACCATTCGCTCTTCTGATCCCTCGCAACGGTCGTGCCTGTAGGTGTGCGCTGGGCAGCGATGGTGCCGCAAGGCGGAGAAAGTTTGCTAGTGGTCGCTTGGGAGACCCTCTTTCGAGGGGTTTGTGATTCCACTTGGTTTGGGTTGGCTCGGGGGTGCTGTAGCCATTTTTACAGCGGAGTTTGCTTTTTTTGGGATTTATCCATAACTACTCCCACGAGTAGTGGAGAAACGAGGACCACCCGGCCAGAGATCCGTAGTACCCGGGTAAGACTAGCTAGAACCGTAGATCGCCAGGTATCCGGAGCACGCCCTTCACGACTGAGCTATTTTTTAATCTGGTTCCACAGCCAAACTGATATCGGCACGATTGGTTTTACATCTTGGTCCGATCCAGAGGATTGAGGATGGGCAGCAGGGATTGCGAAACAGGGAGCCGAACACAAGGTTAGGAGGACGACTGATGGACGTCATGTGTGATGGACTCGTAACGCATACGTGGAGGTCGTCGTTATTCCAGCCCAGAAACTGTGTGGATTATTATAGGTTAGCCCAATAAGGGCTGCCTCCTGTACGAACACTACTTGAAGGTTGCAGTAAGAAATTAGGAGTGAAGGGGGAGGCGTCATATCCGAGTATCCGCCGTCACGTAGTGCATCACTCCCACAAGATACCTTTACGTTGAGCCAATGTATATAAATAGAGTGTTCGATATTAACGATTAGGTTTTTCTTATAAGATTTGGGTTATTATTTAAAAGAGCTTAAGTTTCAGATTCAGTTCAATTGAAAAATCCTTTTTTTAATTTTAGTGCACAACAATGTCTTCTGATAAAATCCCGGTCGTAACAAAACAGGGCACAGTTGTTGGACACCAATCCACTCTGCCGAATGGAGAGGACTACTTCGCCTTCAAAGGAATTCCGTATGCAGTTCCGCCAGTTGGAAATCTACGATATAAAGTAAATTTGATAAGAGTTAACTTTTCTTGATATAATATGTATAGCTTTGTTTGTAGCCATCAATGCCGTTGGACAAATATCCAAAAGAACCATTAGATTGCACTGCAGAAAGAACCGTATCGTTCCAAAAAGAGCCATTTGGCAGTGAATTCATTGGTGGAGAAGACTGCCTGTTCCTGAATGTGTACACACCCAAATTAAAGTCGGAAAAACCCTTGCCAGTCATGGTGTGGGTGCATGGGGGTGCTTTCACGTCTGGAAGTGGCAATAATGATCTGTAGGTCACCAACAAAATGAGATGTGTTGTTACTATGTTGTCCTTGTCCCTTTCCAGCTATTTGCCGTTGTATTTGATGCAAGAAGACGTAATTGTAGTTACTCTAAACTATCGGCTGGGGATTCTTGGATTTCTCTATTTGCCAGATGGGGATATACCTGGAAATGCGGGACTTCATGATCAGGTAATTACAGAACTGTTGTTTTTAGGGAATTTCCTCTTTTATGTGTCTTGTCCTTGCAGTTATTAGCTTTGAAATGGGTACACGAAAATATACAAAAATTTAATGGAGACACAAATAATGTAACGCTTATCGGGCAAAGTGCCGGGGCTACTTCTGTAGATTTACATATGATATCGCCGCTATCAAAAAAATATTTTCACAAAGCAATTCTACAAAGTGGCACAGCTTTGATGGACTGGTCTGTTAAGAAAAATGCCGAGGAAAATACCCGACGACTGGCAGCAAGCCTGGGCTGCAAAGAAACATCAGATCAAGCAATTGGTGAATTTTTAAGAAACGTAAAATCCCTTGAGGATATGACCAAGCTTATTTTGAGCAGTATGTCATCAGATGAAAGACGACGTGGTCTTGCAATACCATTTAAGCCGGTAGTTGAGAAGGATTCACCGACGGCCATTGTACCAAAATCACCTCTAAAAGTATTATCTGAGCCGAATACAGTCGAAATACCGGTTATGTTGGGATATACGTCAAAAGAAGGACTTGCAATGACATCGAATGCTATTAAGAAGCTAGACACGATCGATAAGGATTTGGCTAGAATGATTCCTAGACCTATAGACTTAGATCCAAAGGATCCGAGGTGCCTTCAACTTGCCGAAGCGATGCGACAGTTTTACTTTAAAGGAGAGAAAATATCTAAGAAGACTCTTAGCGAATTGTCCGACTTGATGACCGATTATCACTTCAGTCTTGGTGCTTACTTAACTGCCGAACTACTTTCTCGGAAACAACATAACGCACCTTTGTTCTTCTACAGATTTTCTTACGATGGTGGCCTAAATTTGTATAAAAAAATTCTGCAATTACAACAACTTAAAGGAGCTTGTCACGGTGATGACATATTCTACCTGTTTCATACACAGTTTACTCCGGAGCTAGAGCCAGGATCTAAGGATGAACAAATGATGAAGCAGATGTGTCGTTTGTGGACCAACTTTGCTAAGCATAGGTAAATTATAAATGAGAGTATTACATTAAAAATTCTTGCATTTTTACGCTCTTTTCCAGCAATCCTACACCGTCGAGTGAAACAACACTTGATGTGCAGTGGAACCCGGTACAGAAAATTGGAGATAAAGAAGAGTTTAGTTTAGATTATTTAGAAATTGATGAGCGTACACGAATGGAGCGGAATCCAGACAAGGAAAGAATTGATTTCTGGCGTAATGTTTATAAGACGTGGAATAAAAGTTTCTTGCGGCCGAAGCTCTGATTGTAGTGTATGTTTAGAAGGTTTGCTTAAGTATGTTTAAATCGCATTTAATATTTTTTGAGTATTTTATGAAAATAAAGAACAAAGACTTACTAATGTACTACGAGAATTTTGATGGATTAATATCTGTTATCTTTTTCAGCTTTCAGTTTCTTATCTTTCATAGGAATTTGTCTACTGCTCTTCTTTGCTTTGGCCTACTGTACAGCCTAGATGAATGAGCTTCTGAGCTATAATAACCACTACCAGTTTCATCTTTAGATAGATAGGTAGGTGTGTATGTGTGTGTGAGCGGCGACCCTCGAACCTGTGTAGTTTACAATAAAAACACTAAGTGCTTTCCTCTCACAGATAATACGTCAAGAGTTTTGATAGTGTTGAAGATGCAGATTAGCGGGCGGGGTAGCAAGATCAAGATTATTTTATGCTCGACATGCCTTTCATATCACTCCAGGGACCCACCAACAACCAAAGAACTCAAAAATATCGTGGTTCACTCTAAAAGGAGCGGTCTGCAGATCATCGTAGGATGTGATTCGAAGGCCCATCATGATGGGTAGGGCACCTTCAACAACGGTAGAAGACGTGAGGTTATAGACATCAAGATGGCCATTCAACACGTTGCCAATAACGTGAGTGACTGGCGAGCTCTGCTGCTCAGACCACAGACACATTCACTTTATGGTGGGTGAATCTTTGGAAAGAGTGAGGGCATAGGATACTAGATACATGAACTCGGCAGCCTTTCGGAGCGAATTCGGTAGCGTATTGAAGAATTCCATGCACTCAGACAAATCTACGATCTAGAACTGCAATTACTGCTGCTTACAACAATAACAGTCCCGTTGTGATAAGGACACGTAATAGGAAAAGTCCATGGTGCAATAACGACCTCTCCAAGCTGATATCCGTCAAGAGTACGGTATTTAACGCAGCCAAGATGAGCGGAAACTAGGAGAGTTATAAAATCTCGCTAACCACGTACATGTAATGGAGAGATCAGATAAGCAAAAGGAAACGGAGGAATTTCTGCAAGGGCATCGAAGACATTCGAGACTCACCAAAAATCCATAAATCTTTATTGAAGGGCTCATTGGAAGATCTCGGATCTATTAACAGATCCGATGGGTTTTTCTAGCAGTCGAGGGAAGAAACCTTGATAATATTGCTTCAAGCCAACTTCTCAGGCACAATCATTATTCAAACGGAAAGGCAACTTCTGTTGGGCAGATAACAGGCCCACTTCCTAAAGTGATCAAAGCTGCCTGGACAGAAGCAAACACAGTATTTAATTACGAAGCTATTAGGGAAGCGATTAGATCGTTCAAACCATTCAAGTCTTCTGGAGCAGACGGGATCTATCCCATTCTGCTGCAGGATGGATGCGACCTAGTCACTCCATTGTTATGCAAAATATTCAGGCTTCCTTCGCACATGGTTATATATCCCATCTGTTTGGAGGAATGTCAACATAACATTTATTCCTAAGCCAGGGTGTTTGGATTATACCTTCGCTAAATCTTTCCGATAAGGCTCTCCTCTTTTGCCTTGAAGGCAATAGAGGGTAGTAAGGGAAACTTATCTTCAATACTAACCACTAAGTTCCTATCAGCATGCGCACTAGGCGCACAAGTCCACGGAGGCAGCACTGCAGAATATCGTGATCAGGTTGTAATGCGTAGTACCAAACAAAGGACTTGCGCTGACGGCCTTTCTCGATATCGAGGGAGCCTTGGACAATACATCCTTTGATACTATAGCTAGGGCTCTAAGTAGACGTAGTCTAAGTAACGCTTTCTGTAACTGGATCGGTTTTTTGCTGAGAACTCGCGAACTAATGGTCTCTCATGTTGAAGGATCTCTGGAGGGCACTATAACAAAAGGTTGTCCACCGGGAGCAGTTTTATCTCCACGTCTGTGGTGCAGTTACAGGTGGAACTTAAGAAGCCATGTCAAGGCCTCTGCAGCAGGTACTAGATCTGGTCTCTAGCTGATGCGCTAGCGTAGGACTAAAAATCAATCCCAACAAAAGCATTCTGGTTCCTTTTACCAGAACTATAGGCTTTTCACAGCAAGTCAAATATTTAGGAGTGACGCTAGATGCCAAGCTCAACTGGAACCAGCACATGTACGCTGATGAGCAGGAAGCGCAGATCCTTGTGAGCTTGTAGATCCACATGGGTTTTACATGGTAACTTACAGGGCTTTAGCTTGGTGCCAAAGAACGGTGATTAAAGGCCGAAGTCCAACGGGAGCACCGCACCGGGTGCTGGCACTCAAAAATTTGCTTGTCAAATCAAAACCTCAGTGGATAGGTATATCGAACAATGTCCAATGAGAGGATCGCATCGATTCTAGAGTGCGAGTGCGGTGCTCTAAAATTTGATGCCAGTGCTCATACCAAAAGAGTGCGCACTAATCAGAGTTCGAGCTTGATGGCCGATCGTGATAGATAAGTAAAGCCATCCTGTGGATGGGTCCTATCAGTGCCACGACTCTAGCCTAGATATCTCTGTCTAGCCTTCCAGAACGTAGCTGTTTAGTATGCTCTCCCTGGTTTTGGCACCATCCAAGACTTTCACGCAAGACTTTCCTTAATGAAGATGGTGCTTAAGTGTATAGAGAATATTTAGAATCACGCATAAATCATAGGCATCTTTATGAAGACTTTTTAAAAGAAACTCCACAAAAATAATCCACTGTCATTTTTCTTTAGTTACCAGCGAAGCTCAACCTGGGATCATCAACACTTGAAGTTTGAGTCTTTGCAATATCAAAACACAAAATAAGACTCGTCACTTAACTAATTGACCTCATTCCTCCTCATTTTATTATGAGACTTAATTGAAAATGTGGCCTACAAGAGCTCGGTTGATATCGCACAAATACAACAAGAGAGGACAGAACATGGATCCACTAACGTTGAATGACATTTTAATTAAAATCCCCATCCTAGTACGACAAAGAATACAGCATTTCCAGGAATGGTAAAACAAGAAATGAGGCTGCTCTCGGTGAGGAAATCGCGACCACAATTCATTAATTTGCGCCTGACCCATTCCTAGTCTTCCCTTGAGGAATTCATTTGGGCCAATTTGTCCTAGTGACGGCAAGTGGTGACTGGTGTCAAAAATTACGGCTAATTACCGGGGAAAATAACTTAAATGGAGCTACGTGCGGAATTCGGGATTTATTCCTTGGTGCTCCTTCCGAGGCACATCTAAATAGCTAATTCCGCCTTCAGACTCGATTGCCTATTTTTCGCGCGTGTAGGTATGATAATTAAATATGTAATCTTTGTGCTTCTTGGTGTTGTGGAAGCTCATTCGGAATTATTATTCAGGATTTATAAAATGTTAATTCATTTCGGTTTGTTTGTCTTTAAAGATTTGAGGAATTGCGGTGTTTTTAAATTAATTATTCACTGAAAGCATCTTAGTGAAGACGATAGGCTTCCAGATAAATTTTGGGATGTACTAAACGAGCGTGGTGCTTTGGGAAATTTTTAAAGGGACCATACTTGGCTTGGAAAAAGTAACAAAATGGCAGAAGCTATATGTATATGACAAAAGTTTTGGGAAAAAGTTCGGGTCCGTTCGCTCAAAGGAGGAAACTCCGGGCCGCCTAGAACAGGAGAAGACTGAGACGCCCAAGGGGACAACTAGCCCAATCTTTAGCCAGTGCACCGGGCGCACAAAAATCAAGCTCAAACTGGTAGTAAGGTCTTCGACTTCAAGACCAAAATACTCCTGACATCAGTCTGGTAGAAGAAGGTAACTGTCCTCAAACTCACATCATTCGAGGCTACTTCCTCAAGAGTGCTACCCTTACCAACGAGAAAGTGCTGGTGAATATCGGCGCACTAAACTCGAGTCCCACCGATTAGTGGAAAGTGGCCCAAACACTCCACTTTGTCATGATAGTGGACAGCACTTCTTATGCTAAGTTGACTAGTTGAAGGGGAATATCACCTACCGAAAAAGCCACAAAGGCATGAATCCTTGTGTAACGAGCAGACGAGACGAGGATCTAAAATGGCACCTCCTAATGATTATATTGAAACCGAGGACTGCAGTAATGTCGATACTTTGACCAAGGGGCCATCTGACGGTGTAGGTCCGCTCGCAACAACTTCGGGACCAGCTGGCGTTGCTCCAGATATGGTTCCTGCAGCTGTAGCAAGCGTCAAGAAGCTTGTGGTGGAGCTAACAGCGGGCAGAGAAAGAACACTCCTAGCAGCTTCGGAGTCGGAGTAAGGGGCAAATCAGCACCCACTAAGAACAAAGGTATTAGGACAAACGGTCCTAGACAAGCCAAGAAGACCGGGCTTGTTAAACGTTCCTTGAAAAAAAATGAGCGCCCTAAGGGCACTCCATGTACACTTGCACCATGTAAAAGGAGCATTCTCCACCCTGTATGCTTGCTTTTATTCAGGAGCCTTGGGTAACCGATGGCAAAGTCAGAGGACCTGACACCATTACAGAGATCACGAGAGCAGCACTCCGAGAAGTTCAAAGATTGTGTACCACGGAGGGAGTCAAATATGCTTTTTCCAAATGTAACGAATTGGACCTAGGTCCTATATGTATCCAGGGTACGACAGGATGTAATTAAATGAGGCTTGCTACATTAAGCGCAACGCAGAGCAACGCAATGCAAGAGTTGAACAAAGTTACTGTTTTACTGATATATTTTAGAAAAATAATATGAACTTTATCTGTCAAATAACGCAGCGCTAATCTGCTATGTGACTAGGTTGCGAAAAGTCGTGCTCAACTAAGCTACGCAACGCTGCTATGTAACTGGGCCTTGAAGCCCATGTCATGGAAACGTAGTAACTGGCTATTCTATTACTTTCTAAAACCACTCCTAGATGGGGCTGTCATGGAGAGCTTCGTTGACCGGTCATTGCAGAGCAGAGCCTCGAAATGAAATGTTCGTGGAAGTTGCTCATTATGCTCGTCGAAGCCCTTTTTCAAAATTCAAAAAGTCGGCACAAATATGGCCGAAGTTTAAAATGGCCGTATATTTTAATTTGCCAGTTGTGTTCCGAGGGGTTTTTATTGTGGTAAATAACTAATTTGAGGTTAAAACTTATAAATTCAAAATGGCCGCGCCAATATGGCCGACGAGTTTGCCAAATAGATTCCGATTCCAATGAAAATCGGTAGATGGGGCTTTTTAACGTAGCAAATAACGGATTAATGATCAAAATTTATAGATTCAAAATGACGGAGCCAAAATGGACAATAGTTTTTCACAAAATCAAAAACGATCACAAGCAAATATCTTGAAATTTTGGGCAGGACAAGGTCTGTCGGGACATCCAGTGTACACATACATGAATTAAACTTTCGATTTTGTATTAAGTACTCCGTTACTGTTACTTTTTACAGCTTAATGGATTCGTAGGATTAAGTAAGGAATACACTTTTTAAATAATCACACAAAACTAATTTATTAACACAATTCAATGCTAAAAACAATTCTCAATTGTTAAAGTTCACTATTAAAGCTTGCAGTTTAATATCTCACACTATTAAATTCTATTTTATGGTTCTTTTAATTCACTCTTCAATCACCACTTTCATCGCTTTTCAAACCAAGCTGCCTCTAAATGCCGTTCCAACTGCTTTAAATATCCAATCCCTCCCTTATCCTAGTTACAGAGCTTTACACCATTGTACTGGAACATACTAGAACATTCTTTAATATACTTCGAGAAATTTCGAAAGTTTTATGCGTTTGCATAAATTACTAATAGATGGCGCCATGTTAACTTAGTGCTTAACTCGTTATAAATCATTAGTCCAAATTCTAACTAAGTCGTTACAAATAACAGTTGTTTCAAAATTCTAGCAGATGGCGCATAAATCATCACAATACGTTAATTCGAAATTTTGGCGTAACCTTGAGTTAATCGATTCAATTTTGATGTTATAATTGAGAATAATAGTGGAGCAGTCTACTGAATTCCGATCCCCTCTTTACCTTGCTTTCGTAGACTATTACTATGATTACATGCATACTTGAAGTCGGCTTCAAGTACACTTGAAAGTAATGTAACCTCAGATCGACTTCAAGTAAGCTTGAGTCAAGTAGATCCGAAAAATTTGTCGGATCGACTTGAACTAAGCCATGTAACCCCTGCTTCAGCGCTTGAGTTTTGAAATTAGTTCTCCCTTGGTTGTGCAATTCTCTTCCGGTGCAATTCACTTAATAAATCTATTTTATTTCTATCAACTGCACATAAATGAGAAAAAAGCATTTCTCCATCACGCCTTTCAAAGCAAACTTATGCGAAGTGTCAAGTATATTTCAAGCCGGCTTGAAGTCAAGCTCTCAAGCAGGTGAACTGTCGCCGCAGATTGAACTGTCAGTTGGATCTCAAGTCAAGTCCTCGATCCGACATGTAATCATGGTATATGAGAAAGCGTTCGACTCGGTTAATAGGAGCTTCATTTGGCAGACACTACGGCGACGTGGACTGCCTGATAAAATAATAGAACTGATAAAAGCCCTATATAACAATTCCAAATGCAGAGTTCTCCATAATGGAAAATTATCCGACAGCTTTGAGGTGAGCTCAGGAGTACGACAAGGATGCCTTTACTATTTCTTATAGTAATAAAGACCACATTCTTGTCGGCGCTCTAGATAGTAGAACAGGCGGCATACAATGGGGTTTGCTAGACTGCCTTAAGGATCTCGACTACGCCGATGATTCTGTTGAAGATATCAGTTCAAGAATAAATAAAGCACGAGGCGCATATGCATGCCTGTTCCCGCATATGGAGATCAACGGAGATCTTCACTAACAATAAATTGCGGCTGTTCAACTCCAACGTTAAGGCAGTTCTTTTGTACGGTTGCGAAACCCAATTCATCACAGGGCGCTTACAAGTCTTCATCAACAGATGCCTCCGTTGTATCCCAAAAATCCGCTGGCAAGACAGAATTCCTAATGAAGAACTATGGCACCGTGCCGGCCAAGAAAGGATAGGCGATCAAATCAGGCGAAGGAAATGGAATTGGATTGGCCGCACCTTGCGACTAGAAAACGCCAAACAGGCCCTTGACTGGAATCCGCAAGGATCCCGTTGGATAGGAAGACCTAGTACAACGTGGAGGAGAACCCAACTAGCAGAAGGCGCAACAACTGGGAAATCCTGGTCGGAGCTGAGAGCTGTCGCGCAAAACAGAGTTCGCTGGAGGGTAACTGTTTCCGTCCTAAGTCCCATGAGGGATTAAAGGAGCTTAAAGAAAAAACGAAAAAGACAGTCAAAAGTACCACAAAAAACATGGTCGATTATATTCATCCGGTTCATGGCCAAGTTCGTTAACTATTAAGATATTTTATGTTTACGTTTAACTTGAAAAATCAGCTTCTAAATTGGATTTATATCGATGCGATTTTTCGTATTTAACCAATTTATGGATTTTCCAATGAATTTTTTTGCATTGCTCCATTTAATTTTGAAGAAATCTTCGAGGTGAGTAAAATTCAGCTAACTTCATGTGGGGCACGTCAGCTTTAGGCGACATCTGTGGCTAAAAATGAAATAGAAGTTTAGTTTCTGCTACCCATCGATTTCCGGTTATTTTCCCAATAACAGTTTTAACTCCTTGTATAGTCTCCCTGATATACCCATACCGAGGCCATTGTAAAGAAAAAGGTAGCCACCATTTTGAATTTTGAATGACGCCACATAGCTAATTGTATTCAAATTGTCATACCCTTTCATTTGATACCCATGTCGGCGGTCGGGAGCACGATTGCGAAATTCCGCCGCCATCTTCGAACCGCCATTTCGATTTTTTTTACAAAATGGACAGATTTGAAGTTGATTGGGTATATGTAAGTGGGTCAAAATCAAGTTGCAAGATTTGTTTACATACTACATACAACATACAACATACAACATACAGATGAAGCTAATATATAAAGCGTATAAAAATAGAACAACTTTTTAGCAACTGTTTCTGCGGTTGGGTAATCACTCAGAATTTGACATCTGTTTTGACGCAGCAAGAAGTAAATGTGAGGAAGGTGCTACTCTGCAGCTGACCCATGGCCACTTTTTTAATTACGTAAAAAGTTCTAGGAAACATTTCCACTCTCGGTACGTAGGAGGAATTTGAATTAAATTTGTTTCCTTCTTATTATATGTATATAGTTAGGAACCACTCTTGGCGTCTGGCCAAATGCTAACATTCTCTCAATTATCCAAAGGAATTCCGAAATTAATTCTAAAATGAAATATCCGGCTTCACCTCTATGTCGGAGTGAGCACTCATAGTCTAATTAGTTTCAGAAATATGTACGACAAAATGCGGTCCGTAATCTACATTCGTATCGAATGGCGGCGCAACTTCTGTGTTAGCGGGAACAATTTTAATTAAGAGGCTTCCAAAATTGCTCGGTTTCGTAGTTCCTAATCAATTCCTAATAATACTTTACAAAGCCCTACGCACCTTCTACGGTTGCAAAGAAGTTGCCGAAGGTGGGGGTCGGGATTTGGTTGTAAAAAAGCTATTTGCCGCCCGTTTGCTACATGTCGTACATGTATTTCGGGAAGTTTACGAGCTGACCTTGCCGCGATAGCAATCTGTTCCTGAATCTGCGTGTCCCTCGGGCCCGTCGTTTTTTATGAGCGACCTCTTGCCCTTATGTGACTTTGACAAACTGCCTGCACGTTACGGACGTCACAAGGCAGATGCGGACGTCACAAGGCAGATCGTTGCCGCCATCAATAATTCATCCTGAAAGGCGGCAGCTCCTGTAATAAGCTGCGGATTTGCAGTGAAAAAACTCACATCAGGGACAATTTTCCTAGCGCTCGCCTAGCGCTTTCCTATTTATGGAAATCCGCGGGGGAAGTTGTGCTGGCAGCGAAACAAAAACTGAAGCTGGGTAATTACTTGTCGGAAAAGAAGAAGAAGGGTGTGCGGTAATTCGCAACGCAAACGGGAGGGGGGGGGGCTGGGGTGGCGGTGCTTGAGGGGAAAAGGATTTCCGCCCTTTAAGTAGTACTTAGCTGCGGTTTCGTAGGAAGTGGCTTCACGTTTATTCAACTCGAGAAAGGTGTTTTGCGCTCTACATGCAAGTGCCGTGTTTCGCCTGCTATCAACGGGGAAATCTGCCCCAAGAATTGCGCCGAGGAAGTTTGCCGTGGTGTTTTCTTGTTTGCGTTCTGCTTTTAATGGGCAGCAGAAGGAATTCGTTTTCCATTGTTGCACGCAGACTTTTTGGTGCCGGCTTTTACAAATCTTTTATCAAGGTTGATCCTTATCGAAAGCGGTTAACTATTGTACGGTAACAACATAATAAATTCCCGTTAATCATGGTGCAAAGTTCTTAATCTTGTTGGAATAATAATGAGAGAACAGGCTTAAAGTTTTGCTTGAGTGAAATTGTCCTGACGAGTGACGCTGTTGACTCCAAATGGATCCTGAGTAGCTTAGTGGAAGCTTGAGATCCAATATATAGTAGGTGAGACGTAAGACACGTTGAGCACATCATTTTAAGGTTTCACCAAGGAAAGACAATATCGACAAGGATATCTTCTGAACACCACCATATTAGTTAGCAGCTCGGGTAGCTATATGGAGCTGATCCGGCCTGTTGCCTTCCTGCCTAAATTTCTGGATCTGCTAAGCAAATGGCAGCACCAGTTTCCATACCTTTCAAAGAATGAATCCAACTAGTATAGCAAAGCCGCTACAAGAGCAGTCACATTATCGGTTGTTGGCTCGGGCGTGAGCCTTATTCGGGACAAGAACCTGTTTGGTGAGCATTTTTGTATTGAGATTTAGGCGACACCTGTGTTAAACTTGTTGAACTTCGCTGGGGTGATTTAGTGTGTCTCGGGTAGGTTTCCATGCTGAGAGGAGTCTTGGGTGGGAGCAGTTGCTTTTGGTTTCCAATCTTGGGAGGAAATTTGATCCAGGTTTCAATTATAGAATGTGTCATTGATGACCTTTTGCACTGGTTAATCTTTCGAGGTGGGTGGGGGATCGAATCGTTAGTTTTGAACTTCGAGGTGCTTTGGGCGTGATTTTGCTGATCCTGGTTCCAATGGAAGTCGCTGCATAAGCTTACACTGGATGAGTTTTGATATGCGTGTACGTTAAGCTTATGCCATATAATTAAATTAATGATCCCGGTATCCATCTCGAAAGCTCACCCAGCAGGAAAGCTCATCCAAGACACATCCGAAGATTGGAACCTGGATCCAATTGTCCGCCCAAGATCCCAGCTAAGACCAACGATTGTGACCTAAGACCCCGCCGACTCCCTGGCATGAAAGCCCGCACGGGGCACGATAAACCTCCCCAGCGAAGTTCAACTAGTTTCACACAGGTGGCGCCTAAAGCTCACCAAACATGTTCCCGATATTTGTTATTTGTCGTTTTAACTCCTTTAACGGCAACACGTCCAGGCCATCAACGTCCGGCTTGACTCTTTGTCGGACACCCTGGCTTCTGTTGCGGCCAGCTCGGGTTCCTTGATGGACAAATTTCAAGAAATTTCTTTCTGAGTGGCAACGGCCAATGACATTCGGGGATCCTAAATCCTGTCGACACCTATTCCTGCATTTATAACCCCTCGGCTTCTCTTCATCCTATACTGGGTGGCATTAAAAGAAGTACGAAGCGTGTTCGGACAGATATTGAATCGCTGTCTACAGCAGTGGTTCAGAATCACAATGCCCTCAACTCTCTGCCTTTAAAATTTGAAAGCGTCTTCGACGGGAAAACTCCCTGTCTGCAGTGGTAGAATCTGATGGCGCCCTGCAGTTAGGGGAGCAACTTATTTCCTCACCCGGCTCCACGGCTGCTTCTCTTTCGAAGAGGGTTATTCTCCAACAGACTGCCAGCAACCAAATCGCGCCAGATCTTAAGGCGCGTCGCAAAAGTCGTAGGAATGGTCCAAGTCGCCAAGCCACCTTTCGTGATGGTGCCACATTAAATTCGTCGTCCCATCTTCTAATGTCAGAGCCAACTTCTACGCCGGTCTCGATATCACTCTCTTCTCCTCCAATAGTTGGTGCTCCCCCGATCACTGAAGGTACAGATCCTCTGGGACCTCGCACCCCTCTGGTTACTGTACCAAGACCTCTGAATATCTTCATCTCGCGATTCTCTTCTGAGACTAAGGCGGAGACTATTTGTGAACACTTAGGAATGAAATCTATAAACCTGGAATCTGTGGCTTGCAGAAAAGTCCGCAAAGCTTTCAAAGTGTGGCCCGGGAAGTATATTGTTTATTTCAAATTATTTTTACTTTGTTTATTATTTTTTAGATGGCTCATCCTCAACATTCCCTAATAACCCTTATTTATCTCTTTTAATTCACTATTTAAACACCACTTTCCGTTTTAGGTTCGAACACATGCGCTTTTCAAGTCGAAACTAACTCTAAATACCGCTGCCATTGCATTTACAAATATGTAAATGATTTGTGCGCCATCTATCAGAATCTGGAACAAACTGTTATTTGTAACGGTTTAGCTGGAATTTGAACGACGAACGATTTGTAACGGTTTATTCAGACAGTTAACTTCGCGCCATCTATTACCAAGTCTGATTTTGAACGAACGGTCCAATAATAAGGGGGCATCCAGACTGTGGTGGAAAGATTTGGAACTTGGATAAGAGAGGAACAAGTTCCAAATCTTTCCACCACAGTCAGGACGCCCTTTTATTATTAGACTGTTTTGGACCTTTCTAAACTTTGAGAAGCTTAACGTCTTCAATTACCGTTCGTTTAAAATCTGCCTAATAGATGGCGTGCTGTTAACTGACTGAATAAATCGATACAATCGTTCGTTCAAATTCTAGCTAAACCATTCCAAATTCTAATAGATGGCACACAAATCATTACAATATAAACATAATTGTTAATTACACAATCAAGCTTTCTATTAGTAGCTTTGGCATTGTCGAGGGTTATTTGCAATTGATTGGGATTCAGATTACTCAGATTGTGAACGAGGGTGTATCTTTACTACTGCCACTACTCTATTCGATATAAGAACAGACACATTAGTCAGATCGAAGTGCATTCTACGTTGGGGAATATAGCATGCTAGTGGCATAACTACTACAAATAAGGAAATATGAGTAAGCTTCAACAGAAGTGCATAACCTAAGTACCTCCTAGGTAACAATTATCCTTGTCAAGTTAGGAGAATTCAATTCTTGCTTATAAAACCAAGAAGCAAATTATTTCATTTCCATTAACACGAGACTTGACGTTGTCAGAAGATTTATAGCATGACTCTCATGAAAACTAATTAGACATTATAGCGTGTGCCACGTTCAATGGCTGAGGTGTAATTCAATACTGATACAAGAACCTCTTAACAACGACAGTGCTTCAGGCGACGACATAGTCGTATATAATTACAGTGGCCATAAAACGAGACCGCAGAATTACATCAAAGGACATAACTTCATATCTTTGTATGGAAATGCACCCGCGATGGTTGCAGGTGTGAGGACGAAGCTGTCGACACGTGGACTGGAAATCTTGGCAATAATTGAGCTCATATCTTTTGGTTGACTGTAGATTGTAGTGCCGACCAGCTCCAGACAGACTGGCATTAAAAATTAAGGGCTCCTGCGGGCCACGAGTTTGTTGACGTCGTTAAGCAACCAATAAACAGTCCGGGGCATGTCTTAGTGCCGGATTAATGACCACTCAGCCCCCGGGTATATCGCTGCAATAAAAAGCTCTCTTCCTGTACGATGACGTTGTATGTAGTACCTACATAGCTCCTTTATGGGGCGCCTTATGGCTGCACAAGTCGAATGCTTAACGTCGCATTCTAGGCACCATCGTTTCGCGCTTCATCACTGCCGTGTACTTATTGTTATAAGTTTGTTTTGTTATCAAAATATAAAACGTTTAGCACACAACCATTGAACTAAATCGGGGGCTGTAATCGGAAATTCCATTATCGGTGCTGGAAGAGGTTCGCCTCCACTCCAAGTCCACCACTCTCTCTACTCCCAATATCGGTGGTGTACCTTCGGCCAAGGCGGACGTCGTCCCCGAGCTGAAAATTGAATTAATTTGTCGCTGGCGAAATAAACAATGTTGAAAATTGAAAGCTCCGTCGAAGTGTCTACCAAGTCGCGCGGAGGGTGGTGCCCCACGGAGGGTGGTGCCGTCGTTAATGGAACGGATTCTCTCTACGGAGTTTGAACACCACCAAATCAATATCAGCTCCGCGGGGACGCGGATTTAATTAAACCTGAATTGTGAGTTTCTTAATGAGGATTTCAGATTTCTCGAGTTAACTTGATACCATCTCGAGGTTCTGCTTTAATTTAAAGCAAGACAAACGCGCCGGGAGGAGTGCTCCTTATCAACAGGTTGTGGATTCCTTAATGGAAGAGAATCCCCCGATAAAGGATGTGGAGCAGGATTCTCTGAACGAGTAAAGACCTGATGTTGATGTAACGAAAAATAAGGTGTGCTTAGCACATTCCTGCAAAAAGGGGAGGACATTTTTTCAAGGATTTCAACTTTAAAAAATACTGCTTGAAGAGTACAAATAGAAGCTTGGGAAATCTGCACAACTCTAAGGACGTCAGCTTACCAGGAAAAAAATACAGCTATCGGCTATTGACCCCCCACGACCATTCAAGCATAACCTTCACACACCGACACCAGACCTAATGCGAATGGAAAGGATAACGCATTGGAGCGCGAGGCTATTACCAAGGAACATTTTTTCTGGGATAATAATGAGGTTAAGACGATAACTCGACTGTGTACAGCAAGGAAGAAGTTTTTCCTCTTTCAGACTCGATTCAGCAGAATAACATTTGTTCAATGTAATGGAGGTGTCCGTGGCGACGACGTTCCTTTATGCCCGACACGTAAGTCCAGGAATTATAGCGCAATGAGTGTAAATGGGGGAGGCAGAGCAACTAAGGACTTTGTGTCCAAGGAAAACTTTTAGATTAATTGCGGAATATAAAAGGAAACATTAGGAGGAAAATTGTGAGATTTATAATAGTTAGATGTTTATGTACAGGTTATACTCAATAAAAATGAAGATGTTTTGAATATTCAACTCGTTTCCATATTACCTCTAACAGTACAGGGGAGAGTTAAAAATAATTCATAGATCGAGAGGGTTTTGATTTATGTTTGCAATAGTAGTATAGCTATGGGGTACGAGTCTATCGTTGGCTATTTGTGGTGAAATTTTGAGCCCTCCAACCTATAGATCCATCCGATCAAAGCTAATGCACCGACCCCATTTGGAACACTAATTAGATTCCGTCACAAGATCCCATCCAAACGCAGCGAAATTCAAAACTATAGATTTGATTCCCCACCAAGCTTGAAAGCTCATCCAAGACACACTCAAATTCGTCAAGCTCAGCCAAGACACAGTGAAGTTAAAAAGCTCATCTGAGGCACATAGAAGCTCAACTAATCTTACACAGATGGCGCGCACTAAATCCTAACCACATACACACCCAAGACAACAACCGTTGACTTTACCGAGTTCGTATCTACCCTCATAGCTATACTACTTGTAACATTTTCGTTAAATGCAAGCAGTCAATTAAATACACTAATATTTTTTTCTTATTAATCAGTTTGGATTCAACTGATTCTTCGAAGTGTTTTTAGGAATCATTTGAAATATTCATAATTTTATATTTATTCTATTGGGAGGCTTAATCAATATTAAATTATATAAAGAAATATTAAACTTCAGATTTAGAGAATGCGTTTAATATGAGGGTTTTATGCTTTTTGAGATAACTTTCGGTTAGGCCATCTTTTTCCTTAAAATAATTAATGCTAGTACTTCCACCATAGATCACCCTACCATCCGTTGTAAGCTCGGATCACTGCCTGGTAAGTGCTAGTTTCGCACATCCAAGAACATTCTGCTTCTGGTTCTTCGCCAACTCTGTCGTTCTCTGCGTCAACAAGTTTATAGGGGCGGGAATGCGTTTGTTCATTCTTCAATTTACCAAATTGCCTTGTTTGAAGAGTTAAAGCTGACTACTATGTTCTCCCAATGTATCAATTCCTTATGATTAGATGAGATCAGATAAAGATGAGAAACTACTAAGTCAAATCATAATTTCTTTAAAATGTAAGTTGGAGTTTTCTTTAGAACTCACGGAATATACAAAAGTGGAGACGATTATCATGGAGACAATAAAATCTAAAATAAGTTTTTGAGATACCTTAGAAGTAAAGCTGTGGCGTTTCGGGATCTTGCTTTGACCGCCCCCCGCCCTACCAACAATCTGGGGTTGTTTTGAGTCCATGGTGCACCGTGGAGATAAGCAATGGGGTTTATGTCTGTGGTGTGATGAGCTTTTGGTATGCAACTTATACGCCTAGAGATATGCAATATGGTTTAGGTCCTTTGCGAATTGGGGTGGGATATCCGGGCGGGTTATGCTATGGTGTTTAAGAGCAATATCAAATAGGTAAGAAAAGAAGGCAGGTTCTACTTCGACTACCTAGTTTCAACTGCTTTTTTAAGGTTTCTAGTCTGTACAAGTGTTTACCTGCATTTATATACAACTACATATGAACAGGTAGCAGAACTGAAACAGAAGAGCGACTTTATATAGATTAACAGACAAACAACTAAAAAGGAGCAGGAGAAGAAAGAAGTATGTCTGGAGCGTTCTAAAAAACTTTAATATTGTAAACCACGAGCTTATCTGTAATCCCCATAAATTGGTCTCCGCTTTTTGCTTGAATTATTCCGTATGTGTCCATTAATTATTTATTTGCAATAATATCACAAATCGCACTTTGATTTGTTCATTGTTAATATTAAAACAAATGTCAAAGAGTTGTGTTTACTCTTTTTCTTCCTAACTATTGCTAACCATGCTCCCGACCAGGGTTAACATTTAACTACGCCATGGTTAATCACGGGAGATTTGGAAGTTACCATAGTAAGGTTTTTATACCAAAGATGGAACATGGCACAGGGGCTAGTTTCGCAGGACCCAACTCCAAGGTCTCGATTGCCATGGGTAAGTGGCCTTTTGTTTTCCAGACTGAAATACATGCCATTGCGACCTGCGCTAGGCTCAACCTTGAGAAAGGTCTGAAAGGCGCCAACATTAAAATCTTTTCTGACAGCCAAGCTGCCATCATCAAGGCACTGTCCACGTGGAAGTTTTCTTCCAAAAGAGTAGAAGACGTATTGTTTTGACGTTCTCCAGAGCCTGACCAGAAGAAATGAGGTCTCGCTCTGCTGGGTCCCCGGACACTGGGGTATCGATGGGAATGAGGCTGCAGACAGCCTCGCGAGGGAGGGGTCTGAGACGTTGGTCTCGGGCCCAGAACCCTTCTGTGGCATCTCTTGGTCCACCTCCAAGTCCTTGATAGAGGAGTGGATTAAGGGAATAAACCTAGCCTATTGGGAGTCAGTCTCAGGTCTTAGACAAGCTAAAGATCTTATAAGACTCTTTGCCTTAAGGGGTACTATCACTTTAAACTGATAGGACCTAAGGCTGCTGGTGGGTTATTATCTCACTGGCCTTGTGGGACTGCGATATCACCTCCACAACCTAGGACTGTCTCAAGAGACAGAATGCCGACTCTGCTTGGAAGGCGACGAGACTTCCACACATATTCTTTGTGAATGTCCTGGTCTAATCGGGCTTAGAAGAAGAACGTTTATCAGAGAGTTTTTGAGACCAGCGTCTTCGTCAGTTAAAGACCTTCTTGCCTTCATCCGGAAGGCTGATAGTCTGTTCCGTTAGTGGGGTACGTACACAATAAGCCTAACTTGGCCGCAGTGCTCACCATGTGGGTTGCCCCCTCACTCCTTAAAAAAATAGGTTTTTATACGCGCTTCTTATACCTTAAGACATTAGTAAAAAGCTTAAAACCGAGCTTTTTACAATAATCTATCGACCGATAGATGGCCCTCATTTTAGTTTTTGTAATCGATTAACCAGAATTTGCCTAATCGGTTTTCCTAATTATCAGGTTCATATTCGTAATAAATGATGAATTTTCGTCATAAGCTTTTGTCGAGGCTAGTGATTCTCTTGTGCTTTTCGGTGATTTTTAAACGTGAGGAGGAACTTTCGTGTTTATAATTTTATCTCACTAGCATGGCTATCCATAGCTAAGTACCTGCAATAAAATGGCTCCGTGCTTTCACATTGATTCCAAATGCATGACTTCCGTCAGTTAACTATCATTCTCAGTATCCGCCTACAGAGAGATATATTTATGACTATGCACATCACGTCATAGCTTCTCGGCTTTTATCGCTAAATGAAAATTGCAGAATTCTAAATAGGTGAAAATCCAGAAGGCAGGACAGTTTGGTCCTTTAGTCACATAAACCTATCCACAATCTTCTCTGAATGATGGATGGCCTAACTTACCAACATCCTCCTCCAACTGCCTCAAAAAGTGCATCAACCAACTTTCAACCTTTCAAGCTCTGGCAGTTTTTGACTAATTAGTTTCATGTGCATGTGGACAACCAAATCCAGACTTTTCCAGCAAATCTCGAACTCCGAGATTAATTTAATAACTTCCCCGGCTAAGTGGACTGAAGCTTACACAGATTTCCTTTTAGTCTTGTCTGTATGGAACGTGGTGCGACATCCTTTTGTTTTTGCAATGGAGCTCCTTCGCAAAATCACACCAACAGTCAGAGTCAACTAACGTTAGGTTCAAGTACCTACTACTACACATATGGACTATTTTATATGCAATTGTTCAGGCTTGTTTTGTCCTATCTGACAGCGGAGGAGGCTGAATGTATCGTTTCTAGGCGTCTGCAAATGATGGATTAGAATTATTAATTGGCCCCAAAATGTCTCGTGTGTGCGTGACACCAAAATGCTTCCCAAAATACTTCAGTTCCATGTAACCAGAAACGAATATAATTAAAAGATAAAATCCCCGCCCTCCTCAGGCCTAGATGTGAGCACACAAAATAGCTTTCAAGAGAACTACTATGTCTCCACATAATGAATACAAGGCATGTAGAGATGCTTCAATCCTCCTCCATTCCCCGGCCTCGGCGGCAAGGAATTTATTCATGGCAAATACATTACTTGATGTTTTGTGGCCCCGCACTTCGCAGGTCGGTATTAATTAACAAAGTTTACACCGAAAGTTCCCCGTTCCGCCTTGCAAGGCTCTGCGAGAGTTTAAAGCTTGTAAACTAAATTGAGTTTCCTTACACAGAGAATGATCCCCGCAAATGCAGGATAATACTTCATCGCAGGATGCTGTGTTTTTTTTCAGTTTACAATCTAGCTTATAAGTGGTTTTCTCAAGTTAATGCCTGACTGCGGAGTCGAGTTAAAGATTACCGCAGAAACTAAAAAGGAGTCTGACATTGAGTTAATTCTCCACACGTCCTTCGAGTCTCTCTCTGTAGCTTATAAGTGGCCATTACTTTCCTGTATAATCCCCTCGCAGTCGAACACATCCTTTTAATCCCAACTTGAGTTCAATCAACCAAAAATACCTCTTGCTGACCGACCACCCCTACTCAGTCCTTAATTACGAACCACCCTTCAGATTGGGCTAGCGAACGGAATTGCGTATTCGGAGGTCCTTCGGGGCTATTAAATTTGCGGCTTTAGAAATCGATTGGGAGGATTACAACACAAAATCATGCATTTCAAGTTATCCCGACGTCCGAAGAGAACATTGCTACTACGCCATATGATGGGGGCCCGGACCTTCTCAAGGTATTCTGGTCTCTCCTTAGTCCTATTAAGGATAGACACAGTCAAATAGATTCTGCTGGAGCTACCAACTACATTAACTACTGGACAATTGGAGCGAGTCAGTTGTCCTTCGGGACTGATAATTGAGAAAGGATGTTCATGGCGAATGGATGGTCATGAGGATTTGCCTTGGAGGAGGGGAAAATTGGATCAGTTTGTTGGTGATTATTTTTCATTTTATTTGAGCAGGACGAAAGGTGGTGCTTGTGCTGCTCCTTGCTTGTTTACACATTTAGTTAGAAAGGTTCATTGCTCAGGGATAAACAAGAAATGTGAAGAAAAAAACTGGAAATGATAATTTTCGGTCAAATTGCGTCCTTTTTTTCTTAGGTATAAGGCTATTTCGTTAAACTGACCAGAGGACTCACAGTCAGAGTCTGATATAAAGTGTAATAGACGAGAGTTAACAATATTCTCAGCTTCCATTAAAAAACATCACAAGCATTCGTCAATTAAACCTTGATTTTGATATGTGTGTTAAACAACCTTTTTAACAGATCCTATTAATCTCAGCCATTATCCTCCTATGTGGGGCCCTGAAGGGTGTTAAACCTTGATAAATGAGTTTTGTTTATGTGAAAGACTAGAGGTATAACCCTGAGTTACTGTCGGCGGTTTTTTATCATTTACCCCGTTAACCCGAAATATTCAGTCGAGGTTAAGTTGAAATTTGGACCACCGTATATCGTACGTCCAATTGAGTTCACTTTGGGTTGACATAGAGTAGAATTGAACGTGGAAAGTAATAAGAACGAAATAGTTTTATATTCCTGTAAAAGCTGTGCCAAAGCAGAGACTTCACGGATGGTAAACAAACAAAACAAAAGTCACATCAACCTTATTACAACTCAACCGGCGTATATGAGGCGAAATATCAACTCGACTCAGGTAGGAGAGCTAAGTTGAGTTGAATGGACTCAGTTTCAACTTGACCCCCGTTTATAACTAGGTTGAGCCTGGGTTGAAGTGGGGTTGAACCTGGGTTGAAATGGGGTTGAACCTGGGTTGAACTGGGGTTGAACTGGGGTTGCACCTGGGTTGAACTGGGGTTGAACTGGGGTTAAACCTGGGGTGAACTGGGGTTGAACCTGGGTTGTACTGGTTTTGAACCTGGGTTGAACTGGGATTGACCCTGGGTTGAACTAGGGTTGAACCTAGACATAAAAGGGATAACTGACTGACAGACAACGCACAACCCAAACCGATGGACCTAAAGGGCTGAAAAATGCATTTCTATAATAACGTAGACATCCACTAAGAGCAAATTTTCGAAATTTATCTCCTAAGGGTTTGAAAAGGGTTGAGTGTGTTATTTGTTTTTCTTTAGTCAGATTTTCTTTAAACTTTGTGGAAAAAGTTGTATGGGAATTTATTTATTTTTCATCAGATTTTCTTCGAACTCTGTTTCCGCATTTCTTGAAATTCAACCCCTAAGGGGGTGAAGGCTAACCCAACCCCACCTAGGGGGTTTCAAATTTTGTGAACCTCCTAATGATAGCACTCCGCCACAACGTCATTGAGGGTGCTACACCGGAGTTTAATACTGAGTTTCCACGACAGTTCAACCGAGCCCGAGCTATGTGCCATGTACTGTGTTTTCTTGCAGAGTTTACCCTAAGTTTACTCAAATTACGCACCCATGGAAGCTTGGATTGAATAAAGTTTCGTTAAATCCAAGTAAACTGAAACCGAAACCAGTCCGGTTAAGCTGGGTTTTGCATATGTGTGTGCGTTTGAGTATCTTGGTATTGGGAAAAATTGGGAGCGCTGCACAGGGCAGTGCACTTGGAGCACTCTGAAGGGAGCTTTCCTGGAATTTTCATAAATTTTATATAAAAAAAGAAAACGGGCAATTATCTTCATGCCCAAAAATGTGACATTAGCATACTCAATAGCCCGGCTCTCGTTCGATACGGCTCTCGTTCTCGATCAGAGATCTGTCTGGTCTCTATAATATAGCCATATCCAGAATCGGGTAAGCATGTCCAGGAGCTAAACTCAAAGCTATTATGAGGAAGGAGATCCCGAGTCGACCAAGAGCGCGTTCCTGGATCCCAGCGGAGCCAGCCGAGCCTAAGGCTATTCTGGATATCATTCGGTTGAGTAACCCACAGCTATAGGCGCTATCGTGGAAGATTACGAAACTGGAGGATCCGCAAGGTGACGGCCGAACGGTTTCATTTGTAATTCGCAAGGTGTCGCTAGGAGATTAGGCGAAATCTGGTGGCGTTAGAAGCTACGGTTACTCTTCCATAACACTGAGGTCTTTCAAAAAGATATTATACCCTGCAAGCAGAGAGGAACGGTTTCAGCGGCTCCAGATGGTGATTCTCGGGCACTGCGGGGAATACAGACGAGGAAGTGTTTGAACCCAACGCATCTAGCACAGCGGATGGCACAGTTACACAAGTAGCTGACACAAGGACGGAAATAGCTGATCTTAAGTTGCCTGAGGATATGCCCCTACCAACCCTGGGTCCAAATGACTCTCCTCTCGTATCCGTTGAGGATACTAATATCTAAGGCGTTTCTTCGTCGACAATGACGGAGGGCGAACAGGGGGACTTTGTCTAACTTAGATGATGTTACCCTAAAATTGGAAGAATTCGAGGCTGACATAACGGTGATCGAGATTAATCCCGCTGCTCGCATCCACGATGTTAAGAGTAGCGCAGATTAATCTCCAGCACAGCAAGGTTGAATCCGCCAGTCTCTGCTTACGTCTTTCTAAGACTCATGTAGATGTCGTCCTGGTACAAGAGCCTTAGATTGTCCGGGGCCTTGTATGCGGAAGGCCTCAAATAGAGCAAGTCAGCTGAAGCAAGAAGCTTGCATCATAAAGCTTGCATTGTGTATCGGCCCTCAAACGTTGATATATATGCCCCATTCAGTCATTCACATACAGGCTGGCGGCAGGCCATGGCCTGAAAGTTTCTCGCCTTGAGGCCAAGTATCACCACACACACACCGGCCGCCAACTGGATGGCGCTTACAGTCTAAGAAAACTGACAAAAATCTTTATGTCTGTGGGTATTTATCGTCAGTCCGGGTCTGAAGTTCTGAATTTCTATTCAGTCTGAAGTTTCACCTTCACTTCGCTGAACAACCTGCAACCGAAAACTGTCGTCCTTGCCTGGGTGTATGTAGGGAATCATGAGGTCACCTGGAGTCCACGTCCTGTTAGGAGGATGTCTCAAGCTTTCATCCTTCAGTCAGACTGAGTAATGTATGATCTTGTTCGACGATCTGGTGCGAAAGGCCACGGCCTGCCGGCGGCGTGTATGTGACGCCATCAGCCCACATGGAATGGCCTATTCAGCACAGAGTTCTGCAATGATTTATGAGTTGACCCAAAAATTGATCTTAGTGCAACAAAATGTCTGAAAGAAAGAAGCCTTTCTATGAATGCAGCGTAGGACTTAGCACCCGCAAACCCACACACAGTTTATGAAGGAATATCATCACCATCCAACATCTGGAGGCTACATACCCTTTACCTTGCTAAACTTGTAGATTGTACTGAATAAATTTTATGCAAAAAACTTTACGAGTTAACATGAAAAGTTTGCAATGAATAAATCTATAAGAAACTTTTCCTTTCCAATCCCACTCGATCTAAAAAAAAACTTCGAACTTTATCTTCTCAGCGTGTTTTCCAATTCGAGAAACTTTTGGAGTCCTTAAATATTTTAAAATCCATTCAACCCAGTGAATAAGTTCTGTTCTTCCTGCAGCAACTTCCTAATTTTATGTTCCTTGCAGCAATGTTGTGATGATCTAATTGCAAGTACCTGAAGTACTAAGGATAATCTTGGAGCGATCAAGGATAATCACATCCTTTCCCCAAGTGGAGGGACACAATAAATGGCGAGTGTAATGATGAGAAACGAGACGCCAGAGAAGTAATTTTTTTGTTGTTGAATGAGGTCCGAACGTGACTGACTGACGCCCTACGTATCATGGACTTTTGAACGCATACGTGATGGCACGTATCTTGTTATTGCAGCGATTAGTAATTCAGGACACTTAGTCCTATTTAAAGAACAATTTCCCCCTAGCGGTGGGACATGCTATTTGGGACAATGTCTCAGAAGGACGCTTGAGAAAATGTTTAGGCCTAATTTTTATGAATGGTCCAGAACAGGGCCTTTTGTAATGTCATAATTCAAATAAGGACGACATTCTTATGTAGATTTCACAGACATATCAATTATAGTTTCGGGTCTTTATGAGTAAAGAAGGACTCTTTTAGGTCCTTGAAACTTATCTACTAAGATTTTTGAAAACGATTAATGCGAGTCGCCATGGATCCTGCCAAACAGGACGAACCTCGGCAACCGTGGTTTGACTTTGATCCTTTTTAATTAGCAATATTTCCAGCGAAATGAAATAACGGATAAATCTTAAAATTCGAGGAGGAACAATTATGTAAAATTCGTCAATTTCGTCCTTTTTAATTAATTGTGTCGAAATTGAAGCCCCCCACTCCCCAACCAATCGACTGCCGATTCTGAGCCAATGTTTCCTTGCTAACAGGAGTCCTGAAACCGGAGATCCTTCCCTGTGCACAGTTATGTAAATCCTGTTAATATTTTATTCATATTTTATGACGGAACGTATTTTATTCGAATTCGGCGCATATTAATTGACGTTTTAAGGATCACGTTGCCGTGCGGGCAATAAAAACTGGACCAGGACCAGGACTCCATTATCAAAGGATTTTTGGATTTTTTTGATGATTTTTTTTTTGGGCTATAATAAACGTAATTTATTTCGTTTTTGAGTTTAATCTTTCGGAATGTACAGAAGTAGTAGATTGCTATCGGAATGGAGGAGGGATTTTGGGTTTATGTAATCTTTCGATTTAGTGTTGTCTCTCATCTTTGAACGGTTGTAAGGGAACGTTTGAACTGGGGTTCATTTTAATATCAGTCTTTGTGTTTTCTTCTTGGGATTAAATGGATAAGGAAGATTTTTGATGGGGATAGTAGGCTATAAAAATTTGATTGGACGGACTGGGGACAAGTGACACAGGTAGGCTATGAAAGCAGCTACCTGATGTCCACACATTATAGTGTGCGCCATTTAGACCTTCGGTATTTCAACATTAAATAACTCTGACATTTTTTAGACCATTTCGACACGATTACACGATTTTGAAACGTTATTCAGTACCATTTTAGCTATAAGTCAATACACACCGAAAGAACACGCTAAAATTGTAGCGCTTTACATTGAAAACAATCGTTCAATTGCGAAACATGTGCGTGTTTATCGTATCTTGACGAACGAAGCTCATTTTACAGTGTCTGGCGGAGTCAATAAACAGAAATGTCGAATTTAGGAAACAGAGAGTCCACACGTCATTCACGAAACACCACTGGACGACGAGAAGGCACTGGCACTGGTCGGAGTGTGCTCAAAAACCTCATCGGATCAGTTTTTTCAAAGTTGAAGAAATCATCGACCGTTAGTTGGTGGTCCGAGCGGGATGTCCCCGAAACGGATACGCTCTTATCGGTGCCGCTGGGTCTCGAACTCCATTCACGATTCGTTTCTATTCTTGACGATTCTTGGCGACGTCTCGAGCCTCGATAACTGATAATCGTTGTTTCTTTAAGTCGCCCTCCATATTTTTTAGCCAAGTTTTCTTCAGTGCCGATCGCTGAATTTTTCAGTCTGCCGAACGATCTCGCGAGAAGTTTTCGTAGCAAGCGGTTATCATTCATTCGGCAAACATGTCGAAACCACCGTAGTCGACGTTTTTGTATTTCTTCTTCGATCAGTATCTGCTGATCGCACCTTTCTTTAAATGTCTGACTTCGAAGGCGATCGCGGAGTGAGACACCAACAATCTGCCTCAAGCATCGCATGAGTCCACGTCCATAAAGACGAATCGGAAGGATCCACTTTCGTTAAAGACGTACTTTCGTTTTGATGGCAATATTTGTTGCGGCTGTGAACGTCAATGATACCAAATATTTGAATATCGGAACCTCTTCGATTTGAGTTCCATCGAGGTGAACACGGGCTTTCGATCCGTCCGTTGAGAACACTTTAGTCGAAGATGGCGCTACCATCGGTGAACATCAAGTCGGTTACGATGTGATTGTCGTCGTATCGAACTCCGCGTCGTTCACTGAATGTAAAATCGCGTCGATCGCAACGTTAAAGAAAAGTGGCCAAGCGACGCTCCTTGTCGGACATCTGTTTGAATCGGGAACTCATCGGATAAGTCGCTTCGAATACGAACGCTACTGGTTGAGTCATCGTACGACGTTTGGAGAAATTGGATGATTTTCAATGGCACGTGTCTGGTTTCCAAAGCTCTTCACAAGATGTTCCGATCAAAGCAACCGAAAGCGGATTTGAAATAGATGATATCGACGACAGTTCGTTTGCCGGAATGAATTCTTTCTTCCATGTAGAGCGATCAATGATCAATGCATCCTTTATGTGGTCTAAATCCCACTTGTTCTTTTGCGGCTTCGTGTGCTCTCGTTGTTTCTGAAGCCTCAATTATATGATTTTCGTAAATTCTTGGCCGACGTCGAAAGAAGGCTAATACCGCGTTAGTTTTTGCATTCCAGACTGTCGCCTTTCTTCAAAATTGGCACAACGATCGTTTTCTTTCACGCCGACGGTACACGATCCGAATGTCATATGCGTGTTTTGAGGACGTGGAGTTATTGTGGTAAGACATTACCTCCGGCTTTGATCATCTCGACGGATACTTGATCTATTCCAGGCGCTTTTACAATTATCAGCCGTCTTCACCTCGATAATTGTCGGTTCGGTGTAGAGAGACTAATTCGTCGGTTGTTCGATAATTGGCGGTTTAAGAACTGGGTCGAGGTCGTACTGTTAGAAGAATTCTCTCCGCCGCTGCAGGCGCTGATGCGGAGAGGTCACGAAAGTTCCTTACGATTTTTTGAGTTTGTCGCTTGCTGATATTGTTTTGCCACCTAACCGTCGGATTGTCTGGTTCAGCGTCCGGTACCACTCCTTTCATGTCGGCCGCAACGTTATTCCAGCTATTCTCGTTTCGATTTCATTTTCAGTCGAACTTCTTTGTTCAATCGTCGGTACTGATCGAAATCGACGTGTTTCATTCAATTCCGATGATCGACGAGGTCCAGACAGCTGTCCGAGATCCATGGCTGCGTCCGTTTACGGATGCATGGGCGCAACTCTATTGAACTCCCCACAACGGACTCCGATAATTGAATTTCTCCCGTAGGTCTGCTTAATTCTTCTTGGATGGTGGTGGTGCTGTTTTCTTCGCTCGTTGTTATCGCATCTGTAATTTCATTCGAACAAGATAATGGGTCGATTTGCAATCGGGTCCACACATCGCACGTACGTCTTTCAGCGTTGATCGGAATCTTGCGTTGATCAAAACCGCTGTTGTCACCCGGTTCGATCTACACCTGAATGTGCATTAATGTAACCTGCGAGTATGATTAACTCAGTTCGAGATATCGTATCCAGGGTCTGTTAATGCTGATCGTAAAATTGGTCCTTATTCGCGTCCGGGCTGGTCTCGGTTGGCGCATAAACGGATACGATATAGATTTTGATCGTTCCACTAATGGTTATAACAGCCAAACGTTCGGATATCGGTTAGAATGCGAAAACGCTGCTGGCAGCCCATCGATTGATCATAAACCCGACGCTGGCCTCTCGTTTCTCACCACCGGAATAGTAAAGCGTCGTCGTTTCGTCGATTGTTGGCGGTACGATTTTTTATTTTCAGTGTGACTAATTTCCGGCCAGTAACGCACTTCTCACCAGCATCCCTGGTCCCCAGGAATAAATGATGATAAATGATCGGCTGCACTGATGCAGTAGCATTATTTCGTAGGGAGAGCAATTATTTGACTTATTTCAGTAAAGAAAAAATTAGTTTACCTTCCAAGGGTCTTTATCAGTGTTGTAAAATTGCTGCTCAATTCAATTTTGACTCCAAAACAAATTGTGAAACGCCACCAGTAAAAAACTTTCAATTTTCCCCCCACCCTAAGAAATAAAGAAAATTCGTCATTTAAAGTTAATTATTATTCACCCACCCACTCTTTCTTTTTCTTATCTGCTCCCTGATCATAGGGTGAGTAATTGCAATTGCCATGGCTCCTCGACGTTCTAAGAAAAACTACTACACCAACTTGCAAAAAGAATGCACCTTAAATGCTGTCAGTGTGTAAGACAATTAGCTGAATCTGGGGATCCAAGCTCATGAATATCTTACTAGTGCATTACACCTTGAGTAAATAGCACTGAGAAGTACTTTTCTTGAATGGATGTTTACCTGTTCGCAATTGGCTTACTCGTCTTGTAATTGGGAAATCTCATCGTTCATCATTTATTCCTGGCTCTAATCGCATCCTGAGGGTCAACTACTCGCTCGTTCTCTAAATCTATATTTTGCCCTTCTCTCGCCATGATGTAAAGCGCCTAGGTGAATCGAACTTTAGTAAGACCATCTTTCTAAGTGAGTTTGCATACCCCATATTATGTCAGGCGGAGAGAAGGTATGTGGGCAGTGTCCTCTGGGGAAGGTCTGGAGTTCCTTGTCAAACACCACTTTGCGGGTTACAATGAAGTGTCCCCAGACACGTGACCAAAGTTACGGGTGGATTCAACAGTTTTATGGAAGGAACTTTCCCAATCGTAGCCACAATCGCATAATGTCAATTACACTCCAGAAGACATGTGCCAGTATCGGTCTATGGCTTATCTCTATCTATAAAACTGTTCACAAAGTACCTCTGACTGTTTCGTTTTAGGTACAGCCTGTTCCCGAAACCCTCACTGGTAATTTCGTTATTGCCTTTTTCGTACTCAAAGAGTTTACGAATACTTTAAAAGTACATGGCTAGCTTTCAAACCCTTCAACAATTTCGCAAAAGCTAAGGAGCAAAAACTAGAAAAATCTCGTAACAAATGGCCAGTTTCTATCAATAATGGTTTTAAAGCTTTCATTTCGACAAACAGAAAGAACTAATTGCAATGTTTTTTCCAATGTGATTAATTGCAGAAGTTGTCCAAACAGGAAAATCTCGATATTTAGATAGCACATGAACCGGAAAGAGTTTGTGCAATTTATCTGAATGAATCATTGAATTTGCACAATCAATTGAACGTATACGAAGCGAGTGCCATTTTTTGAGCGGGCGGTAACAATAGCCATAGTACTTCTGCATCATAGGTGGAGGTAATGTGAAAGTACTGATTGCTAATTGGCAATTGAAGATTGGAAATTGGAGGGGGTTATGCTTGCTTGGTTTTGTGCAATCAAAGGATTCATTCTTGGGTGTATGTATAGTGGTATTTTGCCAATGTGAACGTATGGCTGTGGTTCTGTGATTGTTGTGAATTTGCTGGATTCCTGGATAGAATATGTTTTCCCTTCGCATTTAGTTATAGCCCATCTGTGTAGTAGAAGGTCAATATTGCATCCTACAGGTCAAGGTTTGCATCTACTGTATCTTGATACTCGCAGTGTCTCTATATCTTCCAGGGCAAAGCGAGGAGATTTAGTACGGCGTAATTGAATCCAGCATAACAACTTCACTGCAAAAATATGCAGGATACGAAAGAATGGCCTTCGTTCCTTTAATAGAGCCAGCCTATTCGCACCTTGCCGACACCCGAACGAAAACTCGGCACAGTTGAGTCACAGAGCCTTTCCTTTGGCTCTCCTTATGATACCACAGCGTTGACTCGTATAGTAAGCGAATGGTTTGAAAACGGAGAAAGGCAGGGGCCCAAACAAACGAAAATCATAGTTTTAAATTGCTTAAGACTAGGTCCAAATTAGATGTGCTTGGTACTCTCAATCGAATCCAACCGCTCACCCATGCTTCTGGTGAAAAGGATTCTGATAACAATACATTGAACACTAGATCTGGTGAATTGCCCTTCATGCTTTCTCTAACTCTCCTTCGACAGCGAGGAGCAGAGTATGTGTTTTTGGCCCGAAGAAAGAGAGATAGAATCGCCAGTAGTTTTGATGCCTGCATAAATAACTGAGGGTGAACGGCTAACAAAGACCTCGGAAGGAGGTGGCATCCGATTTGTCACTTCTACCGAAACACGAGAAGAGTCACTGCAGACGAGCACCTAGCAGCTCTGTTAGCAAGTTCTAATCCCACCTCCACGCGGTGCCCTTTGGGGTACTTGTTCGGAAGGAGCTAACCGGAGACGGTCGAACGACGAGTTCACTGCCCTTTAAAAAGAGCTTTTAGTCGGTTGGTTTGAGAGTAAGCCACCTTCTCCCACAAAAAATCCCTGTCTGTCTGTATGCCTGGTTTTCTTGGTCTGCTTGGTCTGTTTGGTTTGTTTGGCCTGTCTAGTCTATCTGGTCCGTCTGTGTGTCTGGTCTGTCTGTCTGGGCTGCCTGTCTGATCAGATCTGTCTGTCTGGTCTATCTGCCTATCTTGTCTGATTTGTCTGTGTGGTCTGATCTGTCTGTCTGGTCTCTCGGTCTGGTCTGTCTGTGTGGTCTGTCTCTTTGGTCTGTCTGCCTGTCTTATCTGTCTGCCTTGTCTGTCTTGTATTATATATCTGTCTGGTTTGATCTGTGTGTCTGGTCTGTCTGATCTGTCTGGTATTGTCGGTCTGTCTGGTCTGAACGGTCTGCCTGTCTATCTTACTTGTCTGTCTGTCTGGTCTGATTTGTCTGTCCTGCACTTTCTCTAGGGTGACCTGGCCGACTTATAACAAAACAAAAACAATGGGCCTCTTAAACAAACCCCGACGGGATATTGCCAGAATCACTGCAAACATAACGGAACATTGGCCCATAGGAGACCACCTTGCCAAGTTGGGCATCTCTGTCATCATCTGTTGCCGTAGCTGCAGGGGTACCTTTAGCTACAGCCAGGCAGCGCGCACTAATCAGTTACGTTTTGGAAGACCTAAAAGAGATTAGATCGCTGTTAGGGTTCCTAAATTCCACAGGATGGCTTTAGGCATCCGTCACACCCGACCAAAACACCACTGAACACAAAACCATGCGCTAATTGGGCCTCCGGTCACATTTCGCCTACCTACATACCTACCTACCAAATATTGCTTAAATACATAAAATTACTTATATATTGTGAACCATTGATGAAATTTTACACATCCTTAAGCTCGCTACACACTGTCATCGTTTTACGCCGCGAACTTCGAACAGTGCTGTCCGAATGACTAACGACGTACGCCTCTCTTCTATACAAATTGCTCGTTGTTTAAATCGCATAGTTACATGGACGAAGATAATTTGTTGGCAATGGTGGCGGTTCTTGTTGGAAAGCTGAATACATTCTAATAGAAATTCTCTGGAACAATATCTGAGGTCGTTCATCACTTCCAAAATCAAAATGGCAACACTGTTTGACGTACGCGGAGTAGTTAACAATGGTGTGTAGTGGGCTATAATAAAGTTTGTGAACACCATCTAGAATCCATAGCAGTTGGGAAAAAATAAAGGTTATATTTTGGAAAGCACTAAAATTTAGTTTCTTGTAACTTATATGCATCCCAAACTAGCGAAGTTTAGATTTCACATTTCCACAAGATCGTAGCCAAGACTCAGGGAAGCTCAAGAGTATATTCCCCCACAGTACCCTTCTCAATACTCCCCCGCATGAGAGCCCATCCCCAATCGAATGTAAAGTCTTCTTCTTCTTCCTTGATCCGTTAGCTGGCGGTCGGAGCGGGACTTCCCCGCAACGGATACGCTGCTGTCGGTGCCGCTTTGAAAAATGCAGTTTCTTGCCTAGTTTCTTCGGTTTCCCGATTCTGGTCAAAGTACCGGCCTCCATTGGAACCCGGCTCAGCAAAAGCCCTCACAGGGAACTTTAAAACTATAGAATCGATGCCCCACCCAGCGCGAAAGCTCATCCGAGACAGCATTTAGTTCAATCAAGTTTCCCAAGCTCAGCCAAGTCACGCGAAGCTCCAAAACTCACGAAAGCTCATCCAGAGGAAAAGCTCTTCCGAGGCACATGAAAGTTCAAACAATATCTCATAGATGGCGTTTTCTATCACCCAAGACTACATCCATACCCCAGTCGTAAACCGATGACGTTACTGCACTCGTATGCCTATAGCTATACATGAAATACTTGAAACACCTTTGAAAAGTTTATCCCTGAAACACATCTAGTGATATAGTGGAAACGCTTGTGCAGGTACTTCTAGAAGTTACTTGCTACTAAACCCACGACTTAACTACAGACTGAGCTGAAAGCGATGAACTGTAAAACGGAATAAAAGAGTCTGCAAAAGGCAAACACAATAAAATACACCCCAAAAGATTAAAACTCTATTAATTAAAATCCCGTAAAAGGATTAGTTTAAAGGAATTTTCCCATTTTATCGCCCAAAAGCCTTAAATTACGACCCGCTGCTGTGCTCGACATCCTCATATTGAATTGAATCTACAAAAGGCATTTATTGCTCAATAGTAGCTTAAAAATAAACTCCCCCTCTCCAGATGTCCGCGCTAAGTACGAAAAGGTATTCAAAGGACGATTGCGAGTTAACCATCTTTCACTGTGCACAAAGTGAAATTTTCCTTTTCCTACCGCCTGCTACAATACTCCAAACCGCAGAAGGGCAGAGCCCCACGGTTTCATCGAATCTGCTTTGATCAATACGACGAGGGATGGAAGGATGTTGATTCCCCGTCCAAAGTTCTAATGTTGAATTCCAAGACAACTTCCTAAACATGCTGTCTGTGCTCCGTTAACTTCCTCTTCGTTTTCTCAGCTCCTTTTGAGCTTTTTTCGCATCATTGAACTCAGCTACATGCAGATACCTGCTCGGGAACTGCCATGATCTTTCTCAAGGGGGAGTTTCTGGTCGTTACCTACGGAGCTGCCACCCCGTGAGAGAATCTTTTACCAAAAAAGAGGAACTCGTTCCTTCCGTCCTTCCGCCTGTAACGATTCAAATATGCCGGATAAAAACAGAATTTTTCTAGAATATTCACAGAAGATAACGCAACTTTTCTGGCTCATCCTTATTGGACTTTGGCAAGGATCTAAAATTTTATGAACGCCTTTAACTTTAAAGGTTTCAAGTTATCTGATGAAACTCCTTTATCCTCGTTATTTGATGGGTCGAACATGGGTTGCTGGATTTTTAAATGTAGTTTTCTTGCTCCTTTTTTTCCTTCGGTATAATTTAAGAGAGAACTCAATGTGGGCAGTGATCAGGCCAGACGGTTACATCATAAAGCCGGTACCGATTTCTGTATTGGACCATGTCATCCCTCCCACTTTTGTGATATGTTACAGATTTACGGGTAGAGTATAGCCATCAGCAGTAAGTTGCGTGTGTACGAACAGAGTATGGTAATGACAACCAATGGGCAAAAGGACGGCGCTGTTTAAAAGAATTTGAGCATAGCAGCGTTTCACAGTATTTTTATAGTATCCAGGATTAAACTCGATTTCGGAATAACAATGAAATGTTTTCAGCACAATACAAATAACACCAAATACTCCCCTTCGTGTTCACGAAACATCTGCATTTATATTTTCTGTTTTCTGGTTCATTCGTGCTATAGCGAAAATAAGTTCACGCTTTTAGAAGGGTCTTTCAACAAGAGGAATCATTTTAAATTTCGTATAAAGTGGTGTTTTCAGTATCGATCCATAACCTCTATCGAAAACCTTTTAGTTTTCACTTATCAAATGTCATCGTAATGACAGTTGTATGTTGACAGTTAAAAAATGGCGTAGAATTTAAAATGACATTTCTTTTTCATCGCTTTATTACGTCTTGGTAAAATTTCGCGGCGTCTTCCCGATAGATGGCGTCAATTGCAAGTAGCTCGCGCAGCATTGGTATCAGCGATACCACTAAACGTTCGTTTGGAAGGTGTTAGTTCAAGCATTACATCTGAGATTGGTTCAGTGGTTGGAAGTTGTTTGCATTGCAAAATGGAATAAAATAATAAAAACTTGCGTAATTTTTTCGTTAGACCTCAGAGGGCGTGGGAACAAGGATCTATCTAAAGATCAGCAACAGTTCATCTTCTTGTACGATCTCTTATTTCAAGCAGAGATGCTGGCGGTACTGAAGGCATGACCCGTGCTTACACAAACGTATTGGTATTTTCATAGATATCATTAGTATAGTTGGACCACTATCAACTCAGTGACGTTATTGATTGTGAGCTCGGCTATGAGCTTTATCCTGGGCAATAACCGGTGTGGTGAACTTTTTGTGGTGAGCTTTGGGTGTGAGCGCTACCTGTGTGATACTAGTCGAACTTTGCAGTGGTGGGTTAGTGTATCTTGGGTGGGCTTTCATGCTGGGGACTGTTGGGTGTGAACCGGGCTCTTGGGTGGGAATGCGAGGCCTTGGGTGGGAAACGGTGGTTTGGGTACAAATCGGCTGTCAAGCTTATACCACACAAAGTTTGTTCCAGTGACTGAATGACAGCTGTATACTCAACTCAACTCAAAACTGAATGACAGCTGTATAATTGTTCACTTTCTGTGTAGATGTGTCCGGCTCTATATACTGTCAACTCCAACGTTAAGGCAGTTCTTTTGTAGGGTTGCGAAACATGGAAAGTCACCCAATTCATCGCAGGGCGCCTACAAGTCTTCATCAACAGATGCCTTCGTCGTATCCTAAAATCCGCTGGCAAGATAGAATTTCAAACGAAGAACTATGGCGCCGTGCCTGCCAAGAAAGGATAGACGACCAAATCAGGCGAAGGAAATGGAATTGGGTTGGCCACATCTTGCGACGCGAAAACGAAAATCTAGCCAAACAGGCCTTTGACTGGAATCCGCAAGGTTCCCGTCGAGTAGGAAGACCTAGAACAACGTGGAGGAGAACTCTACTAACAGAAGCCGTAACAACTGGGAGATCCTGGTCGGAGCTGAGAGCTGTCGCGCAAAACAGAGTCCACTGGAGGGCGACTGTTTCCGCCCTATGTCCCATGAGAGATTAAAGGAGTTTAAAGAAGAAGAAGCTCTATATACACCCAAGCTGCGCATACTAGGCAGCTATATTCTTAAAAACTTAAAAGAGCTCTCCAGTTTAATGGTCGGAGCATTTATAAGCTGCCTTAACTCCACCGTGTAGCTTCGGGAGTGGCGGGTCAGCTTTGAGAGAAACCCAAAGTTTAAATAAAGGCGACAGACCAGACTTGTTACGTTTTGTTGTTTTTAATACTAGATAGGAAATACAGGATTAGCGGCTAACTTTGGATCAACGCTCCCACGGTAATTCGTTTGGTCTATTTCATCGGTGCACCCTGGGTTTACTTTTCGGGACTTGTCGGTTTATCAGTCTGTCGGTACTTGGTACCACCAGATGAACTCTCCGTGGTTCTCAGCTCATGTTGCCGCCACGACTAATGCGCCCATTACTGGCCGATCCCTCATGGCGGCTATATTGGATTCTAGCCTATATGTGTTCATATACACATACACGCCTACACACATATTAATCTATGCTTATACGTATCTATATATCTATGTATACATGAGACTAAAAAGCCTCCTCGACGTCATCGCCCACCCCCTGCGGGACTGGCTCTAAGCATTAGGGGAGACCGGGGCAAGACGAAGCTCGGGGCAGGACGGGAAATGTGCTTGTGTGCGTGACTGGTAAACGCAACAGAGCCTAACACGGCCTCATTCGCGAGATATTCAGTCGCGTAACACGAGCCCTAGCGATGCGCACGTGTCACTACGTGTTTTGATTTCGCGGCGAGAAAAAACTGTTTTTTGGAGGATTTTTAAAAAGTTTTCTGTTTTTAATCGATGTGCACGAAGGTATTAGTGCTAATGTAACATTTTGTCGCATACGTGTTGTATTAGTGTAAAACTAGTGAATTTTGATAGATTTTTCGTCGAATGATTTTGAAGGTTAGAACTGTTGTTACTTTTGCAAAATGTGTCTGTTGGGGTATAGTGTTTCCCGTTTTACCCCGTGGTGTGGGGCAAAACGGGAAATTTGACAAGTGTTATTTAATTCATTTATGTGCAAAGAATATGTGATTTAGCGCCATAAAAGATTATAATTCTTTAAGTTAAAACTGTAAGTTTTCCTTGGTTATAAGAGATTTTTAATAAACGTTTTGATTTTTTCATGTTATAACGTTTTTTCGCTTAACTATCCCATCTTACCCCGGTCTCCCCTACGTCGCGGGGGCGTTCAGATTTATTTGGCTGCTATTGTTGCTGGTATTTTTTCGGCTCTCGTATTTCTTACGGCTTCTTTCAGCGTTAGCTTTCTGTGGATGGCCCCTCAGACCTCATCATGTGTCCTAGGATGTTTTCCGGTCTTAGTAGCGCCTCGACCATTTCTCTCATGATTCAACTCGAGCAGCTAAAGAAGGCTTGCTCTACGTTTTCCTGCATTTCTTTGTATACCGGGCACAATGGTGAATTATTATGCCCGAAACGGTGAAGGTATTCCCTATACCTCATGTCCACTCAAGAACTGTGTGAGGTCGTAACTCGCTTCTTAACCCAAATTTCGACGTTTGGGATAAGTCCATCGACATTTGACAGACTCGTCCCACTTTATTTGCCACTTTCTTACGGACTCGCAGCGCCCAATCTGCCGCCGTACCGATTTTGGCTCCCCTCTACTATATTTTAGGTCATAGAGGCATAGGCCTCCTTTCACAAGAGTGTCTATGGCGATTATCCCATCAGACGTGGTCCTGCGCTCGCAACACGCGCGAAAGGCACTTAGAATCTTTGCGGTCTCCATTTCCTGCTATTTGCAGTCCTGTTCAACGCTGCTGGCGTTGCTTATAAAAGCCCCCAACACTGAGCTTCTAGGGCCTCCAACGTTGGGCAGTATTCTTGAGAGTGCTGCACAAATCCTGGATGCTTTGTCTGCCGTGCTATTCAAGTTGGCTTTGTAATTTAACCTCCGGTCGATCATCACTCCCAGTGGATGATCTGTTTCCCTACCCTTATCCTTACGAACACTAGCTTTCTCCGTTTACTGATCAGTACCGCTTCAGTTTTGTGCTCACCAAGCTTCAGTCCAGCGCATTCTAATCACATCTTGAGCGTCAATCGGAATCTCGCCTTGATCAAAACGTAGTCTAACGTTCGGATATCGGTTGGAATGCGATAACGCTGCTGGCAAGGATAGGAAAGGGATAAAAGCAAAGAAATCCCAGTGATATTATCGCCGCTACGCTATGCTAAAAAAGCCAGCCACGCAGGAAGAGTGGAAGGTCATGAGGTGTTTTTAGTGGGTTCGGGTACCACTTAACCGGCATGCAGGATACAACTGTACAATTGGAAAAAAGGATCATGTCACACGTTCGGTTACTCTCAAATTTTACGGAATTTTACTCGTGCCTACTGCTACCCACCATACCCACAACAGCAGCCGGCTATGAATTCAATTCTGGAAACCATACCCGAAGCTCTGCACCGATATCATTATGACCCAAAATATGACGAAACATTCTCGAAATAAATGGAACGTTTTTGGTTTAAATATATTCACTTTCACAGTTAAATTTTACTTAAAAAACACCCACAAACTTTTTTCCCAAACCTAATATTTAGACGAAGTAAAATTACGAAAAGTAACAAGATTATAAATTAAACACTACCAGCGGGTTTCACCTCAACAAATCAATTATTAACCCATTAAACAGAGCTCAACCCACCCTTCACTGCGGCAAGAAATTCCAAAGTGATAAGTCAATTCTATTCAACCCTTGGTTCTCAGGCACAACCGACCCCATACCCACTAAAATCATCATTCTTGTGCACAATGCAGAATCTGGTTCTGACATTGAAATGAGAGTTCCAGGAGATCCAGCCAGCAATCTCGAAGGTTTTATGGTCAAATAAAGATATCAAGAGAGATTCACAATAACGATGAAATCTTGAATACTTTCTTAAAGCACCCAAGATACTCTTTGACAAACTTTTCGCAAACTTTTATGGAGTTGCTAAAATTCAGCATAAAAACATCTCTATGAAAATAATTAAATTCCCGAGAAATTTTTATCCGCCTAGCCGTGCTCTCCGCTCCCAAACGCTCCCCCGATAATTCTTAAATATAGAGCTGGCCCCAATTTAAATTATGAGATAAAGTAATTGGGGCAAAGCGCCGCGTGGGCGGAGGTGAGACCCCACCAAACACCAGCAACAACAACAAAGTCAGCATCAAGTTACAACAAAAGCCATTCTCCTTGAAATTAACCCATCTTTGTCCGAAGCGAAAACGGCTCAGTTTATATGGCGTACTATATACACCCGCCCCGCCGCACTAAACAACCAAACCACAAAGGATATGGCGGAATTTTTCTCGTGTAAGGATTTACTTGTGGCTTAAGTATCAAGGCTCCTGCAACAAGAAGTTGAAGAGGAGCATCAGTAAAAGTATTGCCCTACCTTTTCCTTAACCTTTCCCTCCAGGACTCGAGTTAGGATCGCCATGGTTTGTTTGTGTTCAAGCTTTAACCTTTTGTCGTCCTGGGAGGACAGAAAGCTCAGTAAAAACGCATGTGTGGCGCTTTTGAGAAACTTTTCGCCATCGAGTCTCGTTTTACTCAGAGTAACATCCTTAAAACAGCTGAAGACAATTTCGAGAACGTTCATATTTTTTCCCAATTATTTTTTTCCC
The DNA here is from genome assembly GCA_949987705.1 of Thereva unica. Classification (NCBI taxonomy): domain Eukaryota; kingdom Metazoa; phylum Arthropoda; class Insecta; order Diptera; family Therevidae; genus Thereva; species Thereva unica. Next base: position 250,096,070 of record OX465281.1, on the reverse strand, counting down.
CAAATAATTTCTTAATGCCACAAAAAGACAGGAGAAATAAGGACCTAGAAAATGTAACGGGCTTTTGGGGCATGGTTTCAAAGAACCGTGCACAAAGGACTCGCATTTCAACGAAAATGGCTGGAATCGGAGGAGTTTTGGTGAAAAGTAGCATAATGAAATACGAAATAGTGAAAGTAGCGTTCAAAGGCGAAAGGCGCCCTCTAATTACAATGGGCTTTCTATGAAATCAAAAACAGGGGGCCGAAGACAAAGGTAGCTAATTGATAGCCCTGAGATTTGCTTCCTAGACCTTTTTTAATTTATTTCTAACGGTATTTGCAAAAGGATGTGTTCGCAAGTACCATGAATTTACAATTAATGTGATTGTAACATTTCACTAGTAAAGATCAAACAGAAATCGTTCATATTCCGCTCGAAAATGCCTTCAAGATAACAGAAACTTATACAGTACGAGGATATTTGCTTATAGATGACATTTGAGAGTGCTAGTCAGTATTTGGACCATTTAAGGCGAGGGCGTATGCGTCCAGGGGAGGACGTATCACTTTCTCAAGAACTCAAGCTCATTCCAAGCTAATATGCCGCTGCAAGTACGCAGATCATATCGAGCACTCAAGCTTTCATAGAAACGCACTATACTAGGGTTCGAATCCCGGCACCACCACGACACGATCCTTCGCCTTTCCCACTTTCCCCACCGACATCACTTTTCTTCTTCCCTCTTTACATTCCTGATTCCTCCCACTTCCCACTTTCCCCAGTAACACACCTCTCTACGTTTGGGATAGGTCTGTGGGTGCACCGACGCTGAACAAGTCGTCCAACTTCTCTTGTCATTCCGTTACAGACTTCCTCTGCGCCATCTGATGCTGCACTGTATTTGGCTCCCCTCAAACATATTCTTCTGGATCGCAGAAACGCATGCTTTCTCTCACCAGAATGCCTATTGGGATCATCCCCGATAGCACGCATGCGACATCTTTGCACGCACATAAAACCCGCGAGAGGCGCTTAGTCTGTATCCGACTCTCCATTTTTTGCTGTTGCCGACCTGTTCAACGCTGCTGCTCACACTGTTTCTGCGTATTGCTGTACACATGCTAAGGACGACCGACCGAATCGCTTTCCACAGCAGCTGTGAAAAACTAATAGAATACACGGCTGAAGGTGCACAATGAAGGCTACGACTTGGTGTAGAAAGCCCCCGTTGGGCAATAATCTTGGAAGTGCTGCACAAATAGCGAACCCTTTACACACCATGCCCTCCAAGTGCCCCTTGGCCGCTTAGGACAGCCTGTGATTGAATGATCTGTTCCCATACCTTGCTCCTTGCGGATACTAGGTTCTCCGGCCCCTGTGCTGAAAGTCGAGTCGTCACCACACGACAAGTCGTTGGAGTTTAAAAAAGTGACGTTTCAGTCGAATCTTAACGTTCAGTACAGGGGCCTAGAATAAACTTAGAATTTCCACTCTAGGCGCCTGTGCTGAAAGTCTTAATTCGACTAAAACGTCACTTTTTTAAACTCCAACGACTCGACTTTCAGCACAGGGGCCTCCATTTACGCAGCTTCAGTTTTGTGCTCATTAAACGCCAGATCGCCGCGTTAAGGCCCCCGTGTTATTTTCCCTCTTGATTCCCCCTTAGCTTCATCTCATGGCGGCGATACCGATCGCAACTGCTCTTTTTGGGATGCGATGCCCCAACACATCATTGACCCATAAAGAAGGCCTCAGGACGGATCCCTGCGGAACTCCGTATGTTGTTCTGACCACAGCCGGTCTATCTTCCGATTCAAATGGAAGTGGCCTACCTATTTTTCTTTTTAGGTAAAATACCTAATAACAGTTTTGGACGGGGGCTGTGTTTGCTCGACTACCCACTGGGGACTAAAGCTGGTGACATATCCAAGCGTACATGCATTGCATTCGTTGACATATAATATAGAAGTGTGTGTATTCAAATGCGAGCTGACGGAATATTCCGTGAATGGAAGGCATGCCACGCAAAGTTCGGGCTACTTTCAACTTTTTCTGCATTGCCGCATTCGAGATAGCACACACAAGCATAAGCACACAAACACATGAACACGTTACTTAGATTTTCGGGCTATGTGTGAAAGCCGGCACGGAACGCAACCATGTAATTATGTGTCAGAGGAAATTCGCCGGATGTCATAGAGCCGCTGAGTGCAATGCATGTACGGTTGTTTATGTCACCAGCTTAACACCATCCGCCGGCTCTGCGAACCGGCTCTTTTGTCGAAGTTTTCAGCCTGTGGTTCGCGTTTTTCTTCTCCAACTTTGTCCTTGATAGTAGCGTTATTGCTAACTCCGCCGTCGTCTGGTCCTAAGTCCAGGGTGTGAAGAGAGGAGGGTGGTCGACGTGCCGAATTGACCAGAATCGGGAAACCGAAGAAACTAGGCGAGAAACCGCATGGATACCCGAACTAACTGTTAGTGGCACCGACACCAGCGTATCCGTTGCAGGGACGTCTCGCTCGGACTGCCAGATAACGAATCAAAGAAGAAGTAGGCTATTGCTGCTACGCTACAGTGGGTTGATGTTAACGATGACACCAGCGTCTTCGATTTCCGCCGTCAACTCCCTCTGGTTGCCTCTCTGCGCTGCCCAAATTTTCCACGGCAAGTTGATCCACTCCCTGGAGATTTTGCACTCCTTCGCTTTCGGCAATTCCTTTGCAGATGAGCCTGCTCGCCACAGTTCCAGTATAGTAGTCGACCATGTACTTCCGAGGCATTGATTTGGTGGTAGCTGCTCTCGGTGGTATTGATTCCCCTGTAGTGGACTGTACTTATTGCTTTCTTCGCTGCCTTGTATGCCAGAGCATATGACAAAACTTCTACGGTGCCGTTTTCTTTCCGGCCAATCTGGCTACTTGCTGCAGATCGCGGTTGGTAAATGAGTTAAGAGTAGCCTCTCTTGCTACGTCGTTGATGTGTTCTTGCCCGAAACTAGGATATGTCAAACGCACTAGCCTCTCGATAACGCCTGTCAAGTTTCTCCTGGTGTATTTAGCAGTTGCAGTCTTTGCATTTCCAGCACACCAAGCACCAAGATCTGATAGCTGTCCGATGTTTTCATGAGATGCTGTGGCTGGATGATGAATCTTTACCTTTCCAAGACAGCTCTGACAGGTTCTAGTTCAATCTCCACATCAATAAATCATTACATTATCAATTAAATTCACTAGACCTGTGCAAAAAGGCGCTTAATGTATACATCCCACACGCAGGACGAACGGTTTCCGTGATTTTGTCTCAATTTCAACGCGCTTTGTTAGTTGGTACAATCTGATCTTCTAGTTTTTACTTGTAAAATGTCATCGTAATGACAGTTGTATGTTGACAGTTAAAAAATGGCGCGAAATTTAAAATGGCACCTCTTGTCGAAAGAAATTAAATTAGTACTGCCATATGAAAAACTCTTGCCATAAATTTGGCGAAAAAAAATTGAAAATTATAATATTCTCCAAAACATAAAAATGCGAGACAGCCATATTTGGTATCTGACATGGCGTTCTTGACTAAGCGCTTAGTCCATTGTTATTGATATTAGGGAGCGCCACACAATATTGCCCCATGAGACATCCATCACCCATCAGTGTCACAATAATAGCTCATATTAAATTCCCCATAAATTCATAGAATCTAATCATGATTAAATTTACTTGAACGTCTGCCTCTTCTATGCCTCCATGGCCGACTATTGTTGTCGCCACAAATCGTGGGAGTTAATCGCATTTTAATCTATTTAAAAGGCTTTTAGATATCACAAAGGCATCCTTAAGTGCCTCCGATGAACTGGGGGCCCCACAAAAAGAGTTAAGCCCCAACAGCAGCAGCAGACTGGAACGAATCGTGCCTCTCAACACTGTCGCTGGAATAAAGCCGCCCCCGAAAATGAAGAGCACTTGCGGCGAATTCGCGAAAAGTTGCCGGAATATTTTGAGGGAAATCGCAATTCAGAGCGGCATCCACGGGCTGAAGCACGTGGCGAACTCTTTTTTGCATCCAGCTGAAAGGTATTTTTTCAAATTGGATTCTGTGCCACGCAGTCAAATGGAAGTTCGTTTTTTGCACAAATTTCAGAATTTCGTGGCTGTTTCTGGTAGCTCTGGCATTCATTGGTGCTATTTACGTCAGTCTGGCACAGTTTCATCGGTATGTTGTGAACCCGACGGTGGTGTCCCTGGAGCGAGTTGATAACAATATCGATGGATATCTGCCAGCGGCAACGCTGTGCTACAAGGACCGATTGGACTCGTACCGTGCGAATGACTTTATCCTAAAGTGAGTTTTTGAAAGTTCCTTGTTACTACATCAACTTTGTTCCATATGTTTTAGGGAATGGGACATCAACATTGACAGTCCGGACTACTTCTACTTCATGGCCTTTCTTTACACTGTTATGAATGCAACCATAACGAGCTACGCGGATTTAGCACAATACACCACTGATGACCGCTTTCTTAAAACTGACATGTTCCTGGCAGCTAAGGCCATTAACAGGAATTTTGAGCAAACGATAATCTCCCACCGCAAGGACCGTCCGATCGAAGTTCGACCGATTATGACTGAGAAAGGATTCTGCTACACTTTCAACTCGCCCTTAGCAGAAACGTTGTCCGATAAGTATGTGCGAAACTATATCATAAAAAATATTGTTAAATAACACCCTTTTACAAACAGAACGGTTTTCTTAAACGAGTCTCTCAAGCCCTTGTCCTGCTACTATAGGCGTCAGCAATGCTTCCTGAAGATCGACATTACCGAAATGGAAAACACCCCAACAGTAAAACAATTCCGAATTTACTAAAACCTTAATTTTTCAATAATTTCCGTTGCAGATCGCCATTCATTCCCCTTTCGAAGTTATCACAGCCGAAACCGATTCCACCTTGATTCAGAAATCGGACGAGTTCGTGGTGACCTACAACGTTCTAGAAACTGTGTAAGAAATCATCTTTTACCAAACTTTATTTTATTTATTTATTTGTTCACAATACTAAAGTGCCGACAGTGATCTTCGGGATCTTACACCAACGCAGAGGAAATGCGTCTTTTCAAATGAAAAAACTGAGGGTTTCCAGGTGCGCCCCATTTGAGTGTGAATATTTCTTGTATAATTCTGAGAAACGACGTCTTTTTCAGGTGTACAGCAAAACACTTTGCATAATGAAGTGTCGGGCTTTGAAAGCACTAGAATTGTGCGATTGCATTCCACTTTTCTATCCCTTTGTTGGTGAGTATGGTTAAGTGAAGGTGAAATTTTATTTATAGTGAGAAACTTCAGTGAAATTGTAGCAAGTGACGTTTTTAGTTAAAGCAGCAGAAATAGAAAATTCATTTCTAGGGTTTCAATTTCAAATTGAGACGTAAACATATGTGAAAATAAAATGAAAAAAAAAAATGTTTGTATTAAAGAACACAAGCCAGAAGTGAAACTTCGCGTACAATAATAAAGAACATATAGACATTTCTTTTATCTATATAAATATAACTAGCTGGAACCCGGTGCGCCTCGCTGCGCCCATAAACCAATAGCATGGCGTACGCCAAAACAGGTGGGAATCACAAAATTGATGGGCAGTGAGAGTCTGAAATCCCACCACGAAAGTACATTCGTAAAGAAACGTGTAACTCCGTTCGTTTAAAACCCCAAATCACCCGCTCATTTAAATCCCCAATCACAATTCAGCGGCCTCGCTGCTGCTCTTGTCGTGGTCAGATGCTATGAGGAAGTGTTTTTGCCCGTAAACGAATTTCGAAGAGGAAATTCCAATGCACGTCCGCTTGAATTTTATCCATACACGAAATTTTAATGTGCGTGAAATTGTGATCTCCTTGTGTGTGATTATATTTCCAATTCTTTTGGTCGCCCTATAGCTTCCGTTTATTTTGCAGTTGAGGTGATAAGAATTTTAATATATGTACAGTAGTAGCAGTTGAGCGAAAGTCCCCTACATGGATTGGTTTTTCCTCGGAAATCTCGTAAGGTCTTGTCATTCGCTTCAACCGTTTTTTACAGGCCATGGTGTATTCGCCCAAAATAATAATTTTGCAAGGATGTGGAAATATTGGAGCTTTTACTGATGTTACATGTTGAACATCCGATTTTTGAATTTGTCGTCTTTTTGGTTTTTAGACCTTTTGTTTAAGCCATTACATTGCTTAAATCAGGCACATGCAGCTGAAGTTACTTCAATCCAAATTCAGAGAACGGCGACTATCCGTTAATCACCTCCGATCGATCTGAAACTTTGGAAATCGTATTTTTTCGGAAAGAAACCAAATCAAAATGGATCTGAGTTCTTTAGCAGTAATTTGAAGAGTACCTCCCATACAAAAGTTTCGGATTTTGCTATATCAGAACACCGAAGGATTCGAGATAGAGGTATAAATTATAGCCTATATGTTATTCTGATGTATGAGCTATATTATTGTGAAGTCTCATTAAAATCCATTCAGTAGTTTTTGCGTGAAAGAGTAACAAACATCCATACAAACATTCGCGTTTATAATATTATAATAGTAAGATTGGAGTGTCTGTCTGTGATTTCAACAAAATTGTGTCTGTCTGTTTGTCCGGGCTAATCACGGAAACGGCTTATCCGATTAGGATAGGACTTTCGCTGGGAGATTCATTATTTTGTATGTTTTAGGCTATTTTTTCACTCCACTCCGACTATTGGAACCGATTATCGGGTCCGACTATCGTGTCCGACTATAGGTTTAGACTGAAAACTTGAACCGATAGCCGAAAGAACACTAGCTAGTGAACACTTTTTTTTATCATTCTAATTGTATACCTCAAAGTGCTCTATCTAAATATTGTATGGGGACTTGACTCCCAATCCTAATAGGAATAAATTAAATAGGAGATAGGATTATTTATTATTCTTTTATTATGGTTGTTCACCCGAAGGCTGTACAAAGAGAACTGATTTCTAATTCTAAAACAATTTATAAATTAAACGTTAAAATACATCAATGCTTACTTATCCTAAAATTAAATCTAAATTTGGTCTAAAGCAAAATATTTTTGTTTCGTTTGTGTACAGTGGTTCTTCTGTAACATGTTGTTGTGTATGATCGTTTTTAACATGTAGATGGCACTGAACCACCTTCGTAGTCGGGTCGCCACAATTGTGATGATTTATACGCCATCTATTGAAAATTTAATGAACTGGTTGGAGTTTGAATTAACAATTTATGTACTAAACTAAAATTGAACTAGAATGGAACGGACGATAATTGAAGACAAAGCTTCTCAAACTTGCCGGAAGGAAAGAATATCCCACCCTTGACTAGAAAATGGACGAAAGTTCCAGAAGTTAGATAAAGAGGAGCTTGGATATATAAATGTGAAGGAAAGGGCATTTGGAAGTTTTGATTTGAAAAGCGAAGAAAGTTTTCTAAAGTGATAAAAGTGACCTAGAACGAAAGTGGTGATTGAAAAGTTAACTAAAAAGCGCTAAATAGAATTCAATGGACAGAGTGAGATATTAAATTGCAAGTAATTATAGTGAACTTTAAGAATTGTGTTTGGTATGTTATAAATAAGTTTTTGTGTGAGCAATTAAAAAGTGTATTCCATAATTAAACCTACGAATCCGTTAAGCTGTAAAAACGTAAAAATATTTAGGTTTGCCATAGTAAATCGTGACCATACTACATCAAGCCTTTTCCTTTTTGGATCGATATTAGTGGTTAAAGTTTCCTATCATCATCATCAGGAGCTCCACAGCCTATCGTTGGCCTTTTCTTCCTCCAGCGTTCGCCTCTATGATTTTCGACAACTGGCCCGATTTTGCCAGTTTCTTATTTCGAACTGTGTCAAGTCATCCTCGACGTCATCTATATATATTTTCCTAGGCCGAGCGGACTCCGTTTTCCTGGCTGTGATTTCCCCAGCACTATCTTTGTCGGCTTCCGTTCCCCACCCCGTTAGACCTGACCAAACCATCATAGTCTATTTATTTTGATCACTTTGACAACGTTTGGAAACTTACTGATTTCATACAACTCTGGGTTGTAGCTGCTCCTCCAAACGCCATCAACCTCTATTCCTTTGTAGATCGAACGAAGGATTTTCCTTTCAAATCTTGCTACCAATGCTTCGTCTGAGTTTTCCAATGTCTACATTTCCGAACCATATAGTAGGACCGGCGGCCTTATTAGTGTTGTGTAAAGTGTCAATTTTGTCTTCCTTGAAATATTTCTGTACGGTAGGTGCTTGCTTAGTAGTATTAGCCAGTGCTATTCGTCTTCTGATTTTGGCAAACTTATCCACTGCATTTATATTGTAGGTGTCGTCTTCTACTTCTGCCCTTCTTGCTACCTCCGCTGGAAGGATGGAGTAGACCAGAACGCTCAGAGCTTAGGGATGCCAAACTGGATGCCATCGGCTCCGAACCGGGGCTGGTAGAGAGAAACTTTGCGAGAGCCATTGTATAGCCATTAAAGAAGAAGAAGAAGATACTTTGTTTTGTGCTCGATTTTTTTTTGCAGCTTGCTCAAGTTCTACAAAGGTTTTCTTCATGCTCTCAAATGATCTTCGAATGATAGCAATATCGTCGGCATAGGCTAATATTTGCCCTGACCTATCGAAGATACACCCTGATGTTTTAATCGATGCATCTCTTACTAACTTACTCTTACCTTTTCTAGGGCCACGTTGAATAACAAGCAGGAGAGTGCGTCACGCGCGAATTCTATGCTTGCTTGTAAAGAGCACTAATTCAGTCTTGGCTGGGTTAACGGCTAAACCCTTTTGGTAGCCATATGCTTGTTGCGTTATATCTCTTAGTGTAGATGTACTTGCCGGTCACCACCAGAACAACATCATCAGCATAAGCCACGAAAGGAGGGCCGTTAGGGCCCCACCTTGTGGCGTGGCTCTTGCAACCCGTCTGACTTTTCCAGACCAGATTTTAAGACCCTGCACCCCAGCAGCTGATCAATAATGGACTTGGAGCACTCATCAACACCCAGACGCCGGAGTGCCCCTATGACCCCAGAAGATTCAACGCCTGAGCTTAGACTACCACATAAAAAATCTTAGACTACCACATAAATATTCCCAGACCTTCTTCTTCGAACGTTATGGCGGACTGGTAGTACGAAGCGTGATTTCAATCCCATTCGTCCATACCATGTTTCACCACCTAATTTTTCAACACGTTTGGACAGAGAAGAGGTCACTTCCGTTTTTCGATGCAACCTTTGACGGGATCAGACTTGCGACAAAGTTTTTAATATTTTTTTATTAATTCGACCTCGCTAACATTTATGCAATAAATTTATTATGAAATCTGTACGTAACTGAAACATAGATACTCAGGATTTACGGTGCAAGTCTTTCCTTTTACTCATCATGTGATGCAACTAAACCCTTAGCATTCCCATTTGGTCTCTTTATCATCTGTCTGGCCAAAACTTAGGTTGAAAGCTCCCAAACCTTTAGAAAATATAGCTTACCTTCGGTTTTTGATAAGATTAGTTTATTCATTGGTTTAATGCAAAAAAGACAAGACGAGACAATGAGAATCTTTTGTTGATAATATTATCCTCTTGAGGACAACTAACCGCACCCAACGAAAATCTCATTGTTTAACTTTTTACGAGAAATCTGCCCTGTCACTGACCACCAATGCATTCTTAGAGAAACTACACTACACAAAACTACCCAAACGAGTGTCACGTCGCATCCTGCTGCAGAGAAGAGAGAAAAGAAAAATCATGTTTGGGGATTTTCAGGATTGCCACGATATGGTAGTGAACGCCTGCAGCATGTTACATCAGGGGAATCTCAAAACCGTCGCATTAACTTCATACGAATAGTTGCTGGTGTAACATGAACAGGGACTAACTAAATAAGGATGTACGTGACAATACTTTAATTCGAGCAAAGTGTGCAATTCCCACATGAAAGGAAAAAGATGCTGATGCATGGTTTCGCTATCGTTTATTTAGTGAGAGGGAAATTGTTATTGCACAGTATGTAATTGGAAAAGAGCTGTTGTCCAAAGCAATTCTAAGCACAAGGAAAGTGGTATTATTTCGAATTATTTTCAGGGGGAATAGAAGAACCCATTGTGTAAAAGTACTCAGTTTTTAAGCAATCTGCCCTATTCAGAATAGAACCATTTTTTTATTTTAATCTGCATCCTATGGCTTAGGGCGTCCGTTAGGCGTTAACCTTGCATCGTGCGAATTTTCACCAGCCATTCATTTATTCCGTCTTGATCGCCTTTCGGTGACAATATCGCATTCTTGACAGAGGTTGAGTCCTTTTGCAGTGAGCTCATTACTAGCTCTTTTCTGCCACCTTCAAAATAGTCTCTGAGCGCTTTCAAATCCTTGGCAGTATCCTGATCTTGCAGCTTTTGTTGAACACGGTCAACGCGGATTAGTATTGTATTCCAAAATCCAGTGTGAGTAAAATAACAAAAGCTTTCAAAGCTTAAAACAAGCTTTCAAAGCTTGAACCAAAAGCTTTCAAAGCTTAAACCAAAAGCTTTCAAAGCTGAAACCAAAAGCTTTCAAAGCTTAAAACAAAAGCTTTCAAGGCTTCAAACAAAAGCTTAAAACAAAAGCTTTTAATGGTTAAATGAAAGTTATTAAGCTTGAACAAAAGCTTTTGAGATTAAAAAAAGCTTTTCAACTGAAATAAATGCTTTTAGAGCTTAAACCGAGTTTCTAAAGGGAAAGCAAGAGCTTTTAAAGGGTTACCTATTTTCATTTTAGACCATTTTCAGAAAGTTTAGAATCCGGATTTCTTTGAGGGGAAATAGTTATGCACTTTCCATGGAGCCTGTATTTTCAATTTCACGTCTAAGCTCTCAGTATTTCCGGAAATTCCAAGGGAATGAAGAAAATGGCTCACAGCTACTAACCCCCTTGGTATTTCCCAGAGAAGTAACTTGATCTGGATTTTGGGGATCGAGCCTTGCCCAACGAGGCATCAACCTTAAGCAGAAGCTTAGACATCTAATGATCCAATTATTGCGAAAAACGTAATCATCGTTACATTTTATTTGACTGCGTGTCCGCCAATCAAGTGATCCAAGAGATTCACCATTGTAAACATAGTAGCCCAGCAACAGGTTAATTGTAAATTAATAATAAAACTCTGACAGAATTTAGCAAGCAAGCGTTGGCGACGGACGTGCGATTTATTAGATTTGACTTGGCTTGCATTTGTTTTTTTCAATAAATTAATTATTGTTCTTAGATCGTGTTTTTTTACCAGGATTAATATTTAACCTTTTACAAATCAGGTGTGGGGTTGAATAATAAATCTGGTATTCGATTAGTAGCGAGATAATACGGGAAATCGGTCATTCGTTATTATTATTATTAACCAGTTATTCATACTGAACGTGAGAATAAAGCGAGCGAGACGGTATACAATACCCTTTAAAAAATTCTCACCAGCAGTAAAGAATTCGGTTACCAAACCAGAATTAAGACCGAGAAAGGAAAACAATATAGATCGACATATGGTTGATGATGACTTATATTTACTGAACTTATCAGAGTTGAGAACAAGAGCAAAGGCTGCTGGATTATCCGCGAAAGGTAGTAAGCGCGATATAATCGAAAGAATTATGGCTCAAGCAACTGATAATTCTGTACGAGAACAAACGATATTGTTTTCTCCGCGTGATGTCAGTGACGCCTTGCCTGAGTACGATCCATCTATGGGAACCCTAACAATTCACGAGTGGGTTAAAAGAGTAGAAGCATTATATGGAATCTACGGATGGCCAGAACAGCTGTTGCTGTTTGCAGTTACTACAAAGTTAAAAGGTTCGGCTAGATCATGGATTGATAGAAGCGAGATACACAATAGTTGGCGAGAGCTATCAACAGCGATGATTGCCGAGTTTTCTTCAAAATATAGCGAAGCTGATGTCCACTTAACATTAGCAAATAGAAAGCGTTCCCGACAAGAAAATTTGTTGCCATATTTAGACGAGATGATAAGGATCGGCCAGACAGGAAGTTTATCGGAATCGAGTATTATAAAATATTTCATCATGGGTATGCAGGACGACGAATTATTTTCCATTTTCCAAAGTCAACGTATTGATACAATAGCAGAACTTCGAGACAGAGTCGAATGGTGTTTGAATCTTCGGAACCTGAAGTCTTTAACGAAGAAACCGTCGGCGCCTATGGTCGTCAAGCCAGAAAATACGAATGTCAATCCCGAACGTGGCATCATTTGTTACAAATGTAATCGATCTGGGCACTTATCTAGGGACTGCAAAGGCGTAAGACGGATCGAGTGTTATAACTGTCACCAACAGGGGCACTTATCAAAAGATTGTCCGACACCTCCTAGACGAGATAGATGTATGGTATGCAATAGGGTTCATCGCAAAGGTTCTCCAGAAAACTGTAGTCAGAACAGGAATGTAGTTGGATACATGCAGTCCGAAATTAAGAACGAGTACCATAAGGTTATTAAAATAGGTGATACCGATTATGTAGCGTTCATCGATAGCGGTTCAGATTGCTCGATGGTAAGAAAATGCATAGCCAGTAATCTCAACGAGTTTAAACAGCGGTGGCATAACCAAATAATAGGATTCCTTGGAGGTAGCTATCTGTCAACAGAAGGAGTGAAAATAAATTTTCTAGTGGATGATATTCGTTGCGAAGGAACATTCTGCGTTGTGGATGATGACTTGTTACCGGCTAGCCTACTAATAGGTCGAGATGTATTGAATAGAGAAGGACTTCGAGTGATTAAGGAATACAATTCCTTGAAATTTGAGTTTGAGGAGCCAAAAAGTATCACAAGTGCTAGAAGAGATGACGATATAAGCCGAGAAGAAGTGCGGATGGGAGTAATGACGATTGACAAGGAAAAACAAATTTTAGCGTTGCTGAACACGTATAAAGAATTGTTTGCGAGGAGACTAAGTGAAATTGGTTGCACTAACTTGACAGAGATGAAAATTGAGCTCACTGATAACAAGCCATTTCAGTTACGACCATACAGAGTACCGTATCCAAAGAAAGACAAGGTCACGGAGATGCTGAATGAAATGATCGAAAATGACATCATATGCGAGTCGACATCAGCATACGCGAGTCCGGCGATACTAGTGGCTAAAAAGGATGGTGGCGATCGACTTTGCGTCGATTTTAGAATGCTGAATAAGCGAACAAGAAAAGAAGTATTTCCTACCCCTAACGTCGAGGAACAAATTCAAGAAGCTGCAAGGTATGAATATTTTACGGTAATCGATCTGAATAGCGGGTTTTACCAGGTACCTATCGAAGAAGCGAGCCGACAATACACAGCATTCGTGACGAGTAAGGGACTGTACGAATTTAAAAGGATGCCATTTGGCCTTAAAAATGCGCCCGCCGTATTTCAGCGATTGATGGCCACGGTGTTACGTACTGTTCGCAAAGACGACGCGATGAATTACATGGATGACATACTCATTGGAAGTCACACTTACGATGAAATGCTTCAAAAACTTCGTCGGGTATTCGATGCTATAAAGCGAGCGGGTTTAACACTTAACCTAAAGAAATGTACATTTATGAAGACTACGGTTGAGTACCTTGGGCACGAGATCAAGTTGAACGAAGTAAGGCCGGGAAGCGTTAAGACACAAGCAGTTGAAAATTTTAAGCGGCCTGAAACTGTCACTGAAGTTCGTCAATTTCTGGGACTTTGTAGTTATTTTAGAAAATTTGTGCCGAAGTTTGCTATACTGGCTAGTCCGTTAAATAAACTACTTCGAAAAGAAGCTGCGTTCTCCTGGGAAGAAGATCAGGAAAAGGCGTTCAAGGAATTAAAGGCTAGTCTGATGAGTCAACCAACCTTGGCAGCGTATGACCCCAATTTGAGTTGCGAAGTCCATACTGACGCAAGTAGCAGTGGATTGGCAGGAATTCTTCTACAGCGAACGGAAGGTGTGTTGAAACCAGTGGCTTATTTCAGTAGGGCTACTACCGATGTCGAAAGGAATTTCCACAGCTTTGAATTGGAAGCCCTGGCGGTTGTAGCTAGTTTGGAAAGGTTCAAGTATTATGTTCTAGGGAAAACGTTTACTGTGGTTACCGATTGCTCAGCGCTGAAAACAACAATGACCAAAAAAGAATTGATACCGAGGATTGCGAGATGGTGGTTGCGTATACAGGAGTTTGATATCGAATTGGAACATCGAGCTGGAATTCGTATGAGTCATGTAGACGCATTAAGTAGGTCTCCTGAAGAACCGTCGAGAGAAACAGAACCTGTTTCTTTAAATGTCTTTAAGGTAATGATCGATGATGACGATTGGTTGTACACGATGCAGATCCAGGATCCCTATTTGCGAAGTATTATTGTGAAACTACAGGACGGCGGTGATGTGGATAAGCAATTGAAAAGGAATTATGTATTGGAACGAGGTCGACTTTATCGAAGAATGAATGAACGAAAACTTTGGGTCGTGCCAAATGCGATCAAATGGAGGATAGTCCAAAACTGTCACGATAGAGCGGGGCATTTGGCTTTGGACAAAACGTTAGAGCGAGTAAAGGAACATTATTGGTTTCCAAAGATGCGAAAATTCATCGCGAAATATTTACTGTCTTGTATTGATTGCGCCTATAACAAACGTTCAGGAGGGAGATCAGAAGGAGAATTTCATTATGACCAGATCGATTCGGTGCCTTTTAAGACGGTACACCTGGACCATCTGGGTCCTTTCCCACGGAGCAGCAAGGGTAACATACACATACTTACCCTCGTCGACTCGCTAACGAAGTACGTGATTGTCAAAGCAGTAAGAAATACAGCAACGGCGCCCGTGTTAAAAGCTTTGAATGAGATTACCGGAATTGTAGGTATGCCTACAAGAATTATTACGGACCGAGGGACAGCTTTTTCATCAAAGAACTTTCAAGCGTATTGTCAAGCTAACGACATTCAACACATAAAGGTAGCTGTTAGAACTCCGCGAGCCAACGGACAAGCGGAGCGAGTGAATCGGACATTGATATCTATGTTGACCACTATGACTCGAGAAGATAAGAAATGGGACGAGCGGTTGAGAGAAATCCAATGGGCTCTCAATACGATGAAGAACCAAACAACAGGACGCAGTCCACATGAGTTAGTTTTCGCCTATGATCCCAGGGATATACTTCAGAATAAAATCACACTCGTTCTTCAAGCTGAGGAAGATGACATCCGTGAAAATGTTCCACAGGTCCGGTGTGCGGTAGCGGAACTTATTAATGAGAAAAGGGCGAAGTGGAAAGAAAGATTTGATCATCAACATAGGCAGCCAACGAAGTACGATACTGGAGATCTTGTGTTGGTGGAAAACGAACCAGCAAGCACCGGAACGTCGCGAAAACTAGAGCCGTCTTATAAGGGGCCATATATCGTAACAAAGGTATTGGATAAAGACCGGTATGTAATAGAAGATTTACCAGACTATAAGCGAACGCAACGAACGTATTCATCAGTATTTGCGAGTGATAGGATGAAACGCTGGTGCAGCTTGCCTCCAGGGGACGAGAGCGAAACCGAACAATCCTACGACGATGAAGAGAGCTACGAGGATGACGAGGACAGCGAGGACGCTGTCATTGCAGATTGGCCGAACTGTAAACATAGTAGCCCAGCAACAGGTTAATTGTAAATTAATAATAAAACTCTGACAGAATTTAGCAAGCAAGCGTTGGCGACGGACGTGCGATTTATTAGATTTGACTTGGCTTGCATTTGTTTTTTTCAATAAATTAATTATTGTTCTTAGATCGTGTTTTTTTACCAGGATTAATATTTAACCTTTTACACCATGTGCTTGCAAAACCAGGCCCTGCTAAGCGAAAAAAGTGATACAGTGATGATTTTTTTTAAATATCTCACCCCACTTTTGTGAAAAGGTGATCTTTTTCAAGTGGCGCTCATAGCACGTGAATACACTAGTTATGGCTTTTGTTTAGCATATTGTTGCTGCGTTGCTGCCTTTGAAGAAGAAGTATCGCCCGAAGCCACGAATCACGTTAGTTCGATAAGGCCAACCGTGGACTGTAAATAGACCTTCATCAGGAGATCTGATCTCACCCCAAATATGGCTTATACTAGACTTATAATGTTATAAAGTTAGGAAGGGTCTCTAGGACACAACAAGGGCTCTTCGACCATGCGCACGAACGTCCTCGATGTGCTTTTACGGATTCAGTGCCAAGACCTAAAAACCGGGGTCATAGCAACATCCTTGATGTGTTAACTGAAGGTGTAATTTCCACAACCACAGACTACATTCTCCCCAAATTGACTTTCAGGAGGGACTTCACATTCACCTGGTCGAAAAGGCGGCGAACTTTTGCATTTGAACCTTAGATATTATACGAGTTCGGAAATACTGACTGCGGAAGGGTGTTCCACAATTGAGTTTCTCTGTTCATGTCGGAATCTCTTGAATGGCGTATACGCGAAAGGACGACTATCAGCTGGAAGGCCAAGCGTAGACTTATGATGCGTGAAAAGTGGTGCCATGGAAGTGAGGCGTTTTTAATTTTGGTGGAGCAGCATGATATTATTGATAAAATTTTGCCAAGGCTGCTATATTTCTGTAGTGGTTCAACGATAATACATATAATTGAGAACCAAACGGCGTCTGGCGGATTGCCGTCTTCACATCGATAACTGTCGGTTCGATATCTCGAAACTGATTCGTCGGTTGTTCGATAATCGGCGGATCGGGAGCTGGACCTAGTAGCGGATCGTTGTTGTACAGCTCTCTTCACCGCTGAAGGAGATTTTTGATGTTGTCGTTTGTTGATGTTGTTTTGCCGTCTAACCGCCGGATTGTCTGGTACAGCGTCCGGTACTTGTGCCTCGACGCCGCTTCTTCCATGTCGGCCAGCACGTATGTTTTTCGTTCCGATTTGATTTTCTGTCGAACTTCTTTATTCAATCGTCGGTATTGCTCAAAGTCGACGAGGTCCAGACAGCTGTCCGATATCCACCTCTGCGTCCGTTTACAGAATGGTGGATACAACTTCATTGCACACCCCACAATGGGCACCGACATTTGCCTTTTTTCTAAATCGATATCGTCCCGAATTACGATCACCGCGAATTTTTTGAGTAATGCCATTTGAAACTCTCGCTCGATGGTCGGGTCCCGTACGCGCGCCCAATTCTTCTTGGCTAGCAGTGGCACCGTTTTCTTCGCTCTTTGTAATCGCATTTGTAATTTCGATTGAAGAAGATAATAGTCCAATCCTCAATCGGGCCAACGCATCGCACGTACGTCTTTGAACGTCGATCGGAATCTTGCGTTGATCATAAAGAAGTCTAACATCGCCGAGTCTTTGCCGGATAGATTTCGCCAAGTGAGTTGATGTTTAAGTGGATGGAGGAAGATGCTATTGTCAACGATGAAATTGTTTGACGCTGCAAATGAAAGGAGGCGTAAACCGTTGAGGTTAATTTCTCTGTGTCCGAATTTGCCCATAGTTCCTTTCCAGCCGATTCGATCTGCACCTGAATGGGCATTAAAGTCTCTCGCGAGTACGACTAGCACGTGGTTCGAGGTATCATATTCAGCGTCTATTGAAGGTGATCGTAAAGTTCGTCCTTGTTGGCGTTTGGGATTGTCTTCGGTTGGCGTATAAACGGGTAGGGTATGAGTCTTCATCGTTTCACAGTTGGTTATAACCGCCAAACGCTCGGATATCGGTTGGAATGCGATAACACTGCTGGCAGCCCATCGTTCGACCATAAACCCGACGCCGGCCTCGTTGCTCCCCACCGGAATAGTAAAGCGTCATCGTTTCGTCAATTATTGGAGGGACGATCGTCAATAGAGTAGGAAGAATTGTGGAGTAGGCTAATTGGAGCTAAGACAGTAATTCATTTTGGAAGTGTTGAATTCAACACGATTCTTATGGCCTCAGTTAAGAATGAGTTCAATGTTGATGGTAATTGAAGTGTGCATGACTTCACGATCGAGAACACAATTACGAAGGCAACTATCGGTCCTGGAGACAATTGATTATACTAGGGTCCTTGTAATAATTATATCTTCGTTAATTGCAAAAAAGGGAGTAGGTAATGGGGCAGTTGGGGATGGGAATCAAGGAGCGTGGCAGGCGTTCAAATTTGGTGTTTACCATGACAAGAGTGGAATTTGTACAAGTTAACTATAAAATGCGGACTAATAACAAATGCTGAATTTTACAATTAGTTCAGGTGAGTGCACGTTACGAGCCGTACATACTGGGAATTATAATATAACAGAAATAAATCAACCTTGTCGTAATTGAAAACAATACTAAGAAAACAGACATTAGTTCTGTGTAGTGGAGTCTTTTGCTCTTCAAAAAATTTAGTATATATTTTTCGATAGCATAAACGCTCCCAATTAGTAAAGTTTTGTTCATTAACCAACTCTTGTCGTTTAGTTAAAATTTCAGTTAAAGGTCACCCAATAATGAATACAAAACTTAAAAGAAAAGGGTCCTAGAAAAGGGTTTAAGGTGCTAGCAAAATGTAAATCTGTCCCTTTTCACTTAAAATTGTTTTCTGTATAAATGTCGGCACAAATTGAAATATACGTCGGTCCGAAACTCAATTAGAAAATGAAGGAAAACTTTTGGTAAAATGTAAACCACTTACCGAAAGTGAACCGATTTCAATTTATATTGTTTTGAGTATGTTCCGAACCTTTTGTACCTTCTGTATCCAGCTGCCAGTGTAATAGCATTCATGGAAACCGACCCCCAAATAATTGAACAGCCCTCACAGTAATTGGTTATAGAGTGGTGGTGGGAAGCGCATTTTAAGGCATTCATAATGCACCAGTTGAACTAACAATATCAGTTGGCTGACAGAGTGGAAGAATATGTGATTTGGGCCAATTACAATAAAGCTAGCGTGATGAGCTCCATCTAACCTGTGAATTTTTCAGATGGTCCCTTCTGTACACCGACGGGCTATGCCTGTTTGCTGACTAATAAGTGGCCGCCATGGGAGCTGGACATCTGCAAATGTCCGAGCACATGCACCGAGGTGACATACTCGGTGTACACCAAAGTCAAGAAGAAATGGTAGTGGGGACCCTCGAAAATCTAATTTTTGTTAAATCTTTTCTTTTTCAGGGCGGTCCGAAGTGAAATCCCCTTCGAGCCACTGTCGACGTTCAGATGGGCCATCACCCCACCGAAGTACAGGATCCGGCGTGATGTTATTTTCAGTTTCGAGGACCTTTTAGGTTAATAAAGACTTTCCTTCCACTTGAATCTAATAAAGAACTTTATCTTTCCACAGTGTCCTTCGGCGGAGCTGTAGGCCTGTTCCTGGGCTTCAGTCTTTGGTCCATATCTGAAACGACATTCGTCGTCCTGAAGCACACCGTGAACGGAATCGTATACATATTCACGGGCGTTCGGAAAGTGTGTTGGCAGATTGCAAAGAAATAGGATCATCAAGAATGTCGAGGATTTGCGAGGAGAGTAGAGAATAAGCTTTGTAGAGCAGCCATTAAGAAATAAAGCCACGTAATTGCAGTGCGAGTTTCTAGCACACCTTTAAAAGCGTGTTTACGACCTAAAAACTTCCTTCTAGGTACTGAGGATCTGGGACGCGACTCCATTGCCAGTCACAGGATGGCATAAGGAGACAAGTAATCCGGGTTCCGACTGTTCTCGCTCTGATCTAGGGACGTCTCCCGAGATACCAGCCCGACACAAGTGCCTAGGCATTGTTGCGAGGAAATGACTTTGTTCCATTTTCCTAAAGCCATCTCTGAAATTCCACTCACGTCCTTGTTGTTTGTCTGCGAAACAGCAATTCATCCCAGGCACAGCCGCCTCCAGGACAGCCACGTTCAACAACCTCTCTCGGCAGAGGAGCACAGACATAGGTACAGGAGTATGAGACGAGCACGAGGACTTGGAATGGAGTTTGTCCACCCACCGCCGAACGACGTTAATCCATTGATTCGCCCCCGATTTAAATCTGATAATAGCCGCCAATTAACGGCAGATTAGCGCGGCGACATCCGTGTATGATACCAGTTATGGCGCTGCTCAAATGTTTAGCAATATCCTTTATTAGTCCTTATTAACATTTTTCGTTATGGCGAAGAAGTGCCGGAATTAAGAGAAATCGCTCCATTCCCGCGAATGTCACGCAAACCGTTAATGCGATTTCAAACTGATTTCGAATAAATTATGGACAGAAATGTGCCAAAGGACACGCCATTCCCGGGATTTATTTAGTAATAATCTCCACGAAAATTATTCATAGGTGTTCGAGAAATTACGACATTTCGGGGTGTGTGTGCGGTGCGGTTCCTGTTTTGACATTTCCTAACGAGCAGGATTTCCATTTTCGTCGTCCTTATTGCATGCATACACAAAACCCAAGAAATTATGCCCCTCTTCAGTCATTTATGGATTCAAGAAAAATACAGGGCGCCGTAGTTATTGCTACACAGGGAGGACGAGGCCGAAGGCAGTGCAAGCGTCAGTGGAGAAGCCCCATTCTTGCGGACACATTTTTTCTGCTCGGCAATAATTTGTTGTTTCTGCTGAAAGGATACCGCAGAATATAAACCCAAACAGAAAAATTGTGGAGCCTTGACTTTGGTCGTGTGTGTGATGTGTGTGCGGTTGTTGCCGCATCAGCTGTGTGTTAGGCCCTGCAGCACCCAACCCAACCATTCCCGAAATAATTCAGGATTTATGGCGAATCGAAGGCATCGACATTTGCTTTTATTACTCGTTACATGGTTCTATATCAGGGTTGCCACTTCAAATGGATTGTATTCACAAGGACATGGCTTTAAGAGTCGTTTAGTGCGAGATGGATGCGTAGTCAATTTCGGTTCAATATGGTTCTAAATAGTTTCAAACGTTCGGAAAATTTTATTGGAGCCAAAAATATTGTTTCACTAGCTTACGGAATTATCTTTAACACCAGAGCCGGATTAAGGATCTGGGCCCCCCTAGGCTGAACTTGTGGCGCAGTCCCTCATCCCACAAAAAAGCAGCTATCCACCACATACAACAGAGCAAAAGACTTTCTTTTTGATTTGTTTAGACAAATGAGACTCGCACCACCTATATTCGGGGGAGGGGGCTGAACTATTTCACGTCGTCGTTGCGTTGTAGAAGCTATCTAATGAAGGTTAGAACACCAATTCGCGCTACAAGTACACATCATAAATGCACACCGAGCTTTCTTTCGCACCTTTGATACGATCCATACACACAGAGAGAGTACAAACATTCCCTGAGTGAATCATCTAGACGCGAGTACATCACGACGCGACGACGCGAGTACTGTTGGTAGTAAAACATTTGGTACCTGGCCGCCAATGTTGGTGTGACGTCAGTATTGGTGTACCCGTGTAGGTGTAACGCGAATGTTGGTGCACTGGTGTTGGTGTGACGCCAATTTTGGTGCACCGGTGTTGGTGTGAGGCGAATGTTGGTGCATTGGTGTTGGTGTAACGCCAGTGCTGGTGCACCGATGTTGGTGTGACGTCCGTGTTGGTGTACCGGTGTTGGTGTGACGTCTGTGTTGGTGTGCCGGTGTTGGTGTGACGTCCCAATTGGTGTACCGGTGTTGGTGTGATGCCCGTGTTGGTGTACCGGTGTTGGTGTGACGCAAATGTTGGTGCCCCGGTGTTGGTTGGTGTGAGGCGAATTTTGGTGCACTGGTGCTGGGGTGACGCCAGTGCTGATGCTCAGTGTTGGTGTGACGCCGGTGTTGACGCATCGGTGTTGGTGCACCAACAGACCAGAGAGACAAGTGGGTAGATACTCAGCTATACAGATAGACAAATACAGCATCGGTGTTGGTGTGCCGTGAATATTTTTGCACCGGTGTTGGTGTGACGCCAGTATTGGTTCACCGGTGGTGGGGGACGCCAATGTTGGTGCACCGGTGTTGGTGTGACGCCGGTGTTGTTGTACCGGTGTTGCTACGACGCGATTATTGGTGCAGCAGTGTTGGTGTGACGCGAATATCTGTGCACTGGGGTTGGTGTGATGCGTGGCACGCGACGGAGACAAGAATAGACTTTCTTCAGAGGGAACGACACATGATCACAACAGGATAAGTTTGAGTTTACCATCACTCCGATATTTTTAGTTGGCCCGACTCTCTTTATGGGAGTGTTGTTTAATTTTAGAGGGGGCATGATAGACGTATCAAAACGACGCCTACTAATAATAAGTGCATATGATTTATTAGGTTTTAACTAAGTTTTTATTTCACCACAAGGGCAAGGATATCAGTACACTGTTTAAGGATTCAATAAGGTGCGAGACGTCGTCAGGAGTACAATATAATTATATAATTGAAGTTCATCCGCATAGCTATGGTGATGAACGAAGGTGATACAATTAGGTAGATCCATAAAGATGGGAATGTAGATTGCATTGTGCAAGAGTTAAAGATATGCGAAAAAAAGAAAGGGATGCCAACCATCCAGTTGCATTGTACTTAATGGACATAGTGGCGACGTACGTTTCTCGTTAATCTATACCCCTAAAGCTCAACCCATCCACAACCAGAGTGGATAGATCGACTGGAGGTGCAGTATCCGAAAGAGGCTTAAGGAATGAGCTGTTAAGAACACTGGGATCAAGGTCTACAGGTACGTTTTCGCTACCACAAATACCAAATGAGGGAAAGTTTTTACAGAGCACCTTAGTTTTGCCACTTATTTATTGCGTGATTTACAAGATCACGAAATCTAAGTGTATCACTGCCTTTCAAGCGGTTTTAAGGGGTATAGTATTATGCAGTGCAGATGTTATGACTCAACCTTGTCATTCACATTGGTAGTGCTACACCTTTAAACTTGGGTACTCGATAGATCGGGTGTGGTTCTATTACAGAGGTCAAGCAGCAGTATACGTGATTACTACTTAGTTGGGGGACCGCATTGTTAAAACGACACTCTCGTTTAAAAATACAAGGCTTTCGACACCAGCGCAGTTATTACTCACATATCAACCCGCGAGAAAATTTTTCGCGAGCCGTCCAAGTCGCCACACGAGCCCGATTCACACCTAAGACTCCCCAGCATGGAAGTCCACCAAAGACACGCTAACCCACCACTGCGAAGTTCATTTCGTTTCACACAGGTGGCACTCACACCCAAAGTTTACCTCAACAATTTCACCACACAGGTTCTTGTACCGAATAAAGTTCACATCCGGAAATTAGCTTTAGCGAAAACACACACCTAAACTTGATCCAGTAGTGACCTAGCTATACTACTACCAAAATTCTTCTTAAAGTTTTTCAGGCAGGGGTAGGTATATTAGTATTAGTACTTAGCTAGTATTCATATGTCGATTTGTGTTTCTTGATGATCTATTATTACGGGAAGCAGATTTAATGACCGATATCGAAGAATGAAACTCGCATTGCTAAAGGAATTTTTGTGTATTTATTTAGTGGTAGATGTAAAACCGGGTGTACGACAAAATCCTAATGGATTCTCAATATTTAAAGGATAACACAGACTAATCTCCTGGCATATCTGACTAGACAGAATCTTATAAAAGTTATTCCCCTTTTTCCAGTGATTTAAGAATCCATCGATCGATAGTCCTGGCAATCCTCCCCAGCTTTAACTAATATCGAAGAGTCTGTGAAAAATTCCGGAAGGACTCAAGGTGAACAAGCTCCTTGGAACAAGCTCCACTTTCTCTTGCTCGCCCTCCAAACAATCTAATTACCCTCAATCCGGCTAATACCCTTCGTGTGTATGCCTCCAGACACCAGCAGCAGTCCTCATTATCCTTGGTCCGGGCAATACATGACTTTTCCATAACTTGTGCTCGAGTCCTAAATATTTTATTCATTTGCGGGAACATGCTGGGGCAGCGGCTGCTTATGGCTCGAATCTCGTTCGTCCACTCGGTTTCATGGAGGATGAATTTCGCTGGTTTATTCATTGGTGGAAATATTTTATGACCGATTTAAGGGTTGCAATCAATGGACTCTGTCTACTCCGGAGCGCTGCCCACTGGAATTCCTTGGTCTGGTTAAGGACAGATTCAAGGGTTTTCTTTCGTTCGGTTTTTTGTGTTGTGCTGTCCATTGTCTGTATAATATCGATCCATCTTCCTTCAAGTACTTCCACGACATGACGGTCACCTCTGCTGATAACCGGGGGATTTGGCTCTACCAAAGTAAAGCTTTTTCTTCCTAGATGCATTTCGGTTTCCCTTTTGCGGCAACCCTGGTCTCAGCTGTAAGCCCTTTGTTTATAACCATCATACGAGGACGGAACACATTACACGACGACTTAGTAGGAGCCACCGTCAACATTATTTATGGCCCTACTGAAAGTGGATCCGATTGTTAAAATGGAAATTTATGCCCTCAGTTCAATTTGCAATTACTGGGCGCCCTACAAGTGACTTCGGAAAAAAACTGGGAAAATATCGCCTTCCGCTTTAATAGGAAATTTATCGGAGAATATCGCCGGCGGCGGGGGCGAAACTGGCAGGTTCACATTTTCATTCCTTGTTTCAAAGGTGCGCCGCCCCCCTCCAATTTGTACCGGAGCGGATTTACGCAGTTTGGAACATGAGAGTTTCTTTTCTCATTTCGTTGAGTTTTTTTTTATTTCCGATTTGGAAATATATTTGATTATTATTTTTGGTGAAAATTTACGATGATCAGATTTCGAGGAAGTTGCTTAAGGGCGAATCCTGGGGAAATTTATAGGTTTTCATTTCTTGATAAAAGTAAAATGTTTATTTTTAACTGAGATTTATTGTGTTTATGTTGGGACTACCTGCAAGTGTCTTAACTTATCACCGAAAATCAAACATCAGCAATTAAATAAAGCAAAACCGAAGTTAAAACTGGACTCAGCATCGACGAATGATTGCTACTTTTTAATGCTCTCTCAGAATATGCAGATCGCAATTTTTCACTAATCATTTAATGTTTTTAAGTAAAGACGATAATCCTTATTCGCGATTTTATCACAAACAACAACCTAGATTATTCCAGAACCATGCATGGTCACTCGCCACAACCATGGTCCCTCGTCTAGGAAGGGCCTTAGGCTGGTCGTCCACTGGAAGCGTATTCTAGCGGCTTCGCGCTTCGGCCATACAAATGAGCCGCTTGTAGCCGCTCATATGTATGGCCGTAGCGCGAAGCCGCTCGAATACGCTTCCAGTGGACGACCAGCCTTAAGGGTCGGCGAGGCTCGAGAACACTGGCCTATGGTGCTAGCTGAGCGTAAAATGAGAGTTCTGCTAAGTAGTAAGTTTAAAAAGATGAAGATTATAGTGGTAAAAGTAGGTGACGGCTTCTAGAAGCAGATACCCAGAGCATCCCCTTTAAGCCCGCACTTTATATCTGAAAATGATGATTGACCGGAGGCTCAACTTCGAGGACCACATGGTGGGCAGGGCAGAAAAAGCGACGATGCTGCATAATAAAGTGGGCTCCAAGCCAACTAATCATCTCCTTATCACAAGAGTGCTTAGTTCGGTCCTATTGCATGCAATGCCAGTCATTGAACATAACGGGAAATTGTGCTCTATATATTAGATTAATGCCCTTCGAGCAGGCTGTGCATACTGTACTACATCCGATGCTGCAGAATGTGTGATAGGAATGACCCCCTTTGAGATTATGGCGGGGTAGAGTAAGAGCTTGAACGACTCGAGTATGAAAGTGGGAAGACCAAGGCAGTACGATGGATTCTGGCATACGGCCTGGCAATCGCAAAGTAGCAAAGTAGGTGGGACGAGTTTAGTGTGCCCGAGTAAAAATAAAACTCGCCCACTCCTAGTTTGTAACAGGCATGCATGGCGTCAAAACGCTTGCAGGGCAGCCGAAATAGGCACGGTACGCATGAGTAAAAATAAGACTCGGCCGCACTACGCATAAAGCAGGCATGTACTCATGTAAGTAAAAATACTAGTTATCCAAATGCAGCCCTTTTGCAGGCACATACCAAACGAGGCACGGTACGCTTACACGTTTTCTAGACTAAAGGGAGCAACATTGGAGCTATAAGAAATATTATAGGGCGAAGAAATCGGGCTATTACTTTAGTGACCCTTTTTGTGGGAAGATATTGGGGCCAAAAGTATCGCGGCTGTTCGCTTGGTCTATTGTACTACACCCTTATACCTCATATTTGTGGGCCAGACCGTTGGAACATGTTCAGTAGCCTCCCTAGTGGCTTGTCGCTTACTCAAGCTTCATGGGTTTCCGACCGCAGTCCTGCATTTGGTCTGTTCGGATGGAGCTTATGATAATTGGTTCACAAAACTCCCATGAATATGGTAGAAAGGGGAAAGTCCATCTTGACAGAGCCTCCATATCAGAATAAGGCTTTATATAACTGGGTGCGACCGGTGCTCCGAGGAGATCGCTAAACGGCAGCGCAAACCCTACCCTAGTAAGCTAGCAAACCCTAGTATTGGATGGCGTCAAATCCGCATCCCACCCGATCTCGGCGGGGGTCCCCCAGGGGTCAATCTTATCATCGGCCCTATTCCTTATCTTTATAAATGACCTTCTTTCAATCCCCTCCAACCCACTTCTCAGCTTCGTTGACGGGTACTTTACGGTACTCGTACAGCTTCGATACAAGACAGACTCATGCCAGATCCTGTCTTGATGATCGCGAACGTATGTCCAACTCTATTAATAACGACATTGTACTCATTCTAGAGTGGGGAAAGAAGAATCGTGTTGAATTCAACCCCGCCAAAACCAAGTACTGTCTTATCTCTAAAAAGAAGTTCAACACCCCTCCACCCTTGAAAGTGAATGAAGTTCAACTATTGGCCGAACCATCCTTACACATCTTAGGCGTGACATTAGCCAAAGACTTGCGATGGAATGTCCACATATTCCAAATCGCCAAACAAGCATCCCAGTGCTTGGGATTTCTTAAGAGGTGCAAGTTCCTCCTCCAGCCATCGGCCCGTGCTGTTATTTATAAATCCTACATACGTCCTCTTCTCGAATATAACTCCCTCGTTTGGGGCGGCGCTCCAATAACCACCTTGGCATGGTTAGATAAGGTCCAAAAAAGGCCCTTAAATTAATTGATGACGACACCGCTGGCTCCACCATCGACCCCCTCAGCCACCGTAGGAATGTAGCAGCACTGACAAAATTTTATCGCTACTATCATCATAGTGACTGTTCCTCCGAGCTAAACGCTCTCCTGCCTCCACGGCATTCTTATACCCGCAACACCAGATTAGCCCACTCGTCTCATTCCCTCCACCTGCAACTCCCCCTTTCACGCACTCAACAAGATATGAATTCGTTTGTTAATAGAACAACTCGGCTGTGGAATAATCTCTCGCAGTCAGTATTTCCGAGCTCCTACAACATCCAAGACTTCAAACGCAGGGTTCATCACCACCTTCTTCAATACCTTCCCGTACCTTTATAACCCCTCCAACCCCCTCCCCGTACTAAGCTTACTGCTAGACATTGCACCATGACGTGACAAATGACATGACGGACTAGTAGTACAAAGGGTGATTCCTGAGCTTAGCACTGCCACATAAAAAAAAAAAACCCTACCTACTGCCATGCATCCCTTCACACCATAATCCTTACTAATATTATAAATGCGAAAGTAACTCTGTCTGTCTGTCTGTCTATCTGTCTGTCTGTCTGTCTGTCTGTCTGTCTGTCTGTATGTTACGCTTTCACGCCTAAACCGCTGGACCGATTTTGATGAAATTTGCAACAGACATAGTTTAGACTTTGGAGACGGACATAGGCTACTTTTTTTTTGGGGGAAAAAGGGTTGAAGGGGATGAAATGGGGTTCAATAAGTTGTAAGGGGATTTTTTTTCTTTACTTTTTTTCTATTGCATAAAAAGTAACTGGCTGACAGACAACACACAACCTAAACCGCTAGAGCTAAAGGGCTGAAATTTTTGACAGTGAATCCCTAGCGATTTTTCGAAATTCATCCCCTTAGGGGGTGAAATAGGGTCAAATCAAAACCGCTGGAGCTAAAAGGCTGAAATTTTGACAGTGAATCCCTATAATGACGTGGACATCCACTAAGAAGCGATTTTACGAAATTCATCCCCTAAAGGGGTGAAATGGGGTTTACCTAAACCGCTGGAGCTATAGGGCTGAAATTTTGACAGTGCATCCCTTTAATGACGTGGACATCCACTAAGAAGCGATTTTTCGAAATTCATCCCCTAAGGGGGTGAAATGCGGGTTTTCCAAACCGCTAAAGCTATAGGGCTGTAATTTTGACACTGCATCCCTATAATGGCGTGGTCATCCACTATTAAAGCGATTTTTCGAAATTCATCCCCTAAGGAAGTGAAATCGGGTTTTACCAAACCGCTAAAGCTATAGGGCTGTAATTTTGACAGTGCATCCCTAATATGGCGTGGTCATCCCCTATTAAAGCGATTTTTCGAAATTCATCCCCTAAGGGAGTGAAATGGGGTTTACCCAAACCGCTGGAGCTATAGGGCTGAAATTTTGACAGTGCATCCCTTCAATGACGTGGACATCCACTAAGAATCGATTTTTCGAAATTCATCCCCTAAGGGAGTGAAATGGGGTTTACCCAAACCGCTGGAGCTATAGGGCTGAAATTTTGACAGTGCATCCCTTCAATGACGTGGACATCCACTAAGAATCGATTTTTCGAAATTCATCCCCTAAGGGGGTGAAATGGGGTTTTTCCAAACCGCTAAATTTATAGGGCTGAAATTTTAACAGTGCATCCCCATAATGGCGTGGACATCCACTATAAAGCGATTTTTCGAAATTCATCCCCTAAGGGGGGTGGGGGGGAATGGGGTTTACCCAAACCACTGGAGCTATAGGGCTGAAATTTTGACAGTGCATCCCTTCAATGACGTGGACATCCACTAAGAATCGATTTTTCGAAATTCATCCCCTAAGGGGGTGAAATGGGGTTTTTCCAAACCGCTATAGCTATAGGGCTGAAATTTTGACAGTGCATCCCTATAATGGCGTGGACATCCACTAAGAAGCGATTTTTCGAAATTCATCCCCTAAGGGGGTGAAATAGGCTTTACCCAAACCGCTGGAGCTATAGGGCTGAAATTTTGACAGTGCATCCCTTTAATGACGTGGACATCCACTAAGAAGCAATTTTTCGAAATTCATCCCCTAAGGGGGTGAAATGGGGTTAACCCACACCGCTGAAGCTGAATTGCTTTAATTTTGACCGTGCATCCCTATAATGACGTGGCCATCCACTTAGGAGCGATTTTTTGAAATTTATCCCCTAAGGGGGTGTAATGGGATTAACCCAAACCGCTGGAGCTGAAGGGCTTTAATTTTGACAGTGCATCTCTATAATGACGTGGACATTCACTAAGAAGCGATTTTTCGAAATTCATCCCCTAACGCAGTGAAATGGGGTTACCAAACTACTGGAGCTATATGGCTGAAATTTCGACAGTGCATCCCTATAATGACGTGGACATCCACTAAGAGGCGATTACTCGAAATTCATCCCATAAGGGGGTGAAATTGGGTTAACCCAAACCTCTGAAGCTGAAGGGCTGAAATTTTGACAGTGCATCCCTATAATCACGTAGAAATGAATGACTCGAAATTCACTTTATTTAATATTCATTTGTGATTGCTTCACAATTTCTTGCACCCACGTAAATAGGCGAACAAACTTAACGAACGTTCGTCAAAACCTAAAATGTCACTTCTCTTGACGACATAAACATGCCAATCTCTGCTTCAAAACTTGCAGATTTGTTAAGCAGAGGTGATATACGCAGCAATTTGTTTACCATATTTATTAAAAAAGTGCACTATAATAAACCCTTTTAGGGATAATAACAGCTGACATTTTGGTTTGTTTTTTTTTTGAAGGAAAACATTGCACATAATAAATAGTTTTTATTTAAAGGCGTTGCAAGGCACGCGGGTTTTATGCTAGTTATATATATATATTGGCTTGGTAGGCCCGATGAAATCAGCCCATTTCAGCCCCTTTCAGGATAGGCTTCCAATGGCCACGAGCAGGCTATGATCGCACCTCCACTAGTCTGAGATAGTTACTGCTCGTGCGTATTTAAATATACACTACTACATGTTGCTCCCCCAATTACTATGGTTAATGACCGTACAAGGTGCCATTAGCACACTCAGTAGACCGGTTTTCGTACGATTGCGTAAGGCAAGCAGCATTGAACGTCGTAAGTACTTAGTAAAA
This sequence comes from Thereva unica, assembly GCA_949987705.1. Taxonomy (NCBI): domain Eukaryota; kingdom Metazoa; phylum Arthropoda; class Insecta; order Diptera; family Therevidae; genus Thereva; species Thereva unica. Next base: position 250,065,810 of record OX465281.1, on the reverse strand, counting down.
TGCTTGGTAAAACGACACTCACGGGCCGATGGAGAAGGCGACAAGCATACGCACCAGTAAAGTGCTGTACTAAATTACTAAGTAGCTTTCGGGAAAACAGTGTACTAAAAGCATGCCGTAAAGAATGCACATGTGTCATAATTTTTGCAAGTGGCGTCATATGTCATTGTGGTTTGATATTTATATTGGGGGCCTCGGTAGTCTAGGGGTAAGACGCCTGACTGCTATCCCAGAGGTCCCGGGTTCGAATCCCGGCCAGCCCCATGGTCCTTCGCCTTTTCCACTTTCCCACCCACATAACTTTCCTTCTTTCTTCTCTCCTCTTTACATTTCTGATTCCTCCTCTCATAGCCTTCGGTAGTCCTTCTCCGCTCCACCAAGCGCATGTCATCGGTTGGCTGATGAGATTCAACTCGTTTCAGGAGGCATAACACTCCAGCGAGTTGTTTCTCAAAAATGCCTCGATGCCAGAGTCGCGAAATGGTTGGAAATATGTATGTGGAATAAAAATATCGCGGCTAGGTTGTGGCAGCTCCTTCCTACTTCTCTTTCTCTCTTTCTACTCTCTATCTTCCGGCTAGAGCTGCTGTTCGACATTCTATACGAAAAAAAAAATAGATTGTCGAACAGTACAAAGGGGCTTTCCCTAAGCCTCTAGTCTATCACATAAAAAAAATATTATAGAAAGACAGAAATTTAGTTAACAACAATTAATGGAGCGATACACAATGAAGAACGTGGAATTATCGTTACTGCTTCTTTTGCCAATTTCCGATCTGTTGTTTTAACGCGAGGTGAATTTTGTTGTTGTTTTCTTCGTCTTCTGAGCGTCTCGTGCCAACTGGGTCTATAAGAGATGTGGCAGGAAGTGACCGGCCCCGTATAACTTGCAAGAATATTGCTGCTGTGGCCGAAAACGTCCGAGTGTGTCTACAAACATCGATGAGACAACAATCAATTTGGTATCAGCAGACGTTCGTTGTGTTGAATTTTGTTGAAAGACCTGAACATGGTCCTTTACAAAGTGCAAACCGTTTATTATTATCGCTGACTGCTGCCCATCAAAAGAGGTTAAAGTACTCGCATGCCCTATTGAACCTGGTTCAGGAAGAAGATGATTTCGTATATTCACAATCAAAATGCTTGACGAAGCCCAATTCCACTTAAGTGGTTATGTGAAAAAGCCAAATTCGCAAAGCACGAAGAGCCGCGGCGTTTGCAGTGAAAAAGTGATTGGCCCTTACTTTTTTGAGACTGCCGACCGCACACCTAGAATCATAACTCATGATTACTTCTTTAAGAACGTTAAAAGAGTTTTCTCCGCAAGTTTTTGGATTGGATTTGCATTGTTGGTTCCAACAGAACGGAGAAACCGCTTACATAGGTCGAGCTTAGCGATGGTTATATTGAAATAGGTACCAATTTTCGGGATTCCCAGATTTGACGGCGGCAGACTTCTTCCTTTGAGGAATCTTACGTATGCCACAGCAAACCACAAACTTTGTAACATTCAAGAATCATCACCATTTTTGCAAGCTGTCGTTCTCTGTCTTTGGGGGATAAATCTTACACCCCCCTTCTGACATGGGTATTAAATGAAAGAGTGTGACGAGTATAATACAGTAAGCTATGTGACGTCATTTTAAATACAATATGGCGGCCACCCCAAATCAAATTTTTTTGTAAAGAAATGCTCCTGTTCAACGTCCCGGTGAACAACCCGTTGCTGCAACCATCAAATGTTCAACGTCCCAATTCAACAGTGAACAACCCGTGGCTGCAACCATCAGCAAGTACGAAGAACAATAATTAGGTCAACCAATGCTGAAACAACTACGCTCAGCAGTTGGGAAATTGCGACAGGTTATGACCGGCAATAACCCCCGGGTTCATCATTCCAATCAGCCAGCACGCACCTACCATCGTTGGGCAGTGAGGGCAGTGAGTACCACGCCGCCGCGAAAGCAACAGTCAGAATTACAGTCAGAATTATTATGAAGTTTATATTATCTTAAAGTCATTGTGTATCAATTAAAGTGTTTTTATTGTTCTTGTATTTATATTATCTCAAATTCATTGTGTGTTAATTAAAGTGGTTTTCATTATTTTGAATCTACATCTTTTAATGTGTGAGTGAGTGTAGCAACCAAGGACAAACCACGGAAGGAAGAAAGAGGCAAAAAACATTGGTCCTTCGAGCCGGATCTCATCTTGGAATCAGCAGTCATCGTTAAATAATAAAATAACCTTGTATCACGTAAGTCCCATTTTCCCTTCCTTAAGTGCAATGCATTTAATTAAATACTTTAATTAAATAACATCAAAATAAATTATCGTTTAAATAAAATAAAACTTCTTTTTCTGTAATTCTATATATTTACATAACTCTAAAACAAAAATAATAAAATAAAGTCACACGTATAAACAAATAAATAAAAGCTTTTAATTAAAAAAAAAAAAAAATTTTTTTTTCGTGCAAGTGATTATCTTATCGTAAACAATGTCTAAAACTCCAACGGAATCAAGTTCCCATGACACATTGCTCGACATCCAAAGTGCATTGATCGAGCAAATGCACAAGTTCATGGTGAATATAAAAAAGGCGGCAATCCCGAAAAGAACGCACGGGTTTTATGTATCACGCGTAAACGGGTGGCATGATTTGTGGCATCAATTCGCTGCTAATGATCTTCGAATCAGCCAAACTCCCGAAAACTCAAATCATCCGTACTTCACTGAGGATCTTTTTTCTGCACAAGAGCAGATTTATTACGAGTTCAAAGGCGAACTCATTGACCACGTATCGAGGTTAGAACAACCTGCAAATACGTCCAGGCATAACCAGGACGTTAATACCACATTATCGGCATCCACATCAGGCAAAACTCATACCAGCTTGCCTAGAATCTCATTACCTACCTTCTCAGGGAACTACAACGATTGGATCAGTTTCCGAGATTTATATCTTTCCGTAATTCATCAAAATTCGGATCTGGAAAACGTGCAAAAGTTCCATTATCTCAAAACAACACTCACTGGTGACGCTGCTAACGTGATAAAACAGTTCAGTGTCACCAATGCAAATTACTCATCCGCCTGGAAGGCATTGACCGAGCGGTATGAAAACACCCGAGTGTTAGTTTTTTCATTATTACGCACGTTTACGTCACAACAAAAAATTACCGCTGAATCAGCAAGTGCCATTAAAAGTCTACTTGACACCACGAGCGAAGCTTTAGCGTCACTGGAAAATTTGAAAGTAAATATTTCAAATTGGGATCCCCTCGTTATTCACCTCCTGGTTCAGAAACTGCCTCCAGAAACACACAAAGCTTGGGAGGAATCCATTGGAGACAGCTATGACGTTCCGACATGGCCATCATTCAAGAAATTTCTTGAAACTCGTTTCCGCACTTTGGAAGCGATAGGGTCAAATAAAGCCAAAGAAAAACGCCCAGACGGCCCTAATAACACCTCCAAAAATCTTATACAGAATTTTTTCAATTCTAATTCAGCCTGTGAGCTATGCTCTGAAAATCACGGGCTACGCTCATGTCCCCGATTCCTGAAGTTAGACGTGAGAGCTAAAATAAAAGTGGCCAAGGCTAAAAAATATTGCCTCAACTGTCTAGGTAAATACCATGCTTTAAGCAAGTGCCTAAGCAAAAACAGGTGCAATGTATGTAAACAAAAACATCATACATTACTACATTTATCAGGAGGTAAATCTCAAAATGTATCGGGAAATCATCAAAGTCACGTAGGTAATGACTCCAGATCTATCCGAGCATCACCTCCCATCCATGACACCAACAACCACACGGATGCAGCAACTCCCAATATACTCACACATTTTACTAATGAAAGAAGGCAAGTATTACTAGCTACAGCCATCGTTTTCATCAAAACAAAACAAGGACTTCAGAGTGTGCGAGCTCTGATAGATCCCGGATCGCAAGCCACCTTTATCACAAAAGCCGTTCTACAACGCTTGAAAATTAAAACGACGTCGACAACCGTCAGAATGTTTGGTCTTATGAACACTGAAACTGCCAATTCCCAAAAAATGGCGAAATTTATTATTCAGGACACAAATGCGAATAATAACATCGAAGTCAACGCAATAGTTTTGGATCAACTCACCGAGCTCTTGCCATCGACAAAGATCAAACCACAAAAATGGGATCATCTCCAAGAATTGAAGTTAGCCGATCCTGCATTCAACACGCCGGGAAAAATCGACTTGCTCATAGGAGCAGATATCTATCCCTCGATCCTACTCGATGGATTAAAACTTGGACCTAATAGTTCACCCGCAGCTCAAAATACCATTTTTGGGTGGATATTAACAGGTCCAACGGGTAATCAGAACGCGAACAACAAGGTTGAGATAGTATCATATGTCAACACTGTAGATGACTGTCTATTTGATATAAAGAAATTCTGGGAAATCGAAGAATGTTCATTGCCTAAAGTCGATACTCCTGAAGACACCTTCTGTGAAAGCTATTTCGCAAAAACTCATTACCGAAAGTCGAATGGTTCCTATGTAGTTCGTTTACCATTTAAGGCTCTTTTAGAGAAAAATCAAGTGATGCTTGGCGCATCCCGTCAAATTGCACTTAGGCGCTTGATACACAGTGAAAAATCGGCAGAGAGAAAAGGTATGTTGCAGAATTACAACGAAGTGGTAAAGGAATATTTAACTCTGAATCAAATGGAAGAAATCACTGCAAATCAACCCGGGGGGGAACCTTGGAAAGGGAATTATCTACCACATCATGCGGTTTTCAAGGAGGCCAGCACCACTACAAAGTTGAGGGTGGTCTTCGACGCTTCTTGTAAAACAGGATCAGGCATATCCCTGAATGAATCCCTACTAACGGGCCCAGCTTTACAGCAAGATATCACCACTCTTCTATTGAATTGGAGATTTCACAGGTATGTTTTTTCTGCGGACATTGAGAAAATGTACCGACAGATTTGGATACATCCCGATGATGTGGATTATCAACGCATATTATGGCGGCCCACACCAAAACACGCTATCAAAGACTATCGTCTTTTGACCGTCACTTTTGGAGTTTCGTGTGCACCATACCTAGCCATCCGAACGCTACATCAATTAGCGGAGGATGAAAAATCGACATTTCCTAATGCTTCTGAGTGTTTACAAAATGATTTTTATGTCGACGATGTACTTGCCGGTAGAGACACGATAGAGGAAGTAAATCTACTCAAACATGAACTAAAAGCACTTTTGAATAAAGGGAAATTTCCTCTGAGAAAATTTTCAGCTAACCATCAGGACATATTAACCGATTTACCCAAGGATGAAATATCCACAGAAGCACTCTTGCAACTACAAGAGGATCCCACTATAAAGGCGCTTGGCCTATCTTGGCATCCACAAGATGATGTTTTTCGCTATAAGCTGAACATAAATTTGGCGGGGCCCCTTACAAAACGACAAATTTTATCCAAAATTGCTAAACTATTCGATCCTCTCGGCTGGTTGAGCCCTGTTATTATCTCTGGGAAAATTTTAATACAAAAACTATGGTTGGCCAAGGTAGATTGGGACGCAAATATTCCCGACACCCTCAAACAAGAATGGCACAATTTTACAGATACACTACAAATAATTGAAAGCATCGAAATACCTAGGTGGATTAATTATCTGGCTTCCGCAAAAATCGAATTCCATGGGTTTTGTGACAGTTCCGAACGAGCTTATGCTGCTGTAATATACGCAAGAGTTCAGCAAAGCGACGGGGCAATCAGTACTCATCTGCTTTTATCAAAAACTAGAGTCGCTCCAATAAAAACCTTGTCACTCCCACGTTTAGAATTATGTGGGGCTCACCTACTATCCAAGCTGGTTAAAAAACTTCGAGACAATTTACGAAGAACCGCCCCAGTTTATCTATGGACAGACTCCACTATTGTCCTCACGTGGCTGACCAATCATCCAAACCGGTGGAAGACATTCGTTGCCAACCGAATCTCGGATATCCACAATAACTTTCCAGAAAATATTTGGCGACATGTTAGATCCGAACATAACCCCGCTGACCTAGCATCACGAGGAGCCACTAAAGCAGATCTGATTTCCCGATCTCTTTGGTGGGAAGGACCAGAATGGCTTCGGGAACCTGAAACAGAGTGGCCCCAAATGTCTCACCTTGAACCATCAAAAGCCGCCGAAGAAGAAATGAAAAGAGTTAAAACTTTTCAGGTTAACGTGGAAACTGAAAACATAATAGATCGATTTTCTAATTTTACCAGAGCATGTCGCGTAATAGCCTACTGTCGGCGATTCTGGAAGAAGAATCGCTCCCCTTATCTCACTGCAGAAGAAATTCAGGAGGCCAAATTAACCCTGATCAGGCTGAGTCAATTGCTGCATTATCCTGACGAAATAATAAGTCTGCGGAAAGGAGAAAACATCAACAAGAGAAGTAGCTTACTTTCACTCAATCCATTTCTAGACGACCAAGATGTATTACGGGTCGGAGGGCGTTTAGAGCATGCAAACCTACCCTTCGAAGAAAAGCATCCAATCATCTTGGCTTGTTCCTCAAAGCTCGCAGTCTTACTTATCAGACATATCCATCAAGTTACCATGCACGGTGGCCCGAATCTCACACTTACGACTCTGAGGAAAAATTACTGGATACCTAGAGCAAAATCCGTCATTAGAAGCCAGTGGCATCAGTGCATCATTTGCTCGCGATGGAGACAGCAGCCAACAACGCAAATAATGGGCAATTTACCTAAATTACGAACTGAGTTAACGAGACCCTTCGCTACAGTCGGCATCGATTTCGCTGGACCCATTAACATAAAATTAAGTAAGCTGCGAAACTCAAAGACAGCCAAAGCGTATATAGCAGTTTTCGTGTGTTTCGCTACAAAAGCTCTACACATAGAAGCGGTATCGGATCTGACATCCGAAGCATTCGTCGCCGCACTGAGAAGGTTTTTCTCTAGACGAGGTGTTTCAAGAGACATTTACACTGATAATGGAACCAACTTTGTAGGCGCTTCCAGATCATTGGATAAAGAAATAGAAGGTGCCTTGAAAAACAACATCCCAATAGCTGCAGAAAAGTATGCAAATCATAAGGTTAACTGGCATTTTATCCCACCAGCAGCCCCGCATTTTGGTGGATTATGGGAGGCTGGCGTAAAATCTATCAAATACCACCTACGCAGAGTGATTGGACAAAGTTTATTAACGTTTGAGGAACTAATGACGACTCTCACCCAGATCGAGGCAGTTCTTAACTCCCGTCCATTGTGTCCACTTTCTGAGAATCCGGAAGACCTTACGTGTTTAACACCAGCTCATTTTCTTATCGGCAACGCACAGTCATCAATACCTGAAACGGATTGGAGTTCTTATCAGCAGTCTCACCTATCCAGATGGCAGTATCTACAAAAACTAAAATATGATTTTTGGAATCGTTGGCAGGCGGAATATCTTCATCGTTTACAACAACGACCCAAATGGAAGATTGAAGAGCCGTCGATAAGAGTTGGCACGCTAGTGCTACTTAAGGAAGATAACTTGCCTCCTTCAGCTTGGAAATTAGCGCGAGTAATTGAATTGCATAGCGGAAGAGATGGTAAGGTACGAGTAGTTACGGTAAAAACCTCAACTAATCAACTGAAGAGAGCCATATCGAAGATATGCTGTCTGCCTTTTAAAAATTAAGTAGCACCAATAAATCAATTTATTAGGTTAAGATGTAAATATACATATATTATCTATATACAACTACACAATAATATAGGAAAACATCTCTTTCTCGCAGATCAAAGGAAACCCAGAGATTGCAAAATGTGGAAAATCGGCATTATAATTAGTTTGATTGGCAATGTTAGCTCTTTAATTGCTTACGACTGTGGTCATGAGCAAATAAATAAAACAGTGATTTCTTTATTAAATGTCGAACCATGCAATATTGAAAACCCGACCACTAAATACGAGGAGGAGGATATACAGCTCTTAGAACTAAATGAAGTGACCTCTGTCCATATATACCAATGTAAAATTAATATTTTGCAATCGGTGTATTATTGCGGTATGTTCAGTCACCTTTCTGTGGTCCCGGGAGGGCTAAGTACCTTCATAATGGAAATATCTAAAGAAACCTGTATTAAAATACATCAATTTGGTACGTTAGAACTGCAAAACAACCGGGTTATAGCAGGTATCAAGACCAACTCATCTACCCGATTCACCGAAGTTATTGCTGGAACAGTTGACCCCAAAGGCAATTGCCAAGGCACAACATACACCTATGGACAAACGTCGTGGAACGACGTTATAGTCATTCACGCCATGGAAGTGACCATAATGGACTACAACGGTAGTGCGCACTTGAACAATGACGAAATCATACTTCGTAACAATTTAGTATGTCCTTATATGAAGGGCAGGTGTATCGACCCTGAGTACGGTATCAGTTTTTGGAATTTGCTTACAGATGTAGGATGTGAAGCTGTGGGTTATAATGTACTCTATCAAGGAAATGCTACCAAAACACAAAGCTTGGATGCATATAGAAAAGAAACTCACACCATATACACAGTAAGCGTTGGAGAAGTCATTTTTGCATTAGAGACAGTAAAACCAATCTCGGTATGCCACTATGACGGATATCAAACGGAGCATCCTCGTCTAGTCATTGTGAAGAAGTCACGACATGGTTACCCGTTTATTAAGAAGCCAATGAACACAAAAGGGTTGGACTTGTTCACTTATATCAATGCCAAATTTGTTTATGTAGAACGTCCCATAAAGGCGCAAATCCAGACGCTCTACCTTAATCTCCTGAAAAGGAAGTGTGAACTTGAAAGGGAGGTCTTAAAAACCCAGCTAGTCGCAGCCCATCAACATCCCACAGAATTTGCTTTCATGAGAATGAAAGAGCCAGGGTATACCGCCATATCAAGAGGAGAAGTCCTCTACCTCATCAAATGTCAAGCAGTCGAAGTTATAATCCGAAAAACCGAACGGTGTTTTAGCGAGCTCCCCGTCACATATCAAAATCGAAGCTTCTTCATCACACCGATAACACATCTGCTCCAAGAATTTGGTACGGAGATACCTTGCTCGTCGACCCTTACCTCAACTTATTTTCTACACGGAACCTGGTATGGATTTTCGCCACAAATCCATCGCTTAGAGTCACCCGAGTCACTAAAACCATCAGAAGATATACCGTGGAAATATAATGATCCTCATGAATTGATTAAATCTGGAATATACTCTTATGAAAGTGTCAATGACCTACGAAAGCAGATAATGTACCCTTCAGAACGTCAAGCAATTGAGAACATCGTTACCAAGGCTTTAGTCGGACACGACATAGATCAACAGGATATCAACATTCTACACCTCTTCTCGAATCATCATTTTACTCAAATATCGGAATATCTGTTTCAAGCCTGGTCTATATTCTCAACTTTAGGTCAAGTATCTGCTGGATTCATTGGGTTGTGGCTCATAGTACGCTTAGTTAAATACCTCATAGGGGTAATTATCAACGCCAAGCTCATCTCTACACTCCGAGGAAAAAGCTGGTGGCTACTCGCAGCAACGTGCAACACACTTACCACATATCTGGTGCATAAAGACTTGCGACAATCTCATCAAGAACCAAACATACAATTGACGTCGGTGTGCACCGAGTCACCTCAACAAGCAGCAGAGGAGACCAATGAACTTCCGACAAATGGAGTTCGAGAGTTAAGTAGCAGCACTGTGACATTAGACTCACTTCAACGCCAAACAAAAATATATCCATCACTAATTTCTAAAGCATAAACCAACTTGCATTGCATTTTCCTCCCCTTTATCCAAAAACAAACTCATCTCCATTCCATATCCTTTATCTATATCCCTAATCTGGGGCGAGTCGGAGCGCCCATCAAATAACTCCTTGCACTAGGAATCCATTGTGGTTCGGAGGAAATGCCAGCCACATAACCCCATTTAATTAGTATTTTTTTTCTATCTTTGAAATACAGATATTTCAAGGCGGCCCAAAATGTTCAACGTCCCGGTGAACAACCCGTTGCTGCAACCATCAAATGTTCAACGTCCCAATTCAACAGTGAACAACCCGTGGCTGCAACCATCAGCAAGTACGAAGAACAATAATTAGGTCAACCAATGCTGAAACAACTACGCTCAGCAGTTGGGAAATTGCGACAGGTTATGACCGGCAATAACCCCCGGGTTCATCATTCCAATCAGCCAGCACGCACCTACCATCGTTGGGCAGTGAGGGCAGTGAGTACCACGCCGCCGCGAAAGCAACAGTCAGAATTACAGTCAGAATTATTATGAAGTTTATATTATCTTAAAGTCATTGTGTATCAATTAAAGTGTTTTTATTGTTCTTGTATTTATATTATCTCAAATTCATTGTGTGTTAATTAAAGTGGTTTTCATTATTTTGAATCTACATCTTTTAATGTGTGAGTGAGTGTAGCAACCAAGGACAAACCACGGAAGGAAGAAAGAGGCAAAAAACAGCTCCTAAGCCGATTTGATGAGGTTAGAGGAATGACGCTGGCTTCACAGCATTAATCACGCTATATGCAATGGTTGCTGATTTTTTCTTTCTTTGCGCCAGATCTCCTCGGTTTTTGCTGACAATCACGGCGTCCATAAAAACTCAAACAGTCTCAGGAATGAGATCCCCAGTTTCACCTAGAAACCTTTCTAAAATTATATATTTGCGATCTTATGTCTTCCACAATTACGGAAGCGGCTGTTTCAAATATGGCGCGCTTTCCTTCTTTTTCTAGCAGTCACTGAACATCTCGATACCAGTATTCATTAGTAGTTTTGTGTCCAGTGGCTTTTGAAACATACTACAAGGTTTACTTGTTGTAACCAAAAATCTTCGCTGTACTTCTGAAGGAGTTGTCTTCTGATAGTGCTCGGAGTCGGACGAAAATCACCTTCAATCTAACCCTTCAATTCTTCCATGGTGAATTGGCAATCTCTCACTGTTTTCCAGAAAATAGTAAACATTAGGTAGGCTATGACACTATTGAAACAAAACTGAAATACAATAAGCAATATAGTATTCTCAATATACCGTTAGATCCATGGCGGCCGTCTCAAGAGGGTGGATTACCTCTTTCTTCACAACCCCATCGACATGGGTATCAAACGAAAGGGTATGATAAGTAGAATACAATAAGCAATGTAGTATACTGAAAATACCGTTAAATCCATGGCGGCCGTCTCAACACTTCAAATTACCCATGTACCCGTTCTTTGAGGCACTTCATCTTATGTAAAATTCATATCTCGAAAAATATCAAGTCAATGGATGGTTTTTATTGTTTAGGTGCAGCGAGGCGTACCGGGTCCCAGCTAGTAATATTAAATATTTTTAAATGACATTCTTCATAAATGTAAAAATAGCTTTTAATTAAAAATCATTTTTGATGAAGCTGCGAGAGGAATATTTTTTGTAAAAATGCTTTTAATAAATAATAAAAATAAATAAATAATAAATCCTCTTTGAATTATGCACGCGCGAAAACAATCTGTTTGACGACTGTCAGAAGTTCAAAGTGCCTCTCTCTCTCTGCAAACTCATAACGTTGACATTATATTTCTGGAGATATTAAAAATTAAAGGTAAACGGTAGATGAGAATAAAAACGTACAATCTGCAATTCATTACGCGGCAGTTTTAATAAAGGTCGACGATGTAAATATGTTGGAGCTTGTATAAGGTATGTTTTATGTTACAGTCTTCCTGCCATTTACGGCCATATTCTAGCAACTGTTGTGTCAGTTGAATTTTATACGGATGAAAACGCAAATCTTTCCTTAGGATATTTAACAAACCTGACGAAGACATTCCCAATTCCTGTTTACTCTGCATCTGAATTTTCTGGCGTTCTTTGACTATGTTGTCGCTTTCCGCTTTGCTGCCCTGTCACTCGCAAAAAGGTATAAAATTGTCACAAAGCTCGAAGTCGATGAAATCACTGAACCTAAAAAAATATACCACACGCCTTACCTTTGCCAAACCTCTGTGCGAACTCTTTGTCCTTTCATATATAAAAAACATGGTCAATACCAACACTTCCAATTACTGCCCAATGCAAACGCTTTCTGTCTCCGAACACAATAAAAACAATAATCAATAAAAAACTTAGGGAATAACTCGAACTCAACCAAATCTTTGATGACAAGCAATATGGCTTCTGACCAAAAAGGTCTGGTTGCGACCTTTTGATATTATACCTATGTACAAACGAACTTCTGATCTAAGGCATGCATTAGTGAATGCGGTCTGGTGGCTCCAGACAAGTTCGAAGTTTTTGGTAAAGTATTGGACTCTGCTTTCTGAGCTAAACTTTTGGCGATTTATATTAAATCGATTTGCAAACTCTCGATAACACCCTAAAATTCAAAGACAAAGAATTCAAAAGTTCGGAGCACAAATTAACCTTTTCGTATTTCGTTTTTGTGACATGGCAACACATTAAGCACTTAAATTTTCCTGTGTACTCCAGATACCCATGTAGAGGGTGAAAATTGCATAACTCTGACTGCATCTGAATCCGAAGTTTGAATTTATTGTTTGAATGGAAACATGCAACGGAAAGTATCATGTAGGAAAATCCGCGTTAAACCTTATCTAAGACTTGGCACTAATATATAATTTTTGGCTTAACTGCTGCATTTTCCACACTTATGTGAAAATCTAAGCTCAGGTGTAAACTTTGACACTATCTGTCTGTCATGTCCTTCACGTCATAGGGCAATGTATAAGAAGAGAAGATGGTGAACCCGAGTCGAGTTCAATGAAACCAAAACCAAGTACTGTCTATTCTCCACTAAAACCTGCACCAACCATCCTTCCATTTCAGTGGGCGAGGATAATATAACAGCTGATCCATATCTTAACATCCTCGGCGTGATTCTATCCAACGATTTGCGATGGAATAATCACATACTCCAAGTCACCAAACAAGCTATCACTGCCTCGGCTTCCTTAAGAGATGCAAGTTTCTCCTTCATCCAGCTGCCTTGACTACAATCTGCAAGTCCTACATTCGGCCACGCCTTGAATACAACTCGTATATCTGGGCGGGCGCCCCTAAAACCACCTTGGCTTGGCTAGACAAGGTGCAAAACCGCGCCATCAAACTCATCGGCGATAGCACCCTTTGCATTGATCCTTTAAGCCACCGTAGGAATGTAGCAGCGCTCAGCAAGTTTTACCGCTATTTTCATAGCGACTACTCCACTGAAATCAAAAACCTCCTGCCTACACGGCAATTTTTCTCCCGCAACACAAGACTAGCCAACTCGGCTCACCCCTTCACCCTTCAGCCCTCCCCTTCACGCACATTACGTTTTAGCAGTTCGTTTATAAATAGAACAACTCGATTGTGGAACTCTCTTCCGCAGTCGGTGTTTCCGAGCTCATATAACATCTCAGAGTTCATCGACATCTACTCGTGCACCCTCCAGACCCCTAACCTATCCTATCTCATCTTTCCTTCAGATCAAGCTTACTACTATACACTGCACCATGACTTGTAAGACATGACGGACTAGTAGTACAAAGCTTCATCTTGCCACAAAAAAAACCCCTGATTTTGAACTCTTGGATGTTGCATTAGTTCGGGAATACTGATTGTGGAAGGTTGTTCCACAGTCGAGTTGTTCTAGTTATAAACGTCTCCTATATTCATACTTCCGAGTAAAAAACGGAGGTGGTGTCTTATCACAACTACTCCATGTCCTCATAACACATATATGGCATTCGGAACATGTCCCGTTGAACGGTATCGCGGTATTGGCCTCCTTTCGATAGTCGTCAAAGTACGAACGAAAATCATACAATCGAGTCTACAGAAACATCGAGAGCAAACGAGCCGGAAAGAACAAGCGGGATTTAGACCGCACCGACGATACATTGATCAAATATTCGCACTCCGTCAGCTAATGGAAGAAAGAATCCGATGCGGCAAAAAACGGCGAACTATCGTCGTTTTCATCGACTTTAAATCCCCATTCGATTGCATCGATTGGAACAGTTTGTGGAAAGCCTTGGAAACCGAACACGTACCATTGAAAATCATCCAATTGCTCCATAAGTCGTACGATGGCTCAACCAGCAGTGTTGGTATTCGAAGCGACCTATCCGAGGAGTTCCCGATTCAAACCAGTGTTCGACAGGGAGATGTCGCTTCACCACTTCTTTTCAACGTTGTGATCGACGCAATTATGCGTGAAACATTCGATGGACGACTCGGAGTTCGATTCGACGACAACAAATTCGTAACCGACTTGAAAGATGCAATTTCCTCCTTCAGCCGTCGGCCAGGGCTATAATCTACAAATCCTACATTCAGCCCCACCTTGAATTCAACTCGTATCACTGGGCAGGGGCACCGAGTACCACCTTAGCGTGGCTGGACAAGGTGCAAAACCACGCCCTCTAACTCCGCAAGTGCTTTATTAGCCACCGCAGGAGTGTAGCGGCTCTGATGAAATTCTACCACATCTACCATGACGACTGTTCCACCGAAATATATAAACTCCACGGCAATGTTTTTCCCGCAAGACAAGATTAGGCCTTTCGGATCATCCTCACTATCTACAGCCCATATTTTCACGCACATATCAGTTTAGAAATTCGTTCTTTTCGAGAACAACTCGACTGTGGAACAGCCTCCCACAGTCAGTATTCCCGAACTCATACAACTTCCAGGAGCTCAAACGCAGGGCTCGTTTCCATCTCCTCATGCACCTCCAGACTCCCTTAAATCTATCTTATCCTTTCTCTTCCCTTCGAGCTAAGCTTGCTACCAGACATCTGACCTTGACGTGTACAACATGACGGACTGGTAACTCAAATGGTGACACCTGAGCTTAGACTTCCACATAAAGAAAAAATAAAAATTTTCGCCGGCGATAGCTCCGTCTTCGCCGACACGGATGCCGAAGCAACGGACATCTTATAGGACATTTCCCGCATCGCCCAGTCATATGGGTTAAAAATCAATGTGGAAAGGACCAAAGTGTTCACAACGGACGGATCGAGGGCCAGTGTTCATCTCGATGCAACCCAAATCGACATCGGTTCCGATGTTCAAATATTTGGGATCATTGGTTAAGGAAACGAAAGCGGCATCAACGGCCGACGTTCACAGCCGCATCGGCCAGGCAACAGCAGCATTCGCCTCGCTCAAGTCGTGCATATATAATAGAAACTAACAAATATTACCATAAAAACGACCGGAAGAATCAAGTACGCCTCCGGTTCTTCTTCATGGTTCGGAAACGTGAACACTTCTCAAGGTCTTCCAAATGCGATGATCGCCATCGCAACGAGATAGTTAGACAAAGATGCGATCAACAAGCACTGATCGGAGAAGAAATACAAAAACGTCGACTACGGTGGTTTGGACACGTTTTGCCGAAAGGATGATAGTCGCTTGGCAGGTAAACTTCTCTGGCGAGACCGTCCGGCAGACTGGAGAATCCAGCGATAAGCACCTGCCTAAAGAATATCGAGAGCGACCTAAAGAGTCAACGATGATCAGTCACCGAGGCGAATAGAAATAAATCGTGAATAGCGTTCGAGATCCAGCGGCACCGACAGAAGCGTATACGTTGCGAGAACGTCCCGTCCCGCTCCGTCCGCCAGCTAACGGATCAAAGAAAAAGGAAGACTAGTCGCACTATTATAGATCCCTATTTCGGCTAGAAACACCTGGTTTGGCTCTGTTCTGAAGTGTTTAAAGCGTCTTCTATGTCGAGGGAGGCTGTTAAGGTGGCAAGATTCTACAGCAGAACCTAATACATGCAGCGTAGTGACCACTTTCTATCCCTTGTTATATGAAGGCTTGGAGAACGAAATAGAGACCTCTATATGGAAATTCGAGTGTACAGTACTATAGATCTTCGGACGCCAGGATCGTGCTGGAAATAGGTAGGGAAGTGCAGCTAACACCAAAAAAACATCCTGGGGCATAAAACAGCATTAGCGGGAGAGTTTTGTGAAGTTAAAGCATAAATCTTGATTGGACAAAGGCAGGGGAGGCGTTTTTATAGACGCAATTGGTGCATTGGCACCGGGCGCAATTGGATAGGGCGAAGTTTCAGAGAAAAAGTGAAAAGTGTTCCCGTGCGTTCATTTTCATATGTATATTAAAGGAACTCCACAGATTGTTTGTGCCTTTTCCCATTGTCCTTAAATGCGATCCAAAAATGAACAGGTGATAGGGTCGTATTATGGCATACTGCACCGGGCGCAAGAAAGCCGAACGACGGGCGTGCTGATGACAATAAACCTAATATGTCGCATTTCCTGCAAATATGCCCTCACAAAAAAAGAAGAAGAACGTTTTTACATTATTTATAGAGAGGGGGAAGGACACAGCAGCTCGGAAATGGCGAATATTTTGTTTATTCAGAACTTCAAGTTCACCAAAGTTTCGCTCTGCCCTTGAAGGACCGACAATTGATTCCGAAAATCGTCCGGACTTGTTTTGATCTCACTTTCTGCGAATATTGTCCCTAAAAAGGAAATAAATTCGTGGATTTTTCACTTAAGAAACTTTTGCTACTTCTTAAACTGAAGTAATTCCTTGTCAACAGTTGCTCAACCCTTCACTCGGAAACTCCGCAGCTCGCCAGGGACTCGGGCAGATCCATTAAAAGTTCTCAATGTGTTTTCTTTTATTTGATAATAAATGGAAAAAACTTTTATTGGTATTGATCGGCGCTGATGGAGCTAAGCCCCGCGGGGCCAGCAGCATTTATCTTTGTGCCAGTCAACAATTACCTCGTAAATTTGAAATCGACATCAGGCAAGGGTCAGGTCTGCTCGAGTGAAAAGGCACGGATCCAGGTCCTGGGGAACGGGTGTCCTGGCCTCGATTAATTCAGCCTTAAACAAGAGTTAAAAGGACGACTTTCATCCCTTTTTCGTCGTTAAGCAAAACTTTTTATATTCCAATAAAAGTTTATAGTGGAGTCGTGAATTGTTCAGTTTGATTGTCGTCAGTTGCACGGGAGTCGCCGCTCTCTTAATTAATTAATATTTGTGGACCAATTACAAAATTAGATAAAACTCGATTACCGACGCCCCAGTGGAGGTACGTGATTGTTTGTCTTTCGCCTGGACACGACATAGCGAAGCGCTACCGGCAGCAGCAGTGCCCACTTTAGAGCTGCCCCCCGTATGCTATTAAAATTCTCAAAATTGCTTTTATAGCCGCGGTAATTGGTGCTGATGGACTTGGCCTGCTCCAGTGGCCTGCCCCGTATTTTTAGCACCAAATGAGCCCCATTCATTACACCGACCGGTGGCGGAGCAGCCCCAGCACCGTCCAGGCACGTCATACGTGATTTATGCCTATTTACAAATTTCCTCATTATTAATAGGGGCGCACCTTATTTCTGTGGAGCGGAATTGAGTGCATGTCTATCAGCACCGCCGCTGCCACCCACCGCCGGCGGCTCCTACTTGTCGGAGGAGCGCCTCTTTAAATTTATGAGCACTGCGAAGCGCCCCTAATTTCACCGAGGGATTTAACGTGAAAACCCGGTGAAACGAGTAAACAACTCGGAAAAGCATCATTTATCTCCTCGAGGGTTCGCTGCTGCTAACAAAGGGCTTCTTCGAGGATGTGTCCTTGGAAATCGGGACTTTGATGTTGGAATTGTGCTTACTCGCTAAAGCGGAAACTTAATGCCGCTTATCACTAATCCCCGCCGGAGCAAAGCGTGTCGTGATGACCCTGTTTTGCTGTTTGTCCTGATTCGGTATGGACGACGACGTACGTGGGCTAAATTCCCGTAAATCAAAGACTCGGAATGCTTTTGTGGCTAATCCCAATCTGGCAATTTCGCTACACACGTTGGACATGAGTGGAATTCGAAAATCCGTAAGGGACGACCGCAGACGTAAACTTTAAAATTGGCGAAATTGGATACGTCTGTGAAGTTAGCCCCGCTTTTTTGGATTTTGTAATGTTTTGCTGTCAAGTGTCTTATTAACAAAAGGAAAAAACAAATAGTGACTGTAATTTTTATAAACAAAGACAAATTTTACACAGAATTTCATGAAACGGCATAAAACGTAGACAGAAATTATAGAATGGACACTTTCAATCGCCTCGACACACGACAATCAAAATATAACGAAAATTTGTAACTTATGACGAACGCCTTTAGGGAGTGACACACTTTAAAATACCTTGTGGCAGCAGCTTTAACATTGCCATCAAATAAGAAGAAGATACGAGAGTGAATTTTGATATAGAGCTACGCAATCGGATGGACATGCGGCAACAATCTCTCTGTAGTAGGTTCTAAACTTTTCAAGTTTTTCCTTGAGATTTCGTAGCGATTATCGATAAGCTTTTTTTTATAGCTGACGGATCAAGGTGTTCTGCTATCAAGCCTTAATCAGGCCAATTTTAACTTGTGGTTTCCTACTATGGTTCAACTTCTTTCATTGAAAAGCTTCGGGTTTTTGAAAGACAATACTTAAGGGTGTAACGAACCAGGATCCGTTACTAGAATCCCTCTTCAAAAACTTTAGAAAACAAATGTTAAAACACCGGACCAAAGAGAAATGTTCTCTATTTGAAAGCTTCATTCAACTTCAACTTCAACTCATCATTCACCCTCTCTCCCCCGAGATATGATCGTCTCTCTTTCTCTAACTCCTCCTCTTCTGACTCGCTCAGACCTGGTAGCTTTTACTTCCGCTGTGTTGATTCTTTAGAAGTTATTGAATCTCTACTGTCTATCTCCTCGAACAGTATAGGCTTTGATGGAATTTATCCACGCTTTCTCAAAATCCTGTCTCCCCTAATTGCTGAACCTATTACGCATGTTTTTAACTATTGTCTCACTGCATCTGAATTCCCTTTGCTCTGGAAAAAAGCCATTGTGGTTCCTTTACCCAAAAGACGGTCGCCATCTGATATATCTGATTTTCGTCCTATTAGCATCCTACCCTTCCTCGCTAAAGCTTTTGAAAAAATTATTTTTACTCAAGTGATGAGCCATCTATAACGTAATAATTTTCTCTCTATCTATCAATCTGGCTTTCGAAAATCGCACAGTTGTGAGACTGCTATGTTGAGGGTTACAACTGATCTTAGGGCTGCGATTGATCAGGGTAAAATTGCATTATTAGTTCTGCTTGACTTCTCTAAGGCTTTTGACTCGGTGGTGCATTCGCTCCTGTTGTCCAAACTTAATCAACTCTATCATTTCTCTTCCTCTGCCACGCGTCTTTTCTCCTCTCTTCTTTCTGATAGATTTCAATGTGTTCGTCACAATGGCAGAACATCCTCTCTTCTGTCGGTTCGTATGGGTGTGCCTCAAGGCTCGATACTGGGTCCTCTTCTTTTTTCCCTGTACATCAATGATCTTCCTTCTGTCATTGACGGCTGTTCTTATCATATGTATGCTGATGATCTTCAGCTGTACAATTCATTTTCTTCTAGTGATATTGTATCCTGTACTGCCGATATGAATAATATTTTATCTCGAATCAGTGAATGGAGCTCCAATAATTTCCTAAAACTTAATCCAATTAAATCCCAAGTACTGCTTATAAGCCATCGTCCTATATCCTCTGAATATGCTCCTAATCTATTAGTAGGGAATGTTCCTATTCCTGTCGTTGATTGTGTCAAGAGCCTTGGGATATTTATTAACTGTAAGCTTTCCTGTTGTAATCATGTTTCCTTCATGCTGTCCAAGATATATGGTACCTAGCGAAAACTGTGGCTGTTCGCGGGTCTGCTATCACCTTGTATCCGTGCCAAGCTTGTGAAATCCCTTATTCTGCCGCATTTTCTCTATGGCGCCCTCGTTTATATGTCTCTTGATTAGTCTTGTCATCCTCGACTCAGGGTCGCATTCAATGATTGTCTGAGATTTGTTTTTCACCTCCGTAGATCTGATCATGTGTCGGACGTGCAAAATTCACTACTGGGATGTGGGATCTTTCATTTTCTCAATGTCATGGCTTCATGGCTCAATGTCAACTCTTCTACATAAAATTTTTTATTCTAAATGTCCTTGCTACCTCGCTGACTTCCTTATCCCCATGCAGTCCTTGAGGTCATTCAAGCTGCTTATCCCTTTCCATCGTTCCGTTGGTAGTCGTTCCTTCTTTGTGCATGCGATTAGACTTTGGAATAGTCTTCCTCTATCCATCCAAAAAATCAGCCACCATGTTCAAAAAGCAGGCATCTATTTTTTTAGCTTCTCTTCCAGCTTCACAGTAGTACTACTACTCTACTGTCCTTACCTATTTCTTTTGTATCTTCTTTCTTCTCTCTTACTTCTTTCAAATTCTTCGCTCTTCTATCTTAAGCTAGTTGTAAGAATTTAGGATTATTTACCATTTGTTAAATGTACTCTAAAAGATTGTTATCTGTTATCTGTTGTACTCTGCCAAATATATAAATAAATAAAAAATAAATAAAATAAATTCCGAAGCTTTAAAGCTTCCTACGCAGCAGAGCTTTCTAGGTATAAAAGAAACGATTCGATTCAAATAAAAGAAATATTATTTTGTAAGAAGGTGTTTGTTCTTAAAGACACTAGACAACTCTAGAGCTTCCGGCAACCCTCCTTTGAAAAGGTAGGTTAAGAGAATCACCACATTGTTATAGAGTATTTTTAAAGCTTGGTAGTTTTTAAAGATTAGTTCAGTACTTAGATGGGGTCTAGTTTTAGTTTTTATTAAGTGATGAATCTAGATTTAAGTAAGACTAGGTTAGTGGTGCGAGCTTCCACGAGCTTTTGTTATTTTTGCCGGCTCGAGCCCGTGAAAGCTTGCCGCTTGGACGGGGTTCACATGCTGTGCTCCTCCCAGATAGTTCTTAGTTTTATGATAGCGTTTAAGTCAATTAGCCTGTATGTAAGTGGTGCGAGCTTTCATGAACTCGATGACTAGCATCACTCGGGTTTGTGAAAGCTCATGGCCGAAGTTTTAGGCGCGAATTGTGCACTGCACCGGGCAAAATTGGACGGGGGCGCAATTTCGGAAATGAAGATTTAAAATATAAAACTTTGAAAAAAACAAAACAATAAGAAGCGTACCCATGAGTACAAGAAATTACACAAATTTACCCAATTTTCGCAGGGGCGGCGCTTTCATAGGTGCAAATGGTGCACTTGCAGCTTGGTGCATTTGTACCGGGCGCAATTTCAGAAAAAAAGTGAAAAAGTGCTCCCTTGCCTTTATTTTCATATATTAAAGGAACTCCACAAAGTGTTTGTGTCTTTTTTCATTCTCCTTCACTGCGATCAAAAAATGAACAGCTGATGGGGGCGCAATATGGCATACTGCACCGGGCGCAAAAAAAGCCAAACACCGGCCCTGAATTTACGCAACCAAAAAACAGGGAAGTTTACTTCTCCTGTTGCAGGAACTTACCCGAGATTATCTTAAAATTTTACTGAGATGTATCTGTAAAGTCAACCTTCCGATATTGTTCATTATTTTACTATTTCGTTGCATTACTGAATAAGTTTAGTTCTTCAGCCGTTCACTTTATACCTTACTATAGCAAAAGGGGTCCACCACAAATTTAAACAAAATCATGCTTTAAATTTTAAAATAGGCTTTGGCTAAAACCCTTCACTATGGTCTATTTGAATACCAGTGGACAAAATGTGGACCTCTAGGGATCAAGTCCCACTTAATAATGCAAAACGATTCTATTTATAGAGGAGAAACTTTGATATGAATGTCGACCATAATAAAAGTTTCGCGCTTTCAACTTCCACTCTGATAAAAAGTTGTTGCGGGAAAAATTGTAACTTTTTACAGTGGAAACAAGGATTAACTTCGCAACTTAAACGCGCAAAATTACAATTTTGTGTTTGCGTTTACGAGTAGTAGCTTCCCCGAACGTTTAGAGTGAAATGAATATTCGAAAGTGCAACTTTGTCAGGATTCTTCGCAATTCAGAGCAGATTCCATCTCGAGTGTTGGTAAAGTTTAAAAACTCAGTTTAGCGTGAAAGTGGATCCGAAACTAAACTTCGTTATATCACAAGATAAATTACGCGATTACTGAAGTACTCTTTGATCTTGCTACTGAAACTGCTCCCAAGCAAACAGAATCTTCTAGTACTGAGGAGTTCCTATCTAAAATGCTTTTTGTTATTATTATTTCTCATTTCGTTCTGGCAGAGCTCAAAGTAATCGTAAAAGTGAATTTGTTTGATAAAATTTTTAAGCATTTCCATAACCGAGGCAACATTTAATTCCCTCTGAATCCGCTGCAGTTATTAAAAGGGCGCCCTCGTCTGCCGTAACACCTGCTGCCCTTCCATTCGGCAGCATGCCCCTAGTACTTGGTCCGGGTTTTGTAGAGAGTCTCCTTTCACTCTTGCGGTTTCATTTGCACATGCATATTTAATAGCACGAGGCTCATCAGCAAGCCCCCGAAACTGTAATGACCCCAATTACAATATCTACATCATGGAAGCAGAATAAGGAGGAGGAGGCTCTACGGTTCCTTCAGTATCGTTACACATGCACCCTCATAATCATAAATTCCGACATAAGAGAGCCCGGCGAGTCAAGGATGCCTTGAAATAATCAGAATTTCTCCGAGGGCTAATCTGAATCTTGTGATGGTCGTTCAATTAGACATTAGAAAATATAAGAGATGGCGCTTGTAATATCGAAAGATGTTTACTTATAGTAAACGTCATCTGATGTGACAGTTCCAACTATGTGAATCACGAGGTTTTATTTTCGTAATCGATTTCTATAAAAATGAAAAAGAAGTGAGGTTTTTGAGGTAATTAAATATTTCTATTTAAAAGACTTAACACAAAAATAAATCAAAAGCCGAGCTGGATACAGTACTTGTCACATCTGCTCCTGTACTTTATACAATTGGCTAAATCTGTGTATTTCTCGAGTATTCTTGTTACATGAAGTAAAGTCAGCTGTCCACATTCCTCTCGGTTTACACGGCAACAATTACAACACCTTCCAGTTGCCGTTTTGCCTCTCTCTTATAAAAAATCAGTTTTACTACAGGTAACGAACGAATCATCATGGAGATATGCCCAATGAGTTAAAAAGTGGCAATACATCTAAGCCGGGTCGTATTCCAAAGATTCACATGCTTATTAGAGACATTTCACACTTTTTTATATGGAAGAAACCGTCACATGCCGCTTTGCTACATTTATCTTCATACAAAAGTGACGAAAAGCTGCAAACGCAGCATTGGTATACGGCCCAGCTTACGGTTGATCCATTTTAACGTACGTGCGTTCATGGGCTTTTTATTTTATCGATGTCCCTGAGGTAACGTTCAAAGCGTATTAAGTATAATAAGGTCTGAAAAGATGAAGTAATCATATATTCCAAATTGCAAAACAAGTTTCACAATGCTTGGAGCTTCTAAAAAGATGCAATTTCCTCCTCCAGCCGTCAGCCAGGGCTATAGTCTATAAATCATACATTTGTCTCCGTGTTCAATTCAACTCGTATATCTACGCACGGGCACCGAGGACCACACTAGCGTGGTTAGATAAGGTGCAAAAGCGCCCTCCGACCTATTGGTAATGGCGCCATTAGCTCCTCAATTGACCCCTTAAGCCAGCGCAGGAATGCAGAAGCTCTGGCGAAACTCTACCGCATCTACTAAAATGACTGTTCCACTGAAATATTAAACCATCATTTTTTCTCGTAACACAAGACAAGTCTATACGGTTCACCCTTACTGTTTACAGCGGACATATATTTCACGGGGGGGTCAAATGGTAGCAATGGCCTCAGGGATCTTTGATGGTGCCGGTACATCAAAGAGATAAATCCTGGGTAACGCCACCTGCGATCTAAGGTCTTCACGATCTAAGATTTTCCGATATGCTACCGAATCCTACCTCAACCTCCACGATGATGTAGATTTTACATCGGGTGTCCCCTGGATGCTCTTGTCTACACAAGAGTAACAGACTGAGGAGGGTGAAAGGCGAGTGCTTCGCGCCTCAAAACGAAGCAAATACCGGACTGGTCCTCCAGGTTGGGGGTTCGGCGGCAGGCTGACAACCTTCCACCGTAAAAACCTACCCGTCACGAATCCTCAAGGCAGGCCTCGGACAGGACGGACTCAACGGCATCGACTCAGGCAACGGAATATGGAATTCGATTTTGGAACATGGAACGTCAGGACGCTCAACAGAACGGGCGCTCTGCGTTCGCTTTTATTTCTTCTCAAAAAATATAACATAAATATCACAGCCCTTCCAGTAACAAAATGGACCCACAGTGGTATAATGGATCTAAAAACCCACACGGTACTCTCCAGCGGATCATCAAATGGAAGAAGAGAGTTCGGAGTAGCATTCATCATAGAGAAGGAAATGAAATCACTGATTCTGGACTTCAAACCAGTCAGCAATAGAATATGCACACTTCGCATTAAAACAAGGCTACATAACATTAGTGTTACAAACGTCCACGCGTCCACAGAAGAGAAAACGGACGAGGAGAAAGAGGAATTCTACCAAGAGCTAACAAACACCATCAGGTTAATACCGTCAAAAGACATTAAAATGGTGCTTGGAGATATGAATGCTAAAGTAGGAAAAGAAGAGGAATTCCTAGAAATCAGGAAAGCATAGCCTACACAACGTTACCAATGACAATGGTAGTCGATTGATCGATTTCGCAAGCTCAAGCTCAATGGTAGTAAGTTCAACAATGTTCCCACACAAAGATATCCATAAGATGACGTGGCAGTCACCAGACGGAGTAACTAATAATCAAATTGACCACGTCCTAATTGAAAGAAGAGGGGCCACGAGTATACTGGACGTAAGAACAATGAGAGAAGCGTGCTGTGGCTCGGACCACTATCTAGTCAAAGTGAAATTGAGAACCCGGATAGCAACTAAAACGCCTAGAGTGCAAACTCAACCAAAATACGATATAGATAAGCTAAAACGGGAAGAAATAAGAGATGCCTACCAACATGCTGTCGTTCAAAACTTGAGAGAGGTAGATGAGCAGCCCAACATCAACGACAAATGGGAACAGGTCAAAAGCAGCATAAAGGGGGCAGCAGAAGAGGCACTAGGCTGGGCCCCCAGACAGACTAGAATTGATTGGTTTGACCAAGACTGTAGAACCGCAATTGAAGAAAGAAACCAGAGCCACCGAGAGTACATCGCAAGGCCAACAACAGCAAGGATGGAAGTCTTCAAGGAAAAAAGAAAAATCGCAGACAAGCTGTGCAGAAAGAAGAAGAGGGAATATCTAAATAGGAAAATCTTACAGATACAGGAAGACTTCAATGAAGGGAGAATTAGACTAGCGTACAAAGGAACTCGCCAGATCACCAATAAGTTCCAGCCAAGAACGGACATCTGCAAGGACATAGATGGGAACTTGTTGGCAGATCCTGATAGGATAAAGGAAAGGTGGAGAGAGTATTTTCAGAACCTATTGAATCCTATCTCCATATCAAACGAGAATGCAGAGACAGAGGCATTTGTAATTCCCCAAGATAACATCTCAATAGAACCACCAACACAGGACGAGGTGCGGGAAGCTGTAAAAAGGCAGAACAGCAACAAATCGCTTGGCACCGATGGAATAGCAGCTGAGCTGCTAAAGGAAGGAGGACCCCAACTATTACAAACCTTACACGAACTCATATGCACCATCTGGGAGGAAGAAGTTATACCGGAGGACTGGAAGAAAGCGATTATATGTCCAATATACAAGAAAGGAGATAAATTAAACTGCAAAAACTATAGAGGCATCTCACCCCTCAGCACCAGCTACAAAATCTTCACAATACTTGTGAAACAAAAACTGGAACCTTTAGCGGAAGGCCTTACAGGAGAATATCAAGCTGGTTTTAGGACAAACAGGTCAACATCGGACCAGCTGCTGACCTTAAGGCAAATTCTGGAGAAAACCTGTGAAAGGAATGTAGATGTATGCCAGATATTTGTCGACTTTCAACAGGCATATGACTCAATAAACAGAGAGAGGCTATATGTTTAGTATCTTCAAAATAATAAATAAATCCACACTTTTATTTGTAACACAAATTAGTTTATTTAAACTCAATTTCAAATGTGATAATAAATCCACCATATATAAAATTATCCTATTTACCTTCAACTTTTCACATAAACTTCAAATTATAAATATTCTTTCTATTCTTTCTTATTATGCAAATCTAGATGTAACCTTTCACATATACTTCAAATTATAAATTTTCGTTCTATTTAATCGCATTTATTCTATATATTTAATTGTATTTAATTTGCATCACAAAATTTATTATTCTGAAAAAATCACATCATCACATCACGAAATCTATCATTCAAATTTACATTGTATACATATTTCAAAAAGATTAACTATAAATTTCACTTTCGAATTTTCAAATACTATGGATAATAATATAATTTCAATTTCACTAAGATTTCTGCACTACAATTTTAATTTATATCGATTTTATGAAACTTTGCCAACTCGGTCACAACTTAGAATTTTCTAGTCTCGTTTTCTCAATTTTCTTCACTTTTTAAATGTTATTAACGGATTTTTTCTCCTCTTCAAAGACGGTAATTTTCCAAGCCCATATAATATAATAGGTTTCGAGATATTTCTGCAGGGAAGTAAGTTTGGCAATGCCTTTAGTTTTGGTGGGGATAAATATCATTACTTTATTCGGAACTGACCCGATTTTCGAATTTACGCATACTAACGTAGTATGAAATAGAAATGTCAAGAAGTTTGACATTTCTTCTTTGGCAGATTTAGGTAAGTGTAAATATTAATTTTAAGGTAAGTTTCTAGCTACATATTTATTATTCTCTTTGGTAGTTATTTGTTATATATTCTTTTATGTTTAATATTTATTATTTATGTTTTCTTTGTTGTGCTATTTGTCTTTCCTTTGTGATATTTGTTTACTTTGTTGTGACCGGGTTGTTTACATGTTTAGTAATTCAAATATTTTTAGTAATCAAAAATGTTAAATATCTTAAAACTAATTATTTACTTTAACTATTTTAGGTGATGATGGTGATGATGATGCAACATTCTCCCCCCAGGGCGGTGTTGTGTCACATCCAAATACAAAATAGAACGCCTCCAAATATATGATGGTGCCTTGAATGGTTACCAGTCCAGATCAATGGGACAGATTGGACAGATTGATGAATTTGATTGAATCTGTAAGTAGAAAAACACTGAAAGTATTTGTGTTTTTAATAGTGTGTTAGTTCAGGTGGAGGGTTCACATTAGTAGGGGTTTTAGTCACGCATCATTGACCCTTGTTTCGTTATAAGTCTTCGTTGTCTTGAGTCGGTAAAATAGCGATTTTCGTGATAGGACGTTTGAAAATTGTTCCCTTTATTTGTACAGATACGACTCGTGTTAGATTGTCTTTTCCGGGATGAGTGTCTGTGACGCGTCCTAATGGCCATTTAAATGATGGGAGATTATCGTCCTTTACTAAAACCATCGTTCCCTTTTTGATGTTAGGTGTCTGCTGCATCCATTTTGGCCGTTGTTGTAGTCGGGATAAGTATTCGGAAGTCCAGCGTTTCCAGAATTGTTGGACCAACTGTTGAACGAATTGCCATCGGTCGAGGCGATTTAAGTTGAGGTGTAGGAGTTCCGTTTGTGGTGGGGCTAATAACGCGTCGCCTATTAAGAAGTGTCCCGGTGTTAGAGCGTTTAAGTCTGACGAGTCATTTGTCAAAGGACAAAGTGGTCTTGAATTTAGGCAAGACTCGACTTGAGCTAATACTGTATAGAGTTCCTCAAAGGTTAACGTTGTGTTTCCAAGAATTCTTCTTAGATGATATTTAGTCGATTTTACTCCTGCCTCCCACAGGCCGCCGAAATGGGGAGAGGAGGGTGGATTAAAATGCCATGTAATGTCTTCACTAGCACAATATGTGGCTAACTCCTTTTCTATGTTTCTGATATCAAGTAAAACGGCATTGGCGCCAATAAAGTTGGTACCACAATCTGTGTATACGTGTCCACAACGTCCTCTACGCGCGATAAAACGTTTAAAGGCTGCTAAGAAGGCAGATGTAGTCAGATCGCTTACTACCTCTAAATGTATAGCTTTTACAGCAAGACATATGAATATGGCTAGGTATCCCTTTTCAATTTTTGCATTTCGTAGCCTGCTTGTCTTAATATTAATAGGGCCGCAGTAGTCTATTCCTGTATGCGTAAATGGTCTCGTGCATGTTACTCTCGGAGCTGGTAGATCCCCCATTAGTTGCGTGACGGTTTGAGCCTTGTGTTTATAGCATGTGATACACCGATGAATAACTTGTTTAATTATTTTTCTCGCATTTACTATCCAATATTTTTTTCTTAAAATGTTTAACATTAATTGGATTCCTCCATGGGCGGTATACTCATGATAATGGTTTATTAATAATGTGGTGAATTTGCTGTCTTTCGGTATTATGATAGGATGACATTCGTTATACGGTAGATTGGAGTTGCTCAGACGACCTTTCACTCTTAGCAGTTCATGCTCATCAAGGAAGGGATTTAAACTTATTATGGAACTTTTCGAATATATTAACTTATTGTTTTTTAGGTTATAAATTTCCTTTTCATAAACTAAATTTTGTGAAAATTTAATCCAATAGTTTAATGCTTTACCGCGTTCACTTGTTGTTATCCATTTTGGTTGTGATTTGTCACCTTGTGATCGTTTGATGAATCGGAATACGTATGACGTGATATTGACTAGACGATTAAGCGAAGAACATCTTTCGATAAGAGTAGTTAGGTGTGATGAATTGTCTTCTTTCTTCTCTCTCTCGATGTGGAATGTTTGAATACATTTTCGTGACTCTAAGTTTGTATCGTCGATTAATTGTTGGGTGGGCCATCTAGTTTCATGTTGCTGCAGCCATTGAGGTCCATGCCACCAGAGTGCACAATTAGAGATGTCAGTTGCTGTTGATCCACGTGAAGCGATGTCTGCAGGATTATCTGCGAATGAGACGTGATACCATGGTGCATTTCCTATGTTCGTTAATATTTCACTTGTTCTATTCGCAATAAAGGTGGTCCAGGTCGCAGGATGTTTTTTCAACCAAGCTAACACTATAGTAGAATCTGTCCACATGATGAGCTCACAGTTAGGTATTTGTAGAATCTCCTTTAGTGACTTTGTTAATCTGGAAGCTAAAACAAAACCACACAGCTCTAAACGTGGAATAGAAACAGGTTTTACGGGTGCTACTTTAGTTTTAGACATTAGAAGGTGTGTTTGAACGTCGTTATTGTCGTGGACAATTCTAAGATATGCTACAGCAGCATATGCTCGTTGAGATGCGTCACTAAAACAATGTAATTGACATTGTTTGATTCTTTTGTGCATGCCTATCCATCTAGGTATCCGTAATTTTTGTAAGATACTGGCTTCTGATTTGAACGACATCCATTGGGCTTGTATATTTTCAGGAAGCGGCTGATCCCACTCTAGACCAAGCAGCCATACTGACTGCATAATTAACTTAGCTCTTATTACCAGCGGAGAAATCCATCCAAGTGGATCGAACAGTTTCGCAATTTCAGATAATAATTCCCTTTTATTCTTGACGTTACTAGCATCTGTGAGTTTTATTCTATATCCAAAGGTGTCTTTATACGGATACCATACCAATCCTAATGATTTCACTACATTGTCTGGATTATTATCGATTGAGGATTGCATTTCTATGTCTTCTGGCGGTATACCATGTAGAATTTTGTCATCATTAGCCACCCATTTCCTTAATTTGAATCCACCTCCAGAGGTCACTTGGCGTGTCTCCTTTTGTTTTAAAATAGCTTCTTCAAGTTCATCTGCGCCAGAGAGGAGATCATCTACGTAAAAATCATTTAATATAGAATTACATGCAATAGGATACTTCTTGTTTTCATCGTGAGCTAATTGAATGAGGGTTCGGATGGCTAGATATGGTGCACAAGTTACCCCAAAGGTAAC
The DNA here is from genome assembly GCA_949987705.1 of Thereva unica. Taxonomy (NCBI): domain Eukaryota; kingdom Metazoa; phylum Arthropoda; class Insecta; order Diptera; family Therevidae; genus Thereva; species Thereva unica. The sequence goes on along the minus strand of OX465281.1, from coordinate 250,035,748 downwards.
TGTGTTAAGGCAATATTCTTTCACGGGTTCAGTTGGCGTATTTCTCCATAGGATCCTTTGGTATGTTGTGTCCTCGTCATGTATCTTGATTTGTCGATACATTTTTTCTATATCGGCAAGGTATGCGTATTTAAATGTTCTCCATCGTAATAAGACTCCGATCATTTCATTTTGTATGGTAGGTCCAGTGTTCAATATGCTGTTTAGCGATGATCCTGAGGTGGTCTTTCTCGAGGCGTCAAATACAACTCGTACCTTTGTCGTCGTACTTTCCTTAAGGACAGCATGATGTGGCAAGTAATAGCTGCTATAGTATATTCTACCATCCTTGTCCTTCCGGTTGTCGACTTCGGTATCCATGGCAAGATGCATATGACCTAAGCGCAGGTAATCGGTGATACATTGTTTGTACTCCTGTTTCAGATGATCATTTTGACTCAGTCGTTTTTCCAAACTGAACAAACTAGCAAATGCCGTTGCTCTTGATTGTCCTAATGATGTTTTATGCGCTTCGCTGATGAATGGCAGTCTTACTTCATATCGTCCGTCATCCAGCCTGGTGTGTGTTGTTCTGTACAATTCTTCACAAATTTCTTCATCCCTTGTTAGAACACGCCTTTGAGGTATCTCTTCTATGTCCCAAAACTGTTGAAGAACTTGGCTAAGATCGTTATTTTCAGCTGTTACCATTGTTGTGAATGTTTTGACATTATTAACCTCCATTTCTCGATCGGCTGTTTTTCCTGAAAGAATCCATCCCAAAATTGTATTTTGGGCGACTGTTTGCCCATCTGGTCCTTTGATGAGGCCTTCTTCTATCAAACTGGGATAAACGTCGGCTCCAAGTAGCACATCTATTCTTCCAGGAACATTATAATATGGGTCTGCTAACTTTAATCCTGCTAGATGATTCCAGTTCATTGACACTGGTTTTGAGGGTAATGAGTTTGAGATTGTTTTTAACACTAATGCTTCTACTGGTATGGATTTGGAGTGAGAAGTAATCAATTTAAAATTCACTTTGGACTGAGATGTGGTTGACTTCGATTTTTCTATACCAAATATGAAAGCACGCACTGGCATCTTTGACAATTTCAGCATTTGTACTGCATGTTCCGTGATGAAAGTGGCTTGCGATCCTTGATCCACGAGGGCTCTCACAACATGTTGGTCACCGTGCGTAGATCCAATAGTGATAAGAGCTGTCGGCAATAGCGTCTCCTTATGAATGGAAACGTGTAAACTATTTACTGTAGGGTGAATGTGTTGACTGGGTGAGTTCACTGAGTTGTTAATTTCGGGTATATTTGTTGTTGTTTGAAACACTTGAGCTTTGTCACTAGGGCGATTGCTGTAGCCTGTTATCTCTGGTTTTCCATTCAGATGTAACAGGGTATGGTGGCGCTTTCTACACTTGAAACACGATATTTTGCTGGGACAATTGGAGACGACGTGACCACTATTTAAGCAATTTAGACACAGTCCCTTTCGCTTAACGATGTCTTGTTTATTAGAAAACGACATTTTAAAGAACGATGGACATTTTCTAACACTATGGCTCTCAGAACACACCGGGCACTGAGCAGCCTGTTCAATTAAAAATGACTGTTGCCTTGATATAAACTGAGTTGGTGAAGGTTTTGCAAATTTAGATTTATTTCCAATTGCCTCCAAAGCTCTGAATCTTGATTCTAAAAACGTTTTCATCAAGTCATACGTTGGGAGCTTATTATTGTCACTAATTTGTTGTTCCCAAATCTGTCTTGTGGTTCTTGGGAATCGTTGAACAGTCATATACACAATAACTGCCTTCCATAAATCGGGAATCGCTAAGTTTTCAAGCCCTTGAACCGATTCAACTGTGAAATCGAGAAGAGCCTTTATTGAATCTGACGTTTCACTAGCAGTAGCCTGGTTAAATAATTTATCGAAGTGCGAGTTAACTAACGCTGGGGTATTTTCATACCTATTTTTTAAAAGTTCCCATACCACAGGGTAATTGCTATCTGATATAACAAATCCCTTTACTAAACTTTCTGCTTCACCACTGAGGCTTGCCTTTAAATAATGGAGTTTCTGTGAATTAGATATTGACGGTTGGCTATCAATAAGGGATACAAATAAATCTTTAAACGATGTCCATGTCGTATAGTCGCCCGAAAATGTTGGTAACGTAATGCGCGGCAGTTTCACTATATTGTTCACGTAATTTGAATAGTTTGTGTTATTACTAGTAGAAGGAACACTGGGTCTTATAGATATATCTGGGACTGCAGTTAAATTATTATACATGTCCTCTAATCGCGAGACGAACTCAAGATATTTTTCTGCGAAGTCCGAATAATGATCATTATCAAAATACGCACTTTCTTCATCACTAGGTTTCGCGGAGGGATTTAATGATATAAAATCATGATTTAATTTAAATTTTTCCCATAGTTCTGTCACAATTGCTATCTTATTTTTATAATACGTGGCGGTCTTTCTAACTTTAGCTTCTTTTTTATCATTCCGAATATATTTGTCGAGAGTATTATTTAGTTCGATTTGCGCGTCGATATATGCTTGAGTTTGCTCCATGATTAAAGCGGTGTTAGTAGCACTATTTTAATAAAATAAATTGGAATAGACTCACCGAAGCCAGTTGATATATGGACAATTGGAGCTCTGGATGATTCGTTGATGCCTTTGTTGTTAATAATGCTGCTGTTGGTGTTGATAATGGTGCTGATTTTACTGACGATGCTGATGATTTTGCTTATACTGCTGATGATGTTGATCGCCACAATTATGTTGCAAATTCTTTGCCTCAATAGATTTCACAAATTTCACACAATTTGTTGAAATGTTTCACAGTTTTCACACGAGAATTTCACACAAGTTGTTGAAATGTTTCACAGTTTTCACAATCGAATTTCATACAATTTGTTGAAATGTTTCACAGTTTCACAAGAGAATTTCAGCGTACTACTGTATAGTCTGCTGACCACGATATTAAATCACAATATATTGTTTCACTAAATTAATTTTCACTAAGTAAGTTTGCAAAGTAGCTAAGTCACGTTTTTTCAGATATCCGTTACAATTTGCGGTATCGTTATCGATTAAATTTTCGGTATCGTTATCGGTTAAATTTATCCGCTAACTATCCGTTAGTTATCCGTTAAAATTTATCTAACGTTCACTATTCACGTTCCGTTATCCGTTAAAATTTATTTAACGTTCACCATTCACTATCCGTTATCCGTTAAAATTTATTTAACGTTCACCATTCACTATCCGGCTCGAAGGACCAAAAATGTTTAGTATCTTCAAAATAATAAATAAATCCACACTTTTATTTGTAACACAAATTAGTTTATTTAAACTCAATTTCAAATGTGATAATAAATCCACCATATATAAAATTATCCTATTTACCTTCAACTTTTCACATAAACTTCAAATTATAAATATTCTTTCTATTCTTTCTTATTATGCAAATCTAGATGTAACCTTTCACATATACTTCAAATTATAAATTTTCGTTCTATTTAATCGCATTTATTCTATATATTTAATTGTATTTAATTTGCATCACAAAATTTATTATTCTGAAAAAATCACATCATCACATCACGAAATCTATCATTCAAATTTACATTGTATACATATTTCAAAAAGATTAACTATAAATTTCACTTTCGAATTTTCAAATACTATGGATAATAATATAATTTCAATTTCACTAAGATTTCTGCACTACAATTTTAATTTATATCGATTTTATGAAACTTTGCCAACTCGGTCACAACTTAGAATTTTCTAGTCTCGTTTTCTCAATTTTCTTCACTTTTTAAATGTTATTAACGGATTTTTTCTCCTCTTCAAAGACGGTAATTTTCCAAGCCCATATAATATAATAGGTTTCGAGATATTTCTGCAGGGAAGTAAGTTTGGCAATGCCTTTAGTTTTGGTGGGGATAAATATCATTACTTTATTCGGAACTGACCCGATTTTCGAATTTACGCATACTAACGTAGTATGAAATAGAAATGTCAAGAAGTTTGACATTTCTTCTTTGGCAGATTTAGGTAAGTGTAAATATTAATTTTAAGGTAAGTTTCTAGCTACATATTTATTATTCTCTTTGGTAGTTATTTGTTATATATTCTTTTATGTTTAATATTTATTATTTATGTTTTCTTTGTTGTGCTATTTGTCTTTCCTTTGTGATATTTGTTTACTTTGTTGTGACCGGGTTGTTTACATGTTTAGTAATTCAAATATTTTTAGTAATCAAAAATGTTAAATATCTTAAAACTAATTATTTACTTTAACTATTTTAGGTGATGATGGTGATGATGATGCAACACTATACGAGATCTTATCGGAAATAGGAGTCTCCTCAAAGTTGGTGCAACTGATCAAATGCGCCACAAATAGCTCACTGGCGAAAGTAAGGATCCAAAATGTTGTAACAGAGGAGTTCGAAGCACGTCAAGGGCTTAGACAAGGAGATGGACTGGCCCCCATGCTTTTCAACCTGGCCCTAGAATGGGTGATAAGGAAAACGTCAGTCCAGCGAAGTGCATCAATACAATTACTTGGATATGCAGATGACGTAAACATCGTGGGAAGGTCCTTTTTGGCAGCAAAAGAAGTCTATGTCGAATTAAAAGAGGCGGCAAAGGACATAGGCCTGAAGATTAACGAAGAAAAAACGAAGGTGATGCAACAATCCAGAGCAGGAAGAGTTAGAATGGGAAGAAATATAACCATCGACGAACATAACCTAGAAGTAGTCGATAAAACAGTCTACCTTGGGTCTGCTATCACAAAAAGAAACGAAGAAAAAGAAGAAATAACCAGACGAATACTACTGGCTAATAGAGCCTTTTATGCCCAAAAACAAATCCTGCACTCAAGATTTGTACACAGGAAAACGAAACTCTCACTCTACAAAACAGTAATACGACCAGTACTGTGTTATGGTAGCGAGACTTGGATTGTGACCCAGGACATAGAAGAACGAGTCAACAGGTTTGAGAGGAAAATTCTCAGATGCATAATAGGCCTAATCAGAGAGGATGGAATATGGCGAAGAAGATACAACAACGAGTTGTATGAAATTTTTGACGACCCACAACTCTCAACTTTAATAAAAATCAACAGATTGAGACTAGCCGGCCACGTGATCAGGATGGAGGACAATCGCATCCCAAAACGGCTTATGGCATCAGAAATTTCGGGAAGTAGGCCAGTAGGTAGACCCAGGAGGAGATGGATAGACTCTGTGACGGCTGACGCAGAGTCAATGCTCAACATCCGGAACTGGAGTCATGCTGCAAGGGACCGTCAAACTTGGAGAAATGCCCTAGAGGAGGCCAAGGCTCGATTTGGGCTATAGCGCCATTGGATGGATGGATATTTCACGGACACATTTGTCCAGAAGTTCGTTCATCACGAGAACCACTCCTTTGCGGAATAACCTCTCACAGTGCTTATTCCCGAACTCATAAATCAACCAGGAGTTCAAAAGCAAGATTCATCGCTCTCTCCCCATGGACCTCCCAGACTCCACTTAACCTTTCTTATTCTTTCTTTATCCTTCGAGCTAAGCTTACTACCAGATATCTGTGAAGGCTAAGTTCAACTGGAGGTCGCCTGGTATCTGGAGTTCATCGTTGGTAGTACATTCACGGAGTACCATTCATCCTTTCAGCACGATTGTTTCCGCTTTGGGATTGCTGGCTTTATCAAGCATGTTCTGTTTAGATCCGCTGTATTCAGCCTGCTCTGATAGGCAACGACATTTTCATGACCCTACCCAGCAGTGCAGAAGCACCTCGAGAAGTAAGTGTCCTGAGCACCATAAAAGATTTCAAATATTTAAAATATTTCAAGCCAAAAAGAACAATCAGGAATATAAAAAGTAGGTAGTGCAGCACTTTAGCCTGGGAGTTAATATATTGTTACTCGTAATTTCATTGTTTTAACTTACCTTATACTTGTTTTGTTGATTGTTGATATCTACTTCTTTTTGTTATTAAATGCTAAACTTCCTCATTGCTAAATACTGACACGCAGGTTCTTAAATATTTGAATGTACTACCAGATACCAACAGTTATCCCTGATTTTGACCGGCCCGAAACCCCGATCCTTGTTTGAAGTTTGTTTGTAAGTTTTGGCTAATCGGAACTCGATGGTGGTACCAGGGTGGGTTGCGTTGGTTTTTCTGTCTAGATTTTTGGAGGGTCGCAATTATCTCGGCTGAAACCGCTAGCAGCACGGTTACATAACCCGTTAGAATTACAAGTAGGTCCGAGTTTGTAAAATAGTTCCTAGGCTAAACTTGATGTTGGTTGGTGTTGAATAAAAATTGAATTTATGTTGATATCGTACGAACCATTGCATTCCACTGGGATAAAAGTTTTTGATAATGTTGAAGTGGTAAGGCGTTCTGATGGCGAAGCAACGGGCGATTTAGCTCGTCCGCACTTTTAGGCTTCAAGCAGCCCTAAACTAGGTTTTCCGTATCTACCCTGAGGGAGGAGCTCACAACCAAGTAGTGGCCACTAGGTGGTATATCCGGGGTCTCTACCCCACGACCCTCTCCCACCCAAGAGCCAGTTCTTCTCATGAAGGCCCCAGGTACCAACGTGGTGTGTTTCTTGGAGACTTCGGGGGTTAAATTGTTAGTTTTTGTATGAGGGTCGGAGTTTGGCCTCTTCGGGCAACCAACCTCGGGTCCTCAGCACAAAGGCTCACAGAGGGCTGCAGCGCTAATTAGAACGAAAATGAAAGAAATTTCCTTTTATCGGATGGAGATGCAACCCTTGTCCAAAGAAAATTTTATTACTGTTTTTGTTTGAAACAAGAGAGGTGTTAATTGCCCACAGAGCGGCTGGCTCGATCGTCAAAGGGCCTCTAATTTAGGACTCGGGCAAATGGAGTCGAAACAAATAGATTCAAGCTATTTGGTCAGTCGTGTATGCAGGCCTTTAAGATTTCAATGGAGCCAGGAGAGCATTTACTTCAGTACGACCATCTCTATGGTGGCGATTTTCGAACCCCCGAAATAGAGCTGTATTCGAGGACAGACTCGTGGAGGTAGGATTTGTTATCATTGGCCGATGATTGCTAGAAATCTTGGCATCTGGCGATTTAGAATTTATGTACGGTCGTATCATGATAGATCGTAGGTCTAATTTCACGCCTAGGATGTTAAAGAATGAGCCATTAGTTATAGCTTACTCATTGACACCGATAGAGAGGTATTGTACGTTTCTGGCGGCCCTAATCGAGAATGATTCCAATTTCCGTGTTAATTGAGTTAAATATAAGTTAAAACATGATCTGGCACATGACGCAGAGTACCCCGACAAAAGCTAGCTAGTACCCCGTAGTGGGTTGGTAGGGATTGAGAGTACATTGGTACACTAAACCCAATGTTAATTCCGATATATGGGGGTAACGTGACCCCCTAAGCTAGCGCAGTCTGATCGTTATTAACCCCAATATGCTCTTACAAACCTTGTGATCAGCTTAACCGTCATGGCTCCAGTAACATTCAACGTGTTGACCAAAACATTCTTAGCTGACCTACAGAAGAGAACAGTCACTGCTTAGTGCTAATTATTTGCCTTTGGTTGCAGGAATCAGGAGCATAAAGTCTCTTTTCCGTGGATAGCTGATGAAATGAAAAATATACTACTCTACTGTATAGACAACGTAGGCAATGCGGTATATTAGGCCTATTGCATTGTCTTTCTGCATCTGTGTTTACATGAGGAGTATATAGTATACCCGAGTCAGCACAGAGTTCTGCAATGATTTATGAGTTCACTCAAAAATTGATCTTGGTGCAACAGGATCTGTACCATGGAACCACATTTGGCAAGGTGTAAAAACTGCAAATAAGGAAATTGAGCCTTTAATTAGATGCAGCGTTGGACTTAGCACCCGCTGCCTCCCACCCCCTTTCACATACCTGAAGTAGGAAGCCCATCTCGGCCGACAACTGCTTTAACTTATTACCGCAAACTTGTTATACTCCTCGAACTAAGCAAAATTTTACGTGCACTACTTCTTCTTCTTCCTTAACCGGGATCCGGTCCTGGCCTCTCGCAACTGTTCTCTTCACCGATCCTGATTCTGAGCCGATGTCATCCAGTTTGGCATCCCTAAGCTCTGAGCGTCCTGGTCTACGCCATTATCCAGCGGAGGTTGGGTCTCCCTCGCTGTCACCTTGGCCTCCTCAAGAATTTTGTATCAACGTCCTCGGTCTTGTGTCCCACTCTTCCAGACACTTCTTCTGCAGACAACACTCTCCTTTTACTGCGCCTTCTTTCCCACCTTCCGAGAACAGGAAATCAAACTCCATAACATATCCGACCGCTGCCACCAAAAATCTGCGAAGCAGTGGTGGAACTGAACTGGCCACACAACACATGCCTATTAATTCAACTCACTAAAACTTAATTGTGCCGAGCAGTAAACAGAGTAAGATTATAGAGCCCTATCGTTGCCCTACGAAACGACCAGAGACCTCAGGCAAGTGACTGCTTACTATTTAACATTTTATTAGAAAAAAGGGGTCGAGAGGCAGGCATTGAAACCAGAGGACAGAGGAAATATTTTGAAAAAGTAGGTAGTGCAGCACTTTAGCCTGGGAACCAGGCAATTGTAATAAAACCAGTACTCATATACAGATCGGAAACTTCTATGTATTACGAGCAGATTCTCAGACTTAGCACTAGCTACCCCCCTCTCATAGTTGAAGTAGGAAGCTCACCACGGTCCGAGACAACTGCAGAATACCTCGTCCACTTACCTTATTACCTCAAACCTGTTATATTCCTCGAACTAAGAAAAATTTGATGTGCACTACTAGAAACCATAAAAATTTGAAAATTTTATAGCAAAACAAGCCATAATTAATGGTGAAGTGTGTTTGTTACACTGCAATCAAAATTTGGGCCTTCTTAAATATTAAATTCGCTCACATTCAAAATTAAAATTCTAGTTTCTATTCACAGGCCATTGTTATCCTGGCAAATTACATCATTCGACCAGGATTTCGCCCTCATCCCTCCAAGCCCTGGATGAAATTACGCGATCCTGCAAAGAATTGCTGCCCTGTGTACAAATATTTATGCAGTCCTAATTACTTGATTGACTCAGGCCATAGTCCGCCCGCTAACAACAGCAAACAGAAAATAATTAAAAAAGTTCCCTTTGGACATGGGTGGCATATACGAAAGGGCGCGCTCGTGTGTAGTCCCCGGAGCCCTTGGAGCCTTTTGTTGTGGCAGTTGCAGCCCCAGCAACAAGCCAATCGGAAAGATACAAAAAACCCTTTTACGATATTTTATTCAAATCAATGAGAATGGCTTATGTGCGAGAGCCTGATCCGACCCTTCGGGGATTATGTAATAAATGCGGTGCCGAAATCGTATCGATGTGAGCTCACAAAAGGATATTATTGTTGTGCCGGGAGGTCCTCCCTACAGGTTGGATATGTACCTACCTTCGCATAATCGGGCTGCGTGCGGATGTGCCTTCGACTCCATCCAGGACGAATCTTATCAACTTCTTTATCAACAAGGATTTTCGGCGGATTATTCCGGGCGGAAGGACTTCCTAAAGGGGCGAATTGGGGTAGGGTCTGATATTCAGATTAAAAAAGAACACACCCGGGTATTTTTCATGGATTTTTATTTTTAATATTATTTTATAATTGTTATGAAATTACAGTACACTTTATGTTTTTGCTTAATTCTTACTTCGTCAATCCTCACTTTGGTTTTCTTTTTGTCGTACGAGAGCAGTCCTCGTACAAGACACCAAATGGTCCCGCAATAGAGCAAGGTTTCCTACTTCTAGAGTTAAGTCTCATGGACGATATATACCCATATATATATATATTTTTTTTTTTTTTGAGTTTACAAATTTTCATTGAAATCCGATCGATATTTTTTTTGTGATTTGCGACTTTACTTCGTTAATGATAAATTCTGTAGTTTACTGGAGTTTCTTCTAGATTAATAAAATATCTTTGGATTTAAAATACAAAAAAGCTCTACAGATTCTTTTGGAAATAGATATACTATATGGTTTTGTTTTTTTTTTGTTTTTTTTTTTTTGTAAATACATGAAATATGTGTGTGTGATATTTTCTTTTTTTTTGGGTTTTTAATATGTTCATTATATGAAATCTTCGTTCTTGTATTTAAGGCACGTTAGCTTAAAGCAAGAAAGTTATAGTAAATCGTTGATTTTTTTTTATTTCTCTTTTTTTTATATCTTTTTTTTAGATAAATTGTTTATTTTTGATATAGGTGGATAAAGATATTAAAGGTAAAATTGTAGAGAAGAATTTTGGAGAATTTGAAAATTTTAACTTCGTTGAATGTAATAAAAAAAATTTACAAACACATTAATGTTTTCTAAATCACATTTATTGCATACAGTCACTGATATCTGTGATAAATACCCTTTTTTGTAATCTCTAATTATTTTGTAGTTTTACTGAAATAAAAATCCCTAAAAAAGCATATTTTTCTGTCCTGTAGAGTGGCCTAACCACTTAGTACCGCGCAGCCTTAAAGGACCTCCTAGACTATTGATTAACTAATACCCCGGCTTCATCGACTAAACTGTTACGTAAATTGGTGAGCTGAATTTTAAAATAACCTCAGTTTATATACATTTTCCACATATTCAACTGAGGATAAAACGGGCCTCAGTTCGGCCAACTGGATTCGAACTGAAGTTCAAAAGAAAGTGATAAACTAGATTAAATTAAATGCCATTCCAGTGAGCGAAAAAGCAACAACGGTGTCAAGCACGAACTGAACATGAACTGGACTTTGGTCAGTGAAGCCATTTTGTGGATTGAATTGTACATTATTGGCCCTAATTACACGGCCTATCACTTTCTCAAACTCACTTTCCAATCACTTCCAAGGTTTTTTAGACAAGGGGACGGAGGGAAGCGTATGTGTTGGGCTCACTTGTGAATCCAAAAAAAGGTTCGATCTCACAGCAAATTACACTGCTTTGTTCTCAAAATTCACATTTCATTTACTATCGTTGTACGGAAAAAAGGCTGAAAAATAGGTACATCGCATAATACTCAAATCATACACCAACAGTTGATGCGAGTCCAAAGGGAATAGGCGTGTGAATTGCCTCATTGAACTGAGGTCAATGAAGCCGGGCCATTAGATAAGCGACTCTTGATTGAGCAAACTAAATTACCCCGGTCCAAAATAAGGGCTCATTTACGATGTATGTAGCTTCAAACTAGTCAGTTTCTTCCAGTCAGTTTCTGTAATTTGTGAGTTTCAGCACCAATTGAAGCCTGCAGTTTGCAGTCTTCGATGTGAATCCTATAGCCCTATCCTATAACTTGAAGCTTTCACTGTTAATTGAAGCTTTCATGCACATATACGAAGTGTTTAGAAGATTGCTCGGTGCCATTTTGGGTCCATGATTCCTCACAAACGAACGCGCCAATAAGTGGCGCGATGGTTCAACCTCATGGATTTAATCAATTAAAGCCACGAGCCCTTCTGAGTTTCATTAAAAAACGGTGAGATTTCGGCTTGGCTCGAGGTTATTTGGAGTTATGAATCACTCGCACACACTTATTTGCCGAAAGAAGAATCTGATACCAATTCCTCATTCTAAATTGTAACCAGTCACAAGTCACAAGCTTTTGAGACTTGCGCTTGTCATTGAGAGTTTGATTCTTGTGACTATTAGTCGTTTGGATAATTTAAGCACACGTTTATCGGTTGTATAAATTGTAACTGGAAAATTAGAATACCAAATTGCTTCAATTTGAGACTCACCATACACTTGTGATTGCGTTGTGACTTGTGACTGCTTACGGGTACAAGACTCTTATCCAGTGCCTCCAGGTTAAAAAAACTCGGTGGTCATCAAAGAAATGTAATTGCAGAAAAACAGCACTTATGAACCATATGAACGAGGAGTTGTTCGGGATATTGGAGAAAAATGAAAACTGTCGAACGAATCACGTTACTGAACTGTCCGTTTGAATCACGTATACAAAAATCGGCTCAGAGGTAACCTGGACGAACTGGTGCGTCAATGATGACCCCAGGTATTTAATACAAGAGCCCGGAAAGCAAAACTGCAAATAAAAGGGTTCGTCCAAAGGCAATACACCAAGTTCTACTACCGCTCGAATCATGGTGAGCCAAGAAAAGGCACCTTAAAGTCCATATCTGCCACTTTAGTTCAACGGATTTAACTGCAGTTAGAGGGCAGGGCATGAATTATGATCTGTCTGCATTTCTGGAGATTTCTGTTAAAACATCAGCCAAAAAATCAACTTGATCCATCCTGGTCGTCGGGTGCGATGTTAACTCTAAGCATACGCTTTGGGGAAGCAATGATAAAACGCGCGGGAGAATCACTATCAACACCCCAACATTTGTATTCCAAAGCACGTTTAGTTGACGTTAGAGGAAGTCTTGGACGTTACCCTGTGCGAGATCAAATGTTATCTTTAAATCGCCGGTGGATTCGCTGCAGGTTGATGCTGTAAACATACTAAGGGCGAAAATAGTTTCCACAGCGACTGGCAAAAACGAATAGAACACACAGCTTTTCTATGAGTATGAAGGGTGCAGCACAATATGCAGACCACTCGACGACGAGGTCGCCGGGCGTGGCGACTCAATCAATCCAAGTTCTATTTCGTAGCCGTCGCCCCTCAAAGTTGCCTGGGCGGTGTGACATGGGATTGTGTTGCTATTCTCGTATGTTCCTGTGCGCGTGTGTAGCATTCGGATGTCGAAGATGATTATTCTTGTGTGTGCTTTTTAATTTGTGTGCACCGTCGCCGTTGCCCTTAGTATGTTTACAGCATGAAGCTCCTCAACTGTATAGAAAACTAGGAAGCATTGGCTGGAAGAATTTCGGTCAGCACCTAAGAGCGAGACTTTCTAGAGAGCGCCCACAAGCGGGTGTGGACCTTATAGAGACAATCCATGATAAGGTGAGCACTTTCGAAAACGCTCTCCACGCGGCGCGCGCTTAAGATATCTTGCCTAGTAAGGCGGAACAAACAACTACAACGTACAAAGCACTTGGGTTGCTATAGGACGACGCATTCACTCTGGAAGAAGTCTCCGTCGCTGACCTTCCTAATACAAGAAGTGAGTTATTTACCATTATGTTGGTGTTCTGCCAAGTTGGAGATCCCTTTAAGTTGTGGAAGAAATAGTATTCAGATCATATGTATTAGACAGCAAATGGAGAGAGAGTAAGAGAGCGCGGAAGTTTTCAACTGGTATTTGACATTGTTTATAAACAATATGTTATCCTTCTTGAGGAATTTGTCATATAAGCCAAAGCTGTAGACTGACATCCGGGCTGACCTTCAACCTTATTTGAGTTTTCTAACTGGTTACTAGATACCCGAGTAAAAATAAAAATCGCTTGGATGAAGACACGCAGACATGCTGAATCAAAATTCTACTTTTCTAAATGCAGCCCGCTACAGGTATATACCAATACCCATGGGACTATTCCTAATCGAAGCACGGTACGCTCATATTTTTTTTAGACTAAAGAACTTGTATGAAACCAACAAAATATTCAACTAACTTGATAACCATAAAGGGTGATATTAGTATCCTCTATAGACAGATCCTCGTTCGATTGCGAAAGTCAAGCAGCATTCGACGTGGTTAATACTTAGTTGGGGGACCGCTGGATAAAACGACACTAGCGTTTGGAATGGTCGATTACGAATACCTCTATATGTGTTACAGAGGCGTACATGTTTCTGGCGGGCGCATTTTTAGATATTCATGCCAGTAGCGGGAGTGAGCATTGTTATTCGCTATATGTGTGCTATTTGCAGGGGCGTATATGCTTTTAAAAAACCAAAATACTATGGAAGCCACTGGGACTACAACGACTTTCTGTCAAACGCGATTTTTTATCATGTTTTATTCCACTAAGAATCTGAGACTAGAAGCTAATTTAGTGCAAGGTGAACATTGTTGAAAAGTTATCATCCAACCTTAGCACAAATGCAGCAGTCTCCTTGTCACGCCAATTCCCAAAAATAGGAGTTCATTTGACAAACACGTTAAAATCCTTGTTTCTTGACTTGCAGAGTTAGTGGAGCAGGAACTTTAGTGACTTATTGGATTTTATTACCTTTTATTAGGTCGTGATTATTAGAAGTAATAAAGTTGTTTTGATCCTTGATCCTCTTAAGGACGATTCAACTGAACAAATTATTTCTGTTCTGTTTGTCATCCTTTGCAAACTTTTGCTTGAAGGAAACTTTGTAAAAACATTCTCGTTTGTTGTTTATTCATTTAAGCCCTAAAGGATGTCGCTGTTTCGCTATAGCCAGCACCACCACCCCAAGGAGGACATGCATAGCTCTGTTCGCCAATAAAAAAAAAAGTATTGGCACGTGCTGCTCCCCATGCGTGACTGGGAAATAAACAGGAAATCAATTTGCATGTTCGTTTCGGTCCCCATAAAAAAAAACTGCTTTAATTAAATTCCGCCGCGGTATTAAGGACGGAAATAAATATTTGTGATGAAACGGATGTGTACGGAAGACGGGACGTGATGAGTATCCTTAAAAGCGTAAACCGGCACAAATGTAGCTCACAAGGCGCTTAATGCTCGTAATTGATTAATTACGTCGTCCTTGAGGAGCGTTTCCTTGGCAGAATTTGTCGAGATTAGCCGACCGGAAGGAGCTCTTCAGGGAATCTCATAATGACAGCAAATTTACGCGGACTGGTCCCGCTTTAAGGAGGGCTTACTGCACAAGTAGTAAGGTTCTTTGGGTTTGGGCTGTTACCGTGAACTTGGATGGTATACACAAGTGCACTTGAAAGCAAGTCCATTACTTCCGTGCTAGTGAATCCTTGTTAAACTGGGATCCAACTCCGCCTCGGTCTGCGGTAATAACTCAATCAATTCTCCTCCAAGGAAGGTGGATCCGTGAAGCACCAACGTAAAACCCTTGTGCTGTCATGAAAATTGAAGCTATCAAGCGAAGTTTCCTCCAGTTTTGGCCCTCAGCGCTTCGATCTTCGCTCCACTACAACCTCCCATCGTCAAGGATTAAAGTTGCGATTATTTCCAGCTCCACGATGGCAGCAAACATCCTGGCCAGAATGTTTCTCTTTACCCGGAATGGTTTCGGGGATTTCAATTTGCGCGGCTTGGGAATCCTTAAGACTATCTAGAGATAACTTCCAGATTAAGGCGCGTTTATTGTTTCTGGCTTTTGTGCAAGGATACCTCCTGGCTTCGGGACATGTTTTATTTCGCCGCGCTTTCAGGACTTGTTGGTTGGGAACTGTGCTATCGCGTGGCTCGAAATCTAAATTGTGATCTTTATTTGGGAGTTTTAAAAAAGGAAAAATAATTAATTTTTGTTGGCGCCATTCGCACAAAGGAGATTGAGTTTTTCTCTGGGCTCAAATGTAATTTGCTAAAGACAACACCGCATTGTAAAGAGCCCTCCTCGGATGTCAACAAAACGTATTTGTTGCCGCAAGTGTTTTCGCTCCTTGGAAACAAGTCGAATTACGTTTTTAACTTTTGTAACTTTCTTAAGACTGGAAAAGGAATTCTTCGAAGTGATAACAACGTTTCCATAAAGTATTAAAGTTCGCTTTTGAGTCTCGATTAGAGAAAGACAATGTCTATGCATATTTTAGCATTATCTTACTTTTATCTTACATACATCAGATGATTTTGACGTTCACGGGGCATTTGGCACCCTGTGCAGAGCTTGCCCTATGTTGACCCCAACATTGTTCATTGTGTTCGATATATTATCTGTTTAAACTATCATCAGACCAACCGATTATTTGCGGAGATAGTAAACCATAATGATCCACAGTATTTCCACCAATTGAAAGAACGATATCTCGCAGTAACAGCATTTCATTCGCGTTTCTTCGATTATCGAATCATGTTTTTGGTCTGATCCGATAGTCGGATCAGAGTGAAAGAGCAAGCTAAACGCATAAAAAGTACTGAATCATGCCGTGAAAGTCCTAAAATAGGATTAGCCCTTTCCAAGCTTTGATTATTTCAATTGGAATGATAGAAAAAAGTTGCCACTCCCTTTCGTCCGATTATCGGATCAAGTTTTTTGTTTGCGACGATAGCCGGGTCAGAGTGAAAATGCTGTGAAAGTGCCATCGCAATTGGGTTAGCCGTTTCCGAAACTAGCCCGGGCAAACAGACAGACAGACACAGACATATCGGAATAATTTTTAAAAAATACTCGATTTTGTTTTAAATAATGTTTCCTAAGTAAATATTGATTGGACTATAGGCAACCCAGTGGCGTACCGTGGGGGGTGCAGAGGGGGCCATAGCCCCGGGTGACGTAGATGTTGGGGGCGGCGGCCAAACTGGACCGATCTAGAGATCCATTGCGAATACTGTTCGTTGGTAAGCGCTTCAGTTAAGAACAGCTGAACTGATTTGGCTAATTTTTTTAGATGGGTTCATAATAGCCCAAATAAGGGAAAGAAAAATTGGAACAGCGGTGTACTGCCAATAGAATGCAATCTCGTATGTTAAATTTCTCATTTCTCGCGTACTTCTGAATGGTCACTTTCTCAAAATTTAATATCCGTGGCCACAATTGTTACCGTTAGTAAATAAAATGACCACTTAGAACTACGTTTTTTTCTCATTTTTACTTTGTTTTTACATTTGCAATAGCTTTACAGAAATGTACAAAAAGATTACAAACAAATCTATTGAAATTTGGACAGGACAATGACTGTCGAGTCAGCTAACTGAAAATATAAATGAGCTGGTAATTTGCGTGTACATGTACAAACATGTACGTTGCTCTCTTGTGTGAGACTCTCAATGTGCATGGAAACAGCGATTTTAAGATTCTCTTCTTTTATGACGCGGGCTGTAAATGCTGAAATTGGAGAAACGCTCCAACAGCTTCCGCATTTGTCATTAAATTGGCCTGTAATAGTATTGGGCTGCGATGATGGGAAATGAAACCTCCAGATGTTGACAGAGAAGAGTTTAAGCTTAAGCTCGTGCATCTACGAGACTTTCTATCGAAAGACAGACTGAATGAAATTACATAGAGAAATTACTGGTTCCAGCTCTCTGGGTTTGTTAATGTTTATAGTTTAGGCCAACCTTGAAGCACGGATATAGCCTGCGCCAAAACAATTGGAAATCTCATAATCGCTTTTTTTATGCGCACTGAAAGTCAAATCTTCACCACGAAAGTAGATTTAAAACCCCAAATCACCCGCTCGTACTCGCCATTCAGGTGTGTGCTCAGACTTGTATTGTATTGACTTGCCATTAAATCTCACAGGGTGTTATCAAAGACTGTCCTGGATTGTCTCCTATCTCTGAAATCCCTCGGCAGTAACAATAGTGTCACGCTGATGTGGATTTCGGGCCATGAAGATCACATTGGTAGTGAAAATTTGCCGGCAGCCTGGCTAGAGCTGGGGAAAACTCATGATCTATCGGTCCGGAACCTTTCTATAGCTTAGCAAGCTGCCACGTAAGAACGGCCACAAAAAATTGGGTCGATTAGGTGTTTCTTCATCCAAATCGATAAAGCTAAAGCGCTAAAGCTAAGCTAATAACAGAGCTCCCGACGGGCCACTGCTCGCTTAACTACCATCTAAATAAAATAGGACTGGTAGCCGATTGTAGATGTCGATTCTGCGGGGCAGATCTCGCAACTGCATAGCACTTGTTGTCCGACTGTGCGGCTACAGCGATAAAGAGTTTGAGCCACCTCCATCCCGACTTACCTACTCCCAGGGAGATTTGGGACAGGAACCCTAAATCAGTTTTAGGCTATTTAAGAAGCCTTAACCAAAATGGTTTTTAAAGACGGGGATGGCACAATAGACCAAATAAAATAGGTCGCAGGCCCGCCAAAGTGCTCCTCAACAAGAAATGGAATACTTGCCTTTAATGGACCATTACAGGTAATAAAAACCATTAAGTAGGTAATTAAAACCTTTTTAATGACCTTAATGACCTTGGTCGAAAACCGGCCCAACCGGGTTTTTTCCCATGTACAAGTGTCGCAATACCTACTTCAGTAAATTTTGCGTTTGAAGTCTTGGATGTTATAGTAGTGCAGACTTTTGCACCTTAGCCCTAAAGAAAATTGTCTACCACTTCGTCCATGATGCACAACTTGTTAAAAAACGATTTGGTTGGGTTTTGGGCGTACTGTTTTATACCGTTTTCCAGTGTAAGTTTGGTTTACCTCGTTGTCGCATTTTATAGCGACAACCGTAAAGGACTTACCCAGAAGGTTTCCTTTCGCTCATACAAGGTATGAGGTCCAGACCACCGCAGTATACCAAGCTCTATAATTTTTGTTGACATCAATGTCGCCAAAGGACTTTCGTTACTGAAGGTGCCAACTATTCTTACTCTCAAACCCTTATGTGAGTACTGAAGTAGTTAGTTGGCTGTAAATACTATCAGAGTGGTAGGAAGCAATTGCAAAGTGTCCCAAAGCAAGTTTATTTGCAAGATATTGTGGAAGCTCCAATTCGTCTTAGATGTAGTTCAAATGCTCCCTCTCTCTGTTATCGTTAAATTTTGGTCTGTCTTTTATCACTAAATCTTAACATCATTTATGCAAGTTTCACCTTAAAAATAAGAAAAATTTCTCCTCGACTAATTAGTGTATGCAAATCAAAATTTTCAAATTCTCCAAAGGTATAAAGTTAATTGTATAAGAGGGAGAAGAAGGAGAAGATTTGGACACGATTTATTTACAGTTACAGTTTAGTAAAGCTTAAACCAATCTCATTTCATTTCATGAATATGTTTTGTTTATGTTCATATTTAAATTTATCATAAATCTCTTTTCACTTTTTTTTGTTTATCGCTAGGTTTAAAGTAGGGTAAGTTCTGCTAACTCTAGATTAACTTAGATATATTTGATTTCGTCCTCACAGTGCACAGATCCATAAAACCATATTCATTTTTATATTTTTACACATTTGTTAATTAATTAATTTAATTAAATTTAATTTACCATAGCTAATGTAATAAAACACCTATCTAGGATATCATATCGGGTTAATCAGCCTAAGGTTTCTTATCGTAACTATAACGAAGTTTAGGATTCACGTAAAAAAGTTAAAATTGACTTTCCTTAATTGTTGATTAATTTAATTAAAAACTGCTGGCATGTCTCTCTCCAGAAACTAGTCAAGGTCCTAATTCGGGTTCGTGCATTGGGTTTCCTGAGCCTCGCTCCGAGGCCTTGCCGGTTCGAATTGTAGATGGTGCTGATGGCTTATCGTTAATTAGCAAAACTGTACAAACTTACCCTAAGATAAAAACTGCTTAACCTACATTTTACATACACAGTATTGGTCTTTGGGGGAGGGGGCGCATAGCGAAGGGGGCGGAAACACATCTTTAAATTGAAATTTTTTCCCGAGGGCGAATTTGAAATTAGTTCGAGAAAACAGTTGAAGACTTAGCGGCCATTGATGAAAGGCGAACACTGAAAAAAATTCAACTTAAATAAATGTCTCCGACGCTAAATGTTACAAGAACTCCTCCTCGTGCGGAGGGGAAGGGCCGGATATCGACAACGTTGGCAGCTTGCTCAGCTTAGCCCGCGGCGCCTTGAGGTTCAGGATTATCGGGCTGCTGTTGGGCGAGACTGACGGCGATTGACTGTGAGTTGTGGAGGACGTGGACTTCTGATGCTGCAGCTTCGGCTTTTGCTGTGGCGGTTGTTGTTGTTGCTGCTGTAGTTGTTGCTGCTGCAGCAATAACTGCTGCTGTTGCAGCAGAAGCTGCTGTTCCTGCTGCTCCTGCTGGATATGTGGCGGAGGTGTTTCTATTGATATGCTGCCTACTATCGTGTTAGCTGTGGTCACTGTAGCCGAGTGAGATGTTGTGGCAATTATGGACGGGATTACCGTTGTTGTTATCGTTGCGGTCGCTGCTGCTGTTGATGGAGTTGAATAGCATTCGGCCAGTTCTATTGTTTCGCTTGGATGGCTGCTGTCCTCGGTGCCCCATTGACGGTTTTCCGAAAAGCGACGCTGTGAAAGAAAGAAAAAAGTAATTGTAATTGGATGTGGGAAATAGAGCTAGAAGTTGCACTAGTGCAATTCAAAGACTGGCGTTGCTACAGGGAAATACGAACAAAAGACACATCGAAAAAGGTTCTCTCTTTTTCCTGAAGCCTTCAATGGTAATTTTAATAGGATTTGCGGATAAATCGCAAAAAACTGTTACGGGGTTGTTGTTCCATTACAGCAGGCGGTAGTCATTATCCTGTACACGAATTGAAGTCTTCATGACAACGTCCAATCTTCGGAACATGATTTGTTTTTAGGGATTCGATGTTATAATCAGACAATGAGGTTATCCAATGGCTGGGAGCATAAAAAGGTCCAGAAAAGAGAAATGAAACAAACTTTACGATACCAAAAAAAGAGAGTTTTGGAGTAGCTCCTTCTCAAGTATGAAGAGCAACTAGGAAGTCAGCCATGGTTAGAAAATGATTTGCTAGGAATCAGTCTTCAAAGTCGTACACATTCTTCATGGACTAGACCAAGACCCGACTAAAAAATACTACTTATCCAAATGCAGCCCGCTACAGGCACGTTGAACGTATCAATAAAAGAGGCACGAAATAGTCCAAATGAAGCACTCACACTTTTTAGACTAAAGGAGTCTGCCCACTATAACGTGGCCGTCACCGTATTGACACATGCAATATTCTTTCTATGAATTAACATGAAGCAACGCCCAATATACCGTTATGTCAACGACCATCACCGTAGCGTAGGAAAATGACTCATCTGGTGCTGCACGTTATTGAATAGAGTTCGAACAGTATAGGGGCGTAGAACGCCGTCGATCCGTCGCAGTTGGCATAGCAGTGCTTGTCGTGTTCCTTTACGTGTCTGATACGTTCATAGCACCGTCATGGTTCATGGTCCGGTTATATGGACACACTCGTTAAAGAGAGCAAAATTGAAGCTGTACGAAATTATATAGTACGAAGAAAACAATTACCTTTGTGACGGTGAAGAGTGCCATTAGCTAACTTAGTATACCGACCCTCGTTTGCTGGCGTAGGTTAAGCAGCATTGGACGTGGTTAGTACTTAGTTAGGGGACGGCTTGGTAAAACAACATTCGCGTTTGGAATGTTATATGCCGATGTGGGTTTATTTATAGATGTTCATGCCTGTAGCGGAGAGCGTGCATACCAGTGTGGCAAGCGCATTTTTTCGCTATGCGTGCTAGTTGTAGGGGCGTATTATACTTTTTCAAAACATGAACCAACTAAATTATTTTTACTCGGCGCAGCTATGCTAGGAGGATGATGCAGATGATGGATTGAGGTGAGGTATTATTTGAAATTGGTGGAAGAACCAACATGAGGCAAATGAAAGAAAAGGGATTGAAGCGTGCGATAAACATCGAGTTTTTCCAGGAATATACTAGGGAATATACGCTTTATGCTTAGCAACCGATCACATTTCGGCGCTATGGAGCGGCCAAGAAGAACGATAGCTAGATTCCCCCATTTAAGGTTGATCCTCAAAGATAAGGATCCCCAAAGGGGCAGCCACAACAGCAGGGACCGTTGGGTGACGCGCAGACCTCAGGGTCTGAAATGGCATCTCCCAATGTGTTGGAATCAACAGTCAGTAATATTCTCACTTTGGTGAAAGAGCCATTTGACGACGGAATTGCACTCGCACCGACTCCGCAATCATCTGGCTTTATTCTAAATCCGGCCCCGTAGCTGTAGTAAGTGTCAAGGAGCGGTAGGACAAAGGGTCCTAGACAAGCCAAGATTATAGGGCTTGTCAAATGGTCCTTGGAGAAAAATTAGTGCTATAAGGGCACCCCCAGCTAACTCGCACTATGCGAAAGGGGCATTCTCTACCCTATGCAAGACGTTCATGGAGAAACATCTTACCCTTGCTCTTTTCGAACGATGCAGAAATACTGCCACCCCAGAGGGCTCAAGACCTATTAGAGATCTTTTGCAAGATGAACCGGCAATTCGTCATCGGCTGTGATGCATATGCTCACCACTCTATTTGGGGGAGTTACATCAGTACATCGGAGGTGTCTTCCAGAACCGGACCAAATCGGTTAAAATCGGTTCAAATCGGGCCAAATTGGTTCAAATCGGACCAAATCGGATCGTATTAGTTCAAATCGGATCATGACTCAAATCGGATCAGATCGGTTCGGATGAGTTCGTTTTCGGGAACTCCTTCCGAACAGCCCGAAGGCGGAACTGCGATCGGGAGCCCGGGAAGCTTAAACAGTCAAGTGTAGGCGACAAGATATTAAGCAGACTGCTGACCTTGTTCCAGGTGTAGGGGTGTAGTACAACAGGCCAAGCGAATGGCTGCGGTACTTTTGGACCAATATTTAATAAAAATTCACCTGCTCAACGAGCACTTTCCGGGGTCCATCCTCTAGATCGCTTATGCCTTTGGATGTTGGGTACAGTCATAGGACCATCTCAAATTTTCATTTCCTGAACCTTTTCTCAGAACTACTTCGACCGTTACAAGGTTGAATGGGTAGTGAGTAGGTACTGGGGCAGTTTGACGTGGGAAAAAAGTCCGTAGTTAATCACTAGTAATAGATGTTAATGACCTTAAAGAACTTGGTCACAAACCGGTCAAATGGGGGTTTTCCCCACGTCAAAGTGCCCCAATACCTACTGCAGTGGACTCTGTTCAACCCTACAAATCGAGGAGATGTAATTTTTCCGGCAATCCTTCAGAAGTACCTCGATCTGATTCTCGACTGTCTGGTCTGTTTCTTAAGAGCCAGCTTCAATTGGGTATACAGTTGAGCCATCTGGAGCAAAGTCGAGGCGTGGTGGTTCTCGCAACTTTAAGGAATTCACCTCTCAACCTGTCCTCAAAGATGGATCATAAATAAGGAAAGCCTTATTTTGTATTTAAGCCTCTGGGCATTTAATATCAAGGTAAGCAAACAACTTTGCTTCACTTTGCCTGTTCAGGATGATAGACTCTTCTACAAAGGTTTAGAGAATTTTAATCTATAGCCTTGAACTAGGTGGCAGGGAAGCAATACATTATACAGCTAAGGTGCTTGGTTATCTCCAAAAGCAATAGGCTTACAGTTAATTATCCTGCATCACAACAAATTTCATTGAAACATAAACAAAATCTCCCCCCAAATCAGCTTTCTCCGGATTTGCTCCAATTGTCTTTGTGTAGTTTGTAACTATTTAGTTCAAGCATTCTCGAGAATCCTGCTCCAGGACAATTAAATCCAGCAATCAAATATTAATCAGCCCGCAACTAATAGTGTGACTATACATCACGCATCTGTTCTCCCAAGGATATAGCGTGATCCTTCATGTGGAGCCCGCCTCTCGGTTCGGGACTGGGTGACAGATTACGCCACTGTCAGTCCGTAAGGACTTGGATATTAACAAGAAAAATGCTTCCCAGGAACCGAATTCGTACAGCCACGACGACGGCATAGCGTTAAAGGGATTCTGGGGGGCTTGTATGGGGGGCGCTCTCGTGCCTGCCTCTTAATTTGCCGTGGCGGCGGCGGGAAAACAATTCCCCGGTTTTTGTCTTTTGGTTGCTGCTTGCCTGGCCTCGAATTAATTTCCATAATCTCTGGCTGAGGGTTGCCAGGGTCTAGGTTTCCTTATCTGGGTTAGTGCCTCATTTCTAATGCAGTAAAGATTAAAGGGAATACGCTTGTGCTGGGTCGTCAGCTTGGTCTTTGGAATGTCTGAGGAATATGCAAATTACAGATGTAAAGTGACGGATAAACTCCAAGTTTTAATCTAAGTAGAGGGGGAGGGGAAGTGCTTGTTCATCAGCATTCAACTCAAGTCAGGCGCGGTGCGAGAATAGGGCTTAAATGAATTTCCTATGATTACTCTTCTTCCTTGGAGCGTGAATGTTTATTGACGAGAAAAATTTAAATTTATTTTTGGTTTAGCACAAGTGTGTGACAAGAGCTTGTGCCTCGGCGTATTCTGTGTACTTCAACGACAGGTAAAAGAGTCATTAACAAGTTTCGAGTGACTTTTATGGAATTAGTGCTAACAACAACAAAACGGAACAGAACAAACCAGCGTTACCGTTCTACTACATATGTAGTGATTTTACTACCTTTTTAGGGAAAAAATGGTAATCTACTATACTACTACTACATAAAGTTCTACTACCTTACCTACATACATAATCATTCTACTACCTTTTTTCGGTAACTGCAATTACGGCAATAAAATGAATACTTTTAATCTAACAAAGTCGGGTTAGGTTAGGTTAGGTTGAAATGGCTGCCCCCACCAGGGAGCCTACTTAGGCACGCTGTTGGGCCCATTGTGATGCCATTCTAGTGTTGGGACATAGCTCAGGCCATTTCAATCCACTTTGAGCTTTTGGTAAAGCGACAGAGTCTAGTGACATCAACATTTTGCAGCTCGCTCAATCCATCAAGGAAAGGTGAGCCAAGGAAGGGCCCACTTTTCCTTGCTAGGGCGGGACATGTGCAGAGAAGATGGGAGACAGTTTCTTCCTCTTCTTCATTACCACAACTTCTGCATAAGTCGTTGTGGGGAAGTCCTAATCTTTCGGCGTGTGGGCCAAAGGGACAGTGACCAGTCAGCACCTTTACCACGTGGCTTATCTCCTTTTTGTTCAACTGAACAAGAGATTTTGAACGCTTTGCGTCCAAAGTTGGCCACATTGAATGAAGAGTGCGACAAACCGTTGCTGTGGTCCATCTCAGCCCAGCTCGAGCTAAGCTGATTTTTCTCACAGCTAGTTTATAGGTGGCTAAGGGCATTCCCATTCGGGTTAAGTGGGCTGTCCTTTCCACTTCGGTTCCCTGTCTAGCAAGCTCATCTGCCCTACAGTTTCCCCTAATCCCACTGTGTCCAGGAACCCAACACATTGTTACATCAAACTAAGTGGCAGTCTCACACAGAGACCTGCGGTAGTTCAGAAGAGTCGTGGATGTTGTGACGACAGAATTAAGAGCCTTGAGGGCTGCTTGACTATCCGATAGAATACATATATTCTTATGAGATATATTATTTATCTTCAACCATTCGAGAGCCTCCCAGATCGCAGTGACTTCCGCTTGGAAGACGCTGCAGTGGTCGGGTAGACGAAGAGAGGTATTTATATTTAATGCCTCGGAAAAAATACCAGAGCCTACACTGTTCCCAATTTTTGAGCCATCTGTGAAGATACATAGTGACCCAGTTGGTATAGCACCATCTGTCCAGTCATCTCTGGCCGGAATGATGGTATTGAAACCTTTCTCCAAGGTCCACGTAGGTGTAGTATAGTCTAGGTTGTTCGCAGCGGTGGCGAACTTTCTAAGGATGAATGAGTGGCCATATGAGTATGGAGTCCATCCAAGAGAAGCCTTTGTCCTGGCAGCCGCCCAGGCTGCCATTTGCTCGGCGTGTATGTCCAAAGGAGTAAGAGGCAATAAGACATCCAGCGCAGCTGTAGGGGAGCTTCTCATTGCACCACTGATACACAGCTCAGCTGTTCTTTGGACTCTTTCCAGTATCTTACGATACGTAATCTTCTGTAATGCAGTCCACCATACCGATATGCCATGCATAAGTATAGGTCTGATTACGGCTGTATAGAGCCAGAGGACGATGCGGGGTTTAAGGCCCCAGTTGACTCCGATCGTTCTCTGGCTTAAGAAGAGAGCTGGCGGCCTCCACGTTAGTTTCCTATCGAGTACGAGACCTAGAAATTTCGCATCCTCCTTTAGATGCAGTGTTTCATTGCAAAGTCTTAAAGAAGGAAAATTGGGAAGTCTATGCTTCTTTGTAAAGAGCACTACTTCAGTCTTGCCTGGGTTGACGCCTAGACCCTTTGTAGTAGCCCAATGAGCAAGGGTATCCAATGCTTGTTGCATTATATCTCTTATTGTTGAGATGTACTTGCCGGTTACCACCAGCACAATATCATCAGCATAGGCCACCGTGGTGCACCCAGACTCCTTTAGAGTTATCAGCACTTCATTGACTGTCATATTCCAAAGGAGCGGCGATAAGACCCCACCTTGTGGTGTGCCTCTTCTGACCCGTCTGACTTCTTCCGAAAGCCCCAGGCTAGACTTTATGACCCTGCACCCCAGCAGCTGATCAATAAAGGACCTGGAGCACCCATCAACATTCAGACGCTGGAGTGCCCTCGTGACCGCAAAAGTTTCAACATTGTTGAATATCTAAGAAAGCAGCCAACGTGAATTCCTTGAATTCAAGGGATCTTTCGATGACCGCTACCAGGGAGTGGAGAGCAGTGTCTACTGATTTACCTTTCGGGTAGGCATGCTGCGAGGGAGAAAGCAGTTTTCTATCAATGCTTTGCTTAACATGGATCTCCACAAGTCTTTCTAGTATCTTGAGGGGAAAGGATGTGAGACATATAGGTCTCAAGTCTTTTGGATTGTGCTAGGAGATTTTACCCGCTTTCGGAATGAAAGCCACCTTCGCTACTCTCCAGGATGTTGGAATGTAGCTTAGGCTAAGGGAGCTCCTATAGATGGCTGCGAGCCAATTCAGAATTAGGTCACTGACTTTCTGAATTTCGATGGCATAAATTCCGTCAGGTCCAGGCATGAAGCCTTCTATGGACCACAGGAGTAAACCCCTGTTTATCAATCTGTCAATGTTGCCTAAATTATGTGCACTAGCTTGGCCCTCAAAACCTATTTCTGCAGATGCAGCAAGAGATGCCAGGAAAGTGAGTATCGAGTAGGAGTTTCAATGACTCCTGACTGCTCGTGGTCCATGTACCGTTTGCTTGTTGCAGCAGTTTTTGGCACATTGGGCTTTTCGAGAGAATCTTTCTCATTCTTGCGGCATCTGAAAAACCTTCTATTGTCGCACAAAAGGTCTTCCAGGGTTCCCTCTTTGACTTTCGTCGTTCATATTTAAACTCCCTGAGACGTCCTTTGTAGTTGTCCCAGTCCGAAGCCAAGTTAGACCATTTGGCCTTATTGAAGGCCTTTCTGCTTTCAGACCTTAGTTTGAGAAGTCGGCTGTTCCACCAAGGGGGTTTGGTTTTACCCCCATAAAGTCGGGTTAGTTTCACCATTTATAGCTTAAGAACGGCTGGACCGATTTTTATGATTTTTGATTTTTCGGATTTGTCTACGCACTGAATAACAGAATAACTATTAAAACATCGGATATATTTCACCTGGTCGCCTTTTGCAGAGTTCATCCGAAGAATGACGACGAATGCTTCTACTTGCAGTTGTTGCTGGTGAATGTTCGTGGGCCGACATCATTTGAATCACTTCAAACTGTCAATGGTGAGATGTTCCCAACATTTCGTGCTGCAACAGCTCAATTTGATTATTGAAAACGATACTCTGAATCGCTGAAGAAATTGTTTCAGCATCTCCATGTCAGATCGCACATAATTTGCTATCATTATTTTGACATGCTTTCCATCGAATGAGCGACGCTTTCAATGGAGAATTGGACCGTGAACGTGAACCGTGATCGAGATGTATTGAACCAATCGGTTCGAGCGAATGTACGACTGTTGAACACCGAACAGAAGGAAGTGTACGATACGTTAATGAAGGCAATGGATTATGGAAAATTCTCAAAATTCATCTAACGGTAACATTGGAACAAACCTTTCGATCATCATCGGTGATATTCTCCGCGCTCTTCGCCTTTCGACATAGTACACTCTGTGATCCGTGGCGCCTCAGAAACTCAATCGAGTCGAATCCTTTCCCCTCCGATGACACAAAAATCGCCGAGTTGATGCGGCTCCTTGTGCAGCGTTCCGAAATCGTCGTTGATGGCTCGTCTGGGATGAAATGGAAGTGCTGAAAAGAATAATTTCGACAATTTCAGAAAATTACATAAAAAGAATTTGTTTTCAATTTAGGATCCACACACAAAAGCAACAAAAAATACCAACATCCAACTTGATCCACACACAAATTACAATGTCTTTACCAACTCGACTCGACAACTCTGTGTGGCGACAGTAATCAGCTCCCGGGCCAGTGGTGAACGGTTTAATCAAAAGTTTTGAATTGTATTCGCCCAGGGGCGGTTTCTGGTGGTTTGTAAATGAATTCTCAGAAAGTCCTTACAGATGAGGTGCCAACATGAGGGGAGGGGATGAAATAAAAAAAATTTGAGGGAAAACACAATCGCGTGCGTAAATACGCATTTGGTTTGCCGCATAAAAGTTTTCCTCCTGCCGGCTACAACGATCCACAGTTGAGTTGAGTTTTTGCTCGAAAGAAAGTTTATTTTGCGGATTTTGTCTCGTCACGACAAGTCACAAGGATTTAAGGACGATTGAATGCAGGAAAAGCAAGCGACTTCTCGACCTAAATCAGTTTCCTTTTTGGGGTGGGGGAGGTACGATATGAATTTAGTTTTCACAAGTTTGTTTTGGAACGACTAAAATTACTTGGGATGAACTTATTGACTGACGGTAATGAGGAACGATTAAACACAATAAAAGCAACTTCGGACGATTAGGACTGACTGATAATAGAGCAAAGAAAGTATTTTTACAAAATCGCAGTTAAGTTGCTTCCTGTCGAATTAGTCCATCGAAAGATTGCGTTTCAGAAAGTTTTTAGATTGAGGAAGCCATCAAGTCAAACACTTTTCGTAGCATATGTACACGTGTAGGTATTGGGATAATTGGGCCTGGGAAAATGTTTGGCATGCCATGGATATAAAAGTAGGCCACAACCTTGAGACTAGACTAAAGTCACCTAATTATGACAGGAACGTTTCACATAGCAATAAGTGAAATCATGCAAGGATGCCTGAATAGGGCTAGCAGCTCTGCAGCACACTGCGGTATGGAAATCAACCTAGACCAAACTAAGCATACCTTCACTCTATCCTACAGAAATTTCTGGGTCTAATCCTAGACCTAAAAGCATCTGAAAGTCGAAACCTCAAGGAAAGAGTAAGGAAAGCCTGCAAAGATTTCTACCTCTATAAAAAAAACCTTCGGCAAGAGATGGGTCTTAAGCCACAGATGGTCCTGTGACTTTCTGCTCCTTGGTATGCTGGCCAGCAGTAAGCGGACGCTTAAATATAATAAAATTGGTAAGGATACAGACCACTGCAACGAGAGGGCTACAAGGGACATGAAAAGATGCATCACGAACGCACCCGCAACCACTCGACCTTCACTGAAAATTCCTGGTCTCGTGCAGTGTCCGTACTTAGACTGAGCAAATGCGTTGCCTGTACCTCAAAAGTCTACGGTGATTGCAGCATCTTGGATTTGCTGCCGAAGACATGGTAGCCACAACCACAGACTACCTTGCACGTATTGACCTTCAGGAAGAACTTTTTGGTCGAAATAACTTTAAGAAGGGAAGTGCAGTCTCATCTTCTGAAGAAGTTTCATCGACGGATGTTCACTCACTGCTCCAAGACGTCAGAGGGTGTCGAGACAAGAGTAGTAGTATAGCTATGAGGCTACGACCGCAGTAACGCCATCGGTTGTTGATTTGGGCGTGGATGTTGTCTTGGATGTTAGTGAGCGTCGCCTATGAGATATTAGTTGAACTTCAATGTGCCTCGAATGAGTTTTCGGGCTGAGTCGAATTTGTAGTTTAAAGTGCCTTGAGTAGGAACTTGTTGACCCGGGCTCCGGTGCATTAGCTTCGGCTATCCTTTCTATTCTATCCTTCAGATCAGGCTTATTACTATACATTGCACCATGACTCGAACGACATGACGGACTAGTAGTAGAAAGGGTGACTCCTAAGCTTCATCGTATCACAAAAAAAAAGAGTTGTGGTGTGCTGGTCTGTAGATTCTAGAAGGTGTTAGGGCGGGGAGTGGGGCTGAACATTTCTTCAAAAATCGTGTTCCGAGATATGTATAAAGAAAAAATTGTCTCTCAACGGCTACGGATTCTAAATGATGATTTTAACCTTCTTAAAGGTTGTGAGACTCTATTTCCGAGGCTATGGCTATATTCGTCAATTCGTTTGTCACCGCCTAGAACCTCTACACTAGCTGCTGACAACATCACAATTTTCAGGAATCATTCAGGGAGTCTAAACAAGAGGGACTCAAAGTTTCCGGTCATTTTATACATTTATATACAAATAGACATTTCATTCAGAGTAGTACTGATTGATAATATAAATGAGGGATTTAATAGTGTATAATTAATCTCCCTTCAAAAGTATGACTATGCTATTCTCCCAGTGAATAGTATAGCTATAACGATACTGGCTCTGTGACACCAACGGTTGTAGGTTAAAGATGTGAGCTTTATCCGGGGCAAGAATCCGAAAATTACGTTAAATCAAACCGAATATGAACATTAGATCTCCGACATTCATGAACGTGTTAAGTGTGATTTAATGATGCTTAGTTTTATTACTTTTTTATTACTCTTTTATTACCCTGTTATTACCCTTTTTATTACCTCAAGTAATAATAAGCCTCTATAAGAAATTTTATTACATTATTCAAGTGCATAATTAAAAAGTGAAAATAACAGGTATCAATAGAGCGGAATACTTGAAAGAGTGATTTTACAATCGTAGTATTCTGTATTATTATTAAAATCAAGGATTTACAAGCCAGGATCTATTATTGCGCTTTCAATTGCTCCCATAATAACATTGTACTGAATGATATTTTCTCTATCAAAAGTGATATTATATTCAAATTTGCTTAACTGAAATGATGCTTTCAGGCTTCCCAATTTTTCTGTTTCGACAGCCTCTTCAACACAAGAAAAATATTTTGGTTTTGTCTGCCGTATACTGAATGAATGTATTGTAGCAGATATGGATAATGCGAATTCAAGTACACTTCAGAAAAATTTCTTTTAGCAGAGAGTCTGTTTTTGTTTGATCCACTTATTGAGAACGGCGTATAAGACGTTTTCCTGCAATATAGGTCAATATCATTAGCACTCGATCTGAGGCAATAAAAGGCATAGTAATTGGATATAAATGTTATCTTAATGCATTATTTACATCAATTAACATAATTTTAGTGGTAATGTGACCGTATTTTTTTCCCCAGTCCCAACCGACGCAATACCTACTAATATGCATCAGTCAACAAGGCGCAATCAGGCACATATCTTGGTCAAAATCGATTAAAATGTTCTAGATTGGCTACAGTCTACCACCAGAAACCTCACAAAAGCCATGTAAAACGATAAGTATACTAACAGAGCATTTTGTGTATTAGGTGGAACCTTATCAACTTATTTGCAAACATTTTACCTCTTTCGAAATTGCATATTTTATCTCCGCTTTACAAAAGTTACAGGAATTTTCTCATAATTCACTAGAATTTGGGACTTTCTTTTCGGAACTTCATAAGAATATAATTTGCATAAAACCTCGATGATTGTCGTCCTGCCTAACTTTGGTCGCTTGCCTTTTTGAAGACATTGAATCAATTACGATATAAAATAGGCCAAACAAATGCTTCGGCCAAACAAACAAAGTAAATCTGTCCTAAATATCACCGAAGCACAGCACACACACACGATGCCGGCTGATCTCTTAACCCACACAAATTGAATTTTACTGAAACGTTATCCCTTTTATAATTAATTAAATAGGGCCCTAATTATGTATACGGACCCTAATTAGATCTGCCATAGAAAGCCAGGCATTAGCATCCAATATGGATGGTTCGGCTTCCCATTGTCGTTTTCCAAATAACATTATTCTTCCATGTTTAAAAACGGATAAACTAGGGTCGGTTCGATAAAGTTCCTGGGAATAAAAGTATGTGTGTGTGTGATAATCCCGTTTAGAGCCACTAACTTATGACTATGAGGGTGGGGGGGAAATGGAGTAAATTGTGAATAAATAAAATCCTGGCACATCTAAACTTTAAGTGGATTTCACGTAGGACTGGTGATGATGTGTTGTCCTGGTTGAAATTTCTACAATTTTAGTGGTTTGCGGTTTTGTAACCAAAATGTGGTGCACGAATTTTGGATTTAAATATATTTTTGCCTTCATATGTGAGTGTAGAAGGACGAAAGTTTTAAGTCTAGCCAACAATTAAAGTCCTTTTTTCATGTTGGTGGTTTTGTGCAAGATTGTAAAGGTCAAATTATTTCACAAAATTTGTAAATCCATTCTTGTTTTTCTCAGAGCTGAGTTATCCTATTTCCACCGAATGAAACCCACAAAATCCTGTTTAAGTAGAGTTGAGAGACTTGCTAGCCAACAAATGTGGTTTTTAGACAAAAAGTTTCTGCAAAAATTTGAATTACTTATGTTATTCAATTTTCATTTATATAAAAAGCACCGCTAGGAAACATCATAAGAGTCTGCTATTGATTCTATGGTTACGAAAAAAGGGAGATGAGAAGCATGTACCAGTGGTTGTAGTTCCTTTTCATAGTAGTAGCATAAGAGAAAAGACAGAGTAGTTTCTTTAGAGAAGGAAGTCTTGTGAAGGTAATATGAATATCGTTGATATCTGAGAAACCAGTCGGACGCCTTTCCTGCTATGCTACCAGGATAGAGAAGCAACGATTTGAACTGATAGTTTTCAATGATGTTGGAAGATATTTCAAAATATTTTTTATTAAAATTCTTTTATCAAAACTACATACAAATAGTAGGTGATAAAAATTTACTATTTGATTTTGATATTACTAAAGTAGTATAACTATGGCGGTGACAGCATCGGTTGTGGACCCGGGTGTGAGCTTCATCCGGGGCAAGAACCTGCGTGCTAAGCTTTTTGCGGTGAGCTTTGGCGCCACCTGTGTGAAATTAGTTAAACTTCGCTATAGTGTGTCTCGGGAAGTTTTTCATACTAGGAAGTCTTGGACAGAAATCGTTGGTCTTGGATGAGTTCTTGTAGGAAGAATTTGATCCAAATTCCAATTCTTGGATGTGTCTTGGATAACCTTCACGCTGGGTGAGGTGAGGGATCGTATCTGTACTTTTGAGTGCTTTGGACGGGGAAAACCAAGCTTAGGAATCATCCTTTGTACTACCAGTGTGTCATGTCGTTCAGGTCATGGTGCAATGTCTAGTAGCAAGCTTGGTTTGAAAGATAGAAAAGAAAATGATAGGATTAGGGGGAGGTGTTGGAGCAGGTGGCGATGAGCCTTACGTTTGAACTCTTGGGTGTTGTACGATTTCGGAAAAAATGACTGTGGGGGATTATTCCACAGCCGAGTTGTTCTATTCATAAACGAACTTCTAGAGCATGCTGTGCGCGAAAGGGGGGCTGTAGGGTATGGGGGTGAGCCGAGCGGGCTAGTCTTGTGTTGCAGGAAAAATATTGCCGTGCAGGCAGAAGGTCCCGAATTGCAGTGGAAAGCATGGAGAGCGCTGCTACATCCCTACGGTGGTTCAGAGAGTCTATAGAGATGCAAAGGCTGTCATCTCCGATAATTCGGATGGCTCGGTTTTGCAATTTGTCCAGCCACGCTAAGGCGGTTTTAGAGGCGCCAGCCCAGACAAATGAATTATACTCGAGGCGGGGCCGAATATAGGATTTGTAGATTATAGCTCTATCTGCTGGTGGGAGAAGAAATTTGCATCTCTTGGTGATGCTGGCTGGATGGTTTGCGTCCTCGTTCAGCTCATGCAATATAATTAAGTTAACGATTTGCAAGGTATTAGGGATTTTTTTTCAATGATTATGGGTGGCTTTTAAGGTGAAATTTCATCAAAAATCGCCCACGATCAAAGGTTCTAGAGATATAAGAAATTTTATGTTTTTAAGCAATACTACTAATTATTAAAATATGAGAGCTCGGGATCAATTTAACACGCTATGGGTATAATTCCCGCTATCACAAAAGCCGCATCGTTGGATATGGTCTTGTATGGGCAGAACGCAAGCTGAAATAAACTGAACGCATGCAAAGCAAAGGTTGGCCACTTCTAACATTTCCCCATTGCCGTACGTATTCGTCATAGTCTCAAATATATACCCAAAATACAAGCACAGACAACAGATACATGCATTCGTCACTGAATTTTTTTGGTTATTTGTAAAAGACTAGACGAAACCAACGCCTAGAAACTAGAAAGACAGCGAAAATTCGCCGCATACACCGCACGCATTGTATGCACGCAGGTATTTGTTTCCAACTTCAGTCTTTATGTGGACCCCCATTGTCTGCTGTTAGTCCTCTTTTTCAACGCTGCTGCCTACGCTAGACTGAGCTAACCACCCTCGCCGTCAGGAGGCGACGGATCGGTTTGGGGGCTCGTCCGTGCGTCTGCCCATTAGGCAGAAATCTTGGAAAGACAAAGAGAAAATCAAAACCGAATAAAACCACATTAATAAATCTTTGAAAACTTTGCGTCGCATTCTTGAGCCGATATAAAATCGTATAAAACAAAAGGGGTGATAAATGTCGCCTTGAATACGTCTTCTTTCGTCACGGGAATTTGATTGCAAGCCTTTAACAGGTAAATTTTTGCGAAATAGCTACACCTTCGCAAGTTAATATTGCAGTCGTGGATATT
The DNA here is from genome assembly GCA_949987705.1 of Thereva unica. NCBI lineage: Eukaryota > Metazoa > Arthropoda > Insecta > Diptera > Therevidae > Thereva > Thereva unica. Next base: position 250,001,190 of record OX465281.1, on the reverse strand, counting down.
TGGTAGAGGATATTTATCGAAAGTATTGACTATATTTAAAAGGCGATAGTCCCAACAAGATCTGCATATCCCGAATAAATACAAAAAATAGCATTACAACGGGCGAACTGATGGCAGCGTACAGTTTTAACCATTTTTAACGGAACAACATATGGCTCCAGGTCGGCCATACTTGACCAAAAGATTTAAATGGCTGAGTACTGAGCTTTACACACGGGCATATAAAGGCCAAGTGCATAATGTTTTCGTTATGTTCAATGCAATCGGATTATCTCATACTTAAAGACTATCGATGCACTAAAGAAAGAAGCTTGCCAATCATCGGTTTGTTGTGCGTGAAGTGTGTGGTGCGTAGTTTAGTGGGAAATTTTGTTTCTCTTGAAGAAAACAAAATAATCGTCTGTGAAAATGTTGAAATATTTGAATTCGGACATGAGCTCCGGATTTCATGATGTTTTCCTCAATAAATACGTGGTGAGTTTTGAGTGTTGTTGTTTCACTTTTCGCCAAAATGATTTTTTATTGCGCAGTTAAATTGCGCAAGTATACACGTTTAGGTTTGTCGGGTGTCCGCCTTGAATATCGCCTGTGTGTGCGTATGTGTGTGTGTTTTCTTTTTTTTATGTGGCATGGTCAAGCTCAGGAATCGCCCTTTGATCATCATGTCGTTGAACTCATGGTGCAATGTCTAGTAGTAAGCTTAACCAGAAAATAGAAAAAGAATAGGAAAGGTTAAGGGTAGTATGGTGGATGCAGAAGGAGAAGGCAGTGAGCCTTGAGTTTGCTCTACTGGGTGTTATATGAGTGCATCCATTTTTTAACAGCCGGGTGAGTCACAACCGTCAGGGCTAGCGAGAGACAGTCTTGTTGGAGTGTTATGATAAAGGCTGTGACGCCAACAGTGCCAGACTACCAGGTGAACAAGGAGGTATATCGACAGCTAGATGAAGACTCCACCTAAGCGGAAGTTTGGTACCCTATTATTAACCAGTTAAGCCGGCAGGCTACCTGTGTTCTTGTGTGTGTGCTTGTGTGTGTGTGGTATACGGTCGTACAATCCTGCAAATACACTTCTGATGCCCAGCATATGGCCAAAGACTTTGATTCAATCACTGCCGGTGTTCGCCCGTTGTAACGCCATTTTTTGTTTTGACTCGAGATCTTAGTCCTTTTTGGAAACCAAGTGCAGCGGATTAGCTACCGAAGATATGATGATGGACTACAAATTCCAAGCTTCACCATGACTTAGAACTCCAACCATGGCTGATGACTCCAAACCAGGTAATTAAAAACCCCTTCTTGTTTTTCTGACAACAAGTCTATTTTTAAAGGGAAATCTGCCATTTCGACTAAGTAACATAATAATAATAAATTTGAACTTCTCATCCTTCAAACATGATTTCTATTCACGTTTCTCGCAAAGGGTCGAATTTACCTGACGGATCCTAGTATAAATGTCAATGGCTTCATCAAGGTAAGCTCTTCCTTGGCCATGACAACACACACACACAGATTTTATTATTTCAGACCCAGTCGGGAATATTGGAAGCCCTTACTTATGTATTTGATTACTTCAGTCCTGATTTGACACTGCAAAGGTAATCGGTTGAAATGTAATTAATACAGAATCCACAACGTCCACAGCCAAAGTACTACTACTTACATTTTGCATTACCTGGTAATGCAGAGGGTAATGCCTCTATGCTTGTGATTTATTTGTTCTGTTCTGTTATTTCTTCGTTCTTTTGATTCTTTCTCCTTTTTACTAGTAATGACCTATGTAAGGCCTTCCATGGCTATGACATTTCTATGTTAATTGTAATTAACAAAATAATCCAGCTGGTAGTGTATACCATTTACAAAATCAGGCATTCAGCATTAATGAAGAAGTTCTTCCTTTCCCGACTGGGGATTTATTTTGGGATGTTCTCAGAATCGACACATTACATACGCAGAAAAATATGTATTGTATCAACAACGCACACAAAGTTGCCAATTATCAGACGTTCTACAAAGTCTGGGACTGATTAAAGATATCAATCAAGGTAGGAGAGGTTAGATAAGTGTGATGTAAGAAGGGAATGATTAACAAGACAAGAAAAAAGTGGAAGTACTATAATATCCCTGTTAGGGGTTTGAGTCCTGCCATAGGCGTTGGCAGTCAGGCGTCTTCCCTCCAAACTAAAGCTTCTATAAACTATGCAAACAGTGTGAAATTCCCAATTTCAATCAAACGCTGAATTGGTAATCACCTTCAGTCTGACTTCTGTAATTAATACATATCACACATCCTTCATAATAACATGCAATCCCAAAATGAGTAAGCAGCAATCAAGTACGAGTAGTATCAAAGAGTTAATTAAAATAGTTTTAAGTAAAGCCTTAAAGTAAATACACACTACTACTGCTACATCTACTATTTCGAAGCCAAAAACTTCCTACAGGATTAAAATTTTTTCCTTGTTAATGTTAGTCACCATAAAATTTTAGTTAGTTAAATTAAAACACAAAAAAAATATCCTTTTTTCGAAAGCATCTAAAATGCATTCAAAACTAACAAAAAGCAAAAACTTACTCGAGTATTTAGCTGTGGAGGTGGAAGGACTGTACCAACACTACTGCTTCCTTCACACTGAAATGAGAGATGAAAAATATTTCAGAATTCGTCCTTTGCTAGAGAGAAACTAAAAAATTCTCCTTGTGCAAGGATTTAAAATAAATATTTTTGCAAATAAAAAAGTTTTTTTTTAATGCTGCACTATTTGCTGCAGATTGCTGATCTAGAAACATAAAAACACTTTTTGTGTGTGTGTGTGAGAACATAGACAGAGAGAGAGAGAAAAAAAGCAGCTGGGATTGCGTTTTTGGTGTGATTTCACACGAAACAACAAAACCAACACACACACAAACACATTAAGGATATCAGTAGAATGATAATCCTTTTGTATAAACATTTTAAAGGACACACAACACACAACGTGATGTCTTATTTTAGATGATTGTGTGGAGACAGAACAACACTTTTTGGATGATAACATTTATGAATGTGGACAAGTTCACAATTTTCTAGATTTTGCTTTTGCATCAGGCTGGAAAAAGGAGAGGATATTTTTCAAGTCTAGACCAAGGGAACAATAAATCGATGCCGATGATTCCTTCATTAAGACTCTTTTAATTGAGGGTGGTTTTCTTTAAAGTCCAATTCAAATAGGCAAGACATTCTAAAGTTGGAAACACCCACTTTAGCGCTAAAGTACTTGGTTCTTAAGTGGGTAGTGTGTCGGTTGCGCCTGAGAACCAAAACCGGTAATGTATGGTTTATTTAATGGCTTTTTTTCGTCAAAACAGGTAATAAAAGCCGCTAAATAGACAATTTAAAACCGGCCTACGGTTAACCTACTGGCTCACAAATGTCTAGTAAAGCTTTCTAAGTCACTAATGTGGGGCTTGAAAGCACACTGATGCGCTGGCACAAAAATACAGAAAGTTATTTCGACTACATATAACGCTTGCTGAGTCGGAGAAGTCTCTAGAAAAAAGGACCACAAGAAAAACGCTAACTAACTAAATTCTAATCGTCCAAATAGACGCTATTCGAATGTGAAGGCTCTGATCATTGTGATTTTCATTCTTCGATTTCAGTGGCGTAGTGTATCTCTTGTAACTCGTTTATCGGCCCGGTCGTAATCTCATACCCATAAGAGTTCAGATAGGCTCGGTGATGTTCCGTTCCAAGCTGGTGGAGAGATGTAAAGCTGAAATAGGCTCGGTGGAAGACATAACGTGACGTCCGTTTGAGTTCCGAGCATAGGAAGATAGGTGGCAAGGATAAAGCCGACTAGCTATCAATGCATTCGACACAAAAAAGGCCAGGGAAAGAGGTACCTCTGGGGTAGTAGCCAGACGCCTTACTCCTTAGGCTACCGAGGCCTCCTGTAAACCATATACCAGTATGGTTGGGCCTACCGAGCCAAGATGTAAAATCATCGTGTTGAGGGCTTCATGGTAGTTGGCTGTTTTTGCACTGTCGTTGAACGATCTCCCTCTGGGCATCGGACGCACCTATTTTTGCTGAGAGGGCCACGGCAAAGAGGCCTGGAAGCGAAACCCCGCGAAGCACAACCCAGCCTCGCTTTCGATAACTCGTTACGAACAGACCGAAGGCAGGACTGCGGTCGGGAGCCCGCATTATATCATTATAATTTTTTTCATCTCTGCTTTTAAACTCGCAGATGGAAGTTTCCAGCAGGACATTGGGTGCCCTAAAGGAAATGAAAGAGCACTCCCATGGAAGCATGAAGTGTTCCCTTATTGCTCCCTCTTGGTATATTTTCACTCCATTTGAGCTCCAATAGGAGCACTCCTGCGACGATTTGGTTGGAGACAAAAGGTAGCATTATAGATCTTAGAATGAATAGCTCCGGGTGTCGGAAATCTTTTATTTTTGTTTGCCTTTGCAATCGTCTTTTTGCAAACGTGAGTGTCGTTTTTCCAAGCGAGCGGTCCCTACGCTAAGTACTAACCATATGTGTAATGCTACTTAACTTCTGTAATCGAACGAGAACCGCTCGACTGAGTGTGCTAGTAGCACGATTCATGGTGGTTAAGATAATTGCCAGTTTTGCACGTTCTATAATTTTTTTGAAAAAACTCCAGTAATACTCCCTAGGGAAAATATTTGGTAGCGCTCAAAATTAGCTTCCCTGAACAGCGCTCCCAATTTTTCCCGGTGGGTGCTTGGCTTGAATACTTCTCAAGTAGCACAGCTTTTTTATGCAGAATCGTGCTTTTCGTGTATTTTGGGATATATCAATTTTTTCGCGGTTGCTTTCAACCTCAGCGATCCTTACTGTGGGGGAATATTCAATAAAAACTGTTGCAATAAAAAACATAACATTGTGTAGATAAACAAAAGCTTTGCTCGCATGCTGAGCTGTCTATAAACTTTCAGAAAAGCTTTTGCGTCTGGATGCATAAGTCCTTGTGTATGATGGTCCAATTGAAATCTTCGATGAGTATAATTATGAAAATTGTGGAGGAGCTAGGAGAAAATTTGATTAAAGAAATTTGCTTTTAAGAATATAAAGCGAGATTTTTGAGTTTAGATGTGGCAGAGGAGTAAAAGAGTTTTTATTATTTTGGAGATAGTAAGTTTTTAATATTTATAACTAAGCAAAACTTCTACACTAATCCAATTAAACTCGAAATCAATAAAACGAAAGTTTCCTTCTGAACTGCTTGAGAAGTTTTTGGTACATTTCAAACAATTTCCATGCAAATATAACTTCGAGTCTAAAACACTTCCTTGGAGTTCCTCTGTGTGTGTGTGGTTGCGGTTGTCGCACATAAATGTATAAATTCTGTCAAAGGTCATAAACTACTCCAGACTGCACCATTATATGGCTGAGGAGGATCCTTTACGACAGTGCATTTTATGACAGGATGAGATTTTATGTGGAGAACGGGACATAACCACAGACCATTACACCACCATTGCTGCAATAAATCTCGCCATCGAGGAGCAGCTAGCGGAAAACTGAAGACTATAAAAAATCTCAGCGCGCAATTTCCTTGTCATTAAATCGAGCACGAAAAGGATTGTGAGGATGCACCTCCAGGTTGGTGAAATTGTGTTGGTGAACAGACAGATTCATGTCCTTCTCTCTACAGGATGAAATTAAATTGTCGAATTGTTGGAGAAAGAATATTGATATTTTTTATGATTTATGGTTTTTTTTGGTTTTATTTTAATATTGTAAATTCATGAATTTTTTATTGCATCGTTATCAATTTCGTTAATTGATGGTTGGAGGTATCGTTCAATTTATAAAATATGTGGCTGCATTTTCTACGTTCAGTGGTTGTTGGTAGCAAATAATTGTCATTCTCCGAAAATGAAATTCTGAACACGTTTTGTGCATTTTCATTTCGAAAGCGTCGTACCCCAACTTCGTTCTGCAAATGTGGAATTTATCTGATGACAGTTAATGTATTTCCTAGTATCTTTTCTATTTGCAGCTATAATTCAGGACTAGCGGCCTTATTCCAAACCATAATCGATATTTACTTATAAACTCTGACATAAAACCTGTCAAATGGAATAATCCTTCAAATTTCCATATGCCGAGGCTATGACGACATGACGTGACAAAAGGAGGAGTTGCAAGCTCCATTACATACACAACTTGTGGAAATTGGGGTGGAGTGTCCAAATTACCCCCGAAAACCTAGCGTGTGACGTTGACGTGATTTATTAACGTCCGTGTTCTGGCGATAAAAAGAGCGGTCTTCTTTTTTATTCGCTGATTATCCTTCGTTGTAGACGGGACCCACTTAAGAAATGGACAAGCTTGTTATTTTTTTGATAAATTTGCTATTGTCAGTTGTGTTTGCCATCATTTGTCCTGATTTAGTAATATTTGATGAAAAGGATGTTATGAGCTTAATTGCCGAACCTGTCTTGAGTAAATAAACGTGTTTGTGACTTCATTAAGCATAGAAGCTTCATGTTGACAATCGTCCTGGGAATTGATTGCAAATTAAGTCTTTTGAATGTTGCTTCTAAAGTAACCAAGGTCTAGTCCTTTATATCATTTGAACAAGAATCTGGAATTGTGGTGTAGTTTTTATACATATTGGAATAAGACAACAAGAAAACTTGATGAGAGATAAGTAACGTAGTGAAAAATGGTTTTGTTAGACAGCACGTCGATAAGTTGTTTAGAGCTTCAAACTACATGTTTTTGTAAGGATTACATCCAAACTTATTCGTTTATTTTTATTTTATTTTTTTCTTCTCCCTAGCCCAACGAGTATTTTGGGGGGTGCAGATGAAGACCTTATATGGATTAGCCTATAGGGCCCTCGGCCATCTAACGCATTGGTCCATGTCGCCCCCGTAAAGAAAAATCACTGCTATCCGAACTCGAATCAAAAAACAAACTGAAAAATTTCACAATTTCGGCGTAGATAATGTATGTGATGTCGAAAGCTATATCGAAAGCTATGTCGAAAGCTATATATTCTTAAGCGCGAATGTCATTATACAAAGCGGTCCCCCAACTGAGTACGAATCCCGTTCAATGCTGCTTAATCTCCGCAATCGAACAAGGACCAATCTGTTGAGTATTCTTATGCTAATGTCACTCATTATGGTCACCAAGATAATCGCCCGTTTTCTTCTCCCTATAAAAGTATTCGACACTGCTCAACATTAGCTCCTTTGAGTAGCGCTACCAATTTTTCCAATTGGGTAGGCAGGATCCTGTATAAAAAACCACTGCTGCTTGAAAAGTATTCGAGCGAAACAGTTTTTTTGTTGTAAATTACTGGGTATCCATATGCCACGGTAGAATTTTCGTTGAGTAAACAGAAAGCTTTCTCCCTCAAGTTAATCCGCTGCTGTTTCCATGACGGTTCTGGGTTAAAGTGACAGATAATTAATTTTACATTATGTTGCCGTTGGTATATGTTCAGTAAAAAAGATGCACATATATATATGCAAAACCCGGCTTAATCCGACTAGTTGCGCTGAGTTTTCTTGGATTTAACGAAACTTTACTAAATCCACGTTTCCACGGGCGTTTACTCTGAGTAAACCAAGGGTAAACTCTGCATGATGTTATGTATTAGTACTGTGTTTCCGTGAGCCGGGGTAGGGTTTTCGTTGAGTTAACAGAGAGTTTTTTCTTTCATGTTATTTCGATGCCATTTCTATGACGGTACCAGGTTGAAGTGATAGACAAATCTAATTTTCCCTTGTGTCGTCGTTGGTGTATGTCACATATAATCCACAAACGCTTAATCAAACATGTATGAAAACCGGCTTAACCCGACTAGTTTCGTGTAGTTTTCTTGAGTTTAACGAAATTTTATTCTGTGAGTTAGCACAGAGCTAACACTATTCATGGAAACACAGTAATTCTTGTGTTTGCTGTGATTTCTCAAGTTTTTCTTCATTTGTAAAACTGTAAAATGTTAAACTATTAATTTCTTATTTACGAGCTTCTTATGTACGAGCTTGGCGTGGGTTCAGAGGTTAAAAGCAGAAAAGGCATAAAAATCTCCACTACACCATAAAACTCCATGAAAGAAGCTTTTTCTTCAGATGTACCGTGTACTGATAGCATAATGTTCTACTCTCGCACAGCCAAAACTCTTCACTCACGCTTAACGTTGAACCGCCTTCGTGACGAACATTGCCCGGGGCTGGCAGCTTTTGTGAAAAATTACTTAAATTCCACGAAGGCGTTTGACAGTGTATGGCACAAAGGCCTCATTTTCAAGATGAATAGACTGGACTGCCACCAAAGGTGGCACCTCACTAATAGATAAGCTTATTCAGCTGGGCGAGTCGATGTCGGCAACATTCGCGATCAATTCTGGAGTACCGCAGGTGTTCGAAGTTCTTTGTGTTGTTATTTTTTGCTACGAAGCCCATTAAATTTTTTTGTAATTCTAAAAAAAAAATCCAAATTTTAAAAGTAGATCGCTTCATAAGAATTGTCTGAACATTGTTCATTGAGGAAACCATCAAATTTACAATTTTATATAGGTGGCAGTACTTTGCGGAAATTCGTATCTTATCCATGAAAATAAAATTTAGAGTGATATGTAAAGCCCTACAACAACATTTTCAGTGTGGCCTAGCGGCTAAACCGTTACGATTCATCACGCATCAACGAAAGTAGCACTAAATTGAATATCAATCTGAATGAATATCAATCTAGGCCACTCCGCATAAAATCCAAAATTAGAAATAACTTGATAGAAGGAAGTTTACCCGCAGGCGGAGAAAAGACAATTCCACATTCCACGGTTCATAATCTAGTTTGATGGTGAGGATTGAGACTGCACCATTAGAGACCCTCACTTGGCATGCAGCCGAGTTGTGGCAGCTCCTTCCTACTTCTATCTCTTTCTACTCTCTATCTTCCGGCTAGAGCTGCTGTTCGACATTCTATTATGAAAAAATATAGATTGTCGAACAGTACAAAGGGGCTTCCCCTAAGCCTCTAGTCTATCACATAAAAAAAATAGGGATTTCCTTATTTTTTGGTAAGTCCTCTAACTTTACACCACATTCACCATGTGTAAAACCACTAAACCCGAGATATTTCGAATGGGTGATATCATCTGAGTAAGCATATTTGTTAAATTACAACAGCAATGTCATGTTGAATGATATGAGAGGAGATAGTGACGAAGAAGAAATATTAAAATTTAGTCGGATGGAGACGACAGAAAAAGCAAACATGTTTTATCGGGTTCCATCTTCTTGCTTCAAATTTGACGCAAAATTGAGTTATTAAGGTGGATTCACACATATCCATGACGGCACGTCACCGATGCTTTCCGTGTCAGTGGCTTCCGTGATGAATTTTTCACTGATATTCTTTACTTTTTATTTTTAAAATTTGAGCAGTTTTACAATTTTTCGTTGAATTTAAAAAACATTTGCTTCATGTCCGGGATATATTGAAAATATCGCTAATAATAAAGTATTTTTGGGTTTTTTTTTCGGACGTCTGAAGAGTACTGAGAGCGTCGGTGCCCCACTGCGTCGGATGTATGGGTACATGCCAGGCTTTTCCCAAATTGTTTCCATGGAATTACATCGTGCCGATATATTTTTTCACTGATGCCCCGGGTACTGCACTGAAGTCGCTGTCACGACACGGATATGTGTAGATCGACCTTCATCCCAATGGTGACTAAATTGTTAGCTTTTGTACCTTTTAACAGAGTTATTGTAAGGAATAGATACGCTGTTTAAATATACTTTGGGAAATGTGGACAAATCCAGTGGATTTTTATAAAAAAACGATCGCGTTGGTCTTAGCTGGATTGAGATCGAGGTCATTTTCAATGGCCCATTTAAAGGTATTCTTTAGGTCTAGGTTCATAGATCGAGCACCATCTTCAAGTTGGTCTATGGGCTTACTAATATATAACTGCACGTCATCAGCATATAAATGATATTGGCAAAAGGTCAGGGAGCTAGTCAAATCATTAATAAACATTGAAAAGAATAAAGGCCCAAGAATGGATCCTTGGGGAACGCCACTCACAATATTGATAAAGTCGGACATTTTCTCACCTGAGCATACTCGTTGCCGACGGTCTTTTAGATAAGATTCGGATGCATATGTGAGAACGGGTAAGACCATCGTCTTATATAGTAAAAGTTTAGACGTTATGGTTAGATATTTGGATTTGAAGAGCCTTGACAGACTATAGTAGGCTTTGTTGGCTTTTAGCAGTCGTGCGCGTATTTCTGGTTCCATGCTATTGTTGGCTGCTACTATTGATCCAAGGTAGATAAATGATTTTACCACGTCAAACTCGTGTTCCGCTACCTTGATTGTGGGACCAATGTTAGGTGTTCTTCCATACGAGGCCACCATGTACTTGGTTTTACTTTCGTTAATGTGCAGTCCCAGATTTCCTGCCGCCCGCTCAATCTGAGTGAAAGCTTCTTGTACAGCTGTTGTTGTTCTTCCAATGATGTCAATGTCGTCTGCGTAAGCCAGCAATTGGGTGGACTTGTGGAGGATTGTACCCCTTGATGTCACGCCCGAATCTCGGATCACTTTCTCCAACGCCAGGTTGAAAAGGAGGCAGGCCAGACCGTCCCCTTGTCGGAGTCCATTATAGATGTTGATTGGTCTGGACAGTGTTCCGGATACCTTTACTTGGCTTGACACATTGATCATGGTCAACCTACATAGTCTTGTCAGTTTGTTGGGGATGCCGAATTCTCTCATGGCTTTGTAGAGTTCTACCCTGGCTATGCTATCATAGGCGGCTTTAAAGTCTATGAAGAGGTGTTGAATTGAGTTTTGAAACTCTAGACATTTTTCCATAGCCTGCCTCAAGGTGAAAATCTGATCAGTCGTTGATTTGCCTGGGCTGAAGCCACACTGGTAATGGCCTATGATGTTTCTGGCGTATGGGGCCATCCTGTTTTGCAGGATAGCGGAGAATATCTTATACACGGTACTCAACAACGTTATACCGCGATAATTAGTGCACGCTGTGATATCTCCTTTTATGTGTACCGGGCAGAGGATGCCTTTTCTCCAGTCTTCTGGCATCACTTCCTGCTCCCATACTTGCACAATTAATTCATGAATCGCTTGGTGTAATGTAGGCCCTCCATATTTGACCAGCTCCGCTGCGACGCCGTCTGCACCCGAGGCCTTGTTGTTTTTGAGCCGGCAGATGGCTCTGCTAACTTCTTCTATGCTTGGTGGCGGCAGCATAGCATTGTCATCAGATATTGGTGGAGCCTCCGAATCCTCAGTTAGCTCGCCATTTAGCAATTCATGAAAGTGCTCTTCCCATCGCTCCAAGATGCCTTTAGGATCGGTGATCAGATTCCCTTCTTTGTCCTTGCAGTATGTGCAACGCGGTGTGAATTGCGTCATACTGCGGACTCTTTGGTAGAACTCCCTCGCCTGGTGCGGTCTTTGTTCTCTGTACTGTTCTAGCTCACAGACGAGATTTTTTTCCCAGGCTTCCTTTTTTCGACTCTGTCAAACGCCTTGGAGAAATCCAACAACACCAGCAAAGTAAGTTTGCCTTCTACCATCGCTTGCCGGATATCTTCAGAAATTTTGAGCAGCGCAGAGCAGCAACTATGTTTAGCTCGAAATCCAGATTGATAAGTTGATAGAAAATTATTTCCCTCGATGTATTTCGAAATCTGTCCGTGTATGAGTTTTTCGAACACTTTGGCAAAGAACGGAAGAATTGAAATAGGACGAAACTCTTGCTTACTTGACTTGCATAAAATCTCAGAGCTTGAGTTTCCCTTTGACGATTTGGTTGAGAACAGCACCTACTGCCATCTCTGATGCATCAAAGCCTAATGAAAGCTGTGATTCCGGAGCGGTCCTGTTCGCATTGATCGAGGGCGTTGATTCCTCCGTCTTTTGAATTAATGTTCCTTCATTATTTTTGTTTCGTACAATAAATTTTTGCCGCAGTTACGACCCGTGAATATTTTGCTATACTACATGTGTTATTCCCCGGCACTATTCAACAGTCTTTTTGATACGGAACACCTTTGATTTATAGCCATCGCTGTTCTACACGTGTATTTTCTTGTAGCTCAATCAAGTATGTGTTTGCCCAATTTCACATTATGGGCTGAGCAACAAATAATCGTAATTGATACCGCTCAAAACAATCGTTCTATCCGAAATAGGAACGGGCGACATCAATTGAGCAAAAAACACAGAAACACGAGTAAACAACGCACATAAAGTCTGCTTCAGCCATAATGCAAAAATAAACATATTCGAACTTGGTCTGTTATCGTTGTTGCCAGACTTAAAGGATTAGATTCCATAAATTTCGAATAAGAACATAAAATATTTATTTTTCATTAATTACTGAGGCGGGAGGCTTTTAGGATGTTTTCTGGGGGGAATAGCATATCTGCACGACCATTTAATTAAAAATAAACGAGTCCTTGATATTTAAAACAAAATGTTTAAGGTCGAACATTCTTTTGTTTGCGTTTAATCAATTCTTGTTGGTCCACACGTTTCAAACTAACCTACAATACTGAAATGGCAATGTGGATGCGATTTATTACCCAAAAACGTCCATTCCACCTTAATTCACTGCAATGCAAAAAACGTCTTATGGTAAAACAATTTTCGGATTTCATGAGATATTAAGCCCATTAAGGTAAGGTCATAAACACCTCCTTTAGAAACGCGGTCTCACCTCCACCTTGGAAGCGATATCTTCTAATTAAATTGCGTCCCACGTTGGCGCGAATTAAATCCTCGTCTACCGCAAGAGCTTGAAAATTCACTTGGGCCGCAATTACTCGGCGAGCCTTTAATATTTTAAGCATGCAAACTGCAAAGGAACCGCCTCGAAGGACATTCGGGCCGAATTTTCAGGCCACCCAAGGTCGTTCCAGTTATTGTGGCACATGCAAATGCGGCAATGCCTTGTGGAACGTGTTCATTTGCAATTCAAATTCGACAATTTCACCTGTCTCACGATGACTGGCTCTTCGGGTCCATTAAATTCAAACTTTTCGAGCGAAAGTAGAGCATATTTTTAAGTGAAATGGTGGGGGGAGGGGAACGAGGTGGGACGCAGGAGAAAGCAAGTGTTCTTTTATTGCCATGTCCTTGGTAACTAGGCAGAAGAAATCGTTCCACAGCGCTCTCGGCAGGATTCCGACGATCTCACGCTTATCACAATAACATCGAAGCAACACGGAATTTCCCTCCGACCATCAATCAATCAGCCCCAGTCGTCGACCTCCCCGCCACCGGGCGCCGGCAGCCATTAATAATAACTCCGTGATTGCGATTAGAGTAAACCTCTCTAATCTGATTAATAATATGTGAGGATATCGATATGAAAGTGGACTCCGGCCGGTGGTGGGGGGTGGATGGTAGCATTTCCTCGTAATATCCAACAATGACGTCACAGAGTTTTTTACGTTCCTAGAAATTTAGTACACAGAAGGTCGATGCCAAATTGTGCTCCGTAATGGAAGTGAATCGTTATCGTTCATCACGTATTTTTCATTTCCCCGCTAAATTGTTTTCAGGTACTAATGCTGGTCTATTTTCGGGGGAGTATAATCAACGTTCTCCGGGTTTCGCTGGGCTGGCAAGCCCCAGGGCCGTTGCAAATCGGTGACGTATCACTTGTCCCGGGGCACAGTCAACGGATCAAATAAAATATTAATATGTTTTGTATAAATAGAAGCCGAAAAATTATAGCATTGTCCTCCAGTGAAGTCTGTGCGGGATGGGAGCAGGAGCGAAGGCGTGGGTGGTTAATAATTTGGTTAACAGCTTTTATTATGAGAGCGGGAAAGTGATGGTGTAAATGAAAGTAAATCCAAGGATAAGAAAACTCGATTATAGAGGGACAATTCACTTACTGCGAACGACGAATAATGATTCCTTTTTGAGTACTGATAGTGAAATCTACACCGCGTGGGGTTTTAATAAACTAAAAGACCAATCCTTTTTGAATAATTAAATTTGGTCAGATGGGCCAACCATTAACGAAATTTTAACGTTGATCTGGGATAGTTTACACCCTCATACCTTATATTTATAGGCCAGATCGTTTGAACAGGTTTAGAAGTCTCACCTCACCTCAAGAAGTCTCACCTGTCACAGGAAACATGAAGAGAAGGCTCATCTTCTGCAAGTCAAACTTTGTAGGTGGGGTCCTCGCCATTAATAGCATTGCAGGGTGCAGTCTCCAGTAATCAAACCAATAACTATCCCAGCGGAAAAAATTGGAAGCGCTGCTCAGGGAATCTAATTTTGAGCGCTGCCAAATCTGCTTCCGAGGGAGCATTACTGGAGTAATCAGAAATTTTATTGAACGAAGAAAATGGGCGAATTGCATGGTGACCATTAGCAAGCAGCATTGGACGTATGGTTAATTACTTAGTTGGGGGACCACTTTGGTATTGCAAAAAATAAAGAAAAATAAAAGCTTTTCGGCACCGGAGCTTATTCACATTTTCGTAGGTCTCCATTATTATTCTTTTATTAAACCTTTTTTATAATGCTTCCACAACGCTTTTTAAGGAGCACTAAAAGGTAAAAAGTAAAAGTATACGGAACTAGTATGCAAACGGGAGCGCTGTAATTTTTTTTAATGAATGCTCAAAGATGGCTACCCAGCTAGCACAGATTTAAATTTGTAACAAATTTATGTTACAATTATGTCGAAATCCAGTTTGTTTAAACAAATGTAGTCACATGTAAATTGTATTATTGCTTCGAATTAGCAATTTGCAACAAATCATCGGGTTCAGTTACACTACAGTTTTAAATTTGTTACGGGAAAATGCACTTGTTGTTAAATGGTTCCATAAAAGTTGCAAAAAATATGTAATAAATTAAATTAAAGTTATTAAAACATTTCCTTTTGTAGCACATTTCAAAATTGTTATTATATTGTAACTGTCACAAATAGAGTAACTAGTTAACAACCTTAAAGTGACTTAGTTGTTGTAAGTTTTTATCAAGTCAGTGCTACATTTTAAATGTTCAAAACGCTGCAGGGAGGTTTTTGTTCAGATACAAGGACTTGGAAAAATAGCTGTCAAAAGGCTTCATGTTCGCCATATTTTTCATGATTCTCTCTTTTTTCTACACTATGCAGTTTTATTTAAAGAAACCAATGTTATTTTATATTGTATTTTATATTTCTTATAGCCGTTTTTTAGCGCAAAATGACACTAGGAACTTAAAAAAATGAAGTTAGCTGTAGTTTACAGATTGCCATGCTGATAAAAAAATGGAAGTTTTCTCTATTTTCCCAATTATTTTCTAAATTTTCTGTTTTTGAGTGGCGCGTGAATATTCCAGAGGTAAAATACCCATATTCATCAACAAAATGGCATTCGCTTTATAATTTTTGAGTAAAATTCCGCAATTTGTCAATTTTAAAGTACGTAATGAGTAATGTGTCTTTTTATTTCATTCCATTATGACTTTTGAAACACATTTAAAACTGCGCTGTGCTTTGTTGTTAAAAATATGTATATAATATAAAGAATTATAACTTTTCCGGATGTTCAAAATGTTTCATCTTGTTGTATGCAACTTTAGTTTGTGGCAACAACACATTTAAAACATAGCCACAGCACATTTTTCGCCTCGTTGCGACCAAAGTTGTTACAAAATAAACAATAAAGATCTGCTTTTTCAGTCGCAATGGAGCTACAGTCGCACTACATATCTTATCCTGCGACTCTTTTACATGTTAGATTAACTCCATTGCTACTCGTTTGTGCTAGCTGGGTATTGCAGCACTCCATTTCCCGCTAGCTATCTTTTCTACTGCACCCCAACAATTTCTTGGCTGCGTTAAGATACGGCACAGGAAGGAACCACTTTTGTGTTGGCGAGTCCAGGCGCGGATCTCCAAGGTTCAGTATGTTTTATCAAAATCTGATCGGTGGGTAAGGGCCTTCTTTAGCAAACTTGTGTTTGCTCCAATAGTCGGTTCTGGGCCGATGAATATAATTTCAGAACCTTTTCAGGGCCTTTGAAGATTCGATGACTAGGAACTCAAACAAGAGTAATTTTATTCAGAATGTAGGCTTTGCGACCAAACACATACAAAGATGACAAATTCGGCTTTGTATTTCACCAACGTTTTTCTAGTGTGATGCTCTTCATACCACGGCAATAGATTCGGTTAATCAAATACACCGCTGTTATTGCTGCCTCTGCCCAACACTTTCGACTCAAACCCTTGTCAATGAGCATGCATCGCACCTTTTCCAGAATGGTACGATTCATCCTTTCTGTTACTCCGTTTTGGCCAGGTGTTTGTTGTACTGCCCTCTGAGTTTGTATGAAGATGAAAGACTTGTTAATTCAAGCCTTCTAGACTTTGGTTTTGTTATGCTCGTCTGTGTTTATACGGTCGAACTCGGACCGCATCGCACAAGTTCGCTACCGAATAGAGTATTCTATATGGAACTTTTTCGGGATGAACCGAATTCCGTTCGAATGCTATAGGTTATTATACTCTAGAAATATTAGGGCCGGAATAAAGTTTGTCGATTTTTCCCGATAAATGGTGCCAATTGCGGCTAAACCTTAGAATAGAGAAGATAAGGCACAGAACAAAGCTTACATGTATACGGATTTGAGGGGATTCAAGAACCTATCGCTCTAAAAGAAAAGAAACAAGCAGATGTTCTAGGTTTCGTTAAACGTTGACTGTTTCCATAGCGCTTGAAATGTAAAGAAACTTGAACAACAAAATACACTTTACTTCGTGAATAGAGGTGTACAGAAATTCGTTCGCATTTGCTCCAAACATTTTCAGCCAAGTGATGTTTTTTCATGTGGATAGTTGCTGAGAAACGGAATCGGAATCAAATTTTCGCCATTGTCCGTGATATACAC
Source organism: Thereva unica (assembly GCA_949987705.1). NCBI lineage: Eukaryota > Metazoa > Arthropoda > Insecta > Diptera > Therevidae > Thereva > Thereva unica. The sequence goes on along the minus strand of OX465281.1, from coordinate 249,984,262 downwards.
AAATACTATAGCAGTGCCGTGCTTATGTGTTGTTGAAATACCTCCCCGATTTCAATAAATTTCGCTCTCTTCTCTTCTCTATTCTAAGGTCCCACCAGAGGACCCTCGAAGGAAGGAATGATGTTGGGCGGCAGAGTGTCATGGTGGTGGCGGAAGGAACACGGAGGCGAGTGGAGGAAAAGTAGTTCAATAAACAGGTACTTTTTTTGCGGAAAATTATTAAATGACTTTATATAGTTGTACGAGCTTAAATATAAAATAGCGTGTTATCCCCACCAACCCCCAGTGATAAAGAAGTGAATTTGTTTGTTAAGTCAATATGTAAGTAGATATAGTGCTCCATATATCACTTTCTTTGCACTCTACTGAACTGTAAAATAACCTCAGTTCGCATACAATTTACACTTATTCATCTAAGGATAAAACAAACTAACTGGACTCGAACTGAAGTAGAACGTAAAAGCTCGCTTGTAAAAATAATCAACTGGAATGACTAGTCGAATGCCATTCCATAAGCTTTTGCACTTTTGGCTTCTGGCGAAAAAGCGACAACTATTTCAACCATGAACTGCACATAAACTGGACTCTAGTCGGTAAGGCCACTTTTGTGGATAGCACTGAACATTATTAAACTAAGGTTAATGAAGCCATGGCATTACAAAAACTGCTTAGGACGTTTATTACAGTCTGTCGTGTACAAGATAACATTTGGTCGAGGTAAGTTTCAAGGTCACCAAAATGATAAAAACCTCCTTTTTTTCAAGAGTGATAGTTTTTTGCACGGAAAGCTTTTTTTGAGTTATTTTTCATGAAAAGCTTTTATTTTTGAGCTTTTTCTTGAAAACCGGTTTTCGACAGATTTATTAATTATTTTTCACCTGTTCTACAGATCTGATTTTATCCAAAATTTATTCATATAATTCCTACGGGGTTTCTGTTAATTGTAGCATTGAAAAATTGCAGTTATTTTTGTTTTTAAGGAAAAGCTTAAAATCGAAAAACCTTGTCACCTCGTCGAAAGTGGTGATGCTGAGTGCATGTGGTGACACTGAAAGAGAATCCTCCACCATAAAGTACTTCCAATTTATCGTTCGATTGATTCTCAACTCAACTACTGTACAAAACTAATAGGGATCGACGGTTTGGTTTACTTATGAAAGTTCAATTTTCAGGAGATGTTTGTGCAAATGCATTCAGCCCCATTTTATTTGTGCAAAGCTCACCACCTTCACTGTGTTTCGGATCTTAAGGACAGCTACTGCACTTGTGTACTCGTATGTCAGAAGCTATCAAGATTTCAGTAGCATATACTTTACGATCTACTGTCATTTCGCAATACCGTGCAAGTTGACGTCCGAGTCGCATGCGAGCTACTGCTTGTCTCGTCTTGGGGAAAGCGAGAGGCGAGTAAACACAAAAAAATGTTGTAGTAACTCGGATGAGAGGTACTGACCGAAACGTATATGAGTCGTACGGTGCGCGGTCACACGTTGCGAGTAGCTGCACTGCAGTAACTGACAAGTCCAGCGCACATGCTAACTCGCACTCGCGTAACCACGGGTTTACCTATTTGCTGGTCTTGCATCCATCATTATGTTGTAAAACATGTGATTGCAAAAAACAAATCCGATGAATTAAAATGTCGCTAATTATGAAAAGGAAGGATTAGTTTAAACTATCGATCTCCAATTTTGATGAAGTCACTTGTCAAAATGAACGAGAAAGTCAAGTTTTTTCCAGCCCTGACATCCTTTTGTTAAACCAATCCGACATATAACTTTTTGCTAGTTCACTGAAACTGCAGGGATCCACAGACTACAAGAAGAAAAGATTTCAAGCAAGAAAACCCCAAGTGCTTATCTTGATGACGAAGTACATTCACATAATCAGAATCTGCACTTAGCCATATGCTAGACGAGATTTGTGTCCATTTCAGTCGACGTAGTACTTTCTTCATTTAGAATTTCATCTGAACTCGCAGTTTCAATGGTCCTTACACATTCATCCTTTCAGCTGTGTTAATTAATTCATTTATTAAATATGTTGCGTCCAACGAGACTCACGAGTCGTGAGATGGTCTAGTCGTCGGTAGTAAATTCGTAATTTAATTAAATTGAAAGCTGTGTAATTAGTGTAATTAGAAGAAGTCCTTTTTAAAGAAAAATACCAAAAAAGGATTCCGTCAAGTATTCATCTTGTTTATATAAAGTATGACTTTTACATAATTATGAGTTTCTGAAAAGGACTTGAAGTCGTTTACGAAAGGAGGTCACCAAAAACCACGACGACGAATTTCTTGCGACATCATTGTTGCATTGTGTTCGCAATGAATTTCAGCCAGTGTCTTTATATGTATTTATTATGTGTTCTCTAAAGGATACAAAGGAATTTTCCGAAACCGAATTACCAGCGACAAGTTTCCTGATAGTAGCTCAAGTGTGAAATCCAGTTATACCCCATCCACACTAATTGACATTATTGAAATGTTCCAGGGGAGAAATGTAGTTTCATGTTAACGTCAAGCCGGAAACTTTACTCTTTTGGGAAATCACGGATGCGAGTTCAGTTCCGAAAACCGATAACAAAAGTGAAGCGACTGATTATTTGTAAATGAATGCTCGTGGCAGTGCTTTCCGGGAAATAGAGCCAGAGGTAGAGATTCCATGGGGTTGATACAGGCATTTTGTGCTGCCAGATTTACGGAGTGTTCTATTATTGGCTGCATATAAAAGAGAACCAGCCGAAAAGTGATTGAAGTCGCTCTGTAAACGTGGACTGAAAAACTTTTTGTAGTGACAAGCAGGAAATTGTTAAACGTGTTCAACTACGGTAGTGTAGTCTCTTGTTGCCATCAGTTTTGTCGTTTTGTGCATTTGTGATAGAGCATCACAGTGGCAGAGTCTCTCTTTGTATGCCATGTCACCTTGACGTGTATAGAACAACAAGAGCTTTCGTAATTCGGTCGTCCGTGTCAAACTACTAAAACTTTTTGGAAGCATCACGCTGACGCCGTAAAGTAAAGATACATAATTTGAAAAATGAGTTCACATGAAATGGAACGTTCAATAATTACTCGTAGTACACTTAGTAACACTTTTCCGATGGTGTAGCATGTGATTTTAGCAAGAATTTTAAACCCAGCTCTAAATAGTCAAATCGAAGATATTTTAGACTCAACAAAACCCCCAAAGATTTAGTAAAAGACGCGTTGAGAGGTCGAACTGGTGGTTCCTGCACCGATTAAGTCGATTGGGCTGATGATTAGTAGCCCGCTTCCATGAATACGACATTGCTATGAATCGACAAACAATGCCCCGGAACCGCATGTACAGCACAAAGTCGACCTTGGCTTATCGAACAAGGACACAAATACATAGAGGCATGGAATGTGAGAGCGCTCCCAGTAGGACCGGTAAGCTTACAGAAGTACTGAAATCAGCACTTACTGGTAAGGGGTAGGCCTTACCACACCCTTTTACAGAAGTGCTTACTTTTACACCCGATGTCATAGGGGGTAAGGCCTTACTTTAGTACTTACCTTAGAGTACTTATAAAACTGCTCATCTGTAAGGGGTATAGTAAGGCAGCAAATGGAACATTGCAAAAAGAGATATTCATGGGCGCCTGTAGATATGTGATCCGGTGTCGAAATGCTTTTATTTTTTTCATCTTTTACAAATGCCTTTTTTTTCAAGCCCTAGAGTGGCTTTACCTAAGCAGTCCCCCAACTAAATTCTCCACTTTTCTAAAGCTGCTTGCCCTTCGTATCGAATGAGAACCGAGCTATTGAGTATGCTAATGTCGCATTTTATGTCGACGAATATAATTGCCCGTTTTCTTTTTTTCTACAAAATTTATGAAAACTCCAGGAAAGCTCCCTTGAGACATCGGGCAGATTCTCACTTGTTTGGGTATAATTCTGGACTACACCTTACCATCTGCCTTCTCTTGTAATGGGGTTTGTAAGGGCTCATCTAGCACCAAGAAAATAAGGGGTACCCCTTACCAGATGAGTACTTATTTCAGTGCTCCATCGGTAAGGCCTTCCTAGAATTCCTACTGGGCTGCTTGCTGATGGACGGCTGGATGAACCCCTCAACGAAACGGTATAAAATCAAGGCTATGAGACTTAGCGGCACCAAATGGCATGATGCGAGTAAATCCTTCTTATACGCAGGCAGAAACAAAACCGAAAGCCGTAGGATTGGATACGTACGAAAAAGTGAATGGGTCATTAGAGGGTGGTGCCAGTATCAGCTGTCTGAGAAGAGATGCCGAATCGTTTCTAGCAGGGCATCCCGAAGTTTCCGTCTACTCTCTGCAAACTTGTTTGCAGGCTGCTGATGAGACTCCACAAAAAATCCTGGTCTTCATCAGGATTCCATTCTCCTTCGGAGAACGGACCCATGTGATGGCCATCTACATATGTGATGCTGTCTCAGTCAGTGGATGTATCTCGGGATCAACTTCTGGAAACTTTTTGACATGGCTCGCCAGTTAGTCTGCGAGATAAAGCCTCCATCTTAACGTCATTGCAAGGCGAACGGCTCCACTTGGAAGAACACATCATTGACACGGGTGACTCAGTTCCCATTAAGCAGAGGCATTATCCTGTTTCACCCGCTATTCAACATCTAATGTATGGCGAGTTAGAAAGGATGTTATCGCTGAGGGTTATGGATCCATCAAATAGTCCCAGGAACTCTCCGGTGGTGTTAGTTCAAAATCCAGGTAAGGTTCGCCCATCCTTGACTCTCTCACGTTCAACAGTGTCACTGTCAAAGACGCCTATCCTCTTCCGCACACCGATGGTCTTCTTGGTCGTCTACAAGACACCAAGTTCATCACTAGTCTAAATATTAAAGACGCCTTCTGCGGCAAATTCACTGTCCCCGGTTGTCCTTTGTACCAATTCACAGTCATGCCTTTCGGCTTAAGTAATGCCCCACAGCGCATGTGTCGCTTGATGAACGAAACCATCCCGGGCCATTTACGAGAGAACACCTTTGTTTATCTGGACGACCTTCTCATAGCTTCACCTGATTTTGATTTCCACTTGCGACTTCTGGACGAAGCCTTGCGCTGTCTCCGTTGTGCTGGGTTCTCCACCAATCTAGAAAAAAGCACATTTTGCGAGGCTGAAGTTAAGTATCTGGGCTAATAAGGTGACGGCTATTAAGGAATTCCCAACTCCGTAGCCCAATAAGCAGATCAGGAAATTCTTTGGTATGACCGGATGGTATCAGCGCTTCATTCCCAATTATGCAAGTGTGACTTCTTTAATCACGGATTTTTTGAAGAATAAGATGTTTAAATGGTCTGATGAGACCCAACAGTCGTTCGTGACATTAGAGCTTATGAGCATAGCTCCCTTATTAAGCCGGCTCTACACGATGCGGTGAACGTTCATGCGAATTTTGGCTTCCAACGTTTGATTCAATACCGACAACAGCCCGAACGTGTCCAAAAAGCCTCTCGTTGGACGCTTGACATTGGATACTCGTAGCTCGAGGATTGGCCACACGATGCGTCCTACCATCAAGCGTCTACCGTCGGAGGGTGTTCATAGCATCGTGTAGAGCCAGCTTTAGTCACTCCAGATTTCGCTAGGCCTTTCTATATTTAGTGGGATGCTAGCCGAACTGGAGGAGAACATCCGATTGCTTGTATGTCCAAGAAGTTGAATGGGTCATAACGGAACTAGACCATTAGGGAGCTGGTGTCCTACTCCGCCGTACTGAGTGTGAAAAAGCTTAGAGCTTATGTGGAGGGTCAGAAAAAGACGGCAGATTGGCAAGGTGGAGTTTAAAGCTTCAGGGGTTCGACTTAAAGATCAAACGCCGCAAAGATAGCCAAATTTGGTTCCTGATGCTCTGCCACGCATGGATTGCATTGACGATATATCTTTCTGTCAGGATGTGGACTTATACCCCGGCTTCACCGCCAAATTTTCGCAAGTTCGAGCAAATTAGTCTACTGTACTTTAAAATTTCCTGATTTCCCATACATTTTTCACATTCTAAAGTCAGGAAAAAATGCCTGCTTTGGGCCTACAGAACATGAAATTGAGTTTCCAAGTAAAAGCTCGCTCAAAAGAGAGTAAAAAATTGGAATAATGGAATGTCATTCCAGTGAGCTTTTGCATTTCGAATTTCTGGCGAAAAAGCAACAACAATTTCAAGCACGAACTGAACATGCTAGCCGGTGAAGCCACTTATGCCGATTGAAGTGAACTTGATTAATCTGAGGCCGGTGAAGCCGGGGTATTAGATTCTTTCAAATCCCTTGATTATTCACAACTGAGTGTACAAGTCTTGAGAACCACCCAGCAATTGCCAGACTTGGAGGGATATGTTTTCCGTCGTACGTCCCCACGTGCGAGTGACACAGTTGTTGGGTCCTGCGGACTTAACGGCTTTTCTTATCGAAGCGGCGCACTAGCTTAATGGTAGAATGACAATCTTTTTCGGGTTAATACCCAAGTTCTTGCTCTGCTATGCACTTTTGATACAACGAATTGTAGCCTCGATGAGGTCTCAGCCTCCGCTGTAGAGGAGGGCAACTCGGTCATTTGCCCGGGCGCCAAGATTTGGGGAAAATTTATATCATACCTAGTGTATACTGGTTTTATTAAGATTTAAATAGCTGCACCGGTAGAAACAGCAGTCGAAACTAAACTACTGACAGTTTACATAGTTCCCAGGTTAAACTGCTGCCTTACCCACTTTTTACACTTCATTTAATTTTGACTTAGCATATTTTACCATACTGTAACATGTTTGATCCTCTCCCCGATTTGTGCTTAAAGACTACTCTGGCCATCGTCCAGCACCTCGGAATATGGTCTAGGACAAAGCTACCCCGGAATAATGGCAGCAGGATTGGTAAGATTTCTTTCAAGCCTCTCTGCAGAAGAGCCTGGAAGTTGTGGACCTTTCCAGCAGCCTTGAAAGGCTTGAAGATCCCAAAGGCAAACTTAATCTCCTCCACATGATAATCCTGTTTACCAGGCTTTTGTTTCTATTGTAGGACTGGTGGTCAAGTAGTATCTCCGATCCAGTGTTACGCTCTAAGCCCAATCCAGAGTCAGTTGTTTGATAATCCGGGATATTAGTGCTAATTAATAGCTCCCTGTTGTTCTTCGTAAAGGATCCCTCAGGAGTTTTCAAGGAGACAGTGACATTAGGGTGATCCTAAGACAAGACCTATAGGTATAACCTCATGGAGGCTGGAAGCATGTCTGTTTTTTCGCAGAAGGCTTTCCATGACTTTCGTTTGGATCTTCTCAAATCTTTATCTGGGAAAGGGAATTATAGTACAGGTCCCAGTTGCCCGAGACCTTAGCCCTATTAAATAGTTTTCGCACCTCTCTCCTTTGCCTGCAGAGATCATTCTGTCGAGAAACCCTAAGTGTTTCCGAGGATATTGTAGAAGCTCTCAAGTTAAACCTTACATGTTTTCTATGATCAGACATTAATGCATCATTTGAGACGTGCGATTTTAGTATTTTGGAGCTACTCAATATGCAGGCAAGAGGAAAGTCAATCACCACTGGTCTAGTCGTTAAAAAGTAAGTTCGTGCCCCTTGGACTGAAGGTAGTTAAGAAGTCAAGAAGATATTCACCCCTAAAATTAGTATAGGTGCTTACACACGCAAGGTTATGCGCGTTGGCGTCGCAGCCAATCTCTTGATGGATGTTCCTCCTAGCGCAGGCCTCCACAAGTCGCCTAAAATCTGATGGGGCTGGGCTTGGCTCCTCTCCATGGAGATAGGATGAGGCTATGGCAAGCTTGGGCATTCCCTCGTCTCCGGGCAGCACTACCTCCGCTGCCACCAAAAGGATTGCATTAACCAACACATATTTTATAACCATTCATTTACCATATTATAAATTAGTAATTCATTTATCTCAAAACCTACATGTACCGACCAATACGAATCCATTAAAATATTTTCCTATAATAAAGTTTTTTTAATACAAAAAAAAACCTAAACACCTAAAAATACCAAATTGACTCCACATCCACCCTCCCTCCATCTGCACCAAAAAAATGTACCTCTCAGTCCCAAGAGGTAATCAATCTTTCAGTAACATCCCACACTCACGGTAAACTGGCAGAATTATCAGGTAAATGCAAATTTCATTTGTTAAACGTTTCCCAGGTGCAATTTTATCGGAAAAGCAGAAAATGTGCCGCTGCTGTGTAAGTTGATTTTGCTTCCAGCTAAATTTTGTTTGCGTTCAAATTTTGCGCGTGTAATGACGCGGTCACATCGGATTTTCAACAATATGATGAATGAATCGGAGGGTAAATGCTTCCTGTTGGTAGGAGTTTGTAGAACATGAATTTTAGCAATGTTTTAGAGGAAATTGATTTATTTATATAAAAGCGCAAAATTTCCACACATGGCATGGTTTCTATTGAATGCGGTTTGTGATTAGCTTTTTGGTATCAAGGTTGCATTGATGGGCCTCTATTGTTTGTTTGATTGCAAATTGCAGCTCTGGACATCTTTAACCTGGATGGATTATTACTTTTTGTTATTTGGTTTCAAGGACGTGTCCTAGATTCAAGGCCTTGATAAAAATTTCCCAGTTTCAAGTGACCGAATACCCACTTTTGCAGCTAACTCTTTTTTATAGTACGATGAGACATGCTTCTACTGATTCAAATATTGCGGATGATTTACATAAATGAAGGATCCTTGAATGTGATAAAATCGTCCTTAGATTGTTTTTTGGTGCAAAAGTTCATTACTTTTAGAACTAGTCTTACTACTAGTAATTTTTTTGGTGATATTTACATAGGCGTAAACGGTTTTTCTTAAATATTGCAATTATTTACACCCAAAATATTTATTTTTGCATTATTTATGTGTGCAATTAAACGGACATTCTACAGGTGCATTTGTGTTTGTGATAGTGCAGTAAAATATCGTCCGTCCCTGTGATATACAGGGTGACCATTTTATATTAAAGACAAAACAGGGCAACACGGCGTGAACGGTGATATGCGGACATTACACAAAAGGCTTCAACATTACCAAAAACAAATTCAAGACTTACGCTGTTTATCTTCACACTACTATTACGGCCATCGCTGAAATATTTCGAGTCGTGACTATCACTACTACCTTCACTCCTCTCAACACATGAGTATTGGCGGTGGTAGAGACGCCGTCTACGATTAGCACTAGTGATCGGACGATAGAATGCGCTATCACAGCTAAACTGTTTCTTACGCCACGCCTCGTACTGGCGATAGTGACTGTACAGCCTTTTCCTGCGCAATATCATCTGGCGAGCTGTCTCTTGCTCGATAAGGTCCTGCTCGTCTACAGATTCTTCTAGCTGCTGTTGGTCATCTGCAGTATCTGGATGATGATGATGATGCTCGTCAATTGCATGAACAGTAGCACCACCATCCTGCGCTGGTTGCTAGCTCTCTGTATCGGCCCTGTGTAGCAGCGCGAACTGGCAACCGCAGTCACGGTCCTTACGTCGAGGACATTGGAAGCAACGATCCAGAAGGCCGCAGCCTTCGCAACGTGGTATGCACTAAAGTGTGAGGTTCAAGTGAGTATTTTTTGTTTCTAAATTACTTTGACGCCTATGCAAGTCTCTAAGTAACTTTTGATATAAGCAGTAAAAAACCTCTAGATTGTAAATAATCGGCTCAAGCTGTCTAACTAACTTCTAGGAGTAAGCTAACTACGTTTTACTGGAATAGTTAAGTTCGTGTATGTAATATATGTGTATGTGGGTGTTATTGGAAAAGCGCTCAGTTTTGCAGGAAAAAGGCAAAAAATCCTAGTTGGGCAGAGAACGGAAGCAATCTAGCTCTACATTGGCTCTAAAGTTGGTGAATGGAGATTTTGTTGGGGAAACAATGACAGTGTGAAAGTTAAGAGAGAATCAATTTTGGTACATTTATTGAGTGGAAGCCAATTTTTTTAATGAAATGCTCCTGTTTTTGGTGGATGCTCCAAAGTAATATTGGTTTTATAGAATGACAGACAGCAACCACAAGAGTTCTTTTAGAGAAGCGAACACAAACCATGATTGTAGACAAACGCGACACATGATGAAGAATGATTTGATTGTGAATTTATGTGTAGCGATTATGTACAGATCATAATGAAAATGACTTGTTCTTGACATATTCATAATTTTATTTGAAATAATTGATCAATATAACAGAGAGTAGCGCTCTGGTTCCCATCTGGGAATTTGGTCTGGTCTTGCAAGATCATGCAAAGGTATATTTTTAGAGGATCACTTATCTCAATTTAAACCGCCCCTTTTTTGTACTAAGTAAAACCCAAATATCACCTGATACGGATTTAGGTCAATATCAGGTGTCTGGGAACTCCTCATTGTATAAACGTTACGCCCATAGATCTATTGCCATTTATTTTAAATACGACGGGGCTTACCAGTAGTACGTCTCGAATGGGCTATCCAAAAAAAGTGGCGTGGATGTCGTTGAAAAAAATAGTTATATATTAGAAACTAGTGAAATTTGGTTCCCCCAGCCTACACTCATCCCAAGACAGCGAAGTTCAACAGCAGATTTTCACAAGATAGTATCCAAAACACAGCGAAGTTCAACTATAGATTTCCCTCAAGATCCTATCCAAGGCCCACCATTGTGAAATTGAACTACAGATTCGATCGCCATTATAGAACATCACCCAGCATGAATACTCCTCCAACAGGAGGAACCTGGATCGAACTCCCTCGCAAGAGCTAACCCAAGACTCCCTCAACATGAAACTCCACCAGAGACGCACTAATGTAAAGGCCTCTACAATATCTCACCCAAGACCTCCCCAGAATTAAAAGGCCACCCCAGACCCAGTCAGTGAAGTTCACCTAATTTCACATAGGAAGCGCAAAAGCTCATCACAAAATGCTCACCAAACAGGCTGTTGCCCCATGAATAAGGCAGCAATACGCAGAATACTCCCACCTTTCGAAAACTGTAAGAGTCAAGGATCCAATAAATTCCTCCAATAAAGGTTCACAAGAAGAAGAGGATTAAGGTGAATTTGTATATCCGATTTTTCTGGCGCGCTGTTCTGTTTAAAAATTCCAACCAATCAGTAACAATCAAGTGAGTACGAACATTCTTGGCGCACTAGCCCAGCCCGCACTAATTGGCATTCTATAAAAGCTGTCTCTCCCCACTTCGAAGGACTTCGGGAAAGAGAATCAGGAAAAACGAGATTTGAGAAATTATCTACAACGGTCCAAATCAGGGTTAATTAACCAATGGTTAAGCTCCTGTCGAAAATCGTTTTTTTTTTTCAATACGCTGACTGGGACTTGTGTTTCCGAAACAAAAACATCTTCACCAAACGTCTTAACTGGAATATGTTAACCAAAATATGTACTAATGAGACTGGATTAGTTGCTCTGGATATCTGCAAGACATTTGATAGAGTTTGGCATGCTACTCTGTTAGTTAAACACCAAGGTATTGGTATTGACTCAGTGGAGCTGGATCGAGAGGTTGCTTTCCGCCCATTTAAACAAGGCCGCTATTGGATGGTGTTAAATTTTAGCACAACACCATCACTGCCAGTGTTCCTCAGGGGTCAATTTTCGCACCAGGTCATTTTCTAATTTTTATAAATGACCTTTTTTGTGGTGAGGTATTAGGTCCAAAAACCAGTAGGCCAGATCGCTGGAACAGGTTGAACAGCATGCCTATGGGGTTAGTCGAAAACACTTGACTGTTGGCTGTCTGGCGGGTCCAGAAAGTGGCGGCAGAGTGGCGACTGTTTAGGTTTGCTTCTTGGCTTCGCGAGTTCCTGGTCGCCTGTCCTGACTTTGGTCTGCAGCGAAGGAGTTCACGAAAGCGGGGCTTCGTGGGACTTTCAATTTAACTCTGGCCCTCTCCGGCTTGATTAGTGCACGAAAGTCCCATGAGTATGGTAGGAAGAGGAAAAGCCTACATTGCCCAGAGGACATTGTTAAACGACAGTGCGAAACCTACCCACTGCCATTAAACCTTCGACACGATAACTTTATAAGCCAAGATAGGCCCGATCTGATTAGCTCATCCCTTTCAAATCAGCTTTCAATGGCCACCACGAGGAGTTTATTATCACAAATCAATGCAAAATCCTGCATTCACCCACCTACTCGAATCGGGGCTTCAAAAACCACTTTGGCGTTGTTTGATAAAGTGCAAAAAGAGCCCTCAAACTTATCGGAGATGAAGCAGTTTACTTCAAGATCGACTCTTTGAGCCGCCGTAGAAATGAGACAGTCCTGTCAAAGCTTCACTGCTACTATCAAGCCGATTACTCCAACAAAATAAACGCTAACCTACACCGCAATTTTATACCCGAAATACCCAAATTAGCACGCTCGGCTCACGCCCTCTGCCTACAGCGACCCCTCGCACGATGCAAACAACAAATTCATCCGTTTAACGACAAACTGCTTATATAGGAAATGGTCGAATTGACGACAGGGCACATCTTGAAGCCAATTTAACATTCAATAACACCCTGTTTCGTTAGCCTAGCTATTAAGGCACGCAGTTGCCATTCTAAAGCTTCGTAGTTCGATTGCAGCCCGTGCCATGCTTCACCTTTCCTTGAAATCCATCCATCCAATGGCGCTACCGCCCAAATCGAGCCTTGGCCTCCTCTAGGGCATTTCTCCAAGTTTGACGGTCCCTTGCAGCATGTCTCCAGTAGCCAAGCGGCCCTCAAGGCTCTTAATTCTGTCGTCAAAACATCCACGACTCTTCTGAACTGCCGCAGATCTCTGTGTGAGACTGCCACTCAGTTTGATGTAACACTGTGTTGGGTTCCTGGACACAGTGGGATTAGGGGAAACTGTAGGGCAGATAAGCTTGCTAGATAGGGAACCGAAGTGGAAAGGACAGCCCACTTAACCCGAATGGGAATGCCCTGAGCCACCTATAAACTAGCTGTGAGAAAAATCAGCTTAACTCGACCACAGCAACGGTTTGTCGTACTCTTCATTCAATGTGGCCAACTTTGGACGCAAAGCGTTCAAAATCTCTTGTTCAGTTGAACAAAAAGGAGATAAGCCACGTGGTAAAGGTGCTGACTGGTCACTGTCCCTTTGGCCCACACGCCGAAAGATTAGGACTCCCCTACAACGACTTATGCAGAAGTTGTGGTAATGAAGAAGAGGAAGAAACTGTCTCCCATCTTCTCTGTACATGTCCCGCCCTAGCAAGGAAGGGACCTTCCTTGGCTCACCTTTCCTTGATGGATTGAGCGAGCTGCAAAATATTGATGTCACTAGACTCTGTCGCTTTATCAAAAGCTCAAAAATGGCTTGAAATGGCCTGAACTATGTCCCAATACTAGAATGGCATCACAATGGGCCCAATGGCGTGCCTAAGTGGGCTCCCTGCTGGTGGCAGCCATTTCAACCTAACCTAACCTAACCTATGTCTCCAGTTTCGGATGTTGAGCATTGCCTCTGCGTCAGCCGTCACAGAGTTTATCCATCTCCTCCTGGGTCTACCTGCTGGCTTACTTGACGAAATTTCTGAGGCTATAAGCCATTTTCCTTGACATAATAAGCGTAAAAACTACACCTTCATCTCTCGAGTTTGTTTTTTTAATATTAGAGTGCGACATCAAGACCTTCGGTATTTCAACATTGAATAACTCTAACATTTTTTAGACGATTTCGACAAATGTACACGATTCTAAAACGTGATTCAATACCATTTTAGCTATGAATCAATACACACCGAAAAAACGCGCTGAAATTGTAGCGCTTTACATTGAAAACAATCGTTCAATTGTGAAAACTGTGAGTGCTTATCGTAATTAAACGACAACACTATCTATTAACGACGCCAGATGATCATTTAATGGACATTGCATTCAAAACTGTTTTGAAATAAATGGTAGAGAATATGCTAAATAAATCTTGCTCATTTGTCAAAATCGTCTAAAAAATGTCAGAGTTATTCAAAGATGAAATACCGAAGGTCTAGATGGCGTACCCCACATATATGCTAACACGCATAGCAAACAAATGCGCCTGCCGGCCTAGAAAGTCGCCCACCTGAGGAATGTACACTTCAGTTATAGATATGAATGTATTCGTAATCGACCATTTCAAGCGCGAGTATCGTCTCACCAAATGGTCTCCCAACAAAGTACCTACTGCGTCCAATGCTGCTTGACCTACGCAATCGAACGAGAACCGATCTACTGAGTGTGATAATGGCACCCTTTATGGTCACCAGGATAATTTTCCATCTTATTTGTCAATTTAGTCTCGTCTAGTCAAAAAAATGTGGGCGTACCATGCTACGTTTGGACTATTTCGTTTTCTATTTTATTGGTACGTGCCTGTACTGTGCTGCATTTGGAAAAGTAGAACTCGGAATACGATAAACGAATTTGGCTGAAACTACAGAATGCATAGACCAACCAATGCCATTGCTTCACAACAGAATGGGACAAATCTATCAATAGAAAACGCTAATTTGAGAGAAAAAATGCATCAAAAAGTGTTCAAATACAAAAGGTCGACTATAAGCAGTCACAAATGAACAACAGATGGCGTTAAAAATGTAACAACAACAGATGGCGTTAAAAATGTTAAAAATCAGTGAGAGAGTAGTTTTGAAACATTTTGAATTTGCTATGTTCAATCGCTATTTGTGGACCAAATGGGCATTAAAAGGTGTTTATGAAAACTTTTCGAAACGAAATTTGTGTGTGCACTTAGAAAGAAAATGTGAAATCCTTAAGCTCAGTAAATCCGTGAATTAAGTGATTTAAATTCAAAATAAAATTAAACTTGAAGACCAAATCAAATGAAACGCAATTCAATCTAAACTTTCACAATCAATCTCGAACAACCTTGAGCAAATTAAAAAATAAATATCTAGTGATATTTCTCTTGAAGCCTACGCCTACCAATTTGCATAAACACCTGTGAAGTAAATGCCCAAATGTTTTCCCCCAACAAAATATCCTATCAATGATTTATATCACTCGAAGGATCTTCACTCACACACATCCTTGCAGCTTAAAACAGCCAAAGTCCATTGCAAAATTTCCTTATTTATGAGACGACCACCCACCGCCACTGAATGTATTCAGTTCGACTACTACAGAGGAGGAGGCAGAAGAGAGCGACGCCGTGTCCTTTTTACGTAAACGAGGAAAAGAAATTTAATTTACACCCTGTAATGGGGTTTAAACATGCAAATCCCTAACAGGGAATAATTCCATTAGGCATTGATTGAACGCTCCTAATTTATTTCAATTACTTTGATTATGATTATTTGCGGACGTTTAATCATGAAACGACGACTGAGTTGAAATGGCTGTTCAAATCAAATCAAAGCATGTTTACGCGGTAAATGATTATTTTGTGGGAGTTTTGTTTTATTTCAGGTGAGCATATTTCGATCAACATTCTGGGGGCTGTAACAATTTTAGAGGAGAATTGTGATATAGTACTTCCACGTGGTAATTTTGAAAGCCCAATTAAGCGGAACTGTTTTCAGGCAATAAATTCAAACCTGGTAAAGATTTTCAATTACATTATTGAATGAAGTATTTGCTGACAAAACAACAATTTAAAAGTTATTGTTTGACCATATTTTGCAATTGGTGTAGAATAACGTGAAAATAAGCGGAAAATGTCATTATGGGTCCGATGTCAAAGAATTCGCTACTAATTGTAATGGTTCAAGGTAAATTTTCAGTTGAATAACCAAGCCAATTTTGTGGGCAATACATAATAGCGTAAGAATAATAAAGCCTGCTTTTAATACAACTCAGCCCTAACATTTTTTTCGTTTAAATCTTACTAATTTACTTAACCCAACACTTAACTCAATTTAATTCAACAAAACTCTTAACTCAACTTAAGCCAACTCTTAAAAATAAACTGAACTCCATTCATCTCAACTCTCAACCCAATAACCCATTTCTTAACTCAACGCAACTCAAATTAACCTTGAACTCAACTTTTAACCCAAATCTGGACTCAGCTTTATTTATACAAGCTCAACTGAACCGTTATTTCAACTCTACGATCAATGCATAACTCAACTGTTTGCATAACTCTTAAACCAACTCGTAACTCACTTTAGCTCAAATCTACTTATCTTAACTCAATCCTTAACTTTAATCTAAACTCCAATATTACCTTATCTTAACTTGATTTATCTAAAGTTAACCCTTAATTCAGCGCTTAATGCAACTCATAACTAAACGCTTAACATAACTCCTAACTCACTCTAAACCCAGCTCTTAAACCAACTCCTTACTCATGTCAACTTAACTACAACTCAGGGCAACTAGTTCCTACAATCTTCCTACTAGCTTCTTGCAGCGGTGCTTGATGAAAAAATGGGTGAGATGACTGTTTACGGGCAGAATAGCAGCGTTCTTCTCAATATACGGCAGTTTGGTGTTCGACTATCGACCTCCTACTTGCAACAATCTACGGCTGTCAACGAATAGTGTAAGATTTAAGATTTTGCTGGGTTTGCAAATGTTGTAACCAAAACAGTGGAGCCTCCTAAAATTGACACATAGGTTGAGGCCGTGACGAAAACCCCCTCGGCGTCATGCCACTCGATAGTTTTGGTTGATGGCTGTAACCCGCTGGGGGAGTGAGAGTGAAGAGAACCTGTGTAGAGTTTCTCCAGAGCCTTGATTCGTTATTTGGGATAGCAAGCACTGAGTCGGGAAAGTAACACAGCATCAAGCTTTCGCAATTTTTTCAGGGTTATGGCTTTAAAGGGGATAATCTTGATCTTAGCGCATATC
Organism: Thereva unica; assembly: GCA_949987705.1. Lineage (NCBI taxonomy): Eukaryota > Metazoa > Arthropoda > Insecta > Diptera > Therevidae > Thereva > Thereva unica. Next base: position 249,967,458 of record OX465281.1, on the reverse strand, counting down.
AGATGGGCTATTAAGTTATTGTTGATTTCCGAGCGAGCCGCGTCATATGTTTTCTGTGAGGTATCAGAATATCTGTGATAACTAGCACTATACTATGAGGCTGGGTATAGCGGAGCCGCGGAATGGAACATTGTTGATACCTTCTAGAAGTCTTATGAATTCCAATCACATGCCGGAGATATAATGGGACACAGGGTCATCCCAATCCAGTCTCCTCTGCCATAAACTTTGCAAGAGTAATTTTGACGACACAATTACCAGCGATAGGACTCCGAGTGGGTCGTAGATTCGATCGATCTTAGATAAGATCTCACGCTTGGTAAAAGGTGCTTGAGTTAGATGGGTCGAGCTACTGAGCTAAGCTCAGGAATGACCCTATGTACGACCTGTCCGTCATATCGTTTGTCACGCCATGGTACAATGTCTAGCAACAAGCTTAGTACGGGGGGAATAGGTTAAGGGTTATGAGGGTTCGAAGGGATGTTGAAAACGGTGGCGATGAACCCTGCATTTGAACTCTTGGATAGTGTAGGAGCTCGAAAATACTGACTGCGAGAGATTATTCCACAGTCGAGTTGTTCTATTTACAAACGAATTCATATCTTGTTGAGTGCGTGAAAGGGGGAGTTGGAGGTAGAGGGAATGAGACAAATGGACTAATCTGGTGTTGCAGGTATAAGATTGCCGTGAAGGCAGGAGAGCGTTTAACTCGGAGGAACAGTCACTATGCTAGTAACGATAAAATTTTGTCAGTGCTGCTACATTCCTACGGTGTCTTAAGAGGTCGATGGTGGAGCAGGCGGTGTCGTCACCAATTAATTTAAGTGTCTTTTTTGCACCTTATCTAACCATGCCAAGGTGGTTATCGAAGCGCTGAAACGAGGGAGTTGTATTCGAGAAGAGGCCGAATGTAGGATTTAACAGCACGGATCTGTGAGGAAGAACTTGCACCTCAAAAAATCCCAAGCACTGGGATGCTTGTTTGGCCATTTGGAGTATGTGGTCATTCCATCGCAAATCTTTGGCTAATATCACACTAAGATGTGTAGGGATGGGTCGTCTATTAGTTCAACTGCACTCACTGTCACGGATGGAGAGGTGTTGAACTTGTTTTTTGAAATAAGACAGTACTTGGTTTTGTTGGGGTTGAACTCGACACGACTCGTGATGACAAGAGGTCCCACCATCCGGTGTAGTCCCAAACTTTTAACCACGCCTTCTTTATTAAGAATGATAAAAGTGAGAGGAGTTTTGCTGAGGGTCTCTAAAATATCCCTGATGATGTCCTATGACTGAATACCCATTTTCTCTGCCCAAATTTCCCGCGCTTCAACAAAGAGGCAATTTGATATCGAGCTTCTATCGCTTCCGCAAGACTGCTTCTCCAAAAAAAGTCGCCCACATAAAAATCTCGAACAAGGATCCCTGGCACGAGAGGTAATGCTTCGCCTTCACCTTATGCTAGTTAATGGAGAGAGCGTATCGCTAAAAACGGCACGGTTGAAAACTCCAAAGAGAACTGTCAGCAAATGGAACTCTTCAAGAGGATGGTATGTCTGGCGACGCAATAGAATCCGAACATAGTCGCTATCGGAGTAATCGATTAGCACCTGTCGATTCATGCGCGCAAGATCGGCTGTAAGCCAAAGTGCAATGTCGCGCTGCAAGGCTGGTCCGAAAAGTAGTCGGTCATTCAATGAATATCCATTTGACGACTTGTAGCTTCCTTCAAACACCACTCGCGTTTTGGTCGTCAGACTATCCGTCTTTTGAACGCCATGGCGGTGTAGGTAGAACTTGTTTTCGGCTGGACTCTCGAGGATGCGCAACTATTTCCATGTGGCCTTCTTTCAGATACTCTTCAAGACGCTTGTGGTATTCGTTCCGTATCTGGGGTTCTTGTTCAAGGCGTTCCTCTACGACCTGGAATCGTTTCAGCGCACTTGTTCTCTGAGTCTCCGAACTTCGTTTCTTCCTAGGAAAGACACCTGGTTTTGGAAGAAAGGCTTCCTCAAACTGCCAGAATCGTTTCAATATGTCTCAGTCCTCTTTCACTTGTGTGCAGAAGTTCGTCACCACTTGCTTAAGCCGGCTCTTCACGATGCGGCAAACGTTCATACGAATGTTGGATTCCAACGTTTGATTCAATATGAGCAGCAGCTCGAACGTGTCCAAACACCAATATTGGACGCTTGACATAGGGTACTCGTAGTTCGAGCATCGGCCACATGAAAAGTCCTGCCATTAAGCGTCCAACGTTGGAGGATGATAATAGTATCGTGTAGAGCCGGCTTTATCGGGACCAGAATTCGGGTTGAGCTTGGAACAGTCCGTTTTATAATTACCAAAAAGTATCCAATTCAGCGCAAAGGCTGGAGATCCAGTGTCTCCAGGGGTTAGGATGTCTTGCAGTATGCTGTTTATCTTTGCACTGAGAATCAGATCAATGCTTCCTGGGCGGTTGAACGAGGGGTCCGCTAGAGGCAGCTTGCCTGAATAAGGCCATCATGTGGATCTCTTGATCGAAACCTAAATTTTCAGAGTTACCATGTGCCAGCTACGGCTCCAACTCACGACTTAAACAATTTAACGAAAGAAGGAATTAAAAATTCACAGCACTCGCAGTGAGGGACCTTGAAATTAATTCGCAAAGTTTATGTCTTCCACCAATCCTGCAAACGAAAACACAAAACAACATAAACATAAACAAAATAAAAAGTTGACTGGTAACAAAAGAAATTAAACTTTCTTCGTTTCAAATTTAGTTGAAACTCAACCCTGTCCACAAAATTTCACTTCTTCGTAAACTTTTGGACGTTTCTTGTCAAGTTTTGTGGTAAATTTAATTTTCATTCAATTTTCTCACATCACGCAAAAAATATATTCAAATTTCTTCTTCTGCAATTAAAAAGAACGACAATTGGCGTGCAGCTCCAAGACAGACCATCCGTGGTGAAGCGTGTACTGAGGAGCAACTAAGAGTCATAAAAGCCAAGGCTGCATTCCCATCTCCGCATGAAACTGCAATTCATTATCGCGGTATTCCAGAGCGCTTATAATAAAGTAAAACGATGCCATCTTTGGCGATAATAGAATGCAGTGTCTTTCTCCCCTCCCCCGTTCCTTGTTTCATTTCGTATTCTCTGTATGAATGTGCATGTAGCACCCTCCTTGTCCCACTGGAAGACGAGGACGACCTTTATATACTAAAGCAATGCGCTCCATGAAACACGCAATCATCCGTTTAATCTAGACCAAGCTGCACCCCTAGTGTCTGAAAGCCGCTTTATCTTCCGTTACATTAGAGACAATGGAAGACTTCAAAGCTACACCGAAACTCCTTGAAATGGCGAAAATAAGGAATAATGAAAAAAAAAAATCAGAACGGAGCTCCTGCAGCAAAGCAAGTCTATCCGAAGACCATTCTGGGGGAAGAACGACGCTCGTTAAGAATGCATGCATGCATGAGCACGAGTCTGACTGCAGCTTATCCGCCAGCGAATCTGGGTTTGATTGCTATGATTGCATACTTTAAGGGGTCCTAAATGCGAGCGGGGAATCCCCGGATTGGGAGAAATGCAAGCTGCTAGAACACGTTTCTTGTCTACGTGATGCGAGAGTTTGTATGTAATCTTCAGAGCCCCCGATTTATTTGGGGCGAAAATCTTGTTTGGGGCGGAGCAACAACATTCGAGGTAATAAGAAAATTTTGGGGGAAAAATTGAATTTTATTCAATTTGCAAAATCAATTACACGACGTCTTCTGAATATTTGAGATTCAACGAAGCCATTGACACTGGGAAATTGGTTTTCTTTTAGAGATTTTCTTCCATTTTAGCAGAATTCATAAAGATTTCTACTAATGGTTTGTGGTACTTCCATTTAAAAATAATTGGAAGAGGACGAAAACCCCTCGTTTCATAGGCATGTATAGGCAGCGCCCTGACATTGTTTTATCGGTCCGACTTTTGGAGGAACTTCTAATTTGGTGAAAAGAGCCATACACAATTGTATAGTAATGAAATGAACCCAATACTAAATACCCACCACTGGCCTGGTGAACTCTAAGTGGTTTATTTTTGGTTTCTCTCAAAACGATAGTAGACAAATAACTGGGCACAGTAAAAGCACGTCAGGACACTAGTCGGCGACTTACTTTCTTAAATACAAATGTAACTGCAAGCTGTGCCGAGTTTACCCTTCGAGGCCTCGTCATTCGGTGAGACATTGTTTGACCTAAAAGTTTAAGTGACAAATCAATAGGCAGACTACTGAACCTGTTTAACTGGTCTAGCCTATAAAGTTTGAAGTATAAGGGCTTCTTAGAGTAAAATAGGTCTGAGTTACAGCCTCAGTATTCTTGGACCTAATATGAATAGCCATGCCGCTGGAAGGATCGATCTCCAACCTTTCAGTTGGGTTAAGCCGCCGAACTGCAGCGGCATGACCAAGGACCAACTTTTGGAAGATCCGCGAAGGTGACAAGGTCGGAATCTACAAAACTCGCGGAGGACCGCATCATCTTATCTGCGGTGTAAAGGGCTTTCGAGAAGCTCATGGTCGACCTGAGCGAACGGATTAACAAGGCCTACACAGTCTTGGTGATAGTGAGAAATAAAAAGAGATTACCTATTTCAAGAAGCAGGAGAAAAGGGGAGCGGTAAGGAAGGGATAGAAAGTAGAGGAAAAGCTACGCAAATGGCGCCCACGGAGCACCGCGGGAAAAATATTCTTACGCCGGTTGCAAAGCAGTGGAAGGAGGCCAAAAAACTCCGGAAACATGCAAACAACTCCGGTAAAGGCTCCCGAAGAGGAGAAAGGAAAAGTCGCCTCAAAGGCAAGACGTAAAACAGCCAGAAAGAGTGCCCATTGAAAATGAAGAGTCTGCCTGGATTAAGGTAGAGTGGAAGAAAAAGGTGAAAAAGTATCTATGGAGCTCCGGAAGTTTGGAGGACACAGCCTGCAGACTTTTCCTAGTGCAGGAAGAGTCTACTCTACACGTTATCAGTCACGTTCTCGCAATAACAGACCGCAGGATCCTCGCTATTTGACGCAACTCTGCTCGAATAGAGAAGCCCGATCTTGTTCAAACGATTATGGTTTAAAAATCTAATGATATGATAGAGTCTCCCCCACCAAATTTTAAGATTTCTGTTGATACTCCACTTGGGTCTGATGATTTATGAGTTTTAAGTTTTCGTGCTGGCCTTGATGGCCTAGGGGTTAAACCGACCAACTATCGCGCAGCAGACCAGCCGCATAACCTTACGGCCTGGTCTAAGATATGATTAGGGCCTCCTTCAAGCAGATTAAAATTCTAAAAAATCGGGTGATGGCAGGTGTGTTTCACAGCTATAAAATGTGGTGACGTGGATTTCAATATCCTTTGCATAGTCCGTTCACTTGTGGATACTTTAACTGCTGCTTTTGGTAGTATTTGGCGACCTTATATAAGTGTTATTGCTCTTGATGTTTTTCATTATCCATTTTAACATACTTTTCAGGATCTCGTAAAAATTTATTCACAAAGTTCACATTACTTCTAATTCTTCTAGCTATTTATCAGTTGTCTTAATGTTGTCTTCTTTAAACGCCTAAATTTCTACTATTTTAGCTGCCCCTTCTCATGACTCATTTTGAAAATTTCCCTTTCAACAACATTACACAAAAACCTCTCTCTGACGTTTATAGGAACAGAAGTTTTGTCGCAGAAGCGTCCATTTTCCCGATTCGTACATGACTGGCTTTATTGCAGTTTTTTACATTTTGATTGGTCTCTACTTAGAGTTTGGTTCCCAGGCTAAAGTGTTGCACTACCTACTTTTTATACATCTGCTTATTCTTTTTGACTTAAAATACTTAAACATACTGTAGTATGTTTTGTTCGCTAACAGTATTCTTCTCCTTTACAATTTCTATGCTATATCTGTCTATTATAATTTGTCCTGTTATTCCAGTCTTAAGTCTTTCTAGACCAATTAATTCAGCTTACTAACACCTCATCTGTTGATGCTAAACAGAGTAAGAATACGGAGCAAGTATCGGTACACAGTCAAATAAAAAGAGGTCTCATGGAGACTCACTATCCTGCTTACTATTTACCTGTTTATTAGAAAAAGCGGTGGAGACTTGCATTGAACCCAAAGGGAGAATTCTTTATAAGTCTGTTCAGTTAATGGCATATGCCTATGATATAGTCATCGTAAGGAGGGCATGTCTCTGAAGACTGATGTCTTAGAGTTAAATTCTTTTCTACCCTCTTTCATTTTCTTGTAAAACTGTCTTATTTCTCCCCCGCTATGATAGGTTTGTAGTTCTTCCATTCTGCGCTTTTTGTATTCTCTTTTCTTTCTTTTATGTGCTCTTTTTTTCTCTCTTCGTCTAACTCTATAATCTTCTTCTGCGTTTCGATTGTTATGTCTTTTAAGTTTTCGTTTATACGCCTTACTTTTCTGTTCTTTTGCTACCTTGAATTTATCGTCGAACCACTCACTACGGAACGTCGCCAAAAATCGTCAAGAATGGAGTGCGGGCCCGACAACTGCGTATCCATTGCGGGGACGTCTCGCTATGCCATGCTAGAAATAAGTGCTTTTTACGATCATGTTTGAAGATGCAAAGCTTATAAGCCTTACACCAACGTCATTACTTTCATCATGTAAGCTATTGAGGGGCAGAATATACGTTCTTTTCCAATCTTATCATTAATAATTTAATTTTTCATAACAATAGAAATGTTTAAAAGTAAAGCACTTATCCATCTATTAAACAGGGCCTTGGTAGCTTAGGGAGTAAGGCGTCTAGCTACTATCCAAGAGGTCCCGGGTTCGATTCCCGGCCAGCCCCACGGTCCTTCGCCTTTTCCACTTTCCCACCTACATAACTTTCCTTCTTTCTTCTTCCCTCTTTACATTCTTGTTCCCTCCTGTCATAGCCTTCCTTAGCCCTTCCCCGCTTCGCCAAAGCGCATGACATCGGTTGGTTGATGAGATTCAACTCGTTTCAGGAGGCATAACACTCCAGCGAGTTGTTTCTCGATGCCCCGATGTCAAAGTCGCAATAGTAATGGTTGGAAGTAGGTGGACTAAAAATATCGCGGGTAGGTTGTGGCAGTTCCTTTCTTCCCCGACTAGAGCTGCTGTTCGACATTGCACACTCTATACGAAGAAAATAGATTGTCGACAGTATAAAGGGCCTTTCCTGAGACTCTAGTCTTTCACATAAAAAAAAAAAAAAAGTAAACACTTAGTTATGATAAACACTCTTATGGAAAGAAAACACTATCCTATCAAAAGAGGACGAAGAAAAATATGAATGAAACATATTTCATAATTGTCCGCAATTATGTTGGTGACCATCGAGCCTACTCAATAGCGTGGCTCTCATTCGATCATGGAGGTGAAGCAGCATCGGACGTGTTTAGTACTTAGTGTGGAGACCGCTTGGAAAAACGACACTCGCACTTGGAAGGACGGGAAAGGAAATTGCAACAGGCGACTAAAAATAAAAGTCTCTTCGACACCGCAGTTTATTATTCTCATATCGAGAGGAGTAATTATAAATTATAGGGTTTAGAAAGGTTTGTTCTACCTAAAACACACTGCAGACGTTTACTAGTGAAACACTTTAAGTGTTTATGACTTTCATTAAACTCCGCTAATCATTTAAAAGTCGACTACGACGGTTTAAACTAGAGTTGAGCCGGACTTACAAGAGGCAGTTCATTTGTCCCGTACACGATAGTAAATTGTACTGAGGCCTCAACTTTTTTAAATGTCCCGGTTCAAAAATAATGTACTACTGGGATATGAGCGTGTATCGTGCGTTTGTAAATTACGAAGTGGAGAGACATTTCTTACTTCTTTTGCAGCAGCAAAATATCCAATCTGAACTGCGCCGAGGTGAGATTGTAAACACGAGCTGGAACAACATTTTCTTATTTCTTTTGCGACAATAAAATATCCAATTCGAATTGCGGCGAGGTGAGATTGTAAACACGAACTGCATAGATATTTTCTTACTGTTTTTGCCGCAGTCAAATATCCAATTTAAACCGAGCCGTGGTGAGATTGTAAATACGAACTGGAGAGAAATCTCTTACATTTTTGAAGGAGTGACATTTTATACTAAAGAGACAATTCTTACATTTTTTGAGGGAGTGAAGTTTTGTGCTCGAGGGATATTTCTTACATTTTTCGAATCAGGTAACAATTTTTACATTTTTCGAGGGAGGTGAATTTTGTGCTGAAGAGACAATTCTTACATTTTTCGAGGGAGGCAAATTTTGTACTGAAGAGATAATTCTTACATTTTTCGAGGGAGGTAACAATTCTTACATTTTTCGAGGGAGGTAAATTTTGTACTGAAGAGACAATTCTTACATTTTTTGAGGGAGTGAAGTTGGAGAGATATTTCTTACATTTTTCGAGGGAGGTAAAATTTTATTTTTATTTTTTAATCTCTATCTGTAACAAATAAAATATTTTCGTGTTATTTTCAATTTTAGGGAGTTTCATTTTAAATTTGTAAATATGTTTTTCTTTATACAGTTAACAAAAATTTTAAAGAATGTTTTTGTAATCAACATTCGTAGGCACGATAATTAATATATCCATTCATGCATTCATGATTTATCGTATCCTCTCTTTCGCAAACGCAATAGATCTACCCGCAGCGCAACATTTGAGCCATTCACTACGTGACGTGCTAGCAATACAATGGCACCTCGCCTCATTTGAAGTGAGACATTGTACTGGTTCAAAAGGAAAAAGAGGTTCCTCTTACAAACTCATTTTATTATCGTGTCCTACCCAACACTAGTTTAAACACTTTAAGTGTTTAGAAACTAAACACTTAGGTTTGCAGTGCATCCACTATGTTACTACCATGTTTTCTATTCTTGTAACTTGATTTTGGTGGCTTCACGCCATTTTGGGTATATTTTTTTGACTGAACCATATGTCACTAGTGTTAATACTCTTTCCTGAATTCGTTATCTGCTGCTGTTAACGATGGCTCTTTGTGCGACTCTCTTCAGGCTAAGGATAATAAAATAGTCTCTTATCCTCGTGATTTCGACTTTCATGTCGTAGGAAGCGACTTTATTATTCTTGTTCTGATTTTTCTACCGAAGGCGTTTGTATTTTATCAAGTCCTTAGCCTCATATTCCTTTCAGCTTAATACTCTGGTCCACCATTAATGGCTTAACGCTTTTTAAGCCGGATAACGACAAATTTTTACTTAAAACTTCCCAAAAAAAATTGCTTAGAATGAATTAAATTTCCACAAAAAAAGATGTTTCCCACAGTCGATCCCAATCCATGTGTAATAACCAAGTTTATGTGCCCAGTTAATCCCTGAAAGGCCCCAAACGGGCTGAGAAATAAACTTCCATCGCCACTTCCCACTTGGGAGGGATGCTTCCCAGAACTGGCGCAGTCCATTTTCCCTGTCACATAAATAGCTGAAGATTGATATGTTCCAAGTGAGGCTGAATGTAGAATACATCAAATGATAGACAGCCAGTCAAGACCCAACAGGCGGGAGGCATGAGCTGGGGCTGTTTTAGGCATAGACAAAAGTTGCTCCATTATCCTTAGATCATTCTGGGTATTACTTAAGGCAGCAGCGACGTTTATTGATCCACAAAGGACATGAAGGCAGTCGCTATCCCCAGATTTGAGTGCCGCCGAAAAGTTTGTGATATAGGATTAATGACTATAGAAGGAGGGACTTGGGAAGTATCAAAGCTCCCACCCAGTCTGTTTTTTATTTTTCCATCTTTTGTTCAGTCAAGGATCAACTTTCAACCGTCAATTTTTTAATATCCTAGAGTTGTTTCTGCTTCACTATCGCATCACTGCCAGCAAAAATTGGACAGGTTTATTGTGAGTATCGCCGAGTCCAAGTCCAGTCAGTCTGGGTTATCAAAGGGGTTAAGGTCGAAGGCTTTCAGTGATAACAGGATTAAATAAAAATAAATCCCCTTAAACCTAAAAGACACAAAATTGCCCCTTTTTTGACTGAACGTGGCACAATAAAGGACCGAATCTGCTCTATTGGTCTCGGGTCGAAAGGATGCCCATAAATTGAATTGGGGACATGCTGTATACATTGTGAAATCTCTCGTATCGCCTCTGCATTTCTTACTCTACTATCGACTCAGACCAACTGTCTCGCGGATCGATAGCTTTTATCCGAAATTGACTCGCAATACCGAAATCCTGTTCCTTGTCGTAGTCGACGTCGTCATCCTCGTTGGAGTTCCACAGGAGGAGAAAGAGGACGACTTATCAAAATTCAATGTTCGGAGTGATTGGATTTGATACGATACGACACGACTCGGTCCCGCCCTCGTTCTTTGCCAGCCTCGAGGAGTCTTTAAATATCACCTTTAATGCTGCTGGGCCAGGACGACTTTGCATGTGCTCTCAGACTCTACAAAGTCGCAGGGATGTCCTCTTGAGGGGTCCCTGTTTTATCGGTCCGCTTAGAAATTTATTATTAAGGTGCTTTTGGTGTATACACATAAAAGAAGCTCTCCGGAAGCTAGATACACTTGAGTTGGCCGGATTGACCTAGTCAATTTTGTCAAGCATGAAAAAGTCTCAAGTTTCAAGGAAAAATTCTGATGTTCAGGGGTTCGTTCGCAGACGTTCGAACTTTATCCCAAAAACCTCGCAAAAGTCCCTTTATGCTCCGCCAGAAAGTTGGCACTTGTGTTTTGGGTGGAAAGGACGCGGACCAACTTTTCAGCTGTTCAGATTTGATCAATTGCTTAATATTTCATTGTACAATAATAGCCATAACTAAATGTACATAAATAAAGCGCGCTCGAGAACGAAATTTGGCTTTTGTTGTCGCAATGAATAATTTTTTGTTGGAGAAACTTTTGAAGCGTTTTCAGGGTTTCTCTGGAGGGGGGGGGGGCTGAATTTCGTTTAAAATTGAAATTAAAACTTTTTTCACCTTCATTTTGAAAACGTTCCAACTTCAATGCGGTGTATACATAGCTGAAGCTTCGGGCTACTGCAAACTATGAAGGCAGGTTATTGTTAGTTCTTTTCAAAAGGGGACGGAGGACCACGAGTTTTCTGCTTTTTAGGTTTGTTCATGGAGCAAACATCCGGTCTATAATAGCCTGGATGAACACAACAGTCAACTTATAGCGAAAATTCGTCATATATGACGAAAGTCCTTGAGGGGGTGATACACGTTAAAATACTTCATTATGATGAATTTTCGTCTTAAATGCGTATGTGTGTCGAGACTATTATGTATTTAGTAGAGTTGAGCCAGATTAACACGAGGCAGTACATTGGTCCCTTACACAGTGGTAAATTGTACTGAGTCCTCAATTCTTTTAAGTGTACCGGTTCAAAAATAATATCCTGCTTGTATATAAGTAAATTGTCGTGGTAGGTGTCCGATTTTTTACTTCTTTTGGTGAAGTGAGTGAAGTTTTCAATTTTAAATGAGGCGAGGTGGAACCATAAGATTCTTATAGGTATACGATTCGTGGAGGTATAGGATTCTTACTTTGAGGCAGTTTAATGTATATTAGAATCAAACTCGTGAAAAGGGCTCTTCATTAGTATTTATTTTCTTTCATTCTTTAATTTGCTATTTTTTGTCATTTTAGTATTTTAATAGCACCTCACCTCATTTGAAGTATGACATTGTACTAGCTCAAAAGAAAAAGAGGCACCTCTTACAAACTCTGGTCCTACCTGGTACTGTAAGATGCTGAGCACAACTGAAAGAGGCTGAGCACAAATGAAAGAGGCTGAACACAACTGTAAGAGGCTGAGCACCATTGTAAGAAGCTGAGCACAATTGTAAGAGTCTAAGTCAGCTGGACAACATAATTAGTCTTTGCCAGAGCTTGATACTTGGGTTTACATTTTAATTCTTCATAAGGACGATTTTTGAATATATGTATATTGCATGCAAATTTCTGCGAAAGATATGTTACAAAATTTCGTTAGGAAGACCTTTCTTTGGAAGATGAACCTACATTAAAAAAGACCATGAGATATTAGATTCTTTCTTCCTGTCGTAATATTTCACTGTAAAGATATTAAGCTTAAAGCCATGCAGCAAAAAAAGCGACAAGAATTTGAAGAGTTAGTTGAGAATTAAAGGGGTCATGCTGCAACGCGTAGAAATTGAGAGGCGTGCCGAAAGAGGGTTTCCCCTTAGATTCCTCACAGGCACACAAAGAAAAATCAGCGATACTGAAAAAATAAAATAGGGCAACCCCCAAAACTTGCCTTACGTATTCGGAAAGCTTTTTAAAAAGCTTTAAGCTTAAGCTTTCATTTTACTCATACAAAGGTTTAGTTTTTGTTATTTCCTTGTTTCATATATCAGGCAATTCTCATTCTATTGCAAAGGTTAAGCAGCAATGGGCGTGATTAGTACTCAGTTGGGTTAGTCGATTAGAAAAACGACGCTCTCGTTTAGAAATAAAAAGCTTTCGGTGGTGCCCAGCGCTGATCGGAAATTATAATGTCAATATTTAGGAAGTCTCCACAGGAGGGCTACAATAAGGGCAACAGAAGAAATGAATACATGTTCTACTAACGCGTTCGATGTGCTCTTGCATAAACTTCCTCATCTCACAGAGACAAAGACATCCTGAACAAGCTTGATCTAAAGCTATTCACAAAGGCGACGACGACTACATAAAACAACGTGAGCTCTGAGTAAAACACTCAACCTCTATAGGAATGAATCGATTCAAGAGCCAGATTGAAAATTCCAAGGGGTCAAACTTATTGGCGACCGTGACAGGACACCACACTCAACATTAATCATCAACCACCATATTAGCCAACTTTAATTAACTAAGTTAAAATCAAATCCGATACACCACGGAGAATGGCTTCGCTCGGCAGTATGAGCTCGGTAAAGAAATCGAGCAGATGGCAAACAAATTTAAGAAGGATCCCTTAACCAAGAAACTGAGGAGTACCTCGCGAAGAGACTAAACTCAATTCTGTCTAAGTGGATAACGGTTCCTTCAAAATCATACACAGCTACTTCGGGGAGATGCAGCATCAATGGAGCATGCCTATTTCACCATTAGGTACTATAAAACGAGTACACGAGTTATTCAAGCTGTAGCTCACTGACGCTCAACCCACAATATCACAAACCCAGCAAGTAGATGCTGAAGACGCAAAACCAAATACAGTGTCAAAACTATAAAGAAATAGGAACGAAAACAGAGGGCGCTTAGAATAGCCATAGAATATTTCCTAGACGACCTAGGGTCTGGATACCGACCAAAAATGGCTGAAGCAATACTAAAACCTGAAAATAAAACGGTTCCACAGGTAGGAAAGCGAGCTGAGGAACATCCGCATGGCTATTTGGTACTAGATTATACTCCTGATCGGCACCGGGAAGTGGAGCGAGGAATTGCATCAAATGCTGGATTCTTTAGTAAACCCAGAAATGTCCGGAGAGAAAGATTGTTCACCAAGTAGCAACACCAGAATTAAAATGTCCAAAATATCACTGCCAACCTTAGATGGCAACTATTTGTAAAGAGTTTCGGAGTCACTCGTAGCCATAAAACGTCTACACGACACCACCAACGAATGTCTCTATGGCCTCCTAAAATTTCTGTGGATAACTGGCATCCAATTCGAATACATATGCTCATCCGAAAGGTAGACAGTACTGCACACTTTATCTATGAGCAATCATTTCAGAATCCAAAGAAATTGGCGCCATTCGGGGGCTTCTCCAGTCATGGAAACCACCAAACGCGAAGGAGAAAATAAAAGAAATAATCATCCAGCACTGACACCAATGCCACGAACATCTCTTCCAACTTTCGATCGCAACAAGGTAAATCACAATAAGATTGCCTCTTTACCAAACAATTCTAACTAAACTAAAATTTTAAAGAATTAAAGCGCGAAAATGAAGCAACGAAAGTAGGTATTGGGCACTTTGTCATGGGAGAATTGTAGCTACCGTGAGGTCATGACCTCGAGACTTGGTCAATATGAAAAACTACTTTCTACATCAAAGTATATCATACAAACCGGCATTAAGCCGTTTTCGTATATTATCCTAGCTAGAAATGCTCGGCCCTATCCAAGCAGCGCACACTAGGCAGCTCCGTTCTGGAAGACTAAGAAGAAATATTCAGATAGAGTGGCGTTAATCATCCTAATTAGTTAGTTAAACAACCACAAAACGAGTTTGCGGCATGAAAACGACACGCCAATCATTAATTGGGCCTCCGGTACACCGTACACATCCCTTCAACGTACCTAACCTAAAAAGGGAACATGCGTCCTAAGCTGTCAAGTCTGCAGAAACGGTTGTACAAAAGCTGGTGAAAATAGCTCAGAAGGAATGCTGCCAACCTCCTGAAACGAGAAGTTCTTGCTAAAAAAAGGTATTATCCAAGCGATGGATAAACGACCCAAATTGGTTGTTAGAAAGTATAGATCACTGGCTGGAGAAGTTAAGAAATAGTTGCAACGGTCACAGCTTTATACGGCAAACAGGATAATCCATTAACAGAAGCATTGATATTTCGAATTGAAGACTTCACCTAGTTCAACACTACAAGTTACCGCTGGGATCGTCACTGTCATTGCGATACTTCTTAAAAAAAAGCTTCAAAGTGTCTCGGTCTGATGAGAGTTTTGCGAAACGCGTAGATTAATTGGGTAAGATAAACTAAAAAAAAAGTAGGTATAGAAGCACTTCAGACTGGGAACCAAACTGCCAGTAGAGACCAATCAACAGCGTTGATAGTTGTAAAAACTGTAATAAAACCAGTATTCATATACGGATCGCAAGCATGGACGCTTACTAGGCATGATGAGAAGGTTCTCGGAAGTTGTGAAAGAAAAATTCTGGGCAGGATAACGAGCACAGTAAATAAAGGAGTGTCTGGAGAAGGCGTTTCAACCAAGATTTGTACCAAATATCCAAAAAACCTGACGTAACCCAAAGCATCAAGACATCACCCCTACGCTGGATAGGACATGCAAAAAGAATGCCGGAAGAAGGGCTACCCAAAAATTCTGCTACTACAAAAGTAAAAGGGAAGAAGGACGCACGGACCGTATAAGAAGACATATAAAGACAACATGGACTTACGCACAATTGAGATTACCAATATGCAGAGACAGACGCAGAACCGAGAACGTTGAGAGAAAATTATTGATTAGAAGTAGAGGCTGATGCAACCCGGCCCTCCGAAACAATAGGGGTCGATTTTAGTGGCCTTGTACACATGGAATTTTCAAAGGAAGAACAACGTAAGAAAATATAAGAAATATATTTCATGGTATGTGTGTAAGCAAGCATATAAGGTGCCCTTCAGAAACCGCAGAACAAGAGTGTGTTAAATTTGTGGCATTATATTATAAGCCCGGGACAACAAAGAATTAAATGGATATTCACAGAATGGAGCTTCCCTATGGGAACGACTCATTAGAAGCCATAAAAACGCTCTAAAGGCATCCATCGGCTGGTCAACACTGAACTTGAACCGTTTTTGGACTCTATTAGTGGAAATTGAAGGATTGATCAACTCACGCTCACTAACTTAAATGCACTGTTGTAAGCAGTCTTTGGACCTCAGAAAGGCGCTGATCCACAGAAAAATGAAGATCGGTTCCAATAGGACAGCGCTGCTTAAGCTATGGCAAAAACGATCACAATTATTGGTAAAGATTTTGGCAAAGGAAACTCAAGAGTGCTCATCATGCATACAACTACCATTACCAGAACAAATATTAGAGTATGTAATATTGACGACCAAGCGACGTCTATACTCATTTGGAAGCTAGTGAAATTGGCTGTTTATCCTGGCAGAGACAGAAAATGCACTCTTTCGGGTTAAGGCTCACAAACAGAACCAATCCTCAACGAAGTTGCAACTCGCTTGCGGCGGGATGTTTATAATCTGGCAAATCTTCACCTTCAGACACACAAATGCCAACGTTGTAGCGAGAACGAGGCAAGTTCATAAGGACTTTCCAGAGATCTCAAATTTAGAGCATCTCACATTATTGAACAAAATCTCTCTATAAAGGTTAGAATGACAGATGCTATTACCTGTGCTATGAAGATAATACTTCTGAGGTTTCAGTTTCTGACGTTCTTGGAATCGGATATCAACATTACTGGAACGATCACATACATATCTGTGTGCACGCTTGGAAGCGACGGCCTATGAATCCTATGTGTAACTGTCCTATATAACTTACTGTCAACAATTGCTTATTACCACTAAATTTTCACGCAAAATGGAATTGGTAATACTTATGATGCCGTGGAAACTAACCAGATCATTACCATTGAACCGATAATTCATATGAAAAATCACGGTAACATTGCCTCTTTCCTAAACAATCCTTGCTATTCAGAAAATTGTTAGGAATTAACGGGAGAAGAAATAAAACAAAAGTAGGTATTCGGTCACTTTAACCTGGGAGCAGTTTATCTACCATGGAAACTAGGTCATAACTTTTAACCGAGGAAAATATTAAAAAAAAATATATTTTCTACATCAAAGTAAATCATACAAAAACTGCGCAATTATCCAGCTACAGGATGTTATCTGCCTATTGAATGATTTTAGGTTCTCCTCAACCCGAGAACAGTTATTCGTTGTTTTGGTTTCTCTACATCAAACAAACTCTCAATTTCACAAGAAGCAATTTCTAAAGCAAATTTCCATTTCCTTTGAAAGGAACTTTACTAAAATTCAGATCTATTCCCACAAAAAAAAATAATAATTTCCATATCTAAAGCCCCCGGCCGCAGCTAGAGAATCGTTGAAAGTCAAAGACGACTTGATCTCAGAACAGAATCCATAATTAATCAACGACCTCTGGATGTCAACATATTCCCTCTTCGTTTCAATATAAAGGCCCCGGGGATATTTCGTTTTTTTTTTTTTTTTTTTTTGAAAGCAAACTTCTAAGAAATGTAGATATTAGGGCAGTTCGAATTACAGAAATCCTTTTTCTGTGTGATTGCCTCCATTTTGAAAGTCCCCCCCCACAAAGATAGCAGATAACAATTTTCCGGCCGGTTTAGCCTTGATGCTGCCACCCTGTGGGGATTCGTGTGCGGAGTCAGGAGTGTAGAGGTAATCAAGGAGCTCAATGGATGGCAGGAAGCTTATTAAAAATTTATCGAGTTTCACTTAAACGCAAAGAAGGACATCAAAAAGCATCGAAAAGGTCGGGATAAACGCCTAAAGGATGCACTGTGTGTTGTCCTGCCGGCGGCGATTGCTAAAAATTTCATCGCGACGACATCCAGGTGGCGCCGGAAGGATTTTTTGCCTTTTTCTGCTGAAAATTAAAAAAAAAAGAAAAAAAAATGAAATAAAAAAATAACTGGAAAAAGAAATTCCAAATTCCGTTAAAGCTAAAGGTGAAATTGGGAATGTCCTTTTGGAGGATGCCAAAAAGGAGCACTTGGGGTGGGTTGGGGGTCGAGAGGGCATCCAGACGAGCCCGATCTTGGTAGAGAGAGTTCATTTACTCGTAAAAGCGTTCCCCGAAGGACGATTCTACATAATTTTGCGCCCTACTTGTGTCACACTACAGAATCAGTAAAGTGGGGGTGGGGTTAGGGTGGCCCTTAAGGAAACGCTTTTCGCCTTGTGTCATGTTTTAGCTGTTCTATATATATATATGTATGTACATACTGTGAGCCTGTGTAGAGCGTAAAAGTGGAAAAGCATTCAGAGAGGCAGTTAGAGCGAGCAAGATATATATATTATATTGAAAAAAGAGCGGGCAGGAAATACTATATAATAATAGGAAAAAGCTGAAGAATTTTCTTTCATTTTACAAAAAAAAATAATGAAATCGATACCTGTATCATGTCTGTATGTAAAGTCTATAAAGGGAGGATGTTTGATTGGATTTAGTTTAAAAATATTTTTTTTGAGAAAATTATATTAATATTTTTTTTTTTTAATTTTATTTTTAGAGTAAATTGAAAAGCTTTTAGTTACCTGGTGCGAGTGCTGGCCGTTACAGGTGCTCCCTGTGCATACTCCTGTGCCTGGTACCTTTAACTGTTCCTGCTTGTAGTCGGGCTGATATGGAAGCAACATACGGATTTTTCCCCAACGATTGAAGAAAAGGGCTATGGCACCAGCCCATACCATCAGGACAAGAAGCACTATGCCTACTTCGACTCCGCGTATCTAATAATAAGAATATAAGAGAAAAATTTTGGTTACAATAGTGAATTCCAATTAGGTTTTAACAGAATTAATAAAGCGTCTTTCAACAAGACCTGTCATTTTAAATTTCGCGCCATCTTTGAACTGTGAACACACAACTGTCATTACGATGACATTTGACATGTAAAAACAGTTGGAATTAGAATAAAAGGCACGACTAGAAGAGTTTATATCTTAATGTAAACCGAAGGTAGAACTGTCATTTGTGTTTTTATAGTTTTGTTTAATAAAGTTAGTTGGTTTTGTGTACATTTTGTTTCTTTTTACTTAAACTCCTACAAAAAACTATGAGGTTCTCAGATATATTCTGCAAATGGAATGAATTAATGAAAATTCACTACGAAAATTGTAGCGAACCACGATTCGTTACTAGAATCCCTCCACAAGAAATTTAGAAAACAAATATTAAAGCACCAAAGAGAAGTGTTCCCTTTTTGAAATCTTCACTCCAAAGCTTTAAAGCTTCCTACTCAGCAGAGCTTTCCAGTTATAAAAGAAACTGATCCACCACGCCACATTCAGTCTTTTCCCGAACTTGTTCCGGAGAATTCATTTTCGCTAGTCCTAACCGTGACGAGTTTTTTTTATGTGTTAGACTAGAGGCTTAGGGAAAGCCCCTTTGTACTATTCGACAATCTATTTTTTTCGTATAGAGTGTAGTGTCGAACAGCAGCTCTAGTCGGAAGATAGAGAGAAGAGAGAAGGAGCTGACACAACCTAGCCGCGATATTTTATTCCGCCTACTCCCAACCATTTCGCGATTCTGGCATCGGGCCATCGAGAACAACTCGCTGGAGTGTTATGCCTCCTAAAACGAATTGAATCTCATCAACCAACTGATGACATGCGCTTGGTGGAACGGGGAAGGACTAGCGAAGGTTATGACAGGAGGAATCTGGAATGTAAAGAGGGGAGAAGAAAGAAGGGAAGTTATGTGGCGAAGGACCGTGGTGCTGGCCAGGATTCGAACCCGGACCTCTGGGATAGTAGTCAGGCGCCTTACCCCTAGACTACCGAGGCCCCATGAGCACAGCCCGAATACCATTGGGATCCGACACTGTTCCTGGCATTATTACCTAACAGGGTTAAGGTGTATGACACGGCCATAAACCAACAACATACCGACCAAACCATTACCAAGAAGACCCCCTAGACAAAAAGAAGAAGAGCCAACGTTAAGAAGATCACAAAGGTGACAAGATCGCCTCCCACCCGCGGAGGACCGTATCACGCACCCTAAGGGAGCTTAAAAAGTTAAGTAGGGTAAGTAATACTCCCACCACATCCAGTAAGAGGACGGCGTTAAGGAAGGAGGAAACCGCTTTCTAGAAGCTGGGAGTCCAAATAACGGAGGTCATGGACAACCGGAATAAATGGGAATAACATCGCCCACAAGTTTTTTGTAATGGTTAAAACAATGAGGCTGAAACAGCGTACCCTGACCCCGATAGGACGATCCCTAGATAGCACCTCATATCGGCTAGGAAGCAGTCGAAGGAGGCCAGAAGAACTACGGAAACCTGCAAGCGCCCTATGGAACCGGGTGAGGATGCGTAACTCCGTCAAAGGCGTCCAAAGAATATGAAGAAAAAGTCTTCTCAAAGGAAAGATGACAGACCATCAGAAAGAGTGCGCGGTAAAGGTGGACTGGATCCTTCGAAGAGAGGCCGGAAAGAAGAGTTTGCCTGGACTAAGGTAGAACGCAAAACGAAGCTGAAAAGACAAAAAAAGCAGAAAAGGAGAGATCTAGGGAGCATGGTATAGTCAAAAAAGATAAGGCCGGGTGCACTTATTATAACTGCGGCAAGCGAAAATCCTACACGGAAATCCTGAGGAAAGTAAGGGCGGGTGCTTCGTTAACAAACCTTGGGAAAGGAGTCATGCGCATTAAACGGACACCAAAAGGAGGCCGTTTAGTGGAGCTGAGGAAGGAAGAAGACAAAAGTGGATCTCCACCAGCCTGGTAGCGATCGAGATTAGTGATCTGGACGAGATCACTTCCAAAGAGGAGGCATGCCTGCCGAACAAGAGAACAGATAGCGCCAAGGAGATGCTACAAGTGATGATAGCTGGGGCATATAGCAAAGGAGTACACCAGAACAAAAGACAGGGAGGAAATATGGCTGAAATGGACAGAAAGAGGCCATATCGCCAAAGCACCTGGAGCAGCCCTAAGTGCCTATTATGTCAGGAAACTAAGAACAGAGGATAACATCAAGGACCTCAGGGCCCACTATTTGGAGGCAAAAGAGAAAGCTATAAATATGGCGATTCAACAAACGGAGACGGCCACAAAAAGAATTTCAAAATGTCCTAAAAGTGAGAGAAGAATGGGAGATCTTAAAGCTTGAACATCACCGCGAAAAGATGGAGTCCCGTAAACGCCAATGGGATAATAACAAAAAGGTGCAACCGGCACAGAGCGAACCAAAAAGAAATTCAGGGGAAATAGCGAAATAAAAACCCAAGGAAACAGGAAGGCCTCCCCATGGAAGAAGCGGCCTCCAAAAAGCAGAGCTGCCCTTGGATTAGGGTAGGGAACAAGAAGGCGAAGGAAAGAAGGAATAAAGGAGGCAGGAAGTCCCAAAAAAAAGGCCTGACGCACTGATTATAAGAGCAGGACGTCATATGCGGAAATCCTGCGAAAAGTTATGACGGGGTTGGGAAACAGGGCCCCTTGCATTAGAAGAGCCCAAAAAACGAACTTCTGGAGCAAAAGATCAAGGCGTCAATCAGTGAGGTGGCAGAGGTTAGGGCAGGTACTAACAGCCTGCTAATCTAGGGCAGGGATCTAGACAAGATTACCACCAAGCTGGAGGTCCATGGTGCAGAAAGAAGGCGTTACTGTCAGAATGGTGCTACGGATCGGCTGGATTGTCTGCCGGATACGGGAACAAACAGCGCCAAGTAGGTGCTTCATATGTTTTGGGTAGGGCACATAGCAAAGAAATGCACCAGCGTACAGGACATGAAGTCTGGATAGCAGACAGCAGCGGCACTTCAGCGATATGAACGTTCGGAAGTCGGATCATAAAAGACACCATGAGAAGCCCAAAACTAAGCGGAATATACGTCTATAGCTGCTATGCGGTGCCAAGTCTGACATTATACAAGTACGAGTCGATGTTGAAAAGGTAAGCCGTCGACGCGAGTTGCCATTGCCCAAAAATAATAGCGGGCGATTTCTATGCTTGGGCTGTGGAATGTGCCAAGCCATCATCTTCGATGTGTGTAGACAGGATAAAACCTAGGTACGACACGACTACAGGAGGAGGAACGGGCGGAACAATTCAAAAACTTAGTGAAACAGACATGTGACGCGTCCATGCCGCGGAGCGCTGGCAACCGGCAACACTCACCAAACTTCTGGTGGAGGGCAGAGATCAACGATTGCCGCAGAGGATAACGCCGAAAAAATTCGCTGAAGTCTTCACACCGGGCCTGAGAGAGGGGATCTCCCCGGAGAGATGGAAACTGGTGCCTTTGCGAGACAAATTTCTTGGGCGTGCGATTTCCGATTGGAGTAGGTGTTAGAGCGATTAAACGTGGCATAATTAGATCACCTGCCAATCAAAAGTGATTTATTAAGGTCACCGAAAGTTCCCAGGCTCAACCGCCCTAACACCTCCTAATTGAACGCCAATACCTCACCAAATAAGGAGAGAAGGAAAACGAGCCGAGGCAGACATTTGGCAGATATTGTACTCTATTATTAACTTCAGGGTTTCTACTTTAGATTAAAATAAAAATACCACCAGTTTTTGCAAAAATATAGCGTTTTTCGGTTGATTTAAAATGACACCTCTTGTTGAAAGGCCCTGTAGAAAACACTCTTAGGAAACTTGTTCTGGCTAACATCACAAACAGATTACTCGAAACACTCACAACACAAATCGGTGCTCATTTGTTTCAGATTTAAATTTGAACACGGCACAATTATGAAAAGGCACAAAAACCAGGACAGTTGAGGACTGTTAATTCTATCTTTTAATTAGCAATAATTAATCCTTTACTCACCGGTGGGAGTTCTCTTGTAGTTGTGTTTGTTGTACCGTTGGACGTCGTTGATACAACGTCGTCTGTGAATATTCCTAAATTACTGCTGCCATGCGGTGCCATTGGGAGACCACCAGTCCCTGAGTACGGATCCTGTTGAGGTGAGCTCCTTGGAAGATCTGCAAAAATACGAATGAATAGTGCTAATTAGATAAGATGCTCGAAAAAGATGCCAGATCCGAGGTGTCCTCACCCAAAGTCTTAAAAATAACTTGACGACTTCTATACTTCTTGCCAGCCCACATTGCCGTCACAGTGATGGAATACTGAGTGCTGGGCGAAAGTCGGTCAAGAATGACGGCTTCGCTGTTGCCGGCCACCTGCTGTACAACCCTGTAACTTGAATTCATTCAATTACCACCCTTTGCTACATGCTACAACGCACTGCTAATAAAAATTTAAAATGAATAAACAAAAGTCAACAACAAAAACGAGGAAAGAGCAACTGATGAGACACTAAAAAATTCATGAACATCATGCCATGCGAGGGTATTCAACAACACACCAAAAGGGGGAAGCGTGGGGGGGTGGGGGCGGGGCGGTGGTGACCCCAACCCAAATCCAAACCAAATGTCCGTCAACAGCGCGCCCGATCCCCCGATCCGGATGGCCACCGCCGGGCTGACACTCCGAAACCACCCTATAAATTGTTAAAAGGGTTCTTATCGAACCTTCGTACTAGCAGCAGCATAGCCTAATTAGACCCATCTCTCTCGGTGTTTATACTGTGTGGGACTCCCGTCCGTCCGACCGCCCGCTCGAACCGTATTCTTCCCTTCCACCTGTGACTAATGACCTGATGACCCTTTTATGGTCCACTTCACTCGGTGTGTTTTGAGTCTTATTGATCGCCCTGTGAACACTGTCGAGTTGCAAATACGAATCCTGTGAGACTATCAGCAAATCGGGCTGGCTTGCGAGAATAGTGGAAGGACCTCCGGGACGAAATCCACTTAAATCGGAATAAACTAATTTATTAAGGACTTAAGCAGCTTAATGGGATTCGGATAAACTTATTGCGGAGCGAATGAATAGACTCGAAGGCAACTTTCAGAATAGTGCTTATAATGCCGAAGTGTTTGTCAGTGATGTACGATTTGCTGTAGGTAAGCGGGGATTATGAGTTGCTCTTGTGGATTCTAATTTGTTGCTTTAATCAATCCCAAAGGGGACGGCGAAAATTAATTATTTGTGTTTTGCTGAACTTTGATTTTACTTCAGAAGCATGCTTTTAGCTTGAAACTATGAATATATAATGTCCTTGTAATCACCAACTAAGGAAATGGATTGATTGCAGTATGACTGGCACACAAGCCCCTACACCTACATAGTTCGACATTCAGATAAATCAATAATTCAGCGTTACTTAACAAACAACCCACTGCATTCCCAGAGCTCCATTATTCGAGTCCACTCAGCGGCATGGTCATTCCTCTTTCCACTTGCCCCCAGTGGCATGGTCAATCTTCTTATCTATTTTTCTCCTACCAGCAACCTGTAAGCATAATAATTCTGTTTGAACAGCGAGACCGAAGTAAGCTAACTCACAATAGCAGCAGACACCTAACGATGCAGCCTGCAACACAATAGGGATTCCTCGACACCCCTATGCAGGATAACCAAAATCATCAATGTGACACTTGCACAAGAGCCTTCGTTTTGGGAGCATCCAAGGAACTCAAGTAGATGGATGGTCACTCCAACTCCAACAAGAGCTGTCAATGTAATGCGAACGCTCACCTCGTTACTAGCGTTACCAGTATAGGGACCAAAAGAGATGGAAAGTGTGATTTTTAATTTATATGGAAATGTATTACGGGGAAAAGTGTATCACACATTAAAAACCCTTCCATCTTCCGTCTTTCTGTCTCCTCACGCCTCTCCAATGACTACATTCAACTGGATTTCTCAATCCCGCATGTTGCTCTCTAACAGATAGTCGTTCCTTTTTGGTGCACTCGCTCAGATTCTGAAATAATACGTACAGCCACAGAAGACAAGTATCTCTCTTTCTATAATTGTCTTCTTTAGTATTTCTAATATCTCTCGCCCTTACTTCCCAAGTATGTATACTTCTCTTATCTTAGTAAATGAAAGTCGTTGCCAACTTTTACGCATAATTTCGGTATTAGGTACATCAAAAGTTATGTGAAGAATGTATTATGTATTATGTGCATTGTAAATAGTAGGTACATGCTACATAATACATAATGTTTTGAAACCCAATTTTTGGACGGGAAATTGTTAGGCAGGTTCCGCTATATTTGCAATTTACAAGTTTTGATCATTAGTTCATTATTTGTGAGCTAGATATCGATTTTAAATGGAATCGGAATCTAATTCATAAAATTATTCAAGTACATTGGCTCCGCCATTATAAAATTCGACCTTAAAGCCCCAAATATCGGAGTTTCATTGACGTCGGAACACAATTCGCAAATTCGTTGGCCTTATTGGCGCGGCCATTTTGAATTTGTAAATTGGGACCAAAATATTCGTCATTCCGTTCTTAAAAATCCCCAGATTCTGATTTTTACTGCAATCGGAACATAATTAACAAAATTCGTCGGCCATATTGTAACCGCCATTTTTAATTTGACCGCAAACTGATTATTTGCGACTTTTAATAACCCCTAGATAGTACCTACTTTGATTGGGATTGGAACACAATTAGCAAATTCGGCCATACTTGGGCGGCCATTTATTTTTAATTTCGAGCGCGCCATTTTTAATTTCTTAGAAGAGCTTAGCGATGCCAAACTGGAAGACATCGATTCGAAATCGAATCCGGTGGAGAGAGCATTTGCGAGAGGCGAGGACCAGATTCCAGTTGTAGAGTCGTGAAAGAAGAAGAAGAAAAATAATATAGAAGATACAAATATATACAGAATATATTGTAATATTAGCTGTTCAAGGTGTATTGTACGGCATTAAAGAAATGAATGGCCTAAACTCGTAACTGACTTGTTCCCTCAATCTAATCTTAACTCAACTAAAATTTTAACTCAACTGTTAACTCTAAACGGAACCGTCAACTTACATCCACAAATCAACTCTTAAGGGATCTTTCAACTTATAGTGCTCTCAACTACAGAACTCAAGTTAACTTACCTTCACTCAACTAAACTCAACTCAGCTCTTAACGCAACTATGTATTAGCCCAAATCTTAAAAATCAACTTAATTCACTGAATTTTTAACCTAACTTTTCACTCAACTTAATTTATCTCAACTTATCAACTTATCAACTTATCTCAACTAAACTCAACTCCCTTTTTAACTCATAGCTCAAATCCTAACGCAACTCGAAACTCAAATTAATTGAACTGACTAATTGACTGCGGTATCACTGCAATATTCAGCGAAATACTTATTATATTTCAGTAATACCGCAGTCATGCGTTTTCGAAAACACCCAAATATTACGGCTCTTAACACAACTCTAAACCCAAATCTTAAAAATTAACTCAATTCTCCTCAACTCAGCTCAACAGACTTTTTTTGCCCTACTAGACATTGCACCATGACCTTAATGACATGGTGGACTGGTAGTACAAAGGGTGACTCCTTTGCTCTAAACTCAACTTAACTTTAAACAATTAAACTTTTAACTCAACTTTTAACTCAACTCTTAGCTTAGCATATCTCCTCTCAAGACTTTTAGCAAAAGATGGGGTCTTAAGCCTAAGATTGTCCTGTGGATGTACACAGCTGTGATACGCCCAATTCTCAAGTATGAGTCGCTAGTATGGTGGCCAGCGCTGAGCAGGACCTTTACCATCATAAAGTTGGGAAAGGTGCCGAGAACTGCAACAGGGGCCATGTGGACATGCCGCACGAAAGCTCTCGAAGTTCTCTTGCACCTATTACCGCTTGACTAAAACCTGCTGGTAGCCAGACAAAAGTGGAGAGCACTAAAGACCTGTACTGTTTCTAGGGCGACTTTGCCGTCTTATAACCAAGAAAGAACAATGGGCCTTTTAAACAGACCCCGACGAGATAATGCCAGAATCACGGCAATCATCACGGGACCCATAGGAAACAATGCTGCCGAGTTGAGATTCCCCTTCAACGTCTGTTGCTGTAACTGCGGGGAGACGAAAGACTTACTTGTTCACTTCCTTGTGCTTTAGCTTAAGCCAGGCAATTACCTTTTGGAAGACATAAAACAAATCTTCACATTGGAGATCAGATCACCGATAAGCTTCCTAAATGCCACAGGATGGCTGTAAGGATCCGCCATACTCAACCAAACAGCCCCTGAAAACAAGGTACGCGCGAAGCGCTAATTGGGCCACCGATTGCACTGGAGGCAGCCCTTCACCTACCTACCATTTCGCTATGAGTCAAAACCCATTGAAAAAACGTGCTGAAATTGTTGTGCTTTACATTGGAAACAAACGTTCAATTATGAAAACAGGGCGTACTTATCCTAATAAGGAAGAAATTCGGCGCCTCTCTCCGGGTGTAACGGCACCAGACTTTTTTCTGCAGGGTTATTTAAAAAGTAAAGGTTATGCCAGCAAACCGAAGGCCATTGACGAATCAGCACAGTTTAACCGCTTTTAGGCATGAAAATCTAAAAATGCACCACAGCCGGATGTATACGCCCCTCTGTTATAGATATGGACATATATTCGAGTGCCAGTATCGTTTTCCCAAGCGGTCCCCCGACTAAGTACAAACGACGTCCAATGATGCTTGACCTTAGCAATCGAGCGATAACCGATCTACTGAGTATGCTAATGGCATTCTTTATGGTCACCAAGATAATTGCCGGGTTTCAACAACAACAAGTTTTTTAAGCCCTGTTTGGCTCCCTTTAGTCTTAAAAGAGTGTGAGCGTACCGTGCCTAGCTTTTGGTGCCATTCAGACGGTTTGCGGCTGTGCTGTTGCACAATAGGAACGTGTGACCAATACAGATTGCAAATGACAAATGTATGAATATCTGTGCTTACTATTGAATTCATAAACCTCTGATATGATAGCCTGATACCTTATTCCTGAGACTATGGGTACCCCTATATTGTACAACAACTTCTGATTATTGCAAAATTCCACCTCAAATAATTGATTTGATTTACTAGTTTGTATATAATTTGTAGAACTGCTTAACCACGATTGCATTGCGGAAACTAACTTTGTCGCCATGTTTAGAGCAAAACTTCTAAAACTACTCTACACCAAAGTCATGCATAGCACTCTAGAAATTTTACATTCCAAACCATAAAACTTTATCCTGATTTCCCCTGATATTTAAGGACATTCCTCCGCCATTCCCACACTTAGTGACGTTTACACTGTCCAAAAAAATAGAAGTTTCGCTATTCCAATCCCTCTCCTTTTCCAAACCAGTGGTAAAAACTTTCCTCGTCCCTGGAGGTCCTTTTTAAATAAAAATAAAGTTTAACACTCAGAAGGAAATGTGGAAGCTCGACTGCTCGAATGGGGATTGAAATATTAACATGTTGGGAAAACCATCAATGACACTCAGTTTTTTTAGTGTGGTGGGGGGAAGGAGAAGGGATTCAATTTACTAGAATGCTGCCCGTGTTGACATGCAAGCAGAGCCAAGGACAAGGCACATCTCCATGAAATTGGAATTGCTGATAACCTTAAGAGCATGCACGTGTCTAGACCCGAATACATCACCGAGATGCCAGCCAAAAATTACGATTTATGTTTTGGTGCGCGATGGAATGCGAGTGTTTGGCTGAATAATTAGGACATTGGTTGCTTGGTCTTGTTGCCTTAGGTAGGGAGCTCCTTTTGGACTTCGAACTGGGAAAAGGGAAGAAGTCTTTTGAATTAGAAGTTGCTTTGTATTATATTTGATGAAAATAGCAAAGATGCTGGGAAACCTCGATTCTGTGTGACTTGAGGTGAAATATATAATAATATCTATAAAGAGCCTTTTCACTATTTGAATAAAAACGTCCGTAATACGATATTGCTGCAACAACATTACCAAATTCAATATAAACTTCAGAACTGCGCCGGAGATATCTAAAGCGACCAAACTAGACTCATCATAGTTTGGTCGCTTTAGATATCTCCAAAGCTTTCGTTAGAGTTTGGCAGTCAGCTCTGTTAGCTAAACTCCAAGCAATTAATATTAAAGAACTGGATCGAGAACTTTCTTCCTGATCGTTCGTTCAATTATTGCACGCCATCCAAGTCAAATTTTAGCCCCACACAATCTCTGCCGGAGTTCCCCAGGAGTCAATTTTATCACCTGTTCTTTTTCTAATTTACGATCGAATAACGACATGTTCCAAATCGCTAAACTAGTATTACAGTGCGTAGGATTTCTTAAGAGGTGGAAGTTTCTCCTCCGGGAATCAGCCCATGTAATATACAAATCCGAATACAATTCCCTTATTTCGGAGAGGGCCTTCGAAAACCACCTTGGCGTTCATAGATAGTCTTCAAAAAATGATCCTCTAACTTATTGGAGGCAACCACATTTGCTCCACGATCGATCCTTTTAGCCACCGGATCAGTGGATAGATCGTGATGATTGCATTTAGAGTTTTAGAGTTGATTTCAATGTGACTTTAATATAAAGTTGCGTGCGCACCCCGATAGACTCCTCTCCCCTGAGAATAACGATCGACAAACCTTAACGATCGTTCTGGCTTTGTTTCGTCATTATAGTCACAAATAAAAGCCACCTTAAACCTTTCGTTAGATACTCTGCCTAATTTGTGAATTGAATTCGATGACAAAACATTTGTGTGAAGTCTATTGATTAACTGGTATGGACCTTCATATGGTCGCTCGAAAGGCTGGCTTAAGCGATCTATTTGTACGAAAGCGTAATCGGCTTCTTCCAGGACTGTGAATAAATATACATCCTTTTAATTTTGTTGCCGAAGTTGTGTGGCCACGAGCAGAAGCTTTGCAACGACGAACAACGAATTGAGTGAGTGCTCTATTGGATCACCCTAGGGCCATATCCGTCGAGATGAGAGGAAGTTTGACACAGCTTACCACCTGGCTGAAGGTGGTCTTTCTTTGACCGAACTCTTCTCAACTCAATTTTTTCGGAGGGCTTCGTCAGAGCTGTTCCAGGATCTTTTCCCTCGATAGGTCAATATGTATGCCTGTTCCTTTTAAAGCGCCAACAGATGCTGCATCCAAAAACTGATCTTAAGTGGCAGACTACGGACGTCTCCGCACAACAAGCATGCCTAATGGATCCGTTAGTTCAGGCAGTTGGTTTCTCTTGTTTCCCACTGGTCACCTGAAATGACGGCGTCGTCACATCTAATGAAGTTGATGCTCTCCATAAAATCCATAATTGGTCGCATGAGTTGACGGGAAAGATCGCCCACAGATATAATCGCACTTCAAGAAGCACAGGCATCCGCAAGTATGAACAGGCACATCATTGGGCCCCTTGTGATGCCATTCTAGTGTGGGAACGAAATTTCAGGCCATTTCAAGCCATTTGGAGCTTTCAATAAAGCGACAGCGGTCAAAAACACCAGTGTTTTGCAGCCCACTCGATTCGTCAAGAAAGTGTGAGCTAAGGAAAGTCCCTCTTATTCTCGCGAGGGCGGCCTGGAAGATGCTGCAATAGTTTAGGCAGACAAAAAGAGGTATCTATATTCAATGCCTCGGAAAAGATACCACAACCTAAGCTGTTCCTAATTTTTGAGCCATCTGTAAAGATACAGTGGGGGTTACACCATCTGTCTAGTCATCCTCTAAGGATGGATCAGTGACCATGTGAAAATGGAGTTCATCGAAGAGAAGCCTTGATCCAGGCGTATATGTCTGCATATATGTCCAAAGGAATAAAATGCAATAAGATATTCAGCGCAGCTGTTGGGGTGCTTTTCATCGCACTACTAATGCACAGGTCAGCTGTTCTTTGGACTCTTTCCAGTATCTTAACTTACGTTTCCTATAAAAAAAACTAGCTAGGTTACATTACCGTCAGCAAGGAAACGAATTTACAACGTGATTCCATAAATTCCAGGTTAAGTCGTATTTGTTTCCAGAAGCGCTCCTAGCCCAAGTAGCGCCCATGGTAACCACGAATTAGTATTGTAAATCGTAATTCAATCTACGGCTCTACAACTGCTGAAAGAGTTGAGCAAAAGCTTAAACGAAGTCTGTTGAAGGTTAAACAAAAGCTTTTTAAGATTGAACATAGCTTTTAAGTTTAAACACAAGCTTTAAAAGCTTTAAAAGCTTTTAAAGCTTACGCAAAAGCTTTTAAATCGTAAGAAAAAGCTTTTGGAGCTTAAACAAAAGCTTTCCACTTTAACACCTGCTTTTAAAGCTTAAACAAAAGCTTTTAAAGCAAAGCTTTTAAAGCTTATACAAAAAGCTGTTAAAACTGGCACAACTTGTGTTTCCAAAATCTCACAAGATAAAGAGTTCATACCCAGGATCCATTGTCACTTTCTTGACCCCTATTACCGCCGAACTTATTGGTGGCTTCGAACAAATGGCATGACGGACTGGTGGTGTAAAAAGGGATTACTGAGCTTCGAACTGCCACAAAAAAAACACTCCGCAGTGTTTTTCCTCAATTTTGACAATTTTTCCACATTGTTGAATGGGTATTGACGATAAGTGAGTGTGATTCCTTAAGTACACACACACCACCCAGATACGATTTGAAGTACTACCGAGTTTCTACCTAATCTAGTAATTCAACCGAAAGAATTAAATTATGTTCAAAGCGATCAACCCAACGACGAACCCAGCCTCGACCCAGGTATCTCTTTCTTTACACACAAAACAACCAATGCTTTCCCTTTCATCGCGGCGAAATCCCCTTATTACAAAACCCATTATCCCCCTTTTACGTGTCGCTTTCGGGGGGTGACACCTGAATGGAAAGAACTGACACCGGAGTTATTGACGGCGTAATTCTGCCGCGTGTGCCGCTGATAAGTGACATTATTCACCATTCTCCCCCGGAATTGGAGAAGCGTGTTTCGTCAAATTTCCTTTTCCCTCGTCTGGCGACCGGCGGCGATCGATACTCGTTCGCGGGCCAATAATTATACAAAGGAGCAAAATGGCGCTCTCGCACAGAGGAAAGCAATTGGAAATGTCAAAACAGTGTTTACCTCCCCCCACCCCCGGGAGTTGACAGTAATTAACCTTTCCTGTTCCACTTTCAGTCCAGCTGTCAGTGTGTGCAGCGGAGTTTTTTTTACAACAAACGCGTCCGCCGCCAGTTCTGCTCCGCTTCCGTTCGGACGGCGGAACTGCATTAACGGAATAAAAGGCAACAGGAAGGGGCCATTGGCGGCCTGTAGTAGACCTGTAGTAGCCGGTCTAAAAATAGCCCCGCTGCGAAGGTATCGATCCGCTGAGTGATTTTAATTAATTAAACTCTGTGCACTCCGAGTCGAGGCTTCAATTTTTTATCAATCTGTTTCACCTACGGCCTCCTCCGCACAGGTGAGACACCACAGGAAGCGCACAAAGGGGTAAAGGGGGCGCATTTCGGGGACGAGACCAAGAAAGTGCAATCAGTCCCCCCGTAAGTAGTCGACTGCATGTTCTAGAGGCCACTTAAGCAGCAGATGCAGATGCGGAGGAGACTGGGAAATATGCTTTTCATCATCTGCTCCCCTCGGCCCTGGTGCAACCAGGGTTCAATGTCGCCTTGCATTCTCGGTGGAGCTCTGCACTTCATCCGCAGATTGGACGGGTTCAAGCCAGCGATTATTCGCCAAGCAGTAAACAGTTCAAGGATGCATCGGATCTGGCCAAGAGCATCCTCAAGTGATTCCGGGCAATCCTTAAGATCCATTGGCGCGGCTCTCAGCTCTGCGATGCGGCAGTGTTCGCCGATGAAGTGGAGCAATTGGCGATGTGAAGCGGGTGCATTGCGGCCGTGAGTGGCGTGTTCTGTGCAGAACGTCGAGATTAATGGGATCTCAGTGAAGCCAAAGCATTCATCACGGAAATAATCAAAAATTTATCTTTGCAGAGTGCAGATATTTGCGGGGAGCTCTGCTTAAGGGTGCTGAATTACACGAGGGCGTTTTATTAGACGCCGTGAGGAGATTTATCTCTCGGTGGCACGAAATAAATGCAAGTAATTCTGCGTGTTTCCGTATGCACATTTGACATGCTAAGCAGCAAATAACATATCCGCAATAACATCGATCGACTCGAAATTTCCTTGGAGATGAAGGAAGGAAGATATCCAGTTACATACTGTCAAGGTTTTTAGAGGGAGGTTAGGGAGTCCTTACTAAATTACAGAAATAAGCGGAAAGAAGCGATTCTCTGGCAGAAATTGGATTCTGTTTCAATCGGGAAAACAGTTGGAGCGAAATTTAGGAAATGATCTTATTATGGAAGAGTTTCAAAACGATCTGATTATGCTTCGTCTTGCTCTTTTGTCTTTAAATGATTAAAACAATTATTGGAAACGTGGTTGAACGGGTTGAATATATAAAGACATAATAAGCATTAATAATGCCTTCTCTGACTTCAACCGTCGTTTCAATTTTGCATGGTAAATTCGTCATGACAAAAATATCAACAAGTTGGGTGCCGCGTTTTCTTTCAGTGGACATCACTACACTCCAGACATGAAGGAAGGGTGAAAACAGTTGATTGTTAAAGATTCGCCGATTCGGCTCCAAAATAGGCATCCCGAGTAAAAATAAAAGATTGCCTTACAACGGGCGAACACCGGCCGTGTTTGAAACATAGTCCTCGACCATGTGCGGGCATCAGAAAGCTGCCGTATATGACGATGGTACGATGGACTAACAGTTTCAATAAAAATCATGCAACATAACGAAAATTATCAAGATCCCACAAACCACTCTCAACAGTACATTGGTGCAGATTGTTTTCTTTGAGTCAAATTTGCCGTTGTATGCCCGTGTGTACAGTTCAATAGTCGGTTAAATTTGGCCATCGTGGGCCCGTATATGCTCCTGTTAAAAAAAAAGTTTAAAAACAATACGGCCATAATATGCTCCTTTAAAAGCCTAGCGGCCTTTGTTCGCCCGTTGTAAGACCAACTTTTATTTTTACTCTGGTAAAGACGGTGAAATCAGCTGGAAAGGTTTTGGCTGCGGTTTTTAGGATGCACGTAGACTTATCTTCATTGACTATATTTGGAAAAAGGAGAAACGATCACTGGACAGTATTAAGCGTTGTTTTTAGGCCGGCTGAATGAGAAAATAAAAGAAGACCGTTCCTTGTTTGAAATAAAAAAGTCCTCTTTCACTAGGAAAATGCACGAGTGCACACATGCGCCATTTCAATGGCTGAAATTGATGAAATGAAGTTTGAATTAATAGACCATCCAATTTGTTCAACAGATTTAGCCGGGAATGGCTTCTTTTATTTCTAAATTTTAAAAAATAACCCAGCGGGCAACGGTTCACTTCAAACGAGGAGGTCATCGCACAAACAAATGCGTTTTTTGAGAAACTTCCAACACCATTATTTGTTATCTATTGACCCCCACTAGTCTACATGTCTTTCAGATCATGATGTCATGTCTAGTAGTAAGCATAATTTGAAAGATTAAAAGATGAGCCTTTTGTTTGACTTGGAATAGTGAGTCCTCACGGTAGAGACCTTTGGTCGCACAGACTTTTGTCTTGTGTGGATTGATGGGCAGCCTGATGGCAGATCATGCGATATGGCACACTCCACCTCCCACTCCAAATATCCTACTACCACTTTCAAATTGTGACTCTGTTAGGATTGATTTGGACCTGGGGAAATTCCAACAGAAACCAATCCCCATCGAATGCAGTAGGTGAAAGGAAGCGAACTCTTCAAAGCCTTCCTAGACCAGATGTAAATATAGTTGGTAGCCTTATCCTGATATAGAGGATGGACCCTCTTTTTCCTTTCATGCCTGTGGGACCATTATGGGCCAATTAAAAGGGGGATGTGCAAATATGTGCGTACTCATAAAATATAAAGTACACGGAGGTGTGCGGGGAATTCCGTGCATCTTTTTACGTTTATTTTATATGGAAAACAAAATTCCGTTAGCACTCCATACTGCAGTTAAAGCAGGGAAAACAAGAAAGAATTTTAAGAGAAATGGGAAGATGAAGTACGCGGAGTGGATTCGAACAACGGAGCTCTGATAGATGACAGGACACAAACATTTTTAAAAGCTTGTTCTCTTATTATTATTGCTCGCTGACCTTTTCGCGGGTCAGTTTTAGTAGGCTCGTACGTTGCTGCATTCGTCGAGTCGCGCGTTTGGCTGGCCTGTGACGGCTAAACAATCGAGCGACTACTACGATACTTTCTGAAGTACGCATAAAAATTTTTGAGCATATTTAGCCATATCTTAAGGCCCCCTTTCACATACAAGTCGATGGCAGGCCGCGGCCTGAAAGTTTTCGCCTTGAAGTCAAGTATCGCCACACCCCTCTCCGGCCGCCAACCGGATGGGGTCTGCAGTCCAAGAAAACTGACAAAAATCTTTATTTGTGTGGGTGTTTATCGCCAGTTTGTGCCGCCGTTCCAGTCCGAGCTGGAAACTAACCGCGAAAACCACATACACTTGCATTCGCACTTGTTCGCGGGTGTTCACGGCGTGAGTCTACACTTGAATTAACAACCTGCTATGCTAAGCTGTCGTCCTCGCCAATGTGTCTGTAGGGAATCATGACGTCACCTGCATGCCACGGCCTGTCAGGCGGATACCTGAAGTTCTCATTCCTCAGTCAAACTGAGTATTGGGTGGCCTTCTTCGGGCCGTGCCTGCCGATCTGGCCTGCCGGCGTCCTGTAAGTTTTACTTAATTCCATCCAGTTTTCTACCAATTTTACACTGTTTCTTGAGGAAAAATAATTACGTGATATTTGCCGAGACTCCCACCTCTCCCCACGTGAGATTGGATGAGATTCGGCTCGACCCCTTTCCCCAAAACGCCTCTCGTAATTAATGGACGACCTCTACGGACGACGGACGACTACAAAAATATTCTAGTTACAACACGAACCGAAAGTAATCAATTGTATTGAATCCACGAAAATCTCTTCTGAAAACAAATCTTTGCACATTCAATTGTCCAATAATAACAGAACGAGTTATATGTTCCTGTTCTGAATGCTGAATATTTACCAAAATCAGCCAAGAGGTACAATGGCTGATGCGACCTAAAATCTGGGTTGGGATGGATGCGGTAAAACTAAGCACGCATTAAACGTGGGTAGTTCTACCTAGTATTAAATAAAAATAACATTTCCATTGCGAAAGAAAACCTGTCGACATCGATTTAAACTATGACAAATACAATCGTTTATCACTATTCTAATTCCGATCACGCATTGAACTTCCCCTATGGCAGCGCCACACGAAACGAAATTGACAAATACCTCGGATTTATCTTAAAAACACAAACACCGAAAACGAGGCGGCAAAAAGCCGGGCCCAGACGTTTTATTAGGTGCAGCAAATAGCGGAACTGATTGATCAGTTGCTAAGGTAAACATTTGGTCTGGTGGCAAACAAATCTAAACAAGTTCGATTTGATAAAATGTTTGCGCCTCCACTAAAGACGAATCTGCGGCTCCGGCGGCAGTTTTAAAAGGAAATCAATCAATCAGCGACGAGGCGGCACTTGCGTTTATCTCCTTGACGCCCGTATTTATTCCGGAGATTCGTACATAAATATTGGTCCTGCCATTGTCGATTGATTTCTGGTTGATTTGTCGCATTTTATTGGGAATAAATTTGGAAAAAAAAACGGGGCACAAAAATTGAATTCCAGACGACGGTAATCGACTGGAAAAAGGCAACGATTTAAAAAACGGAATCCCAGAAAAATGCGTCGTAGTTGAGGTTGTTGAGTAGAGGAGGTGCCCCTATTCTATTCCATTAGAAGGTAGAGCAACATTGGCCCAGATTCGACGGAGAAGTCCGCAGCTGTCTACAAAATTTCTGGCTTGGAGTTTGGAGCAGAGTTTTGATTGGGTTATGTTCACAAGATTAACTAGATTTTAATGGGAAGTCCCGATTTTGTTTGGCCACGACTCATCTCAATTGGAAAGCCTCAGGGGTCCCTCATGCCACCCAGTTTATTTTTTTATATGAAAAACAGCCTTTGGGTCGGACATGTGGAAAAACAGAGCCACATTCCGTGGAGTGAGTTCGAACCACATACCTCTGCGATGGCAGCCGGGCGCTTTAACCCCTAGGCTACCGAAACCAGCTACTGGATGGCTTTATATTGTGGCAAGGACATTTCCCCATCACGTTAACAAAAACGCTAAAAAACTGCTAATGGCAATAAAAAATAACGAAGTTACTCGACTTAAAAAATTCTCTTTCGTCCTTCTCTTGCCTCCTTTTAATTAAAACAGATCCTTCCAGACTGCATCGGACTCATATTTACATAACAAATCAAATCCGCCTTGTTTCGTCCTTTTTTTTTTCGTATTTTTGAAAACTGCCAAAACTTAACCAAAGTTAAATTTGTTTTCTCCTTAAATTATTAAAGACAGAAAGGATAATTACCAACAAAACGATCCAAAAATATTCCAGCTCGGGCACATCCTTTTTGCATCTCATCCTCATCCACCCGAAGTCAGGATCTCTTTTGTTTTCGGGCTAAAACGGTTTTGACGTCTTCTCTTTATATTCAACTTCAACTTTTCATTAAGGCAAGGACGAAAAAGGAGCGGCGAGAGTTACTTAAGCCCGCATTTCTTTACGTAAAACCCTCCTTTGATGAATAAGTATCGCAAAATGTTGGCAGGTGGAGGATTTTAATCTAATCTTGCACTAAGAGCAAGAAAATAAAAAATAAAGGATTTTAAGGAATTGCGACTTTTTTGGGTGCATTTTTACCAATTAGAGCAGAGTAGAGAATTAAACGTAATAATGCTTTTGCGGAGCAGTCGTTTGGCGAAAGAGATGATGATGGATGCACGTCTTGGTGGATTAAGTTGCTTTGGATTTTATGCTTTGTAGGACGTCGTGATCTGTTAGATGTTGCAATTAAATTTTCCTTGTGCTACCACCCTTAACGTTGGCCTTCTCTAGGAATTTTCTGAATGAAAGACTCTCCAAAGTACTTATTTCAGGTACGGATAGAGAGCTCTGTGTTTGTAATATGATCCATAATGCAGTTGTCTTTCCAAGGATTTTGGGACGCTTCAGCGTAGTTAATATAACGAACGTAGCGCGCTGATCCCATGTAAAGTTATGACGTTCATGGTTCTATAGTGCTTTTCTACCTTTGGGTCTGTCCGCTCCGAGGTACCAGTGAGGTTTTCGATTTAGGGTACCAAAATTCCGCTTAGGTCGGGTCTTCACCTAGCCCACGGTGCTCACCTCCAAGTCTGGTATTACCGAAGTCACAGTCTTTGTATGGGCTAGTTAGCGGGATTGGCCTTTTTTAGGAAGTGTAACGCTCCGACGAGCACGACTAACCCCAGCAGGCTAAGAATATCGACTTTGCGAAATCGATGTATGTATGTATGATGTCCAATCAATCGAAGGAAAACTCGTTCCCCAGTGGTCCGAAGTTAACCTAACCGGACTAGGCAAAGTGACCAGAAATGCCAGAAATGGTACAGGCAGGGTTCATGGTAGCTCTATAAGAACCGTCTGCCGCTTTCGTGAACTCCCTACAGACCGAAAACAGGACGGAGGCCTGGAAACGGGTAGCCAAAAAGCAGGCCTAGGCAGCCGCCGCTCTGCCCAAAGCTTCTGGACCCGCCAGAAAATTGGCAGCACCAGCTCTCATATAGGTAATCTGAGGGGGATATTCCTATCAACCAGAGAAGCGGAGTGGAGTCGCTTCTATTGGGGCAACAAGCAGACCCAAACCTCTGGACTCACTAAAAGGCCCAGGCAAGTGTGCCGGAATAGAATTGGAAAGCAACGGAGCATAAGGCCTCGTACACATTGAATGCTCGGCGTTAAGTTTAGCGGGAGTTGGTAGTGTATTTGTTGGTAAAACACGCGCGTTGCCATGGAATTCTTTGATTCTTAAAACGCTCATTTCAAAAGCATGCGCTTCAAATTGCCCAATGTGTACTTGGGCTAACCGAGCCCGCTTTCGCGAAATCCTTTCGAACAGACCGAAGGCAGGAGAACTTGGGAAGCTTGAACAGGCATGTGTAAGCGAGAAGCCACTAGGCAGGCTGCTGAACTTATTCCAACGGCCTGGCCCACAAAAATGAGGTATAGGAGTATATTACAATAGGTCAACCGATTGGCCGTGGTACTTTTGGAACCCCTACCTCACCACAAAACAAAAGCAAGGTGTTAAGTAAAGAGCATTCCAACAAGGCTTTCCTCCAAAAGGCTGAAGGGAGGTGGATATCTGCACCTCCTTGTACATAGAAGTTGCCTTCAATAATATAAGAAATACAGCTATCCTAGAATTCCTAAAGGAGTTAGGGATGGAGAGTGGAGGCAACGCTTGGCCGATGGGTAGCTATCATGCTGCAAACCAGAGACATTTATGCGGATCTTGGAAGCTGTGAGTGTTAGTTGGAAGGGTTAATAGAGGCACACCAATGGAAGTAGTGCTGTCCGCGCTGCCATGGCATCTGGTAATGGACAAAATTCTCAAGAAACTACAGAAAGAAGGAAGTAAAGTGGTCGCATTCACGAGACTATGTAAACAGCTCAGAACAGTTACATCTAGCCTCGACGGTTAAGTACCTCTTGGTGACATACTTAACCCTAAACTGTAATGGAAATTCAATATTGAGGAAAGAGTTAGAAAGCCCTATATAGCTTTCTACTCACTCACAGCTTGAAAAGCAATGGGGACTTAAGCCACGAATGGTGCTACGGATGTGCGCAGCTATCGTACGTCCCGTTTTCATATATGTCCATACTCAGGAGCACTACGCACAACGACAAGGGACGCGCTGAGCACCATCATCTGCCTTTTCCACTGGATATCCATACTCGGCACCTAGCCTTTTGTAGTACGGTCAGACTCAAAGGAAGTCGGTACTGAAAAACAAGAAAAGCCATACGAGCCATACTTGGTATGTTTGACAGAGGATAAATTTTTTCCAGAGGTGGTGCTCTCATAGGTACTTACTTGCTTGCACCGGGCGCAAGTGGACGGGCGCAATTTCAGAAATTTATATTTAAAACAAAATTGTAAACTTTGAAGAAAAAAAAAAGTAAGTGTTTGTACTTATGTACGCGAGGAAATGACTGAGCCTCCTCCATCGTGACTTTCCTACTCCCAGAGAGATTTGGGACAGAACCCCTAAATCAGTTTTAGGCTATCTTAGAAGACTTAACCTTGATAGTTTTTAAAGACGGGGTTGGCACAATAGACCAAACAAAAGCGGTCGCAGTGCCCGCCAAGCCGCCCCTCAACAAGAAATAGAAATATGTATATGTACGCGCATTAGAAGTTATACTTCTTTGGCGTGATTTAAGACTAATATTGGGTTATTTTTAACTATTGACACCCTGCAGCCTGTCGGTTAAGTAGGAGTGTAACCCAAACTAAAACCACTTACTAGTTGTCCAATTATCCCACTGTACAAGGCTTTTTCAGCAATGCGTCGAGGGCTGTATTAACTTTTAACTTAATTTAGCTTCTGATGGAGAGTATTTAGCGTCTCTTTAACCATCCTCCATGTATCAACCGATCTCACCACATAGCTTTTATGACATTCTCTCGCAGCCGTTTGCTTGGCTAATTTCGGGCATTACAAAATGGCATACTCCGCGCCGTGTGTCATATCTAAGCATGCGGAGCACAAGGTTGAGTCATCTTGACCGAACAAATAGGGGTAAACCCTGTAACACCAATGTCACCCAAAAACTGTGCAAGGTCTTAACTCACTGCATACACTCTCTTCGTGACCTATCCCTAAAAATGTAGTTTGAGCTTGTGGGTCCATGGACCTGAAGTAGACTTTTTCCACCTCCTTTGCCACTAGTGAAATAAACTATATTCACTTCCCCAGCTTCTTCTGGTGGCGACTGGATTGGCAGAAAAGTTATGAGCGGCTTATATGTAGCAACTGAAATATGATACGAAACGAAGATTTTCGTACTAGCGACGTTAAAGTATCGTGTAAATACAGCGGAGAAAGTTTGTAAGTGAACGCGAATCTTCTCGTGAAAAATTGAACTCCAATCAGCAAATCGGATATTATTTGTTCGTGCCTGAAGTCGTCAGTTCCGCTCCTTGTCTGTTAATGCAATAGTATTCCCTGCGGCGATTGCACAGCACAGGAGAATTCGCCATATGGAACTCAGCTTATGCAGTGAAAGAGTTGCAAGTGAGGTGTATTACAGTAGCCAAATATTAATCCCGTAAATTACCACCAACATGATCAGGAGTACCCCTTCGCTCATATCCTCCGTGTTGCGCATTCCTAAAGAACATGCCTAAAGACGTATAACTTCAAAAAAATTAAAAACGTATTAGTTGATTTTCATCTAATAAAGGAATTCATTTCGCCCGAGAATTTACCCAATTTCTGTACCGGGAAATCTACTGGTGCAAGAATTTATCCGAGATTTTTACTTCGAGATTTTCATAAAATGTCACTCAAGAAATTTCACTCAAAATATTACTCAAAAAAATTTACTCAAAATTTTATTTACTCAAAATTGTACTCTAAAAGTGAGTGAACAGAGCTTCGTTTTCGAGAATCAAAAGTAAAAATTCTGTAGAAAAATCTCTCGGCATTAGACGGGAGTGGAAAAGCGGACATGTTTTAGCAGATATGGACACGGTAATCTACACAGCACAGACGATTTAAAGATGAACTGAGGACGTCAGGGTTTTCTCTGAATCATGCAATATCTGACGGATCCAGTGACTTACTGCTGGCTATTTGGTAAGTGTGTCAACCAGCCATAAGAGACATAGACAACTCTTAAAGAGGAAATATGGCGAAGGTACTGACGTCCATAGTTTGTTTACAACACCAGGTTGAACCAATCCACTTCAGCAATGCATCACTTTTTTACAATGAACGACCTTAAATTTTATTTTAATTCGTATGCTGACTCGCTAAAAATGCAGCAAAAAACCTATGTTTCATCGTCGAATTCCTTGACGACCATTCCGGAAAGGGCCTATAGAAAGTGTTTCAATAGCTCGAAACAAAAAACGTTTCCATATGTAGATATATTTCATCAAATAGAGCTTGTTTTGAAATGACTTTTTTTACAAAAGCAAATTTTCTGATACACAATTATTCTGACACAATTACCTCTTTCACAAACAAGAGTACGCACTTTCACTAATTGAACTATTTAAAACGTAAAATTAGATAGTGAACATTGTATTCAATGCGCAATTTGTTTTTGCAAACATATTTCCGTCAATCGCACAAAGCTAACCAGGAACATCCAAACGTTACTAGCCCTTTTCTAAATATGAACAGACCTTAAAGGTTTGCACCGTAACGTCACTTTAAAAAATGCACAAAAATCCATGCTTTAAAATCACAACCATATGGAAATATCCCAGGAGTCATCCACACTTCACAAAAGCAAGCGTCAATTACACTGAAACGACGAGAAACGACCAAAAGTTCAACCTATTGAAAATTTAGATTGATCCAGGCCAGGTCAGGGCAACAGCCACAAGAGCCACCCATCGAGCCAAGGCAAGAACTAATCATAGCCTCTGAAAACTTTTAAAGAACACTTTTCACAGAATGAGCTACTCTCTCTGCCAAAAGGGACAGTGGCGGATCCAGGGGGGGGCCATGGGGGCCATGGCCCCCCCCAAACCAACAAGTATCACTATTGTTTTAAAAAAAATTAAATTAAAAAAAATTGTTCAGGTATGGTGGCGCTGAATTCAAAATATCATTTTAAATAATTTAAATAAGTTACAACGTTTAACAAATATCAACAACTTTCTGGGAGCTGTTGCAACAATCCAGCTTGATGCAACCATTCTTTGAATAATTCTCTTGCAAAGACTTGCAGTGTGGCGTCCTGCACAAATGCTATGGGAACAATTAAAAAAGTGATTCAGTTCGCTAATGCTTCAGCCAAACGGGCTCACTTATTTCAACAAGAACTCGGTATAGCTTTCAGAGGGCTTTGCGAAACTAGATGGGCGGAAAGACACGATGGCGTTTTGCAATTTCGTACAAATTTGCCAGGAATCATGAACGCACTTGACAAAATCGAGAATTGGCAGGACAAGTCAACATCATCGGAAGGTGTTTGTCTTCGCAGTGTCCTTGAAAACAGCGACTTCTTGGTTTCAGTAATTGTTCTATGCGATGTCCTGGGAACTACACAACAACTAAGTACTCTTCTGTAGTAGACTTGGTTTGTGTAAATGATGCTCTTCAAGATGTGTTGGCTATTCTACAGTCACATCGAGAAAAAGCATCTGAATGCTTTAAAAACCTATTCGTCGAGATGAAAATGATTACAAAAGAAAGAGGTATTCAAATTACCACTCCACGCAATTCCTCAAAAGCCCGACAAGAACATCGATCTAATCCACCGGCAGATAACGTGGAAGAGTACTACTTGAGGTCAGTTTATATCCCGGTCTTAGACTACGTTATTGCAGATTTGAAAGAACGTTTACCTAAAGATACCTTAAATTCTTTTAATCTGGCCATATTCATTCCGAGCCCTATAACTGATAGCAGCGAAGATGTCAATAAAGCATTGTCATTGGCAATCCAATATAAGGATTTCCTTGAAGATGTAAGGGGAGTATCCTTTAAAATGAAAAAGAAGTATGAAGCCTGGAGACAAAAATGGAACCGAGAGAAGGAAAAGGGAAGTTCCTTACGCGAAACTGCTGTTGCGACATTTAGTTATTGTAACAAGTTTCAGTATCCTATCATCAGCACAATGATACAGATATTGCTTACGCTTCCATCAAGTGTTGCGACAGCTGAACGGTCCTTTTCAACATTACGTCGCGTCGTATTAAAACATGGCTGAGGACCTGCATGGGTGAAGGCAGGCTTACGGGTCTAGCCCTGCTAAATATTCACCATGATATCCATATGAATATTGATAATATTATCGAAAGATTTGCTAAACAAAAAGCAAGAAGACTTAATTTTATTATTTAAATAAATAAAAGTTAAGTTAAGTTACTTCAATAACTAAAAACAAAATCTTTGTGTTTTTATTTATATTTGTGAGGCTCTACAAACTACAACCCTTCGTCAAAAGCTTAAAAAATTCGCCAATGGATGAGGATGGCCCCCCCCAAAATGAATTTCTAGATCCGCCACTGAAAAGGGACACCATATTGATTACTCACCCTTCGTGTTGTTGTCAACTTGTGGACCGATGAGCGAATTGATAGCAGTTTTCCACTTCAGTTCAGACACTCACGAAAACAGAGTTGCAGATGGAAGAGAAAATCCAGCTCCGAAAAGAATGTGACAACTGCCGAATTAGCGGAGTGTGAAAAAATAAACACTTTGGATCCCTTTTTTCTCTGGGCGACCACTGTAGAGGTGCGGGAAACGAATCAGACTAGCTTTAAGTACGACGACACTGTCACAAAACATGGAGACGAACTGTGAATTGAAATAGGAGGCGCTTGATGGACACGTTTTATCGCATAGGCTTCGGTAACCAGCGTCGGGAGACGGCAGCAAGGAGTGAGAGCCCTTCGCCTTCCCAAATCCCCAAGTACACAAGGCTTCATGTATTTCCTTTTTATTCTGTTCTATTTTGTTCCTTTTATCCTTTTCACCCCGAACGCGTCTCCTAGACCTGTCTTCGGGGGTAGAAGGCTTCCCACTGACGACACCGACGGTTTCCAAGGATCAGGGTATACTATATACGCACTTAGTGCCTGTGTGCATGGCTGTAACGGAAGCACACTGAGCGTCCTAATGTTTAGTTACAGTATTCCCCCCTTCAAGGACACTGCCCCCACCAAAACATACAGAAAGGTCCTAAAATACTCTAAAAACTGATAGTACAATCTTCATGGCGCTAATCCCTTGAATTCTTGATGGACATGGAGCGGCATTATTTCCTGTTGTGATTCAATTTCCGAAGGCGATATTTATAGCACGTTTGTACGAATTAAGGTCGTCATAGTTGTGAGGAGTGTCGTTCGAAATGGAAATGCCCTCGATAATCTCAAAGGATTTCGGCAGTCTTAGAATAGATTGCCCTCACTATT
Source organism: Thereva unica (assembly GCA_949987705.1). Lineage (NCBI taxonomy): Eukaryota > Metazoa > Arthropoda > Insecta > Diptera > Therevidae > Thereva > Thereva unica. The sequence continues at coordinate 249,923,052 of OX465281.1, read as the reverse complement.
ATTGATTGCCCTCTCTCACTATGTATTGAGAGAGAGACGTCCGATGGCGATATGAAAAACGGTTGTGCGATGATATCTCGTCAACTTGTTGATGGAGACGTGTGGAAGTGTATAAATTGTGTGGACGTGATTGGAATCTTAAAGAAGATGTGAAAATTATAAAAGGAAGAATTTGTGCATTAGGGACGGACGGGACGGACGTGGGGTGCACGGTTTCAACAATAAAATATTCTAGACTTCCTTATTGCTAAGCGCGGGTGTTCGGGCGGCACGGATGAGATTTTTATATAGACTTGAATGCAAATATTCGTCGTCATAAAAATGAGCCAAGATTTTGTATGCGAACGCACATCGCTGTTGTATGAATAATGGAAAATGTATGGATGAGGAGGCCCAGAGAAAATCTATTAAGAATGTCCTGATTAGTTCAATATCAATGCTCCCTGATTAGATCAATATATGCTCACTATATTAAGAAGCAGTCCTCTACTATGCCTCTTTGGAAATAGTAATCAGATACGAAGGCCAGACCTCAAAGGACTTCTGGGATGAATGTGTCACTAAGATCAGCAGAGGCAAGAGCCTTAAGCTCATTCTGGAAGAGGAGCCGCAAAAGAATAGAGCTTCATTCCTTCTCCTTATCAACGAGGATTCTCTGGGGATAAAGGAGAGGAATGGAAGCTGCATCAAGTATGCCAAGCTAAAAATGTCTAGAAATCCCAACCCCTTAAAGGATCTACCTACCCTGGATGAACTTGACAACAGACTGAAGTTGGAGGAGGGCGTCCACGAACCATCTGCAGATGCTTGAGATCCTGCAGATCATCCTCCAATACCATCAGGTATGCCAAACTAAAAATTTACCAAAACCACAACCACGGCGATGATCTACCCAGCCTGGGCGAACTTGGCGAAGAACTAAAGCTGGAGAATCGGATCCATGGACCATCTGGAGGTGCTTGAGATCGCGAAGATCATCCTCCAATTTCATCAGGCATGCCAAACTAAAAATTTCCAGAAACCACAACCTCTAGGAGGATCTACCCACCCTGGACAAACTTTACGAGGGCCTCAAGTAAAAAGAGGGCGCCCAGAGACCATCTGCAGAGGTTTAAGATCGTGTAGATCATCCTGCAATACCATCAGGTATGCCAAACTAAAAATTTCCAGAAACGACAACCCCGAGAGAGATCTACCCAGCCTGGACGAACTTGGCGAGGAGCTGAAGTAGGTTGAAAGCACCCAGGGACCATCTGCGTGTACTTGAGATCATGCAGATCATCCTCCAACACTAGAAGACAGCCAAAAATAACCTTAGGATCTTCCTAAATTAGAAAATTCTAGATGTTGACTTTATATAAGAGGTATGAGCGTAAGGACGGAACACAAAAGGGATCGTGGGCAGGCAGTTCATCTACCATTCCTCAGATCAAGGTAACCTAAGATATAATTGTGTTCTGATTCAAAGGAACATTAAAGCCTCTCTTTGCTCTAACTTCGGCTCAACCGATTTGACTGTAGTAAGATTGGAGATCGTCGGAGGAAAGGACCTTTACTTATCCTCAACCTACATGGCTCATTACCTGAATGCATCACGGAGAATTTTATGCAGCTGGCAACAGCCCTAAAATCGAATAAGGCCATCATGGTCGTAGGATGACTCTTTAGAATCCTTCCCAAAGAGCAGTCCAGTCCATCCGTGATAAAAAAATAAAGCGAATTGAGCTGGAAAAAACGCATGCAGTGTCCCTAGAAGGATATAAAGGAAGTCAAAATATAAGGGAATGGGTAGAGACGCTCCTGAGAGGAGATTTACATTATTATCATAAAGCAGAAGGTTCTTTGAGCGAGCAATAGCTCCTTTTCCTTTAAAGCACTCGGCTTGGACCGTATACTACCAATGATGCTTCAGAATTTACCTGAGTTAGTAGTACCATGGCTGGTGGTCATATTCGAGTGCTGCATTGGGATCAGTCACCACCCTTGGCTCGGAGGCCCATGAGAGTTGCCTTCATTCCGAATACAGGAAGAAGTGGCCATGAATCCGCGAAGAACTATAGACAGATTTCATTCGTGCTTAGGACACTGGAAAAGCTAATAGACTCTCACACCCGCCAATCTGTAGATATATGACTTCACTGTCCGCAGGTCAACGGACCTATCTCAGAGGAAGATTCATTGACACACTTTTGCATGAGATGGTGGTTGATACTTCCCACACAGGAACAAACATAACAAACAATACACCACGGCAGCCTTTTTAGACATAAAAGGCTCCCTTAATACTGTACGTATTAAAATGATTCAAGCAACATGAGAGCCCGAAATGTACAAGCCTTAGGATATGGGTGGTGGTTATGTTGAGCCCGAAAATATTCCAAGCAAATTTGGAAACCATGAGAGTAGTGCGTATGTGATTGAGGAGGACAGAGGAACACCACAAAGATTAGCAGACACCTACGGACCTAGTGATAATTGTGTCAGGGATGTTCCCAACCGTTCCAATCCAACTGATACTATTCACTGGGTAGACAAAAATCCCTACCCTAGCATACTCTTCCTCTATATTCCAGAGTTAAATGTCTGGAAGTTGAACATTGAGGAAAGCGCAAACAAGATCTTTACAGCTTTGTACGCCTGGGGCCTCCAGCCCAAGATATTCCTGTAACAGACCACAGCCGTGGTATGTCCAATTCTCAAGAACGGCTCGCTGGTCTTGTGGGGCTGAACAGGAATTATATGTTTATAAGATTGGCAACAGGGATCATGCGAATATACGCCACGAATGAGCTTGATGTTCTATTGCATCTGCTCTCTCCCAACCTGCACAGCAAACACTTGGCCTAATGTAGTGTCCTTAGACTGTAGGAATACGGGTCCTGGACAACCCTACGATCATAGAAATATATGTATAGACTTTCTGCTTAGCCAAGACTATCTAGCCAAGCAGAAGGCCTTTCTTCGGGGTTCGGAGATCGAGATGGATGGCAGCCCAATAAACAGATTCAAAATCGCTATTTTTGACTACCACCGGCTTTTAACCAGACAAAGCATCTCGTACTCGCAAGAATGTTGAGACCCTAGACCGAGTCGCCGCCTCCTTTTGTGACCATTTTGGGCAAGATGATTCACAGCTGTGTCCAGTTTCCCCAGAGATGCACCTCGTTACACCTCGTCACGTTTCCACGCTCAGTCACGACATTTGATTCCCAGGCCCAAATGTCCCATTACCTACTTCAGTCCCTGAGGAACGATTATATTATATTACCATCAAAACGAAAGTACCCCTTTACCGAACATTGATCCTTCTGATTATTCCTTATGTATCGGAAACGTGGACACTGCTCAAGCCGGACGTCAACAAGCTCGAGGTCTTCCAAATGCGACGCCTGAGGCAATGAAACGAGACAAAGATGCGATCAACAGACACTGATCGAAGAAGAAATATAAAAACGTCGACTACAGTGGTTTGCACTTGTTTCTTTTAGGCCGGGGACTTTGACGTTTGCTATATGATGCTTTGAAGAGGAATTCCACTAGTGACGAATTGTACTATAATTCGTTAAACACCTTAAGATGGAACCACAATGAACATTTCGCTTGCTTGAACTTGGTGAGCTTTGAAGAGCTTTTCAGATTTTATATGTAAAAGCTATAACTTGGCCGTTTTGGCATTTGGTTTTGCCTCATAACCACCCAGTGAGAAGTGAACTAGTTCTAAGACTAATGGAATAACTACTTTATTAAGGAGGGAGTTGTAGTTCTCACTTGGATACCTTTTATATGAAATCAACCAGTTACTTTTGTACAGTGTGGTCCTACGATGGAGGCAATTGCGCTCCTCTGCATTCATTTGAAAGTACTTCGAGAACTAGTTCCTTTTGAATTAACTGGAGAACTAATTCATTTTGAACTAACTGGAGAACTAAGTCTTTTTGAACTAACTGGAGAACTAATTCTTCTTGAATTTCTTGGAAATTAATTCATTTTGAACTAACTAGAGAACTAAGTCTTTTTGAACTAACTGGAGTTTTTAACTTCTTGGAGAACTAATTCTTTTTGAACTAACTAGAGAACTAATTCTTTTTTAACTAACTGGAGAACTATGTCCTGACTGGAGAACTAATTCTTCTGAATTTCTTGGAGAACTAATTCTTTTTGAACTAACTGGAGAACTAAGTCTTTTAGAATTAACTGGAGTTTTTAACTTCTTGGAGAACTAATTCTTTTTGAACTAACCGGAGAACTAATTCTTTTTGAACAAACTGGAGAACTAAGTCCTTTTGAACTAACTGGAGAACTAGTTCTTCTTGAGCTTCTTGGAAAACTAATTCATTCTGAACTAACTGGAGAACTATGTCTTTTTGAACTAACTAGAGAACTAATTCTTCTTGAACTTCTTGGAGAACTAATTCATTTTGAACTAACTAGAGAACTAATTATTTTTTAACTTCTTGGAGAACTAATTCATTTCGAACTACTTGGAGAATTGATTCTGAACTAACAAAACTACTAACTAAAAAACAAATTCTTTAGAAAAATCTTGTGTTTTCACCACCAATAACGTAATTTGAACTAGGTCTTCTCAAGATTACATTGGAACCAGTGCTAGAACTAGTAAATTTCCCACAAGCAAAACAAAAAGTTGATATTGTGGTTTCATCTTTACGGTATCATTCTAGGTATTGCATATAACGTATCTTGCTGAAATTAAGCGAAGATGAAGGAGAGTAAGACACTCGTTTAGTTCCTGTGTAAATGGCCTTCTCTCACCAAAGCTAGGGCGATTTGGAAGACTAAAAAGACATCTCCAGACAAAAGGTCAGATCCCTAATAGGGTTCTTAAACTCCACAGGGGAGCTTTAGACATCCGACACATTTTGTTGAGAAGAAACCTATTATTAGGTACCCGAGTTTGTGGCATCAAAATGGCACGCTAAGGCACTAATTGGGCCTCCGGCGGAGGCACCCCTACACCTTACCAAACCTTCAGCAGGCACGTGCCTACAGCTTCGGTTAAAAAATCAAAGACACTAGATGTTATGTGTTATCTTTTCACCCTCAACCTATGCCTTCAGAAAATCCTCAATGACAAACACATTAAACTAGAGACAGGTAAAGTCTGCCATTGTCTTACGCATCACTCCGGAACATGTGATACGTCTATCAGGTGTTCCACAACCTGGAAAAAATTGTAGATAACGTTGAAATTTTATGTAACAGCATTGCTGACACTCGAAGCTCGTGTATGAGCAGTAAACCCCTAAGAATTGGCATGAAATCTTTGTAATTTTACTCCAAGTGTGAAACAATAGGCGCAGATCCGAAATTACCGATGCCATAGGAACGGAGAGAGAACATAACGCATGGCACGTGATTCGTAGTGCTTGGTAAGATTGAGATGACGGGATTGTGTTTCGCGAATGATTGATTGAAATTTGGGCTGATTATAGCTATCCTTGTGGAAGGCTGGTAGTTTAGGAAAAAGAATTAAGCTGGTTCAAATTATCTGTCTTATGAGTTGGTCCCTTTTCTGCTTAATAACACTTATCCCATTCGCATCGCATTTTTAAAATGAAATCCGAACCGCCGCCTTAGCATGGAATTACAGCGTGCAAAGCTTCACGAATAATTAAGGGTTAAATTAAGCAAAAAAAATAGTAGTCGACGTAAATTCACCCTTCGGCTCTTTTCACGCCCAGCTACTCGCAAGCACAAGGGTTGGCTCCGATGACTAACAAGTGCTCGAAACTCTGCTCCAACTGGGCTAAATAAAATAATCCACCTCATTAACGCTCCGTTCCTGTTCCTGCTCCCGCTTCCCGGCGATATTGTTGCTTCATTTTCATTTTTAATCCGGATTTCAGGACTCGTTTTGGGGAAGTGTGTGCGTAGGCTGCGGCGCTCTACTAATTTTCCTGCCGCCCCGTCGGGAATGCTAGCACATAACCCGCCCGCCCTACGGGTGCTGACCTCGATTCCGCTCCCTCGAACAGAATGTCTCTTTATCAGGAAGCCACCGACTAAAAAGGACTTAGCCGTGTGTAGCAAAATTTACCCAAAACAAATATTGTCCCGACTGAGCACACACCAGTGATGCGTAGGTACACACCCTGAGATTGGTTGCTGACTTGGCTCAAAACAATGCAGGACTCCCCCAGGACTCTAGCTCTGGTCTGTGTATTCGGGGGGCATTACTCATGCATGGGAAGCACGTCTGGGGCTTAAACGAGATGAAAAATAATCCTTCGGAAGTTCGTGCGTTCATCTCTCGTAATCCAAGCTGTCAATCCTCTAGAATTTCGTAGCTTGTTCAAAGCTTGAAATTGAATCATGGCGAAAACAAAAATGACATTTCATATCCGGAAAAGGATTCATTTCACTCGGTAAGGAACTAGTCCACCAGCAAAAAACCTCTCAAAGGACTCCACTCCTTGTGGGAGATTTAAAGTGGAAATTGATATTGTGGACGAACTTCTCCCAACACCACTATCACGACACCTGTGTGTTCCGGCAGGAAGCCTCAACGTACGACGACGGAAGAGTACTAAACCCAGGAAAGGACTTTTGTGTATTTTATTCATTGGAGGTCTTTCGATTAGTACAGGAATTTTCCCTGTAATTGAGCCCAACCCCCGAGATGGTGGGGGGAGGACTATTTTTGGATTCAGCATTTCACGCAAACCTCAAAAGTTCGAAGGGCCGCAGTTAACACACTCTACACACACTTCAGGAGGGTCCAAGCGGGCGCGCGGGGGTAATTACTTGTTGAAAAATGTAAAATTAATCTATCCCTCCGCCCTCCGTACACCAAAAACGTTCAGTTTTTTGGGTATCAGGTTTCCGTTGACCTAAATTCGAGAAATATTTCAGGAAATAATTCTAATTTGTAGTTTGGAAGGAGCAGGACATTTTTGGAACTTTTTATCAACACGTAACAAGCCTGGGGCAGAGTGGGTTCGATAACAGTTGGAGGTGCGCTCGAAAGTTATGAGTTTACTGGTTCTGGTTTCTATAGTGCCAGATTGATAACTAGGTGAAATTAGGCATTTTGAAATTAGGTGAATTTATCAATTAACTTTACACTTTCAATGGACGTTTGAGCAAAGATTAACTAGCTCAGATAATATTACAAAACCTATATTATTTCACATTCCATTTCTTACCTAGAGGTCCATAGAGATCATGGTAAAAGTTAATAAGCGATTCTCTATAAAAGCGATTTTAGTTTATACTAATTTTTTCTAAAACCATACGATTTCGTCGAACAAGCTATTCTAGCTTCGCACTTTGCAAATAATTAATATATTAAGAAGCTATCATCTCTGTGGACCGGGTGGAGCCTATCTGTGGACCAGGTATTTTTTACTGCATACTTTTAGGGCAAACTTTTGTTTAAAACAAAATCTACTTATATTTAATTTTGCATACCTTTAGGAATAATTTTTTTTATATATTTTAAGAATAGCTGATTTTTGGAAGGAAATTGTTGTATTAGACTACCCATTTAAAGAACGCACCTTTTGCTAGCCCAGTAAGTTTTTAGGTAGGATACAATTGAATCTATTTCTGGTGGCACAAAGTCAGGTTCCTGAGCTCAGAAATGCCGGTTACATCTCTATATTTTCCCCTGAATAACCACCGCAGCACGTTTTCTACGGAATTCTTAATCTGCTCGCCGTGCCACAAGCCGATCGCAATAATACGAGGTACATGTTCAATAACTTCACCGGTAATGGTATTAAGTTTGAGCTTTATTCGAGACAAGAACCTGTGTGGTGAGCTTTTGCGATGAGCTTTGGGTGTAAGCGCCTCCTGTGCGAAACTAGTTGAAGTCGCTGTGGTATATCTTGGGTGGCTTTCATACTGACTAAGTCTTCATTGGAAGTCGGAAGTCTTGCGTGGGATCTCATGGGCGTTTAGAGGTTAGCTTGTCTTGGGCGGGCTTTGATGCTGAGAGCTTTGGGATGACAATCGGAGTTCTTGGTTGAGATTTTGTTAGGGAATTTGATCCGCGTTCCAAGTTGTGGGAGCCGATGTGTGTGTGTTTTGTGTGTAACACTGTTATAAGCAATTACATTTCTTACCTTCAAAATCCATTTTGTTTCTGAAATATTATAGGTTAAATTGAAGCTCCCAGGCAGGCAGCAACACAACCAGACAGGTATATTGCTCTATCTGCTCAGCTCTGTCAATTCTGGTCTGGTCTGTTTTGTCTGGTCTGTCTGGTCTGGTCCATCTGGTCTCGTCTGTCTGGTCTCGCCTGTCTGATCTCCTCTTTCTAGTCTGGTCTGCCTTGTACGGTCTGGTTTGGTCCGTCTGGTTTGGTCCTTCTGGTGTGGTCTGTCTAGTCTGGTCTGTCTGGTCTAGTCTGTTTTGTTTTGGTCCGTCTAGGCTGGTCGGTTTGGTCTCGTCTATCTGGTCTGGTCTATCTGGTCTAGTCTTGTCTGTCTAGTCTGGTCTGTCAGTCTGTCTGGTCTGTCTAGACTGTCCACCTAAGCCACCCAAGACACACTGCAGCCAAGTTAAACTAGTTTCATACTGATGCTGCTCACACTCAAAGCTTACCATAAAATAGCTCCACTACTCATATTCTTCAGCTTAAGCCTGCAGAGACTGTTCTCAAAAAAATGGTCACCGGAAAAATATGAGGAGGTGATCGCCGAAAATTAAGCTTTTTTCGAAAGCTTGGATAAATTGAAAGGAATAGAAATTTTAGAGGACCGTTGGAATGAAAGTATTACTCGTTATGGAGACTATGTTTATGAATAAGATCGGATTTTGGCCAAAAGATGTTGTTTTATGAGGCATCCTTTGAACTTATTGTATGATTCAGATTACCATTTCACTATCTTCAACGATAGAAAGCGTGGTATAATGCTGTATCCATACGTCTTCCTCGCTAATCAGCCCGCTTCACTTAGCCTCAACTTCGCGCAGACTGTTTGCATTCCAAAAAGGGCTATCAAGCTTATCGGAAACGCCAATTGCTTCAACATAGACACTCTGAGCCACCACAGCAATGTGGCAGCTGTGAAAAAAAACTCAATGTTATACCCGCAACACAACATTAGTAGTTACCTTTCGTCGCTGTTCGGCGACTCCATCAGAAAAAACTGAAAAAGAGCAGAACAGAATAAAAACTGGAGAGCTCTTTATACGTCGTGATAACTCTCGTTTCACTGTCAAACTAGAAAAATACGTTTTTGGTACTACAGAGATCAAGTTTCAAAGACACCGCATGACCAAGAATAGAATACTTCTACCCCCAGATTGGAATAAGCCTACCTCTGATCTCGCACCACCAACTTCTACAGAGCTTCTTAGGAATAATAAACTTTTATCACCAAATTATTCTAAATCTGGCTGAAATGTTGATACAGATCAACGAGCATCTGAGATACCTTCTCAATCGCTTGCGTGCCCCGAAAGAAGTAGAGTTATAACTTGATGGCAAAAAAGATACTGTTGAACCTTCCAATCGAAAATGCAAAATACGGTCTAACAACGCCGAACGCATTTGATTAGGCAATCGGAGGCGTACTGCGACAATTCAAGGATCATCGGTCTGGGTACTCTATTTTTATTCTTTTATAGTAATTCCAAATTGCTCATCCATCATCATCATCAGAATAATAAAAAGAGCAGAATAGAATCCCCCCCCCCCACCACGCCATCATCAGAATAATCCCTAAGATCTACTAGTTGGATTCAACTTTAAATATTTACGGGGTGTGAATACTTCATCATTTTATGCATTTTCTCTGGTTTAATTTTTTCGCATTCACACAGGTGGCGCTCACATCTGAAGCTCATCACACCCGGTTTTTGTCTTAGATAAAGCTCACACCCAAGTCTGCAACCGATGAGGTCGTAACCACGTAGCCTTACTACTACTCTACGTCATATTCGGTTTTAGCACCATCCGCATACCAAAGATTCGTGTTGCCGTTAAAAATGGGCCTACCATGGTGTTAGTTATCTTTTACTTGTCAAATGTCATCGTACTGACAGCTGAATGTTCACAGTTCAAAAATGACGCGAAATTTAAAATGACTTTTTTCATTCGAAGATCCTTTATGCTGCTAAACTCTTGACCAGTACGCCTATATCAAAATTGCTTTGCAATACTTCATTTTGTGGACATACATAATTGTGAAACATTCATCAGGAATAATAAAAAACAAAGAAACAAAAAAAAACGAAATTCCTAATTGACATGGTACCCATACGTTATCATATTCCAAATATTGAACATGAGTACTAGAAACCATTTACAGAACTTATCATATCGTACAGAAAATCGATATCCCGAATGAATTTGTTAGATTAATCATGTTAGTATATTCATTACCCACAGACTCACAAACTGAATCGATCGAAAAATATTGAACATAATGTTCCAATGAAGTTTGTGAAAGCTGTTATTTGCGAGAACTAGAACGAATTCGACACTTCGTGAGATAGCCCGAACTAGCGTGGCGTTTTTTGTTGGTCCTAATTGAACAATTGCAAATGGCAATGAACATTATTTTCTTTTGTTGACTACATTGTGTGTTGTTACTGAATTGTCGAGGACCAATGAATCAATTTTTAGTATAGTTTCTGCATATGGAAATAGTCATATGAAAAGTTACCTACGTCCAATGAGTTTCAACCTGCTACAGAGTCACATCTACGAACCTTGACCTTTCCAAAGCCTAAAAACGATTTTCCGATACATTCCTGCGATGGAATACGAATTCTATGAAACCATGCAGTTTCGCCTACTTGCCAACAGAGTTCGACATAGACACACAGTGGTCGACATATTAAAGAGCCCTTTGTGGCCACGCCACCTTCAATTACTCCCAATAAAAGTTGTAATTGCGCTGTTGTAACTTTCCCATAAGGACAAAAAAGAAAGTTAGTGAAAGTAACACTCCTTTCCGTCACTTGTGGCATTGGGTTCCATTAGGGCAAAGTTTGGACTTGCTGGAAGCCCGAAATATATTTAAAGTAGTTTTCCCCTCTGAAGGAAAAGCGAAGTGGTGGGGGCGGTGGCGCACTACTTCCCTTCCACTTCACCATCGAGTATAATCCTTGAAACTGTAAACCATTCGATAAAGCCTCGAATCTCGTTTTAGGGGGTTTTTAGGGCATAGCCGAAGGATATATGCAACAGTCTCTCTCCCCCTACGACTAGACCCTGTTCCTGTAATCATAATAAAAAGTCCTTTGCCATCGCATATATATTGATTCGGGCTCATGCAAAGGAGCAACGACTAAACGTCAATGAGGCTCGTGCCTCTATCGTTCCATATTGACAATTTAATGAACGCAGCAGGTAGGTTGGCAGGGACGACATACGAGTGTTATTAAGGGGGTGCCTAATCTATAATAGGGCCCTTGGGGAGGGGGCAATCCAGTTGGCCGCAACCCCATCAAAAATTCATCGGGAAATCAATCGATTCATGTCCTTCTGCGCCGTAGCACACCGGGGCGGGGGTAGAGGGAGGTCGGTGGGTCCTTGTGAACCAACGACCAAATTACACCGCTCACCACTGTTTGATTTGACTCGCAGCAGCGTTGGCGGACGTCGGCCTTATGTAACCGGGCGAAGGGGGGCCACTTTCCAAGGAGCACCAAATTACTGTTATGATATGATAAAATAATTCTCCTGTATTATTTGGGCAATGACTCATTTCCATCCATTGATATTCTCGATTAAAGTCGCTCCCCGCGCGCATTTTACAGTTGACCTTTCCGAAACAGATTAAAGTCGTTAGGCCGCGCGTTTTATAGCGTCACCGGCGGAAGGTAATAAACTAATGGCAATTAAATAATTTACATCTTGGGGTAATTGGGTCGAAATCGTAAATTAAATTATGGCGACTCTACACACGCCTAGTTATGGATTGATTTTCCTTCCAAGCCGAGCTCTGCAGCGATTTTTCCAGCTAAAAATTCGCGTGCTCAATTGTTATTGTTATTTTCAGCGGCAGTATTTGCTCGAAGATAGCATCCACAGTGCCCTTATCAGATGATTGCATTTTTATGTGTGTTAGTTAACGCCGATTGGGACGCTAATTGTGAGTCTACACCGTCAGTTGGGGGAATTCAGCGAAACTCGTTGTGCAGTTGGAGTGGAATTAAGTTAGCAATAAAGGGGACCCCCAAAGTGGATTAAGCCAGATTTTGTTTATTTGCGTAATCCGCTCTTTAGATATATGTATGTAGATAGTCAGTACTTAGAATGTTCAAACTTTTGATTATATTTACATTTACATACTATAGCAACCCAAACGCACGACACTAAAACGTTTTCGCGTTCATACATTTTTAATAATAATAAAAAAAAACATTTTAAAAGGGTCTATCTTCGCTGTTTAGTCTTTCCCGATTCAACTAGTCTTAGGCCTTCCTTGCCACTTTTCTTATATAATGAAATTAAAAGTAAAAAATAATTTTGAATGTAAAGTTTTTATTGCTCCAAGCCAGTGTATGGAAACAGCCTACCTATCGAAATGTAAAAAACCTATCGATTAAGTGGAAATAATGCAGATTCCTAAAAAGAAGCATAGAGTTTTTGTGCCATTTTGTGGAACGCGGTAACATCAAGCCATCCAAAGAAAAAATTCTGACCGCAAGAAGCTTTTCGAGACCCTAAAATGTTAGACATATTCAGTGTTTTTAGCTTGCTAAGTAGTAGAGATGCGCCGAATATGGGTATTCGGCCGAATATTCGGTCGAATATTCGGTCAAAAACGAACCGAACCGAACATTCGGCCGAATTATTCGGTTCAGTAAGCAGGTTCATATATAGAACAGAATACGTAGAAGAACGACCTTCACCGATCGAGTAACCGAATGAAATTTTTTTCTATGATAAAAAATATGCTAACAAATGTGGGTTGCTTAAAGAAATATGTACACGGCCATATTTAATTTTTTCGTCTTTTTGCGCCTTTTTCTCTATTTTGGGGAGATACTATGCATTTTGGTGAAATTAGGGCCTCAACCTACGCACATGAGTCGACTGATTTGCAACACCAGTTTCAAACTGGTTTCAGCATTATCAAGCTCACAACCAGTTTGCAACCTGAAATGAAACCTTTTTCCACACACAAACGCAACTGATTTTTGACCAATCGGCATTCTGTGCTCACGAAGATTTTGTTGAATAAACTTTGACACGTCCAAATGCAGCCACGCAACTGAAACTGGTGACATTTTCAAGCGAACATGCGTTGCATTCGGTGACAGACAATATAGAAGTCTGTGTATTCAAATTCGACTTAACGGAGTATTCCGTGAATGGAATGCATGCAACGCAAATGTCGGTCTACTTTCAACTTTTTCTGTATCTATAGCCGCATGCGTCATAGCACACACAATCATAAGCTCTTTACTTATATTTTTGGGTTATGTTTGAAAGCCGGGGCGGAAAATTAGGGGTTTTTCAAGTTAATAATCAAAATGGCTCTCTACCCCCTATTTTTTGGGGGAAAGGGATGCAGAATTGAAAACAAAATAAAAACCCCTATTTTTTATTGCAGACTTAAATTCTTCATGAAAAAATATGAAGATTTTATTCTTATCATTTTTTGTGATTCGCCTTAGATGGCGCTGTAATCGGCGGAAGTAAATAAGTCATAAAAAAATGTTTTCCTCCGATTACAGCGCCATCTATGGCGAATCGTAAAAATGCTTGGGACAAAATCTTCATATTTTTTTATGAAGATTCCGAATCTGCAATAAAAAATGGGGGTTTTCATTTAAGTTTTTGAAGTTGCGTTTAAGTTTTTGAAGTTGCGTTTAGGGGGCGTTTTTGGTATGGCTGGATAAAGTTTGAAAAAATATTTGATACGTGTTTTTTGTTTTTCATCGATGGTCTGAGACACCCTGTATGTTGTTTAATATTTTCTGTCTGCAAGTCTTAGCTAAACCACTGAGCAGTGGCAAATGTTTCTCAGCCCAGCTGAGAAGTGCAGCTTCTTTTCTAGAAAAGAGTAGCTCTATATACATATTTAACAGTCTTATGAAGATGCTTATGTCGTTTAAATTTGTAAAGAAGACAACTGGTACTAGTGCAGGAGGCTGCGATCTTATCGATCTCGCAATCAGCAACAAATTTCGAGCTTCCTTGGCATGTGGTTATACATTAAAAACATTCGTAGCTAGCCATGACACGCTGACTTCACCCGGGCTAAATCCTTTTTCTGGCTTAATAAAGATGGAAAAGATTGTCCACATGGAAATAACAGTCACTTCCTTTAGGTGTCCGCCTCTCAGCTACTCCCTGCATGGGTATCAGGAGTAAACTCACTGATACGGCGTTTCGTTCTCAGACTGGAAATTACCCTGGAAGAGTTCTTCGATATCGAGGAGTCTTTCGACAATTTATCCTTTGATATTATTGCAAAGGGGTCTTAGAAGATCTAGGGGATCTAGGTAGTTAGTTTGGTTTTGGGCGATTTGGGCTCGACTTCATCTATTTAGCAGAGCCTTTCGAGGAGACTATGTAGTGAGGAAATATATTTCTGCTCATGTAATGTCTTTGTTGCAAGTGAAGCTACTCGATGCCCAAATTGCTCCTTGCAGACAGAGCTTTAGGTTTTTTACAACAAGGCAAATACTGGTACCAGTTATGCTGACGATGTGGCGATACCAAGCAGAAAGCTTATGAAAGCTAATGCAGATATAATAAAGAATAGCCCCCTAGTTGTAAAGAAGACGTACACTACAAATATCAGCTTTTGGAAGTGTGTTATTTCAAAACGCTTAAAGTGTGTTATTGTGACACTTTAAAGTGTGCAAAAAGTAACTACAATATTAATCAAATGTCTGACGTCACAATAACATACTTTAAGCGTTTTGAGAAGCTAAGATTTGCAGTGTACTCAGAACTAGGTCTAGGCGTCACCAACAATGTTAGCAAGACACCCGCTCTTGCCGTCATTCGGAAGATCAGATATTGGGTTTGTCGCGCTAGACCTTCAAATGTGACTAGTAGGGTTGAGTAGGACACGTTTAATAATCGTGAGTGATGAGTTTGTAAGAGGCCAATCTTTTTTCTTTTGAGCCAGTACAAAGTCACGCTTCATATGAGGCGATATTAAAAATCGAAAATTAAGAAAAAATTTATCTCGATACACGCTCATACAAAGTGTATAAGGCCTCAGTAAAATTTACCATCGTGTTAATGTACTGCCTCTTATAAGTCTGGCTCAACTCTACAAATTAAGACAAAGCATGCTGAAGTAGGACCTATGGGGTGCGACAGCGAGGGAAACCCAACCTTCGGTGCTGGAAGGATTGCGTAGACCGGGATGCTCAGATTTTAAGGATGCCAAACTGGATGACATCGGCTCAGAATCGGGACCGGTGGTGGAGAGAACAGTTGCGAGAGGCCATGACCGGATCCCGATTGTAGAGTCGTCAAAGAAGCAGAAGAAGATGCTGTTCAAAAATAATTAATGCAAAGCAGATCATGAATTCAAAACGCAGCAAATCGTTTTATGTGTCTGTGCCAATAAAGTATACGCAGACAAGCGGGTAGTAAAATAGTGTGCGACTGAGACCAGAAAGAAACAAAGAAGATATTTGACGGATTTCACAATAACGTAAGGGACGCTAGCAGCATTTACGGTCAAAAATTAAAATGCTGTGCAGTGTATGAAACGCGTATCAGTTGCTTGTAGTAACACGCAAGCAACAGTGCTTCTACTACTTTTGTGCATATGCGACCAAAATTTTGCCCCTTTTCTCCATCCAATAACTGGACCACTCATGTCCTGAGCGTACATATATATTTGAGGATTAGTCTTTCTTGTAAGGGTTGGATAAGAGGCCGACAACTTCTCCTCGAAAAACAAGGACGAATAAGTGGATAGATTATGTTCTATAAGGAATAAAAAAACTACATATACCAGGTTAGGAAGAACTGAAAATAATTGAAAAATAAGAGGCTGCAAAGGGCCAGGACCCTTCAAGGACTGTTTTGAGTAGATTTAATCAAACTTGAACATACTTCAACCTTTCCCAACAATTTACGAAACATGATTCCAATACAAAAAATTTTAAAGTAACAAAACCAACTCTCTACGCTGTCATGTTTTATCTACTCCAAATATCACGTATCCACGTTCATATTGTAAAATTGTCGAGAACACTAATGCCGCCCCGAATAGAGAATGCTAAGAGACAAATTGCGAAAATATATCAAACTGCGCACAACTTCACCATTTGAAAAGAAATCAATTCCTCTTTACAATATCTTATTTTCAATCATGCCCCGGGCGCGTCCCTTACCATCCGAGAATTAAGGTATACCTTTTCTGGGACGAGCAGAAAATCCCTTTCAGGCATCTATGAACTGAAAAGTTCACCCCAAACCCCCGACCCCAGCACCTGTTAACTCAACACTACCCTAAGCGCAAATCAACAGCTAGGCAACAGGTAGATGTAGTCCAATCCCTTTGGCTTCGGTAAATAAATTACGAAAGGCTTAGTTAAACTTGAATCGCTTTGTTGCCCTGTCCTTACGTTTAGCCACCATTAATCACTCGGACGTCTTCGTAGAGACCATAGCCGAGAGATATGGTTCGGTTCAATGAAGGGTGCATCACCCCCGAGGAGGGAAAGACAGTCCTATAGCGTTATCATAATTAATTGGACAAACTGACGAACAATATGCATCGACGCTCTCTCTCTATATTGAACTACACTCGGACCAATAACACAACCCTTATCTTGCCGATGCACCCCGAGCCAGGGATGCATTACTCTGGCCGTAAATAGACACAAGCCTCGGGAAGACCAATTAATCTTGCTGAGGACAGCGCTCGGCTGGCCTGGATATAGCGCGCGATAGGAGCGAACACAATTAATCTGGGGACATTGGGACGAGCTAAAAGCAGGGAATGGATACTATGAACAGAACCAAGAACAATCGAAAAAGCTCCATTCAAAGCAGCTACAGCTGAACATGGACAATCGGGGCCGGAAGCAATCGGTACTTACCTGTCGTCAGTGGGCTTATACGTGACCAGATACTTCTCTATTGGATGAGTCTGCAGGTCCAGCATCGTCTGCCAGGCAACTCGAACTGAGCTTGGAGTTAGAAATGTGACGGTGATGTTCTCGGGGGTGGCGGGAAGTGTACCTGGAAGAGATAATAAAGGGTTAGAAGTTTTCGAATAACTGTGCACATCGTCGGTAGTTAACAAGCGCTACAACTAACTCAACTCAACTCTCTCTCAACTAACAAGGCTCATGTCAAACAAGCTCTCTCCCCTCCTCTCTGCAATGTTTGCTTGATTGAATTCCTTGACACCTGCCAGTAGCATGCCAATAAATTTGTGAACGAACTGTGAACTGAATCGAGTCCTTACGCAGAGGTGCGCGATCGATAATCCTCGAGAGTACAAAAACAGCGACAGACCCCGAGGTGAGGTCTTCACGTTCAAGGGCCTGTGCCTGGGAATTCCTTAAACCTGTGCTTTGACACATTTAAAATCGTCAAAGCCAGCACCAATTGACCCAGAGCAGAAAATGCAGAGCGTTATGACAATGACTACGGGCTCCGCTCTTGGATCAATAGCAACCAGTCCTCCCCAGAAAGGTGCACTTCCTTCAAGGTTAATTACGCCCGTCACAGGATCCACGTTTCGAATTCCACCGGAAGCATTCCGTCAGGCCCCGCCCGCGCGCCGCCTGGGGCGAGCATAATTTCGAAGGGTTGTTCGAGGCAGGCCCCCACCCGTCAATGTCAAATGCAAATTAGCGCCTGCAGGGAAACAGTTTACACTAAGGACTAACAGGTAAATATAGATCTTATTACTAGAACCCCGGCAGAATTCAATTTCGCCGTTCGGGCGCCCATTAATCATCGCAGACTTCTTTCAACAAAAAGGCGACCACCTGAAGCGGGCGGAATATCGTAGGACTAAAGTGGGCCTTCCGGCGCTCACCTGCGAACCGAACCCCGTTCGAAGCCTTGCATACCTCGCCGGGGCATATCTGAAGCGTGTGCTGCTTGTTCGGTTTTCAAAGTTGCAGAATTTACCTTTGCCGTGCGCGGTTCATTGCCTTCGGTTTGCCTTTGAACCCTTCGGCTGAGCGTTTTAATTAAGTCCTGGATTTTCTTGTGTAAACGTAAAATTAATTGTGGCTTTTGTTTAGTTGTTTTGCGGGAATGCCAAGGGCGACGGGATGGGCGTTCTCCGTCGCATTTTCTCGACTCGACAGGTGACACTAACTTTTTGTTGATCTTTTAAACTTCGACAAAGTCAAAATTACACCGGAGTTAGAAAAAAAGACGAGAATTACGTTTGTGCTCAATAATTACATTTAATATGTTCGAAGGGCTCCGGGGCCACAAACCTGACTCAGTTACGAGAGAATTGCCTAATTAAAGCATCCCCTCCAGGTGGTGCCAGCCCCTCAGAGCTTACAATACATTATTGATTGTGGCATTCTCGCCTAGTAGCTAGAGGCTAGTTATGAGTAAGTGAATTAAAGACCAGAATATGGGATTTAAGGAAGGCGATTCTTGCCTTTTAGGGAAATTAGGAGCTGTAACCTATGCTCCATACCCCAAGACCAATCGTATATGACCAAGTATTACATCCTATTTGAGGTGTCCCAGTTGAGGTGTGCAAGGCGTAAACAATCGGGCCAAGGGGATGAATAATACTGCGCTATAGTATATATCGATAACGATGGACTTCGGTTTCATTTAGCCTTCTTGGAGTAACGGCTGCAATTGACTGTCTTATTCCCCATTACTCCTGTGCTCAATATTGAAAACCACAAAAAAAGAATAAGATAGTCCCGAAACGCTGTAAACCCGAAAAAAAATAAAACTCGCCCGCAACTAGCCTGCCCCAAGCACGCAAGTAGTATAGCTACAGGTTTACCAAGTCACTGTGACTTTGGAGCTTTTTGGTAGGGGTCTTGGGTATTAGCGAGCGCCACCTATGAGAGATTAGTTGAACTACGATGCGCCTCGAATTTCTTGAAAAATCACGTACGCGCATCGGTTTCCAAGATATAAGCAAAAAAAGTTTTTTCATTTGCTATGGGCGTTCCAGATGTTGTCCACAGGGGTTTTGTCTGGCTGATCTGGTCTGGTCTGACTGTCGCGAGAATATCTTTAAGGCCTTTGCATGCCATAGCTGCGGGTCGCGTGGCCGTTAAGACAGTATATGGTTCCACATACTTCGGTGCTGGCTTAGCAGTAAAGTACAGCGCAGCATCCGACAGAACGTACTTTTTCCGCCAGACGAAATCGTTGACGTAGAATTTCCCTTCATCCCTTTTTCTGTGCGCGTTTGGTTGCTTCCGCCACTTTTGCCAATCTCGTCCTAACATCTCTCCAGACGCCCTATAGTGGCAACTGTGCTGAAAGACGAGTCGTCACGACACGACAAGTCGTTTAAGTTAAAGAAAGTTACGTCTCAGTTGAATCACGACTTTCAGTACAGGGGCCAACACTCAACTTAACATTTCCACCCTAGGCCCCTATCCTGATAACCATATTTAGACTAAAACGTCACATTCTTCAATTCAAACGACTCGTCACGGATCATGACTCCACTTCTAGCACAGGGACCAGTGCTTTACCTCCGCGTTGCCTCCTCCCTCTCGCGACCATAAAATACCATCTCCTTGCCGAATGTGATGAAGTACGGAGTTAACTTGGTTCCTTCGTGCGCTGGTGTTCGAATTGCGCAGCCGTTTTTCGGCAAGTATGTATCCCAAATCCGGTGATTGCCAGACCCACAAGCGCGCACCATTCTGATTCATCATTTCCGTCGGATTGGCCTGGGGATGGTACGAGCTTCTGCAGTGGATCGTTATTCCATATCCTTCGCTAAGTATCTTGAATTCCTTCGATTTGAATTGTTGCCTATTATCACAAATTATTACCTTAGGCACGCCGAAAGTCAATGATACAGATTCCTAAAAAACACGACAAATAGGTAGAGCAGTAGCAGACCGTAGAGGAAAGAGCAAAAGCACGGGTGGAACAGGGAATGGAAGCTGCTTTCTTTCGGTCTGGTTTGGTTGTATGGCATATCGAGCATCACCTTACGTATGATACGACGTCACTCTTCATTTTGGACCAGTAGTATCGCTGGGCCAATCGATCGTACGTTTTCTTGATTCCACCATGCCTTGCGGTTGGAACGTCGTGGGCTTCGAACAACCATCGAACGGGTACTTCGTTTGTACATGTTTCCAAAGACTACCAATGCTGAATTTCCAATCTGGGAAGCATTCGGGGTCCCTCTTACTTGTTCTACCATCCGCGTATTTCAATTTTCTTGTAGATCATAATGGGACCCATTAGCATACCCAGTACGCCAGTTCTCGTCCGATTACATAGGTAAAGCAGCATTGGACGTAGTTAGTGCTTAGTTAGGGACTGCTTGGAAAAACGGCACTTGCGCTTAGAATAGTCTATGCCGATACGGGTGCATGTTGCCAATGGCCCAAATAACGCTGGTTTAAAATGACATCCTAATTTCCTAGGTGCAGGCAAAACTCTGGCTGGCTGTTCTGCATCTGTGCAAACAAAACCATCACAGACTGACTGGATTAGATTGAGATACGCGTCTTCGCATGACGTAATTCGCCTAGGAAACCTTTTGAGGCCTCACATTCCTCTCTTGCTCAAGAAGATGTGATCAAACACCATCTTCGATAGTTTTAACTTCTACTTCCACCCAAGTTAGGGGACTGATGAGTCCTGGCCTTTGGCACACAGGGTATTGGAATCGTTTTGTCGGGATTTGCTTCTCTCTGTGGACATTTTTGTTTGTTTTGATAAGAAAAAATGTCTGTGGGCATCCTTTAGCTATAGTCCCCTTCAAAAACCTCTTATTAGGGTCCGTTTATATCTAGAAACAGACGCTGTTTATTCACATCTAGCGTGCCATGTCAGACGACAGACACTAGTTATATTTTTGTTAAAAATGTTCAAACACATTTTAGTGGAAGATTTATCCGTAATCGCAAGAAAAAATACTACCTGACAGACACTCACAGACACGGACAGACATGAACCGTGCAGATAAAATATACTTCGCACGAATACTGGCTGGGCACGGCCCGTGTCTGTCCGTGTCTGCGCGGTCGTGTCACGGTAAATGTAAATACGTTCATACACAACTCCGCCGTCGTCTGGTCCCTAGTCCAGGGAGTGAAAGGAGGTGGGTGGTCGATCTGCCGAATTCATCGGAATCGGAAAACCGAAGAAACTGGGCAAGAAAATGCAATTTTTAAAGGGGCTCCGACAGCAGTGTATTCGTTGCGGGACGTCTCGCTAACGGATCAAAGAAGAAAAAGAAGACGTTCATAGACACTGTTTAGAAGAATATAATTTTGTCTGACACGGCACGTGTCTGGCACGCTCGATGTCTGTAGATATAAATGGTCCTTTATGGATTACCTTTATTTTATGCGAGCTCTCCGCATAGATTCCATCCAGGGTCAACATTTTCTGCTTAGACTTAATCCTAGATATAGTCTAGAAGGATATGTTGTAGAAGTCTCTCTCTCAAAATGGGAGAAGTCCGCCAGCTCCACGCCTCTATTTAGCACTACTCTCTCTAGCTTGAATAACAGATTGTCAAAGGCCGTCTCAATGGACTTTTCTCTATTTCACAAAGTGAGGTAATGATTAAACCGTAGTCCTCCTGCAGCGGAATGCTACGAATGCTGTGAGATTTGCATGGTTTAAGCCACCTGGTGCCTTCCTTATTGGTTCGTGAGTTTTCTTTCCAAGCCAACTTCTATACCGCCACAAAGTGCAACTATTACCATGCTCTCTTGAGGACATAACTATGTATGCTGTACTGAGAAAATCCTCTAATGAAATTCCGACGCAATTTTCCTCTTCCCGCAAAAAGACATTTATCTCCCCCTCCCCTCCACCTTCGTAAACAGCAAAAATTATCACAACTGAAACAAAATATTCGAGGAAGAAGAAAATGCAATTTCGGGCCAACAATGTGTGGAAGCATTACGACACAAAACGCCATTTAAAAGCTCGTGTGTATGTGTGACCATAAGGGCACGTTTTCCCGACATACGGAGTCCTGTTGTTGGTGGTGTGCTGCCAAGAGTCCTATTTTTGTAACAAGATATGTTCTGGAAATTCGGACATTTTTTTATTTGATGTTTTGATAGGAGCAAGGTTTGTGACATTGACACAAAAGTTTGTTTTAGACATTCTCGAAGGTTGGATGGATGTTCTGGGAATGGAGTGTGGGATGGAGATCGTTTAATTTAAAAATCCGCCCATCATGCTCCATCAAAATATTGTGGGTTATTTTGGAAGTAGTGGATCTCTTCGATGTACGTCAATTCTATGTATTAAATATAATTGAAACTCCACTTTACCGATTTCCCTCTTCCCACACACACCCTGTAATAGGTCAATACACTTGGCTGCAATTATGCTATAGCCAGGTTATGACCCTAGTAAATACTATTGCCTCTGTAAACTCTCAACATTCCTTGTTTGGAGACTATTAAAATATTTCCCAGTGCTGCACCGTCAGGCGATTTCCATGCTGCTAAATGTTTACCTTTATGTTCGAATTCCGTGGCTGCTGCCAATTATCGTGTTCGTTATTGGCATGGAATTAGTGAACTCCGGGCCATAAAGCTCCTTGTTAATGTTGTAAAGGATATTCGTGGTCGGTTTCGCATTTCTCATTCCGACTTTAAAAGTTCGTGAATTAACAATTTCATATTTCACTGGAGAGATTGTTTAGGCAAAATCACTCTAACTAATCCTGGTGGGTTGTGTTTGTGGGAAGGTAATGTAAGAATTTACAAGTCGGCGGATCTTTAGTATTATCTAGAATCTTGTGAAGTTTTGCGTGAATAGTTCCAGGGTACGGAATTTGTGCAAAACTGTTTTTTTCTTGGGGCCTCGGTAGTCTACGGAGTAAGGCGCCTGGCTACAATCCCAGAAGTTCCAGATTTGAATCCCGGCAGCCCCACGGTCCTTTTCCACTTTCCCAAATCCATAACTTTCCTTCTTTCTTCTTCCTTGGATGGTAGCCAGATGCCTTACTCTCTAAGCTACCGAGGCCCCCGGCTTCTCTAGGCATTATGTGCAGAGTATGTGTTATCAGGTGTCTGTTTCTACCTGATAATATCAACATATATCAGTATCAATTCTAACCATGTTTTTCAGGTGATATATGACAGCAGTATATCAAGTGAACAGGTCTGTTAAGGCCTTTATTAGATTTTTACCTAGTAGGGACAATACATTTCTTGGCCTGCCTTATACCCGGTACATGAGTCTAGTCTAGTGAGACAAGCACTTTTCGCCATATTCGAAAGGTCTCTTTCGTGCGACCATAGATTGTTTCACAACAACGTTTTCGAACGGTAAATGGGGTGCGACAAATTTTTTGTCTAGGCGATCGGGATGATAGTTTCGTGCCTATCATGCCCTGGTACTCACTTCACGACAACCCTGTTAGTAGGTGCGACTGCGAAATCGTTGCATTAATTTATACGTTGTGATTTAAAGGTGCATGAGCTCATCGCTTTCAGAGCTGCTTGACCGTCTGACATTATATTGACAGCTACGCCTCAGACATTCACGGACGCCGGTCTCTATAGCATATAGCTCCTGTGGAAATTTGAAGTGGATTTGCTGAGATCTACGGCTTGTCGGCATGTGGGTACACAAACCCCAGCTCCAGGTTGTTCCTGTTACAACTTTGGATCCAAACGGCTAAATTTCTCAGGGTCCCACTATTGGGCGCCGTGTTGTTGAAAATAGGTTCGCCAGACCTTTTTCACGCGTTTTCGGACGCACAAAGTGCACTATCATCCAACTATAGGGTGCGGCGTTCCGAGATTTCTCGAACTTTAAAAAAAAAATGGTCCGATGGTGGTTTTTGAGCCCAATCCGGCCCAGGCAGTGACTTCCTTGTCGTGCAGTGATTTTTCGTGAATGACGTGTTTCACTGTTTCCCAAATTTGACAGTTTTGGTTATTGACACCCGCAGAGAGTGTAAAATGAGCTTCATCCGTCATCAAAATTTCGGCTCAGTATCGATCATTCTGGCGATGGCATTTCCACGTTGCAGCCGACACGGCTAGTGCGTCCAATCATTCGTACTCATTGAAATTCTCAAAATAAAAACATCTTCGTCTTGATACTTTCCCTTGATAACGGTAGCTTCGATCACATTGTTCATAAGCTTTTTCACAGACAATCCGGTGCCATTGCAAAGTCTTGGTGGATTGATATTTCGCAGCATAACAAATACCAAACCGACGTTCAACTGAAAATAATGACACCCATATCGAGGAGGTACAAAAAAGGTAAATGGCCATTTTGTGGAGCCGCCGTATTGGATTTAAAATGACGCCACATAGCTTACTTAATTCTACTAGTCACACTCTTTCATTTGAAACCAATGTCGGGAGATTGTAAAGAAAAGGGTAATCCGCCATTTTATAGTGGCCGCCATATTGGATGTACCATAAAATTGAATACACTTATTGTATTGCTTTTAGAACCAAAGATGTGTGCCTAATTTGAGCATCACCGGATATCGGGAAGAAGTCGAAAAATCGATCGCAAGATTTCTCACACGGACGAAGTTCATTAGCTTGCAAAAATCAGTCCAGCCGTATCGGTAGGTATCGGTTCAAATTATGAATCTAAACCCGTCTATTGAGTATATACTATATTGCTTATTGGATTCTACTTATCATATTCTTTGATTTGATACCCATGTCGAGGGGGTTGTGAAGAAAGTGGTAATCCGCTCTCTGGAGACAGCCGCCATGGATCTAACAGTATATTGAGTATACTACATTGCTTATTGTATTTCAGTTTAGTTTCAATAGCGTCATGGCCTACCTATTGTTTGACAGTTGCGTAAATTTTCATTTTTCATTAAATGGAATGATTCAATTTAATGACAATTTTATATTTACGAAGCTGTTAAACAATAGGTAGGACATGACGCTATTGAAACTAAAATGAAGTGAAAATTCCTAAAATTACCAATTTTTTAGATTTTTCGTCTGTTTATCGTTAAAGGTATAAAAAATAGCCTACGACCTATTTTCAGACCCACAAAATGTACACCAAAATTTCATAAAAATCGGTCAACCCGTTTCGGAGGAGTTCGGTAACAAACACTGTGACACGAGATTTTTATAGATATAGATAAGTAGGTATTGTGGCACTTGAGCGTGACAATATATACCGGTGTGAACAAGATCATTAACGTCATTAAATAAACAATTAACACCAATTAACAGTGATAAATGACCCATTAACAGGTAAAGCCATTAAGTAAACAATTAACTCATCTTTTAATGACTTGGCCGCAAACCGGTCAGTCAAACTGGTTTATTTTCCCACACATAAGTGCTGCAATACCTACTAATATAATAAGATGATTTGTTACATCCCCAGGCTGATCGTTAATGATTGCGTTAGTTAGAAAACCATTTAAAGCTCTAGTTCTCTATTTGCAGTCGAGATTGTGGGCTTATCAAGTAAACACTGATCTCTGATTAATGTCAGTGCTGCCCCACTCGGTGTGATGTAGGGAGATCTCTAATTTTCCGAACTCGCCTGTTCTTAACCTGAAATAGGCACACACAACGTCGGTGCCATTACATTAGGATAAACAATAGACCTGCTATCGTTAGATTGCGTAAGAAAAGCAGCATTGGATATGGTTTGTACTTAGTCGGGGGACCATTTAGTAAAACAGTTTGGAAAGGTAGATTACGACTACATTCATATCTGTGTGACAGAGGCGTGCCTATCTCTAACGGGCGCGTTTTGAAATTTTCTGGCTTACAAAAACAAAACGGGCAGCATTGGCCGAAGATCATTATATAAAATGCGTTCACCCAGATTAAAGGGCAGGAAAACTGGGCCTGCACATCAATGTAAACAAAACAAAGTGCATTGTGGAGATGAGGATTTGCGAAACGATCTAGCATTGGTCCTTTATAGGGATTCGGCATCGGTACTCGATTCTTTACACATATGAGTATTTAGCTTTCGATTCTACTCATATCAGTACTCGATATTTTTGACCGACTCATATCTTTACTTATATGTAGACAATTTACAATTTACATTCAAGCCAGAGTTCAAGCCAACTGCAACAAGTTTATCTCTGTCGTGATGCTCAGTGCCGTCGCCAGACAATTTGAGGCCCTGTGCAAAAAACCATCCACACTGGCGCTGCTAACTATCTAGCATTTTTGGGAGCGTTGCACAAATCGGGGGCCTCGGTGGTTTAGAGGTAAGGCGCCTGACTACTATCCCAGAGGTCCCGGGTTCGAATCCCGGCCAGCCCCACGGTCCTTCGCCTTTTCCACTTTCCCACCCACATAACTTCCCTTCTTTCTTTTCCCCTCTTTACATTCCTGTTTCCTCCTGTCATAGTCTTCGCTAGTCCTTCCCCGCTCCCCCAAGCGCATGTCATCGGTTGGCTGATGACATTCAACTCGTTTCAGGAGGCATAACACTCCAGCGAGTTGTTTCTCAAATGCCCCGATGCCAGAGTCGCGAAATGGTTGGAAGTAGGCGGAATAAAAATATCGCGACTAGGTTGTGGCAGCTCCTTCCTACTTCTCTGTCTCTCTCTTTCTACTTTCTATCTTCCGGCTAGAGCTGCTGTTCGACATTCTATACGAAAAATAGATTGTCGAACAGTACAAAGGGGCTTTCCCTAAGCCTCTAGTCTACCACATAAAAAAAAAAAAATAGCCGACTCTACGCACCACGCTCTCCAAGTGTGCTGTAAAATTTAGCCTGTAGTCGATCATCACACCCAGAAACCTTAGCGAGGGCTGTGAGTGAATGATCTATCGCCAAACCTTCTTCTTACGGGCACTGGTTTTCTCTGTTTGCCCATAAGCTTCAGTTTCATGGTTAGCAAACTTCAGACCACCGCTTTCGGGGTACGTTTTAATCTCCCAGATCGCTATATTCGGGCACAATTCCATATCATCGAGGGGTCGTCCTACGAGCACTCCTTACATGTCATCCGCAAACTCGATAGCATCTGCTTCTTTAGGGAGTCGTAGTCTCAACACATCATTATACATTATGATAAATAGGAGAGGGCCCAAGACGGATCCCTGCGGAACTCTACTTGTTGTTCTGTAAACCGTCGGCCCATCTTCCGTTTGTTTATCTGACTATCCTCCTGAGTCCAACTCTTCGAGGAACCGAAAAAAGTCATCTAAAACTACGCTACGATGGGTGGGGTTTCCTCCTGCTCGCACGGGCGTGGGACAATCTCCTAACTTTTTGTGGCCAGATTTATGCGAGCAGGTACGAACCCTGCAGAAATTCTCCCATCACGCTCTATCTCTATCCTTCGAACTTTGTCGGATATTGTTCTGCAAAATAAACAAGTATCTTAACTGTCAATATTATAGATGAGCTATAGTCCATCACATAAAAAGAAACAACCAGAATCTTTCTCAACTGGTAAAGCTGCTGATCACGATAAATTTTCAATGAAATTTTTTAAGGACGTCCGACCTAACGATCAACTCCGAATATCTTTCAATTAAAGTAAATGAATTTTTTACGCAGGATCCGAGTATTCCCTGACAGCAAAATCCTTTCACAACACCTCTCCATTAATCCAGGGCAACATTAAATTGAAACTGCCGGAGACTGTCTTAAAGAGCGCAGCACATAAAAGCAGAGCCATAACGAAAAGGTCTAAATAACCTGGAGTTACGGTTACGACGTCCTAACCAAGCGGCAATTACTTAAGAAGAAACCAAACGCAACGCCGAAGTATCTGAAAAAAATACGAGAGTACATCAAGCAAGAGGCCGATTCTAGTTGTTAAGAGCTTGTGAGTTGCCATGGAATCGAAAATAGAATTCGTGAGGGATTTCATGAAAAAACCATTTAGAACGCAAGAACAGTCTCGTATTTACACTCGAGCAAATTTACAGCTGCCTAATTACAACACTTTCAATAATTAACCTGCAGCGCCATTCACCAATCCGGCTTGCGCAAACACTACACACACGACAAGAGGTCAGCAAATACTCACCAGCAATGCAAGCGTGAATCACGAGAAGCGCAACGAATACGAGCATTTTTAATTGGATACGTCCCACAGGAACAAAAGTTCAGTCTTGTAGTCCTTCTGGAATATTTGTATAGCTTCTCCTGCTGGTCGGGTCTCCAGTGGAGGGCGGACGTCACACATTCACTAGTAGATTCTACGAGATAAGTTCCACAGAGCAAAACTAGGCTTCTTATGATTAAAACATTAACCGCCCGCTACGAAAGTGCTGAGGCAGTTTTTCACATTTCCCCTGAAACAATGCATGCGAAACTCGACCGCTCGGGAGCTTCTGTTTCATGCTCAGAACGATGACGACCATTCACTTTATGCACTGGAGCACCTCATTGCCCTGCACAAGTCCTGACCTTCGCCATCCTTCGCTAAGAATCCTGCTGGAGTGCTGCAGCAACAGTCTAATGTCCGGAGCATTGTTGACTATAGATGGAGCGAAACCTGCAAAGAGACAGTAAAAAATGGCGTTGAGTTATCGTAAAATATAAAGACAATAGTTGTAAAAAATTTAAGGATAACTTCCCGAGTAAATCTTCATAAGTTCCTTTACGGCCGAAGTTCAAAGCCGTCGTAAATTTCGAGAACGGGATTTCGTGATTGTTCCAGGGAAGGCGAGTAAGGAGTAGAAACTGTGGCAGAAACAAAGCGAAACTGTGAAAAGGTAACAGGCCACTGGACGGGCAAGTTTTTACAGCCAATAAATCAGGAGTCTCCACCAAAGACAAGCCGAAAAGTTTGACATTTACATGGAACCGACACAGGGAACTTTTTACACAATATTCTCGGTAGATAGACTCAGGACCATAAGATGAGGACGCTTAAGAATCGCATGATAGATGGTTAAAGGGGCTTTAAATCGGTGCACGTATCCTAACTGTTCTGGAATAATGACGGAGTAGTAAGGCTATGGGGTTCCTTTATCACAGTTGGCATTTTTGCATACCTGCAGGCGTCAAAGCCAAGAGGTATGCAATGAAGTTTATGTTTGTGATGTGGTGATCTTTTGATGCCTGTAGGTATGCAATGAGGTTTAGGTTATTTATTTTGTTCAGAATTGGTTTATTTAATAATATTAGCAACTAGTACACCAATCGGAAAATTGGAATTCGGTTAGCCGTTACATGGACCTTTCTTAATTCGTGTTCGCCCCGAGCACATCTTCCTCCAGGGTCACGTACTTCAATACAACGCATCCTGTCCACATGCATGACCTTTTTCTTACCGGTCGAACCTTTTTGGATGCGACAGACGACGTCGTTTTTTCTCGTGATCAAAGTGGGGATTTCCCTTTTATTCGTCGAGGATTACATATATAGCCGCAATCAACCGTCTTCCCTAAATCCACCTCCGTTCGCCCTTAGATGGTAGCGGATCTGTTGCTGGCCGATTTCAGATTTCCACGGACCGTCTGATCAACGTTCGACGTTCTGATCAACGCAAGATTCCGTACGTGCAATGAATACGCCCGATTGCGGATCGGACCATTTATCTTGTTCGAGCGAAATTACAGATAAGATTACAAAGAACGACAAACAGCAAATTCGCGGAACTCGTAATACCGGACGATATCGATGTAGAAGAAAGGTAATTCTCGGAGTCTATTATGGGGTGTGCAGTGGAGTTGTGTCCAACCACCCGTAAACGGACGCAGCCATGGATGTCGGATAGCTGTCTGGTCCTCGTCGATCAGCGGAAACAAATGAAACACGTCGACTTTGAGCAATACCGACAATTGAACAAAGAAGCTCGACAGAAAACGAAATCGAAACGGAAAACGTACTGGAATAACATTCCGGCCGACATGGAAGAAGCGAGTACCGGACACTCTACCAGATAATCCTGCGGTTAGGCGGTAAAACAACATAAACAAACCTCCACGCTCGGTCTTCGTCAGCTAATGGAAGAAAGTATTCGAGCTGTCGTCGTTTTCATCGATTTCAAATCCGCTTTCGATTCCGTCGATTGGAACTGCTTGTGGAGAGCCTTGGAAACCGAACGCGTGCCATTGAAAGTCATGCAACTTCTCCAAGCGTCGTACGATGGCTCAACAGGCAGCGTTCGTATTCGAAGCGACTTATCCAAGGAGTTCCCGATTCAAACGGGTGTCCGACAAAGAGACGTCGCTTTGCCACTTCATTTCAACGTTGCGATCGATTATGAGTAAAGCATTCGATGGACGACTCGGAGTTCCGTACGACGAGAACAACTTCGGAACCAACTTGATGCTGGCCGACTATAACGCCGTCTTCGCCGACACGGTTGTCGAAGCAACGGACATCTTATACGTCATTTCCGCATCGCCATACGGGTCATACGGGTTAAAAATCAATACAGGAAAGACGAAAGTGTTCACAACGGATACACCGAAAGCCAGTGTTTTATCTCGATGGAACCCAAATGGAAAAGATGTTCAAATATTTGAGATCATTGGTTGAGGAAAAGAAAAAGGCATCGACAGCCGCCGTTCACAGCCACATAGGCCAGGCAACAGCAACATTCGCCTCGCTCAAGTGGTGCATATGGAAACGAACAAATATTACCATCAAAAGTTAAGTACGCCTACACCAAACGTTGATCCTTCTGATTCTTTTTTATGGATCAGAAACGGGCACATTGCTCAAGCCGGACGTCAACAAGTCTTCCAAATGCGATACTTGAAGCAGATTCTCAGTGTCTCGGGCTCGGATTCTCGATTTCGAATCTAACCTATATATTTTAGGCAGCAGGCAGCTTGCAAGGACCTGAGGTAGAAGCGGGCTGCTGGGTGGAGAAGAACTGTGGACAAATTGCCTGATAGGTTTCAATGTCCAGATCTCCACCAGATCTCCACCTGACAAGAGCTATCACGTGGTTCTATATATAAATGGCTCCAAGTTAGTTGTTTTCTTCTCCTTGATGAAGCTCCAAGTTCCAGACAGATAAACGAAAAATTTCTTTGCAGTTGTATGTCTCTTGTTAGAGTGAAAAACCATTTATTTGGAGAACTTAGGAGACACTTCGAAGTTTAGAGTGCGAGATATCTGAATATAACAAGATGGGTGGGCCACTACCAGCACAGACATTCTTTGCTGCTTCAGCGCTAATTATCTCTACGTCCTTGCTTCCCTGTAGTTTTTCTTTTACCGTCTTCTGCATCTGATTCAAACCAGTAACATTTCCAGATGCCTTTCTATGTCCTCCAACTCCTTAATTTTTTTATATGCCATTTCATCTGATTGTCGTTGTTCGTTCTGTCTTTTTCCCCACACCACGGACATAAGCAACCAAAAGATCTCACCACAGCACGGATACAAACCGTATTACACACCTCCAGGTGCCAAAATTTCACCACACTACGGACATAAACCCCATTGCATACTTTCTGGTTATGGCGCCTGCAGGTATGCAAGTATCTTCATAACAACGCAGGAGCCCTAAAGCTTTACTTATCAAGGGCACGATCTTAATTACCCTGATAGAATAGATTAATATGATTAAGATAGGACCTTTCAAAGAAGTTAAGAAGCTGTTTAAACAAGGCGAAACATTTTAGACGTTGGAAAGAATATTTGTTCCCCCTTACAGCCTACAACAAATATTGAGGTGCCTACTCAGCGAGGACTTTCCATCTTTTTTGTAGGCGACACATTTTTATAAGTTTGGTTCGTGTCTTCGCTAGATGAAAGCTTTTGTATAAAGAAAATTTGGACAAGATTCGTGTCTTCGCTGGGATGAAAGCTTTGTTTCTGAAGATGAAATTACCCCCACCACAACCCGGTATGACTCATAGCTGTTGTGAAATCTTAGGAATTTTGCAGGATCAGCAGGTAGCCAGACGAAATTGACTCATTGCTTTCACTCTAAAGCACTTTTTACAGCAATCGATGGACTGATGGCTTGATGAACTGCAGGACTGATGTATTAATGGACTGATGGACCGATGGACAGATGAACGGATGTGATGGAGTAATGGACAGATTGAGGTAATGGACAGATGGTCGGACGGACGAACGGATGGATGGATTGCAGGGTGCTTTGGAGTACTCCAGAGCTTGGCCAGGAAAAATCAGGTTTCGCTCTGCTGGGTTCACGAACACTAGGGTATCGAAGGTAATGAGAATGCGGGTAAGTTCTCGAGGGAGGACTCCGAGACCCTGATCTAAAGACAATCCTAATGTGACACCTCATCGTCCACCTCCAAGTCCCTAATAGAGGGCTGGGGTAGGGACTAAGCCTTTTGGGAATCTGTCCCAGGTCTAGAAAAGCCAAGCAAGTAGTAAGACCCTTTACCTTAAGCGGCGTTATTACTCTAAATAAACACGAAAATATAAGAATCCCTTATAACGTACCTGCACATATCTGATTAAGGCTAAGACTCCTCTGAGATTTCTGCTTCATCCTTTGCATCTATGAATAAGCATTCAACTCGCTTTTTTTCTTACATACATACATAATATATAAAATCCGTTAACCATAAACTATACGCAACCCAGTAGCAGGAGCCAAGTACCAATTCTTCCTTAAAGAGAAGCCACCGCCCATACTAGAGCAGCACGAACAATTTCGATTGAATAAGAAACTCCACAAAATCCTTGCAAAGTCTTAAAGTCAATGTTGACCCTGTCAAAGTTTTGACGGTTTAATCTGCGTCATAACTGGCATAAGCACAAATCTCCAATCTTTCACACAATTTCATCTTCGAAATTTCGCCATCCTGCATGTAACTTTTCCTCAAAGGAAACTCAAGCAGACTTCACAGCGTGGCGGTGGGCCTCGGGTGCCACTCCCCCGGTGGGAAAACAGAGCTCCAAAATAACGAGGGAAATGATGATAATGATGGCGAAATGATAATCAATTTAATTTTGTTGTGTCCTGCACGAGGGGAAACCTTTTCGGTTTTGCACAATAAATTTTTTCCCGAACAGCCCTCCGCCGGCCGTGGTTTATAAGCAAATTTACGCGAAGGCCATTATGGTGTTCAGCGAATACTCCCAGGAGGAGAGGACCCTTTTCGGGAGAAAGCATCTTGTTTGGCCTTTTAGAACTTCAAAACTGTGTGAATCAGAATAAATTAGTCTCTGTCGAAGGAAGTGGAGGATGCCCCGAACGTGGTGGAGCTCTTTCGACTTGGACCTTCTCAATTTCCCTGCGAATAGATAAAGTTTGTTGCGGATGGGTGATCTTGTAAAGATTCGGTCGAATGCGGTCTTGTGGACGTTGATAACTCCTTAATTTATTGAACAAGTCATCAGTGAAGTAAAGAGAGAATAAATGCCTTTTTTACAGGAAGGAAGACTGTCGGAATTTAATGATATGATAGCTGGTCAACGGGGTGAACTGCCGCTTGTGAAAGAAGTTTTTCCCATAAATTTATGGAATGGACATAGAAAACGGAACAGAAAGGTGCATTCAGATCTGGAAAAAGCAATTCGCAGCACAATTCTTTCAATTTTTCGTTTGATGCTATTTCAGGAACGTTAGCTTGATGAAAAGAAGTTTTTTTTTTTTGGAAATGAACATCGTTGGGTTAGCCTGCGCCCTCTCTTCTATGCAGCATCCTAGCGAATGCTGCAGTGATGGCGGAAACTTCTTCCACTAGAACACCTTCAGGTTGATTCCTCGGTCAACCAGCTCTTCCCGGCACCTAAACGCGTTTGACTAGGTCACCTACTTTCACCGTCTTCACCTTATGCAGAGCCACGTCTTTAGCGAGCCACGAATCACATTTTTATCTCCCATGCGACTTCATTTTTCGTTTTTCGATTTCTTCGAGTCACCTTCCTACCTCGACACCAATGTCTGTTTTTTTGGTAGAATAAAGAGAATAGAAGAGAATAGGATTGGTTGGGAGCAGTGTTTGGAAAATGTTGGAGCAGATGCCGATGAACCTTACGTTTGAACTCTAAAGCTGTAGACAGATACATGCGTGCGTGCGATGCGTGCGACGATAGATATTATAGAAGTGTGTGCATTCATATGCGATCTGACATACAGTTGCGTGAACGGAACGAACTCAAGGCAAAGGTTGGTCTACATTCATTCGTTTCCGCACTACCACATTCGATATGGCCTCAAATGCCCAAACTCAAGCAAACACAAACACATGCACTCGTTTCTTAGATTTTTTAGTTTTATGTGAAAGACGAGAGAGAACGCAAGCATAAAACTATCTATCAGCGAAAATTTGCAGCATACATACGGATTGGGCGCACGTACCGCACGCCAGCTTATGTCTGTTTCCAGCGTAAAAAGTTGTACGAATTCAGAAATACTGACTGCGGGAGATTTTTCCACAGCACGAACTTCTAGACCATGTGTGCCCGAAATGGGGTACTGTGTATGGTGTATGCCGAATAAGCTAGTCTCGCGTTGTAGGAAAAATATTGGCATTTAGCCAGCCAGAAGGGCGATAATTTGGTTACAGACATATAGCTTTGTTAAGACTGCTACTTTACTGTGGTGGCTCAAAGGGTCTATGGAGGCGCAAAAGATTCCAAATTGAACAGCTAGAAAGAAAACTATCATCTAGTTCTTCTATCATTTCTCGCGGGAGGGCGTAGCTTCAGTACTTCATCCCACATGGTGATTCGCACGATAGGGCCTAGGACAGAGCTTTGGAAGACTTCCCAAGTTTCCCGGTACGCCCTTACTCCTCCACCTGACACTCAATGAAGTTTATTCTACCTACAAGGATAGAAAAATTCGCACTCGATACTTCGGTGAATCCAGCTTTATCACCGCCTCGACGATCTTGCACTACTTCGCGTTGCTGAAAGCATTTTTCACATCAAGTGCTATCTCTAACCTCTCGACACTTGCGCCTTTGGGAGTAATCGACGACATTACTGCTCTGTACAACAGTGGTGGGCAATATCAGCTCTTGGGAACCACACGAGATAGGTCCTGAGTTCTCCTACGGTGTTTGTGGGTTCGAGTAAGAGAGCACATAAACAAAAGCTTTTAAAACGATTTCAAATCTGAACCAACCGAAACTGTGATTAAAGCTTCTTCCTTCAGACGTTTCACTGCTCCGCAGCTTGTCTCCAGTTTCTTATATTGAGCAGTTTTGCTGTATCGGCCTTAACATAGTCCTCCCACCTTGACCGTGGCTTGCCAACTAGTCTTCTGTTATTGGGTAGTAGATACAGGGTTTTTTTGGTATCCTTGAGTCATCAATTCTTTGAAAATGACCGGCGCAACGTAAACGCAGTAGCTTGGCATGGGTCGAAAGTTTACACTGTTTGTAGGTATAGATCGTACTGTTTGCGACCTTTATTCTTCTTTGTACGTCTATCGTTTCATCGTTGTCTTCGCTGACAGTTCAGGTAGTTAAATTGGTTTACCCGTTCGAAGTTATGTTGTGGCTTCTTCTTCTTCTTCTTTCTACCCTTGACTGAATTAGAATCTAACTCTTGTCTGCGTTTATTTGCAGCCATATACATCTTCTAATTCCGTGAATATTTCTCTGAGGTATGACAATGATCTGGCAAGGCAGTTTATATCGTCGGCGTATCCTGCCAATTGTTTTCATTTGTTAAGCAGGGTTACGTTCGCATCAATGTTTACTTTGCGAATTACTCCTTCTAGGCAGAGATTAAATAGCATAGGTGCCAACCCAATGCCCTGCTTAAAAGAGATATGCCTTTTTTTTTTTTTTTTTATGTGACAGTGCTAAGCTCAGGAGTCACCCTTTGTACTACCAGTCCGTCATGTCATTTGTCACGTCATGGTAGTAGTCTATAGTTTCCACAGTTAATTCTGTGTGTTTCGTGTGTATTGGGCAGATAATATTTTGCTCCCAATCTTCAGGCATTTTTTTTGTTCCTTCATATGCAGCATAGGAATTCATGTATAGCTGCTGAAAGCGATTCGCCTCTTTGTTTGATAATTGTTTGATTTGTTTTTTTTTTTATTCTTCCAGGGTTGGTACATGTATTTCTCTGGTGTCATCATTATACTATGCTCAGATCTTCAAATTCCAACATTTTAAAATTTGTTTCAATACACTCCAATTAAATGTTTTATATTTCTTCGACTGGTTAAATAAGAAAATTTATCATTAAAATATAAATCAACTCGCACCACATACTTCATGTACAACAAACTGACACTGGCCAAGCTCGTTCCTCTTGTGCAACGATAATTTTGTAGGATTAATCGAAAAGATCATTCATTGCACATAACGAAAATGTTCAAGTTGCCATAAAACAAATTCAACAATACATTTGGTGCAGATTCTTTTTTGGCTTAAATTGGCCATGGAATGCCCGCCTGTATAACTTAGTTCCTGGCCATTTAAATCTCTTGGTCAAGTATGGCCGTCGTGAGTCCATTATGTGCTCCTAAAATGATTAAAAATTCTACGGCCATCATATCCCCATTAAAAAGCCAAGCGGCCGGTTTTCGCCCGCTGTAGGCCCTTTTTACTATTTTTACATTGGTACGATTTAAAAGCACCCGGTTTTTTCTGTAGGGTTATTTAAAAAATGTATGCCACCAAACTGGTTTTTTTTTCGTATCGAACGATGGTGGTCATTTAATTCACATTGTATTCGAAAACTGATTTGACTGAGGATATCCTAAATAAATCTTGTTCCTTTGTTATAACCGGCTCCAAATTTTCAAAGTTATTCAATGTTGAAATACCGAAAGACTAGATGGCGCACTCGATATATGTATAAAACTCTGAATGGAACAACCCTAACAATGTTCAAGAGATCAGAGACCCTAGAAACCGGCATGTCAACTCAAAATCTCAAACTGTTTTCAAGGAACCAGAAAAATAAATATCGGACCCATTTGTATAATTTTTTGTGGCATATTCAATATTATTTATGAAATGAAAAAAACATGAAAGCAAATAATAACAACAAAAATCTTCTCATAAGTAAATTTCCTGTTCAATAAAGCGCACAAGCCTGCGACCTGCATTTTTTGTTTTCTTTAATATTTTATAAAAAAAAATTGATTTTCCTAGGCCTCTCCTCCCCCGCACAAAGCCTGCCGCAAATGTTTACAGGAACAAAGGCAAACAGCCGAGAAATTGATCGAAACAAAACCAACATTTATGGATTCCCAATTCTGAAATTCTGAAATTCAGAAGCGAAAGGGTTGCACGGAGTCTCTCCAATCTTCACCTGCCCTGTTTACTCGGAGAAAGACACGAAAGAAATGCGGAGATAGGCTCCTGTGTACAAAAAGGGCTAAAATTAGACTCGATCCGAGCGAGCGGCTTGTCAAGGCTCGGCTAAGCTCTCAGAATCGAAGGGCTTCGTTCGTCAAGCGGCAGGAACTTTTTAAGGAACCTCCTCGTCTGGGGTGCTTCAAGAGCACTTCACACATATATACCCCCAGCAGAAAAAATCGGGGCTGAATATATTTTCCAGAATTTAATATGGTGAATAAATTATGGATCCCTTTTGCCAGGGGGTGGGTGGTGGACAAATACAATCCGCCATCGAGGTACGATGTCGATGGGGTATGCGCTAATGGTGAGAAAGGGTTCCGTCGAGGGCTGCCTTTTACTTTGTGTTTACATTCTAAATCACGCTCCGAGAGAAATTGAAGACGATGTGACCCTTTAAGGGTGCAAGTACCTCGCAACCTCCTCCAGGATATTTCAATGAATATAGACGCCAGGTCTGAAAAGCCTTTGCTGTTTTAGGGACGAATTGAGTTTTCTTCCCTTTATATCCACTCCGCCCCTGCCTCGAAGCACAGTCAAGTCTTAACCAAGAACACAGCGCCTCCTGCCGCACACAAACCGAGTTATACACGTCAACGCTGCTGAACGCACAATTTGCATTAAGATGGCGCGCGAGAGGGTGGGTGGCTTTTGGCAGCATTCAAATTGCGGCGCATAATAAAAATTCATTATCTCTCCTGGCTGCACACACAGGGTGTTTATGAAAAATTCCAATTTGTAATTTTGCAGAGTAATCACACCTCCATAATGGCCGAGCGACTCATCGTAAACTGGGACGCTCGGAAAGCAGGTCACCGAAATTTTCATTTTGTTCGCGCTAAATTACGCGCGCGTTTTCATCAAATAATCGAGATAACAACAACAAACACGCCGCGTGGAAACGAGAAGCGATTTGGAAAATGGTTTTCATTGCTTCCATTACTCAGCGGCGTAACGATTGTGCGATATAAACAGCCACTAGCGCTGCGGCGGTATTATTTTTAGACTAGCGAAAGGGTTCACTGCGGGATTTACTACTAGAGCCAGCGGAATCCCTTCGTCGCTCGCATCTGCCGCGTACGACAAGCGGTAATAAATAAGAGCAGTCCAAGACCTCACGTGGCGCGGTAGCTGAATCCTCCTCATCCTGGGAAGCATTCCCAATGACAGAGTATTTTTGGTTTGCCACGATGAGTTATGGCACGCGTGTCGCATATCGTACGCTGGCACGTTATGCTATGTGGTGTCTCGTAAGGTATGTCGCCGCAGGATCTGAGGGAATCCGCATGCATTTATGCTTGTCACTGGAAACCAATAATCTCGTCGTTATGTGGCAGCAATCCACGTCTGCTTGGCACAGGTCGTCTATATTTATCGTACTACGGAATCCTCATCACGTACATAGATGCGTCGTCTGCGGCAACGTGACAGTCATGTTTCGTCTCCTGACCTCTTCGCGAAATCTCCATTCTCGTGAATTGAAAGAAAACATCCACAAGCCGCCGCACACACTGTGTGTGTAACCTGGGGCTATTCTTGGCGGATCTAGCGGAATGAGGAACTGATGGATGCAGGTGCTGGCCTCCAACTGAACCGAGAATGGATTCGCCTCACCGCGGTACTTAATGGACTTCCAAACAAGTTTATTAGCTAATAGAATGCCAATCTGCAGGATAATTTGTTGTGCATAATGAGAAGCTGGTGGCCAGTGTTTTATTGGGTGGAAACGATTTAAGCGCCTCAAAACTGTGGCATGAATCAGCCCGAGAGCCGAGCTCTGACGTGCATGGTTAGCAGGTAGTTAATCTGATACTTGAGTGAGTGATGTGGAGAGAAACCATGTGGGGAAAAGCGCTCAACTGGCGTTCGGATTGTTCGAAAATTTATTTTTAATTTGAAATTGACTTGTTTCCTAAGACAAAGGATGGATGATTAAGGCTATGACGTTTATTTCTGAAAATGATCTCGACGGCTCGCGGAAATGATCTCGACGGCTCGCCAAATGCTAACAATTGATGAGGGGATAGTGCAAGTTTCGCTGGGGGCATACTCGGTTATCGCCTACAAAATACTCTTTTGCACGAAAACAAGTTGTTCCGTGGTGAGGAGAGTCTCCTTATATGTAGTCGAAAGCACTCCCATTCGCACACTTCCTCCCATTTGGCAGAAGTTCAGCTTTGGAGCCATTCTAGACTTCATTATGAGAGCGTCGGACTTTTTCTCTGAAGGCTTTTCAGCTTGCTTTTTAATCCGTGTTGCTGGAGCCTTGGAGAGATCCTCCAGACGATCTTACCCTCTTCTTATTAAGAAGATCGGTATCACTCTCTTCCACACAGAGCATAGTGGCCTCTTACATGGGAGTAACCAGCTTCCAGAAAGTCCCTGAAGAGTTTTCCGGCGCCACTCTGTTCAGTTTGCTTCATGAACAGGCCGGGCAGCTTGATCGCCCCCGCTTGCAGCCCCACGATCCTCGACAGGCGCAATCAAATATTTATTTTTCACCCGAAATTGATTTTTGTATTCACTTTGGCGCCCCTTACCACCTGGCACCTAAACCGACCCCTCCTCTCGCTCTACTCCAGGGCCAGTGCTGGTCATACATTACGCAATCATAAAAAGGGCACGCAAAAAATTTGCAATAACAATGAGAATCATATTTCGTTTATACGAGATCCGGTGAGGACATTAGGCTCACTCAACTCGAAACCTCATCTGTGTCTTGTATGAGGTTTCGAGTTGAGGATGAGGTTACTAAGTTCAGCTAATCTCACAGGAGGCGCTCGCTCACACCCAAGACCACATCTACTTCCAAGTCCACCACCAATGACGTCACTGCGCCCGTATCATCATAGCTATGAATTTAACATTTAGCACGTTATCAAAATCTGCTACGGAGAAATGGCTCTCTGGCTTTCGTTCTGACAATTTTTATATGAAAGACAAGGGGCGCTCTGGTCACCCAATCACTGGAAAACTGCTGAAATTCTTGAAAAAGTCCAGCAACACCTGCTGAGGGCTATGATCTTGGCCTGGCCTTCCAGGTGTTGGGTGAGGACCTCAGCTAAATCGTAACTCGAAGCATCGGTGTGGGTACTGAAAGGGAATTCAAAATTGGGACAAGTCCAAATAGGTGTGCGTTTAATAGCTTATCTTTTACTTCCGGAAGGCTTCCGCGCATTGTGACGTCCACACGAGCTTACGTCGCTTATTTAATAACTCCGTGATCGGGGATATAAGTGTGGCGGAACTGGGTGTAAAACGTGGATACCAGGATTTCGTGCCTATAAACTTCCTCACTTCAGAGACAGACTTTAAAACAGGGATATCTAGAATGCATTGCACCACCTTCACAGGGTCAACCTGCAGTCCAATTTCTCCAACTATGTTTTATAAGGTACCTCAACTCTTCCCTGCGAACTTAGTTACCACGACTGCTTGCCCAAGCTTGTCCAACACTTCCTTTAACACTTGCTTGTGCTCCTCGAACGTCGATTGTATATCGACAAAGTAGACCAATACTCAATAGTCCTATGTCCCCCTACCAGCACTCTTGCGACAAGACGTTGGCAAATATCTGGAGACTTCGTCAAACCAAAAGGCATCCTGTTAAATTCAAAATTGCCCGAAATGTGAAGGCTGTATATTGCCTAAACCACATTGTCACACGAACCTGCCAATCGCGGACTTTTTGTCCAAAGATCACAAATACTTGGGGTCGTGCAATTTTGTAAATGTCTATCCGAGTATGACTTAGTATGGTAGTTCAGAGATTACTAACAGGTTTCCCCATAAGCTAACCGTGCCGAATTCTGCGCCTTCTTGCACGCCTTTAAACCCATACTCTTCAATTTCTCCCAGCCTGACCCGCCGATTACTGCTTTAGTGGTCACGGATTCTAGCAACCCAAAAACACCCAACCCGAACACTTCCACTGCGATATGGGGACCTCGTTCTTAATATTGTGAAAAACATAATCCACGGGTACGTGCCTCTTCTCTCCGGTTGCGTACCTCTCCATCTTCGACTGGCGAAAGTTCGGCTCGGGCTCCCGGGTGGTTTCCCGCCTTCTGGCAAGGCTCTTCGTCACTTGATGTTGGGGCCTCCGTTCCTTGGTTGCATCGTAGTCGTTGTAAGCAAATCGTGCTGGATGTACCACACCCGAAGCACCCCCTCATTGTCGTGCGAAGTGTCCAATTCAGCCGCAAATTAAATATGTCCTCGCTGAACTAGTTGAAATAAGGCCTGGTTAAGTTTGAAGCTAGGAGGGACAAAGGCCTCTGGCGAAGCCCGAATCGCTTCGAATTGACGTAGTAATTATACCATGATAGTTACATCAGCGCTAGTTGTGCCTGGTAGAATAGATGAATATTCCTGTGTAGAATTTTCAACTCCTGGGCGTCCAAAAGAGTCTCGCTCATTCGCGAAAGCATATTACGCAGAAGTTTTAATGCATCCATGTATAGTCCAGACGTGTATGTATAGTCCAGACGTATCATTCTCTGATGATCTGTTGGCCCGATCTCTGCAGAACTTCCCCAATGTAATTAAGCAGCTTGTGACTGCTACTTGATTAAATTTTTCAATCAGAAGCCACAGAAGCTCTACACATCAATAGCCCCAAAAAGAACAAAATTGAACATAGTGTATCAACACTTCGGGAGAAATAAACAGACAAGTACATAGGTTGGCGACTACCATTGGTGCCATTTAGCATACTCAATAGACCGGATCTCGTTCGTTCACAAAAGTCAAGCAGCATTGAACGGGTTGATACTTAGTGGGGGGACCGCTTGGAAAAACGACAATTGCGCTTGGAGGAAGTGTACAAAAGGGAGTTTAGAATGCTTTTTCTACAATAAATAATTTCAAAATAAAATTTTAAGCTCACATTGAATAAACTGAAAGTTTCAGACTTAATCTAATTCAATCCCCTGATGTGTTGTAGCTGCAGCTAATTAACTAATTTGCAACTTCTGTTCATGAATATTGAATTACTAAACAAGTTTGTGATAAAGCTACATAGTGCAGGTGCCATAAAATTCAATTTCAGCTAGCTGCATACAGGAAAGAGACAAACAATATTATATAAAAATCTCCCTCCGACTTTTTACGTCTTCCGTACTCCCTGAGAATAAAATCTCTTGGCAACGCTGTAATAATAAAATCATTTTTGGCCCAGAATTTCAAATTTCCCTTTTTTAAATTCAAATTTATTCAAAACCTCGTGTTCCTTAATCATCCTGCTAATGCTGCCTGCTCCGGCACATGTTAAGGAGGAGTCAAATGCAACAACGACTGCATCAGAAATGCAATGGAACCACCCGGGCAGGTAACGAACTCGCAAATATGAAATAAAGTGGTGGGGGTGGATCCAAATTTTTAATAAAATCCGATTTTCAATTTTCAAAGCAAACAACCGACGGACATTGCATGCACCTGTCGCGTTTTATTGAGAGAATTGATTTGGCGGATTTTAAATATACAAAACGACGGAGCCTTGAGCGATAAAATTCTGATTCCATATCGCATTTAAAATCTCACCTTGGGCGTCGTCGCCTGAACGAATGACTCAAGTGTATTTCCAGCAGCTCCCATTTCGACCACAGGAACAAAAGCCACAAAGATAAGTAATTGCCATGGTATTCACAAATTTCGACAGTCCAACCAAGCAACAAATTCGGGCCGACCTGGAGCTAAACTCCAGTTCTTTTGTTCCTAATCACAAAGGTGAGAATCTAGACCTGGGTGACGTCAATATTGTTCCATTCTAATTATGCACCGAAAGCGGATAGTCACATGAGTTCCGTGAATTATCGGAGATGGCCGCACACGACACACAGAAAGGACACCCACATGTTGACCAATGTTGAGGCAGCGGCAACATATGGCCAGTTCCTGGGACGAAGTTTAATTCCATACGTCCTTCTATCGCAGTCGACTTTATCTCGTGTGCAAACGACCAGTAACTTTGCATGTCACGATTCAGGTGCTTGGGGCGCCTCAGGTAGGGGGTGGGTGGGCCGGCGGGGCTCTAATTATCATGATAACAACCGCCAGGAATTGTCACGAAAACTGCAGTACAGCGGCCAAAGCACTTTGTGTCGTGTAGCAGCCAACAGGCCAGTCTCCCGGGTTAATGGTTTATTCGATAATTTTAATGTGTTTTTCTGTTCAATTTAGTTTATGCGAACGGAACCCTCTATTTGGTTTAGAACTGATAAAATGCGACTGTTAGATTAGTATCCCCGAAAATTATGGTTGAGTTAGTTCTTTTAGTAGAGAACGTGCTTTTTGTGTGGACTCGGGAAGCTCGTCGTTTAGTTCCATTTAAAATGTTTACCACAGCTTCATACATCCATAAATTGTTCAATGCTTCGACAGCGCAAAAGTTTCAATTGCTGATTCAAGAAGATTTCAATAACTTCATTAAGATCGATTTTTTTTTGTAGAATTTTAAAATAAAATATAATGCTAATGAGGCGGATGATTTTATTGAAATCGATGCTTGAAATGAATGCATAACGATACACCAGCAGAACTATTCAAAAGAGAAGCAGCGATGGAATATCCACTTCTTATACAGTAGATCCAAAACGATAAATAACTTTCAATTGAACCCATTCACAATTCAGGTAAAATATTGACCATTTGCCATCTGCCACACAGGAATACACGCTGCCGCTACAGGCATGAAGTTCTAAACATGATTCTATTCTAGAGGTATGTAGGCCCCTCTTACAGACATGAAGTTATTCATGAAAGACCATTTTTAACGCGAATATCGTTTTCACTCATGAGGACTTTTTACGTACGAAAGGCAGTGAGGTAGGAGGTAGCGTAACTAAAGAAGTGGGATGATACACGAGTCAACGCATTGATGCAACACACTGTCAATTTGTTGAGCAGCGGTGGTACACGACTCAACTCGCTACAACACTTTTTATAATA
Source organism: Thereva unica (assembly GCA_949987705.1). Lineage (NCBI taxonomy): Eukaryota > Metazoa > Arthropoda > Insecta > Diptera > Therevidae > Thereva > Thereva unica. Next base: position 249,878,832 of record OX465281.1, on the reverse strand, counting down.
CAATGCAATTTTATATGTGTGGGTGTGTATTCCAATTTATTTCCAACCCACAACCACAACCCGACAGTTACACAAACATAAACATTTTTCATGCAACTCGAAGAAAAATAGTTGGGGAGTCAATTCTGGTTCGGTGCCCCCGTACCTTTTAACCCTTAACCTAAACCCCCACCCCCCTCATCCCTCCCCCGTACTAAGCTTACTGCTAGACATTGCACCATGACGTGACAAATGACATGACGGACTAGTAGTACAAAGGGTGACTCCTGAGCTTAGCACTGCCACATAAAAAAACAAAAAAGTGAAAACGTGAAAAAAAGTTTACACTTGACGTTTTACACACCTTTTTCACTTTATCACTGCACTCAACCTGAAAAAGCGATTCTCGTTGCATTCGTGTAAACTTAATGCTGAATAAAGGCTGAATTGAATTTTTATACTAGCAAGTGACAGTTTATCAAATCTAGTAGGTACATATCTAAAGTGTAAACTTTTCACGACTTCACTCTAAATTTCACGGGTGTAAAAAAATGTTATACGTGCAAAGTTTTTGACAGTGGTTTGCACGGCATAAGAATCGCAAACAAAGGTGTAAACGTGTAAAGTGTTTTCACTGCACCGAACCAGAAGTGCCCCCCCCCCGGTCAACACCGCAAACTTCGCCTTACCCTTCCCTTGAGCCACGAACTACGCAGTAAAAGCTCATGTTGATCAACATATTGAGCCGTGTATCATCCCCCTAACCTTACTAATACTTCTATCAATTTAATAACGACTCCATCTGTCGTCGAGAACATACAATCGCAAGTTAACCTTTCCAATGCTTGTGTTTTTAGTTCGTTTTACAAGGTAATATAAATAATATAATAAAAAATAATTAATTAATTAATCTTATTGTAATTTTTGTAACAAATATTGTTTCTTTCAGGTTACGAACATGAAGACCGTTCTATTATGATCCTTCACCACATTTTTGTAACAAATGTCACTCGTAAGCGTTTTTTAATTGAAACGTTAAAATATTTAATATTTTATGAACTAATTATGCTGCTGTAAAACTGGTAAAATGTTGCATTGGATGCAAATAAAAAAAAAGTTAAATATTAAAACAGACATTTAAGTCGAACTCACTGGGGTGAAAATGATTCTGTTAGAAAACGAAGAGTTAATACATATGATACATATGTATGTGTATGAAAGGGAGATTGGTATTAGCTAAAAATTAGCCATTGAATGCGTTCAAATTATATATTTATTTATGCATGGATATGATATAAATCGTATAGACATTATTATTGGTTACTTTTAGGGTATAGCTATCATATTACCTGCTGAGCGAACTACAGCGGTTTTTGGGGTTAGCAAACTCTTTGACAACTTTGTGCAACTCGAGTTTACTCGAAATTCATGATCTATGATGCCAGCCCACGATTTTATCAATTTAAAAGGTAACAGATAGCGTTAAATACAAAACAAGCCATTTGCAGTAAAGCTCGGTATGCTAAACCCAAGAAAACTTTTGCACTTATTTTCCTAAGAAAAAATGACAACAGTTCAGAAATTTTGACAGTTATTTTCACTGCAGACATTACATAAATTGTTTTGGTTTGGAATGATTCATTTTTATTAGTAAAGAATTAAAAAAATAATTAAAAATTATTAATAAAACTCAACAGTATCTTATTTTTAGCAGTGCAGAAAGTTATTTTCAATTTCAGAAACCACCTGACAGGTCATGAACCGTTAAAATTTCTTCAATAAATAAAATGTATCGACACTTATTTCAGCAAAAAAAGGAGAAAATTGTATCGCAAGCGACATCTATGCGACATTAAAAAAAATATATTTCTGGTGTCATGTCTTGTTACAGAAATAGATACAGAAAATATTTCATACATATTTCTGTGCCATTTCTTGACCATTTTTTTGCATAGGTTAGAGTTAGAGACATTTATTCAACGTTATATTTTGTTTACGCAAAAGTTCAGAAATATCATTTTGGAAATCTGCAGTAAAATGTTTCCTTACTGCTACGATCCACAAACTTTCATCGAGATTCTTGAGCGCGCCCATGGCTTTAGTGTATCAGTTACGCCACTGCAGCTAGGGAAGATTTTGGATCCAGCCAGTCATATTTTCACGTACCGCGTTCAAAACCTTTACGTTCAACGAGGTTTTTTTTTTGTGATACGATGAAGCTTAGGAGTCACCCTTTGTACTACCTACTAGTCCGTCATGTCGTTCGAGTCATGGTGCAATGTATAGTAGTAAGCTTGATCTGAAGGATAGAATAGAAAGGATAGGTTAGGGGTCTGGGGGGTGCATGAGTAGGTGTCGATGAACCTTGCGTTTGAACTCAGAGATGTTATATGAGCTTGGAAACACCGACTGCGGAAGAGAGTTCCACAACCGAGTTGTTCTATTTATAAACGAACAGCTAAACCGTAATGTGCGTGAAGGGGAGGGCTGCAGGGTGAAGGGGTGAGCCGAGTTGGCTAGTCTTGTGTTGCGGGAAAAAAGTTGCCGTGTAGGCAGGAGGTTCTTTATTTCAGTGGAGCATTCGCTGTAATAATAGCGATAAAACTTGCTGAGTGCAGCTACGTTCCTACGGTGGCTTAAAGGGTCGATGGAGGAGCAAAGAGTGCTATCACCAATGAGTTTGATGGCGCGATTTTGCACCTTATCCAGCCAAGCCAAGGTGGTTTTAGGAGCGCCCGCCCAGATATACGAGTTGTATTCAAGGTGGGGTCGAATGTAGGACTTGTAGATTGTGGCTAGAGCAGCTGGCTGAAGGAGGAACTTGCATCTCTTAAGGAATCCTAGGTATTGATACGCTTGTTTGGCAATTTGGAATATGTGACCATTCCATTGCATATCATTAGATAGAGTCATTCCCAGGATGCTAAGAGATGGGTCAGGTGTTAGGCTATCCCCGTCCACTGAAATAGAGGGAAAGTCGGTACAGGTTTTGGTGGAGATAAGGCAGTACTTTGTTTTTGATGCGTTAAATTCGACCCGATTCTTGCGGCCCCAGTCAAGAATGAGCTCGATGTCTGCGTTAAGAGAGCTGGACATGAGTTCGCGGTCTAAGAGACAAGGTCTGGCACTTGCTTGTCTAGCGTTGGCGTAAGAGTAACGCAGAGTACTGTCGTCGGCGAAACTGTGGAGTGGGTTGGAGGGGATTGAGAGCAGATCGTTAATAAATATTAGAAAGAGAGCAGGTGAGAGGATCGATCCTTGGGGAACGCCGGCCGAGATGGAGTGTGGGTTAGATTCGACGCCATCCAATACTACCTTGATTGAACGGCTGGAAAGAAAGCTCTCAATCCAGTTCATAAGAACTGAGTCGATACCAATAGCTTGGAGTTTGGACAGCAGAGCGGGATGCCATACTCTGTCAAAAGCCTTGGAAATATCTAGAACAACCAGACCAGACTCACCGGAACTATGGATGCTTCGGTGTAGATGCTCGGTCAAACACACAAGAAGGTCGCCAGTAGATCTTTTCGGTCTAAAGCCGTACTGCCTGTCGTGTATGATTTGGTTAGATTCTAAATATTGCATCAGCTTTCTATTAATTATTGTCTCCATGATTTTGGAGAGAACAGAAGTTATTGCTATTGGGCGGTAGTTTAAAGGGTCGCTGGCATCACCTTTTTTCGGAATGGGCTGAACATGAGCTAGTTTCCAGGAGTTTGGATAAACTCCGGAGAAATATGATAAGGCAAAAAGTTTGCGCAGAGGTTTAGCCAAAGGTGAGGCACATTTATTGAGTACCATAGGGGGAATATTATCGGGGCCAGTGGATTTGTTGACGTCAAGCTCCTTGAGACATTTATACACCTCACGGGTCCTGAAGAAGATCCCGCCCATTGAATGGGCGATGCGATCGAGGACCGGACGAGGAGGACGTATCAGATTCGGGCAGAGAAGAATTTGAGGCGAACAGAGATGCCAATAAATCAGCCTTGGATTTGCTTTCTGTTATCACCTCCTTTCCATTGATGAATGGAGGGGTTGAGGAAGAGGTAAAATTCTTCTTGATGGAAGTTACCAAGGCCCAGAAGTTTTTGCTGCCTGCATTTGCGTTGAGAATCTTGTTTCTTAATTTGTCGTCAAATGACGATTTAACCTTCCTGATGGTGGAATTACAGGAATTTCTTGATTTGATATACTCACGACGAAGGGACTCACTTGGGGAGTGTCTGTACGCTCTATAAGCGGCTTCTTTAGCTTTAATTGCGTCCTTGCATTCCCCATTAAACCATCTATTCGGCCTTGGCTTTGTAGATTTGATAGAATGAGGAATGAATAACCGCATTCCAGCCCGTATAATTTTGGTTATACATAGAGCGGCATAGCTCGCACTGGCATCCCGGAAACATAGATCCCAGTCCGTGGCTTGAAAAAAGCGAATTAGCCCCAACCAGTTGGCTTTCCCATAGTGCCAAACAGTTTTTTTAGGAACTGTGTTAGTAGGGGTAGAAGATGAGTATGGAAAATTAGCGCTGATTAGGCAATGGTCCGAGTTACCGAGAGGTGAGCCAACTTCGACGGAGTACCGTGATGGGTGTGATGTAAGAAACAGGTCAAGGAGATGGGCTCCGTGACCTTCAACGTCTGGGACACACGTTTCCCGATTGACAATTTGGTGCAAATTATTAATATCTGCAAAAAGCTCAGCGTCTTTGCCAGAAACACTGGTGCCATTTGAGTATTTCAGCCAATGTATATTATGTACGTTGAAATCACCCGCAACAATGATTTCACACTCCGGATGGGAAAGTAAAAATCCGGAGATTCGTTCGGATATACATAGCATCGAAGGCTAACGTCGAGGCATCGAGGTAAGTTATGAATGCTATGATTATATCTTCTTCTTCTTCTTTACGCTCCTTTAATCCCTCATGGGACACAGGGCGGAAACAGTTGCCCTCCATCGGACTCTGTTTTGCGCCTGCCATGATTATATGCTGCGTCACTTCAAACATGAAAGTTTGAAAGTTAAGATTTTTGAAGGCACCGTGGTTAATGTTTTTCAATTATTACGAGTTAAAGCAGAAGTTCCATGAAATATTCTCCAATTATTGGTTCAATTATTTCGTATGTGTCCTCCATGTTCACTAATATTATTTATTTGCAATAATCTCACAAAATTCACTGTGATATGTGTGATATTATCACAGTCGCATAAATGTGACCCCGCCGAAAACCGCCAGCAAATTGAAGTCACAAAAATATAACTCTGCCCGCCACAGTGTTAAAATTTTTATATCAATACAATTTTTTATTATATAGAATTTCATTTTCTTCCACTTCAAATATTAATTTTTCAAAAAAGTCAGGCGATATTTTAGGCTAAATACGAACTGAAAATAAACAAATAAGCCATCGCCCTCATAACCTCACTTGATAATAAAGTATTCCTTCGTCTTTTAAATCTTCATTCATTCACAAAACACAAGGGTTCACCCTTATTCAGTATATTTTAATAGCTAACACATCAACAATTTTATAAAATATACATACATAGATTGTATTTGTTTAGTACGCATACTGGAAAAGGTTCGCCACCCCTGGCCCAGGTACTGAGTGCAGCAATTTTTTAAATCAAGATTTGGGAAAATGAAAAAGCAAAAATTTTGCTATTTTGGGTTAATGCAAATTATATTATTAATTTATTATCACAATAGCTGCGATCCATTGGTATAGTTAAAGTTAGACTACCCCTGTTGCATATACATGTTTTTTCTTTAATAATGAATTTAGGGGAGTTTAGGGGTATTTTGACCTGTCTTTAGAGGTAAACAATTTTACGAGTTGGTAACCCTGAGAGAACTCCTTCTGGCCGATTTCGACGAGCTAGGCTTGAAAGATTGTCGGAGTTTCTGTCTGGAACACTGGCGAAGTTAGTAGGCGGTGGCTGAAATGCATAATTCGAAATGAAATTAAGTAATACGCTAAATGCTTTAATGTATGTGGGAGATTAATCGAAAATTTTGATAACCGTATAGAATCCTGTAGACGTGCCCATCGAGGGGCGAACAAAAGGTGGTGAAACTCGATTTGTCACTTCTACCAAAACTGCACACGAGCACTTAGCATTTCTGTTAGCAAGTTTTAATCCCACAATTCAGCCGCAATCAGAAACGTCCAAAGCGATGCCATAAACCGTAGGCCATCTGCGGAACACCACTATAAATAGAGAATTTGCTGGGAAACTGCAACAAATCCTAAACAAGCCGTTTCAGACGAAACAAATATTGAAGAGCTGTGGAGTACGACAAAAGGCGCTATTGTAACAGGAGAGGAAACAAGCATCGGTTATGTCCCAAAAAACCAGCAACATTGGATCTCGGACACAAACTGGCAAAAAATAGAACACTGGAGGGCCCTAAAAAATAACGTGAACTCTTCAACTAGAAGTGTCCAGCAAAAGGCGGTAAATAAACGAGCTCGCAGTAAAAGCGGAAAACGCAGCAAACACAGGGTGCTGTCCCAAATTACTAAACAACTCTCGGGAAAGCACTCTACTAACAAGCATGCCTAAAAAATAGTTTATTTTCACTATTCGTACCCCATCCAAGACAGAAATAGTAACCGCAATTCGTGCAATGCCGAATGGAACCGAGAGTCTTCTAGAATCTAGCCAAGCAAGCCTTTGACGGGAATCCTCAAGGAACCCGTCGAGTTGGAAGAGCTACAACAAGTGGAGGAGAACTCTATTAGCAAAACAGAGTCTGCTGTAGGGCAACTGTTTCCGCCCTATGTTCCATGACGGATTAAAGGGGAGTAAGTATGTAAGTGGTAGGCAATTAAACGACATATAATTGATGTCGACCTTACTCTTTTTCAAGAAATTAACTAAACAAACTAAGCTATCAAAAACTTAAGGCATAGACCCAATTGTCAATTGATTACAGGTGTGGCAAACCTATCAAAATCCACTTTAAGCGTTTTTAACTTAACAACTACATAAGCGCTCCTTTCTGAAGGTCATCATAATACGCAATAATTCTCGATAAATCTCCTTAACATTTTAATAAATTCCCCCTCCATATTGATATCATCTGCTATACATCGTCTTTCCATGTAACAGCATCCGTTTCTGAATCGAATGCTCTCCCAGAATGGAATTATATTCCAAGGAACACACTAATTACAAAAAAGGTCCTTCCTCCCCCCCCCCCCCCCAATTTCCGTGCATGGCGAACTTCTTAGACGCACGAAACCCGATATTTAATGTATGACTCCGGAGGAGCGTAAGAAGGTGATTACAGAGAGATATCAGAGAAAAATATCCAATTTGAATTCAGAATAGAGAGCAGCCAATAAAATCCAGGATATGGAAACATCAGGATAAATTTCCTGCTCCAAAGTAATAATACCAAGAAAATGGCTTTGTGTTTGTGTGTATTGTGTGGGGAAAATGAGTAGTTTTTACCTGAAAATATCCTTTGCACCTGGCTGCACACCTGATATATCGATACTGCAACAACAACTATATTTTTTTTTTTTTTTGAAAGTTTAAATTCAATTTACACCAATTTACACCACAAAACACCAAAACCAATTTTTATGCACTAAATTTAAATTTCAGCTTTTTTTTGCTTTGCTTGAGAAATCTCAAAGAGTATTGAACATTTGGAGGCACTCAAGGGGAAAGGATAACACACGAGCAAGAAGCTTACATGGAAAGGATTTCTTCGTAGATATCCTGAAACCACTCGACGGCAGTCTTCATATATTTCAAAGGGCAACCAAAATTCACTTCACCCCCGTCGTCGTCGTCGTAACTCGTCACATCGTCGTCGTCGTCGTCGCCGTCGTTTCACCGCGCGCGCTGTAAACGCTTCAAAATAATTTGTCGAGGGTTTTGCCCGTTTACAATGTGGAAATACTTTCACTCTAGGAAAAACAAACAACAACAACAACAAAAAAGCACTGAAGAAAAAAATTTTAAGGTTGACTCGCGGCGATTATTGACTTCCTTTTAGGGTTGGAGCGTTTTGTAAACACACATAAGTATCCTGCGATTCCTGCGAACAGAGTACGAGAGCTTATTACACCAACAACAAAATGCAGGCCGGCACTCGTCTGGATATCGATTGATGTCCTTGTATCATCGGTTGCCGGAAACTGGGGGGAAAAGTAGCATGAAAAAGTAAACCGACCAGACCTGGATGAGGAGCGCCCAACATGAAGGCGGCAGCAGGCAGCCCAAGCCAGGCACAGTAAAATTACGGATCCAAAAAAAAAGGTTCGTCTCTCTATCAAAGAACACCTTTTGTGCGATACCCCTTCTTTTGAAATTGAAGCGACACGACTTTTCCTTATCACACTCGCACGGCGGACGGTCTCAACACGGTAAACGGTAAACTTTGTTTAAAATCTTCGAGACCGATCGACGAGAGCCCTGAAGGGCGTTCTAGTGTATACTGAACTAAGCTTTTTGCCGAAATTTTCCAACGGTTTTTAGTTCGTAATAAACCATCGAGCACCGAGAAACCAACGGACGGGCAGTCGAACTACGACTGAAAAGTCCGAGCGTTCGTTCGTTCGAAGCAAGGAGAATCCAGTCCTCCAGTCGGGAGCTTTCAGGGAAAGTCGGTGTCTCTCGGAATGCTTGAAAGTAATATCAGCTGGGGGCACGGGCTGATAGTGAAGCTCTTTTCGATTTTCGAGACTCGAAGTAAATTAGAAGTTTTCTTTAAAGACTTACGTTTTTCAGAAGCCCTAGTTTTTTTTAATGTTGGCTGGGGGAGCGTTGCCCGTACAGAAGATTGCACAAAGTGACGTCCCAATGTCCCAATGATAATTTCTGATCAACTTTAAATCTAGCAACAAGCATATGTATGAAAAATTTTAAAGGAGTATCCTCTGAAGCTCCTACATTCCATATTACCATTCTCAAGTGAAGCATTACCGATGTTATCAGGTGAAAGAGCTTCTTTACAAGTCCTCCATTCTCCTCCTCTTTCCATAAGTGGTAATGCGATAGCATTCATTATAAGCAGCAGTCGCATTTGCACTCAATTGTTTAGTGTAATGAATCAAGGAAAAAGATGACAAAAAGATGGCGTTTTTCACAGACGTTGTTCTCGGCTCGATGATGGCATTTAAAAACTTATCGAATCGCGTGGCTCATTATTTTGTAAATGCCCAAATTGTAATGTCCTTGTCCATCAATGGATTAATATATTGGTCAACTAGACCAGTGATGTTGCTGTGCTGAAAAGTGAATTTCTTAAAGGACGCCACAATTTTTCTAAATTATTATTAGATTAAAAAGATTTTGGTTCGCCAATACTCATGATCAGTTATATCCATCCCCAATGTTCTTCGGAGCAGTGTTGGGGATGGAGTTTGAAGGCCGGGCGTAGTGAGGGACGAGAGACCAGAGAGTGGGGAGACTTTTGATCTACATGAGAGTTATATGGTCAGAAGTTGAAGTGTTATTGGTTGCCTACGTCATAATTCAGTAATCAGAAAAATCCACAGGATGGATCGTGGTGGGAGTGGGGGTCGTGGGAAAGGTTTGATTGGATGGTCGGCGGTTTAAGGGTCAAAGGAGCGGCTGTTTAGGGTAGGCCATTGGCTAAAAAGCAAAAATAAATTTTTTTACTTTCAGAAATCAGTTATATTCCCTTGGTGTGATTTTTGAGGAAATTGGAGGGTTGATGGGGCTTTGTGCCCATTTTTACTTTTGATCTACATGTTGAAAACTATCAATCTGCAAAGTGCGGGGTCCTTTATTAAATAGAGTGACGATACCTCTGCTACAAGTGCACCTAATAATCGTCGTCTTTCTTCTTTCTTTACGCTCCTTTAATCCCTTATGTTGTTCTAGGTCTTCCGACTCGACGGGATCCTTGCGGATTTCTTGGCCGGCCTTGTAGGCGCCCTGTGAAAAATTGGGTGACTTTCCATGTTTCGCAAACGTACAACATAACTCTCTTACCGTTGGAGTTGAACTGCCGCAATTTGGTGTTCGTTGAAATCTCCGTTGATCTCCATATGCGGAACAGGCATGCATATGCCCTTCGTGCTTTATTTATTCTGGAACTGACGTCTTCTTCTGCCCGCCATTTGCGGTAATAATACTACCGAGGAAGCAGAATTAATCACCAATATGCGGACAAAACAATCAAAGCCATAAGTCATGCCACAAGAACCTTTACCAAAGCTGATGAGCCCGACGTAAACCCATTTTTCTCCAACGGAAAAATGCACTTTCACTTGTCAACGATTGTCTTAGGTTTGGTGAACTATTGATAATACCACAGCCGTGTCAAAATAGGATTTCGCAACAGTTGTACAAGGGTCATCAAGAAATGCAACGCATGAAGGCAATAGCACGCAATTCTGGCCAGGGTTGGATGAACAAATAGAAGAATTAGTAAAAAAATTGGGGAAATTAGCCGAAGAAATCAAATTTGGAATATCAATTAGAACTACATTCTACCTTACAGAGACCCAGAACCAAATCGACATCCATAAGCAAAAGCAGGATAACCAATTCCATTTAAGGGACATTGCCAAACTAAGGAATTTCACAATTGGCGACCAAGTATATGCCAAGGTCTACCACAACAACAAATCTCGTTGGTATCCTGCAACAGGACCACAACGATTTCGAAAAGTTATGTACAAAATACAGCTGCACGATAGGGACCGCTACATTCGATCGAGTTGTTACGGAGGACAAGTGCAGTTCAAAAGTCAGATATGACAACAATTCCGCTGGACAGATCCACCATCCACAATTGTAATTGGTAATCAGGATCAAGATCATAATCAACATTCACACAATAATGGAATTATAACTCAACAATCGCCAGCAAGTTCAACATCAGTATCTGCGTCTATTCGACGTTCAGTAAGATAACCCTGTATTCCTGGGCGACTGGAACCTTATTTTCTCTATTAATGGTGATCTTGGCAACCAGATCAGTTCTAGGTAAGCAACAACAAAGAAGAAGCTAGCGAGGATTTTTGCACAAGAATCAGGTCGTGTCACATCTTTGAAATCCGTAATACTCCCTAATAAAACACAACAGAGATCAGTTTGATTTCAATACATAAACAAATAAAGGACCTTTTACAAATAACTCGCTTCTTTGGTTGTAGTGGGCAAACAACTACCAAAACTTCAGCACTCACACAACAAGTAATACACTACGCTAAAATTCGAAAAAGGTCCTTCCTATAGTTCTAAGACACCGAACAAGTAGCAGATAAGATTATTGAGATCTGTCTTTGCGGCACTAGTCGGGCTGGAGGGGAAATGCTTGATATGATTGCTGAACTGGGCTAAACATGTACTATGGAACTAACGATCCTTTAGTATCCTAAGAAGAATAAAGACATGGGTAAAAAACCACTATAGTAGAAAGTCGCCTCAATGGTCTAGCAATGATGAGTTTCCACAGAAAGCTTATTTTGACCAGCTAGATCATTTTAATAATAAAGTGGTCGAGAAATTCGCAATGACAAAACTCCGAAGATTATGTTTTAATTTTTTTTTTAAATTTTCTTGTATTAAAAATATTTCTTCACAAATTTTAATTCTTGTACATTTATATTCTCCGACAGTCTATCATCTTGCCCCTCTCCGGTTGGCGCATTGGCTGAAGACTCCCTTCCGAGACCAAACTCCCACAGACCTTTCTCACAGTCCCAAAGTTCAAACCATCATCAAATTCTCAAGCTCCCAGAGCAGAGTTTCCCACCCACAGAGATTTTCAAAGATACACACACATCGAAAAGCTAAGACACACACCGAATATTTTCGATGACGTCAGTGATTTAGTACCCTCATAACTATACTACTAATGGCATTGCTCTCTCTAAGTTGTTAAAGTTTTTCAAGTTGTGACAAACTTCAATAATTTCATTGGAAGCCTCTCTTTATATTTAAACTCCAGCTAAATTTTTATTCATATTGTGTCGAAGGCGACGAACTTTTGTAATTACAACAAATAACTCAAGTCTATAAAATAATTATCACTTTATAGCAGACGCGTAAAATGCGATTGCGAAATAATTAAAAGTTGGTGCTAGACTTATCTTGATGCTTCCAGAAATTTGCAATTAACAGCTTTGCTCACTATCTCACCCAATGTTATTACCCGACTTCATTACATCGCCGTCAAACTAGCTTGATATCACGAGAAACTTTTACCAAAAGGAAATTGTTTATTATGTCCAGCTTCTGCAATCAAGTTCTCGTCTTGATTGATATTTTATGTCTGCATCTCCGGGATTAAAGGGCATGCAATAAATTGAGAGCTACGACAGCTGACCTGGGCGATTGGAGCGGCATCTAACTATGAAACCAGGACCTACTTTCACAACTTCATCAAGGTATTGGATATCTCCTAATATGTAACAGGAATGGATTCTTCCAAAAACTAGTCCCCTCCAGGCAGCATCATTCATCCCCAATTAAAGCCGGAGGTTTCCCAAAACCCATCACTCTCGTCCATTCATAGAAAAGGTACACTTCAGCTTGATGAAGGGCAATGGAGAGCTCCTCGATGACGACACATAATTACTCTACTCAATGGCTTTTGTAATATTGAGTGGCTCCATCTGACGTGGTGATTTTAGGAACATCGGCATTTTTGTGTCTTTCATGATAGAGGGACATTTTAGACAATAACGAGAACGACGTGGAATGGGATCTGTGTCAAGTCAAATGAGGCCTGTATTCGCATGTGATGTGTGCTTAAAGGCGATTAACCTAACGCAATGGGAATGTCCTTGGGATAAAAGGATTTCCGTCTGCCATCTAAATCCCAGGGAACTGAGTATCAAGTTGCCATCCGAGATATCAATTTTATAGTGTAATAAAAATGCTAAAGCGAAATTTTGCAGAATGTTCATGAATGCGCTTTTATGGCTTGCTAGAAGGTGTATTCCTTGTGGTGTAAACTCAGCTTTGCCATAGCTTTTATGAGAGATTTTCTAAGGGGATGTAAAAATGTCTCATTTACAGCGCAAAACTAATTTATTATGTAACGAAAGTGGTTGTAATGGCACCGTAACGCTCGGTTAAGTATTGATGAAATACGGTTTTAAAGATTTCGCCGTATTGAAGAGGATTCTTTAGTAACTTTTCCAGAATATGGCGTTTTTCATTGGCCTATAAAACATCTTAAATGTCTCTCAAGCTGATTACAGCCAATAGTAGTGATTTTCTTGGATTGCAATATATATGGTAATATTATCTCTTCAGTTTCGGATAATGTTCAATGATTACTACTAAATATTTTGATGATTTATGCGCCATCTATTGGAAGTTTGAAGCAACTGCCATTTGCTTATGACACACATAGGATATCGATATTACCACGTTATTGCGTATACCTAATTAATACCACTGGTCTGTCTCCTGTATGCAGTTTCTTCTTCTTCTTTGATCCATTAGAAGGAGGTCCGAGGGGGACGTCCCCTTGTCGATTTTTGGCGACGACTCAAGCCACGGTAACTCGCCAGCCTGCGGGACGGTCTTGCCAGAGAAGTTTGCGTGGCAAGCGGTTATCATCCATTCGGCAAACATGTCCAAACCATCGAAGTCGACGTTTTTACATTTCTTCGTCGATCAGTGCCTGTTGATCGCAACTTTGTCTAACTATCTCTTTTCGAAGGCGATCGTGGAGTGCGACACCGAAGATCTGCTTCAAGCATCGCATTTGGGAGATCTCGACGATCTCGCTTGTTGACGCCCGGCTTGAGCACTGTCCACGCTTCCGATCCATTAAGAAGAATAGGAAGGATCCACGTTTGATGGAAATATTTGTTCGTTTCCATATGCACCACTTGAGCGAGGCGAATGTTGCTGTTGCCTGGCCGATGCACCTTTAAACGTCAGCCGTCGATGCCACTTCCGTTTCCTCAGCCAATGATCCCAAATATTTGATACCTGTTCGATTTGGGTTCCATCGAGGTGAACACTGGCTTTCAATACGTCCGTTGTGAGCACCTTGATCATTGATTTTTATTTAACTCGTATGATGCGAGAAATGTAGTATAAGATGTCCGTTGTTTCGACATCCGTGTCGGCGTTATCGTCGGCGAACATCAAATCGGTTACGAAGTTGTTGTCGTCGTATCGAACTCCGAGTCGTCTATCGAATGCTTCACGCATAATCGATCGTCGATCACAACGTTGAAGAGAAGTGGCGAAGCGACGTCTCCCTGTCGGACGCCCGTTTGAATCGGGAACTCCTCGGGAAAGTCGCTTCGAATACGAACGCTACCGGTTGTGCCATGAACGACGCTTGGTGAAGTTGGATGATTTTCAATGGCACATGTTCGGGTTTCAAGGCTTTCCACAAGCTGTTCCAATCGACGCAATCCAAAGCGGATTTGAATTCGATGAAAGTTCGTTTGCCGCAACGAATTCTTGCTTCCATCAGCTAACGGAGTGCGAATATTTGATCAATACATCCTCGATGTGGTCTAAATCCAGTTTGTTCTTTCCGGCTCGTTTGCTCTAGATGTTTCTGAAGCCTCGATTGTATGATTTTCGTAAATACTTTACCGACGATCGAAAGGAGGCTTATAACGCGATAATTCTTGCATTCCCGACTGTCGCCTTTTTTTCAAAATTGGGACAACGATCGCTTTCTTCCACTCCGAATGAACACGATCCGAATGCCATATGATTGTTATGAGGACTTGAAGTCGTTGTAATAAGACATCACCTCCGGCTTCGATAATAACGACGGTTACTTCGGCAATTCCCGGCGCTTTTCCATTTTTCAACGATTTTATTGCCGTCTTCACTTCTATAGTTGTCGGTTCGGTATCGAGAAACTGATTCGCATTCGCTGTTTGATAATCGGCGGTTCGGGTGCTGGACCTTGTGGCCAATCGTGGTTGTACAGTTGGTGAAAGAATTCTCTTCACTGCTGCAGGTGCCCTTGGGGAGAAATCACGAAAGTTCCATCCGATTTTTCGATGTTGTCGTTTGTTGACGTTGCTTTGCAGCCTAACCGCCGGATTGTCTCCGGTACTCGTGCCTCGGCGCCGCTTCTTTCATGTCGGCCGAAACGTCATTCCAGCACGCTTCTCGTTCCGATTTAATTTTCTGTCGAACTTCTTTGTTCAATCGTCGGTATTTGCTCAAATCGACGTATTTCATTCGCTTCCGCCGATCAACGAGGTTCAGAAAGCTATCCAAGATTCATTTAGGGATAGGTGGACACAACTTCATTTCACACCCCACAATAGACTCCGACAATTGTCTTTTTTCTACATCGAAATCGTCCAGTATGGCGAGCGCCGCGAATAATGGATAATGCCATTTGAAACTCTTGTTGGAAGGCCGGGTTCCAAAGGCACACCCAATTCGTCTTGGCTGGTAGTGGTGCCGTTTTCTTCGCTCTTTGTAATCGCATGTGTAATTTCGCTCGAACAAGATAATGGTCCGATCCGCAATCGGGCCCACGCATTGCACGTACGTCTTTGAGCGTCGATCGAAATCTTACGTTGATTAAAACGTAGTCGAACATCGCCGAGTCTTTGCCGAATGGATTTCACCAGGTGAGTTGGTGTTTGAGTGGATGGCGGAAAATGCTGTTGCCAACGATCAAGTTGTTTGACCCAGCGAATGAAAGCAGACGTAAGCCGTTGTAGTTAATTAGTCCATGTCCGAATTTGCCTATCGTTCCTTCCCAGTCGATTCGATCTGCTTCTGAATGTGCATTGAAGTCCCCCGCGAGTATTATTAATTCGGTTTGAGATGTCGTATCCAGCATCTGTTGAAACTGATCATACAATTCATCCTTGTTCACGTCCATGCTGGTCTCTGTTGGCGCATAAACGGATACGATACGGGTCTCGATCGTTCCAACGATGGTTATAACCGACAAACGCTCGGATATCGGTTGAAATGCGATAACGTGCCTGCAGCGTCAATCGACCATAAAGCCGAGACCCCGGCCTGTCGTCTCTCACCACGGGAATAGTAAAGCGTCATCGTTTCGTCGATTGTTGACAGGACGATCGTTTATGTGAATTTAAATTCCATTTTCGGTGTGACTAATTTGGCTGTTCGGCCAGTAACGCACTTCTCACCAACATCCCTAGTCTCCAGTGCTGGCGCATCGGCTAACCCGGAAGCAGTAGCATTATTTCGTGAATAGTTAGTCCGTGCATCCATGCGGTTTGTTGCCTAGTCTCTTCGGTTTCCCAATTCTGGTCAATTCGGCAGGTCGACCACCCTCCTCTTTTCACATAGTGCTGTGTCGTTCGCGAATGATCCGTTCGATCTGAACGGAACAGCGTACTGACCGATCTGACGTACTGGAATGATCTGAAAAAAGAGCGAATGAATGAATCATAATGCATGCAGAAGGGGTGAGATATCTTTCTCAGAGAACTTTTTTGGTTGTGTTGTGTTGATGATATATTCGTGTTGTGTTTAGTGTTTTATTGAAATGTATGTGTTTGTTGATAGTTGTGTTTTAGGGCACTCCATGTTTTGACGTTTCCACCATATTTAAGGCCAATGAACCGAATGAACGGATCTTTTGAACGGTTCTGTTTAGTGAGCGGAACCAAAAGAACCAGTTCACTGAAAAGAGCCATTTTGCCCACCACTATATTCATACCCTGGGCTTAGGACCAGACGAACGCGGAGTTGTAAGCCGTCATAAGTGTTCGCGAGGCTACCGATTAACTTCGAAAAATGCGATGCTGTATGTGTTGTGGGGCTGGAAGGGAATTATCCACTCTGACGTACGAATGAATGAATCTCAGCTCAACTGGGGACAACTAAAAACTGGTTGGGAAGTTTTGATGCATCCGCCGTATAATCTAGACATAGCACACTGTGACTACCACTTGCTTCGACCTCTGCAGAAGTCTTTCAATGGAAGTGTGATTCAATCTTTCAACCTCACATCCTCAACATCATGCCTCTGCTCGAAAAATGGCGATATATTCTCGATAATAATAGCATAGGTATATTCGGTTTAAATAAATTCCTTATCACACTATAAGAAAACAAGTTGAATTTGACTAGAAGCACGCCACGAACTTTTTCCCTTAAATTTTCGCTAAAATCAGAAGTCCGTAAACAACTTAATACCAATTTGTTTGTAAAACATGCTCTACCCAAAAAAAACTCGTAATCGTTATCGATCCGACGCTAAATTAATTGGTCCAAACTTTGATTGGCCTGCTAATGAACAACACAGCGCCCCATTCTGGTTCGGGCTAAAGAAGATTATGGACGCATCCCGGTTGGATTTAGCTTCTATGGAAAAATAGAACAGCGGCGAACTTCTCCTTCCAGACGTAGTTCCATCCTTCCACTCACTATAGGCAAATCCGTGAGGACTGTGATATCTAGTTCGTCCAATAATTCCTTGCATTTTTAGCACACATCGGAAATTGAATTTGCGGAGCGCTTCCCTGGAGATTCTAGGCGGAGATTTCCAATTTTAGCCTCCTCTTTAAAGTGTGCTAGGCTACCGGGAGAGCACTCGTCGGGGATATCGATTTCTGATTAAGGAGATACTCCACACATAGTTAACAAATTAAAAATTCTTAGGAAACGCTCGCTCACTCATGGCGAACTGGATTTGTCCAGTTTCAACGCAACTTTCACAAAATTTAATCCATTTGCCGAAGTTATTGATTGTAATTGATGAGTTCTGCTGGTGGAGTTTTGTATTAATTTTCGAGGTTGGTAACTTTAAACTTTTCCCATTTTCTAGGGGATTTATTAATCTTTTTCCACTGATAGCATTGGGAACTTTTGCAGACAGGAATAAATCAAAACGGGAAAGTAAAACCTGCAAACGGAGAAATTAATATCCTTGCACGTCCCATGAGTTGCTTTATCTCAGCTTTTTTTGATGTAGAACTGTCTGTGAAATCCCATCATCTAATCATCGTACTTTTCATTTGGTATTCTACCTAATAAAGATAGAAGCTAGGTCCCTTCATTGTGAGTCCGAAGAAGAGCCAACGGTGTACAGAACAACATGAGGACTTCCGGAGGGATCGGTCCTAGGCCCTTTCCTGTGGATCACAACATGTATAATGATGTGTTGAGGCTACACCTCACAAAAGAAGCAATTGCGTTCGAGTTCGCGGATGAGATCGTGGTAGCGGTCGTATAACGATGCCTCGATGAGATCGAATTGTGCCCAAACGAAATTATCTGGGAGATTAATGCGTTGGTGTTGTTTTTATCAGCAAACGGAGGAAACCAGGGTGCGTAAGGATAAAGGTATGGGAATGCTATACAACATAGGGGAACCTAGACCGAGCTGTCGCCTCCTGTTAGCGATGGTGGTTAGTTCAGTCTTGCTATATCCTATATGCGCAATCAACAAAGCGACCAACAGCAGAAGATGGTAGGCTGCCCAGATTAAGCGCTTCCGCGGGTGCTGAATACAGGACCATTCCCAACGATAAGGCTTGCGTGATAGCGACAATGATCCCCACAGACATACTGGAGGGAGGAGGTATGGGGCCCTCTATGATCCAGAATATATTAAAGGGTAACCAAATATAGCGCGGCGGCAGAAACCACATTGCCCGTCTGTAACGGAGGGCAAGGAAAATGGGACGAATTTGTTACCCACAATATCACTCGTCGTTCAGGCATCCAGGATAACCCAGAGCACGTCTTTTGTTGTGTGAGTTTGCGACGAGCGACGACTTAAATGCAATTACCGAGATGCCACAAACGAGAAAAGCGAGGTTGGGAGAAGGAAAGTGGAACTCTGAAAGCCATACACAGGAAGTTGAGGTTGGAAGAAGCCGAAGAAAAGAAGAAGAGAGAAAGGCAAAGAAACGCTAGAGGTATTAGCAGCTCGGTAAAAGCTGATCCTTCGCCGCTGGGTTGTGCAAAAAAACCAGTCACGCGGGAAGAGTGGAAGGCAGGAAGTGTTTTGAGTCCCACATTATCGTTCGGCTATTTTTAAATACCCATCCGGAATATTCCGCCTGGGTACCGGCAATTGATAGCTTCATGGCAAAGCGAACAAAACCTCGAAGATACCTACCGAACTTCTGGTAGAAAGATGAAATAAGACTGTCGAAATGTCTGCCTGAAGGCAAGAAGGCGCTCTCTGAGAAGGTCCTTAAAGGATACCCGGAAGAGTAAAACGGATCTCACTAACAGTACTGATGTCTACGATTAAGGCTAAGTGGAAGTTAGCAGCCAGTTAGTACGAATACATGATGAGTTGAACTCATGTTGAACCCGAGTCCAAGTGCATGTAAACGAAAGTCGTGTTAACATAGGGTCAACTGAACTCGACTCAGCTCTGCTACCTGGGTTGAGTTGAAATTATGCATATAGACGTGAGATCTGAGATCACTAGTTGAGTTTAGTTGACAGCAGCATCTCTGTGCTTTGTTTGTGATTTGTGACACGCGTCAAAAATTCAACTCATCTTAATTCAACTATTAAACTCATCATGTATACATAGTAAGTGTAGCACCAGGAAGGCTCACCCAAGAACTCACAGCATGCCTTCAAAATTCACAGCAGCAAGCAAAGTGAGCAGTATTCTATCGAAGAGCTTCTGCCTATCGGTGTGGGTCTCTAATCCGGCATACAAAACATCTCTTTCTTATTTTCAATTCTGCCCGCGCGACCGGCTTACATCATTGCCTCACGGGATAAAGCTCGCACCCAACCCACAACCGATCGGGTCACTGCCTGCACCAGGAGCACTGATGCAATACTACTAGCTCACTTCGTCACCTCACTTTCTCTCTTTAACCTAAACCTCAAAAATGATACTACGGTTTGCTTTATTCACTATCTCCTAGGCAGAAATGCTGGTAAATGCTAGCCGTGCAACCCAGGACCAAGATTCACAGGAGCACTGTTGGCGAATGTGAAGCCTTCCACCATCAAGGCAATATATGTATAACGTCCACGGAATCCTCTTCCTTTGCTATGAGGTACAGGATCACTCTTCAGTTGGTGTCGGACCACAGGGTTATCGAGGGTAACAAAAAGGCAGATAAATTGACCAGACTAAAACGAACTCTTGTACACGATCTAGGCCATACGACCTCCTGTTTTTTTTTTATGTGGTAGACTAGAGGCTTAGGGAAAGCCCCTTTGTACTGTTCGACAATCTATTTTCCGTATAGAATGTCGAACAGCAGCTCTAGCCGGAAGATAGAAAGTAGAAAGAGAGAGACAGAGAAGTAGGAAGGAGCTGCCACAACCTAGCCGCGATATTTTTATTCCACCTACTTCCAACCATTTCGCAACTCTGGCATCGGGGCATTTGAGAAACAACTCGCTGGAGTGTTATGCCTCCTGAAACGAGTTGAATCTCATCAGCCAACCGATGACATGCGCTTGGTGGAGCGGGGAAGGACTAGCGAAGACTATGACAGGAGGAATCAGGAATGTAAAGAGGGGAGAAGAAAGAAGGGAAGTTATGTGGGTGGGAAAGTGGAAAAGGCGAAGGACCGTGGGGCTGGCCGGGATTCGAACCCGGAACCTCTGGGATAGTAGTCAGGCGCCTTACCTCTAGACCACCGAGGCCCCTGCGGGAGAAAGGACGCTGCTGTCTGACTCCGGCTAGAATCAGGCCCTATGCATTTAGTAACATTTCCCTCCAGGAATGAAGAGAGACGACGAACCGTAAAATAGGAGGTATGATCCATTATCTGAATTTTATAGGCTAACCTACACTGCCAAATACTTGGATAAAGGTTTTCCACAAGTGCGGTTTCAAAAGGGTGGCCTTTAAGCGGCAATTTCTCGTCCATGGTTCTTGGACAAGGCTGCGACCTCTGTACTCCATGACCCTGATATACGAATTGTATACTAAAACCACTCATAACATTTTAAAATTGATAATTCAAATAATATTCAAAACTTATTATAAAAGTTAAACTAAAATATGTTGGACTAGCGACCTCTATTAAAAAACATGTTTAATTTTGCAGAATATTTACGTTCTACATTAGAATGGAAAACCTCATAATCCAGCAGCAGAGCCTTTGGGAAACCCCTTTCTAAACGAAACCCTCTGCTTAATAATGCATTTAAATCGACACACATTCATCCCACGTTGCCTTTATAGCTTCCTGTTTGCTGCACGTTTCACCCAAGTAAATCAAATTCCCTGAAATATACCCACACCTCACTCCTTCGACCTGGACAAACGCAGACTTACTTATTCAACTCGAACAGCTTCTCCCTTCAGAAAGTGCATATACACATCTTCTGTCGTAATCCTTATTGCACCAGTACGACACACAGAGGGACACTTGTTCCAGGATATCATGAATTCAGAATCGTCTTTACGCTCCAAAAATCATTAAAAATTACCATAGCACAAGTATGCAACGGTCCCAGTACTTCATCCTTGGTATTTTATCAGAACCCACTTCGCATTTACATAACCTCGAAACAAGAAGGAGAAGGGGACAGGAGTCGACAACTGGTAGCTCGAAATAAACAAGGAAATTTCTGGATAATTCCTTATTGCTGTAAAAGTCTGCCTGCAGCGACTCGAGATGATTTTAAACGAACAGCAAGGATGACAATGGCAAACTGCCTTCAGGTAAGTTGTCGATCTGGAATTTAAGTTAATAAAGCAACTCTGGGTATTATTGTAGAGACCGGACCAGAACGTTGATGTTCTGCTGTAGTTGAACCGTATATTAATTAACTAAGTACATGCTGCTGGGCACAGAGTAAGGAGTTGCCTCTCGTCGGCTCTTTATTTTTAATTTAATAATACTGGCAATATCACAAGCGCCTTCAGTCTCCCAATTTTGTACGTAAAACGAGAAGGACATCTAGATCAGATACTGGTTCAGTAACGTCATATTTTTTTCTTTACTTCTTCAAAATCATAATTCTACCTGTCAATGAGGAAGTCTGGTCCCATAAAAATATTGTTTGAGGGACTAGAACTTAATGGAGCTATGGAGGAGCGAAATTCTGGTCTCCCAGAGAAGTGAGGAGTAACCACATATGTATGCTCTACTCCAAGACTAACAGTACGTAGCCTAATGCCACACCCTGCCCGAGGTGTCCCTGCACAAATGCGTGCCGGGGTGTCGTGATAGGTATTTCATAGCACTCGTCTACTCACGAGCAGGATGTTGTCAGCTCGACCGCCTATCACAATCCATGAGGCATTAATTCGGGCAGACGTGACCAGCATGGCCGGGTTCATGTTTGTAGAACTGACTAAGATCTAAGTAGCAGCAAAGCGTTCATGAACATCGCAGTTAAATTGTCGAAGTCTACTAAGTCAGTATTAAATTTAAAACTGCAAAAACTTACACTGTGCAGTCAGAACTGCAAACATGAACACGGCTCATGAACCATGATGTGTCCCTCAGATGTCTGCAGAGACGCCGAGGCTCTGGGGAGACGGATCGGCGACCCTCCATCTCTGTCTTCCTTCCTTGGGGGTGGCCTCGACAAACCGTATCACCCTTGACTATTCTTCGGCACCTTGAAGCATATCCCCAACAATTGTGCTGGGTTTTATGCTTCCGAAATCCTCCAATGCGCCTCGCTCCGCCTTCCACCTGGTACATTCGAAGAATGTATGGCGGGCGTCGTCCGAAGCAGAGTCCCCATAGAATACCTCCCCTCCGTAGATGAATCCGGCAGTGCGCATGAGTAGGAGCCGCACGCAGGGCCTAGGACCGTTGTAATTGGCCGCGATCGAACTTGCTAAGCGACGCTACTACCGCTGTTGCCTTTTCACTAAGCATTACTCCGAGATACCTCATGGCCTTCGTCAATGCAACTGCCACGTCTCCCACCTCGAAATCGCGCAGGGTGTTGATGCGTTTTTTGGCAAGTAGCACCATCTTCGTTTTGTAATCTGCAAGCTCAAGTCCGCAGCTGCCCACGCAGGAAGAGAGGTGGAGACTCTGTCTAGGGCCCCCACCATTGGGCAGCATTCTTGTGAGCATCATGCAGAAATACTTCCTCGAACACCTCTGCGTCGACTTTCTTAACGGTCCATCCTCTCTAGCCGTCCCGCAGCTAGGGCTCTTCTTTTTCATACCCTGACCCACCTCGAAGAATGGCTTAGTGGTCGCTCACCCGCTACT
The DNA here is from genome assembly GCA_949987705.1 of Thereva unica. NCBI lineage: Eukaryota > Metazoa > Arthropoda > Insecta > Diptera > Therevidae > Thereva > Thereva unica. Next base: position 249,855,750 of record OX465281.1, on the reverse strand, counting down.
GTAGGTTCTTCACCACTGAATCGCTTCTAGGAGTATGCGCCCTCTTGCATTCGTTTATCGACTGCCCCATTCGATAGCCCAAGCATTGAAATCACCCTCTAATATTATCGAGCAAAGGCAGCTCGCGTTGGCGGCTACTCTTTCCAACATCGACTCGTAATCGCCTAGTGTCAGGCTTGGCGCCGCATTGCAGCTGTAGACGTGTATTCCGCCTACTTTTGCATATAAGAAGGCATTCTCTGGGGATTTTTGAATGAAGAGGTAGATTGAAACAACTTACGTGCTACCACCCCTGGATTTCTCATAGTATCTTCCATGGCTCGGAACCCGCACGTCCATATCGCTAGCGTGCCGCTGTTATCCACTGTACAGGTTTCTATACTGCTCGCAGACGATTGCAACGTCGATTTTCTCCTCGAAGATTATCTGTGCCAGCAGATCTTGTGCCACATGAGTGGTGCAGGTTCACCATGCTCCCTGATGTAGAATATCCTGTAGTTACCAAAGTGAATTGCCCTATCTCCACGAGTATGTGTTGACTTCATAATTAAACCGCTACAGTTCTGTATAAACCTGTATTTCATGCTCCGAAAGTCATTTCCAGGTGCTGTTGCCGTGGTCCTTGCCATTTTTTCGTCCGCTCCGCGGCTTTGCTTCTGGTTTCTCAACTGATGGGCTGCAATTCAATTGGAACTGATTAGTTTCTTACCGTAAGGCACTATGCCAACTACTCTCAGATCAAAGACAATTTGTGATTTGCAAATATTTCGTTTTTTTTTTATTTCACATCAATTTAAAACATTTATTAAGGAAGTACAATAATAGTAGCTTCCACATTATTGTTTAATACATTGAGAAATTTCAGGTTCACAAATGAGTTCAAGTGGTGTGACCCGTTCTCAGCGAATGAAATTCACAACCGGAAAGCGCTTTTTCAGACAAAGCATGAAAAAAACTGGGGGAAAGATGTACACTTCATTATTTGAGCATATTGACATTAATTCAGAAAATATAGTTTATAAAACAAAGATTTAACAGTATTAGTAGAGTTCTATGGTTATTCTGTGTAATTTTTTTCATTTTTTCTTTTTTTTGTTACTTCTGGTTATTCTTTTTGGTCCATGTTTCTGACCAAATTGAACTAAGAGAGCTGAACGGATCGAATGGCTGGATTGGTTCAATTTGATCATCGTGATTCAAGCCGATCGATGGATTCTGATGATGGCTGTTGGGTGTACCCGGTCTAGATGTGCCCAATCCTGGCGGCGGGCGAACCGAATTAACAGATGGCCAGCCATTTCTTTGCTCGGAAATAAGGCTGCCGGAGTCATTTTGATAGCCCATCGGAGTCCATGTCCGGTTATCTGATTGCCAATCGGCGGCTGGCTGAGTTAAGGTATTTGTTTGCTCGCGTCTTTGTAAGAGCGATAGTAAGACATCATTTGTTTGCCATCGCCTCTGCTGCTGACTTTCGGATATTAGATGGTCTAGCAGACCTGAAGCACCACCTGTTGGGCGAGAAATATATGATATAAAACAAAATAAAGTTAATTTGTGACCGAACTCACCCAAATATTGGTTATCAGTTGAATATTCGAAATTAGAAGCGATGGGAAAATTGCTGGAGAAAAAGCTTGAATTTGATGAGCTGGAAATGCTTGGAGTCGGTCTTTGCGGTGGTGCTGGAAGTGGCTCCCAAACTGGTGTAGACGAAGGCGACTTTCTCGTTCCAATTGGCCCCAAATCGAATGAGCCACGCTTTGGCTCCTCGGCATCTGGTCCAAATGTCTCGTCATTCTTCAAATCAGCCTCGTTCCAATCGTGTTCTGTGATCTTCGGTTCTTTTGATTCAGCAACAACACTATTCCCATTGGTTAATGGTGGTTCAACGACATCCGGCGACTTTTGTGCCACAACATGACTGAAACTTGCCTGATTCAAGTCCCAAACATTACTGGTCGATGATGTCGAACTAGTCTGAAGCGGCGCTGAGAATTGAAATGCATTACCCTTGAATTTTGGAATTTTGCGCTCGGACCGCTTAGGCTGGCCCTGTTCCTTCTTACGTTCACGGCCGGGAGTTTTCCCATATTTTCTTTGGTTGGTAGAAATTTTCACCACTGGCTGTTGTGGCTCTGTTTGCGTTGGAATTTCGACCAGAATTGGCGTTGCCGGCTTTGTTGGTTCAGTTTGGACTGGTATACTTTTCTTTTCGACCGGTTCAACCTTCTTCTCGGGGATGATATCAGTCTTCTTCTCTGGCGGTGTGACTTTTCTTTCTGGTGGTTCTACTTTCTCCTTGGGTGTCTTCGGCAGCTTTACTGGACGTTCTGGTGGACATTTCACTTCATTGTTCAATATACTAGTAGGCGAAGTATTGAGATCTGGTTCTTTGGGTGCTTCTGCCTGGAAAGCAGCATTAATTGGTACTGGTGATGGCTTAGTCTTCTTAAATGCAAGTTTTGGTTTCTTCATTTCAATTTGCTGAATTGTTTCTGACTTAAGTTCAGGTTTCTTTTCTGTTTCCACAATTGTAGGCTTTTCGACATGTACAACCTTTTCAGGCGTTAAATCCGTCGATTCCTTGCGATTTTCTTTCTTTGGTGGCGTTTGTTTTTCTTCTTTTATGCGATTATTGTTAGTATTTACAGGATTCTTGCATGTCGGCTGCGGCGAACTTATCTGCATAGAATTTGTTGTATTCACCGAATTATCTGAATTTTTAGGAGAGGCACGCAGTTTCTTGGCTAACTCATCGGCCCAAGACTTATCTCGATTTGGTACTATCTGTGTAGTGAAGCTATTCCGCTTTGAATTTCGCTTCTTAATAGGAAGAGTAACAGAAGAATTCTTAACTGATATCTTTTCACTATTCGCAACGCCATTAGACGGCGCTGGTGCCTCATCGTAGTTAGTAGTAGCTTTCATAGCGATATTCCTCAAATCCAACGGTGGCTGCAGCGGCCCCTTTTCTTTCGACATATTCTGCACATGATCTTTCAGAACTTTGTCTGCATCTAAGAAAGCAGCCACAAGCACAAAAAGAAACGCCACCGCCAGTACACCGACTGAGGCTTTCTTTATATGCGCCTCCCAATACGGTCTCTGCAGTGACTTAGCACATTGCTCTATACTAGTTGGAGGAACAGTCGCTAGCAGCGTATAATTCACAATATAGGAAAGATTTGTAAGTAATATTAACGGCCTAGAAATTCTCGTAGCAGTAAAATCAGGCGTAAATGCAATATCAATCTTCTTCGATGAGTTCGCCTTAAGCTCAAAGCTAGAACAGTCCAAAATTTTGAAACCATATCCCTCACAATTACGATCGCCTATTTGAAATGTCTCAACCAAAATCGGCACTTCCCCTGTATTTCGTGCAGTAAATGTGCGTTTTGTTGATAGCAAAACCATTTCCCTTGTGTGCCTGTTCTCTTCCTCATCACAGCTCGTCAGATGCCTCTCGTTAATCTCAAACAACAGCGGAGTCTGCGACCCAGGCTTCCGATTGCCAAATCGAAATTGCGGCTGAACCGCCTTCGCAGTCACCCAGACCGCCTCGTAAAGCGTTAAATTATTTTTTATATGCAATAAAGTGGAATAAATGCCGACATTCTGTGCTATAAATCGTACACCAACAGCAATCAGAGAATTTGGTTTAATAACATGATTCCTCCTTTCATCCAAAACAAATACATCTTCATCTGTTAAGTAACAAAACACACAGATCTCTACCACCTCTAACGGCAGCGATAAGCTAGTTGTTCTCGCCTTCTTAGGATCAGACAAACTAAGCTCTATCATCAAAGGTCTCGGTGAGGGATTATTTATATATATCAGTCCATCATAACTCTGTCCAACCTCTATCGGCGGCAAAGCTTGCACACCTTTTACTAATTTCGGCCAAACTATATCCACAGTTGTGTTAAATTCAAATAGTCGCACTTCACTTGTGTTCAATGTGAATGTGATGATTTGTAAGGTCCATTTAAATCGTCGAAACATATCTGTGCGACGTCTTAGCTCGGATTCATCGAAATATAGACCTATCCGCTTTGGAGCCTCTATGTCACCCTCTTGGGGTAAGTAACATTGTTTTAGACAGACAGATTTTGGATCAAAATGAATGCGTCCAATGTCTGTGATGGCGTTTGGTGCTATCTCTGGCAATCCATTTTGGGTGTGATATTCAAATACAAGCCCTGGAACGCTTACAGTGATTGAGTTAACTCTCATGGTTTTGAGGAAGGTTGAATGGATAGAGATATCAGCTGAACATCGTTTACCCTGTAAAGTAGAAATATGTACAACAATTAGTATGTTATTATTGTAAGACGTAAAGTTATTAGATTTCATTGACTAAGGCATTGAGGCTGTGAAAAATACAATCTGGTTATGGGTGGAACATTTTTCTTCCAACATGTTATACATAAATATACATGGACCTAACCAAACAGAAGCGACCGAAATCGAATACATCAGTATCTGATCAGACGCTGCTGGGAGGCAGATTATCACTTTCAGAATTCCTACAGGCGTGAGAATAAGAAGAAGGGGGAGAGTGATCAAACACTTCTTACAGAGAAGTTAAGGCTACGACCGGTTGTATATTAGAGAAGACAGACTGTAAAGAAAGCCTCACCTTATATCAACACCTTGGCGCGGTGATGAGGCTTACAGGGTCCCGTAAGGGCGCCCTAACTAAGATAGATACACGCAATCCCAAGGTGGAAACTGTCGCGCCGAGGGGATGAATGGTACTGCGTCAGTGTACTACTAACGATAGACTCCGAATTCCAGGCGTCCTTCGATTTCAATTCAGCCTTCCCATGGTAATGACGAACTCTGCCATAGACGACTGTCCTTTCCCGCGCTACTCGTGGGATCAACACTGAGAATATAAAAAACAACGAGGATGGTGCACCTCCCAACGCTCCAACCTAGCTAGGGCTTCTATAGTCCAGCAAAGGGCGACTCCTGAAGATGGATATTTCATCCCAAGAAACAGAAAAACGGTGAGAAGACCATCGAAAGCGCGTACGAAAGACTCCGAACATCTTGGGGCCGCAAAGATAGGCGTTGTGAGGGTCAGCACTCCGGTGATCGCAGCAGAGGAGGCTGGGGCATCCCTTTTTGAAAAACTGGGGGTTTTGATAAGGGAGCTCATGGAGTATGTGGACGCTAAGAAAAACGTGGAGCATGCGATCAAAGATAAAATTAGGTGGCTCAAGTTTACCTACCTCAAAGCGAAAGAAGAAACAATGAGGCAGCAGCGGGCGAAAGAGCTGATGGAGACGTCAACTCAAACAGAAGATTTGCCACAAAAGAGAGAGCCGTTCAACCGGGAACGCTGGAGAGAAACGGCCCCAGGAGAAAAGTAAAGAGCCGCGGCCGCGCGGGTGCCGTAGAGAGCTCAATGAGGAGGCGCAGTTGCAGCAGGAGCCAGGTCCCGAAGTAGTGGCCGAAACAGACCCGCTACAGGCGGCACGCCAGGTCGAAAACGAGAGCAGGAGCCCTGAAGGCTCGGCCTGAAAAAAAGTAGAGCGGAAGAAGAAGAAAAGCAGGCTCAAAGAGGGCAACAAGCTGAGACAAAGGACTCGATCGGATGCTATTATCATCACGAACAAATGGTACGCGGAGATCCTTCGCAAGATGAGGACAAATGCCTCCCTGGCGAAGCTCGGAACGCAAAAGGGTGATCTCCTGCTAGAATTAAAAAGGGGAGATGTAAAGACGGGGGACCTAGAGCCGAAGATAAAGAATCCATAAGCGGGGTTACTAAGGTGAGAGCTAGCACCAATACGGCGGTGATCGAATACAGAGATCTGGATGAGATTACAACCAAGGAAGAGGTCTACGAATCACTGAGGACCCAGCTAGGTCTGCAGACGGCCCAGGAAAAGGGTGTCCTAAGAGAGTCGTGGGGAGCACAAACGGCTTTCCCGTTTGAAGCAGCGAAGAAGACTATCGCAGTGGGTAAGATTCGAGTCGGCTTAGCTTGCATGCCGAATACGGGAGCGGGCATCACTGAAACTGCGCTTCAAATGCATGAGTTCGGGCACATAACGAGAAACTGCAACAGCAAAAGCAGGGCTGTATCGAGGCTGCGGGAAAAAGGGTCACAAGATAAAAGAGTGTTGTCATTTGTTTGGAAATAAAGAGACTGGGATAGTGGGCACGTGACCGGGACTAGTAGATGTTCGGCGTTCAAGGAGGCACTAAAAACCAGAAAAAGATAAGGTTCTTACAGATTAGCCTGAATCACTGCCAAGCGGCACAATATCTGCTTGCACAGACAGTCTTCGAGAAGAAGTTCGCCGTCGCAATTGTCTGGATAACAGCGTCCAGAGAATGGTTTCATACATGTCTACAGCTGCCATGCAGCGCCAAAGCTAACATTAGACGAGTATGAGTCGATGCTAAAAAGGTTAGCCGCCGACGCGAGCTGCCATTGCCCGATAATCTTAGCAGGCGATTTTAAGTCTTGGGCTGTCCAATGGAGCCGTCGACAAACTAATGCAAGAGGTCGCTTATACATAGAAGTATTCTGGCGATTAAACATGGGTTTAGGCAACACCGGAGGTGAAAGCACCTTCCAAAGAAGTGGGAGAACATCTGTAATCGATCGACAAAGGACCTACAGTGGCGGTGAGGGATGGGTACACGCCTAGCGACCACCAAGATATGTCTTCGAGGTGGGTCAGGACAAAGAAAAGAGATTGGTCAACTGTTAGATTATCCTCGCCCACTTCTTCTTCTTTAATCCGTTAGCTGGCGGTTCGAGCGGGACGTCCCCGCAACGAATACGCTGCTGTCGGTGCCGCTTAAAAAAATGCAGTTTCTTGCCTAGTTTCTTCGGTTTCCCGATTCTGGTCAATTCGGCAGGTCGACCACCCTCCTCCTTTCCCACCCTGGACTTAGGACTGGACGACGGCGGAGTTACCCTCGTCCACTGAAATAGAGGGAAGGTCGGTACAGGATTTGGTGGAGATAAGACAGTACTTTGTTTTTGATGCGTTGAATTCGACCCGATTCTTACGGCCCCAGTCAAGAATAAGTTTGATGTCTTCATTAAGAGAGCTAGACATGAGTTCACGGTCTAAGAGACAAGGTCTGGCACTTGCTTGACTAACGCTGGCGTATGAGTAACGCAGAATACCGTCATCGGCGAAACTGTGGAGTGGGTTGCAGGGGATTGCGAGCAGATTATTGAATATTAGAAAGAGAGCAGGAGAGAGAATCGATCGTTGAGGACCGCCGGCCGAGATGGAGTGTGGGTTGGATTCGACGCCATCCAATACTGCCTTGATTAAACGGCCAGAAAGAAAGCTCTCAATCCATTTCGTAAGAACTGAGTCGACACCAATATCTTGGAGTTTAGACAGCAGAGCTAGAATCCATACTCTGTCAAAAGCCTTGGAAATATCTAGAGCAACCAGACCAGACTCACCGAAGCTATGGATGATTCGGTGCAGGTGGTCGGTCAAACACACAAGAAGGTCCCCAGTAGCCGAATCTAGCCAAACACGCCTTTAATTGGAATTCGCAAGGAACCCCCCGAGTTGGAAGACCTAAAACAACGTGGAGAAAAAACTTATTAGCATAGGCCTCAACCATCAACAACTGGGAGATCCTGAACAGAGCTGAAAGATGCTGCACAAAACAGAGTCCTCTGAGAGGCAACTGATTCTACACTATGTCCCAAAAAGGATTAAAAGGGCATAGGAAGAAGAGATTTACTAACAACGTTAGCTAGAGTGAAACAAGTTAGCCTATTTTACCATTTCTCTTCATTACTGTACTTGACGAATTAGAAAAGCTTTGTGGAAGCGAAGAGCAATTAATTTAAAAGTCTAGTATATGCCAGAGCATAGATATTGTTAATTTTCTACCCGACAATGGATGAAAGTACTTTTTATATTTTATGTTATTAATTCTACTTACCGGAAAACAATCGCTAAAATGCAATCGGCTTTGGTCAACTTCCAGCCTTCCCATAACTGTTACAAACTTTACAGTCGTTACAATTTCCTCAATTTCAGTCCAAACTTTAAAAATTGCATTAAAAGATTTTACATTAAAACTCTGCACAGACAAGCCATATGCAGCAGTATCTTCCGAAGACAGATTCAGACATAAATTGAACCTATCTTGGATAATCTTGGGCTTAGCGCCAGTACTGTCAGCTGGCTTCAAGCAGCCCAGAAATGTTGAATGATAATAAACTCCCGGCGGATTTGTGAAGTTCCACTCCATAAACTGTATTGATATTGGATTTGGATTCTTCAGTATGATGAAAGCAAAATGCGAGAAATCTCCAAATGGCACAACACCAAAATCTAAAACATTCTCATCCGGCAGTCGTGTTAGATTATCAGAATCGATGGAGGTGTATCGCTTTAATAATCCTGTGCACACGATAACTGGAAACTCGTAGGAGGTTAAGTTGGTCTCTATGGTCATGGGAGTTATAAAGTTTGCACTCTCATTGACGGCTGATATTGTAAAGAGTGAAATTTTCTGTCCCGGTGATAAAATTGTGGGATTGAACTTCTCAATTTTAAAGACTTTCGTGTCGTTATCTCCTACACTCAAGTTACTTACAGCAACTGGAACACTAAAAGCATTCTTAACATAAAACTCTCGTGGAGTTTTTGTGTAATTTTTGGCGCCTGTTATGAAAACAGTTAGATTCTTCTGAAATTGTAAGGATCCTTTGAATATTTCTGCTCGTATTCCTACAGACAGCTCTAAGTACTGATTTCCTTGCTGCTTAGCTTGAGTTTTAATCAATAATTCTCCATCAACATTTATATTTCCAGTAACTTGGTTGGCATTTAGCACCAAGGTGAGATCAGATCTTCTTAACTCTACTAAATTATTCACGTTCTTCAGACGATAATCGATAATTTCAATTTTTCCCTTTCCGGAATTTGTTAAATTCACTTTGATTTGTTTCACATCGTTGGTAGTTATGCGACCGAAATCAATAACTGGACTTGGGGAATATATCCCGTGAGTTGAGAGAATTTCGAACTCCACTGGGATTACAAGAACATCCTCCTCATGGTTTTCATCTATTCCAGATATTTTAATCCTAATGTATGCGGTGTGATTTCCTGGTTGAGACCCATGGAATTTTATACGAATAATAGGCTTACTGGCGTACGGTGGAATCTCCCACAGCGCTTGTGGACCTTCTTGTCCACCGCTAGGAAGTTCTAGCTGGAATTGGCCCCCACTGCTGTATACCTACAAAAAGTTGTGGTTCCGAGTAAACTATATTAAAAAATAAGTTTAAATAAGTTACCTCTAATATTTGAATTGGTCGAGCATGCGGATTATACATCACAATCTCCGGATTCACCGTTGCATTGAACGGCGCCTTAATCCCGACCAGAGGACGCAGCCGATATGGACATTGTTTGCCTTCACCCTTAACAGGCAACTTAGCTTGTCCAAACGACGTGTGTATAAGCAAATTCGTTTCAACCTCACCATAATTCCGTGGAAGGAAGACAACATTGAACGTTGTATTTCCCTGCGGTGGTACTACTTTATCCTCAAAAAATGAGCTATAAAACGCTGGCGTCTTTCCTGATATAGAGCTCAAGTAAACGCTGCGATTTGTATTCTTATTCACAAGCGTAACAATGTGAGATTTTGCGGTCCCAACAGCCCATGCTCCAAAATCTAAGCTGGATGGATAGAATGCCAAGCTGCGATGCAATTCCGATGCTGAGCCGCCTTCATCAATCAAAACATTTTCAACATAAACTTGTCCCGCTTGTATGCCATGATGGACGTCACTTTTAACCATATGACCACCAATGAAAGCTCCTTGAAGTGCTAATATCAAAGCCAAAACAAACATTTCTTCTTCTGTCGGCGCAGTTCTCTCTTGGTACGGGTTGGTAAGCGATAAAAATTTTGTCCTTCAATTGTGTTTTCTGGGATCGAGCAATGGTATCCTTGGATGAGGCATTTCTTATCTACTATTTCCGCACAATTATTTTCCAATCACTACTTCAATATGGAATATTTAAACTCTTTTATTTATCCTTGCTAACTTCTCTTCTGATTTTCCGCGACAAACACTATACATATTATAAAAAAACGACAATATACCCACATCCAAGCAAATGATGCACTTCGCTAGAGTAGTGTGCGTGTGCAATAACTGTTCGAAACTAAAATGGCGGCCATCTATATTTCAAAAAATGAAGTACGCGTCTAACGGCTTGAATTTTTTAAAATTTATTGTAAACAGCATTTCCCTTTGAAGATCATTTACACCGTGTCTGCACTTGCCATATGTTATTGAAAAGTATCTGTCAGTTATGGCCAACGATTTATTGCTTATTTTGAATAGTGGGCAAATTATGTCGGACATTTCAGTTGAAAAGATGGCGTTAAGGAGACAACAACAAAAATTTCAACAAATTTTGCTTAATTAAAAAACATTAGAATTGCTAGAGCATATGGAATTCGAAGAAATGCGTAATTTAAGAAAGAAACCATCATTTTGGGTATGTCCATTTTTGTTGTTGTTGTTGTAGTTTTAATAATTTACTAGCAGTAGCTAGTGAACCCCACTCGGGGTTTCTTACTGGTCCAGCCTTAAGGCTATATAGACCAAGATTCAAAATTGAAAAAAAAAGTTATTTTCCTTTAGTTGATTACACAAATGAGTGACGCGTCCTGGTTTAAGCCAGAAACACGTGGCAGGCGTCTAAGTTCGGGGATGTGAAAAATGTCACATCAAGGTTTACAAAGCTATGTCCATTTTTAGGAAGAAGGCACAATTTCGATGTTAACTTGAACTCCGCCATTTTGTAACGATAAATGTCACATTTCTTGCCAACTTTATGGAAACAGATATGGAAAAAAATATTTCTTTCCATATATTGCTTTCAATAAAATATGGCCAAGTTTACCCTGTCCGCACCAGACATTTGATAGCAATGCCATAAGCAATTCAATAAAATATGGCAAGTGCAGACGCTAGGTTAGATTTATAGCAATGTCCTTCCTTTAAGAAGTAGTCTTTATTCTTTCTTTTTTTCTTTTGGTGGGGTATAAGTTTAGAATTCTCTATTCTAAGGGCCGCAGCCAATTCATATTTGTAAACCAGCTTGAAAAAGCTCAGCAATCTAAATATTCGAGTAGGACCTCGTTAAACAACAATACCCTGATCCTCGCTGTGGTAGGACACTCGCAGGTGGATCCCGCCTTCGCTATCGCTCATAAGTGATAATTCAGAGCGCAGTGTACGATAATCCCGCCAGAAAATGTCCTGACATCCACATTGGTATTGGCCTATGACGTTTCTAACGGAGGCCATCTGTTTTGTAGGATAGCAGAGAATCTCTTATACGCGGTACTCAAAAACGTCATACCGCTATAATTAGTGCACTTTGTGATATCTCCTTTATTAAGTACCATTTCCAGCCTTCTGGCACCACTTCCTGCTCCCATACTTGCACAATTAATTAGGGCCCCTTTTTGTACAAAAAACTGGTACAATATATTTTTAAGTTGCATTGCAGAGACAAGAGAAAAAATACGCGAAATGTGCACATGTCGGTTTTTTTAATAATTCAGGAATACTGATGAGCTTAACCCGGCTTAACCCACGAGCGAGGGAATAAAAATGTTGCACTTTCAGCTTTCCTGTGCAGTTTACCACGTGTGACGTCATGTCTGAGCGATAAAGTGTGTGAGCTGTGCAGTTTTAAGTTATTTTCACTAAGTCGTCAGACCCTCTTTTGCTCCGGTAAACTGCGCAGTTCCAACAGTTTATCGTTCAGTTCTCTCAGTTCCATCCATTTGCCATTATTAAAAAGATGTATGCAAGTCACCAAACTGACGAGACTGACCAAAAACCGTAAAACGAACTGACGAGCCCGCACTTTCAAATCAGTCTATCGTACAGTTTTACACAGTTCAACTGCGCAGTTAAAACTCAAAGTGTGTGGGTCGGTTAAAGAGCGGCACCGAAGCACAGGACGGCAATTTGCCTAGGCACGGCTCTTCCGTCTGCACCCGCGGCTTTGTTGATTTTGAGCCTGGTTATGGGTCTGCTAACTCCTTGAAACCGTGTCAAGGTAGAACTATCATCAAATAAATATTGGTCGAGCCTCCAATCACTCGCCATTTAGCAATTCATTAAAAGTTCTCTTCCCATCGCTCCAAGATGCTTTTAGGATCTGTGATCAGATTCCCTTCTATGACTTTACAATAGTGCAGCGTCATACTGCGGACTCTTCGGTAGAACTCCCGCGCCTGTGAGCGGCTGCCGTCGGGATTAATTTACTTTTATTTTGGTTGATGTCAATATTCTGTTCTTTGTAGTATCTTGCAATTCGATTAGAGTTCCTGCCGCATTCCCTGGAGACTAATTAGTAGTCCAAATCACGGTATAATCCGCATATTGTAAGCTGTAAGGAACCATGGCCATTATCATGCGGAACGTCGTAAACAAAAATTTTAAACAGTCTCGGACTCACTATGGACCCCACCATCTTTGAAATGCTAAAAGAACAGTCCAGTCTATTCATCTTGAAGATGAGGCCTTTGTGCCATACCCTGTCAAACGCCTTCTTTAGATCGAGTTCACACATGATCGTACATTTCTTTAGATTCTTGATGAGAAGAGGTAACGCGTGTTCTGTTGAGTTCTGTTTTTCGAACCCGCATTGGAACTTTGGCATAATTTCGTTGGCCGAACAGAAGTCCTCCTGGTTTCTTAAGGCGATCCTTTCCAGCAGTTTTCCAAAGTTCCATAGCAGGAAGATTGACCTCAGGTCGCTTCCATCTAGACCTCGGAGAATCAGCCTGCATAGTCAGTTGAGGAGAAATAATTGGATACTGTGCCCCCGCGTTTCTACAACAGGAAATTGGGAATCCGATCAATTCCCGCAGAACTCTTACTTTTGGCTTCAAAGATGATCCACTCAACTTCGGACGGTGTGGTTAAGAACTCTGCTCTTTCCATAGTTCTATCTGCACGATTGCTCACTGAAAAGGACACCCCAGGGGGACCTCCAAATCGAACTTCTTCGACGTTACGCACCTCAACGACCTTCCAAGAACTATCAGTGATGAGGTATCTGTCAACCAGATGGCGAGTGGAAAGGATGACCGTCCTCCTTGTCCCGTCATCCTGAACAGATTCATCTCACTTCCATCAATATGGAATAGTGGCGGCGCGTGCATTTTTTAATATGCTACATGATTTTCTCTCTATTCCGGTGATGGTAGTTTTTTTAAGTAAACTAATTGATCTCTTATGTCCATTTAAAAAATAAAATTTTATTTGATCTTTTCTAATTAATTTCAAATGAACTTTTTTGCCGTATTTTACTTCACAAATCCAGTTTCAGATGGCGATCCTAAATTTTCCTTCCCCTTTCACACAATCGACACAATCGGCGCTCTTATCAACAGCTGCCAAAAAGTCTGATTCGCGAAGTGCAACGAAGTTTGTTTTCTTATCACAATTCCAAAAAAGCTGGAAAATTGTTGATTATTTGTTGAGCACACGTCGCGTAGTTAATTTTCCATTTAATTTCGGAATTGTTAACAAAGACAAAATATGTTGACGGATTACGAAGACGATTTCTTCTTTGAAGAAGACAAGATGTAAATAAACGAAAACAAAAACATTAGAGAACGCCTATTCCACAATCAGTAGTGCATGAATAATATCACATATTTTATTAAATTTATATTTTGTTGTGGATTTGTTATAATTTCTATTCAAACTTTTGTTAAGAATATAGTTTTTGGTATTAATTGGAGACATGTGGGCCTACTACAACTACCCATACTTGCGATATCCAGAGGAAAGGAGAATTTTTAACTTTGAAGACTACAAGTATTTTTCTTTTTGTATAATTTTGAGTTGTTGTTTTTCTTTTATTATTTATGCTTTGCGTAATTCACGCTTTTAGATATATATTTCAGTCCTTTAGCACCATAAATAAATAAGCTCATTTAAAGCCCCCCTCCTCCAAATTAGGAGCAAAAGTAAGTGTTATTTTTCTAAGAATTTTTAGGGTTGAAAAGGATCCTGTGAGGACAATATCCATGGAAGAAGCCTTTGGAAAAGTTGAAGAAAGGTAATCCATATAAATTTTTGAAATTAAAATAATTTACTAAGTGTATAATTACTTGAAACACACAATCCAGCACACCTTCTGTTAGCGATAACCAAAGTTTTAATGAAATAATCGATGGCATTATCGCTGAAGATTCCGATAGTGTTCTATATGCCGGTGGCTACGCCGAGGAACGACGTAAAGCCAGTATTATTTGTCAAGAAGTTGAATTGGAGAGGCTGTAAGTTTTGCTTTGGTTGTCCACAAAGTCTGGTTTTATTATTGCTAAGAAATGAAATTAAAGTATTTTATTAGCGTCAAATAATATTAACGTAGAAATTATGCTAAGTTACATTTGCCACACATGCAATGGGAGTCAAAAGTTTGTATAAACCTAAGGAAATTTTGCTGAAACAGTGAACAACCCAATTCCCGCTGCCCCCGCAATTAGAGACGCTCTTGAACACAAAAATTGACAAGTTTAACACCACCTAAATTTAATCTCTTTTATACCAAAGTTTTAGGGAAAACCCAGAATATGTATTCTGGTCAAAAATAATATAAGCACCTTTCTTCTCCAACAATTTAGTGACGGAGACCTTACTGCGGTCGACCTAGAGTTAAAACAAAAGAAACTCAGTGTGCCCTCTTTCTATCTCGCGCACGATGATGAGGGCCCTCTACCTCCTATGGCCTTTCAGGAACTGGTAAGAAACCCCGATCCTACCACGATCCTGGTTATGGGAGGTGATGCAAATGCACACCATACACGATGGGGCAGCATGGACACCAATTATCGAGGTGAAGTTATTTTTAACTACCTACTGAACACCAATCTTGCTATTTGCAATAAAGGTATGAGGTATCATTAAAGGTAATGATCACACCTTTGTTACCAAAAAGAAAGAAGAAGTGTTGTACATCACCCTTGTCTCAGAGCGCCACTCCGACCGAATAGTGGTCTAGAAGGTTTTGAAGGAGCACTCCTTCTCAGACCACAGATTTATAGAGTGCCAACTACAAGACTCTAGCCCTGCCACCCCTTCTAAAATAAAAAATCTCAAAAGGACAAATTGGGGTTACTATACTAGGCTAATCACACAGAACCTTGCCCTTAAACCTCCCTGTATTCCCAAAAACCGGGAACAGCTCGACAGCATTGTGGACATTAATAAAGCATGTTCGAACCAACCACATAAACAGGATCCCAAAACCCCCATGGTGGTCTCGCAAACTTGAAACACTCCGAAAAGAGTGCAGAAAGGAATTTAATTCAGCTAGACGCACCAACAGGGCAACCTCCTGGCGCTGCTATAAGTCGAAGCTGAATAGATACAATATGGCAATAAGGAAGGCCAAACGCTACCTTTTGTAGCAATATAGAGTCCACATCGGAAACCTCAAGGCTACGAACTACGGAGTGCACTTCCCTTCACATCGTGAATGAAGAAATAGATCACACAGTTTTCAGGGTGCTATAAACTTCTTTACTGATGGCTCTAAGCTCGAAGGTCGGGTGAGAGGAGGAGTTCCCCAGAACTTGGGATTGAAGTCTCCTTCCGACTAGCCGAGCACTGCAGCGTATGCCAAGCAGCTGTTCTGCAATTCAATCAGCAAGGCGATAGGAATCGGACTGCCTACATCTTCTCAGATAGTCAGGCGGCTCTGAAAGCCCTGCGCCCTTGCACAAACAGCCCTAGAACTACCTCTGAATGTCGCAGATCTCTCAACAAGATGGCTCATCTTTGCTTGGTAGGCTTTTAAGGTTATGCTCCCTACTACCGTCGTTAGTTGGTTATCCAGGGGGTACCACGAGTAGGTGACGGTTCGATACTCCCTAACCACACTTTATTCCTATACAAGATCTATGCGAAGTTTTGAACAGGATTCGAAAATTGGCAGTAACGCCAAAAAAAGATTTCCCGGCTGTATTAGCGGAAGAATAGGAGAAGAGTTCGCTAATTCGATGCCATCACGATTAGAGGCTATCATAAAAGCACAAGTATAAGGATTACCTTAGCTTCAAAATATTTCATTTTTTATTAGTTACATCAGAAACAGCAACTATGTATTAGGTGTATATAAGCTTTTGACGCCCATTGTATTACACATTAATTGTAAACAGAAAGGATTGTACTTAATTTCGTGTAGGTAGCCTTAGTTGTATACTAAATCATAAGTACTCATCTAAATTCCTTCCAACACCATTTCGGAGTATGACAGCATGTTCTATTAAACATCTAGGATTGAAATGCAGAAACACAGCTTCAGCCAAAAACATTAATTTATTTGCAGATTAGGACGGCAGAGTAAAATAGAATCAGAATTGCCCTTGAAAGAAATAAATCCTTATTTCATTCCTTCCAATATTTAAATTTAGAAATCTGTTCAAGTGTACATAGCCATCACCACCGGTCAAAGGAGCACAGCGCAATCCATAGTCCCTTCATTCGATAGAGATAAGTACTCATAAATTCGCATAGCTTCAAAATTGCTTACTTCATTTTTAAACCATATAAGAACAAACTCTCCTATCCACAGCAGTTGCGAAGTAGCCAAGGTAATATTTTAAGATTGGGCTTAAAACCGTTTTAGTTGCAATTAGTACATGTTTCACAATTTGCACGTAAAATAAAAACCACATCGTATCGATACTAACTTAACTCATTTTAAACACCAAAAGGGGCATGACGGTCACCTCTGGATCCGTTGTGATCAAAAAAGACCAAACTAATCTAATAGGGATAAGTATTGGAGGCGGTGCGCCGCTGTGTCCCTGTCTCTATATCGTTCAGGTATCTATATTTTTATCCTTTAACTTTACACACATAGCACAATATTAACACATTTTAGGTTTTTGATGGGACTCCAGCCGCCAAAGATGGATCATTACAGAGCGGTGATGAACTACTTGGTGTTAATGGCAACTCTGTAAAGGGCAAAACTAAAGTCGAAGTTGCAAAAATGATTCAAGCAGCCACCGATGAGGTAACAGTACACTACAATAAACTGCATGCTGATCCGACACAGGGCGAATCTCTGGACATTGTTTTGAAGAAAATCAAACATCGTCTAGTCGAAGCAATGTCCAGTAGCACAGCTGATACATTGGGTTTATCTAGGGCAATACTTTGCAACGATTCACTAGTAAAGCGTCTTCAAGAACTTCAGGCAACCGAACAAATGTACAAAGGCTTAGTCGAACACGCTAAACGAATGCTAAAAGCATATTTTGATTTGCTACAAACATTCCAAGCATTCGGCAACGCTTTTGCAGCTATTAGTGTTCGTGAGCCCCAACCGAGGGCATCCGAGGCATTTCGTTTGTTTGGAGAGCTTCACCGAAATATGGAGAAGGACGGCGTGAAAATGCTGAAATCTGTAAAACCCGTGCTTTCGGATCTTGGAACTTACTTAAACAAAGCCATTCCCGATACTAAGATGACAATCCGTAGATATGCAGATGCAAAATTCACTTACTTGTCTTACTGCTTAAAAGTTAAAGAAATGGACGACGAGGAGCACAGCTATGCAGCGCTGCAAGAGCCTCTTTACCGAGTCGAAACTGGTAACTATGAATATCGTCTTATTCTACGATGTCGCCAGGATGCTCGAACGAAATTTGCCAAGTTAAGAAATGATGTGCTGGAAAAAATGGAATTGCTTGAAAGTAAACATGCACGGGACTTGGCAGTCCAGCTGAAGAAATTTATCGAAGGTCTGGCAGCGCTAGGCTCGGAAACTGTAGTTCGTCTGAAAGAATTGCCAAATCTCTTCCCTGTTGAAGTTGATCTAAAGGAAAGTGCCTTTCAATATAAGACCAATGAAACTTTTAATGCCGAAGAAGATTCGATCGGGGATGACTTGATTTGTGCTGAAGAAGTGACGGAAAATTCCATAGAAGCTAAGAATGCACAGGAACACGTAGATTTAATACCGGGATTCGAAGATATCAACTTAGGAACAACTGGGAATGATAGTGATGCTTTGCTAGCCGAATTGGGCCTTGCTGACATTGATCTGTCTGGCGGAAATACAGAAAAATTAAATCTTATGAGTGAAGATTTGCTTCAATAGATAATATATATTTTTTGTGCATTCCAGGTAAATAAAAAATACTATTGTTTTGTCTTAGTTATTGTTATGAAACAGCCTATCCCTTCTTAGAAATCCCCCCGGGAACATCCTAGTCCAATCAACTCAGCTTACACAGTCTTATCCCATTAATTTTGGCATAATTCCTAATCTAAATCGTATCGAACCTACGAATAAACAATTCACCAGTGTATAGTAAGAAAATAAGTAAATGGAGGTCGGATACGGATGCCGAAGCAATAGTCTGGAAAAATGCAAGTCAAGCGCGCAATAACTTATCATCCAAAGATATTCAAACGTTTTGTTATCTTTCACTCCTTTGACCATGGAGACTATACAAGAAGTATAAATTCCGTGTAATCAATTTCGTTTGATGATTGAGGGCACTGCAGTCAATTGTACCCCCAAAAATGTTCACACTCCTTGAATAGCCAGCTTCTTTCAGGTTCCATTCTTATCGATCGAAATTTTATGGGTGCGATAGATGACATCGTTTAAGATCGTAATGACAATGGAAGAGCCAATCCATTTCCTTTGTAGTTTTGGCGATGTACCTTTTATTTGTCGAGGATTTTATAGCTAGTTTCGATCGCAAACACAATTGGTAAACTCATCGTCCATTTTAATTTTATAAGTTTTTGATCATAAATTCGTTATTTGCAACCTTAAAAACCCCTAGATATCGATTTTCATTGCAATCGGAATACATTTGGAATAATTTATCCGCCATATTGGGGCGGCCATTTTGAATTTCGGCCATATTTTGGCGCCAATTATGAATTTCAAAGCTCGGCGATGACTGGTGCGCCCGCTATACACGCATACACACAGAAACTCTTTTTTTTTATTAATATAAATTATTGATATTATTATTATTTAGTTTGTTTGAGCTCCATTGGCACTAATAACAGATTCCATTCTTCTCAACATTGACTCCACCAACTTTCTGGTGACGCTTTTTTGCAACTCATCAATCAAGACTTGTTTAAGGATTTCTCTAGAAGATATTGTGCCTGTTGCGAATTTGCCGATCCAAAATAGTCCCATAAAGGCAACGTTAAGTTTGTCCCGGCATAAGGCATCAAGGAACGGAAAGACTGAGCTAGGGTAAGTGAAGTGAGGTCGAACTAAGGTTTTGATAAGCTTTGACCAAACACCTGCAGGCAGAATAGACGCGAACAGTCAGACGCGGTGCATTACTGTATATTTTGGATAAGGTTTGATCAAAGGGGCCGTATTTGGTTTCTCGAGTCGATGGATCGACTCGACAAAAAAAGCTTCTCGATTTTCTTTAAGTTTCATATTTGGTTTCACGACCAAATCGACAGCTAAGCGCAGCCATACAAAACCATCAAATTGGGTGGTATTGGCCTCGATTCCCAGATCCGACGAGAGGGAAGTGAGTGCGGATTTGACACTTTGCGATTCTCAAATCCGCAGTCCCGGATTGGTTTAAATCGAAAATTCGGAGTGAAAACTCACGCGATAATGACATATACGATGTCGGATTATCTTAGGCGCATTTGTCGTTCAAATCCGCAGAAAATTTGTTGCGGATCACACTTTTACAGCGCGGAAAATGTCAAAAAGAAATTCGGGGTTGCGGATTTGAGAATCGCAAAGTGTCAAATCCGCAACTCACTTCCCCGCCGCCGGATCTGGGAATCGAGGCCATTACTCCAAGGCAACAAATCACGGATATTTAATTAAAATAGAAGGTAGTTGTGTTTGCAGCTAGACTTATTGGATAACGCAATTACAACTGATGGATAACGACCATAGATGTCAGCGCTCAAGGTAAGCGTTGATGTTATAGACCCGGGCCGGGGTCTGTTCAAGATTTCTACTATAGGAGCTTTAGTAGCAGAATTTTTAAAATGTCAAATTACAGCAAAGCAAGAAAAAGCTGCTATGATATCTTGAACGCAAAAAAGCTGCTAGCATAGCTTTGTGTTAATGTATGTGTATGAGTATTTCTTGCAGTCAACTATTCCTCTCCCTACAATTAGAAAAAAGCCTGGCCGTGCAGTTGAAATCCCTAAATTTATTATTTAATATGTATTAATGTCAACAAAACCTCACTCAAGTCAATCATTTTGGCAAAACGACCAATGACATTTTCACACACATGTATGATTTACGTAACTGCTTTCTTGCTTGCAGTCGAAACTGCGAGCAACAAAAAGCAGCTACATTAGCAGCTTTTCTCGAATCTTGAACACAAAAATAGCAGCTTTTTTGCTGTTTTGAACAGGAAAAGCATGACAATAGCTGCTAAAAGCTGCTATAGCAAAAATCTTGAACAGACCCCCGGTTTTCTACCAATCTAAGGGGACTGTTTAAATAAATCTGAACTTCATCCGTATACATGTGAAGTTTGCAATCCTTGGCAGTTATCATAAATGTGAATGCTGAAAAGTAATGGCCCTAAAATGGAGCCTTGCGGAACCCCGCACTTAATTGGTGATGGATCAGAGATAGAAACTTGAAACCATACATTTTGGGAAAGATTACTTAAGTAATTCCAAAATTAAGGAGATGGCTGAGGGAGAGAAACTCAGATAGTCTGAGAGTTTAGTTTCAAGAAGCTTATGACTGACACTTTCAAATGCCTTGCTGAAGTCGAGGAGCACCAGAAATCCAATATCATCACAATCAAGAGCCATTCGAAGGTCAGTAGGGACCTTTAGCAGCGTAATTCCGCACCTACTGCTTTTTCGGAAGCCGGGCTGTGTACTTGACGGCGGAGACCACTTTTCACAATGGGCCTGAATTTGTCATAGCATTAATTTCTCTAATACTTTGCCTAAGAAACATAGGATACTCATGGGGCGATAATCAGAGAGATTTTTCAAGGATTTGCATTTAGGTAAGGCAATTACTTTCACTTTTTTCCACAGAAGTGGAAAGTATGATTTCTAGTTTTATTTGAGGGGAGAACCAAGATGAGGTATTGGGAAGTATGCGCTTAACTATTATTGGAGCAAATGACTCGAGCAGGTGATTGAACAGAAGGCTAAAGTGTGCTACTTGGTCATCAATGTCATGAAAGCAGAATACATTGTACATAGGAGAGAGTTTTCTTCTCGCTGCTTTCAAATGCGAAGTTCAGAGAAAGATATAGAATGTCGTGATAAAGATAACTTGGTGGGCTGATCTGATTATGAAAGAAAACATTTCCTATATCCGACACGAAAAAGATGTCTA
This sequence comes from Thereva unica, assembly GCA_949987705.1. Lineage (NCBI taxonomy): Eukaryota > Metazoa > Arthropoda > Insecta > Diptera > Therevidae > Thereva > Thereva unica. The sequence continues at coordinate 249,834,346 of OX465281.1, read as the reverse complement.
GCAAAGATTGGAAGTTGATTGACAGGCTTCAGGTCAAAAGTTTTGAAAAACGTTAGGAAATTATTGCACAGTGAGTTTTGTAGGATAACATATTGATGTTAAAGTGTCCTCCAACAGTGGTGTGGGTCGCCTCGGATTCACTGGCTTCAGATAACGAGAAAGTGCGAGCAGAACAGTAAACCGCGGCCCCGAAGAATTTCTTAACACCACAGACAATTTCAATATTAAGGAATTCCAGCCAGGGCATTGGGTATGGATTGTGTTATCTTGAAAACCCGGAGGCCGTCCCTAACAAAGACAGCGACTCCGCCGCCAGGACGATCCTTCCGATCGTTTCTAAATAGATTGTAGCCATCCAGTGTCAAGGATATTGAAGGAACGTTTCTAAATAGATTGTAGCCATCCAGTGACAAGGATATTGAAGGAACACGTTCGCGTAATGAGGCTTTAGACTAGTAAGATGTGAATGTTGGTTCCACGAAAGATTTCCCGCAGTTTGTCGATTTCATTACGCAGGCTTCTTGTGTTGATGTGACAGCGACGGCGACGTATCCTACTTTGGAATATATTGAGCAAGATTCTAATTTTGCACATGTCAAAAAGGTAAAAATTAACTACTTAGTTCACCAATGCGAGGTAGCATCATTACAAAAGTGAAGAAAAAAGATGAAAACAGAAATAGAATAAAATTTTATCCAACTCCAACATTTTTATCCAACTGAACAAGAATTCGGCCTTGACGTGAAAACACAGTGGTAACGAGGTTCCTCATTTGCCGAACGAATGTTCTCGTTTCTTTGGTGACAGGCTTTCACGCAAGCGAAGAACGCTGTCAGATGAGAATCCCAGATTCAAGAGAGCCGTGCTTTTCTCAGGAACTCCTGGTTGTCGTTGGCCAACGGAAATTTCACTATCAGTAACGGGCTAGGGGTCGTGGCGCGGCTAGTCGGGGAGTTCTGCCCTTTTCGTAGATGCAGTCGGAATACGTTCACGAAAGGTAACAATGCATGCCCGATGGTGGAGGCAAGTGATTCTAAGATATACCTTGGATTCTTGTTTTCACACTTCGGAACGCCGCGAATGACCAGGGGCCAGTTCACGCAATTCTACGTCGACTGAAAACGACACGAAGCGCGTTCAAAAAACTTACTATGGTTAACCAGGGGACTTTTTGAACGTCAAAAAGTTATGGAAGTGGTTACATTGTAGTAAACCGCGGTGTTTTTGAACGACAAAAGTTTACCATAGTTAACCATACTAAGGTTTTTGGATTCGCTTCGTGTCGTTTTCAGTCGACGTCGAATTGCGTGAACTGGTCCCAGGCGCAGATCCTCTAATTCGTTGGAAACTACGGCGATATCGTCTTGAACTGTTTCCACATCGTCTTTCAGCCCTGCGGTTTGACTATTAAAAGTTGACCCCTTATGTGAGGAAGGACGATCCCGGAGACTCTACGACGACGAGATCTTCGAACGCCATTGCGACATAGGCACTGAAGAAAATAAACCTCGATAGGCCGGATCCCTATTGCAGACTTGGGCACAATTTTTTAAGGACAGACGACTAATCAAAGGACCCCATATACATATTAAAGACCTCCTTTTTACATATAATTTTATTAATTATAAAACTCTAAAAACATTCCTTTGCTTTACGCTTTTAACTTTTAAATTTCGTCTCTTTTTGTATGTGTATTTGTATGTGTATTTATTTAAGACTTTCGTCCACAAATTTTGAATTTTCTGTGTGTCGATACTCTTTGAATTTATTTCTAGCTTAATGTTCTTCGTCAGACCATACCCAACTATATCACTAAAATTAGATCCAGCGAAACTGGCAAAATTTATATAACGAAATATTTCTGCATTATATCCATTTAATTGAAAAACGCAATAATTTTCAGAATCCTTTATTTCATCTACAGAATTTGTGGTGTTTGATGATAGTGTAGCGGTTTCTGCTTGAATTTCTTCTGTTTTAGATTTCTTTAACTTGGATTTCCCTTGCGAAGTTTCTAATGGTGCACTAGCTTCATTAGGATGAGATTCCTGACACACCTCTAAATCGGCTGATGCACTTTTTTTACTCTTTTTGTACTTACTTGACTTACTATCGTGATCATCTGTTTGTGCTAGTTCTTTTCTTGACTTACTTACTTCTGTATTATTGGAGAGAGTTTCAGCAGCATTCTGGACTAAGTCGTCTTTATCATCTTCATAATAATCTCTCTTATCCTTCTTCTTTTTTTTCTTTTTCTTCAAGACTTCCTCAGCTTCGGTTGAGGTTTCGACTTGTTCGTTTTCTCGCAAATCTTCTTCTAATAGTTCTTCAATTTTATCTTTCCTTTTTCTTTTTTTAGAAACAGCTTCAACGACGCTTTCTTCTTGTATTTCTGCTTCGGTTGGTTCGCACAGTGAGGCAGGTTCAACAAGATGTTTCGATTTCTTACTTTTTTTATTTTTACTAGACCGATTAAGACTTTCTGATTCTCTTTCCTGCTCGACATTATCCAAAGCGACACCATTGGCATCTTCGTGTGTAGAATGGAGCGGACGGTCTCCAAAGTCACTTTCGCTGCTTATAACTTCGCTGGATTTTTTGCTTTTCTTCTTTTTATGTGACTTGTCTAGTTCTTGGCTGTCATTGTCTTTACAGTCTCCTTGTTTCTTTTTTTGAGACTTACCTACATCACAACTAACAAGGCCTTCTTCCGTCACGTTTTCATTGTGTTCTTGATCCTCTGGTGATTCTTGGCTATCTTTGTCTCTACGCTCTCTTTTTTTCTTCTTTTGAGACTTTCCTAAATCAATATTCACTAGGCTTTCTTCGGCCACCTCTTCATTATATTCTGGTGGTTCTTGGTTAGCATTATCTTTACGGTCTCGCTTTTTCTTCTTTTGCGATTTACCTTCATCACAATTAACTAGTCCTTCTTCGGTCATGTTTTCATTAAATTCTTGATTCTCAGATGGTTCTTGGCTAGCGTTGCCTTTAGGCTCCCGTTTTTTCTTCTTTTGATACTTACCTACATCAAAATTAACTAGCCCTTCTTCAGTGGCGTCTTCATTATATTCGTGGTCTGGTGGTTCTTGACTAGCATTGTCGTTACGATCTCCCTTTTTCCTCTTTTTTGATTTCCCTCCTTCAAAATTATCCAGTCCTTCTTCGGTCACGTCTTCATTATAATCGTGATCCTCTGTCGATTCTTGCATTTTTCTCTTCATGGACATTTTCTGCTTGAAGTAATCATTTATAGATGTTCCTGATTTTACAACTGTTACCCCAAAGTTATGCTCCTTCTCTTCTTCTTCCACCTCCTCCTCCTCTTCCTGTCTTTCGACAGCCTTTTCCACTCTCAGAGATTTTTTCCCAAAAATATTTGCTAGATCTTTTTCACTATATCGAGAAATATCCTTTCCTCTTGTAAATTTTTGATAGTGAACTCTCGCTTTTGATTTTTTCGATTTTTCCTCCAAAGATTCCCCACTGATTTGCGGAATATCACTTTGTTCCTTTTCTACTTCCACTTGAAACCCAAATCCAGTAGTTTTTGGCATTAAATCTTCTTCAGCGCTAGAATTTTGCTCAGATCCATTCAAAGATCTAAGAAGACCATTAAAATCGTTATCGTGCTGTGTCCATTGATCATCCCGCTCCTCAAATCCCAAGCCAATGCTATCACTTTTATACTTGACTCGCACAAACTCTTTGTTACCAGTTTCATTTGGTCCTAAACCCTTACCTTTCGACCATCCCATCTTCTCGAGCATGCGAGTACCAAAGCGATTAGAATCTAGAATAGAAGAAATTAATGTTATTGTAAAAACGTCCAGTATTTTTTGCTGTAAGTACCACCTTCATAGAGCGCTTTTCCGCGAGGCTGTAAATTATAGCGCCTTTTTACACGTTTTTCTGCTAACATGGACATCTTCCTTCTATTATATTCTGCCCTTTTTTAACAAAACTAACTATTTAATATAATAAAAACTCCAACCGACACCCAACGAATCAATCTGACATTTCACCACGTGTTGCGCTGATTTGACATTTTAAAATACATTTTGATGCATGCGTATGCGTGTATTTCTGTCGAAAAAATTGTGGTACTGTTTACATTTTTCAAATGTAGGGCTCGCTTTTGAAATAAAGAAGAAAAATATGACATGACGTGTCGAAATGTCATATTCAGTGAAAGCGAATGTTGGACAAATTTCTTGTTAATTTCAAATCTTGATTTACTTGCGTTTCTAGCTTAGATACTAGCTTATAGTATAACTAAGACATTTCAAGGTAAGGTTGTCTTCTTTTCTTACAAAATTACATAGGGGTTTTTTGTACTATGCTATATTTATTATACTTGTTATATTTGTTACCTTTGAGGCACCAATTGAGAGATTAGTACGAATTCACCTCCACAGTACTACCCCCAAATGTTGGTATTTGCATTATTTACTTGCTTCAACGCCTACTTCAATGGAATTGGTAAGTCTACCCAGACGGATATACCAAGCCATACCATATACCTGTAGATACACCAATGACTAGTAACTCAATCTTCATGATTCCTACTAGCATCATGGAAGAGGTAGAACGTGTTCCCCTGAATTTAAAAAAGAATACAGCTCCTGAAAAGGATGGAATATTCACTGAAGACATAGCTAATATTATAGACAAACTCGAAAATTATAAATGAGGCATTGAGTAGTAGCACATTTCCACATTATCTCAAGGATACGATTGTAACATCTATTCTGAAAGGAGGAGACTCGGCTGACTTGAATAATTACTGGTCCATAGCCCTAGTAAGCAATGTGAGAAAAATTTATGAAAAAATCTTTGAGAAAATAATAAGGAAATTTATTGCTAGAAACGGAGGTCTGGACAGTAAGAGTGATTCCAGACGATCGGACTTACGACACTACAAGAGTCGGCTGCAAAAGTGGCTATGGAGAAGAGGGTGAGAGAAGGCGATGGAATTTGTGACCATTCCATTGTCCTCTCACACGATCTTCTCCATAAACCATCTTTGCAGCTGACTCTATAATGCGCATATCCTACCTCGGATTAGATTTAGTATCCTAAGCTGGTCGTAGTGCTATTAACGCATGAGTACATACGTAAAAGTACTGTTAAATAGGGCGCTGAAGGCACTATATGGACTTCCATGGAGTACAGCCACTTAAGTAGTTTACCGACTCACGAGACAATTAACCAGACCAGACCAGATCATCCGAATGAAAAAAGCAAAGTTCGTATATAAGTTGAAGCAAAATCAAATGAAGTCAAACCTAGTAATTCTGCAAAACTCAAACTACGTTACAAGAAACAGGAACAACTTAAGCCTAACGCAACCTAGAACGGATAGCAGAAGAAAGAGTCTTCTTAATACTGGAGCGAAAATTTACAATACTCTACCGGACTACATCAAATCGGGGTCGCCTTCGGCTACGTCTTTAAGTAGTGCCTATTCGGCCAGACTTGGCTCTTTCCCGCCGGCATTTTTTAGTGTAATGTATTTTTTCGTTGTTGTTCTACCTTAATGTAGGTTTCAACATCATCAGACATCTTAGCTTTCTTCATTTTCGTCTTCTAATCTGCCGATAGTTTGCGACTTCTCTCCAGTTTCTTCCTTTCTTATTTTGTCTCACCTTCGTGTTTTAGGTCGTACTAGGAGGCGATCACTTACAGGGAGGCCTTCAAAAGACCCGCTTTGGCATTTTTCTTTGGTCTAGACGAATTAAATGTTGAAGCCACCACAGTCTTTAAAATCTTATATACGTAAAGATCTCTATCTATAGGAGGGCAATTGGCTCTATAATTTTTTTATAAATATTAAAAAAAAATTACAACATAGACTTTCAACTATAGCCCTGTTATTTTATAATTATTTCAAGAAACATGGTTGACGCGGCGACGAAAAAAACTTTAAGTAGTATACCTCTTCTACAAACTAGAGCCGGTCCAAGAGAAAAGGACATATGGGTGCAGAGGTTAAAAGAAGAATATCAAGCTCTTATAAAGGTATATTTATTGAAGAACAAAAAAAAACAAAATTAATACTTTATTCATTTAAAACTTAGTACGTCCAAAATAATAAAGATTCTGGAACTGATTGGTTTAGATTAGAATCAAACAAGGAAGGCACAAAATGGTTTGGCAAATGCTGGTACATGCATGAGCTGCTTAAGTACGAGTTTGATGTTGAATTCGAGGTAAATTAATATTATAAAAATATTATGAAATATACTCAGAAATTTTTTTTCAGATACCTGTAACCTATCCAACAACGGCTCCCGAAATTGCGTTACCTGAGTTAGATGGGAAAACAGCTAAAATGTATAGAGGTGGAAAAATTTGTCTAACAGATCACTTTAAGCCTCTTTGGGCAAGGAACGTTCCGAAATTTGGAATTGCACATGCAATGGCATTGGGGGTAGATAAAAGATTGAATTATTTGTTATGTGATAAAGGAATTAATTAATTGTCATTTCAGCTCGCTCCTTGGCTCGCCGTAGAAATTCCAGATCTGATAGAAAAAGGTGTGATTGTGTATAAAGATAAAGCAGAAACAACTAAATAAAAAATAATATTATAAATGAACATATCTATTGTTTCCAAGAGAGGTCCCATGTTTGCCTTTCATGAGTGTTGAGTAGCTGTAAGAATTTGCTGTTGGTCATTATTTTCTTTATGTGCGGTCGGGCCAATATACCAAATTTTACTTTGGGGTCCGATGAGCTCGGAAAGAAATTCTTTAAATATTGAAAAGCTCCAGAATGTTGACGAAGAGCTTTAATTTGATATCCTATGAAAGCATTGATACGTCTTTAGGCCCTAATATTGGATCTCTTTTTTTATCGAACAGGGTGTAAACTAGCCAATATCACATCCTTCGTTTTCCCTAACACAGATTAACCTAAGAGAAATTATCGTATAACTGTTTCAAATATTTCTGAGCATTGTTACAAGCCCCCCAAAAAACCTCATTCAGCACTTTTTCCCTTAAATTTGAATTTCCTGCGCACAACTTCTGTTGCCTTAGCTGCGGGGAGAACGAGAGGGGAGAGGGAAATAGAGAGGGATAGCTAAAAACAGGCGACCTAACAACCACTTAAATTAAGTTACGCGATGTTGTGGCGACAAAATGATGCACCTAACCGATGCCAGTCGCACTGGAGGCAGGTCTGCACCTAAAGCCGGCTCTACACCATGCTATGTTCAACGACTGCAGTAAGTTCGACTCGTGTCGCATGCACCCAAAGTTGGTGTTTGGATGGAAACGTTCGAGCTGTTGTCGGTATTGAATCAAACGTTGGACGCCAACATTCGCATGAACGTTCGCCGCATCGTGTAGAGCCGGCTTAAACTGTCTAACCCAGTCCGTTTAGGCCATAAGCGCTTCGCCGGATTTAAGGCCCCAATAGATTGGCGCAGCTCGGAAGACGACGGCCGCCTGCAGCAGAATTCCCCGTACAGTTAATTTCTCCACGCCGCGTTAGCACATATGGTGGCCCGTGTATTTTAAAGGTTTTGTTTGTGCCTATCCGTTTGTGCCTTTACTGTCCCATAAGTAAGGATATCTAGTAAATCCAGCATTGGGAGGGGGGAGGCAGGTGGCAAGTGGGATAAATTGCCTCAGATCCGTTTGGATAAGACCGTGCTTACGAGCACGAGCGCACACACGACTCGGCAATAGTCGGCTACAAAGACGGTTTATGGAGAAGAGGGCGATGAAAGCGCTCTTGTAGAATCACCCTAAGCCTGGTTCCACCCGAGCACACGCACGGCACGACAAAAGTGGGCTGCAAAAGTGGTTTATAGAGAAGAGGGTGAGAGATGAGGATGGAAATTACGTCTCTCTCTCTCTCTTCTCCATAATTCACCTTTGCAGCCTACTCTTGTCGAGTCGTACGTACGCTCGTGTGGAGTCACCCTAGTGAACTCACTTTGCCTGTTTTACTTCGGCATAAGCAAAGATAGCAAGGATATCTAGTATATCCGCCTAGGTCTGACACAAGGGGGAGGGACAACTGATAATAAATAATTAACTTCAAACCAAAAAAGTTCTTCTTCTTTAACGGCTCTACAACCGGGATCCGGTCCTGATCTCTCGCAACTGTTCTCTCCACCGGTCCTGATTCTAAGCCAATGTCTTCCAGTTTGGTATCCCTAAGATCTGAGCCTGCTGGTCTACGTCCCTTCAAAATAAGGAAATTGTTTTTGTTGAACTGTGCAATTGATTATAACCATTCTGAAAATCCCAAAATGTTATTTCTTCTGACCCTAAATATACCTCGTACTATTGTAGGACCTTTTACCGCTAAGTTCTCCTATTGAATTAAAGGAACAAATTTTTGTAGTCAAGTATGGAATGGGGCTCGCCTTTTCTCCAATTTCTCTCAAAATATTAAAACAAGAACGTCACTAAATTCAATAACATCTGTCTTGTATACAACTATTCAAACTTCAAACTGAAAAGTATCTTCTTCTTCTTTATGGCAGAAATCACATGTTTGTGTTTATACCGTTATATAGGAATTTACGACCCATAATTATGGTAAACACATTTTTTAAAAGTCCCTGCATGTCATTCAGTTCATTGTCTCGTCTCTTTTATTGTTGGAAGTATGTAAATAAATGAAGGAGTTTCAAGTAGTTCTAACACAGTTTATTATTAATCGTAAGCATTTAATTAATCACCGTGAAGTTTACTCTCGGCAAATCGAAATTTAAAAGCGGAATTTACTTGGCCAGTCGCAATCCATTCATCTTGCATAATTTGATCATTTTGTGTGTGTAGCTTGTGTATCAGAAAATCTCGGGGAAAATCTTTACCCATAAAAAGATGTTATTAGACTTAAAGTTATTATTCGTAATTGATTTTTCGTTGTTTGTTCTGTGGAGGTGTTAAATGTGGCCCATGGGGAACAATTCGGCCCACAATGACCTGGACGAATTGCTTGTAGGAGCAGCCCAGAACGTCGACTTTGATTACCAGCAGCACTTAATAAATGTTTTGGAACGAATGGTAAGCAGGTAGTGTATTTGTTCCGTTCATATTGTAATATGCACATGATAACTAGTGTTTTTCCTAGAGGATCCCTTACACGATATTGTAGTATGAAAATGCCTGTAATCAGGAAGCGCCCAGACTTAGGAGTTTTTAAAGTAGGTCGTCGCATTTACTTACACCACATATCCACCTCTAACAGAGATTGTATTTTTATAGAATACAGTTTTATTTCGAGAAGTTAAGTTATTATCTGGCTTACCAGCCGACAACAAATTACCACGCGAACGTTGGTCTCTAGAAAGATTACTGAGAGAACGAGAAAATGGAACTGGTGCCAGACCAGCAGGAACCCTTACAGGAAATGAATGTAGGCGAATTGCAAATATGTACATTCCGAATAATAAGGAACAGAGGCTAATGTCCTTGGAATCGAAAGTCTTTTGCGGCACTTTAAATAAAAGTGGGAGTAGATTAATAACTGCCAGTCAAGATAACATAATTCGAGTTTTTGATGCGTCTAGAGGGACATACCATCGGATTAATAGGATAACTGCACGGGATGTAAGTTGGTGTATTTTAGATATTGATTATAGTCCGGATGGGGAACATTTTGTATATTCGACATGGTCTGATTATCGTAAGTTTGTGCATATTTGTTAATTTTGCTTAACTGTAATTTTTCAATTTTCCATATATAGTACATATCGCACCAATTGCTGGCAGAGTAGATGTCTTCCAATGGCTACACTTAAATCCAGACCATTCAAGATCTTGCGTATTTTCCGTCCGTTTTTCTCCTAGAGGAGATTTTCTCATTGGTGGCGCAAATGATGGGTGTATATATGTATATGATAGAGGTTCTGACACCAGAACAAGTAAAATAAAGGTAAGACATGGGTTATTCCATAGCAAATCAACAACACGTGTGACCCGACACTTTTAAATTTTACATACTAGGGTAGAATCAGTGAAAAGAAAAATATAGATTAAATTTTTTTGATCTAGTGTCCTTAATTCGCGATTTAGATCGTTTTGAAAATTTTGCTACAATAACGTTTGAGGCTCCTTGGAAAATTCATAAATATGTCCATTATTAGGACAGGAGAGTGAAGTAAACCGTATTTTAAAGGATAAGTTCAAGAGAAACTCTCTTCTTACGCCTTATGTACATCCAATACAGTAGTTAAATTCCGGCTTTATAAAAAAGAAAATTACTTGAGTTACAAGAGATCAGATGAATAGGAAAGAGGATAATGGACCTTGGTAGCTACAGGAAGGAAGCGTCACTTAGGAGTAGGCTTAATAATACTCAAGTTAGTTATAGATAATATCATAGAGGTCAAGCCAATAAGTGAACGACTATGCTCAATACGACTCCGAACGAAAATCTTCGCCCTTACAAATGAATTCTTCACACTTTCTATTTCTTTTAGCGAGCTGCTGAACGCAAATGAGAGCATCAGACACATACCATAACTGTAACATAACGATGATACCAGAGCAATAAATGTACTCTGAGAAAATTACAGAGTGTCAAACAATCCTTAAAAAACAACAAATCTCCAGGAATTAATAACATCCCAAAGATCGATCAAAGATTTGATCAAACAAGGACATGAATCGCTTTCAGCCGCTATACATGAATTATTATGCCCGAAGATTGGAAGCAAATCATTATCTGCCCAATAAACAAGAAAGGAGATAAATTCAACTGTGGAAACTATAGAGGCATATCTCTTTTAAGCACACTCTACAAACTAACGACTAATATAATCAAAGACAGACTGGAACCTTATGCAGAAGCCGCAATAATTAAATATCAAGCTGGATTCAGAAGAAATAGGTCAACAATGGTACAATTTTTTTCAATAATGAAAATCCTCCGAAAATGCGGGGACTACAACATTGACGTATATGATATTCACCGACTTAAAACAAGCATAACACAGCATCAACAGGGAAAAAATGTATGCGACAATGCTGGACCTAAACATACCCCTAAAGATAGTGAAGCTAACGAAAATGACAATGGAAAATACAAGGTGTACAGTCAGAATACAAGGAGAATTGACGGAGTCCTTCCCAGTCAATCAAGGCATAAATCAGGGCGATGAGCTGCCACCCATGGTATTTAATCTCTGCCTAGAAGGAGTATTTCTCAAAGTAAACATTGACTCGAACGCATCCCTGTTTAACAAATCTAAATCAATCAATCAATTCATGAAATGTCTTGCCAGATCACTGTCATACCGATGAATATATTTGAGAGGAAGGTTCTCCGAAGGATATACGCCGCAATCAATGAAGATAATGCATGGAGAATACGCTACAATCATGAATTGTGCGATTTATACAAAGAGTGTAAGCTTTCGACACATGCCAAGCTACTGCGTTTGTCCAAGATGACTCAAGGAAATGGTCTGGGTTGAGAAGTCGGATGCCTACGCAGCAATTATATACAGTCTCCCGCCACTAGACCGAGGAATGTGTACAACGCACGCTCCCAACACTCCAAACTTTTCAGCTGCTGATTTTATGTTTCAAAGAAGTCTTTATTAATATTAGCAAACCTCCACGTTGTGTAGCATTAAGTCGATCACGCCTAATCACCACATAATCTTTGTAATCCACTTTGTGCTTCCCGTTCAGCTTAGTTTCGCTGGCAAGGAGCACGTTAGGATTTTTGCTTGCAACAGGGCTAGGAGATTCGCCCGTCTCTTGTTTCGTATCAACAAGTTGACGTTTACGGCATTGGCCTTGATTGTGTCTTCTCCGAGTTAAGACAGTTTACCCGAAGATAGGTTCTGTAGAAAACAGAGACGAATAAACGATATCTAGACGTACATTTTGCTCGTTCAGTTGTTGGAGTTCGTTCAGTTGCCCTTGTATGAACAATAGAACTGCTGTCAGCTGGCCATCTCCCCTACTCATTATAGGAGCAGCTTTTGGAGCTTGATTTTTTGTTGGTTCGCCATTTGGGCGAAAGGACATGCCGGTACAACAAAGTCATTGAACATTTGCGTTTTCTTGAGCCTCGAACCGCTCTTTTCGTGCTATAATACGTTTCTTTACCTCTGCGTATTTAGGACATCCCATATAGTTAGCAGGGTGTCCGTTAGATCTGCAGAGTACACAGAACAACTTGTTTTTATCTGCGACTTTTTCCTTGCCGAAAGGAAGGCGTGGCCGAATCTTTGACATCGCATGCACTGCAGGATGTGCAGAATGAAAATAGGTCAGCAATGGATCAATTATTTCCAATAAGGCAGGTCCTCTGAAAATACTGGGAATGACGATGACGTGTATCAACTTTTTGTCGATTTCAAGCAAGCGTACGACAGCATCGAAAAGGTAAAAATGTGTGCGACAATGCTAGACTTAAAGGAGAGTGAAATGAAGCTAATAAATAGGCTAAGAAATGTTGTATATCGGGTTTTCGTTAATCATATTCAGTGGGAGCTCCGCCATCCAGCAACGTAGCAGCGTGTCCTGAAAATGCTAGTGCCAAGGCAATCTGACTGCGATCGTATTGGCGCCAAAATGGGAGAAATTACGTTTTTCCCGTTCTTACAGGAGCATCTTCTTCTCCTTTGACAGCTCTATAACCAGGATCCGGCCCTGACCTCTACAACTGTTCTCTTATTACTGAACTCGTAAGATTCATCGGCATCTACTCGAGCCCTGCCCAGACCCTCTCTAATTTGTCCTTCTATACTTCAAACTAAGCTTACTACTAGACATAGCAACATGACAGACTGATAGTACAAAGGAAGATTCCCAAGCTGGATTTTTGCATATAATAAAACATGTCATTCTGTTACTTGATCAGCCATGTTGCTTTGCAGCCGGCTCTTGGACTATATTATCTTCTTAGTTATCTCCGCGCGCGGTAGATCAAACTGAGTTCGTGTTGTTGGCCTAATTGGCTGATTATCGGATTATTTTATATTAAAACTGTGGAGTGTATAAACATTGAGTAAACCCAAAACCATTTTAACCCGGTAAAGAAACACATGTGAGACCTTCTAACTTAACTAAAATTAATTTGTGCTTATCAAGCATACAAAGTTTTCCGGTGAGATAGAATTTTCGCTTTATTTTTTGTTTTTTGTTCTACTTTTTATTTTAGACCGATGGCAGCAACTACACCGATATCAATGCCGTAGAATTTATAGAGCCATCATCAAATTTATTCGTCAGCGGTTGTGATAACGGGATTATCAAGTTATGGGATCTACGTTGTTTAGGCAGTAGGCATAGTCCAATTTATATATTTGTTGGCCATTACGATGGTGTTACGTATATCGACAGTAGGAATGACGGCAGATATATCCTATCGAATTCCAAAGATCAAAGTATTAAGATATGGGACCTAAGAAAACCTTCACCAAAGGAAAGGGAATACGCTGTTAGGAATATGAGGATACTTAACTGGGACTACCGTTGGGATAATGTCCCGAGAGAATGTAATTTTATATTGAATAGAATATTTATTATAATTAAATTCTCGCAAATTAGTTTATAATCCTACAAGAGACATGGAGGGGGACTCTAGCGTTATGACATACCGAGGGCATCGTGTTACAAAAAGCCTAATAAGAGCAAAATTCTCGCCAGCTGAACAGACCGGACAAAGATATATTTATACAGGCTGTGGTACAGGACGCGTTATAAGTAATTTTGAAAATCCAATCATTTCTTTTTTCACAAATAAACTATATTTTTAGTTTACGATGTACTGACAGGACATATAAAAGAAGCTATAGAAGGTCATAAAGATGTTGTACGTGATGTTGCGTGGCATCCAGTTAGATCTGAAATAGTATCTAGTTCGGTAAGAACTAATCTGTTTGATTTTTAGCATAAAAACAAAACAAAAAAAAACCATAAATTTTTTAGTGGGACTCCCATGTTAATCTTAATACATATAAACGTACAAATGATGTATTGAGAAGACGAAATTCCGGTGGTGGACGACGACGGAGTGGTGAAGATGATACAAGGCCTTTAAGAAGATCAAGGCGAATCGCATTAAGAAATACAAGAAATCATGACAGTGATGAGGAATTGGAGTGCTTCTGATATACAAAAAAACGAAGAAAAAGAGGAAGAAGGAAAAAGCAAAAAACAACTTAATTGAAAATATTGTATATAGATCGTATTTTTAACTAGTTTTAAAACAGAATTTAGATTTTTCGAGATAAGATTACGATTTTTTTTTCTTTTTAATATTATTGCAATTTTAACGATACTCAAATTGATTTCAATATTATGTTTTTAAAATACCGTAATTAATTTACAATTTTTGATTTTTACATAAAATCATATTTTTTGAGTTAAAAATTTTTTTAGAAAGAAAATTTAATATACAATTTGTTTTTTAAAAAAAAATATAATATGCAACTGTTTTATTTTAAATCATCCTTAAATCGCAATGACAGTCGGTTATTATTCAGGTTCAGGTCATTATTTTAAGCGTCTAAAAACAACTCGAAAACGTCCCCGTAACAAACAATTGCGGCTCGAACCACGTTAAATTTTCTGAATTACGCTCTACTGCGCGATCCCTCGCCTAGCTATAATTACCTTGAGTCACTCATAATCAGGGCCGTGCCTGATTATATGGTCGCCTACGTGTCAGTGTTTATGACCGCCTCCAAGGTTGCATCTGTTAATAGACAAAAATTAGGTGGAAACGAATTGAGCCCAGTGGGAGCGCTTGCGATGCATTGGAAATTTTATTCGAATGTTGACTTCCAAATTCGAACGTTGGACGCTTGATATTGGCCACACGATGCGCCCTACGATCAAGCTCAGAACGTTGGAGGGTGTCCATAGCATCGGTTTAAGGCCGGCGTAATAATTGTGTGGAAAACACTTCTGCCGATTCGTCATTTTGTAACACGACACGCATATTTGTTAACTTTAGATTTTTTCCGTATCGCCACAAATTTGATGACTTTAGGCAAGCTTTCATTTCATCAGCAGCTGTTGATCTTAGAGGGACCAAATTCAAGAGTTTTGTATGAAGAGGTCAATTGAAGCAACTTACGTGCTACCACCTCTGCTTATCTTTCAACGTTCAATCGAGTGCCTCCAATGCGCCATCGTAGACTTATTCCAAATTCAAAGTTCAAACGCAGGGTTCATCACCACCTTCTTCAATACCCCCCCGTACCTTTTAACCCTTAACCTATACCCCCCCCCCCCTTCCTCCCCCGTACTAAGCTTACTGTTAGACATTGCACCATGACGGACGTGACAAATGACATGACGGACAAGTAGTACAAAGGGTGACTCCTGACCTTAGCACTGCCACATAAAAAAAAATGATTCTTTTGCAATTCTGTAGTACTTTCGCCATTGCTGATTATTTGGCAATGTTGCACGTCGGTTCATCTATCGTTTGCAAATTCTGTTCAGCCAGCCTGAAAGCTCGGTACGAAGTGGCCAGTATCATTCTGACAGCACGCGACGGTTTATTTTTTAGTTATTTATTTATTCATTAGTAATCACAAAAAGATTTTACATGGACAAAGCAGAATTCATGTAAATAAACAAATCTCTTCTTCTTCTTTAACGGATCTACAACAGGGATCCGGCTTCGCCGCTGTTTTCTCCACCGGTCCTGATTCTGAGCCGCATCTGCGCCAGAAAACATAGTTTTAAGTCGGTTGGGCTGAGGGTTAGCAACTCGCTCCCATAAACAACACCATTGCTACGAATCGGCAAACGATGCCTCGGAACCGGAGGGACAACACGACCGGCGACGGGCAACTGTTTCTGCCCTATGTCCCATGAGGGATTAAAGGAGCATAAAGAAAAGAAAGAAGTTATAGTTCTGCTAACTTCTTCCTAGCTTAGTGGCGGCAGCATAGCATTATCATCAGGTATTGGTGGAGCCTCCATATCCTCAGTTAGCTCGCCATTTAGCAATATATGAAAGGGCCGTTCCCATCGCTCCAAGATGCCTTTAAGATCGATCGCTGATTCTTCACTTCTCTCTTTCTTCTGACTAGAGCTGCTGTTCGACATTTCAAAATAATAGATGTTCGACAGTACAAAGGGCCTTCCCTAAGCCTCTAGTCCTAGTGTGTCACATAAAAAAAATTCCCTTGTTTGTCTTCCCAGTTTGTGCAACGTGGTGTGAATTGCGCCATACTGCGGACTCTTTGGTAGAACTCCCGCGCCTGGTGCGACCGTCACTCTCTGTACTGTTCTAGTTCACAAACGAGATTTTTTTCCCAGACTTCCTTTTTTCGTCTGTGAATTCTCTTTTGTTCTTTTCTGAGCTCTTTATGTTTCTCTTCGCGTGCCCGTGTTCTCTGAGACTGCTGCATTGCTCGGTACGCAGCATTCTTACGTTCAGTTGCCAGCTTGCATTCATTGTCGAACTAGTTGTTTCGATCTCTACGACTTCTGCCTAAGAGGGAATCAGCAGTATCATTGACAATATTTTGAAGGCGGGTCCAGCTCTCGTCGACGCCCGGCAAATTCTTGGGGATAATTCTTAGGGCACGTTCCAATGCTGACTGTAGCCTGATCAGCGGATACAACTTTTCAGCGTTGTAATGCACTCTCGGAGCACCATACCAACAAGATAGTGATCCGAGCCAAACTTGGCACCTCGGTACGTTCGTACCGTCATCATACTCGAAAGGTTACGGCGGTCTATCAACACATGGTCTATTTGGTTGCGAATGGCTCCATCAGGAGACACACAGGTGGCTTTATACATAGATATCTTTACGCGCAAATCTAGAACTTGCAACGACAAAGTTCATACTTGCTGCCATCTCTATAACTCGCTGTCCATTGTTATTAGTGTTTTCATGCAAGCTGTGGGTGCCGACAAATTGCCTGTATATGAGCTCCCGCCCTACTTTGGCGTTCAGATCTCTCAGCATGATTGTTACATCATACCTGGCGCAGGCAATAAGACACATAATATCCTAAAAAGTAGATAATAAATATATAGTTTAAACTGAAAAATACGCTTTTTTCAAATGAACTAAAAAGTAAAAAATAATTTTGAATGAAAAGTTTTTATTGCTCCAGCCAGTATATGGGAACCTTTTGAAATGTAAAAAAGGCTTTGGCGCTAACGAAAAGTTCCAGTGCTAATAAAATAAGATAGGAAAGAGTAATAAAGCCATGTTTCTCTCAGTTTTTGGGTTGTTAGAGCTGGTAAAGCCTAAAATCTTGACATCTTAGCTCCAAATGCCAGAGCATTATTTATTATAGTCTATCTTGAAGATCTTTGGAAAAATACCGTAGCATCTGAGTAAATGCTGGACATTTTTTTCGTCTCAAGCCGAAATGAAAGAAACAGAGAAAAACTGACGTTTAGGAGCGCCAAATTGTAAATTTTTGGGCTGCAGGGTTGCCAAATTTGCAAAATTGATTACTTTATTTGCGCTTTTTTCTTAAAAAACAACTTGGGGCGAAGCAGGGCGTCATGAGCGAAGTTTTAATCCTTGACAGAGCAAAATCTATGCGGACAATTCTGAATGAATTTGGCTAGGTATCTGTTGTGCACGTAGTACACAATCTTTCACCATCGGATCTTAAAAAGTTGTAACATACTTTAAGTTTTTTTAAATATCCACAATCAACTTTTGCAGATTCGTTCTTTTTTCATGATACCTTTTTCCTACCGCGGCCTGTGCCCACAGAATCTTTTTTTATTGAAAGGCGTCGCAACGCACGCGGGTTTTGCTAGTTCATTAAAATTTGCTACAGGTAACTACAGTAACTGCAATAACACAACCCTTCTATACAAACATTCCATGGCATGGCACCTCTGCCTAGGGGAATGTTTTTCGTCTAGATTCCCCCCAGTGCCCCAGTTTTTTGGGTATTTGATCAATATCGCAGTAGTCCACGTTAAATAATTATTTTGGATGAACGTCGTGTCTCACTGCTGAAGGCTTTACTAATTTCACAACGAACTAAATAATGGAAGAAGCTACAACAAACACCGTTATTCCAGTTACAATCCAACCGAAAAATGTTTACGGTCTAAGAACTGATGTTATCGGCAATATACATTTCACCCTGAAGAATGAAGTTATTTACCCCGTCGAAGGGGTGTTGGCGTTTCATGATTACGTTGCTGGTAAGCAAAAGTTCTTAAGGTAATGAATTCATAGTTGAAAGTTACGATAATAATATAGGCGAGTTTTAGGTTTCCTGAAAATACAGATCCCAGTATCATAGCTATCAGTCCGAATCGAAAACTTCTTGCTATAGTTGAAGTCTATACTTTTGAAGATACACGGTAATTTTGATTTACCATTTATAATAATTGTAAGATTGTATGGAATTAAATTACAATTACAGATCCTCTACTGTTGGAGTTTATGACTTAAGCAACTTGAAGAAACGTAGAACTATTACAGTCCCATCAGAGAATGAGGAGAACACTTGGGAAATTAGTGCCGTCACTTTCTCGTCAGACTCAAAATCTTTAGCTGTACTAACAAAGCCCGTCGAAGAGATGCTCTTTCTGTTTCTTTTTGATAAAAACGATACTATACTAACAGCACGAGCTGGCAATGCAAATCTTCGTGGTGCAGCAGAATGTGTTGCTTGTAACCCGTTTGATACAGCCTTATTAGCTATCGGTGGTGATAGTGTTTTCAAAATGTTAACCAAATCGGAGAAAGGTTTTACATTATCCGGAAGCTTCAAGTCCGATGGCATGCATATCACAACAGTATCATGGCTATCGATGGAGGTTTGTTTGGCTGGGACAACTGATGCTAAAATACTCCTTATCGAAAATGGTGAACTAAAAGCTCGATATGACGCCTACTCTTTAGAAGATATAGATCTTATGAAACTATCCGAAGAAGAAGGTGTTGCTACTACACAAGTAGCAGCACCATCATCGACTGCTGATCTTCAGGTTTTACCTGGCCTAGAAGCAACACCAGATACATCAGTAGAAATCTCTGTTCCCAGTCTAAAGGGTGAACTACCGCCGGATATTCGTGAAGAGATTGTTTCATGTTCGATAACATTTCCAAAAGGATTCGCTTTTGCCGTGTTGAATTGTGCATATGTTTTTGAGCGTGAATCGAAGTATGGTTTTCAAAGGAAAACAGTACTGAAAATTCCTGTAGGAATGTTTCAGGAAGGATTATACGATATTACGAATATAGCAGTGAATCAGTCGCAAGACACTATTATAGCAACGGCAAAACACTCGCAGATTTATGTTGGTGTGTTAATAGTACCCGAGTCACTTTCGACGAAATGGTTAGAGTTCAAGGTATTGGGAGAGCCGCTTCATATTAACGAAATTATTGATATATCGATATGCTCGTGGAGGCCAATTGTAATGACAGCATGTAAGCTTTAACCAATTTATTTTTATAATTATTACTGCTATCACTATTTCTGTATTTACTTAACAATTTTTTACATTTAAAAATTTTAAACATACAAACTTCTTTCTACTTCTACGCTATCAGCTGCAGCGCTAGTTATGTTCGGTCCTTCATTCTGTCCTACTTTCCTTACATTGTACCTATCCTTTTCTTCAACTTTGACGATTTCATAAGGACCCAAAAAATTCGGGTATAGCTTAGACTTGGGTAGGAATCGAGTTCGTTTGATGGCCACCAAATCGTGAACGTTGAACTTGGTCGATGGTTTCCTCTTCCTTAGGCTGTATCTCCTGTTTTCTTTTTGAACCTTCTCAATTTGTTTCTTCGCCTCTTGTCTCATATCATCTCGGTTGTGTTCAAATTCAAGTCGAAGCTGCTCCTTCAGAACTTCGTTCAGATCCCAATCTTCCGGTCTTCGCATCTTTGTTACAATTAATAGTTCGAACGGAGTCCGACCCGTAACTCTACTTGTTGTTGAATTAAGTAGCCTTTGCAGGCGTGTGGAATATGTTTGTACTACTTTTGAGGGTCTTCAATGGATAACTTAGATAGAACCGAGATGATCGTTTGGTTTAGGCGCTCCACTTGTCCGTTCGCCCGGGGTACTGCTGTCGTGATGAGGGCTTGTAGGATCTTCCTCTCGTCACAGTAGGTGCGGAATATGTGAGAGGCGAACGCAACTCCTCTATCCAATATTATGCGATGGAGATCACCGCAAACCTCACTATGTAGCTGTAGCTTCTTCAGAACTTTTTCAACCGTAATGTATTGTGAAGAGTAGATCCAACAAACTATCGTGAAACTGTCAGTCACGACGAAAGATAATTATAACTCTTTGCGGTCGAAGAAGGGCCCAAATGATCAACTTGGTAGGTGTGGAGTGAGGCGGAAAACGATCCAAGGGTCTCTTTCATGCAGTCCCCGAACCCCTCAAGGAAGATCGCTGGTCCTTCGCCACTTTTGACAATCTGCAGTGGCTCGACTCGTGATCGTCTAATTAGAGAAACGTCGCTGCCTATATTCCCTTTGTTGCTTAATCCTTGAAGAACATGTCAACGTGCAGCTTTTGGACCAATATGAAGTTATCTCTGTTATGGCATGAGCTTTCTCTCTTTCCTGTTTTCTGGGGATGATGAATTAGATGCAATGTGGCCAAACTCATTACATTTGAAGCACCTGGCACCTTTTGCTTTATGTGGGTATTTATTTGTGTGAAGTTGCCCCATAATTTCCGCAGAGATTTTTATTGTCTTCTGGTTTTACTCTTTTTTGCCCAAACTACTATGGTTAGCCTTTTTTGTGTGATCTAATGGTTTCATAAACTTGCAATGTTCTCTTAAGACTCCGTCAAGATGGAAGCGTCGTATAAAATTACCTTGGTTGACACATCATCCGAGATACCCTCGGTTATATAAGTCATCAAGGACACATCGTCAACCTTGGCCTGGCTTGCATGGAATAGAAATATTCTAAGTGCGTTTTGCTTGGCTTTTTCTTGCGATTTTCTAAACTCCTGTGCACATTTATATTGAGGATAGCACCAAACTCACTACTCAAATGATATTTAAGGCTTCTTCAACTATGCAAACCTTCTGAAGCTTCGATCGCGAGCCTTGCTGCACCCTTAAGAAGTCGTCTAGCGTCCATGAATTTTTGGACGTCGTTCCAGGAACAAACTATTGCGACCTCTTCGAATTCCTCAAGCCATGTGACGAATATTTTTCCCTGACTCTCCAATGCATGACTCCAAAGTCTCTTCTACATCACACCGTCGTTTGCTTCTAAATTTCTTTTCAACTTCGTTCATTTTCCGTTTTTTTATACCAAAATATACCGCACCATGTATTTCGGATCGAAAACACTGGTAAAGCTCCAACGATTAGCAACAATTACTCGAGTCGCTTCTTTCACTTGATGATAAATGGTTAATTTTTCGGTTTATTCCTTTCTTTACAAAAATCAAGTTTTGTAGAAGAAATTACATTTATTTTTACGCTTTTACTCCGAATTTCGTTGGATGGTCTCAAAACAGCTTTTCATTAAGTCAATCTTTTCTTTCTCTAATAATTTTAATTACTAAATAACAGTTATTAAAAACAATATTTTTCTTATTATTCAAGCCAAGGATCAAACAGTCCGTATTTGGAATTACGAAACGCAGAAGATTGAATTGGTAAAGAAATATGAAGTGGATGTGACCGTCATTGAATTAAACCCGAATGGACTGATGGCTGCTGTGGGATTTTCCGATCAACTTCGGATTATGGAAATATTCCTAGATGATTTGCAAGTACATATATATTTATAAATTGGATTAGAAATTTTCATAATATTTAATATTATTCTAAATAATTTAGATAATGAAAACTTATAACTTCCCAAGATGCCGTGATGTTGCCTTTTCCAGCTTGGGACATTTGCTAGCAGCTGCTCATGATAACTTGATTGCCATGACATCAGTGTATAATTTGGAGACATTAAGAATGCTTAAAGTAAGTATACATGTGGGGTATATTCTAATATATTGTGTACCGCATAAAGCGACAGTTTAAATTTACTCTTTTTTTATTTAATATTTAACCACATCAATCACACATCATCTTCTTACTTATTACCATTTTATCCAGGATTTATTTTCCTTCACGCGACTCACTTCATCAATTTTCAATAGACCAAACTCACTCTTTTTATCATAGTGAACTCTCTTCAACTTTCTTAAGTGCAGTAGAACGACACCCTAATTTCAGGGCCGTGGGTCGAGCCACACGTTGAGGGGCCTTCCCTTCTTTCGAATGTTAGCTTGCTTTCTCTTAGCAGATCCTTTCCGACCAAAATATCCTCTGAAATCCAATTTATTTTGCATCACGGGATAATCCACGATCTTTGAGCTGCGCTTTCAGCATCGGTTCCACATCTTCTTCGACGAGGGCTTGGTGCAGGCCGCTTGGTTCACTAGGGCTTCCGTGTCTGTTTTATAGACCTTCAGTTCGATCGTTTGGAAGCCGTAGTTCTAAGCGTATTTTCCTTTTGCCAGCTGGTACGAGCATTCTTACTTGAATAACTTGCTTTGTGGCCCTGTTAGTCTGCTTCGTTTTGATAGCCTTCCAATTAACGGTTTCAAATGTGAGAGTTGAAGGCTTTAAGCATCTTGAGGATTTCCGCAGGCTCCGATGATGCCACTGGAAACCATGCTCTGGCCCTCGGACGTGATGTTATATTACTAGCATTAGCTGCTTTGAGCCGGTCGTCGTATAGACTTCGACGACTCTAGCTACCGCAGCTTTGTACCGCTCTGCGGATCTTGTTTTGTGGCAGGACGTTAGTTTTATGCTGCCTTGATACCGGCATCAAGGCATGAGGGAGGAGGTCCCGGGTTATCCCTCAGGACCTCCATAACCACTTTAGTGAGGACGACTTGCGCTCACAGTCATTGGTGTTTGGGGATATGCCCATTTTCATCGTTCTCGTCCAGGTCGCCGATTATTTTGCGATCCTTCGTTACTACTGTGAAAGATATCGCTTTGGCGTCTTGGACTTTTTGGCCCTGGACTGTGGGTGCTTGGATCCCCCACGGATCGTTGGCATTTAGAGGCTGGTGCACCTCTAAACCGCTCTAGTGTAAAGTTTGGGATGGCTTGCTTTGCCCAAGCAATGTCATCCTGTACTTTGGTGTAGTCCTCCTTCGACACTTGGTCTTCTCTGATTGGGTTGGTGGCCAAACGGCGAAGGATTCTGCTGGTCAGGCGTAGTTCTTGATGACCTACCTTTGCCGTGTCCGGCTTTTTTTTTGGATTTTTGGGTCTTCCGCAGACCATTCGCTCCCCTGATCCCCGCCAAGCCGATCATCCGCTCGACCCAGAGAACTGGGGATTGCGAATGGGCAGTAGGGAGAGGAACGCAAGGTTTGGAGGACGACTATCTGCTACGTTCGAGAACGCATTGCCCAGGGTGAACCAACATGGTGGCCACACATACGTGGAGGTCGTCGTCGTATCACACCCTATCTCTTGCCTGGTTTTTTATTTTGATGCTTCTCTTTGGTTATATCTGATAAATTAATGATAAATACTTCTTTAGGGACATAATGGCGAAGTCGTTTCTGTGGCATGGTCGTACAACGATAAGTATTTAATTTCCGGAGGAGCTGATGGAGCAATATATCAATGGGAAGTCGAAACTGGCGCACGAATTCATGAAGTTGTACAAAAGGTATTTTCAATTTCAAAACATAATTTTCAAAAATAAGACAAATTATTTTTAACAGGGTGTCGAATATCGCTGCCTTACGGTAACCCATTCTGATCCATTGTCCATATATGCAGTGACTGCCACGGGCGGCTTGCGCGAGATTGCAAACTCTGAAGTTGTACGAGAATTTAAAGCACCAACAACCGCACCTTTACTATCCGCCACTTTGGCTAGATCAGACCAAATTATGTTCATGTCTACAGATGAAGGTCATCTTTATAACGTTCAACTGCCGTTCCTTGATGCTGGAGGCGGTACATGTACAAACTACAGATTTTTTGATTGTGCTGTTACTAGAGTAAAGATTTCATACGATGGAACCTTGCTGATCACCACATCGAAACGAGGTACTCTAGCGATATGGGTGATGAAGAACATTGAAGGAAGAATTGCCACCATTGATCAGGATCTGTTAAGCTGTGCTGAAGTTCTTATTCCGAGGAAGGTGCTTATCGATAAAATTGATACTATTGGGAATCTCGAGCTGCGAATGCAGCAGCAAATAGCCGAGTTTGAGTATCAAATCAATCAAAGTGCAGCCTTTGGCGAGCAGCAAATGGCGAATGTTCATAAAGCGTACATTGAAGCACTGCAGGAGCTTAAGGATAAAAACAATGAATTGGAGGCGTCGCATGTTAAGGAGTTGAACTTAATCACCTCGCAAATCAATGACCTGAAAGAGAACCATCAGCAAGCATTACAGGCCTTAGCATCGCAATTCTCTGAGCGTATGCTGGTTGAGTATCAGAAACTGTCTCATCTGCGGGAAAACATGATTGACATGCGTGAGACGTACGAAGATAAATTGCGGAAATCAGCTGGATGTTTGCAGGATACGATTGAAGCGTTAGAAACCGACTTCAAGAAGCAGCTTAACGAACGCCAAGAACTGATCCAGTCGCTCATGCAAGAGATGGAGGACAAAAAGGTCGAATTCATGGAATATTGCCGGCAGGTTGAGTTAGACAACGATCGTAACATGGTCGAATCTCAACTGCAATACGAGAAGAAACTAAAAAGCGAACAAGATACTACACTGCACTGGCGTGGTGAGGCTGGAGTACTAAAGAAGAAATACGATGCAACTGTAAAAGAAACCGAGAATCTGCAGGAGGAGATCGAAAATCTGCAAGAACAACACGAAAAGAATAAGGCGGAAATAAGAAAGCTCAATGTAAATATAGACGAGCTCAAGCAAGAAATACAAGAAAGAGACTTTGCTATAGTTGACAAAGAGAAACGAATTCAGGATGTTGGCGTTAAAAACCAGGAATTGGAGAAATACAAACAAGTTCTTAGCCACAAGATAGCCGAACTGAAGGCCCAAATAGAGCCGCGGGAACGTCAAATCAAAGAAAAACGAAATCAAATTGCCGAAATGGAGCGTGAACTTGAGGGTTTGCATCACAGTAATCTGCAGCTCGAGCTGCAATTAGCTGAAATCAAGGATAAGTATTTAGGAGCCGCAACAGAGCTACGTTCAGAACGACAACGTGCTCGTGCGGCAAGGAATCATATATCACGAATATGCGGGGAAATATATCAAATTTCTGGACATATTCACAAGCCTGAACAGCTGAAAGAGGATATAAAGTCACTTTTCCAGAAATACTGCACTGATGCTGAGCTGAAGAAATCGATTTTACATGAGGAGGAAGTACGCAATGAGTTTACTCGGCAGCGTGACTACTTAGAGAAAATGGCGTCCATTTGCAAGAAGAAGGATAGCAAGAAAGAGGAGACAACAGCTGTGGGAAAACTGATGAGAGAAAATGTTTTCCTTCTGCAGGAATTAAATGTTATTCGTAGAAAGTTTAATGAAACGAAAAAAGCGATCACAAACATGGAGTCGCTTTTGGGTATTGGCAGCAGCGCCGTTTCAGCAAAAGCTGCTAAACAAAAGTTGGACAAAGCTGTGGCGGTGAGTAGTTTTCAAATCCATAAGTTTTCAAAAATTCTATATTTGAAACTATTTAACCTCATTTAGGTACTCAACTCACTTGAACTGAAAGAAATCAATACCTGAAAACGACGCACAACCGACAGACGAACAGAGTCATCCCAACATAACTTATGCTCGGTCCGCAGATGTTACAGCCAAGATCTGTCGAATTGTTCCATCTCAGGGGGAATAACACTCTAGCGAGGATAAATTTTATTGACTCTGATATTGCGACTGGTTTCATGGGAAAAGTCCCTGAAAAAATGTGGCGATTAAACCCGTACAACTGAAGTACCGTTACAAAAAATTTGGATTGGGTATTGAGGGCATCTGCTTTTTCATTTTCTTTGAAGCCGCGGTGACCCGGGACCCAGATAAGGTTAACGTGATTGAGAACGTTCAAGTCACCAAGAGCACGTTGGCAGTACCAAACTAATTTCGACTTGGTCCTATGAGCTTTTATCGTCCTAATTGCTGCTTGGCTTTCAGAGAAGATAAAGATCCGTTTGTTCTGGCTGGTCCTTCTTAAGTTCTCATATGTGCATGCCAGTATAGCGTACACCGCTGCATGAAAGACAGTTGCTAGGGTGCCTAGACTTATCGCCCTTCTGAATCTGCGGCTTTCACTCCAGATTCCGGCGCGCCCACACCTGTCTCTGTTCTGGAGCTATCCGTATATCAAACTAGTCTACCCGGCAATACTTTAGGAAAAATCCAGGTTAGCCTATCCTGTATCTGCACAGAAGGATGCTCAGATTTTGAGATTTTAAAGGCATGCAGTGCGGTGACATCCCCGTTTCCGGAATCTCTTTTTTGGTGTTGATTATTATAGAATATCCTCGCTCAAGACCAGCGCCCAGGTAGCCATTCGTTTTCAGCCGCAGCGCCCGTTTATGGCGGACTTCTCCTCCTCATGGTGGAGCGGTATCCTGATTGAGGAGAGTGTCCAGCGCTGCCGTCGGGCGATCGGATCACATCCTACGATGATCTGCAGACCGCTCCCTTGAGTTCTTGGATGGTGGTGGGTCCATAGAATAATCATGCTGAGCATAAAATAAACATGCTTTTGCTGCTAATCTGTATCTTCACCATTGCCAGGTTTTTCGATGATTTATGTGTAAGAGGAAAGCAGTTAGTGTTTTTATTGTAAACTACACAGGTCCGAGAGTCGCCGTCCACATCTGAAATGTTGTAGCCGGCTGCCCGCAAGCCCAGTATAGCACTGTTACTTGGCTCCTGTGCGACAGCCTCGTTAACAGCTTTGGTGGCCAGCACCCTGCAAGGACCTGCCGAGGCAGCCCTACTGTGTTGCAGGTTGCACTGTACCACCCGCATCCTGGGGTTGTTCCTGCTGTTGTGGGCCGGCAGGAGTCTCCCTTTTTTAAGCCAATCTCCTTGACTTTAATTCGACCGAAGCCGTGGAATAGGCACATACCCTGCTCTTTTAACTGCATGAGCGACCTCTCGTTATTGCTAAAGGTAAGAGTTTGACCGCTCTCGGGCCGTATTTGGTTTCTCGAGTCGACATTGTCTTTTGTCAATAAACAAAAATTGGCATTTGGCGACACAATATCGTCTCTCGACCGCTGCCGTTTTGGCAATCCATCAGTTGGGTCCGGCATGTGACATTGCCCCCAATTTTCTGGTGGGTGCAGAAATTTCTGCCAGTACAGCGGCAGTCTGGGTCCGCTACTTGGAAATAAAGTGTCTCGGGAATGCTCCGTGAAGCTCCCCCCTTCCTTGCCCTCCTTCTCTTGGTAGTACCAGATTTTTTTCTGCTCTTTCCGAGACAGGGCAACACTACCTAGTGCCATGCAGGCCCCGACACGATGATATTCGCATCTTGGCTTGGTAGGCTTTCAGTGCTCCCTACTACCATCGTTAGTTGGTTATCCAGAGAGCACCACGTGACGGTTCGATTTTACTGAAATCTTACTACTAGACATTGGCTCCTGTGATGAAAGTCGAGTCGTGTGACGTGACAAGTCGTTTGAGTTGAAGAAAGTGATGTGTCAGTCGAATTATGACTTTCAGCTAAGGGCCTAGAACGGAACTGCTAAGTTGAGTTGAGGCCCCCGTACTGAAAGTCGTAATTCAACTGAAAATAACTTTCTTCAACTTCAACGACTTCTCGTGTCGTGACGACTCGACTTTCAGCACAGGAGCCATTGAACCAAGACGGGACCGGACCAACTGACGAATCGACAGTACGAAAAGCTGCCTCCGAAAACTTAAACTTAAAACTGCCTCCGAAAAAACTGACACGCTACCAAAAGGGGTCTACTTTGCCATGAATTTAAAACCGTTTCTTTTTCAAATAGGATTATGATAAAATCCAAGAGAAGCATCAGGACGAAGTAAAAGGACTAGAGCAACAAATCAACCTCCTGCAGCAGGAAAATCACGAACTTCGACGGCAGTTGGTCAGCGAACGGAAGCAATCAGAAGCAACAAATTTGGATTTTGATAATAAAAATATCGATAAACATTGGTGAAATTCATTCTTGTTTTATTTAATATTTATTTTAGTAAAACGACATAAAAATAATATTACTCGATATCTTAGATACAATTTTCCAGCTGCTAATCATCTAACACAATGAGATCTTCGTCATCCTCGACTCTCGGGCGCTTACTACTAGACGGTCCCTCCCCAACATCAATTTTCCTCTTTTTCCCAGGACTTGTGCTTGCTTTAGAACTTCCGGCAACCTCTTCTACTAATTCCAGATCGTCATCATCTTCACCCTGCGACTTATCAAGACGCGGCTTCTTGCTGGGACTTTCACCATTTACTTCGCCATCGGCAGCTTGCGCCGCCTTTACTGGCGTTTTTGCTTTGGCTCCATTGGTTTTTGGTTCTGGCTTGAAGTCTTGTTCAGCTATAACTTCAAAAAGTGGCTTATCCCTTTCCGAGTCGCTGTGTTGAATTGTGATAGTTAATTCATATTTCTGGAAAAAGTCATCCACTTTTAGTATTGCCCCATCAACAATGTGCAGATCGTTGAGTTTTTTGTCATTGTTACATTCAGTCTCGCCTTCTTCTGAAGAAATGACAATGATTCCTTTTCCATCAACGATGACATCGGGATCTATTGTGTTCAATGTCTTAATGAGCACGTCATCTCTCAACTCCTTCACGGTCATTTTTTTCGTGTCTATTTTAAGAACAACTCCGGGCTGCGGTGCGCAGACATAGCATTTTGGATTTGGTGGGTTTAAATCTGGAAAAAATGACCTTAATGAATGGACAATCAAATCTACATTATTGTTTCAACTTACATTTATCCGGTACAAGGATTTGATTCCTCGGATTCAGAGTTGAGCGCATGTACACCGACGTACACTTATACAGCTCCCCTTGCAAAACTCTTAGTGCGTGCATTACGGCAACTCCAGCTGTGATTGCGTTTGTCGTAGCAATTGCGGGAATGATATTGCCTGCCATCGATTTGATATCGAATCTCGACTTTTGAGGAATGTGGAAAATTTTTGAACGAATGTTGGCGCACGCCGCAACAAAGTCCATAGCATGTTTGTCATCCTTATCCCAAACCAGATGATCTCCTTCTGGGAGTTTTGCGAACTCTTCTTTTATAGCCGTGATGCTAACGGCAAACACTTTGGCGCATTCGGCCATTGACCATATTTTCTGATCTGGTAGGAGAGCACTGTCGTCAGCTTGAGATTTTTCTCCTTCAGGAAGGAAATCGCCCCATTTAAGAGGTTCTGGCGGTGTTCGTGTTTTCCACAAATTTGACATGCTCAGTAGATATTTAATATCGTCGTAGAAGAGTTTGTTGAACAGCTTCTCGGGAGCATACTGGGAATTTTTAGCCCATTGCCTGGTGTTGACACGATCGACATTTCCTTTCTCGTTTGCTTCTTTCGATAACGCTTCTGCACCAGCCTCAGCACCAGCTTCTGGATCGGCAGTGTCCGGTGATACGTCCTCGTCCTCATTTGCCTCACCAAACAATTGACTGAAAAATGTAGATTTATATTTAAGAGAATATAAAAAAAAATTAAATCCAAAGACATCTTAAAGATTAATTGAGAGGTTTATCGCACGGCCCTATTGTTAGGAGTCAAGACAGTTAGCGATCGTGACAGCCTTCGACAGCAGCTGTCTTAGGAAACCACGAAACATCAACCGAAGGATGTGTGATGTGATGGAACAAAGATCTCAGAGGACAGAGGAGAAGCTAGAAAACATTTAGCAGAGCTAAGGTCAGGTGTCAAGGGTAACTGGGACCTCCTGACCCCGGATTGGCTTTAGACCCTAATACTGGTTTTTGCCCACCGATCCTACAAGAGAAACAAAGGCCTGGCAAACAGGATCCACGTGTTTCATTCGCTTCCGCTGATCGACGAAGTCCAGACAGCTTTCCGAGATCCATCGCTGCGTCCGTTTACGGATAGGTGGACACAACTCCACTGGCTCACACTAAACAATAGACTCCGACAATGGGTTTTCTTCTACATCGATATCGTCCGGTAGCCGCGAATATGTTGGATGCTTTGAAACTCTTACCCGATGACCAGATTCCGTAGGCACGTCAAATTATTCTTGGCTGGTAGTGGCGCCATTTTCTTCGCTCTTTGTAATCGTATCTGTAATTTCGATCGAACAAGATAATGGTCCGATCCGCAATAGGGTCCACGCATGTACGTCTTTGAGCGTCGATCGGAATGTTGCGTTGATCAAAACGTGGTCTAACATCGCACGAGTCTTTGCCGGATGGATTTCGCCAGGGGCCGTATTTGGTTTCTCGAGTCGACATTGTCGCCTGTCGATAAATAAAAATTTGCATTTGGCAACACGATATCGTCTCTTTACGTGTCGATAAAGACGTTTGACAATTATTAAAAAGCTTAATTTATGCATACAATAAACTTTTAACAATTTCTATTTTAATTAAATATACGTGGTTTGCTGCCTTGAAGTAATACCACCCAATTTGATGGTTTTGTATGGCTGCGCTTAGCTGTCGATTTAGTCGTGAAACCAAATATGAAAATTAAAGCAAATCGAGAAGCTTTTTTTGTCGAGTCGATCTATCGACTCGAGAAACCAAATACGGCCCCAGGTGAGTTGGTGTTTGAGTGGTTGGCAGAAAATGCTGTTGCCAACGATTAAGTTTTTTGAAGCTTATCGTATAATTCGTCCTTGTTCATGTGCGTGCTGGTTTCGGTTGGCGCATAAACGGATAAGATATGGATATGGGTCTTGATCGGTTTGAATGCGACAGCGCTGTTGGCAGCCCATCGATCGACCTTAAACCCGACGCCGGCCTCTCGTCTCTCGCCCCGGAATAGTAAAACGACATCGTTTCGTTGATTGTTGGCGGGACGATCGTCAATGTCCCGGATCCGGTAGTTCTGGAAGTCAAATTGATTTTGTAAATACACAATTGTGCACATAAGCACTTTTGCCGGTCTGATAACTCAACAAGCACAGCTCAGTTTAAGACAAGAGTTTATAACAATACAAAAATGCAATAAACTCAGAATCATCGAATTTGCTTGCACTTAAGCACTTCTGGGTTTATACTGTCGCTATGGCCTAAGATTACAAATATCCATGGCCCTTGGTATTGTCTTGTCTCTTATCTCTGAAATCACTTAGCAGGGACAACGTTAATTTGATATGAGTTCCAGGCCACTAAAAAAGAAAGAAAAAAAAACAACTTACTTAAACAAATGCTTTGCCCAAACGATGCAATGAATTGGCTCCGATGGCGTATTTCTGATTGTGCAGCCAGGAAATGATTTTTGTGCTGCTTTTGGGGTACATTCATAGCACTGAGTAATTTCCTTCTTTATAAGCTCAACTTGACCGTTGTAACCTGCAGTTCCACTCTCAATTAATGGAACATCCGCTGTCAAGCACATACGATTCACATGATTCCTGGCTTGTCTATTATCAAGAGCCCCAAGAACTAAATTAAACCTCTTGAAGAACGTGACTCCGTAGTTTGTGCTGCAAGGAAGTTTTTATTTAGTTATTTGTAATTATACGATAAAAGAAACAACTTACGTGGTAATGCTGTCATGGTAAGCTTTTATGTTGGTATTTGGATTAAATGCGAGGGCACTTTCCTTTGCGACTACAGCCTTCGATTTTCCAACGTGCTCCTTGTGGAACAGGAACTGGCGATTAAGATTACTGACATCAATAGTGTCTAAATCGATCTAAAAATAAGCCACGTTTAAGTATTCAACTTTGATAAAACGAATCACATTACTATTTCAATATCAGGAAATCCTGACAGCACTAAATTCTTAAGAATTTCGCAACCGATTCCGCCAGCCCCAACGACTAGGATCTTGGAATTGGCGATCTTCTCCCGCAATTTATCTGCAAAAACCCCTGGCAAAGCTGCTGCCATTTTCAGTGATATGATTAAAAGTTGTCAATTAAGCGCTTTCTCTTATTTTTGTTTAACTTTTTCTTCACTCTGAGTTATAAAACGAATTTAATACACAACACACACGGGAAAACCGATTAAGCAAGTCGCGGAAATATGGCGATTTTTGCGGTGGCGATTAGCGTGTACACAAACAGCCTCAACTTTTTTTAAGCAGAGGTTGGTACCAATTCAATATCGTTTTTTGTATGCATGAAGTCGGAAACACAACTCCCACACAAACGAGTTTGTTTTTTTTTGTGACAGCTGACAGTTAACACGGTATACAGAAAAACAGAAGGTATGTAAAAGAGGCGAGAGCTTCGAATACCGTAAAAAATGGGCGCCTGGCGACGTCAGCCCTAATGCAGAAACAACAACAACTGCTTCGATTTTATATGAAAAGTATGCCCCACGTGACGTCAGCACTAAAATATCGTATACGGTATACAGTCTTTTACATTACCTTGTTTCTGTATACCGTGACAGTTAAATTATAAGAAGTTGAAAGTTATTAAGATGGGCTCTACTTGACTCTACTTTATCAAATAAATAGCAGCGGAATCATTTTTCCAACCAAACCAAATTGTCAATAAATTAAATAACGAATGTAGCTTTATCTTATGTTAGAACGACACGTGCTCTTGTCGTGCCGAGTGCAGGTTCGTGGAGAATCAGCCTTCAGCCCGAGAGCACTAATTTATATCGTAGGGCCCTTCTCCACATTGTTCTAGGTCTTCCGACTCGACGGGATCCTTGCAGATTCCAGCCAAGGGCCTACTCGCGATGCAAGGTTTGGCATCTCCATGTTTCGCAACCATACAAGAGAACTTCCGAGGTAACAGAATTTATCTACCAGTTCCACGTCAAGGTGTCCGTTCAAGGGTGCATTTCTTTGGTTTTATTCGGATTTAGCCTTAACTACTTTCTGTTGCCAAATTTTTTAACATGTTTTTGAGGTCTTGGTGCCTATGGGCCAGCAAACAGATATCATCCGCGTGGTCGACATCTTTAAGGTGGTCTAGCAAACCCCATTTTATGCCACCTGTTTTACTATCTAGAGCGCTGACAAGAATGTCGTTTATTACTAAAAGAAATAGTAATAGCGAAAGTAGGCATCCTTGTCGTACGTCTGAACTCAGCTCAACGCCATCGGACAATTCTTTATTGCGAAGAGCTCTGTGGAATTGTATATATTTTATCAGGCAGTCCATGTTGCCGTAGTGCCTGCCATATAA
This sequence comes from Thereva unica, assembly GCA_949987705.1. NCBI lineage: Eukaryota > Metazoa > Arthropoda > Insecta > Diptera > Therevidae > Thereva > Thereva unica. The sequence continues at coordinate 249,801,101 of OX465281.1, read as the reverse complement.
AGCTCCTATTGACCGAGCCCAACGCTTTCTCATAGTCGACGAAAGCAAGATAAGGGAGGGGGATCGTAATTCAATAGACTGCTCCACTATGATCTTCAAGGTGTTAATATGGTCTATGCATGCAGTAGTGACTATGATACCTTCCGACCAATCCTTCGAAAAGGTACAGGTGTTCCATGCTATTTCCAGGATTATTTACGGCATACTTTTTATAGAGTGCTTTCCCGAGGGCTGTTTAGTGATTGGGTACAGCACCTTACTGTTGTCTGTGTTTGTCGCGTTTTTGCCGCTACAATAGCTCCCTTTGTAGTACTCCACAGCTCTTCAATGTTATTTTGGCCAGAAACTCTTTGGTGGTTTAAGGTTTGTTGTAGTTTTATCGCTTTTTAATACTGTCTCGCAGAGGATCCACGTTAACCGTATACGGTTTATGGCAATCGCGTTGGGCGTTACTGATTGGAGATATCTTGAGGCGAATAGTTGTTACTCTATCTAATAGTGGTAACTTCCAGAATCTGCTCCCCTAAAGTTTCTGACATCCTTTAGAATACCTAGTTCTTCATTTGCGGCTGATGGCCAGGTGATCTGTCTTCTCAAGACAAAAGTAAGTGAATTGGTGGGAACTACAGAAGTCAACAAAAACCTCATCATTGTTATTAGTAACTTGGCTTAGGCGTGATTTCAAATTGGGTGCTCAAAGCCAGTGTTATCGGGCTGATCTGTGCGTTTAAGTCACCCTTCAAAACAATGATGTCTCCCTTTGGAATAAAGCGGAAAACTTCATTCAGTCACATGTAGAACTCGTCCTTGATGTCGTCAACTGCGTCTTCAGTTGGAGCGATGCATTGGACTAGCGTAGTACTTCTTAGGATGGTACACAGGCACGCTGCAATAACCCTCTCAAAAACTGGTAACTAGCTAATGAAGCTGGACCTGGTTTCTTTGGTGAGTATTACGCCAACGCTATTCCTACGGCTTTCAGTTTCGTTTCTGCCAGATTATAAGGACTCAACGTTTGGGCAGTTCTGTTCCTCCGCATCGACTCTCGGTCTCACTGAGTCCCATAACCTTGATTTTATAGCGGTTCATCACGTTGAGGACTTCATCCAGCCGTCCATCAGCAAGCAGTGTTTTCACATTCCACGATTCGAAAAGCAAAGGTCATCATCATATTATCCATCCGGTTCCGATCCGAGGCATAGTTTGCCGATTTGTAGTAATTGTGTATTTTATGGGAGCGGGTTGCTAATCCTCAGCCCAACCAATTTAAAAACTTTGTTTGGTAGCGCAGAAAGCTAGCCATTCTTCTTTCACCCGTTAGCTCCTTAAGACGATGTTCGGAACACCATCCACCCCGGAAGACTCCTAATTGTTTAGATAGCGAAATATTAACAAATCGGGTTTCCTAATGAAAGTAGGATTTAGTTGGGCCGCGGAAATGTCATTCGTTGGGCAGTCTTCACTGAATTCGATGATCGATCGATTCTCGGATTTCCAAGCTTCAATCTCATTACATAATCTTTCATTGATAAGTAAGGCCCTATTCTCAAGATAAAAATTCGCCCGAACACTGGTGTTGACCGAAAAGATTTTTTGATAGTAGACCCCACCAAAATCCACCTTCCATCGTCCTCTATACAATAATTGTCGTAACTGATTTCTTCCGGATCCATGCCAAAAGATCTCAGTAGCTCCTCATTTGGCCGAGTCCGAGGAATGCCTAACTTGTCTAATCGGTTATGTGTTTTACTCCTAAAGATTTTATTTATCTGTGGGAACATGCTCGAGCTATTAGTTTGTATAGCACGAATCTTGTTGTTTCAATACAGATTCACAGACTGTGAATATTGTTATTTTAGATGTTGGAGATTTTTCAAAATCGATTTAAGAGTTACGATCTCCGGACTGGTTCTTCTCGGATCTGGCGGTGAAGGGCTTTCCGTCTTGTCATTGGCCATTGTCTATACCTGGTGATTTGATATTTTTAAGTTTATTTATAGCTTCTATTTTCTGCACAGTAGGTTCAGGTACTGCTCCTGTATTCCTGGCTTTTTCGTTATTATTAAATGAGTGTCTACTATGTCCTTCGTCTTGATGCAAGAATTTACTACTTGACCTGCCTAACTTAATTTACTTTCCTGTACACAAGTCGAATCTAAAAACTTGTGGAATATGGAACTTCTGCCTGTTTCAAAAACGATCAAAATTGATAAAACGAAAAATTGTGAGTATGAAAAACTATCAAAACTAATGTCTTTCCAAATAAAATGAGATTTCCATTTGAAGGCAATTAATGAGTTTCTTATGAAAAGTTCAATATGACAAAATTGAAAGTTCAATATGACAAATATGAAACATGTAAAGACGGGAAATACTACAAAAGAAGGAACTATATCTTGACACAGAATAGCAGATTTCAAGTTTATTATAATGTATAAAATATATACAAAGCTAATGCATAATCATAATATACAACCTAACAAAAATTGGATCACTGAAAAAAATAAACACTAAACATGTCATTTTTACATCTTGGATCATATAATAGTACAAATTTATTAGTCGCATTTTCTTTACTAAAAAACTCACAAAGAAGATTTGAATCAAGCCTCTAACCAGGCTACTTCTAATAAGGCAAAAAGTGTTTCCCTCCAGCCACAGTTTACAAAGAACTCGTCTGTGTTTTCTGTTCCCATATTGTCTATTGAGCGCGCAGTCATAGTGTTTCTGTTCCAATATAATAAAAAATCCCCGTTTTCAGGTATACAACGCCTAAAAATATTACTTAATTTAAATTTTATTTCAAAATAATAACAGGTTTCTTTTCAACACAAAAGCTAGATTAAAAAGAAAAAAGGAACGACAGTCAAAAATATTTAACTTTACAATATTTGTCCTAAAGCAGATTTTCTCTAAAACTTCTTGAAAAAGTGTTTTGCAAAATGCGCATTTGAACAAGGAAAAGGGAGAGTAAAAATTCACTACAGGATTTATTCTCAAAGTATGAAACTGAATCTAACTTAAAAAAAAATAATAAAAACAATTCTCTCAACGCCTTCGTTTGCTTTGAGATAAGCTACGACTCCGGGAGCGCTTTCGTCCCGCAGTTGTTGGTGACTTCGAGGATTTTTTCCTTGATGAATTCGAACGTGTCCTAGACCGCGACCTTGAGCGGTTATTTTGTGACTTTTTTTTGTATTTAACATCGGTTTCCCGTGACGACCTCGATAGGCAACTGGAACGGTTTTTTGAATTTGTCCGGGAGTTGTTGGAGCTACTACTACTACTACGACTATCACTGCGCGAGCCGCCGCTAGAAGACGACGATGATCTGGAAGATGACGATGACGAATTCGAAGTACGGGAGCTAGAGCGCGATTTTGATTTGGAACGTGATTTTGAACGTAATCTGGAGGTGATAAGGTTATCTTCTTCTCCATTATCGGATCCCCAAAGATCGTATTTAGATAAGTCGCCGCCATCTTCCTCATCATCCTCGTCCTCCTCCTCATCATCATCGTTTGCGCGTTTCTTATCATTGCCTTGACTTTTGTAATTCTCTTCTTTCTTAGCCTTTTTCCGCCTGCCAAACTCGTCGTACTCATCATCCGAATCCGGCCGTTCCTTATACTCGACCACCCCGCGGTCATTGTAACCTCCACCATAGCCTAGAAAACATTGTTTACATTCTTTTGACACTAATCTCCTTAACTAAAAACGTACCCGTGCGTTCCTCCACATCGCAGAATTTCGGCGCATTGCACATGTTGCAGGTCTGGCGACGGGCCCAATTAACATTCGCACATTTACTACATTGCCAATCTTCGGCGCTAAATAGTCCTCGAGATTTCTCTGCCGCGGCCTTACCTATTTCTGTTCCCATTTTTTTCTTTATAGCCCCGCCATCTAATGCGCGTTCTTTGTTGCATCGATTGCATTGTGTACGCCGAGCGAAATTTAAATTCTTGCAGCTGTTGGATTGAATGTGAATTGGCGAAAACCAACGAAAATACAATTATTAATCGTATTCTGCATATCTATTTTTTTGCTTAGATAAAAGTTAAATCTTCGATATTTTCCTTACTCAGGATCACTGCATATCCAATCACCATCTATCATTTTCCCTTCGAATGTCGAAGTCATTATTTTCGAGAATTGAAAGGGATTTCAAGTTAATTAAAACATTGCAGTCTTTAGTTTTTATTTACTTTTTTGTAATAAAATTGTTTACTTATTTTAGATGGAAAAATTCTATTTTGAAAAAGTCTGTCAAAATCTACTTCCAAATTATACCGCATTCAAGTGACTTTTGGCAGCAGGCTTGCTGCTATAAATTTTCAGGGCTGTGCAAAATTTTTGAATATCAAATGAACTGCAATACCGAAAAAGAAATCATTTTTGATTTATTTAAAAATATGTAATATAGGGCCTGTGCGAATACTGGCTAAATGACTAAATCTTTCCACGAAATACTAAATCGTTCCACAAAATTTCCAATGTTGAATTTAGTCCGGTAGCGCTGTGCGAATTCTCAGTTGGCTAAATTTGGTTTTGAAATAATAGGATTTGAGCTTCGCTTCTCAGTTTTAATTTAATTTAAATATATATCAACCAGTTGCGGTAGATATTCGATGCTCCCGACAACATTAATGGTTATTGTAAGAAAATAATCATAACTCCGTTACAATTACGAACATATATTATACATATATCAACCTTTACAGATCTGAATATAAAAATACAAAGTTAGGGGCTTGCTTAGTTGCTTAAATTCTATATTCATATTATCTCTCCATGTATTTAACGTAGTTTAAAGTCTAAAAATAAAAAAAGGATTAAAATTCGAAGCTTATATTTTTTATTTACTTATGGAAGTGCATGAAATTCTACATAAATAAACATGAAATACCATCAAAACAGAATTTAGTCAATAACTGTCAACTTTAGCCTCCTCGTGAAAAGACTAAATCGCACTGCAATACCGACCTTTCCAATAAATTAGTTTAGCCACAATTTAGTCAGTATTCGCACAGGCCCATAATAGTGAGAAAATAATATTTGTTTAAATTTGGAGAAATGAAAACTTATTTCAGGATCAAGGTCTCAAATTACTGAGTTTCCCATGCATAGTTTAACCTGGGTTTAGGCAGATAAGTTCCCAGGGAAACGGTTTTGACTATAGTTTCGTTAAATCCAAGTTAACTCGAAGGAACCAAGCTTTTGCATATGTTACTGTGTTTCCATTACCGAGTTTCCATGGGAGTCGAGTTGAGTTGAGGTTGAGTTGAAATGACACTTCAACTCAACGACTCAACTCTATGCGTTTCCATGGCTGACTTTTCTGCCTGTGTACAAACAGCTGAATGTGTACTTGTATTAAGCAAGCAGCTGTTTTTAAATTTGACGTAATATTTTTGTTATTATAAAATAGCGATCATGGACCATAAAATTAATTTATTGTGTTCGTTGTATAACAGAAATGTTATAAACAGGCGCGACATTTTGACTTTTTTAACATTTGACAATCCCGTTTGTAGTTGTGTGCGTGAACTCTGCTCAAAATCTGCCTATTTTCGTTGAGTTGAGCAGAGTTGAAAATCTTTAACGAAAACTCTTGACTGCGACTGTTTCCATGGAGTTCAACTCGGGTTCAACTCTGGTTGAACTCTCATGGAAACTCAGTACATGAGACGAGGTAGAGTTTTCGTTAAGTAAACAGAAAGCTTTTTCCCTCAAGTTAACTCGATGCCGTTTCCAAGGCAGTTCTGGGTTGAATTGATAGATAAATAATTTTACATTATGTCACCTTAGTATATGTGTGGTAAAGAATACTGAAACACACACATTTGCAAAACCCGGGTTAACCGGACTGGCTTCGTTGAGTTTACTTGGATTTAACGAAACTTTACTCAATCCCCGTTTCCGTGGGCGCTTAATCTGAGTAAACTCAAGGTAAACTCTGCATGGAAAACCAGTATGTGGTTCTTTGAGTGCGTTTACAGCACAAAATTGGCTTTAATGGTAATTCTCGTTAAAAATTACTTAGGGTCTGTGTGAATTCGATGACTAAAATTTAGTGTCGATAATACAGTATTTAGTCTTTTGGCGAGGAGACTAAATTTTTTGACAGTTGACTAAATTGATGTTGAATTTGTTTCAAAATAGTTCAATACAATGGAAAATAAAGTGAAGAACTAATAGGCTGTTGTCAATAATGATATCTTCTGCATCCATAAATTTAGCTGCATACTGTATAACAAAACATAATACTATAAATTATAAAAGTAAAAACTATTGTCAATTGAATTTAGATCAAATGAATTCACACAGCAATTCCCTACATTAACGACAAAACTGCAAAATTTAGTTTAGTCATCAATTTAGTCCCAATTCACACAGGCCATTAAAACCCAATTTCAATGCCAGTTTTGGGTTGAACTGACAGATGACACATGCAAAACTCGGCTTAACCAAAGTGGCTTCGTTGAATTTTCTTGGATTTAAGGAAACTTCAAACCCCCGTTTCCATAGGCGATTAGTCTGAGTAAACTCAGGGTGAGCTCCGAAGAAGCCCCTTCCAGCCCTTTCTCTACCAAGAAACTTTTTGTTACGTGTTTCATCGTGTAAAATGGGCCATATGCAAAACCAGCTTAACCGGGCGGGTGAGTTTTCTTGGATTTAACGGAACTTGGTTGGTAGCTGGTCAGTGCACCTCCTTGTTCACCTGGTAGTCTGGCACTGTTGGCGCCACAGCCTTTGTCGGCTGGTTAATGGGATTCACTTGTTTCAGGAGCCATAACACTCCAACAAGACTGTCTCTCGCTAGCCCTGACGGTTGTGACTCATCCGGCTGTTAAAAAATGGATGCACTCATATAACACCCAGTAGTGCAAACAAAGGGTGATTCCTGAGATTAACCATGCCACATAAAAAAAAACTTTACTCAACCCCTCAGACTAAACTCGGCATGGAAACTCAGTAAAGATCACGCGATGACGGTTCCATGGCGGTTCTGGAGTGGGTTGAATTGAGAGACACAATGGGTTACACCTCTGCTAGCGTTATCAATAGTATAACTAAAGAAATTTGGTTTCTTAACTTTTGCTATCAGGGTTAAGACTTCTCGGGAGATTAAAGTTAACTGAAAAAATTAAAGTTTAAATTTTAAACAGAAATATGTCGCCATCTATTCCTGATGGTTTGAACATTTAATGAACTGTAAAGCTATTTATATATAAAAAAGCTTTCCCCCAAAGCTTTTTAAAGCATACCCTGTCAAGCAGTTGAGACAAAAAGTTATCATACTTCAAATACGTGGAAATAAGTGCGGAGATTGTTTTACTTAAAATTCATTTGTTAATATTTATACAAAGTGATTGTAAAATTTAATTAATATTAAGTTGTGGTTTTATTCGCAGAGAGCAGGTACGTAACGTTGAAATAATTTGTCCAAAATCTCGGGAATTCGTATCGATTTTTGAAGTTTTCCCCGATACCAAACAAGCGTCATTTCACGATTTCTACTTGAAATGATATTCAATCAAGTGTGACTCATCGAACAGCGGATTACCACTTAAATTAAGCCGAAAGTAACCCTAAATGGGGCTGTACAATGTACAACAATTCTGCGTACATGCACTTAGGAAATACTTTTTAATTACTCAAGATGTGATGTTTCTAGAAACACCTCGAAGAACGTAAAAAAAATAACCTCGTATCAATAAACTGGCACTGAGCAATGGTGCATAGTTGTTGGATTGTAGGAACATGTAATGGAGTCTCCTTCAAGGTAGCAATTCCGTTGGTCTGGGGGTGTAAATTGCAGAAATGCATACCTAATGCAATTTCACTGTCTCGCCAGCACTCGTTGGACTTGATTTCATAAGATTTTCCATTAATGACGATTTAAATGGGGGTTTTCCTCAAAAAATATTCCAGCACGAATTCTAGAATCTATGCGATTAGTCATGGTATTTTGGTAGTGAAGTCTCTGTTATTGGACTGCACTCGTAATTACATAACCCGATTGAAACCGGTTTTGAGAAAAGAACAACACAACCGGTGCTTGAAAGAATTTTCGATGGCCAAGAACTTCTTCAGAAGAGGAAAAGAATTGTTTTGACTGGCTGTTTGTAGACGGAAGACGTCATTAAACTAATGATCACGAGAAGTGTTTTTTGGGCCGTCTTCTTTAGTATCCTTCCATTTTATCAATGAAGAACCTGATAGTTGTTTATAGTCTGTTTCTTAATCTCTTCTGATTAATATCATAATCAAAACAATCTCTTGAAACTACGTTAGAATATCTATTCTTATCAGTGATCAAAACTTCACTGGTAGTAAATTTATGAAGTCGTCATTACATAAATATTGTGCCTTGGTACACTTAAAACACGTGTTAGCCAGCTGAAATGTTTTGTTGCCAATTTAGAATTTGGTACAGAATATCTTTTTTTTCGTAAAAGAATATAACAGAAGGAAAAAACGTTTGTCTATATCTAAACACATAAAATGCTAATCAAAAAAAAAAAATAGTCGAGTTGTCAGAAAAAATTATCAGGATGAAATGAGATAAGATAATAAATGTTGAGTAATGGGCGAGATCGGTCCAAAATAGACGTTGGGGTTTAGAAAGCCATTAACTAATTATCAGCGTGATTTCAATTATAAAACCCCAGGCGGATATTTTTGATATTAAAAAAATTTTCTAAGATAGTTGTTATTTATTTGTTGAATTTAAAGTCTGTTACTGCTTAAAAGTTGACTACTTACAAGTTACTACTTATCGCATTAGTATTTTTGAAAATGCATTATATGTTTATTTCAAGATGGCTTATCAAACTGCTATCATTAATCGAGGCTCTGCAATAATTTCTTTAATGGCTCTACAACCGGGGTCCAATCTTGGCCTCCGCAACCGTTCTCTCCATCGGTTCTGAGCCGATGCCATGAGATTCGGATGGAATCGCTAATCTAGCTGTCGGTTTTCTCCCATTTTTTACAAATTGTACCTTATTTCGTAAAAGTTGGTAACCAAATCATCATAAAAGTTGGTAACCAAATCAATCTCGTAAAATTTACACGGAATTCTACAAAGTTAATTACATTGCGGTCAGTGCCATATTAGCTACTTTCCACTATTCTACCTGAGGTCAAACTTTTGTCGGCATCTTGGTCTACGCCACTCTTCCAGCGGAAACTGGGTTTTCTCTTAGGGCGAACCCGTGGATCTTACCTCACAAATTTTAGCAGAACAAGATCTCCTGCCCTCCTATCAAGTTGTATTTTCTTCAAAGTAGAGGTTCTGTTAAGAGGTTAGAGTGTTCTTTACTAAGCACCTAGGTCACGAGCCACAGATGAATATGTAAGTACCCGTGAGACCATTGTTTTATAAATCATCAGGAGCTTCATAGCCTGCTGTTTGCATTGGCTTCCTCCAGCATTCGCATCCATGATTCTTGATATCTGGCCCGACTTTTCCAGTTTCTTTTTTCTAACTGTCAATGCTTCCTCGGCGTTATCTACATATCTTTTCTTACGGCGACCTGGTCTCCGTTTTGCTGACGGTACTATCCACTGCACTATCTTTGCCCGATTTTGCACCCCGTTCGACATGACCAATCCATCGTAGTCTGTTTATTTTGATCATTGTCATAATGTTTGGAATCTTACTGATTTCATACAACTGTGAGTTGTATCTTCTCCTCCAAATGGCATCAACCTGTATTCTTTTGTAGAATCGAATCGTTGCTGCAGTTTAAATGTAATACTTAGATGGACACACACACACCTCTAACTATGAAGAAACCTTGAAGAACATGCTCAGCGAGCACTTTCCACGGTCAAACCTCCAGATCGCTTATTAATTTGATGCTGGGTGTAGTCACAGGACCATCCCAGACCATCATTCCCGGAGTCTTTCTGGGAACATGTTCTATCGCGACAATGTTAAATGGGCAGTGGCCTCTTTTGAACCCTATAAGTCTCCGGGAGGGGGTGGAATTTTTCCGGCACTCCTTCAGAAGTGTGATCTGATTCTTGACAACCTGGTCTATCTTTTTAGAGCAAGCTTCAATTGTGGATATTTTTCAACCAAGTGGAGTAAAGGCATGGTGGTTTTTATGTCCAAACAGGGCAATAGACCTCTGGAGCTGCCTAAATCAGCTTAAGCTCTTTTCTTTTGTGAACGATGAAAAGACTGCTAAACCTTAGGTGCAAACTGGGGTTCTCCCAGTTCTCACATGATTGAGTGAATAAATGCCATGCTTGTAGGTCGTGACATTTCTTCTACCCTAGGTGTCTCCACCATTAGTGTTAAGGCTTTTAAGGGCTGCTCTCAAAGTGGAGTCTTATCACCGTTACTCAGGTCACTAGTTGTGGATGTAGGCATTGTCAAAACTTTCGCTCCGCCGTCGGCTGAAAATGTCCATTAAAATTGTACGCCCTCCTCATCGTCTCCCTCATCCTCTTCGCCATAAATCCAGTTCGTTCGCTCCTTTTGTCTGTACAGTGTCTGTTCGGAATCCGGTCGTGTAAGCCGGCCTATTGCAAGCGACACGGCTTGTCCGTTGGCAACAATCTTTGAGTAAGTTCAACTTTGTATGAGAAGAGATGAAGATTTTGCTTCATAATCCTCCTTTTAACTACTGAGATTGGCGGCGGCATGATACATTTGGATTATCGACAACGCTGTATTTTACCGCTTCAAAAACTTCATTGGAACGTCGTAGATGCGGTCGAATGGGACGTTGGCAAGTGACTACAAAACCCGAACTCAAAGAAATTCTTGACCAAACTAAGAACTAATTTCGCCCATATTTTTACGAAAAGCCCGCATAGTTTTAGCAATAAAGCCTTACAATTGCAGCGCGTTTTTTCGAGGTGAATAGACTCATAGCTCCTGGCACAAGGTATCAATGGTACTGAATTTTCAAAATCGCGTACATTTGTCGAAATCGGCGAGAATGTCAGAGTTATTCAATGTTAAAATACCGAAGGTCTAGATGGCGATGAGATGTATAATAAAAAATCAATTTAAATAGAAATTAAAAAATGAGTAAATCAAAAAGATAAAAGCTTGCGGGTCGCGCCCCCTAGATTAGAAACCGCTGATTTACGGCATGCGATTTATTAGAGTGCTTTCCCGAGAGCTCGTGAGTAATTTGGTACAGCTCCATATTGTGTTTGCCGTAATTTCCTGCGAGGTCGTCTATCTGCCGTCTTTTATCGCGCCGGGCACTTCTCTTTACCTCCCTGTGTAATTGGGAATATACCCACCCGTTCAAGCTGATGACACATTGAGACATTACGTGCGTTCCATTGGGCGATATTTGCTACTCCGGAGTACACCCGAGGACCTCCAACTACCCCTGCTCTTGTTTTGGGGGATTTCACTCCTAGTAGAAACGCATAAAATTTCCGCCAGGTTTTCAAGCTTTAGCTACTTAAAAGTAGATGGCTTTTTGTTTTTTCAGTAAAATAAACTGTCAGATTAATTATTATAAGGTGCATTTTTAAAGTAAACAAAACAAGTAACAGTTTAAAGTGAATAAAATAAATAACAGTGGAATTTAAAAAATTATAAAGTGGATAATATTAATAGATATAATACGGTAAGATAAAATAAATTGTTTTATTATACCCTTGTTTACTTCTTATGTCAAAAATCGCGTTCCATTGGCCATGTACTCGGGAGTAGAAAAAATCTCCCAATGGAACGCGGCTATTGATTATTGAAAGGCATCTCACCATCGGGAAGTGTTGTTTAAGTATTGTACCTTTCAGTTGAGAATACGATATGGGTGTAACATCTATCGCATAAATCGTATAAATTTGAAGTTTTTGCCGTAGTAGTTAATTGACACTTTCTTGTGACCTGTAATTTGTTAGTCTCCATTCGAAGTGAAAGATGCCTTAATGGGGTAAATTACACTATCCGGTCCTTAACTCAATGTTTGTGTATAACGTAGGTAAATATCTTGGTATGTGGGCTCAAAAACTGCCGGAAGTATCAGCTGATAAGAAATAAAATCTGGTATGCCGAATAGTTCTGATGTGTGCGTTAAAATAAGGGTTGTAGACAGTGAGGATGAACTGAAAGGGCTAGTCTTGTGTTGCGGGAGAAACATTGCTGAATTCCATCAGAGCCGCTACATTCCTGCGGTGCCTTAATGAATCAATTGAGGAGCAAATGGCACCATCGCCAACAAAGCGCTGTTTTGCACCTTGTCCAGCCACGCTAAGGTTATACTCGGGGCCCCTGCCCAGAGATGAGTTGAATTAGAGGCGAAAGTAGGAGTTGTAGATTACAGCCCTGGCCGACGCCTGAAGGAGGAAATTGCAATCTTTTAAGAAAGCCCCAGCATTGTGCTGCTTGTTTAGCGATTTGGAATATGTGATTTCTCCAACGCAGATCTTTGGTTAATGTTATGCCTAGGACATTGAGAGCGTTCATCCCCCAAAGTTGAACTTTGACTATGATTTAATGTCCAGAAAAGAAACTCTCAATTCAGTTCCTTAGCACTAAGCCCATGCCAAGAGCTTGAGTTTGGTCGACAGACCAAGGTGTCATTCTTTGTCAGAAGCATTGGAGGTATCTAAAACAACCAGACCAGGTGTTTTCATTGATATGCTTGGTTCAACACACAAGAACGCCGGCAGAGCGATTGGATATAAAGTCGTACTGCCTGTCGAGTAGAATTTGGTTAGATTTAATCAGCGTTCTGAGAGAATAGATGTAATTGCTATAGGACGGTAGTTAGAACGGTTGTTCGGTTCACCTTTTTTGGGAATGAGCTGAACATGAGCTAGTATCCATGAGTCTTATTCGGTTGTGGCGGTTCTTAAAAAACCAAATCATGATTTCAAATAAAAATAACAACTCTATCGTTACCTTTTTTGTAATCAAAACGAATGACTTGCTGCTTCAAACATATCAAGTCGAAATTTAATCGGAATTTTGTTTTATCTTTCCAGGTAAATTCCAGCTAAAATCGCAAGACATCTAAAGATCTCGTAAAATATGGCTGGTAAGTAAATCCAGAAGATATTTACTAAAGTTTTTTTTCTGTAATATTCCAGATATTGCTGCAGGGCTTATAAAAAAAATTTAGTTTATTCCTGTTAAATCTAAAAGTGTAACTTTTGATATGGCCTGGCAAGGGGCACCGCCTTACTATCAAGGTTCAATTCTATTGATTTTCTTTCTTAGTATATTTTGGAAATAGTGCTTGCTTGCACGTGTTTTACTTTTATTTGATGGATTTTATAATCAAATGATCGACGACATTACAATAATTGGTGTAGAGATAAAAGGGATCAAAATTTTGTCCTACATATAATCCCATCCATCTATTTAATTAACTAAAACATTTTTTCATAAACAATTAATTTGGTTTTTGTGCCCCCATAATAACACATAATCTCATTTTTTAATATTACTTTAATGTCCCGCATCCTGAATTTCATTTTTTGTTTGTTTCATTCTTCTAACTATATTTTTAATTGGCTGAAACTATGAAAAGTCTAAATAGGAAAAATAATTGTCCATAGAGAGTCCGCTACGAACTTTATTCCAATTACTGTCCAAATCCAAAGCTTGGCGGGTTTTCATACTCATTCTCCAAATTAAACTGTCCAGTTTTTTTTATACATTACATCTGTGTTATTGTCGTCATTAAAATTTGTGAAAGGCCACTGAGAGGTTTTCAGTTTGGACATATCGAACTTACACACGCTAAACACGGGTGTTTGCATGAAGGCGGAGATTTGTGGTTGCTAAAACCGCTAACCGATTTATGTTTTATTTAATCGCACTGCTAGTTTGTTTGCAGCAACATTTTTTGGAGATTACTAAAATCATAATTTTTGAATATGCTATGACGATGTAGTTGATTACTTTAATAGTTAGTAGATCAAAACGCTCAAAAGTTTAGATTGTTGCTTTATACTCATTTCGTTCTTTTCTTTCGAATGTAGTATGTACATAAATTTTGTTTCATAGAAATTAATTAGATCATTGCGACGAAAAGAAATTTCGTTATTTGAAATTATTTTATTTAGAAAATGATTTAATTTTGTGATATGATGTTTGGTGCAAAATTAGTTTGAGTGTTCTACGTATGAATGGTGAAACTTTAACATGAATTGAATATTATATTAGGACACTCTAATATTCATGAATTTAACAAGTCTTGAAAAAGCTGCGTGCAACTAACATTAATTTGTTTTGTGGTTTAATTAATTTTACAAAATGAACTCATCTTGCGTTGTTTAATAACATAAATTTGAGATTTTGAAACGTTATTATATGTTTATATCTGTTTTCGATGCGGAAATATCCCTGAAATTGTATGTAGGGAAGAGTTCAAGTATTACGTGAGCAGAATTTTCTGAGGTAAAACTACAGTATACCATGACCCACCTCCGATTTTCTTGAAATTTTTACTGTTTATGTATTTTGGCCCGTAGAATCCATTTTTCGAAAAATTAACTGTCGCTCGCTTACCGTTTTCGAGTTATGAATTTTTAAAGTTGTGCGAAATCGGTTCGCTGGAAAGTGATCATATTGAAAACGCTTATTTAGGTGGCGTAGGGGGAACTATTTCTTTTTCTAAAATTAGGAACTCCTCAGGCGAATCTTAGCATTGGGATACATGCGCAAGGATGCAGGAAAATCGTGAGATTAGCACTAATGCTGGAAATAAGTGTGTAAAACCAATTCTTTTTTCTAAAATTAGGAACTCCTCAGGCGAATCTTAGCATTGGGATACATGCGCAAGGATGCAGGAAAATCGTGAGATTAGTGCTGGTGTGGAACGCCCCACAAATCATTCTATATGTTTTTCTAAAAAAAAGGTACAATTGAAAAGCGAAGTACGTTTTTTTGGAATGGGGGCTCTGCCCCCCATCCCCCGTTTTAATATTTTTTTCTTTTGATTTCGGGGGGCTCCGCCCCCCACACCCCCCTTTTAGTATTTTTTTCTTTTATTTTGGGGGGTTCCGCTCCCCATCCCCCCCTTTTAATATTTTTTTCTTTTGATTTCCCCCTTTTTGGAAATTTCTTCTTTAAATATTTTTTTAAAGCACTGCAAAGTATGTAAGTAGGAAAAAATGATTTTTTTATGTACCTTTTTTTATTCTAAAGTACTTTTAAGTTAAATAAAAAGGTAACGGTACACGAGCCCCAATTTTTTTTTACCAAAAAATTGTCCACATCAAAATATACGTTGTGTGTAAATTTCATCGAAATTGGTGAAATAATACCGGAGTTATCACCTGTTCAATTATTGAAAAAACGGTACTTTAGAGTGGAATTACAGGATAACGGGACTTGAGCGACATTTTCTTTTTTCACAGTTGGAATGTACATAATTAACTGTACTTTGTGTAAAAATTTCTTCAAGATCGGAGGTGGGTCTTGGTATACTGTAGTTTAACCCAAAATACGAAGTCTCACTGCTCCTACATTGAACGACACAAATGTTGCTCGTTCCGTAATAATTCTTTTTTCCGGGTGAGGTTATTACCCTTACGCCAACCTTACTTGGAAGGGACTAGCCCGATCATATTGGCCTATCCTTTCTGATAGGATAGTTACGAATCGCCACCGCTAGTTGGAGTGTTGGAGGCTGATCTGAACGAACAAATCAATTTTCCGAGGGAGGTATAACATAACATTTAGGGCATCTATAGGTCTGTCTACCGCAGTGTTGTGCACTCGGAATTCTTGTCAAAAGGTGAGACAGCAAATAAAGAATATTATCTGAGCGTCATGCGACGCTTGAGAGAGAAAATTTGTCGAAACAGACCAGATTTCGAAAGAAAACTCATGGATTTTGCACCATGATAACGTACAAGGTAATTATTGTGAACGAATTTCTGGCCAAAAACTCCACAAATCTTATCGAATAGTCACCGTATTCCCCTGTTATGGCTCCGGCGGACTTTTTAATGATTTTATTTAGCTTGACCTCGTATATTTGTTTGGTTCAAATTTTCCGACAGCTTCTTCAACTACTTTTCTACTAAACCGATTCTTATAAAACTTTGCACACACGTTGAGTTCTCGTGACAATGCAATCTGACAATTCTGTAAAAACAACAAGATGGCGGACGAATTTTGCAATTGTGTTCCAATTCCATTGAAAATCGGCATCGGGGGGTTTTTATGAGCACAAATGACGAATCTGTGGTCAAAATTTGAAAATTCAAGATGGCTGTGCCAATATGGCGAATGTTTTTGGGATATGTGTTCTGAATCTATTGGAACTCAGTATTGGGGGGTTTTTTAGGGCCACAAATGAAGATTGTGTGGTCACAATTTGAAAATTCAAAATGATGGAATATATATAGATTTTATATTTCATTGACCATTTCCCGGTATTTTCTTGACATTGTAGTACTTTGAATAGCATTTCGAACACAAAGGAAATTGAATGCTCCCCTAGCAGTAATTGTATAAAACTAAAATCCTACTAAATAGGCGTTGACTTTGTGATGTAAACGCGGCTTTAGGCTTGCAATTTGGCTAAAACTCCATAGTTGGTTTGCGTTGCCGTCTCAGAGATTCTCTTGGGTGGAATATAACAAGTATAATGGAAAATAAAACTGAATCAATTAAATAAGGAGTGGTAGCACGTAATTTGTTACAATCCAAACCGTTTCATACAAAAATTTTTGTAACACTTGAATTTTTGTATGAAGAGGTCGATTGAAACAACTTACGTGCTACCATCCAAGTTTTTAACGTACTGTTGTATGATCAACAAAGGTGTATTTGCGATGTTTTGTGTAACAATTTGTGTGAAATACTCGAGTGTATGTTGTGTTTGCATCAAGATTGTGTTTACTATTAGGGCCAATTAAAAATTTTTTTTAACATGGATATATGCTACGATATTTCAAGCATCTACTGAAAATATATTGTGCGTTCTTTATTCTATTCGGATCATTTATGTACCTTTTATTCATTCGACTTGTATTATAGAAAAAATACATATACTGCAAGTTCTACCCATGATCGTACTAACCTACATATATATGATTATACGATTGAAAAGAAACAAACGAAAACTTTTGAGCGAACATTTTGATTAATGTTAAAAAAAAAATCAGAAAAAAATACGGCATGTTAATTTGTTTTAGATCCAAATCAACAATTTTACGGCGGACAGCCGGGATATCCTCCAAATCAAGGATATCCAGGTGGTTATCCACAAGGCCCACCACAAGCTGGATATCCTCCAGGATACCCCCCACAGGCTGGTTATCCACCACAAGGTGGCGGCTATCCCCCACAAGTTGGATATCCACCGCAACCAGCGGGTGGCTTTCCTACAGGAGGAGATGGTTACCCACAAGCTGGGTATCAGCCAGGAGGGTATCAGCCACAAGGCGGATACGGGGCATATGATCCTGAAGCTGCATCGGATGATGTTAAAGGATTCGCGTTTAATGATCAATCGATCCGAAAGGCGTTCATACGAAAAGTTTATTCAATTCTAACGGTAAATATTAAATACTGCAATTACTATACAACAAAGTAATAATTGTTTTTTTTTTTTTTTTTTTTATAGATCCAACTGCTCTTTACATGCGGAGCAATCTCCCTATTTGTTCTGCACGAAGGTACGAAAATGTTTGTCCAAAGACGACCATATCTTGTCTGGATAGCGCTTGGTGTAGCTTTCGTTCTAACAATTATGATTTCATGTTGTGAAAATGTCCGAAGACAAACCCCAATGAACTTTATACTTTTGGGTGTATTCACTCTAGCGGAATCCTTTATGCTGGGTGCAATTTCTGCACGTTATGAAAGGCTTGAAGTAAATCATTTTACATTTTATTATTATATAATTTTACATTTATTTATTTATTAATTGTTTCGCAGGTATTAATGGCAATCGGCATAACGGCAGCTGTTTGTTTGGCTATAACGATTTTTGCCCTGCAAACAAAATGGGATTTTACTGTTTGCGGTGGTGTTTTGTTGGTGGCACTAGTTGTATTCGTTCTATTCGGTATTATTGCCATTTTCATTCCTGGGAAGGTTGTATCAATCGTTTATTCAGCCCTGGGCGCTGTACTATTCTCATTCTATCTGCTCTACGATACACAATTGATGATGGGTGGCAAACATAAATATGCTTTAAGTCCTGAAGATTATATTTTCGCTGCATTAAGTTTATATCTAGATGTTATTAATATTTTCATCTATATTCTATCACTTATTGCTTCTTCTCGCGATTAGGAATCGGGGTTAATATAATATAGATAACTACATATTACTTTTTGTTTTTTAAATGTTTTTCAGTTTTGCCTTATTTTTTTTATTTATAACATTTTATTTGAATTTCGTAAATATTATATAGAAATGTATTATTTTATAAATATTGTTTAACTAACAGGAATGAAACCAAATTGTTTATTTAATGAAAGTACTGATTTGCGCCTTTTTTTGTTAATTCATAAAAAAAGTGCATTATAATAATTTATTAGTTCTAAGTATATATACATAACTGAAAGGAATATTGTTTTTTTTTTGTTTTTTAACTTTGATAACGTGAACGCCTATTGTAGAAATTACACACACACATATACACTTTTAAGTGCTATCATTTTTAATGTAATAAATTCTAAAAATTGCTGCAAATTGTCATCTTTAAAAATTGACGTCAGGGCTAGTAACGTTTCTTGTAAACCTAGATCGAAAATAAAGTTGCTGTTATATTTAAGTCCATTTCATTGTTTTATTTATTTATTTAAACTTCACACCAAATATCAGTCCCCATATATCCTTTTAAACCGACCATTCGAAATAGTTAGGACGATCTTTCTGCTGTGAAAGAGACATTTTTTCAGCTAAATACCAACGGAAGTAAGATCTAGACATTTTAGGATGGCGATAGTATGGAACTATAAGATATTATACCAATTATCAGGTACTACCTATCTTAATGACTTAGTTTATTTTTTTAATATTGAAATTAGATTATAAATTTGGAAGTACATATATGTACATATTTATTGTGTTTTTTTTATCTAAAGTGACGCACCCAAAAATTTTAGCTTGATCAATGCACCAAAAAATTGTTAACTAAGAGTTTTTTTAACATTTCGGATTGTTTTGTTTTGTCCTAGTTGCGTTGTTACAAACATAAAACTGTTCCTTTACTGTTGTAATTCTATAAGAGGTTTATTTATTTTACTGTAAGTATATTTTAAATAATATATTCCATAAGATACTAAAATTTTCCATATTTTAACTAATCGATGAATTTACATCCTTTGCTATAATTTAGCAACTTCTCTTTTTTGAAACATTGTGATTTTAACAAAGATTGCATTTAATCAGAATTCATGCACTTGACATATAGGCTTTAACTTTTAATAGATTTCTTTTGTGATATCTTACACGAAATAATCCAATGAGTTGATGTT
The DNA here is from genome assembly GCA_949987705.1 of Thereva unica. Taxonomy (NCBI): domain Eukaryota; kingdom Metazoa; phylum Arthropoda; class Insecta; order Diptera; family Therevidae; genus Thereva; species Thereva unica. The sequence continues at coordinate 249,781,661 of OX465281.1, read as the reverse complement.
TATTACGTGAAATCGTAAATGAATTAACCAGCTGTAAAGCCTAATCGTAATTTTAATTTCCCTTTTAATAAAGGATTGGATCATATAGGGCATTTTCGAGAATTCACCATGGTAGCTACCAGTCGAACCAGAAGTTAATCTACCATCGATTACTTACCCCCTTATCCTGTTGGTGAGACCCTGGTTACCTTACCGGTGAATAGTAGAACATGTTGAGCGGTGATTTATGGCAAGTAATCAATTTTTGAACGTGGTAGATTAACTTCTGGTTCGACTGGTAGCTACCATGGTGAATTCTCGAAAATGCCCATAAAATACTAATATTTAAGAAATTTATGTAATATGAGGAAAATCGTGGTAGGAACAATTTATTATTGATCCAAAAAGGAATAGTATCCGATTCTGTATTGTACATACTAGCTAGCTGGAACCCGGTGCGCCTTGCTGCCAATAGTATGGCGTGCGCCAAAACAATTGGGAATCCCAAAACCAAATTTTCCATGGCCAGTGAGAGTCTCAAATCTCACCACGAAAGTATATTCGAAAAGAAAACGGTCACTCCGTTCGTTTAAAACCCTAAATCACCCCCTCGTTTATATTCACTGCCACTCTTGCCGTAGTCAGATGCTATGGAGTGTTGTTGCCCGTAAACGAATTTCGCTTGTATTTTATCCATACACGAAATGTTAATGTGTGTGTAATTGTCACTTCCCCGCCTGCGTTTAAATTTTCGATTCCTTTGGTGCGCCCGTTGAGGTTATAAGAATTTTAATATACAGTAGGAGACATTACAGACATTTCTTCGTATTTTTGATTCCGTATAATAAAATAATAAAATGTTCTACTATTGATTGAAATTTGGCCATATCCAAGGTCCAAAAAGTGCTTTACAAATGTTTGAGCAGAGGCATCCTGTAGCAAATGGACACGCATATTCGTTGGATCGTGATTTTTTTCAAAACTGTTCCATAGCTATATGTTGCTTTCAAGCATGCATTAAGCTCATTTGCAGGCGTTGATCGATCTGCAACAGGCAAAGTTGAGCAAAAATCCCCTGAAAGTAGTGTCAGAGCGGCTCCCATCGATTGGTTTTTCCTCGTAAATCTCGCAAACCCCTGTCACACGCTATCTCTAAGTTCTTTAGCGTTTGATATAAGTTCTTTAGGAGTAATTTGAAGACTACATCCCATATCAAAGTTTCGGGTTTTACCATATCGACACCCTACAGCTACCTGAAGGGTTCAAGGTAGAACAAAATAGACTACGTAGGAATACTCGCCGTACCCGAAAACCCCTGTATTCAATCGTCTTGTCAATCGGATGAGCGGTTTTGGAGTCTATAAAACATTTACACACAGTCATACAGACAAACTTTCACTTTTTATATAGATTAGAACAGCCCCAGGCATTTCTTCTGACAAAAAAAAAATTTAAAGAAAAAAGCATTTGATGAGTTGCGAGCCGTACTTTGTGAAAATTAAGAAACAACTCGATTAAACGGATTTCCCGATCGACCTTAACTCGGGGATAAAACGTCGAAATTGGAAAAATGTCAAGAGGACAAAAATAAAGCTATGAAAACCTTCCCAGCACCTCCAGGTCCAGCTAAGAGTTAAACAAGGTGGGGGCAACCTTTTTATAACATGGGCCAGAAAATTTTTTATGTTTTAACCGCGGACCGTAGTAGTCAATTGACATCTTTCTCTGACCTGGGGCCGTATTTGGTTTGTCGAGTCGATAAATCAACTCGACAAAAAAAGCCTCGATTTTCTTTAATTTTCATATTTGGTTTCACGACCAAATCGACAGCTAGGCGCAGCCATACAAAAAAATCAAATTGGGTGGTATTACTTCAAGGCAACAAACCACGTATATTTAATTAAAATATAAATTGTTAAAAGTTTATTGCATGCATAAATTGAGCTTTTTAATAATCTTCTAACGTCTTTATCGACACGATATCGTGCCCCAAATGCCAATTTTTATTTATCGACAGACGACAATGTCGACTCGAGAAACCAAATACGGCCCCTGTAGTAGGCAGAACATTTGTCCCTTACAAATGGTAAATTGTACTGAGGCCTAAATTTTTTTGAAATGCCCCGGTTCAAAAATAATGTCCTACTGGTGTATCAAGATAAATGACGGGAGATGAAATTGTAAATAAGAGCTGGAGATACATTTCTTGCTTCTTTTGCGGCAGCAAAATTTCGAACTTGAAACTAGGTGATGTGAGATTGTTGAAGATACACTGTGGAGGCATAGGCTTCTTCTTACTAAAATTTCAACTTCAACCACCTTTTTCTCCAAAATCTACGTAGTTAACTAGTAATTTTTTCCAAATTTAGATAGCTTAGACAATTTTCTATGAATTATGTCTTGAAAATTTTTATGCTATGGCTTTTGAAGTTATAAGCAATTTGAATGCTAAAATTGGCTCTATTTCGTACTTTTTTAGTCCTTTTCCACCTGCTGGCAGCAGTAATACGATAAATAGACCTTTTCACAAAATTGTTTCAGATAAGATTGAAGCAAATTTCATTAGCTTATTAAAGGATTCAAATTCTACGTAGTAAGCCGCTACTGTCGGAGTTGTGTAACGCTTCAATTAGGACACAGTAGAAAAAATCATTCTTTATCTGCTAAAGAAAGCAAGAGCAGAAATAATTTCGCACAAAACTTTTTGCAGCTCTGAGCGAGATGCAATAAAAAAAAAGATAAAATATTAGTCGAAAAATAAAAATTAAAAACTGCTCCATGAAGTGAACTGCGCTATTGGATTTTGCATATTTTTAGGAGCAGTTATTTTGTGAAAACTTCATTCGACTTACGTCAGTTTAAAAATTCAAAGTCGAAAAAACTAATGTCGTTTTCATAAAGCGTCGATGTCGACGTCGAGTTTCAAATGCGTGAGCTGGCCCCTCATTAGTGACCGGCTGGGCTTGATTTTTATAAGCGTTGAGAGTTGTCAACAACTCGCTGTTGTATATTCTATGCCATATTTCATCCTCTCTCGTTGGGCCTATTATGCACCTACGAACTTTTATTTCATATCTGTAGACTCGTTGCTATATGTCCTGGGTCATAGTCCAAGTCTTACTAATATAGCCCAGTGTTATTCTTTTTCTTTAACGGCTCTACAACCGAGATACCGCGAAGAACATTACGAGCAGGCTAATCTTCACTCATATGAGCTAGATGCCGCCCTGTCCACCGGAGCCCACTGAGTTTTATTTTCTTTACAATAACTATGTCGCGAGAGCGCTCGTATATCTCGTCGTTGTAAAGTCTCCGGAAACGTCCTTTCTCACATAAGTGGCCAATAATCCTTCGGAGTATTTTTCCCTCTAAGCAGCTAAGCACAGCTAAGAGGTTTGAGTGCTTTTTGCTAAGCACCCACGTTTCAAATGCATATGTAATGCCGGTAAGACCATCGTTTTATATATAGTAAAAGTTTAGGCGTTATATACTTGGATTTGAAGAACCTTAACTGAGGTAGGTTTTGTTGGCTTTTAGCAGTCGTACGCGTATTTTTGGTTCCATGCTATTGTCGGCTGCTACTATTGACCTAAGTTAGGTAAATGATTTCACCACTTGGAACTCGTGTTTCTCTTCCTTGATTGTGGGATCAATGTTAGGTGTTGTTCCATACGAGACCACCATGTACTTTGTTTTGCTTTTGTTAATGTGCAGTCCAAGATTTTCTTACGTCCGGTCAATCTGAGTGAAAGTTTCTTATACAGCTGTAGTTGTTCTTCCAATTATATCAATGTCGTCTGTCTCTTTCCGGATAACATGGGTTCAATAAGTAATGCTCACGGAGAATGTTTTCATCAAGAAATTGTAGAATATGAGCATCGTTATCAGGGTAGATGGCAACCAGCTCTGCTTGCAGACTATTGCTGGGACCTCCAGAGTTATACTGCGAGTACTGACTACAAGAGGAAAGTCAATCGTTTGAAAAAAATGTTTTCTAATGTAGAATAAAAATGTATGTCACTCCTTCATACAAATTTAAATAAAATTCAATCTGACGTGATGTAATAATTTTATTTATATATTTAAATTAGTTTTAAGGTGACGAATCATAATTTCATACTATAAACCCAGTGAAACTTAAAAGTGTTTAATTTGTTGCATTCAAACAAAAAAAAATGTGTTTCAATTAAAAAAACAAAAAGGACAAAATCCGACATCTCTATTCCTTTTAGGTTGTAATCAACCATTTTATGGCGCTCAGCCAGGATATACTCCGAATCCAGGTTATACCGAAGGATATCCTCAAGATCAAGCCCAGTTTGGACAACCTCAAGGACCGCCACATACTGAATATCCAGCAGGATATCCACCACAAGCTTTCTATCAACCAGAATGCGGATATCAGCAACCAGGCTATTCTGAAGTGGCAGCATCCGACGACATAAAAGGTTTCGCGTTCAATGATCAAACAATTCGAAAGGCCTTCATAAGGAAGGTTTACTCGATTCTAACGGTCAATATGAAATTGCTATAGTATATGTAGAGAGTGTAATTAACATTTTATATTATTGTATATTTCAGATTCAGCTGCTCGTCACATGCTCGATAATCGCGTTATTTGTACTGCACGACGGTACGAAAATGTTCATTTGGCGAAATCCTTTCCTCGTATTGTTAGCGTCAATTGTAACACTAATTATCACAATTGCAATTTCGTGCTGTGAGCGAGCGAGGAGACAAACTCCGATGAATTTTATCCTTTTAGCTCTGTTCACTTTGGCGGAATCTGTTATGTTGGGTGTAATTTCGGCATCGTACGATACTATAGAAGTAAGTAATTTTGGCGTTTTCTTTTTCGGGTAATAATACAAATTTATTTACATACTATAATCTTGTACACAGGTGTTAATGGCCCTTGGCATAGCAGCAGCTGTATGCCTTGCTGTTACAGTTTTCGCTCTTCAAACTAAATGGGACTTCACCGTGTGCGGTGGTGTTATTTTGGTTTCATTTGTAGTTTTTTTTGTATTTGGAATCATTGCAATCTTTATCCCCGGCAAAACGGTACAGATCATATATGCGGCATTCGGCGCTATACTATTCTCATTCTATTTGCTCTATGATACTCAACTAATGATTGGTGGCAAGAAACACTATACTATAAATCCAGAGGATTATATCTTTGCAGCATTAAGCTTATATCTGGATGTTGTTAATGTTTTCGTATACATTCTGTCACTAGTTTCATCTTCTCGAAATTAGAAAATATATATTTAAACTATAATTACAAATTCAATATTAAAATATTTGATGAAATTTTACTTGAATCTAAATTTTTAATAGAAAAATTCTTTAATTTAATTACTTACAGAGTAGAATGAGCTGTGCAATATTTTAAATTATTATTTTAAATTAAACATATATAAATTATGTATGTATATATAAATTTTAATATTACTACTGTTATTTATGAAATTTTTAATATTTATTCACTCATTTATAATTTTGTTTTTATCTAGAAAGAATTTCGTTATTTCCTTTATTATCACGAGCACAATAAAAATAGACCATTTACGATCCATCCGATTTAAGATCTATTGACCTCATTCAAGCCCAAACTTTTTCCGTAGCCCGTAGATTATCGTAGGCAGTCGCTCGTATTCTAATATGGACGATGTAACCACAAAGAATCCACCTCTATAAAAATACGTCGCAACCTCAGCGTACTGCAGTAAATAATACCCCGAACTAACCGGAGCCTTCTGCAAACCGCATTAACAAAATTCCCACGCCAGCAACCCGGACTTTTTGAACCGTTTCAGCACCAGATTGTACAAAACACCTTACTTTTGGCAGTCTCGACTGAGAATCGATATTTGTTATCTCGTTTAAATTCTATTAAAGACTCTGGAAGAGGCTAATCGAAATATATCTGAGGCAGACCATATTGACCTCGGAACTCTCTGGCGCACAACACGCCTATACAAAGGGCAAATCTACTGATACTGCTCTTCACTCACTGGTCTCAACCATTGAAAAATCCCTCGAGGTTAAGGAGTATACATTAGTAGCATTTCTTGACATAGAAGGAGCATTTAACAATGTTTTGCCGGATGCCATTACCCTGGCCTTGACAGAACATGGGATCGAGACATCGTTGGTGTCTCTTATCCACCAAATGCTTACTGGCAGGATGGTGAGCTCGATCTTGGGCGATAGCTCGGTCCGAAAGGCCGTAAATAGAGGCACTCCGCAAGGAGGAGTACTCTCCCCACTGCTATGGGTCGTAACTATGAACCAGCTGTTGCGACGCATGCAGGCAGAGGGACATGACGTCCTGGCGTACGGGGATGATGTTGTTATCATCAAAAAGGGAAAATTTCCTCAAGTCCTCTGTGATCTCATGGAGGCAGCGCTACAAACCCTCTCAAGCTGGACTGCTACCCGCGGACTCAGCGTTAACCCAGTAAAAACGGAGCTGGTCCTCTTCACAAGGAGGTATAAGATCTCTCCGTTAACACCCCTCCCCCCCGGCTTAACAATGTTAGGCTCAAAATTAACAACAGTGCCAAATATCTGGGAGTAATTCTGGACAAGAAACTCCTCTGGCATGAAAACACAGAAGAGCGCATTAAGAAAGCAAACATCGCGCTTTTCGCTTGCAAAAAATCCATTGGCAAGAAATGGGGCTTCTCCCCTTACATTGTGCGATGGATCTACACAGCGATCGTCCGCCCAATTCTCCTTTACGGGGTTTTAGTATGGTGGCCAACTCTGAGTAAATCCACCGTGCTAAACAAATTACAGAGAGTACAAAGATGTGCGGAGTTATGCATAACAGGAGCACTTCGCTCCACACCTACAGAGGCCTTAAATGTTATGTTATACCTCCCTCCTTTAAATCTTGTGGCAAGGGAAAGCGCAACCATCGCAGCCCTTAGAATAAAAGAATCCGGTTTCTGGACTGGAATCAGGGGAGGGCACACGAAGGTACTGAACTCAGTTACTATCCCCACAAAAACCGACTTCTGCATTCCCGAAATTACCTTCACGAGGAACTACGGAGTTCACATCCCTTCACGTCGTGAATGGATAAATAGACCACAGGTTTCAGGGTGCCATAAACGTTTTTACTGATGGCTCTAAGCTCGAGGGTCGAGTGGGAGAAGGAGTATTTTCCCCAGAACTTGGGATTGAAGTCTCCTTCCGACTTCCCGATCACTGCAGTGTATATCAAGCGGAGGTTCTAGCCCTACAAGAAGCTGTTCTGCAAATCAAGGCGAGCAAGGCGATAGGAACCGGACTGTCTACATCTTCTCAGATAGTCAGGCAGCTCTGAAAGCCCTGCGCTCCTGCACAAACAGCTCTAGAACCACCTCTGAATGTCGCAGATCTCTTAACGAGATGGCTCAGCAGTTCAGGACCCCCCTCGTATGGGTACCCGGTCACCGAAATATAGAGGGAAATTGTAAAGCTGACGAACTGGCTAGGAGAGGCACGGCCGCTACTCTCCTTCCAGAAAAGGAAAGAGTTGGTATGCCTTGGGCCACCTTTAAACTCCGATGCAAGCAACACACAATCACACAAGCGAAAAAGCATTGGAGGGATCTTAATAAATGCACTTTGGCCAAATTAACCTGGCCCTCCTATGATCTCAGGCGAACCACCTTATTACTGAGCCTCGGGAGACAAGAACTCTCAGTTATAGTGGGAGTGTTGACCGGACACTGTCTGATAGGGACGCATGCGACCCGTTTAGGTCTTGAGACCTACGATTTCTGCAGAAGCTGTAAGAATCTGGACGAGACGGAAAGTGTACTACATCTCCTCTGTCACTGCCCGGCCCTAAGCAGGATAAGGTTAACCACATTTGGTGAACCCTTTCTAAGCAACCTTGCGGAAATCCCGCAACTTAGAAGATTCATTACTTCCTCGAGATGATTTTAACGAAGAAACGACATTTTAACATCAGGTTTAAAGTGGGATCACTATGGCATCACAATGGGCCTATCCTTCTGGCCTAAGTGTGTGGGCTTGAACCAAAAGCTCAGCCATATCTAACCTAACCTAACCTATCTTGTTTAAGAGAAAGGAGTTTTCGCTGCTAATGTAAAGTGTCACGCCATGTACAACACCTGACTCCACCTGTATACATGGTGAAACCTGTATCAACCTCACCCTCTCGATCCACAAAGATCATCTCACCGATCGCAATACTGTGCTCATACTGTATGTATACTTCTTCTTTGTTGGTCCCTTAGTTGGCGGTCAGAGCAAGACATCCCCGCAACAGATACGTTGCTGTCGTTGCCGCTGGGTTTCAAACTCCATTCACTATTCGTTTCCATTCTTGTCTCGAGCCTCGATAACTGTTGATTCTTTAAGTCGCCTTCCGTATTCTTTAGCCAGGTTTTCTTCGGTGCCGATCGCTGAATTCTCCAGTCTGCCGGACGGTCTTGCCAGAGAAGTTTACGTGGCAAGCGGTTATCATTCATTTAGCAAACATGTCCAAACCACCGGAGTCGACGTTTTTGTATTTCTTCTTCGATCAGTGTCGGTTGATCTCTCTTTGTCTAACTGTCTCGTTTCGAAGGCGATCGCGGTGTGAGACACCGAGAATTTGCCACAAGCATAGCATTTGGAAGTCCTCAAGCTTGTTGACGTCCGGCCTGAGCAGTGTCCACGTTTCCGATCTATAAAGAAGAATCGGAAGCATCAACGTTCGATCAAGGCGTGTGATGGTAATATTAATTTGTTCGTTTCCATATGCACCACTTGAGCGAGGCGAATGTTGCTGTTGCCTCGCCGATACGGCTGTGAACGTCCAACAAAGGATTTATTGAACGTCTGATGACCTATGATACGATACGAATGAGTATCTTATGAGTACTTCGAGTCATTGAGAACGAGTCATTTTGATGCCACACGACGCGATGCAAGAGCATACCGCCATCAATGACATACATATATGCACATTGTTCTTTTTAGAGAGTATTGATGTGGGAATGGCTCATGCCCTGAAGTCGGGTCTCAGCCAGTGTTTTGTAGCCACTTTTGCCAATAACTTTGCATCACCACAAGATCTCGTTCTTTGTTTCTTATAACAAGGGCAAGTATTCCTAGATTTGCCACATGATGATAGGCTCCTCTATCTGGAGCCAGTTACTGAGAGAAAGTACATGGAGATGTTTCTCTTTAGCAAGCGCAGAGGCTTCGTACATTCTCCAGCGGTGTGCCTGCGCGAGTTGACACCAGTCTGCCCAGTTTATCAGCTTTCTCGTTGCACTCGATGTTTCTGTGATCCGATATTTACTGTAGAGTGACCCTGTGCCTCCCGGTCAGGGAATAAAGCTCCTTTTGGCAGTCCTTCGACTAATTTAGACGTTACACGGGCCGGGCCTAATGCCTTGATGGCCGCTTGGCTATCTGATAACAGAATTACCCTGGCTACTGGCTTTGGAGTTGACTGCATTGCTAGGCAGGCATGAAAAATTGCCAGACGTTGTGCCTAGAAAACGATGGCGAAATTAGGCGGGCGGAAGCTTTTTTGCAAGTTAATTACAAATACTCTAGCTCCACTATTGGAACTCTTCCCATTCCTCTCTCTGGGATGGATCCAGATATTAATGTCCCTGCCGAAATTGAATTTTGCGGCCATGTAGTCGGTAGGTCTTGATACCATTTCCTGTGATAGAGAGCGCTGTATATTACTGTGCCCACAAGTCTTCTCTACTCAGCAACCCGCTTCACGCAGCCGGATGGTGGTACAAGCCGCCTGACGCCATGTACATATATACTACTTTGTCAACTTCTGCATCTGAGCTTGTAGATGCTAACTCCCTCACAACCTCGATGACTGTTAGCTCACTGAGTTCTTCATCGGAGTCAGCTTCTTCGTTAGATAAAGCCGTTTTAAAAACCTTTATCCGTGCCAGTTTTAGTCCAAAATGGAGTTTATAGTCAACTTATTCGACCCCCTCTAGGCACTCGTAGTTGATGAGCAGTATCAATATTCTACTATTTCGCTGCGATTCATCGGCCTTGAATACCTTCCAGTTGCCCATAGGGATGTCCCTTTTGCAGCGCCGAAGATTCTTAAGCAATTTTTTTGGCTCTTTGGGAACATTTCTCGCCGAAATAAAGTCCAGGAGGATCCATTTCCAGGCATCGCTTAAACGTGCAACGCATTTTACCAGGAAATCCCTGGAGAAATAATCCCCACACCTGATTACTCGAAACCCTCTGATTACCCTTCTGGCGGCTCATCTCGAACTCCATGATCACCTCTGATATTTTGGCTTCGATGTCGGCCCAGAGAAGGTTCGGGAGTCTGTCGGGACTAAGTAATTATCTTCTTTTTTAAATTTTGCTATTATTACATAGCAACTCAACTTACTACTAATTTAATTTCCCTCCATCGTATTTCAAAGAGGGAATTTGTATTCACACCAAATCAAGTGTTCGCTTCAAACGAATCGCTCGACTCACAAGTGTTCACTTTAAGTGTACACTTAGTTTTTATTCACTCCATCCAATGTCAACTTTTGTTCGAACGCCTTGTTTGTACGCATAAAACCTTGTAGTGTATGGGACCCTATTGAAATCTTTGTTAGAGTTTTACCGGCCAATCCATTAATTTTCTCGAGGAAACTCGAAGGACATTTTTTATAGAAAATTGAACGAACTTTCATTTTGCCCTCTTGACTTTTCTTCGAATTCCTCATATTTTTCGACCATCAGCCGGAACGTTGAAAATTGTTTTAGGTCAAGTTTTTCGCAAATTTTCACTACTCTCGACGGGGATATTTGATCTAACACTTGAATGCTACCTGCCTTCCAAATTTCATGTTCTTCCAATTTTCTTTGCAGGGGAAACCTGTAGGACTGTAGTAATAATGCTTTTGCTTAAGTTCTAATTCATCTTCTCTGGTACTCAGTAATTTTATCCTTAACATGTTTCTTTCTTGAATCTTTCCATCTTGGGCACATCCTGGGACTTCTTCACCTGTTGGTCTGGTTGGAGTGACATTTGTGATCCATATTGTTATATTTAATAGGTGCGTTTCATTTCCATTGGATTACGTACGCCGGCGTAGTTGGGTGCACATCGGCGTAGATGCAGCTACACCAGTCAATATTGCGTAGGTTTCCAATGAAAATGGAACGTAATAGGTGCCATTCTATTTAACCTAATATGTATTACTATTTTAATAATAAATTAAATTAAAACACACCAATACTGTTCCTTGTTATATTTTATAGTTAAACCATAATGATTTGTTTAATTCTTTTGTTACATAGATTAAGTATGCCTTGTTTGGCGAATAAATAAATAAAAGTAAATGTAGAAATATTTGTGGTTTTTATTTGTCTAAGAACAATTAATGTATACACTGCTAACTATTGTAGATTATCTATAATTAAGGAAATAATGTAATTATATTTATAACTAACAAAAATATAATAAATACTACAATGTAAATCGGGAAAGATTGGCGAGGTTAGAAATTTTATAGAATGAAATTGCACCAATTGAAGCTTACCTGATTCTTTTAATCCATCCGATGGAGCATAACAAACCTTAAGCCTTACCTCATTATGTACATACATATATTGACAATAATAAAAAACAATAAACAATCTTAATATTGTGCTTTAAATGAGTCGAATAACCTATAATTATTTGTAACATTCGCCATTTTCTTTTTTTAATATTACTGCGAATCTCATACTTTTTAATTTATCGAAAGATTTCTCACTTAAAGATAAAAAACTAAAAAAATTTTATGCAGATTGTTTAATAATCTTTATATATTAATAATTTAATTGGTAATATTTAATAATATAAATTATGAAATTTGTATGAATCAATCTGAAGAAACCTAAATCAGAAATCCACTATTGTATTAATAATATTGATATTAAAATTCCCTTTAATTCTAAAAATATCTATAAATTGTTTTCAACTATTCAATTAAACATAATCAATATTTATAACTTATGTAATATCGTTGGAATATCGCTTAAACTAAAAAAAAAATGTGTAAATTATTTAATTATAATATTACAATGACAAATTGTTTTTAATGTTGTTTATCCTCTTCCAAATTTATAAATAATAAATATAATTGGAACAAAAACACAAGATGTCAACTGTTTTGTTTTAATTATGTCATTATGTTCGGTGCTGCCTTAATTCTGGCCGTCCCTGGACGCTGCATGGTGGAAGTTCATTTCATCATTGCAGTCCCTGACTGCGCTCTTTAATAATTGCAGTAATTTAATTGTGCTTGATTTAGCCCCCAGAACAGTATTTCAATTGTAAAATGAAAAAAAAAAAAAAATATTGTTTTAATTATTGTACATTTCAGTTTGATGTTTGTCGGGCATGGTCATATGCCACTTTTGTTTGCATTTGTTAGAATATTGATGTTAAATTTTTAGAATTTGCGAAAAGATCTTATTACGTATTAATTTAGTCTTTAGGTGATGGTACTTTCTGTGAGTCTACCTTGATTTTTGTGGATTTAGTGCAATATCAATCAATCCTCCGGTCATGACCTTCTTTAGCCGTTCTCCGCTCCACCAAAAAAGCGCATGTCATCGGTTGGTTGATGAGTTTCAGCACATTACAGGAGGCATAACACTCCAGCGAGTTGTTTCGTCTTGCTCCGATGTCAGAGTCGCGAAGATAGGTGGAATAAAAAAATATATCGCGGTTAGGTTGTGGCAGTTTCTCCTTCCCGACTAGAGCTGCTTTCCTGAGCCTAGAGGCTTTTCACATAAAAGAAAAAGTTATGATACTAGTCATTTTCCACTAGTGCTAAACGTATTACTATTTTGTATGAAGTCAGTTTATTCCGTCTACATTCATCGTACTGGGAAGTTGATCGTGTGGACCGAAGGGGTCAAACCCACATCCCAACTAGTTTTTTTTTACAGTTGTTGAATAGGTACTTCAGAGCCGTGTTCCGTAATATAACCCAGCATACTGCCCAGCAAGAAAGGGTAAAATCAGGCGTTTACGCTGTGATTAACAGCAGGTCACATGAAAGTTCTATGGCTGCATTCGAAAATTCAGCCGGCTGCGCAGAATTGACAGTATCACAGCAACGGCTGCAGGATTTATATGCCTGGCTGCAGCCGTTTTGATTTTTTGAATGATGTGCTGCCATTTCTGCGCAGTTGGCTGAATTTTCGAATGCAGCCTATAACTCGAAACTCTTTCAGCCTCCAATATCTTATATTTTTGTGATTACCTGTACGTCATTACCGGTTCACACAACTAAAATATAGCATCAACCAATGATGTCATTTTCACTACGACAAAATTTTTAGACTTCAATTTTTTTCGGTACGATTATCGTCGTCCGCCATACACGAACCGGCCCCTTTTTTTTTTTTTTTTTTTTATGTGAAAGACTAGAGTCACAGGAAACGCCCTTTATACTGTGTCGACAATCTATTTTCTTCATATAGAGTGCAATGTCGAACATCAGCTCTAGTCGGGGAAGAAAGGAACTGTCACAACCTACCCGCGATATTTTTAGTCCACCTACTTCCAACCATTACTGTCGCGACTTTGACATCGGGGCATCGAGAAACAACTCGCTGGAGTGTTATGCCTCCTGAAACGAGTTGAATCTCATCAACCAACCGATGACATGCGCTTTTTTTTGGCGGAGCGGGGAAGGGCTAAGGAAGGCTATGACAGGAGGGATCAGGAATGTAAAGAGGGAAGAAGAAAGAAGGAAAGTTATGTAGGTGGGAAAGTGGAAAAGGCGAAGGACCGTGGGGCTGGCCGGGATTCGAACCCGGGACCTCTGGGATAGTAGCCAGGCGCCTTACTCCCTAGGCTACCGAGGCCCCCATTGGTGTTTCTTTGCCTTCCTCTTTTTCCTTCCGTTTCTTTCAGCCTCAACTTCCTGTCAAGGGTTTCTAGCGTCGCTTTCACTTCATTCCGGCCTCCTCGTTCCACATTATGTGACTGTCGTTTTTTTTTGTCAGTGGCGCCTCGATCATTGTCTGCTCTACATTCGTTACACAATCAAAAAAGACATGTTCTGCGCTATCTTAGATTCCTTTGCATGCCAGGGATAACGGTAAGTCGTCGTGCTCGCAACAATGGAGGTATTCCCTATATCTTCCATGTTCACTCAAGAACTGCGTGAGGTCGTAACTCAATTCCCCACGCTCCTTCGTAACGCATTTGTCCACGTTTGGGATTAGTCTGTGAGTTCTAGTGATGAGCAAAAATGGTCTTGCTCTTGCAATCTTGTCTTGTTCTTGCACATTAAGCAAGACCAAGAACAAGACTTAGTTATGCTTGCAAGAACAAGACAGACTGAACAATAACAAGATTAGATTAGTCTTGTCTTATTCTTGCGTTTGTTCATCACTAGTGAGTTCACCGACCCTTAGCAGACCCGTCGCACTTCCCTTGCCATTCCGTTACGGGCATCATCTGCCTCCGCACTGTATTTTGCTCCTCAATTCTCGATCTTAGATACGCATGCCTTCTTTCGTCAGTATGTCAATGGAGATGATCCACGCAATCATGCACGCCGTATTATTTGGACATGATCCTTTTCGCACAGCACGCCTGGAAACCGCTTAATCTACATGTGGCTCTCCACTTTCTATTGTTAGCCATCCTTTACAACGCTGCTGGCCACAGTGACGTGACACTCTTTATAGCTGGACTGAGCTAACCATACGCGCTAACAGGGGTAACGGCTCGGTCTACGAGCCCCACGTTGGGCAAAATTGTGCTGGAGTGCTGCGAGAGCGTTGTCCGCCAAACTTTCCAAAGGTGCTTTAAAATTTACCCTCCAATCGATCATCACCACCGGGCACCCTAGAGTGGGCTTCGGGTTAATGATCTGCTCCCATACCTTGATCTTCACCGACACTGGTTTTCTCCGTTTGCTGATCAACGCAGCTTCAGTTTTGTGCTCAATAAGCGCTAGACCAGCGCTTTCTAGCCACATGTTATCTGCGAACCTGATCGCAACTGCCCCTTGTGTACCACAAGTGTGCCAGGGCGAATTCCTGCGGAACTCCGCATTTTACTCTGTACACTGTCAGCCAATCTTCCGATTCACATTGAGCGGTGTGCTGGTCCATCTATTCACCCGGGCTCAGCACAATCCGTCGGCACTGATTGGAAGGCTATTTTATTATCTACTCATATATAGGGCGGAAACAGTTGCCTTCCAGCGACTCTGTTTTGCGCGATAGCTCTCAGCTCTGATCAGGATTTCGCAGTTGTTGCGGCCTCTGCTAGTAGGGTTCTCCTCCACGTTGTTCTAGGTTTTCTGACTCGACGGGATCCTTGTCGATTCCATCCAAGGGCCTGTTTGGCTAGATTTTCCTTTTTGGCGTCGCAAGGTGTGGACAATCCAATTTCATTCCCTTCGTCTGATTTGGTCGTCGATCCTTTTTTTGGATTTTTAAGATACGACGCAGGCATCTGTTGATGAAGACTTGTAGGGGCCCTGTGATGAATTGGGTGACTTTCCATGCTCCGCAATCGTACAAAAGTACTGCCTTAACGTTGGAGTTGAACAGCCGCAATTTGGTGTTAGTTGAGGTCTGCGTTGATCTCCATATGCGGAACAGGCATGCATATTCGCTTCGTGCTTTATTTATTCTGGAACTTACGTTTTCTTCTGCCCCGCCATTTTCGGTAATAATACTACCGAGATAGCAGAATTTATCTACCAGCTCCACGTCACGGCTATTCAGCGCGACCTCCTTTTTAGTTGCTCGCGACCTCCTTTTATGTATTTATAACCGAGCATCTTATCCAAAACATCTGTAATTGGCTGATTGCTTTAGATATTTGCAAGGGTTTCGATATAGTATGGCTTCCGGTTATGTTGACTGAACTCCAAAGTATTGGTACAGGCTTCTAATTCTTGTTTTGGAGAGGCATTGGGTCAAAAACTACCGCATTCACTTGTTAGCTTTTTGTACTAAAGAACCTATACCTCATATTTGTAGTTCAGATCGCTTAAAATTTTGGCGTTTGGAAGCGCGCGCTCTTGAAATGAGAGTTTTAAATTTTTAGTTGTACATATGCAAACGCGCGCCGTTTACCATCAGCTACCAACCAACGCCCGCTAAACGCCACAAGCCTTACAACGGACGAACACCGAACGTGGTTGAAACATAGGGTTTAAACGGTTAGCTCCAAGGAGAACGAACTTTGTGCTCCGACACAGGGTGTTCCATCAATCACACAGCCGGGTACAAGAAAAACTCAGCCTTGTTGTTGATGGAGTACCTTGCGTTGGGCGCGGTGACCTGAACGACATGCAGACGAGTAGTACAAAAGGCGATTCCTCAGCTTGGTTTATCCACATAGAAATGAGAAGGTTTAAGAGAATGTAAGTTTGTGATGTAAATAAACAATTGAGTGTGCACCTTTTAGTATATAATGCCAATTTGGTGTGAGAGCCAATAACGAAACCCTTTACAACGTTAGTCCTTTTTCAGAGAGCGACAAATCTCATATAAATATTAAAAGAATGAAGAGATATTAATTCTCTCACATATACATATGAAAATATTCAGTACAATATCGAAAAATGAGCAAACTAATTACTTTTTAGATTCTCATCAATTACTAAGCTACAATCATCCAGAATACCCTCAAAGTTTGGCATATGCACATGGAGGAAATGCACAGATTGGCTATCCGTCACATGATTCACCCCCAGGATACCTTCCATCGGGGGCTATGCAGGCTCAATATCCTCCAGCTTATCCACTTCCAGCATATCCACCTCCTTTATATCCAGATCAAACTGGCTATCTACCGCAGCGCGTATACAAGCCATCAGTTGTTGACGAAGGTGCGTATGGGATTTGCTGTCCTCCTCCTCCTCCTGCTCCTCCTCAAACTGAGCCGGACGATGCGCCAAAACTCACCGATCACATAATACGAAAAAGTTTTATGACTAAAATTTGTTGTGTTCTAACGGTAAATTTGAATATTCGGTGCGGTTTATGAGAATTAATAAAATTTTCTGTTTTAGATTCAACTTCTTTGTCTGTGGCAAGGAATCACACTGATCACATTCTACGAGCCTGCAAGGCAATTTATAGATGGCACCGATCGTTATAGGACCGTGGCAGTTTACGGATCTGCCTTCTTCATTATTGCGATGTCAGGTCGAGGCGAAATTAAGATAAGAGAATTTCCAATGAATTACGCATTTTTGGGTGTATTAACGGTGGCAGAAACCCTCGTACTTGGTTCAATTTCTCTATATTATCGAACACTTGTCGTAAGAAATCGTATATTTAGTCCTGTTGCTATATACATTCTCCTTCTTTTTCTTATAGATACTAACAGCAATTGGCATAACATCGGCCGTATACCTCGCCATTTCAATCCTTTCGTTGCTCCCTAAGTGTGATATAACAATGTTCGGTGCAATCCGTTTCATTGCTTTAATCGTTTCAATTGCAATCGGGTTTAAAGTAGTTTTCATTCCGGATAAAATGACTACCTCCGCATATGCATCTCTGGGCGCATTTCTATTATCGTTTTATTTGTTATTTAGAATTCAAATGCTGGTGAGTGGTCGGTCTACTTATACTATAACTCCAAAGTACTCCTATTATGTTTACACTGTTATTCGTTTATATTCTGACATATTTGCAACCACTATTCAAATTATCATATTTGTTTTGTTCATTTTTAAGAAGTAATGTGTAGTAGCTTTATAAACGTTATTTATATTGTTCAAATTTCATTGTTTAAAAAAAAGAAAGCTATCTACACCAGGGCCCGCTTACATTTTATTCATAGATTCAGCTCAGAGTTCATATCGAACTCTTAAAATGAAACTGACCTAACTCAAAAATTATAATTTGAGAGAAATGAACAAAAGAGAATAGTGCGATCAACAAAAGTGACCTATATATACGTAGTTCCCTTTTTTACACATAATTCGGGTTATTTTTCACCCTTTTCCAAGGCTCTTTAAGGGTCAGTTTACATCAAATGAAGTTAAAGGAATTTTGAATTAGGTCACTTTCATTCTAAGTGTGCGATATGCTGCATAAGTGCAAATGGAACATCCAAATTAAACCAAATTTCAATAAACGTTTGTTAAAATTTCCCTTCCCTAATTTATAATCATAAAGTATAAATATCCTTAAATTGTGTTAATTAATTATGAGAAAATATGTCTCGAAAAAATGTGTCAATTTAAAAAGTTCGTAATTAAAGACTTGTGTTGTGATTGAAGACAATAATAATTCGTTATATATTCGATATTGTTAAGAAATAATAAGTGGCAGACAATAAATAGTTGTACACGAATAAATATATAATAACTATAAAGAAAATTGTTTCAAATTTTAATGTTTTTGTTTAAATGCTTTATAGTGGAGTCAGGCTGAAGCCACACCGAACCAGGCAAACAAAACAAAAGCAAATTTCCATACATTTTGGAAAATTGTTTTGCTTGTCTTGCTTTGAGTTGTGTGAATTAGTATGGAAATTTGCTTTTGTTTTGTTCTGCCTGGTTCGGTGTGGCTTCAGCCTCAGATAAGCATCAAACTTTAGTGGAAATTGTTTCCAGTCTTTTTTTTTCGAACATGCTAGTTACATCGAATACTATTCGAAATGGACATTTTCTATCTCTAGCAACCGCCGCTACGTAAGTTATCGACCATTTTGTGAAAAAATTTACCATTTTGGTCGTTCTTTCTAAATATATATTTGTACCTATATCTCGGTATGTGTAAGTCCGAAAAATTCGAATAAAATAGACTCTGTTCGTTATGATATTGGCTATCAGGATCAGCGGTTATAATGTGAGACTTTTAGCTGCACACATAACCTTAAAAAAATAAAAACTGAAAGAACTGCTGAATTTTAGTTTTTTTGGTTTGGCTTCGCACCACCAACAAGATAGTGATCCGAGTCGCAGTTGGCACCTCCATGCGTTCATACTGTCTTCAGACACGAAAGATGGCGGCGGTCTATCAACACATTGTCTATTTGGTTGTGAGTACCTCCATCAGGAGATTCCCAGATGGCTTTATGGTTATGTTTACGCGCAAATCTAGTATAGTAAACCCTCCGTCTGCGCGTTTTTCGATTGCGCCATTTCGCAATTGCGCGTGCAAGTTTTTAATGCCAAATTTTGGGCCTTCGCGGAAAAAAATTCGTAGATGCTCTTTTTTTGTAATTTTTGTTTTTAAGATAAAAAATCATGTTCTGGCACGCCAAAAATTAGGATGAAATAACCGGGGATTTACCATATTTCGCTATATTCCATAATTTTAATGTATAGTAGATCACGCTTCTCTTCTTACTTCTTCTTTGATCCGTGATTCTCGTTTCGTCTCATAAAGCGACCTCTTGCGATTTTACAATTGCCGCAATATTCTACAAGTTTCGTAATCTCTTATCTAGATCATCTCCTGTGATATATCTATTAATAAAAGGAATTTCTTCCCTCGACATTCTTATTAGCCCAGTCACATGAATACATGAACCTCTAAAAATGCAACTGGAGATTTTGCAGCGGGACTCTCCTTATTTTGGGCTCACAAATAATTTCCCAAAAGTTCATAAAGTCAACTGACCGGCTACTCAAGTTACGGAGGGTCAAAGGTCAGTAAAATTAGTTTTTCTAACGACATCGGTTTTTCTCCGACATTGGGCTGCATTCGTTTCCGCACCACTTTTAGAGTAAGCAGCGTTTTTACATGGTATCCTCAGTAGGCCTAGTCCATAGGTTTCAAAGAATGAAATAATTTTGTTTATTATCTTTCTATCTCTTCTATCTCCACTTCTTTCATGTTGTCATCTTCATCAACACTTACATCAGAGGAAAATAACGAAATGTGGACGGCGTCATCATTGACCAGCTCAGGTTCAATGGTTGAATCCTCGGACATATTACAAACAAGATCTTTCGTTTAGGAGTTCTCTGCACAAGTGCCTGCTGGTACGCGGTTTTCTCTTTTAGAAACCCGCTTTTTAGTATTGCCAGCATTCCCACATACAATTAACGAATATCAACCTGAATTCATATTATATTAAAATCTCCCCTTTGTAATATGTATTAGTTTTTCGACAATATCTGTATATAGTTTCTTGATACAAAGTCAAGTCTGGGAAAAATTCAAATATAGTTTAGAAAATATGGAAAAGTCAAGGAAATTTGATCTTAATAAAAAACGGCCACCCTGTATAATACCCATGACACACTGCAAAAACGAATAAGCATTCTTCCAACTTCATTGACTTTCAATGATCATTCGTTTTAGAAGCGACACACTGCATTTCTCAATGTTCATTAGAACTGTCCAAATAGAAACCTTAAACAAACTGCCAAATATATGAACTAAAGGTGATTGCATAGTAATTTATACTTTTAAATTTAATAAAAAATTATTAATTGAGGCCCAAGAACAGTTATGGACCGTACTATTTCTTTTTAAATTGTAAAATCTGAATGACAGTTTGACAGTTACGTATTTCAGTTGGAAATTTTACTGGAAAGTTGTTCGATAATTTCCCAATTTCACTTCTATCTTCATTGAATGTAGTTATTTTGACTTCCATTGATTGAATAACGAATGAAGTTGTTGAATAAACATTGGACGTGACATTCTGGGCACGATTGATCATTCATAGCGGAATGATACTGTAATGTTCATTCGATGCTGCAGTGTATCAAGGGTATTATTCAAAGTCTCCACTAAAAAGTCCAAATTTTATTTGCTCAAAATCCTAAATATAAAAGTTTCTTGATTGTCACCTTGTCTTTCCAACTGTAAATGTTTAATAATTGCAAGAAAATTTCAAATTGTTTAAAGAACATTTTCAAATAATAATTTGAGCACAATTCTGACATATTCATTCGCTTAGATCCAAATCAATCGTTAAAAGCGGATCCGCCCGGATCTACTGCTAGTCAAGGTAACTTAAATGAAAATCTCCCAAATCAATCTCCGCCTGAAAATCCCCCAGCACACCAAGAACAGGATGGTAGAAGCAAGCAGCAAGATCCAGATTTGCCTCGGCAAGCCGGTGGTTGTTTCGGCGATCTTGAAAGCGGTTATATGCAACCAAGAGGGTTCGAGTTTGATGATAAATCCGTTCGATTAGCGTTTATAAGAAAAGTTTATTGCATTCTTTCGGTAAGTATAAAGTCATCATAAATAAAAAAAATAATTATACTTCAAATTCAAGCTACAACTTGGTGTCACAGTGGCAGGAATCGCTTTATTTATTTTTCATCAGCCGACAAAAATTTTCGTTTTTCGAAATCCTTCGATTATGTGGGTGGCATTTGGGTTAACTTTTGCCATAATGCTGATGATATCTTGTTGTGAAGGCCCCAGAAGAAAATTCCCGCTTAACGTTATACTTTTAGGAATTTTTACAGTAGCGGAGACTATTATGCTGGGCGTAATCTCAGCTCGATTCGATCGAGAAGAAGTAAGAAATAAGAAGAAGTGATGATATCTTGCTAATGTTAAATTCTTTAATTCAGGTATTGATGGCAGTTGGTATTACGGCGATTGTTTGCCTGGCAATTACTATTTTCGCTTTTCAAACAACAATCGACTTTACAGTTTGCGGAGGATTTCTTTTTATTTCTTTAATTGTTTTAATGGTATTCGGGATTATCACGATTTTCTTTCCTGGAAAAATCCTGCAAATCGTTTATGCGTCGCTCGGTGCTCTAATTTTTTCATTTTACTTACTCTATGACACTCAATTGTTAATGGGTGGTAACCATATGTATGCTATAAGTCCGGAAGACTATGTGTTTGCAGCCCTAAACTTATATGTCGACGTAATTAATATCTTTTTATATATTCTTCTTCTTATAGCTGATATCGATGAATAGGACTCTCGATATAATGTGCAGATTATCAATACTGTATGAACATTTTTATTGTAGCTTTCATAAATTTTAAGTCATATTGTATTAGGGAATTCTACGGTTTCCCTGGCCCCCCATTTTATTAAGCACCCCCAACATAAGCCGAAACGGTAAATATACAATTTTTCGATATTTCGCTTAGTTTTCGAGATAAAGACACTTGAAGTTTGACGTTTGCTAAAAACCTTTGTTAAATACCTCAAAACGTCAAAATTCAAGTGTCAATATCTCGAAAACCAAGCGAGTTATTGAAAAATTTCATTTCGGCATATGGGTGCTTAATAAAATGGTGGGGCCACGAAAACCGTAGAGATGCCTCATATTATTTATTTGATAAAATATAAAATTACCTTTTATTAAAATTTAATTTTTTTGCGAGATTGTCAAAATAATGGTTAACAAAAGTCCTTCGGAAGGGGAGTCTACAGTAAGTTGCACCTTTGACTAGCTAGCAAAAATTAACTCGTCAATCATCTCGTTATCCGAGTCGCAGGGGTAGACTCTAATTGGCTAGCTAGTCGGTATTCTCGTTTGCATCTATATAATGTATGTTCCTATATTTGGGAACACCCAGACGAGAGTCAAGTCATGCTTTCTAGCTATTAAGTCAGTTCTTATATAATGCGGTTTTTCAAATATCATGAACTAAAGATTGGGGGAGGAGTTGTAATATTACCTGCAGCAACTTAAATCGATGAATTACAGGAAATTTTCCGTGGTTCTTATGTACACGTCATACCTCTTCTTTAATCCGTTAGCTGGCGGTCCGAGAGGGACGCGATCGCGAAGTAAGACACTGAAAATCTGCCTCAAGCATCGCATTTAAAAGACCTTGAGCTTGTTGACCGCCGGCTTGAGCAGTGTCCGCGTTTCCGATCTATAAAGAAGAATCGGAAGGATCAATGTTTGGTAAAGGCGTACTTTTGTTATGATGGTAATATTTGTACCACTTCAGCGAGGCAAATGTTGCTGCTGTCTGTTCGATGCGGCTGTGAACGTCGGCGAACCATTACCAAGTTGTCATATCGAACTCCGCGATCACAACGTTGAAGAGAAATGGCGAAGGGGCGTCTCCGTGTCGGACACCTGTTTGAATCGGGAATTCCTCGAATAAGTCGCGTCAAATACGAACGCTGCTGGTTGAGCCATCGTACGACGCTTGAAGAAGTTGGATGATTTTGAATGGCGCGTGTTCGGTTTCCAAGAATTTCCACAAGCTGCTCCAAGCGATGCTATCGAAAGCAGATTTGAAATCGATGAAAACGACAACAGTTCGTTTGCCGCATCGAATTCTTTCTTCCATTAGTTGACGGAGAGCGAATATTTGATCAATGCATCATCGATATGGTCCAATAGCCTCGACATACGGCAATCAAAATATAACGAAAGCCGTTGAGGGGTGACACGCGTTAAAATGCCTCATTATATTATTACAGTTGTAACAAGTGGTAGTGTAGTGTAAAAAGTCAGAAGAAAATTACGATTTTTTTTTACTTTGGTAAGTTGTTGCCCTATTTTTTTTTTTTTTTTTTTTTATGTGACAGTGCTAAGCTCAGGAGTCACCCTTTGTACTACCAGTCCGTCATGTCATTTGTCACGTCATGGTGCAAGGTCTAGCAGTAAGCTTAGTACGGGGAGGGGAGGGGGGTATAGGTTAAGGGTTAAAAGGAACGGGGGGGTATTGAAGAAGGTGGTGATGAACCCTGCGTTTGAACTCTTGGATGTTGTAGGAGCTCGGAAATACTGACTGCGAGAGACTATTCCACAGTCGAGTTGTTCTATTAACAAACGAATTCATATCTTGTTGAGTGCGTGAAAGGGGGAGTTGCAGGTGAAGGGAATGAGACGAGTGGGCTAATCTGGTGTTGCGGTTATAAGATTGCCGTGGAGGCAGGAGAGCGTTTAACTCGGAGGAACAGTCATTATGATAGTAGCGATAAAATTTTGTCAGTGCTGCTACATTCCTACGGTGGCTGAGGGGGTCGATGGTGGAGCCAGCGGTGTCGTCATCAATTAATTTAAGGGCCTTTTTTTGAACCTTATCTAACCATGCCAAGGTGGTTATTGGGGCGCCGCCCCAAACGAGGGAGTTATATTCGAGAAGAGGCCGAATGTAGGATTTATAAATAACAGCGCGGGCCGATGGCTGGAGGAGGAACTTGCACCTCTTAAGAAATCCCAAGCACTGGGATGCTTGTTTGGCGATTTGGAATATGTGATCATTCCAACGAAGGTCTTTGGCTAATGTCACGCCTAAGATGTGTAGGGATGGGTCGGCCTTTAGTTCAACGTCATCCACTGTCAAGGATGGTGAGGTGTTGAACTTCTTTTTTGAGATAAGACAGTACTTGGTTTTAGAGGGGTTGAATTTGACACGATTCTTCTCTCCCCAATCTAGAATTAGTTTGATGTCTTTTATAATAGAGTTAAACATTAGTTCACGATCATCAAGACAGGATCTGGCATGTGTCTGTCTTGTATCGAAGCTGTACGAGTAACGTAGAGTACCGTCGTCAGCGAAGCTGAGAAGTGGGTTGGAGGGGATTGAAAGAAGGTCATTTATAAAGATGAGAAAAAGGGCCGGTGATAAAATTGACCCCTGAGGGACCCCCGCAGAGATGGGGTGAGAATCAGATTTGACGCCATCCAATAATACCTTAATTGAACGGCCGGAAAGGAAACTCTCAACCCACTTATACAGAAGTGAGTCAATTCCAATAGCTTGGAGTTTAGCTAACAAGGCTGAGTGCCATACTCTATCAAAAGCCTTGGAGATATCCAAAGCAACCAAACTAGATTCGCCAGATCCATGCAAACTTCGGCTGAGGTGTTCTGTAAGGCAAACTAAAAGATCACCAGTGGATCTTTTTTGACGGAAGCCGTATTGTTTGTCGCTGATAAGTTGGTTGGATTCTAGATATCCCATAAGCTTTTTGTTAATTATCGTCTCCATGGTTTTGGAGAGAATAGAAGTAATTGCTATTGGGCGGTAGTTGGAGGGATCGCTGGAGTCACCTTTTTTCGGTATTGGCTGAACATGGGCAAGTTTCCAAGAGTCTGGGTAAACTCCGGAAGAGTATGATAGGGCAAAAAGTTTGCGCAGAGGTCTAGCCAAAGGTGAGGCGCATTGTTTTAAGACGATAGGGGGTATATTATCGGGTCCAGTCGATTTGTTTACATCGAGCTCCTTGAGGCACCTGTACACCTCGCGAGTCCTGAAGAAAACCCTGTCCATTAGATGAGCGCTGAGCTCAAGAACCGGGGGTAGCATATCAGTTTGGGGTAAAGAAGAATTGGAAGCAAACAGAGATGCTAATAAATCGGCCTTGGATTTGCTGTCTGTTATCACCTTCTCATTGTGGATAAGTGAAGGAGTTGTGGATGAAGTGAAATTCTTCTTAATGGAGCTTACCAAGGACCAGAAGTTCTTGCTACCAGAGGTTGCATTAAGGAGTTTACTTCTCAACTTGCTGTCAAATGAATTTTTGACATTCCTGATGGTGACTTTACAGGAATTTCTTAGTTTTATATACTCTGCACGGAGCGATTCACTCGGGGAGCTCTTGTAAGCTCGAAAGGCGGCTTCTTTATTTCTGATTGCATTCATACACTCCTGATTAAACCATCTGTTGGGCCTAGCCTTCACAGATTTAGTAGTATGAGGAATGAACAAATGCATTCCTGCCTGTATGATCCTGGAAATACGGATAGCGGCAGAGTTGACGTTTTTGTTTCGGAAACACAGGTTCCAGTCAGTAGATTGGAAAAAATTAATAAGCCCCAACCAATTGGCCTTCCCATAATGCCATACAGTTCTTCTAACTGGTTTGGGAGGGGTGGGAAATTTGAATGGGAAGCTAGCGCTAACTAGGCAGTGGTCCGAATTGCCGAGAGGTGAATCAACTTCAACGGAATAACGCGCTGGATGAGAAGTTAGAAAAAGATCAAGGAGATAGGATCCTTGATCAGCAACATCAGGGACTCTCGTGGGATGATCAACAATTTGATGCAAATTATTGGTGTCTGCAAAGAGCTCGACGTCCTTGCCAGAAACACTGGTGCCATTTGAGTAAGTCAGCCAGTTTACATTGTGAACATTGAAATCACCCGCAACGATGATTTCACACTCAGGATTGGACGACAAGAATCCCGAGATTTGTTCGGAAATAGTATCAAGAGATAAGGTGGAGGCTTCGTTACTTATGTTAGGACTTCTGTATAGGAAGCAGAAGAATATGACGTGGCTTTGAAAAATGATTTTAATCCAAAGATAATTAAAATCTGAAGTCGCGCTGGAAAATATTTTATAATAAGCCACGTCGTCCCTAACATAAATGGCAATACCCCTATGGGGGGAGAGGTTGTGCACTAAAGTGTACCCCGATATCTGGTAATGACTTAAGTCATTATCCGGTGATATTTGGGTTTCACTAAGTGCGAAAATTGGGGGTTTAAAAGTCAGTAGGTGGCACTCAACAAAAGAGAAATTCGCATGAAGTCCACGAATGTTACATAAGTCAATGACAAAGCGTGACTCGTAACGGGACTTCGTTTGCGCGGGCTCAATCGCCACATTCTTGGAGATTTTTCCCGGAATTACACTTGTCGCAACCATCAGGGTCAATGAAATTTGTCTGCGTCAAAGTGTTATGCCTTTTGAGACGGGGCAAACTTCATCGACCGACAGATTTTGGGCGCGACACTTGCAGGGCCGAGAATGGAGTGAGGGTAGGAAGCAAAGGGAACTTACTTGTGCTGTTCGTCGGTCGCTGGTCTGTAGGGTGATGAGGCCTTCACTTTACACTGCCGCGCGTATTTTCTTCCACTATTGTTTTGTTGTTGTGGTTTTTTGTGGGCTTTGACTTTTTTTTTTCACTTTTCACAACGAAAAAAATTTTTTTTTTTTATTTTGTATATAGCGGGGCGTGATTGACGGACCGGACCAGCACACGTCCGTTCACTTCGCTGTCCACGGCCAAACTATGGAATGGAAACAAGTAATATTGAATTTTTCAATATGGAAACAAGTAATATTTTTATTAATTTTCAAATAAAACTAAAATCAAAATCAGTTGACTCTGATAAAATGCCTAAAAGAAGGGTTTTTAACATGATATATCGTTCGACAGATGATCCTCTTTTGAGATTTCGATGAGAAGACATCACTTGGATAAATGTTTGGAGGAAACCCTTCACGAACTCGAACGAATTTCACTACGCCTTGTGGTCAAAGTTTGTTTACATTTCAAATTGTGGAGAAAACTGCACTTTTAATTTATTTTATTGGCGTTAAATGTACTTGCACTTCCAAAAAACAACTGAATATATATTCTACACTTTATATTCATAAATTAAGAAAAATTACTTTCCTATGATAGCGAATGGTCTCAGCTGCCTTACATGGCGTTTTTTTCTCCGAACAGCCCTTTACAGCGCACTTCATTTTATGGAAATCTTTATCACGCACAGAATTGTCACTTTGTAAAAAAAACTATAACTGCAATTCACAATGTTAATTTTTAGGAAGAAATCATCATCTTTGTCTAACTGGCGCGTTTCGAAGGCGATCGCGGAATGAGACGCCGAGAATCTGCCTCAAGCATCGCATTTGGAAGACCGTAGCGGGTTTTCGCTCTTAGTGCAGAGACGTAATCACTAGTGGTTGGCATGTTTCTGGCACGATTCCAAACTTTAAATCACCGGATAAGTTTTTTAATAAACGTCAAGCATTTTAATCGACTCGAAAATTGACGATAACGTTGTCGATATCATGTTGTCAAATGGGAGTTTAATTTTTACTTTACTTATTTTTACTCACATGTAAAAGTTTTCGTTAATTATTAGTTAACCATAATATTGCGCCATCTTGTAATGTTGTAATGTTAAAATCGTATGTTTTTGTATATCGAAGCAGAACCAATCCGTTCCGTCCGTTTTTAAAAGTTGGTTGGTAGGTAGCACAATCAAGCGGACGGAATGTCAAAAAAAGAAAGAAAAAACGTGCGGAGCGGACGGAACGGACCTAACCTTAAAACTCAAACGATATTTACTACAATTATTACGATCGATTTTACGTCAAGGTGTACGGTAACGGCACGGTTCACTAGCTGAACGAACTCAAAGTTGTCTACACCTAGTACAAGAAAACTATGATACAGAAACTATTGTTCGTATACTAGTTGCCTGTCAGTAGGATTATGGGAGCCGGGATTGATTCTGCATTTTTACTTAAAAATTCGGCAAGTATTTAGGTGTGTTCGATGACTGATGACTGGAGCAGAAATAATCAGCAATTTGCGTTCGCTTAAACTTTTTGACAGATCTTTTCTGCTCCCATTTGCTTTGCTCTGTGTTTTTTGAGCCTGCTCTGGGTTGAGAATTCTCACTTATTCTGCTCCACCAAATTTGTAGGAGCAGGCAAGTGTTTTGAGATTGTTGCTATTTTCTGATTTTGTCTGCTCTGACATCAATTAGACAGCTGCTCCCAATTGAGCTGCTCAGTTCTGCTCTGAACTTTTTAAGCAGGCATCGAACACACATTTTGTATGCCTCCCTTCTATAGTGCGCTGGCGTATGTTATCTCTAATATCGTTTGGTAAAAAGCATAACTTAATGATATGTATTATTCAAAGTCTCCATTAAAAATCCTAATTATAAAAGTTTCTTGATTGTCACCTTGTCTTTCGAACTGTAAATGTTGAATAATTGCGAGAAAATTTCAAATTGTTTAAAGAACATTTTCAAATAATAATTTGAGCACAATTCTGACATATTCATTCGCTTAGATCCAAATCAACCCTTAAAATCGGATCCGCCCAGATATACCGCTAATCAAGGTAATTTAAATGAAAATCTACCCAATCAATCACCACCTGAGAATCCCTCAGCACACCAAGAACAGGATGGTAGAAGCTATCAGCAGCATCCAGATTTGCCTAGGCAGCCCGGTGGTTGTTTCGGCGATCCAGAAAGCGGTAATAATAGGCAAACATCAGGGTTCGAGTTTGATGATAAGTCCATTCGAATGGCGTTTATAAGAAAAGTCTATTGCATTCTTTCGGTAAGTATAAAGTGATCATAATTAAAAAAATAATTATACTTCAAATTTAAGATGCAACTTGGTGTCACAGTGGCAGGAATCGCGTTATTTATTTTTCATCAGCCGACAAAAATCTTCGTTTATCGAAATCCTGCGATTATGTGGGTGGCATTTGGGTTAACTTTTGTCATAATGATGATGATTGCTTGCTGTGAAGCCCCCAGAAGAAAATTCCCGCTTAACGTTATACTTTTAGGACTTTTTACAGTAGCGGAGACTATTATGCTGGGTGTAGTTTCAGCTCGTTTCGATCGAGAAGAAGTAAGAAATAAGAAGAAGTGATGATATTGTGCTAACGTTAAATTCTTTAATTCAGGTATTGATGGCAGTTGGTATCACGGCGGTGGTTTGCCTAGCAATTACTATTTTCGCTTTTCAAACAAAAATCGACTTCACAGTCTGCGGAGGATTTCTTTTTATCGCTTTAATCGTTTTAATGGTATTCGGGATTATCACGTTTTTCTTTCCTGGCAAAACTATGCAAATAATTTATGCGTCGTTCGGTGCTCTATTATTTTCATTTTACTTACTCTATGATACTCAATTGTTAATGGGTGGTAACCATGTATATGCTATTAGTCCGGAAGACTATGTGTTTGCAGCCCTAAGCTTATATATCGACATAATTAATATCTTCATGTATATTCTTGCTCTCATTGCGGCTGCTGATGATTAGGGCTCTTAATATACTTATGTAATATGTAGGTTATCTCTTTGCACATTATTTTTCTATTGGTGTGTTTTTTCTTATTATAGTAATATTGCATGGAAAAATGTTTATTGTAGATTCCAAAAATTTTATGTCATATTATTTATTTGATAAAATATAAAATTACCTTTTATCAAAATGGAATTATTTGCGAAATTGCCTCGGAAGGTGATGGCACCCGATTTGTGATTTCTGTCAAAATCCGAGAAGAGTCATTTACTGAGTTTCCATGAAAATTTAACCCGAGTTAAACGTCAGGCACAGGCACAGTTAAAAATCTTCGTTAAAGATTTTCAACTCTGCTCAACTCAACAAAAATAGATAGGTTGAATTGAGTTGACGCACACAACTAAAAACGGACACACTGTCAAAGATACAAAAAGTGAAAATGCCGCGGGACTTGATATTTAATAAATACCTTTAAAGACCGGTTCTACACATTCAACTTTTCATTCAACTTCAACACTTTTTTCTCTTTCGTACATATGCAATTGTGGAAGGAGTAAGATTTTTCCTTTCGCAAGTTGCATGCGAACGAAAGAGAAAAAATTGCTGAAGTTGAACGAAAAGTTGAACGTGTAGAACCGGTCAAGAAAAATTTATAATAAAATTAATTGATGGAGAAAGACGGAAGGCGGAAAGGAAAGACGGAAGGCAGATATGGAAACGCATCGAGTGTCATTTCAACTCAACTCGACCCGATAATTGCAGACGAGCCATTGGCCTAGCTAAAGATATTTCCTAGGATGGGCAGCCGGATAGCTGATCTCTGCAGTAAAATTAAAAGTCTGACGATGCAGCTAAATTTAAAACAAATACTGGTGAAGCTCATTGAAAGTGCTAATGATGCCTGATACCTTCCTTATATTTTAATTTAAATTTCCTATATTTATTTCAAAATTTTTAATTCGGAATTCAGGTTGGGTGTCGATCGACAAATCCACGGTGTTGCCTTTTCCAACACTTCTCTCTGTATACAATGCTTTTTGTTGACGGTGTTTTTTGATACTCTGACAGGTTCTAAAGAAAAATGCACGGCGAAGTTACAGATGAAGTGTGATTCAGTTCAAAGGAGGTGTTCAAAGTTTGACCATTATGACCGTGTGGGTGTTTCTTGTGTGGCTTTGTGTAAAACATGCAAATGACGTTTTATACTTGGTCGCCACAACCTCCCTTCAGCTTAGCGTTGGCTTTGCTTAGTTGTTATGGTCACAATAGAGAGATGGTTTTAGCCTGTCGATAGATATCGACCTGGTTGTGCCGTCCAATTTTATTACTTCATATGAAGGTTCGCAAGGTTTCGAACACCGTCGACTCGTATTGAAACGTAGTCGGTGTCCTCCAGGGCTGCTGTCACGTGGGCATTTTTTTGTATGGATGGTCGAAGATGATTCTTCAATTGGGTTTTCATAACTTCCCAGTCAGCCAGAAATGTGTTTAAAATGCATTTATAATGTCTTTCATATAATATGTAATACCTTTGTAAGATATTACAAAACGTATTATTTTCGCATTAAATTTATATGGGAGAGGACGCCTTTTGTTGGTGCCCGAAGATTCTGTCTTACAAGTAATATAAAAGTAATGCATTATTTTGGCATTACAAGAGAATGTATGTATTTATTTGGTATTACAAGAAATGTTTTTCATGTAAGGTCTAAATAATGTGTTACATTTCGTATTATATTTTGAAAGGTATTACGCCTGGCTGGCTGGGTTATGATGAAAATCGGATTGGAAAAGTAGCAGGTTTTGACCGCATAAGAGCATAAGTCGGTCTTGATTGAGGTGCGGATGCCTAACATAACAAAGGACAAACCTTCACTCACAATGAGTAGTACTATCCCTTACCATTAAGGCATTAGTTGCCTGCGGAACCGTTCGACCATCACCCAGTCAGCCAGAAATGTGTTTAAAATGCATTTATAATGTCTTTCATATAATATGTAATACCTTTGTAAGATATTACAAAACGTATTATTTTCGCATTAAATTTATATGGGAGAGGACCCCTTTTGTCGGACCCCGAAGATTCTGTCTTACACGTAATATAAAATTAATGCATTATTTTGGCATTACAAGAGAATGTATTTCATGTGAGACATTACTAATGCATTTATGTGATATTACAAGAACTGTATTTTATGTAAGGTCTAAATAATGTGTTACATTTCGTATTACATTTTGAAAAGTATTACGCCTGGCTGGCTGGGCACATTTGCCTGCCTGGTTGTCCGGGTTTCATGACTGCAGAATAATTTAGCCACTTCACTGAACAGTTTCGATTCTAACTGCCAATCTTGATCGTTTGACGAATTCATTTGTGGGACGAATCTTTTTGCAACTGTTGAAAGGCAAATGCCACGAATTGGGACTGCTTCAGGCCCTCACGTGAGTCTGTACACTAGGTTAAACTATAAGAGTATTCACGAAATAGTTTCGCTACGTCGTATATGTAAAAATCTACTGTGTGGAAGCTTTACAGCTTCAAATGAAGATGTGGTATGCTTTGAAACTTGGGACTTTTGGCAACCAACCTTGCCCTTATCTAACTACGCCCATGACGAACGCATAGTAGCTCTGTTAGCAATCCCATCTTATCGCGGTTTAGTATACGTCTTAGAAACTTTTACTCGCTTAGCGTTTAGTCAGTATTCGCACAGCCCCTATACACTATATTCGTTCATCCATACGATCTACAAGCAAAATTCTCTAAATTTCTGAAAACAATAATGAGTTCCTAACTATGCGAAATAAATAAAGTTAACTTTACTCCCTCACTTGCAGCGACCAACTTAAGTCTAGTTTCCGCCTTGTTGGGAGCTACGCAGTGTTAATTGCAACAATTTCCAGAACATATTAACATGTGAAATCACATTATAAAATAATTATGAGTAATGCTATTTACATAACAATTTTGTTAATAAATATCTCAGATAACCGCACATTCAATACGATGGCTGATTGCATGAATCCATTTCCCAGAGACGAATTTAATTAATAATCGCAAACAAAAAGAATTCAGGGCTGAAAATTTAAATCTTTGGCAAATAAGACTTCAACTGAAACAAGCTGCATGAAAAGGTTTAATTCATAATCATATCGCATTGTGCCTAAACTTGAATTACCACCCGTGGTTAATGGGAGACTCTTCATTCAAGTATGCTCAACATCAAGAGGGAGCTTGTGGTTTTAGTATCATCTCGATCGTTGATTTAGTTGCATCCAGATTCACAAGAGTCGTTTCGGTTGCGCAAAACTGCAACACGACGGTATTGCTGCGCGGGTGATGTGAAGTTGAATGATTAAAAAAAACTAATATTTGTGGTTATTAATAGGATAGTTTAAAGGGAAAAGGTGAAGTTAGTGAAGTGATCCTAATACGAATTTGCAGTAAACTAAAATATGTGAATAAAAAATATTTTTGATTGATACTTTAAAGTGGATTTATTTAAAAGGAAGTCGCAATGGATTTCGATACTATCCTTAATGATGTTGGATCCTTTGGATTATATCAAAAATTGATTATATGCTCGGTTCTTTTACCAGCAGTGCTTCCATGTGCGTTTCACGCCTATAGGTATATGTGTTTTTGCCTTTCATAATCCTGTATTTTTAGGATTTGCTCGATTTTGTAGTGTTTTGCATATATAGATCTTTTTTAATACTGAACTTAATTTCTTAATATTGTTTACATCCTAAAATAAGTTATTTTATAAGCATACATATATATCCGTTTAATTAATATATTAGTATCTGTATTCAAGACTCGTACTCCGTAAAAACCAAAGCAATTGCTGATATTATAATGTCATGACAAAAGTAACATCCATCCATATACATATAAACAAAAATATATTTCCTTAAACTTACTCGAACTCTCGAAGTGTCTTACCGATAACCTGCCTGGATATATTTTTAAACCCTTTTACGCTTGTAGCCTAAAAATACAGCTATGACAACTACGTACAAATCAATCGATGAGTTTACGCAAGCCACTGTAAAAAAGATCATATCAATAAAAAGCGACCAAAATTATCGATCGGTAGTTTACGTTAATTTCCGACATCTCCAATTCCTATCGAATCCGATCGCCGGAAGTAGAACTTCTCGCCGGTTCGCTAACAAATTAAAAAAATGTGTAAACCCAAGAAACCTAGAATAAATAAGTAATTATAAAACTATTAACAAATGCTTTCAGGGCTAATAAAATATACTAAAAAATGTGTTTGTTTTAGCGGTGGCATAAGTCACAACAGCGTTCGGCGTTACCTTAAAAATCCCTTTCCAACAGCATTAACTATAATGGTCTTAAGGCGTCTTAAGATTCCTTGTCAAATTCTCTTAAAGCTGGCTAATTTTTTTGTCAAAACGTAATGAATCTTAAGCTCAGCTATAATTGTCTTAAGACGTTTTTGACATTTGTAAAAAGTGATCAAAATTCAAGGACTAAATATTCGATTATTCAATATCTTTTCAACACAGAATTTTATTTCAAATAATTTTTTTTATTATATTCTCACTAAAACTTTAATTTTCGTAAAACACATTAATGGCTAACGTTATTTTTTTGAAGATAAGATTCTACGATCTTGAACGTAGCCTTAAGACATAACAAAAGTTTGTGAAAGAGAAATAAAGATCCGTTTTCAGGCCATTGTAGTTGTTATAGGCTATTTAGCCTAATTGGAATTGCTTCTTTTTAGGGTGTAGTTTAACACCCTAAGTTTGCCCACAATTCGGTTGACCGCAAACAGCAATGAACCGATCTTGTTGAAATTTTTTGTACATTGCCGGGACAACATAAACACCATCTTCAGGAGTTTCTTCTTCAACAACTTCAGTCCTCTATGAGCAGTTATTTTCGAGTAAACAAATAGTGAAAGTAACGTGATTTGAAAACGTTGGGAGCTATTTTCAAGATCACACTTGTACCTAGGGACTTCTAACAGGGCTTCTTTTCTAGAGCATTTCATAACGAAAAGCTAAAAAGATACTAAAAGTTAGCAGGAACGGAGATATTGAAAGAGTGCCTATTTTATTCACAATAAGTTAATTAAAAAACGACCAATATGTAGGCAAACTTAGGATGTTCAACTGCACCCAAAAACAACGCAATTCTAGCAATAATCTTCCCTATGGTCCAAAAATGCATTTTTTAGCATTTTTTCTTCTCATCGACTAGCCTATTAGTCTAATTCCCATAGAAGCGTACACTATCTTAAGCTGTTTAAGATAGACCATTATAGGCGATTCTTTTCTGTTCATATCTCTAGTACGCCTTTCCTGGAATATGCGTGTCCTATTTGGGATTCCATATTTCAAATAATTGACAGCAGGATTGAATCAGTACAGATAAGAGATTTCTCCTTTTCGCTCTGAGAAGTCTACATAACCCGCACGACTATCGAACCCTACCGCTCTACCTGGACAGGTTCAAAGTGCTCGATCTCATACCGTTATCAAGTAAAACAAAATCGTTCATATCTTTCGTTACCTTTAAGCGGAAAACTTAAAGTGCAGTTTCTTTCAGACAATATTTGCCTCGATTCCCAGAT
Organism: Thereva unica; assembly: GCA_949987705.1. Classification (NCBI taxonomy): domain Eukaryota; kingdom Metazoa; phylum Arthropoda; class Insecta; order Diptera; family Therevidae; genus Thereva; species Thereva unica. The sequence continues at coordinate 249,746,390 of OX465281.1, read as the reverse complement.
CCGGCGGAGCGGAAGTGAGTGCGGAAGTGACTTTGCGATTCTCAAATCCGCAGTCGCGGATTTGTTTAATCAAAAAATCTGGAGTGAAGACTCACGCGATTATGAATGAAATGCGCGATGTCGTATTATCTTAGGCGCATCTGTCGTTCAAATCCGCAGAAAATTTGTTGCGGATCACACTTTAACTTCGCGGAAAATGTCAAAGAGAAATTCGCGGTTGCGGATTTGAGAATCGCAAAGTGTTAAATCCCGCACTCACTTCCGAACCGCCGGATCTAGGAATCGAGGCCATTAAATTCAATGATGAAGTCCGACCGACACACAATAAATTTCTTAGGGCAGCGGTCGGCAACCTATGGCTAAGAACATAGTGAAGCAGAGAGCAAAGCAGGGTTGAGAGCGGAGAGCAAACCGGCGAAATCAAACAAGTGAATTCCTGTTAACAAGCGCATAGTGGAGCAAAGCGGCGCGTTCAAACAATTTTGATTTCTCTGCTATCATCCTTTCAACCGCTTTGCTCTCCGCTTTCATCGCTGCTTTGCTCTCTGCTTCACTATGTTCTTAGCCTATGGCACACGTGCCACTAGGTGACACGTGAGAAGATATGTGATGGCACGCCACACTCGACAATCGCGTCAGCGTGTCCTTTCATATTCATGCCCATCTGGGCAGCCCATGGGCTGAAAGTTTCTCGCCTTGAGGCCAAGTATCACCTGAAGATCTGAAGATCAAGTTCAGTCTAAAGTTTACGTTGAGACCATGAAAATTGTTTCACTTGGATTAACAACCTGCCACCCTAAACTGTCATCTTCGTCTATGTGTATGTAGGCAGTCAATGGGGTCACCTGTAGTTCACGACCTGACTGGCGAATGCCTCAAGTGCTAATCCCTCAGTCAAACTAAGTAATGTGTGGGCTTGATCGGGCCGTACTTGCCGACCTGGTTTGAAAGGTGACGGCCTGCATATGAATTCGGACCTTAAAGGTGGCACACTAAACGTGCATTAGTTTTAATTAACCTGTTTTGTGTACGCCAATGCATTTCGGTTGCCGACCGCTGACTTGGGAATACTCACATCAGCGTATAGATCACGCTAGTAACGAGCCCGTTGACAGATGCTGATGCTGTCTTCAATAGTCATATCTGCTGTTTCTCTCCTTCACTCAAAACTAAGATCTCTATTAAGATAAATCCCACCTTTCTAAATAACTGTAGCTTAACTTTTCAATAGTTATTATATCAAAGCGGTTTTTCTTAATTCAATTTTTTATAATAAGGTTGTTGTACTACTATCTATGTGTGTGCCTTGTTTGGCTTAATAAATTTCTTCTATTCCCGTGCTAAGCTTACTGCCCGACATTGCGCCTTAACGTGACAAACGCTATAACGGACCGCTAGTGCAAGGCTTAGAACCGTCACATCAAAATAAATCGAATGCCTTAGAATATCTTAAATGGAAAAAAACAACGCAACAATGCGATATATAGGGCAAGACTCATTTTAAACTTACCTCGAAACAAACTACTCCAAATCATCTTTCGAAAATTCTGCATGTCTAACTGTTTCATGCTATTTACATGTTTTTACAAAATGCCGCTCACAAGTCTGGAAAACTATTTCTCAAGACTTAATCATTAGCCATCATTAGAGTTAGTTTTTATATTGCGAAACACGACCCTAACAAAGTCTGTTTAAATTTTGAAAATAGCCAACTATTCATAGCAGCAACACCACAACACTGGTGCCGAGTTCCCGAGTTAGAGCCATGGGTGCACGACTATCCCGACTTAGTTAAAAATCTCAGCATCCCCTTTGAGGTTAAGGGCAACTCCTATAGATACGCAGAATGCCTAATGTACGTGAGGAACTACACAGACATTGTCAGATTCTTAGAATACCGCACCCCGCACGATCTTCAAACCGATCATGTAGCTGACATCGGCGATCCAAGGGGATCGACCGTAACGGAATGCAAGAACGGTTGGAATTACGACAAGTCCATCTACCCTAATACAGTCGTTACAGAGGTAAGGATCTCAAATCCTTTTTTCTATCGATAAAACACGTTCTTTTTTAGTGGGATTTGGTTTGTGTTGACAACTACTACATCACCTTGTCCCTGGTGCTTTTCGGTGTTGGAGGTCTACTTGGCAACTATGTTTTTGGATATTTGCAAGATTCATGGGGAAGGCAGCCGTCGTTCTACATATATCTGGTCATTGAAGTGTTTGCTTGTGCAGTAAGTGCTTTCGCATGGAGCTTCAATACGTGGCTTGCGATGAGATTTATCGTTGGATTGACGGTTCCGGCTATTTTGGCTAGTCCTTATGTATTAGGTACAGGCTTAATCGTTGATTGCGGTATTTTTAACTGAATTTTTGCAGCTATCGAATTAGTTGGTCCTAACAAACGGGTCTTCTGTACGATCGTCTCGAACATCGCCTATTCGATAGGGTTAGTGCTATTAGCAGGTGTCGTTTACTATGTTCGTGACTGGAGATATCTTAGTCTTGCTGTCTCGTGCCCATTGCTGCTGCTCTTCTCTTGTTTTTTCGTCCTACCGGAGTCTCCAAGATGGCTGATTGCTGTAGGAAAGTACAAAAGAGCAGGGAAAATTCTGAAAACCATGGCACGGTTAGCTAAAAAACATTATTAAAACTATCAATGTTAATATAATTACTTTCGTATAGGATAAACGGCCACGAAGTTCCTCTAGATTATGAAACTTTACTGCAAGAAAAACTGTTGAGCACAGGAATTAACCAGAATGTAAAAGAAGAATCGTCGTATGGCATATCGGATCTGTTTAGAACGCCCAACATGAGAAAGAAGACTCTAATCATAACTTTTATTTGGTTTGCAAACACCAGCGTTTATGTTGGGTTGAGTTACTATGCTCCAGCTCTGGGAGGCGATGAGATATGGAATTTTTTCTTAGCAGGTGCTGTAGAGCTACCAACGTACTTATTTCTCTGGCCGGGGCTCAACTGCTTTGGACGACGATGGATACTTTGTACTTCGATGATTATAGGAGGCTTTGCTTGCATGGCAACATTTCTATTCCAACAAGATCAGGATGTCATGCTGGTTCTGTACTGCATTGGCAAAATGGGCATCTCTTCAGCGTTTGTCGTTCTTCCACTGCAAGCATCTGAATTGTATCCGACTGTTGTAAGAGGATTAGGAATGAGTTTCAGCTCTGTGATAGCTATGATTGGACCTATATTAATTCCAATAATAAATCACATGGTAAGTTTCAATTAAATTTATAAAAAAAAACACACACTCAAAAATCAAATTTCTTCTAGGGTGGACACATGTTAGTTCTACCTCTGATCATCATGGGTGTTCTACTAACGCTTGGCGGCATTGCAAGTTTATTTTTACCAGAAACTATGGGCAAAACGCTTCCACAAACCTTAATTGAAGGTGAAAGTGTACCTTTAACAGCATTCTCAGGATGCGCACAGAAATCTTCATCAGCAAAAAAACCCACTACGCAACAACCACGGCCTGTTTGTAGAATTTGTCAAGTGGAAGTAACGAACATCCCCAATTAGATTGTATAATAATTTTTAAAATGTGTAAATTGTGTAATTTTTCGAATTTAATTCTTTAATTGATCTAATTTCATAAATAAATTATGTTAATATGTTTTAGTTATAGGGTTTTATACCTTCGAGAGCAGTTTCCAAGATCAATTCCGCAGACCGTTTATTCCCTGGATGCTGGGTGCACTCAAAGGACTATTCCAGTCATAGCAATAACTGTGGTGCAAAACAGCAAAATCTATCATTTAATGAACCCTTAACGGAGGATCTGCGATGGAATGATCACATATTTCAAATCGCCCAACAAGCCTCGCAATGCCTTAGATTTCTTAAGAGATGCAAGTTCCTCCTCCAGCCACCCGACCTGGCTACAATCCACAAATCTTACATATGGCCCCGCTTTTAATAAAATACAGGCGCTCCAACCACCTTGGCTTGCCTCGTCAAGGTGCAAAATCGTGCCCTCAAACTCATTCCTTTAAGCCAACGTAGGAATGTAGCATCTCTATACATCGTCGCTATTGCCAGAGCGCCTGTTAATGGACGAATCGAGCTCTTTTCTTTTGAAAACGATGGAAAAGCTGCTGGACCTTCACATCATGTATAAGCTGGAGCTTTCCTTTCGCTAAGGAGATTGGCTGATGTGTGCTTTCATTGGCATCGAGAAGTCGGTTTACCACGGAGAATCTGTCAATCAATCCAAATAAGGCCGTCCTGTTCTCTTTTTTAATAGTTTTATTTGGCTTGACATCGTGTAGTTCCCGTGACAATGCAATCTGACAATTTTGTAAAATCGAGATGGCGCTTCCAAAATGGCGGACGAATTTTGCAAATGTGCCCTGAATCCATTAGAAATCGGCATCGGAGAGTTTTTTAGGTCACAAATGTTTCTGTGGTAAAAATTTGAAAATTCAAAATGGCGGATGAATTTTGCAATGTGGCCTGAATCCCTTTAAAATCGAATCGCATAAAACCCTTTATAACCACTGTATAATTAAATAAGAACGGCTTGTCTAGAAAAATGTGTTCCAAGCCCACCAAAAATATATTTCAAATGCGCTCCATGCATCCGTGTGGGCGAAGACGGCGCTATCGTCGGCGAACATCAAGTCGGTTACGAAGTTATTGTCGTCGTTTCGAACTCCGTCCGTCCATCGAATGCTGCACGCATAATCGCGTCGATCGCAACGTTGAAGAGAGTGGCGAAGCGAAGTCTCCTTGTCGGACACCGGGAAATCGGGAATTCCTCGGATAAGTCGTTTCGAATACGAACACTGCTGGTTGAGCCATCGTACAACGCTTGGAGAAGTGGAATAATCTTCAACGTATTCTGTTTCCAAGGCTGATGAAAACGACGACAGTTCGTTCGCCACAACAAATTCTTTCCCCCATTAGTCGGGGGAGAGCGAATATTTGATCATCGATGTGTTCTAAATCCCGCTTGTTCTTTCCGGCTCGTTTGCTCTTTATGCTTCTGGAGCCTCGATTGTATGATTTTCGTAAATACTTTGCCGACGATCTAAAGGAGGCTAATACCGCGATAATTCTTGCATTCCAGGCTGTCGCCTTTCTTTAAAATTGGGACAACGATCGATTTCTTCCACGCCGACGGGACACGATCCGAATGCCATATGTGTGTTATGACAACGTGGAGTTGTTTTGATCGATGCCGGCCTCTCGTTTCTCACCACGGAATCGTTATCACTCTTAAACATATCGACCCTTAGACTGTTGATGAGTTATCTGACTGACATTGTGGAGCTGCGGTACCACCTTCGCAACCTACGACTGTTTCAAGTGTTAGAATGCCGACTGCATAGAAGACGACGAGACTTTCCTAAATGTTCTCTGTGAATGTGCTGCTCTGATCTGGCTTAGAAAAAAAAACGTGCTCCGCTCAGGGTCGCTTTTCTTTAACTAAACCTTCTGGAAGATTAACTAGGCCTCTGAACTCGAGACACAATATGCTTACAATGCCAAAACTTTCGTTATTAGGATGTTTGTTGAAAAAAAAAATTTGTCAACTGTTTATAATTTATTTTCAATTTTATTTTTGTTTAACGTAATCAATCTTACAACAAATCAAATAATTACAAAAATTTGAAATTAGAGGAGAGAAGGAGAAAAAGCTTTACATAAAAAATTTCTTTTTAACTAAAAAAAATCGTGTAAATTGATGTTTCCTTAATTTAAGAAAAAAGAGCACAAACATAATCCAAACTAAACTGAATTATTATTTTTTTCTAACCTAAACTAGACAACATTTAACTGAAAAGATTGAAGACTGTTAAAAACACGCGGTTTTTAATTCTTTTCATAAATACTCTGGCCAACTTATAGATCACTCAACTACGCAGCATTCGCGTGCAGCGCCTAAACATTATAACTATGAAAAGAATTCCTCCGAGGGCTCTGTTCCAAAGTATCTGTCACCGAAGTTACCAATTCCAGGAATAACATAGAACTTATCATTAATTTCTGGATCCAGTGCTGAAGTAACAATTTTGACCTATGATTGAGAGCATGACAAATTAGATTAAGTTGACATTTTTAAGGGTTGTTGTTGACTTACATTTGGAAAAGCATACGCGATCGAATGAACACCAATTTCTGCCATCAGAAGCGATGCCAGAATAATATTATCTTCGGTAACATCGTGATCCAGCAGGACACGAATCGCCATCATTGCAGCAGCACCAGTTGCCACGGTGGCGTCCATTAGGATTACTTTGTAGTCCTTGATGTCTTTAGGCAGGCGGAGGTAGTACAGTTCTGGTTCACCAGTGGTTTGGTTTGTTTGAATGAGGATTTTGCCTATCCTTATGTCCTTGCAGACGTCGCACACAGCTTGTTCCATTGTTTCTCCGGCCCGGAGAATAGAAACGCCACATATTTTCTTGCAGGCTAATCTCGTGCCTGAAAAGGTAAATTTTTTTAAGTGAGAATTGTATTTCCATTGTAATCTCTAGTATTTAACACTAAAAATACTTATTTACGGGCGTAACCACAAGCTTTAATTATATATAACAGATAACTCGAACTCCTACTTGCCCCTCCTCTATTCCAGTCGCCGGTGGCGGCTAAACAATCGAGGGACTACTAAGCTACTTTCTGGCGTTTGTATAAAAATTGTGTAGGATTTACCAATATCTTAAGGCCCCATTTCACACACGTCGACGGCAGGCCGTGGCCTGAAATTCTCGCCTTGAAGCCAAGTAGCGCCACACACCTCCCCGGTCGCCAACTGGATGGCATCTGCAGTCCAAGAAAACTGACAAAAATCTTTATATTAGTGGGAATTTATCGTCATTTTGTGCTTGAAGATCTGGGGTGGTAGCACGTAAGTTGTTTCAATCGATCTCTTCATACAAAACTTATTGTAAAACACTAGGCGCGAAAACCATCCACACTTGCATTTGCGCTTGTTCGCGGGTGTTCACGGCGTGAGTCTGGAGCCGCCTTAATGCTCAAACATATTCGCGCGGATGCGGTGACGTCGGCCGCCTGCGAGAGATGTATGGGAAAACATTTAATTTCTCCGCGCCACCTGCCCATTGTGTCAGCGATCCGTGTGGTCTCAGCTCTGCAAGAGGTGGTAGGAATTATCGGAAATACCCTGTATTACAAATAAATATACTTTGGCTGCCTTCTTAGATATAAAAACTGCCTTTAGCAACATACGTACATAGACCTAAACGTGGAAGAAAGCCTCAGGCATTGGCTAGCAACTATGCTGAGCTCGAGAATAATCCAAGCGGATTTGGGGACTAGTATCGAGTATAGTCTTATACGCCTGTAAAAAGACTGCCCCTGTGCTGAATGTCGAGTCGTGATTTGTGACAAGTTTTTTGAGTTGAAGAAAGTGGCGTTTCAGACGAATTGCGACTTTCAGCATAGGGGGCTAAACTAGGCCACTATGCTGAAAATCGTCATTCGATTAAAACGTCACTTTCTTCAACTCAAAAAACTTGTCACAAATCACGACTCGACATTCAGCACAGGGGCCGACGTTTGGCAAAAGATGGTGTCTCAAGCCAAAGATGGTCCTGTAGATTTACACAGCTGTGGTACGCCCACTTCTCACGTATGGATCGCTAGTATGATGTCCAGCACTGATCAGGGCCTATAACGTTGGTAAGGGTCCAGAGAACGGCAACAGTAGGGGCAACAGCGGCATTGAGGACATGACCCCATGAAAGAACTCGACGTTCTCTTGCACCTACTGCACCAAATATCTAGCCTCGTGTAGTGCCCTTAAACAGAGGGAATCCGAGCTGCAGGGAGACTAACGGGGAAACACTTGTTCACTTCAGCGCACATTATGCAGTTACTTTTGGAAGACTTAAAAGAGATCTCCAGATTGGAGATCAGATCACTGTTAAGCTTCTCAAACTTCACAGGATGGCTTTAGGCTACACGATTTGTTGCAACAAAACGACGCGCCAAGCGCTAATTGGGTCTCCGGTCGCACTGAAGGCAGCCCTTTATCTTCTTCCCTTTTTAATGAGATCAGGCTACTCCCGCCCAGGAGCGGCCTTCAAGCTTTTTGTTATGCCTTATTTATTCAAGTGTCGGAGGATCCATGTCAATACCATCATGTGGTATGTCCGTATTGGTAAAGAAAAAAAGGCCGATTATAGTTACAATTGTTAAATTTTGGTGTTCCATGCTGGGATTTTATACTAATGTAGAGATTTGTAAACAGAAGTTATATTGGCTGTTCGTAGTAAGGATTCTTAATTTTGAACAGGGACCTGATACAACTTAATACCATGTTCTTAGATAAGACACTAAAACTAGAGAATTAAAACATACAAAAAGAAATATTCTTACCTTGATATTCAACGCCCTGCGGTGTCTCGACAATTGTGTCCGTAAACGGGAATAAACTTAGTGCGTATTCTATAACTAAACGGATAAGTCTTTTTGAATAGAAAATAAATTCATCTCTGGACGTGTTTCTATTGCGTATAAATGTGTGTAAACCTTTGATCTATACAAAAAATATATACAGATTAGTGAGGAACTACCCAACATTATTGCCACAACCTGTGGAGTTGACGGCAACAAACGCAGAGAATCCGGCATTGGCTGTCCAATATAGGAGTGAGCTAATGTTTCCCTTAATTTGAACCCTCTCTGTAAAAGTGAAATCGCGCGTGTAATTAAACTTTTATCTTTAATGGAAGCTTAATTTTTAATACAAACCAGCTGAAGTTGCGTATGAACATGCTGAACTATAAGGTGAATTGCCACCTTATTTTCTCCTCCACGAGGAACTATTATATCAGCATGCGCCATTGTTGGTGCAATATAATTACAATACGATGGCTTTACCATTGTTGAATACTGTTTAAGTACACCTTCTAAATCACGGCCACGTTGTGCTATATCTCTGATAAGACAAACAAAGAATATTCGTATATAACGTAAATACAAATCGTTGAAATATTTCTTACCGTTTTAAACGTCTTGCCAATCGAATATCGGCATCTGTATCGACGAACACTTTCATATCTAAGAGCTTAAGTACTTCTGGATTGTGAAAAACTAGAATTCCTTCAAATATTATTACATTTGCGCCGTACATTGTTTTCTGAAAACAAAAATACTGAATCATACTGAAAAACATACAAAGTCGTCTTTATTTACTGTTTGTGTTTCTCGTGAATGTGTTATAAAATTGTATACGGGAACTTCCACTTTGCGGCCTTCCTTAAGTTTCTTAAGTACATCAATAAGTAAATCGATATCGAATGCATCCGGATGATCGAAGTTGTATTCATTGTGTAAGGAGAGTTCATGTTGCTTTTCATTAAGTACCTGTATATAAAGGAAAATTTAGTAACTACTTTTCGGGAGGCAGACCTAAGCTAGCAGGTGTGCGGACGTAGGCTATCGCTTGCTGCAATAACACCCGCCCATTTAAAAATGTTATAATCTAAAATTAAAACAATAATAGCAAAACAAATAACAAAAAGTAACAGCAGGGGGTTCGAGAGACAGGTGCACAACTAAGTTCCATCAGGTGCACCTCCACCACGGCCTAGTCAGCGTCACCTATCGGTCAATTGTCGGGCATTCTCCTTTCTTTAGCAAGCGTAGCACTCTTGTGATGCGTTTTCTGTAAGCGCCGATTGTTATGATAATGGCATTGCCGGCTTCAACCGAGCTATACAACCGTGCGCAAGCAAAGCTACGTTACAGATATTTTTGTTTGGATTTTTGCAATATTCGTAGACTTCAAGTGATTTTGCTTTCCGCATGTGCTTTCTTTATAAATATCCTCTTCCAATTTTGGCATTAAGTCAAACCCAAAGTTTACCTAATGACATTATCAGGTTTCCAAGTTAACTCGAGTGCATAATCTCTCGGAATTATCAGGTATGTTAGGAAAAATTGTTGTCAGTCATCAGCGGAATAGAAGGAAAAACATGTACGTGGCACAACTATTTCGGACTGATGGAAGTGCGATCATAACCTCCTGCGGTCACTGGTAACTATCCTACGGAAGAGGATAGTCTAATACGATCGGGCTAGTCCCTTCCAAATAAGGTTGGCGTGTGGCTAATAACCTCACCCGGAAAAACGAATTATTTCGGAACGAGCAACATTAGTATCGGTCAATGTAGGAGTGGCGCGGCTTCGTATTTTAGAGTATTGGAGGTTGATTTGCTTTGGAGTCGCATTTTGTCATATCTTTCGCTGTGGGGGTGGAGCGGCTCCAGAAGTGCACTATCAGTGCAATTATAGGGCACTTCTGGAGTTGCTTTGATTTTTTGCCGGGGATGTGACGCAATGTGACTTCAAGGCGGTTCAACCTCTAGTGTTCTGAAGTGTGGAGTTGCACCGCTTTTGCAGCGAGCGGCACATTTGTTGCGAGAGGCCAGGACCGGATCCCGGATGTTGCACCTTTAACGAAGAAAAAGAAGATTTAGAAAGATGTTGCCGCTCAAAAGATGTACAGCACTGATTTAAACCATTCCGCTGTTAAAATAATGAACGACTCTATTCGCGCCACATTCGAGCGTCACGGGTGAGTCGTGCCACGGGATACCATGTTACGGATATACCGTGACGCTAGGATTCAAGGTATACGGGGTAATTTTTTAGAAAAATGACACAGCCTGGAAACTTTCAATAAAATCCAAATAAGATAAAACAGTTTTTTCCTTGCGTGAGGTACCGGATCCAAAGGTACTGCGTCCATTCCTTTGGCCTATTGTACTACACACCTATCCCGATATTTTCAGGCCAGAATGCTTGAAAAGGTGCAGCTTAGCCTTGAGCAACAACGAGCGGCTACTCCCCGCTATCACCGGGCACACGCGGAGAAGATGGAGGGCAGACTTATCATCCTCAAAGCAAACCCTGCAGTTGGGCCGTCTAGCTGTGTCCAGTAATCAAGCCAATAAATATCCTGACATCAATTCTGCTGTGATCCAACAATTCCTTGTCCACGTTAAGAGACGGCACAGGAAGAAACCGGTTAGAGTTAGCCAGTCCAGGCGCGGACCTTCAGCGTTCAGTATGTTTCATCAAATTCTATTGGCCAAGGCTCTTTGTAGCAAGCTGGTGGGTGCCCCAATAGTAGGCTCAGGACCGATGAAGACAATATCAGAGCTCAGTTTAGCCAGAGCATCCGCTTTTTCATTGGCTTTGGTGCCCCTTGACCCAGACTTGATTGAGATCGCCCTGCGGTACCTTCGGTTTCACCTGTTACTACGATGACAACATCATCTACGTAACCTTGGGCAAAAAAAGTGATGGCTGGTAAGTAGCCCTAGGAATTCATTTTCAACAAGGAATCACAGAAGCGGAGATAGACTCCTCCGTGTAGGCACCCTTTTGCTATCAAGATGAGAGACCATAAGTTTACGAACTCGCAGCATAGAGTTGATCTAGTCCCAGAAAATTATACTTAGATTTCGTCCCCTTCGACTTAGAGCCCTTGCTGAGTTTAGTGGTTGGCGCTGAAGATAAGTTTTCCTTACCACCATGTCTACAATTTTCTCCATTGTCTTCAAAGCAAAAGACGAGACATTTATCGGCATGCTTCCATTTATGTTCACAATATACATTGACTAAATTACTCGAATGGTACCAATGTTTCTGGCAGGGACGCCGAGCTTAGTCTCTACAAATAAGACTGTTCCTGGCTGGAGCTTACTTGGCTAAGCTCCCAGATCTTGGGGACTCGAAACTCAAGCCATTACTACAAGTGTTCAATAAGGCTCGATTCTATCACTACAAATGATCTGTTCGACATTCCCTTCAGCACACTTCACAGCTTTCCTATGGCTTCGATAATGTAAGGCAAGCACATGCTAGATCATGTAGATCGTGAATTCATATCCAATTTAATCAACAGGGACATCGAACTCATTCTTGATTAGATCGGCAAGAATCATGTTGAGTTCAACACTGCCTCTTTTGGGGTCGTCCATAAATTACGTGAGGTGATTTTTGTGATTTTTCGACCCCCCCCCTCGCCCCTTGGTGAGATATCGTGAGATTTGTCCCGACCCCCTCCCTCCCCCCCTAGTCTCACGTGAGATTTTGCAAATTTTATAAAATCCATAGTATTTACATTAAAAATACAAAATTACGGTCGTAACCACAGAGTTTGAATGTAGAACTGCAGGAAAGCCCCTCGCGTATAAAATCCGTGTACGTAACCGTAGTGAAATCTAGTGAAAGATGTGTAAAAAGTTCATCTGTGTGAATGGGGGGGGGGTTTGGGTGCAAGATTTTATTTGAGATAACTGATAATTCGGACTGCTTGCCCTCCTCGCTTTTCCGCTTGTGGTGGACACACAACTACCAAAACGTGAGCACTCACCCACCATTTCATTACGCTAACATTCGGCATGTACTTTCTTGTAGCACTAAATTCTAATGGCCTTTTCGTGGTTACTTGGCTCGTACTCTGCAGCATTCGACGAGTCGCGCGAAACAATCGAGTAATTTTTTTGTGTAGGACTTACCCACATCTTAAGGGTCCAATTTACACACAGTTCGCCGGCAGGCCGTGGCCTGAAAGTTTTAGCCTTGAGGCCAAGTATTACCATACACTCCCGGCCGCCAACTGTATGGCCTGAAGTTCAAGAATGCCTACAGCTCAAGAAAGCTGACAAAAATCGAATTTATCGTCAGTTCGGGCCTGAAGATCTGAGTTTCTATTCACTCTCGAGCCGTGAATTGACGGGAAGAATTCACGCTGTATCCACTCGTAAGCAAGGGGCGAGCTAAGCGTGAAAACCATCCACACTGGCGTTCGCGCTTGTTTGCGGGTGTTCACGGCGCGGCGTGAGGCTGGAGACGCCTTGAAGCTTTCGTTGAGGCCATGAACATTTTTGCGCTTGAATTAATAACCTCTATGTTAAGCAGTCGTTTTCACCTGTGTGTCTGTAGAGAATCATGATTTCATCTGCATGCCACGGCCTGTATGGCGGGTACCTGAAGTATCATCCCTCAGTTAGACTGAGTCAAGCTTAGTCATGCTGGTCGACCTGGTCTGACAGGCCACTGCCTACCGGCGGCCTGTAAGTAAATGGAGGTCTTTAGTGGAGAAACATGTTTTACTTAATTTAACCCAGTTTTCTCGGCATTTTACACCGTTTCTTTAAAAAAAATTTACGTGATATTTGCCGAGACCCCCCCCTCTCCCCCACGTGAGATTTGATGAGATTTGGCTCGACCCCCTCCCTCCCCTAAACGCCTCACGTAATTTATGGACGACCCCTTTCTAACAAAACTTGCCCCGCGCTTTTCTCGTTTCAGTGGACGGCATACAACTAACGACCGAACCTCTCTTAATACCCTAGGCATAACATTAACCTTAAATTCCTCCTTCAGCCGTCGAACCGCACCTTAATCTAAAAGTCCTTCATTGCTCCCCGCCTTGAACTAAACTCATTTATCTGGGCCGGACCCCAAAAACTACCTTAGCGTGGCTGGACAAAGTGCAAGACTGCACTCCCAAACTTATTGGGGACGGCGCCATTTGCTCTTCAATTGACTCATTGAGCCATCGTAGCAATGTTGCAGTTTCAGCAAAATATTACCGCTTTTACCACAAGGACTGTTCCACTAAAATAAGTAACCGCGGCAACGTTTTTCCCGCAACCCAAAACTAGCCCGTCCGGTCTACTCTCACAGCCTACAGCAGTTATTTTCGCGCACACTCCCGGTCTAGACATTCGTTTATAATAAGAACGACTCGGCTATCGGTATTCCCGAACTTATACAACATTCAAGAGTTCAAACGCAAGGTTCACCGTTTCTTCCTCATCCATCTGTCAGACTATAGTTAACCTATCCTTTCCTTTTTTCTATCCTTCGAGCTAAGCTTACTACTAGACATTGCACCATCCCATGAACGACGTGACAAACTGTTAGTATAAAGGAAGACGCCTAAGGTTAGATTTCCACATAAATAGCAATTTATATTTGGTCTATAAAATTCAATCGTTATCTTTTCGTTTTAATTCAAACTGACTTTTTAATAGTGTTTCACTCTCAGTTCTGAAAATCAACACGTTTCTAATTATAAAAAAGCGAATTTATGGTAATCGTAAATTCACGAAATTACTTTGCTCGTTCTGGCGTTGTTGTTTTTTCAACAAATTTTATTGTAATCAATTAGATAAGCTTCTATAAAACCAACGAAAAGATAAAAGTGTAAAAGGCACAACAAGACAAGACAGAAGCTGAAATCGAACACCTATTCCAAAAAATTGATATGAAATATTTCCGGTTTCAGATTATTCTTAATCGGGAGAATTACGTAATGAGATTTAAGTAAAACAAAAAATATAATATTAACCTTGTAGAAGCAATCCATAGACAGTAAAGTAACCCATGGAACATCTAGAGATTCAATAATTTTTTGAGCTACTGTTGTTTTACCCGATGCACTGCCTCCGCAAACACCTGAAATGCAAATGAATATGTTAAGAAAAACAATAGGTATTACTGCAGATTTAAAAGCTTACCTATCACAAAGGGCTCAACCTGTTGCCCGGCACAATTATACCATGGTGGACGACCAGCTGTATAAATAGTCCTATTATTAGATCTTATAATTGACTCTGTTGGATTGACCGATTTTTGATTCATTGATGTTGTGCGTTGTCTAGGTCTACCTGACCTTATAACAGCCCTTTCCGGTGAACCTGACGAATTTGACCGTGAGGTCTTAGCCGGTACTGTTGTTGGGGATGCTGGACAGCAATAGTCCCCGAGATTCAAATCATCTACTAGTCCATGATCAATGAAGATCGGTTCAGTCAAATCAGGACGTTCATCACTGTAATAGTAATTGGAATGGATTTAATAAAATAATTCAATCATAGTAGTAAATTTTACACATTCCCACACAGCATTCCTTATTTAAAAGCGACATTTTTTACAGAAAATTAAATTAGATTAGTGCAAAATAACAAAACATTCAAACAGCTCTGCACGACAGAATACCTAATGGCCATCTTATTAGTTGAAAACAATATGAAGCATCATATTATGAGCATTTATAAAATGCTTCCATTCCATTTGTTTCCGCATTCTGTATTGATACAGTGATGTATACTTCAGGAATTTTTGATGCCTGCGAGTTAACTAAATTTACTATCTTAGCAGTACTTTCCAGTAAAAGGCGCAATTTTAATAAAATATAATAATCCAAAACATCCTTATAACAAGAACAGTTAGCTTGGTCCTATTCTGGATGGGGCGAGTCTACTAAAGATCGATGGATGCCTAGACCCATACCAAATGTGGAAAAATGAGTTATGAGGGAACATAGTGAAGCGAGTTACTATCTCACGAAGTTCCGTGACGGTTATATGATTGTAAAATAAATTTATAAGAGATGCGTCTTTTTTTAACCGACTTCAAAAAAGAGGAGGTTATCAATTCGAATG
This sequence comes from Thereva unica, assembly GCA_949987705.1. Taxonomy (NCBI): domain Eukaryota; kingdom Metazoa; phylum Arthropoda; class Insecta; order Diptera; family Therevidae; genus Thereva; species Thereva unica. Next base: position 249,730,915 of record OX465281.1, on the reverse strand, counting down.
TATGTTTTTTTTTTTTCTATGTATGTTACGCGATTACTCCGCCAATTATGAATCGATTTTGATGATTCTTTTTTTGTTTGGTACGTTATACCTCAGAGGTGGTCCCATATAAATTTTGTAAAAAAATGGCGGTCGGTTCCAAGATGGCGGCCGAATTTTGCAATTTTGTTTCCCGACCCCCTTCATGGATATCAAATGAAAGGGTATGACGAGTAGAATACAATTTTGTAAAAAAACTTAAACTAAAAAGTAAAAAATAAAAAATTTAAAAAAAAAAAAACCGACTTCAAAACTACATATACCTATGCATGCATATGTACAAACTTAAACTAAAAAGTAAAAAATAATATTTTAATTACCTCAAAGCAAGAGCCTTAAAGGACAGTTAAAAAAATTATTGATATTTATATATGTATGTATCTATTTAATATTTTTAAAAAGTTCATTTTGGAGTCGGTGCCAGCCAAAGAACAATTACGTTTATACATACCCTGAAAGCTTGGGTGCAAAAGAAAACTTACGTTAATACATACCTTTGGCTGGCACCGACTCCAAAATGAACTTTTTAAAAATATTAAATAGATACATACATATATAAATATCAATAATTTTTTTAACTGTCCTTTAAGGCTCTTGCTTTGAGGTAATTAAAATATTATTTTTTACTTTTTAGTTTAAGTTTGTACATATGCATGCATAGGTATATGTAGTTTTGAAGTCGGTTTTTTTTTTTAAAAAATTTTTTTGAGCCTATCATTGCCGGAACGCCGTAGGAGTTCTGGAGAAAGCTGGAAGTGACGCTGTAGACCAACCGTCAGAACATTCTCACCTATTGGCTCTGGTGAGCACTTCTTTGAAGGACCCTGCACATGGTTTTTCAAAAAAATATCCCATCATAACTATTAACTAACACTTACTTACTGTCGCGATGGCGGATGACATCAGGGCCGCGTGAAGCTCATCGATCAAATCTCTGTCGATCTCTATAAAATAGCCATACCCAAAATCGGTGAAGCATGGCCAGGCGCTAAACTCAAGGTCGTTATGAGGTAAGAGATCCCAAGCCGACCAAGAGCGAGTTCCTAGATCCCAGCGGAACCAGCCGAACACCTCAGGCAACTTTGAATATTATCTAATTGCTAATTGAGTAACCCACAGCTACAGGCGTCATCGTGAAAGATTACGAAACTGGAGGATCCGAAAGATGACGGCCGAGCGGTTACACTTGTAATTAGCAAGGAGTCGCTAGGATCTTCGGCGAAAGCTGGTGGCATCACAAGTTGCGGTTTCTCTTCCTCTAGCTCTGAGGGCTTTCAAAAAAGATTACTTCCCCTCAAGCAGAGTGGAGTGGCTTCAACTACTCCACCTGCGGCTGCAGATAGTAAACCCCCGGGCACTGTGGGTACCACAGGGAAGTTTCTGAACACAACATACCTAGCACTGCGGGTGACACAGTTACGGCATCAACGACCGAGAGGTGCGAGCCCGTGCGTTGTCATGGTGGAAGAACACTTTTTTCGCCAAATAGGGCCGTTTTTTCTGCAATCCGGCGTCAAATCGTCCCAATTAATTCGGCATAGTAGAGTCCTGCGACCGTTTTAACCTTCTCCAGGTAGTCGATGTAGATCACACCTTGTGGCCATCACCTTTCCGGGCGATAGGACAGTCTTCGCCTTGTTCGGAGCACGTTCGCCAGAGAAGTCCACGTTTCGACTGTTCCGAAGTGGTCTGACGGTTGCGCTTTTTGTCCGGAGTTAGCAAACCCAGCACCCATCGCGCCTGCAGCTTTCTCATGCCCAATATTTCATGCAGGATATGACCCACGCGGTCTTTTGGGGTGCCTACTGTCTCAGCTATCTCGCACACCTTCATTCGACGGTCTGAATTGGCCTAAATGTTATCCCAACACTAGAATGGCATCGCAATAGGCCCAATGATGTGCCTAAGTGGGCCGAATGCTGCTTGAATTCAGTGATTGAACGGAAATCTGTCTTTTCAGTATGCTAATTGGCAACCTATGCCTTCAGCGTAGAGTGCACAGCCAATAAAGCAGTTAAGCTAGTATCAATGATAGTCCCAAAAAAGTTCGCAAGAAGCGTCAAAAATATATTTTCATTCCAAAGCCGGACAAAGTCTTACAGGACCCATAAATCGCCTTCTCGCACGGATATGTCGCCACAGCAGCAAGGTCAAGTTTATCGAGCAATCTATAAGTGCCATCCCCATAGCGTTGACAAAGCAAATGGGCATAGCAGACAGGAAATTCGGCATATAAAAAACAAGGTTGACATGCGCAGAATGAAGATTAAGTTGGTTAAATTATTGCTGGATATTAAAAATGCTTTCAACGAGGCGAAATGGATAAAATAGCCGAGGCGTTACTAGGGCATGCCGCTGTATCATGAGCCGGAAAATGGCCCAAACAAGGAGACGTAGCCAAGGGCCTGTGGCGTTTCTCAGGGATTCATTATGGCTCCTCTCCGTCTTAGGTCCCTATTGCGATAGTCGATAGCTAATCGATAAACGACATTTATCGATTATTGACTATCGATTATGTAGTTTGATATTGAGACTTTTATCGATTGTATATTTGTTCACGACAAGCAAGCAAAGAGAAGTCGAAATATTTGTCGATTTTGAGTTACATAATACCAAAAAGAAAACTAATCGATACCATCGACTATAGTCGAGTCGATCGTTAATCGACAATCGCAAGAGGGGCCTTAATGATGCGAATTGCAAGTTCGTGGACGTTATCACAGTTGCTTTCGTGGAACCGCGCCTTGGTGATATAGAAATGTGCGTGAACCAAGGCGAGATTCAAGCACTGGTCTGACGATTGCTGTGGACAAAACAAAAGTTGGTAGGACAGTAATCGTCAGAGCGCAGCTAGAGAATTACAGGCAATATATAGAAAGGTGAGGCGACTGGAAAAAAAGAATGCCGGAGGCCTACAACGGCTGTAGCGGCATTTAAGAAGAAGAAGATGTAGAAAGGAGACATAGAGTGGGAAGACGTATGCAACGTAATGGCAGACCCTCGCGCAAATGAGAAGAACGTACTCAGTGTGTGAGAGATAGTCGATACGGATATTTGGCAAATATTGTGTTCCATTATTAACCTCAAAATTTGCACTAACGATAACATTGCGATTTCCTGCTGTTTTAAAATGGTATGTGTGTTAACTACATTCTAATTACCGTCAGCCTCAGGAAAATATCTCTAATGGATCATCCTAATTGAATTGCAAATATTTTTGTTGAAGCTAAATTTCTGTAAATTGGGCTGCAATCACACAATCAATATCATTCTTAGATTCTTTTTAGGTTTTCACTCTCAAGCACCTGCAGATCTTCTAAAAAATCTCAAGCATCTAATTGAATCTCAGAAGAGCCACTTGAAGAAAACTTATGTTAAACTTCTGGAGATCAATTATATTTTACTCAACCCTAAATACCTGTTTAGAATACGATCGAATCTTATCAGCTTAACTCGCTTGAGATAATAATGTTTAGCACTGTTTTTTTAACTATTATATTCCAAGAATTACTAAGCAAACATTGCAAATGCAAACAAGCACAATTCTCCGGAAAGTCGCTAAAATTTTATAAAAGCACGTGATTGAAATTTGCTTCGAGCGAATTTTTTAGCGAGGAAATTTACGCCCGTGTAACAAGACCTTTATCAGTAATGCATTCGATTGCGTCACTCTTCAATAATGAAGCATTTATAACAAAAAATGCGCTACTTTACACCCGATTCCACACCATATTTAATTGCACAAACAAATCGAACAATTTAATTCTTGTTTCTACACCAATATCCGGCGGCGTATACAAGTTTGTTTTCCTGCTGCAGAGTTGTCGACAGTTAAAATAATAACGATTATTAATCAACATAAATATTTACAACACCGGTTGCCACAAGATCACGAGCGATTTTGACTGCTTAAGACTTTTTATCTGTAGCTTGTAATAAGACACGCGTGCGGATCAATGATCACTTCGCCGAAGACTACACACTCTCTGAATGACCTACGTGCCTCCAGGCGAGCCTTCTCCAATTGGATTCGCCAGCGTTTCTGTTATTCTGGAAGTATGTGTCATCCGAAAAAGAAGAATAACAACATACGTGTGATCGCCAGCCATTTCAGCCGAGCAAGAGCAAGAAAAAAGTTCTTATCTCGACTGTAGCCCGCGCGATCGTTAATTTGGCGAGTTTAGTCAAAACATTGCTCTTTTGCGGGTGGCCTTCTTCTCGCCTCGTTTGCACTTCGAGCGAAATAACCAGATCGCGCTGTCGGTCGCCCCGAGACCGGTTTCTAACAGTAAACACAAGAAGGAAGCAAAACACAGAATGGCGGCAAAGTGAAGCTTGGGGAAACATTCTAATAGAAATTTATTACTATCGAGGTCACATTGATTAGTTTCAATCGTAAATTGGCGGCAGTGAAAGCGCAACAGCAAAAAATTATTGCGCCTCTCCTTAAATTTCTAGGCAACTGTGCGCAATCAATAACAAAATTGATACTGACTCACGAAATTTTATGGCAAATTTTATAATCGCATTAAAAGATATTGCAAAGTTACGTAAGAAATTGTTTTAACACAATATCGGCGGGTCGGATCTTTTATGCAATACGTACTTACGTAAAGTATCAACAAGTTGTTTTGCACACAAATTTCAGAGACTATCTTAAGGTAGTTTTGGCAAGACGTAGATGCTATTCTTTCCTTTCCTCTAAAGAAGTTCGGATGAGTATAAATTGCAACAATGGTTTCACTGACGACGGATATTTGTACGCACAAATAATCGGGTGCTTCCTTTACAGTGACTTAGCGACTATTGATCAAGTGATTCGATAATACAAACACCGATATTTTATCAAGTCGTTTCCGAGCAATTTGGACGACGTCGAATATAAACCCCACAGCATCTTGGCCGGTGTTCCTCAGGAGTCAATTCTATCCCCCGTTCTTTTTATAATCTTTATAAATTGTCTACTCTCAATCCCTCCAACTCACTTCACAGCTTCACTGAAGATGGTGCTGGGTGCGTGAATCTACCGCTGACCCATCTCATAACATCTTGGGTTTAACTTTATCTGAGGATCTGCGATGGAATGATCACATTCTCCATCTCCATGCCTATCACGATTTCTTAAAACATGCAAATTTTCCATTGCAGCAGCAGCCAGGGATGCAATCTGCAAGTTTTATATGTGACTATTAGAATCAAAAGGGCACATTGTCATACTAAATGATTTTGAGATATAGAGCGAAATGTGATATAATGTTACATTTTGTAGTTTTCGTTTAAGGATAGCATCAGAATAATATAAAATAAGTAGAAAAACAAATTTTTCGTAAATGGTTTTCCATGTGAAAACAGGTATTTAGTACAAGAAACAAATGAAGTAGTTAACTCAAAAATTTTCCAAAATGACAATGTGCCCTTTTGATTCTAATAGTCACATATTCGGCCTGCCCTCTGTTACAGCTCATATAGATCTGGACAAAACCGCCTTAGAGCCGATGGAGAAGGTACAAACCCGCACCATTTGACTCATCAGTGTGGCAGTTTTTGCGTTTCCATAGACTCTGCGATTGTCACCGCCGCTCAGCTTAATCCTATACCCTGCAGTCCTTCGCGTAAACTATGCCACAGTTCAAACATCTACATAAATATAATTGTGATTTCAAAATAATTGTCACTTTCTAAGTTCTTATGGTCATTTACATGATATTAAAACGAAATCATGTGCTTTTAAAATGGTTTTCTGTTTGTATGTCTAAGTTACGTGCTAATCTTGAAACGGTTAATCCGATTGCGAGAAGACTTTCACTAGAAGATTCAGTATTTTCTTGGGCATATTCTTTTACTCGGATCCGATTATCGTGTCCGACTATCGGATTAGACTGAAACCTAGAATCGATAGTCGACGGAAAGCGAGTGAACACTTTCTTATCATTCTAATTGTAGACCTCAAACTGCTCTATCTAAATATCTAAGTTCTACTATATGAAGCCTTTTTCTTTTGGGACCGATTTTCGTGGTTAGAGCAGCTTATATATATCCATACTTACTTAGACAACAATGGATATTTAAAGATGCAGACGGGCGACCTACCACAGAGCACAGAGATCGCCATAATGAACCGAAGTATCTTCCTTGCTATTGATACATCAAAAATGTGATAGAAAGTAGAAAGTCATAGAAAGTAAAACGAAAGCCTGTGGCTGTCTGTCTGCCTACCTGTTTGTCCGGGCTAATCCCGGAAACGACTAATCCGATTGTGAAAGGAGTCTCAAGATTCAGTATTTTCTTGGGCATGTTTTAGGCTGCTTTTTCACTTGGATCCGACTATCTGAACGGAAAACTTGATCCGATAGTCGGAAGAAAGGAAGTGGCAACTTTTTTTATCATTCTAATTGTAATGATCAAAGCTTGGAAACAGCTAATCCGATTTTTGGACTTTCAGGGAATGATTCTGGAATGATTAGGCTTGTTTTAAGCTACTTTTTCACTCGCCTCCGACTATCGGTTCGGACTGTAAACTTGAACCGATAGCCGGAGGAAGGCGAGTGGAAATGTTATACCTTTTATGAGATGGTTTATTAAGACTATATGCAGACTGCTGAATCTATTCAAGCGATCTGGCCTACAAATATGAGGTATAGCGGTACCAAACAGTGGCCTCGGTGCTTTTGAACTCAACACCTCACCAAAAGAAAATTAACACTTTTGCACTCCGCCAAATCTGTCCGCAACACAAAAATGTTGAAATGTCACACAATACTATTATATACAAACGTATACTAGTCTCTGTATGTGTGGTGTATGACCGTACTGTCTCGCAACCAGCCTTCTGATGCCCTTCACATGGCTGAAGACTATGTTTCAATCGCGTGTGGTGTTCGCCTTGTTCGGTAAGCCAGGGCATTGGGACTTACGGATAAGCGACCTACTGCCTCTGTTTTCTTTGTAGGAAAGGTGTGACTTCGATTAAGCTCGCTACATAATTTATTGGCATCGTAGGTACATCGGAAAGGAGAACAGTACTCTAGCGTGAAGCTCCCACCTCTCGGTTCTGTGCTTTTCTAGCTCAGCCTAAGAAAAGAGCCACCTACTTCGTTAGGGCCTTTTCGTAAACGCATACGTATGCTTTGCAACGATGCAACGAGTTCGTAAACGCAGATGATCCAAAGTCATTCGTTCGGAAACGTACAAGATTCAAGTTTGTTGCGCAACAGTCAATGCAACAGCGCAGCCAATTTCGAATGTTTGAATACGTATGCGAGAAGTTTGCGCTGCTTTGTTGCCGATGCGTTGTTGCTCAGTTGCTCTGTTGCTTTGACGTTTACGAAAAGGCCCTAACTTTCTTTCTCCTCGCTTGAAGACCGGCTTCACCGACCTCAGTTCAATCAAATTCATTTCAATCCGCATAAGTGGTTTCACCGGCTGGCATGTTCGTATTCAGTTCGTGCTTGAAATTGTTGCTTTTTCGCCAGAGGGTTCTATTATTCCAGTTGATTACTATTTTTTCAGTGAGCTTTTAAGTTTTCCGTCTGTTTGAGTCCAGTCCGTGGGAACTGAGGTCTGTTTTATTCTCATTGAATATGCGAAAATTGTATGCAAACTGAGGTTATTTTAAAGTTCAGTTCACCAATTTGTTCGAACTTACGCAGTTCGGGCGGTTAGGCCGGGGTATTATGCCATTTCGTCACGGGGCTGGATCAGCTGTCATTCGAAATAACTGAACATTTTTGGAGCGATTTTGGTCTGGGAGCCTTAATTCTTAACCTTTATTATGATCTTGGAGGCGGCCATATAGCCTGGACCGCAGGCGGCCATATACTCAGGCATTTCCCTGGGTGTTGCAGAGTATTGTGAAATAAGTAAAAGAAAATGTTATTTCCATCGCCATCCAAAAACAAATAAGTTGATAGAATCATAACAAATCAAGGTTCACATAAAAAAGCACGCACTTGCACTTAAAAGAAATAATAAAAAACAAAGCTATTTTCTCTTGTTTTTATTATTATTTCCACTTTCGCTTAAAAACAAGATATAGAAGTCTTTTTTTTGTTGATTTTCAATTCGCAATTGTGCCGAACACACTAGAAGGAACCCAAATAATTAAAAGAGAAAGAAAATTGTTGCAACTAATCATTGCCTGTCCTTGACCGCACAAGAATTATTTACAAATAGCTGCACAAGATACGCGGAGTCATCGGATTGCGATTTGTTTTTTAGTGGAAATGCAAAAATAATGATTACACACTTTGGTCAAAATACAATATTTGGCAGTTAGATAGTAATTATTAAGTCATTAGGATTGTTTCTTGAGAAAAACAGAAAGTTATTGATTTCCTTGCAAGCTAGATACACTGGAGCACACAATAGAGGAATTGGATCATTGGATTTGTTTGGGAATCATACAAGAAAATTTCTAAATTAATGATCGAGATTAAAGTCTGTATGAGACGGAATATAAATGGTAGACAAAACATCATCATTGGCCCACTCATCACATGGCGACGTGTGTGGATACAACACCACAGACGTGAATCTCTCGAGAAATTTATTATGCCGGCATGTTCGGGGACGCCATGTGACTTTAGATATTGATTTGTTCCTTTACAAGTTATTTACCTAGAAAACTAATGTACATACATATATAGAGAGATACAAAACACGAGACTTTTTATATCCCTTAAACATATAAGAGGTTTTTTAGATCAATGTTTTTTTTTTAGTAATAAAACGTGCTTTAATCATGTTAACCTCATTTTTATTTGCAATTTAGCTTTGAGGCCAGCGCGAATGGTTGGGGGATTTTCGTCAGCTCATTTGCCTCCTATATATATTTTCTATGCATACAACAACGATTTTTATTTTTAGAATGAACGAAATTAGCAATGTGGCTTTTCGATGAGAGACAGCGGCATACTATACATGATTTTTTTGGGGGATATACATACATATACACCATCGCAGCAGCAATAATTATGACGAGTTCATCAGACTTTCTTTCATACGAATTTGCAGGTTAGTAAGTTTTTTATTATTAATATATTTGTCTAATTATGACTATATATATAATATAGAAAAAGATGAATTTACCTTGGTTTCATTCTAGAGCCGTGTTATATTACAAAATCAACAAAACAATAAGAAATAAGAGCGGCATAAAAACATTAAATTGGACAAAACGAAAAATCACTTTTCATGCATGAAAAAAAATTGCTTAAAGTATAAAAAAAAATACGGAAAACGTTGGTTACACTTCCTGTATAATTCTGGTTTTTTTCTAAAAATTATTTGATGCACACATTTAGTAGATTTTAGAAAACAACACAACACACCATTACCCTTGGATACACGCAAGAAAAAACTCAATCTTATGTTAGAAATATCCACTTTTTTTTAATAAATAATATATTATGCGAAAAAGCTGCTCTCCACTAAAGGATGAATTTACAATGCAAATATGGCCATCATCATCATCATCACAACAAAAGTTTTTATCACAGATAACATGAGGATAAAAGAAAAAACTGGATGGAAAAAAAATTTACATGTGATTCCTTAATCCAAGAGACGGCATTTTTGCTTATTATTTTTCTTTTTAGAAGTTAACCACTTCGATTAATCACAAAACATATAAAATAAAAACAGTCTTTCGATTAATGTGCAATGTAATAATAATGTCCGCTGAGTTAACACTGAATTAATTTTTTTAAATTAAAATATGCTACGGCACACGCAGAGACGTCTGCTTGTAAAAACCAGTTCCAATTTTTGATCGGTTGTGTTAAGAAGCGCTAATTAGTTAAGAAGCACTGTGTGGTGGCAAAAATCTTAAATCCACTCGGAGCGGTCCCGGTATCTTGCCCAAATTCTGACTTCAACTAAAAGATAAAAGAAAATGAATTCCTTTTTTACTTTACCTGTCAGAACTGGCTGAGCTTGGTGGATCGAACTTGACTAGCTTTTGCGGTGCCGACATTTTTCCAACTGACATATTCCCCCGTGCATGTGCTGCTGTGAAACTGGGCTTACACTGTTAAGTTAGTAGTGACGTAGTTTTGTTCTTTGACTCATGGCGAATATTTATGATGGTGGCAGAGGGCATTTTTATAACACACATGTATATACTAGATAGAATCGTGGAAATTTCACCCAGTCACGTCATTTTATTTTAGTATGAATGATTTTTTAGTTTAAACGTGAAAAATGTGCTCTTGCGTGCTATATTTAACATGAGTATTGTGTGAGATCAGAACTAACCCCATTTTTTAAATTATGTACCAAGCCCCTTTTGTCAGACATATTGTGAAATAACATTCGCGATAAGAATGTATTGCTAAATTACTTATTTTTTCGCATTAACTTTATCAAAAAATGCATAGTAATTGCCACATGTTTGTACATACAAATATGGCTACGTATTTTTGCAATTTCAACTTCAAACAGGTGTACCGTTATACATGCATGTATGTATGTTAATTTTTAAAACACTAATAAAAGTCGGTGATTCATCTCTTTATGCAAGTACGACAACAGTTAAACAAAAATAATGAAAATTGCATTTTGAATTTCTATTTGTAAACGCACCACGATCATCGCATATGTTGCTGCTACAAAATATGCGCGCGCAATTTTCTAGAAGGAAATGTATACTTAAACTGAGGTTACGTGACAAATACGGAAAGCATTTATGATTTATTAATTTTTTTTGTGTGGAAAAACCAAGCTTAGGAAAATTACTTTGAGGTGATTGCAACATGAGGGGGTGGTGTCGCAGGAGTCCTCGATTGCAATGGGTAAGTGACCCTCTATGGAGAAGCCGAAATATATATGTATGTATGCCGGAAGGAAGACCGGCTTTTAGGCAGAATTGTCCCAGTCCATAAAAAAACGAATTGATGAACTTGAAAAAACTACAGACTATAATCACGTTGTTGGAGCCTTGAACGGCGAGTGTTACGGGTTAAATGGTAGTAACGGGCTCGGTAGTCGAGGGATAAGGAACCTGGCTTAAAAATCTTCAACATCTTTTAAAACAACAATACTCACAGTCTGTGAATCTGTATTGAAACAACAAGACTTGTGCGAGTAAAACACATTACCGATTAGACAAGTTGTGCATCCCTCGGACTCGGTCTAACGAAGGCATGGATCTGGAAGAAATCAGTTGCATAGACGACAATTATTGTTTAGAGGGCGAGCAGACGACAATTATTGTATAAAGGACGAGCAGGAAAAGGTGGATTTTGTGGGGGCCTACTATAAGGGAATTTATTCGGTGGGTACCAGTATTCGGGCGAATTTTGACCTTGAGGAAAGGGCCTTACTAAACCATGAAAGATTATCAAATGAAATTGAAGCTTGGAAATTCGAGAATCGATTAATCATCGAATTCAGTAAAGACTGCCCAGCGAATCACATTCCCGCGGCACAACTAAATTCTACTTTCATTAGAAAAATTGATCTCCTGTTAATATTTCGCCATCTAAACAATAAGAAGTCGTCCGGGGTGGATGGTGTTCCAAACATCGTGTTAAAGAATTCGCCCCTGGTAGCTATAGACACATACGCCACCTTGTTTAACAATGCGTTAAACAACGCCCATTTTTCCGGATACTGCAAGACGACAGTGGAGTACCCAATACCCAAGAAGGGTAAAAATAAAAGTAACCCTGCTAATCTCCAGTCAATCAGTCTGCTTCCGAATATCAGTAAGGTGTTTGAAATAGTGATTAATAGAACTCTCGACTTCGATCAACCTCGCGAGTAGTGTAGTGCACGCTTAAGGGTTAATCAGAACGAATGACGCAGGGTTTAAAGAGATGTATGACGAAATAAATGCAGTTTCATACATCGAATTGAATCGACTACAATGGCTGGAACATGTTGTACGAGCTACTGAAGAAAGAGTGGTAGCCAGGAATCATCAGGAAACAGAAAGTAGGTGGATGACTCTTTGAAAGGAGTGAGGGAATCAGATATGCCGAGCTGGACAGACTTTCGGGGCGAACTCAGTAGCGTATTGAAGGGTTCCATGCATTCAATCAAATTTACGATGGAAGTAGAACTATCGGCGGCCTTCGGAGGCGGTTACTGCTGCTTACAACAATAACTGTCTGGTCTGATGAGGACGCGTAACAGGAAAACTTCATTGTGGCATAACTAGCTCACATAGTTGAGATCAGCTACGAGGAAGCTATTCGGACAGCCATAAAGAGTGGCAACCGGGAGAATTATAAAAGCTCGCTAACCACCTTTAACAAGGCGATCAGACGAGTAAAAAGAAATAGGTGGAGGGATTTCTGCAAGTGGCGAAGACATTCAAGTTCCTTGGAGTAGACGGGATCTATACCATTCTATACTGGAGGGCTGCGGCCTAGTCACTTCCTTATTATGCAAAATATTCAGGGCATCCTTCGCAAATGGTTATATCTCATCTGTCTGGAGGATCGGCAACTAGGGGTGTACTACAATAGGCCATATGAATGGCCGCAGTACCTTTGGACCCAATACCTCGCAGGAAAAAAACCTTATTTCAAAGATAGGAAAGGTTAGAGGCGTTGCTCGAGTAGTATGTCGATCAACCGCACGTTTGATTCGAAGCGTGATTATACACGCGTAATACGTCCTGCTAATTGTGTTTATAGGCCCAGGTAGGGTAATCAATCCCGCAAACTCTGATCCCCTTCCTTTGCCTATGCACTGCCAATTGATCAAATGTTACCCTGAGATCTTACACGAGTTCGAAAATACTGGCCCCTGTGCTGAATGTCGAGTCGTGATTTGTGACAAGTTTTTTGATTTGAAGAAAGTGGCTTTTCAGGCGAATTGCGACTTTCAGCATAGGGGGCTAAACGCGCACTTAGCACTTCCACTATAGGCCACTATGCTAAAAATCGTAATTCGATTAAAACGTCACTTTCTTCAACTCAAAAAACTTGCCACAAATCACGACTCGACCTTCAGCACAGGGGCCACTGACTGCGGAAGATTATCGAGGGGTACAAATCAATACAGAAAAGATCAAAGTGTTCACAACGGACGGATCGAGGGCCAGTGTTCATCTCGATAGAACCCAAATCAAACAGTTTCCGATGTTCAAATAGTTGGGATCATTGGTTGAGGAAACGAAAGTGGCATCGACGGCCGACGTTCACAGCCGCAACGGCCAGGCAACAGCTACATTCGCCTCGCTCAAGTGATGCATATGGAAAGGAACAAATATTGCCGTCAAAACGAAAGTACGCCTTTACCGAACGTTGATCCTTCTTTATGGATCGGAAACGGGGACACTGCTCAAACCCGACGTCAAGGAGCTCTAGGTCTTCCAAATGAGGCATATTCTCGGTGTCTTACTCAACGGTCGCCTTCGAAACGAGAGTTAGGCCCCTATTGCGAATGTCGATACCTAATCGACATTTATCGATTAGAGACTGTCGATTATTCGGTTTGATATTGCGAATGTCGATTGTAATCGAAATCTGTCGATTTGGCAGGCGACTTTTATCGATTGCATTTTTGCTAACGACAAAATTTGCCAGGAATATTAATAAAAAAAACTGCTTAAAAAATTTTCAATCAAAGTAGTCGAAATATTTGTCGATTGAGTTACACAATGCCAAAAAGAAAATTAATCGACACAATCGACTATAGTCGAGGCTATCGTTAAACGACACTCGAAATAGGGGCCTTAGACAAAGATGCGTCAATCGACACTGATCGAAAAAGAAATGCAAAAACGTCGATGATTTAGACATGTTTGCCGAATAGATAACAGTCCCGCAAACTGGAGAATCCAATGATCGGCGCCGAAAAAAGAATATCGAGGGCGGCCTAAAGAATCAACGATTATCAGTGACAGAGGCACGAGACGTCGTCCCAAAAACCGGCAAGAATGGAAACGTCCATGAAGAGTACGAGACCCCGCGGCACCGACAGCATATCCGCTGCGGAGATGTCCCGCCAGCTCAAAGATCAAAAATGTCTTGCCTTCTACTGTAAGTTTAAAACTCGAACTTTAGTTCTTGTTGCTAACTCATTTCCTTCCTAATGCCTAGTAGGGTATTCTAAACTACCATATTTATGCTTTCAAAGCAAATACAAATCGTCGTCCCTACGCGAGCTATTTTAATAATCCAGAATATACATAAAACATTTCTTTTCTTACTTCATATTTTTATTAACTTAAAACATTTATTTTGTTTCACAATTGCCTATTTTAATTTGTAACAATTGTATCAAAATTGGGGTTTCTTCTTCGTCCCATCACACCATCTGTAATATAAGAAAGAGCAAATTTAATATCACGCTCGATTCAACGATGAGTTTCATAATTTTCAAATTTATATCAGAGTACATTGTCTCATCAAAACTTGTATGACAGGGATAACTGTAACAATTAAATCATCACTATATATTTTTCCAGCTTTAAATTCTTGACTCTTAAAGTATAATAATAAAATATAATTACCAAAAAGATCGGTGGAAGCCGGAAATCCCAACAAGGCTCGCGTTCATGCCTGGATTATTTATCAAGCGTGCTGAAAATATAACACGAAAAATTAATTAACACGAAATAATTGTTGATTAGTTAACCTACATACATATATATTTATTTTCAGATTAGAATACCCATCGACATAATTCATCCGACTGGGGCGGTAACAAACTCATCATTTTAGTCAAATTCAATAAAAACAAGACTTATGCTTACCTTTTGATCAGAATCCATGCAGAAAGTGTTCTGTGTTGTCTCCATCACAATTTTAATTGAAAGTAGCATTAACTTCAGCAATCAGGACTGTTTTATAGTCTACGGTAATGATTCGGAGTATGCCTCAAAAATCGTAGTTCATGCTGCAAAAATTAAAAGAAAATAATATTACTTCAAGAAATTAAGGAAATCACGATTTAGTTTCAGCATATGCATTTCAGATCTAAAAGAACCTATCGACACAGCTAATCCGACTGGGGCGGTAATTTATTCATCACGTGTGCGCTAAATTTATGGCAATTTGGACTTAAGCTTACCTTTTTCATATCACATGGGCATTCCCCGTGTCTGAGTTCTGCAACTGTAAAAGAAAGTAACATTAGTTTCCACCAATTCTTTGTAGTTTGTTTTATATAAAGATAAGGTGTGCAATCAGACGAGAAGTAAGTCTACAGCAGTGTTCGGGTATATGCTTGTCTACTATATTTATCATCAAGTATTCTAGATATCATTATTTTCCAAATCAATTAAACTTATTTGGTAAGAGCAATCGAGATTTGTTTTTACTGTAATTACTTAAAAATGTATTTCCTTACCACGTGCAAACTCAAATAATCCCGCCATTTTCTCCAATGATTTGGCACCATTAGAAATTCTAGTTTATGCTGCAAATATAAATAGGAAATAAGATTATTGATAAGAATTTAAGAACGCTATTCAATTTTAACCACATGCATTTTAGAAAAATAAAAATACCTATCACACAACTAATCCGTCTGCGGCGGTAACACATTCATCAAATAAAATCAATAAAAGTATTGTGTAGTTATGATTAAAGCTTACCTCAAGTACAATCCATGATATTTTAATTAACTTAAAACTTTAATTCTTTTAATAACCATTCAAAACTTAAGACATATGTGAGATACCTTCTCACGCCACGCGCTACTGCAAGAATGAAAGATTTTTTTCAACATGGCATCGACTTGCCTCTTGCCTCTGCTTTTGAAACCGGAAATTGAATTTAGCCTTTAGCTACACGGCGGCGGCTACACGGGCAATTTGAAGCAATTTTTAACGCAATATCAATAATTATCTTGTCGAATGGAGATGGTTGTTGGGGGTATACAGACGGTGCACATTCATGGCAAGTAAAGGCCCAATTACAATGACCGGATTAGAGCGGAACAGAATCGGATTGAACTGTCAAAGTGGTTTTCCAAGCATGCGTTTTCTATTTAACCGATTCCAATGAACGGATTCAAACGCATTTGACCCACTGACATATAGAATGGACAGCTCATGAGGAATTTTTCATGGCACCAATTTGTTCCATAGGCTACAAACCTTTTTTCACTCCATGTAAACACCGGAATCACTTTTGAAATTTACATTTTTTTAAATACGTACTTAAAACATTAAAATAACACCAATATTTTGTTTAAAAAATTAATAAACACTATTTTCACTTTTTCAATTTTTAAAATGCCTTTTTTTCATTAATTTCCAAATTTTATGTGCATCTGATTTAAGTTCTTAACGCCTGTTTTAGCAACTGACATTCTGTATGTCAAAATCCGGGGGTCTATGGGGAAAAGAGCAAATGATATAAACATCACTAGTGCAAAAGGGAAAATATAAAATCAGGTCTGTTTTTACTTGTCAGTTTGGGGGTCTATGGATGAGTGCGACAACTATACTTTTGGGTGCCATCGATTTATATGGAATAATTTCAGATGAGCAGTCCATTATTATATGTCAGTGATTTGACCGCATCTGTGCCGGATTCGTTTTAGTTTGTTTAGAAATCGCCGGATTGAGCTGTCAAAATTTTGGTAAACAAAAGCTGTGAATGTTTAAGGTTTTATTTTTTTTGATTTGTTATGTTTTTAAAAATGTTTTCGGACGAGCAGTTAATCGCAGAAGTGAAAGATTATGAAATAAGTACTGTACAACAAGGCAAAGAGTGGATATAAAAATTTCAAGATTAAATTTGACGTTTAAGTGCGAACTGATCCGTTCATTGTAATCAGTGCAGTTTCCTATCCGTTCTGATGCGTTCTTTTGACATTTCAATCCGCGTAGATCCGCTCATTGTAATTGGGCCTTAAACTCGACCACCATGGAAACAGCAACGAAAACTCTACCAGCAGAAACATATGTTATGAAACGATTAAATTAAATTGAATTGAATTGAACGCCGGTTAACCTACCACGTGCAAATGTCAACAATCGACCATTTGTCATATGAGAAGAATGAAAAGTTCAGTTGCGGAGTGAAATTCTAAAAATATGTCTGTTTGTGAAGAAATTATTGATGATATCGAGGATTTAATATCACTGCAAGACATAACACCCAAAGAACGGTACGCCAACAAGAAGCATGTGAGTGTCCGTCCGAAAAGAAAACAAAACTCTGCAGCCGACAAAGAAGTTCTTCCTGCAATCGAAAAACAAATCCATGAAAGTGTAATCCCAGGAACGCAGAAGGTCTTTGTAAAGACATGGGGCTGTGCACATAATAATTCCGATTCTGAATATATGGCCGGTCAATTAGCCTCTTATGGGTACAATCTTGTTGCACAAAAGGAGGACGCGGACTTATGGTTGCTAAATAGTTGTACAGTGAAGAATCCTTCAGAGGATACGTTTAGAAACGACATACAAGAGGGTTTGGATAAGGGGAAACATGTAGTTGTAGCGGGATGCGTTCCGCAAGGTGCTCCCAAGTCAGAATATCTGAAAGGTTTGTGCTTGTTTTTGTTAGAAATTTTCCAATTAAGTTATATAATTCGATTTTTCAGGACTTTCTGTGGTTGGTGTTCAGCAAATAGATCGAGTTGTTGAAGTGGTAGAAGAAACATTGAAGGGACACACAGTAAGGCTTTTGCAGCCAAAGAAAGAAAATGGAAAACGTGTGGCCGGGGCTAAGCTGGCTCTGCCTAAAGTTAGGAAGAATCCTTTAATAGAAATTATTCCTATTAACTCGGGATGCTTGAATCAATGTACATACTGTAAAACAAAGCACGCTCGTGGGGATTTAGCTAGTTATCCAAAAGAAGAAATAGTCGAAAGAGCAAAGCAGGCTTTCCAAGAAGGCGTTTGCGAGATTTGGTTAACATCTGAGGATACCGGCACTTACGGCAGGGACATTGGTAGCTCACTACCAGAATTACTATGGGAACTTGTCGAAGTATATTTAATGCGCAATAAATTCCTTCAAAATAATTTTACTTTGATTTTTTTAAGGTTATTCCACCTTATTGTATGATGCGAGTGGGAATGACGAATCCACCTTATATTTTGGAACATTTGGAGGAAATGGCTAAAGTATTAAATCATCCACGTGTTTATTCATTTTTACACGTTCCTGTCCAAAGCGGAAGCGACAGTGTTTTAGGCGAAATGAAGCGAGAATATTGTCGACAGGATTTTGAGCTTGTTGTAGATTTTCTGCGAGAAAAAGTCCCGGGCATTACTATAGCAACAGATATAATCTGTGGATTCCCTACGGAAACCGAAAACGATTTCGAAGAAACTATGACCTTATGCGAGAAATACAAATTCCCAAGCTTATTCATAAATCAGTTCTTCCCTCGTCCTGGCACCCCAGCTGCGAAGATGCCAAGGATACCAGCAAATTTAGTTAAGAAAAGAACTAAACGATTGACTGACTTATTTTACAGCTATGAGCCATATTCAAACAGAATAGGCGAGCTGCAAACAGTACTTGTGACTGAAATATCCCACGATAAAAAGCATTATGTTAGCCATAACAAGTTTTATGAACAAGTACTTGTGCCGATGGAAAGTGATCTCTTGGGGAAAGCTGTTCACGTGAAAATTTGCGGCGCTACAAAGTTTAGTATGCAGGCTGAGATTTTAGATTCGAAGGAGGATTGGAAGGAGTGCTCCAAGGCTGTAAAAGGAAGTGTTTTAAGAAATGGACAATTAGGGGAATGTCAGAAGACAAATGGTCATGTGACTAATAGTCAAGAGGCAGAAAAGGAAAGTTATAGGTCTTTATACATGGGATATGCACTGATCGCTCTGTTCTTAGCAATTGCGTATAGATTTGTGTGGAAGATTTTGCAAGAGTTATAACAATCTCAATAAATTTTATTATTACAATAAGTTGTTTTTTAGACTTGCTATGGGATGTACAAAAGCAATTGAACTGTTAGCAAATCGACATGTTGAATTTTATTGAACCAAAGTAGCTAGTCAGCAGTTTCTGAGAGGATTATTACTGTGTGCCTGCGTACCAGACTAAGAAGTACTAAGAAGAAGAATGATACATAGTAATAAGATCAGCTGCGAATGAAGAGTTCAAAAATATGTCAAACAGTCTGTCCGAAACAGCAATGCTAGCTTTTCCTACGCATAGCGCCCCAATTTCGCTAGTTACTGACGATTCCGATACAGCATTAGGTGCGCGTAATAACAATCTATCAAGGATTTTTTCGTGGAAGCTTTCAGATACTGAGAAATGGGCCGGGTTCATATTTGCAGAACTGACTAAGATCTAAGTAGCAGCAAAGCGTTCATGAACATCGCGCATACGATAGGGAATTACTGGCGATATATGCAGGGATAAAATATTCCAGGTATTTCTTAGAGGGAGCATCTAGGCAAACAGATCCTTGGCTGGAGCCCGTCTAGCTGGAAGACCGAGAACAAGGTGGAGGAGAACTCTTTTAGCAGAGGCCGCAACAACTGGGAGATTCTGGACGGAGGTGAGATCTGTATCGCAGTAGACCACAAACCTTTGTTCTATATTGCACCTTTCGTTTTAGAAAAACTTATAGGATGATTTGTAATTTCACGTTCGAAACCAGTGCTACTTTCACGATTTTGCTGATTCCTTGCGCATGTATACCAATGCTAAGATTCGCCTGGGGAGTTCCTAATTTTAGAAGAGTCCCTTAGCCCAGTTCAACACCCCTAACAGCCGTTTTAGAGTAGTAATATAGCTGTAAAGAATTGCAGTCCACTAATCTGGGAGTAGAAAAATCATAGGTTAACCGTTAAATTATTCTAATAATTTCAACAATTCACAAATTTTACAATAGAGAACTTTTTACGAATCTACTTGAAATGCAATTTTATAAAAAGAATCTGGTTAGTTAGCAGCATGCACGGCTGATCATCATAGGTCATTTGCTCCAACTAGCACCTTCATGCTGTCTGCCCATGACATTTTGCCCAATTTCAGTGATCCTTTTGTGCATATTAAGAGTTTATTAACGTATTCCTCCTCCTTGCCTAAGCAAAAATGCTTATCATTTTGCAAATGCTTTACTAAATGCGACGCGGAATTTTCTAATATCACTTTATCGGAATGGATTTCTATGAAGCAATTCTTCTCTATATTGTCTGATATATTAATTTGAACATTTTCAGAATCATTTGCAACAATGATATTATCGTCAACGATTTCTGAGAAATGAAGATTTAGGTTTCCGCCGTTCGTTTTCAAGTACACATTCCCGTGTATTCCAACTGGAAAGAGAATATTTTAATAAATGAAATATTTACTAATTATGTAAGTATATATTTTTTCTTACTCATTTCTACGTTAGCTTCTTGCATCACGTAAACTTCCGAGTGCTTGTGAACATTCCTTAGGATCAACGGTCCAGATTCAGTTACAAATTTTGCGGTGTCTACATAGCAGGCATTGGTGCTTATAGTCCCTCCCAGTGTTTTGCAATGCATCAGATCTCCTTGCAGTTTGTCTAACTCGATATTCTATAAAAATAAGTTTAATTAGTTACAAGATTTAGAAAGAGTGCTTTCATTAATGTCCTCACTCCATCGTTTGTGTGAATATCGATTTTGTGCGCTAAAGTGATGCCTTTGCAGGTGATGCTGCCATTGACTGATTCTAAGTAAATAGAAGTGCTGCGTAAGTTTTTAGTCTCAATATTCTCATTTGTTACGACATTAATGTGGTCGCTGTACATTTCAGCAATGTTGACACTGTGAGACGTTACATCTAGGTTAGCCTTAACCGGAACCTCTAGTACACATTTCGTGTTTTCTGACTTCAAGTCTGTGTTGTTATCATAGATTTCGATATTTTTAGAATCGATCACGTTAATTTTAAGATTTCCGCTGTCTTTTTCTGACCCAGAAGAGATTCTTGCTCTTAAAATGTTGGAATCCGGACAGTCCAGCAGATCGTACGGTCTGATAGTAACATTGGCACCACAATTAACTTTAATATTTGCGAAAGGATCCACATTTTTCACGATTTCCTTGCTTGCACTGAGGTCAGCTATTTTTGAATAGTATTTTTGTGCACATTTTAAAGCCGATGAAAGTCTCCGTGCGAGAAACATTTTGAAGTGTCAAAACCATGAACAGCTGTTTTTCTGCTGCTGCTCCATGTCGTTGCCCTAATAAATAGTTAAGGGTGATTGCCCCAAATTTAACATTTCTTTAATAAAATCGATAACATAGTAAGTATTAATAAATAACATAATCAATAAATTAAAGTCACTCTATTCGGAGAAGCAAAAGTAGATTTTCGGCCGGTGTGGGTAAGAGAGAAAAAATTGTGAAATGAGTCTGAAGTGAGTCATTTAATTTGAGCCAGCAAGGGTTTCACCCACTCCCAGGAGGAGGGTTGTCGACCTTCCAAAGTAACCAGAATAGAGAAACCAAGAATTTTTCAAGGCTGCACCGACAGCAGCGTATTCATTGCGGGGACGTACCGCTCAGACCGCCAGCTAACGGATCAAAGAAGAAGAAAATCGATATTTTGTTCAGATGGGAGTTAAGCGAACAGTGGCCCATCAAGAGCTCTGTTATTATTTTTAGCTCCCACCTCTTTGATCCGGATCTTAATCGATTTGGATGAATCTTTTAGCTTGACGAGCACCTTGGGTCCTTGTCCAGCTTTGAAGAAACAGCTGGTCAACCAATTTTTGATGACGGTACTAAGTTGCAGAAAGTTTCTGGAGCGATAAGCGATGAGTCTGCCTACTCTAGTAAGCAGGTCGGCAAGAACTTCGTCGATCACGATTGATCATAAGAGGGGTGATTGGACACCTCCTTGAGAACAGACTTAGCAGCCGTAATAATTACCGTAATCGATTCGCCATTCATTATCAATCTGTTGCTGACAAGCGACGTGATCCATCTCGCATTGGGAGATGAATGCCTTTTTTACCGCGGTTTTATTGATCGCGTCGAAGGTAACGTTGTCAAATGAACCCTCAATGCAGTGCAGAGATTTCCTTGGCCCGGAATCACCCTTTGATATCCCTCACTAGCAACATAAACGGCAGTATCTATAGATCTGCCTGCCCGGGAGGCAAATTGCAGTCAGTGAAGTGGGTTCGCTGTAAGATCCTCTCTAATATGCCTGTCTAGAGCCTTTTCCATCATTTTCAAGAGGGAGGCGGAGCTGACAGATTTCCCTATTCGATTTTCGACTGCCCTTGACTCTCTGCAACACCTTGGAATATGGGCCAGCGCAGGCTTGAAGGTGCCAATGGCCCACTCAATCGTACCCGCAGTGAAAATCTGGTTCGCCAAGCCTTTGTTCCTATTGTAGGACCGGTGGGCAAGTATTACTTCTAAGGCCAATCCAGGATCAATTACCTGAGAAACCGGGAAATAAGTGCTCATTAATAGCTCCATGATATCCCTGGTGTTTTCCTTAAAAGATCCTTCAGGAGTTTTGAACGAGGCATTTCCAAGATCCTTAGACAGAACTTTGTGTAACAATGTGGAGGCAAGAAGCTTGTATATTTCTTCGCAGAAGGCTTTTCATGACCTTCGCGAAGATCTCAAATCTTTGTTATAATTGGTAAGGGCTTTCTTGTAGAGGTCCCAGATGCCCGATTCCTCAGCCCTACTAAATAGTTTTCTGACTTCTCTCCTTTGCCTGCAGAGATCATTGTTTCACCACGAAACCTTTCGGTTGGTACTTCGAGAAACTAAGAACCAAAAAGATTCTAATTGTCAAATTAATATAATTCATATTTTATTGAAGTTATTTCAAAAATCCAGCTATTTCTTTTTTCCCTCGGTTTTCAACTTGATCTTCCTCCAGCTTTACCGCCTTCCTTAGAGCATTATCGAGACACTCCGCAGCGGAAAGTCCAAGTTCAATACATTTATTCAGCGTTTCTATATGGAATGATCCTACACCAACCGTGTGCACATTGGTTATATAATCTAAAAAAATGAACAGAAATTTTTATACTTTGCTTTCAATACTTTTTCCAAACAAGTTACTTTTCTTATCGCGACGAGAAACGCCTACAACGACACTCGCTGTACTGCATTCCTCTTCTTCGGCCGATGGATCTACAACACACGAATCCCCGATTTTACAAACGGTTACTAAAATAGGAATATGCTCAATATCTATTCTTGTACAGTCATATGGATCATCGGAAAGAACCAAGTCAGCAATGCCGCCATCCATTAATGCTGCCGTAACTTTGGGAATTCGGGTGTTATGAAGAGCCGCTTTAACTGCCAGAGATACCGCATCAAATAGGTTGCCTCCACATTCCAAAATCTTAAATTGTTGTTGATGATATTACGAAATAAAAAATAAATGTTCAAAATACCAAAACATCAACGTATAATTTCCAGCATTGTTGACCTCGAAGTATGCACAAGGTTTCCAAATCGAACGCCAAAGGAGATGTGTAGGCATTTGACAAGGTTTCAGATATTTCCGCTGCTAATTCTTCACCACCACGTCCTTCAAAATCCGGTGTTGCATTGGCTGAACTATAGGAAAATCTTGAATTATTATTGCACTTGTAATTTGTTTCTCTTACCAATCAACAAAAAACTCTACTTTCCCTTTATCTGGCTCGAAGGCATAAGGCACATCTATTTCTGTTTTAACCCCGACGAGGATATCGGTATTAGCTAGTCTCAAGCGGGCTGATCCGCTGGAGTTTGTGACCAAATCTGTCTCAATTTCGATTGGCCGATAATCGCTCCTTGAACGTCCATCGCAACGGAAGTTATCCTGAAAGAATTTATCGTTGAGAGGGGTATTAAATGTTTTTGTTAATTGCTTACTTCTACTCCGTGCAATATAAATGTTTTTTCGGCTTCACTCAACGCAATATTAGCCATTTTTATGGACTACGAGTTTTTGTTTATTATTTCGTAAACATGCGGTAAAATCAGCTGTTCCTGTGGTTATTAGGTTAGAGCTGCCACATAAGGTGGAGAAAGGTTAATTAAACAAATAATATTTGTTTTTAATTTTTACAATGTATAGAGAAAGAAATACCTGGATATTTTCTTCAAAAAAGAGAACTTTATGGTTTTTTTCGTGGCTTTCTATCATGATAATCGTAGCGTTGATTTTTACAAGCTAAAACTGCTATTTATATAAACAAAAACTGTAAAACTCAGACATTGCCGTTGCCCATGCGATTTTTTGACGTATTTTATTAAGTTTCTCATACTGCCAAAGTATAACAAAGTGCAGCCTACTTCATTACATTAACTTTTGCTTGTCATTTCAGTGTCGAAGCGGTTTTTGATTTTTGTTGTAAAATCTATTAAATAAATTTATTAAAATGGTGTTTGGAAACGATTGGATCAATGCTGAACACAGCACAGGCGTAATTTTGATTTATCTAATCAATATAAATGAGTCCCAATGTATTTTTTTACTTACAGACAACTATAATGGCTGTTGAGTTTGACGGCGGAGTAGTGATTGGGGCTGATTCCCGTACCACAGTTGGCACTTACATTGCTAATAGATATGCCGATAAATTAACTCGAATTACTGATAAAATATATTGTTGCCGTAGCGGATCTGCAGCGGATACTCAAGCAGTTGCCGCAATTGTTCGATATTCCCTTGATTATCATGAGTATGCAATTTGATCTCGTCTCAAAATCCCTAGGTATTAAAATCATTCTTTCTCCTTTAGAAATCAGACTGGATCGGAACCTTTAGTTGCAGAAGCTGCTTCTGAATTTAGAAATTATTGCTACAACTATCGTGATTCCTTAACAGCTGGCATAATTGTAGCTGGTTGGGATAAAAAACTTGGTGGACAAGTTTTCTCAATTCCATTAGGTGGTATGCTTGTTCGTCAGCCAGTCGTTACTGGTGGATCTGGAAGTACTTATGTATATGGTTTTGTAAAGGAGTTTTATAGAGAGGGAATGCAGAAGGCCGAATGTGTAGATTTCGTTAAGAAAAGTAAGGATAATACAGTATTTTATACATATTTTCATATTATTAAAACTTCGCTTGTTATTTTTAGCTATTCTTCACGCAATGTATCATGACGGAAGCTCTGGTGGCATTTGTCGAATTGCGGTCATAACTGCAGATGGTGTTGAGAGGACCACGTTTTATGGAACTAAAGATGGTGCAGCAGTTGAAGTCGGTCAATAATTGAATTAAATTCTTTTTTTTAATAAAAATATTTACGCAAAACTTTATTTAATTTTTTATATATTTTTCAAAATCAATGCGAAGCTTGAGCCTGGGAAGTATTTTTCTTCGGGTTATGGCGAAAACTCCAACATTGAATGAAAAAACAACGGAACTCTTAAACATACCCGACGATATATTGCCAGAAGTTGGCATCCCATCCTTCGTCTGTTGCCGTAGCTGCGGGGAGACGAACGAGAGAGAAATGCCCGAAACTATATCCATGCAGCGCACACTAGGTACTAAAAAGACATCTCCAGAGGGGAGATCAGATCACTGATGATGCACTGGAGGCGCCCACCGCTTCACTTACCTACCTTCCTAAGTAATGAATGATTCTGACCAGTGCAGAATCGTAGAAGGGACATAGAAATCGCTCTAGAGTTGGCTCCCTTGCGATTTAGATGCACCTAACACATGTAAAATCGTATCATCACCTCCTTGTTAACTAACCGACGACTGATGTTCCCATGTTGCGATTTAGATGCACCTAACACATGTAAAATCGTATCATCACCTCCTTGTTAACTAACCGACGACTGATGTTCCCAGTGTCCGGGGGTATAACTAGGCCACCCTACCCGATTCAGGGATCCGGTCCTTGGGTTGACAACCTCTCCTCGGAAAACAATTCTTGTTATGGAATAAAGAACACAGCATCGGAACTACGACAATGATTTAAGGAATAACGATATAAATTGTCGGCAATCACAGCTTGCATGAAAACACTAATGACAAAACAGCGAGTTGTAGAGATGACAGCAAGTAAGAACTTGGTCGTTGCAAGTACTAGATTTGCGCGTAAAGATATCCATAAAGCCAAGTGTTGATAGACCGCCGCCATCTTTGGGGTCTGAAGACGGTACGAACGTACCGAGGTGCCAACTTCGACTCGGATCACTATCTTGATAATATGGTGCTCCGAGAGCGCTCCAACAGTCAAGGAAGAGGAACACGAGTATGAAGTGGTAAAATCATTTACTTACCTTGGGTCTATAGTAGCGGCCGACAATAGCATCGAACCAGAAATAAGCGCACGACTGCTAAAAGCCAACAAAGCCTACTATAGTCTGTCAAGGCTCTTTAAATCCAAGTATCTAACCATAAAGTCTAAACTTTTACTATATAAGACAATGGTCCTACCTGTACTCACATATTGCATCTGAAACGTGGGTGCTTAGCAAAAAGCACTCAAAACTCTTAGCCGTGTTCGAGAGTACAATACTTCGGAGGATTGTTGGCTTCGTATGTGAGGAAGGACGATTCCGGAGACTACAATGACAAGATCTACAAGCGCTATCGCGGCATAGATGTTGTGAAGAAAATAAAGCTCGGTAGGCTCTGGTGGGGTGGGCAGGGCATCTAGTTCGTATGAGTGGAGTGAAGATGAGTCTGCTCGGAAAGTTCTCTGCGGTAAGACCTATGGGGTGCGACAGCGAGGGAGATCCAATCTTCGCTGGAAGGATGGCGGGATGCCAAACTGGATAACATCGTCTCAGAATTGGGACCGGTGGAGAGAACAGTTGCGAAAGGCTAGGACCGAATCCCGATTGTAGAGCCCTTAAAGAAAAAGAAGTTTCTTCGACTTTGAATTTAGGTTCATATAAGTCGACGTGCCGAATGTCGTTTTTACAAATGCTCTCAAAAAGTATGCAAAATCCCATCGAACCGCTACAACCGTTACTTTTGACGCTTCAACAACAGCAGAAAAATGAGAAAAATCAACATTTATCTACTATTCTAGAAGACGAATTGCAAGAGCAGAAACAATTTCACACAAATTTTCTTGCAGTTATGAAAGAGCGAAGTGTAATAAAAACAGATGCACTATTAGTCTAATACTGCAAACCACAATGTAGAAAAATAAATTCAGAGTTAAGATTTTCAATTATTATTATGAATTTGTTCAATTAATTAATTGAAGTTTTAATATTAGCTTTGTTCCAGAACTCGAATGTGGGATCCGGCGGGAGCACAAATTCACCCAATTTGTGTTTCTTTACTTTCTCATGACAGAAAAAGGAAAGCGGGGAAATTTTCACTTCCCCTCGTGCAGGAATTAGCCGGAGGTTTTCGGTCCTGCGATTTCTTGCAAGTTGTCAAAAGTTGTCAATTGACATTTTGTTGATGTAAACAAATAAGACTGATCAAGTTGTCAATTGCTGAAGTAAAGAAATAAAACCGTGTTCACTTGTTATCGCCGCTGTTAATTTCGAAACGAGTAAAAATAAATATAAAGTAATGGAAGAAAATAGAGCTGAATTCACCGTAAATTGTTCTCCAGGAACATTTGCTCGAGTGCAAAATGGTAACAATATTTAATAAAGTTTGTTAATTTTTCATTTATGTTCTTATATTTACATATAAGATCCAGAAAAGGAGCAACTACAAACACAAAAACAACTTATATTTTATTATTATCGTGGGTTAGAGCGGACATACAAGAAATCAAAGGCCCACAACAATAAAACAGGCAGAAATAGAGAATCCTGTCCGTATGAGAGGTAAAACACAAGTATATTTATTTGTACTGTTGATTATTAATTAAACTTTTATCACAGAGAATTGGGGGAAATACTGGAGAAACATGATTCCGTATTTCCTCAATTCATACTGGGACGCCGGACTGACCTGCAAACCAGAAAAGAAAATCTCTTGCCCAATGCAGGTGGAAGTAGCGGCACCGCGGATGAGGATGCCTTAGTGAGCACCCAAGAATGTAGCTCTTTGGATAATTCCAATGAGCTATCGAACCGGAAACCTTCTAAGCAGAACGCTCGTCTCCTGGAGGAACTTGAAGGAATGCGTGCCGATCGGAAAAAATTTCAAGAGGAGTTGCTCGAGCAGGTTAAAGAAAAAAATAAAACGCTGAAGGAGCGGAACGAGATTTTAAAGGATTTGGTTAATTACTTTAAAAAATGAGCATACCTGTTTTATTGTTGTGGGCCTTTGCTTTCTTGCAGGGTTTCGAACCCGAACCGAACCCGAACCCTGAACCCGCTCCGGTTCAAGATTTTTTTTAAATTTTTTGAACCCGAACCCGGACCCGAACCCAATCAAAAACTCGGTTCAGGTTCAATTTTTAACGGCAATTATTATCTAAGTGTGCGGCGCTTAAAAATTTAAATTTCAGATTTCGCAGAATTTTCTTTTTCTTTCAAACAAGATTTTTAGAGGTGAAACCAAAAAAATGACGCCGAGAAAAGACTCGATATCCATGCGCAGTAGAATCCCCGCATGCCATTCCCGTCCCTTAGCCTAGTCGCAACAAATTTCGAAGGGGAAATTTGAAAATACATAAGCACGTTTCTTATCCATATGTGGGCAATTTCTTTTTGTGTGCAGTTTTCATTTCCCCAGATGCGCGCTCCGGCGTCATCTTTTTTGGTTTCGCCTCTATTCTTTGTTTTGTTTTTGCTGGGAAAAAGCTTGAACCCGAACCCGAACCTGAACCCACTAAATTTCAGGGTATTGAACCCGAACCCGTACCCGCACCCAAAATTTACAGGGTTCGAAACCCTGCTTTCTTGTATGTCCGCTCTATTTATATTACGATATTTATTTTCCGCCTGGATTGCGGTAAACAAATATCCCTTTTCGCAGAGGTTCTGGGATATTGCTTCCCCCATTTTTTTTTTATTTTTTAACTTGACGCTTTTCCCGATTTTGTTTTTCAAAGCCAACACTTGGGATAGCAGCAGTTTTACTGCGGCATCTATCCACACTTGTGTTTGCAGCTGCACCTTTTCTGGATCTACATAAATATAAGAATATAACTGTTATTATTATATTTAGTTTTTATATATTTGTTTTCTTGTTTATATGTTGAATTTTGGCTAATAAAATATAAGTTGTTGTTTCGTTTCTCTGTTGAATTTTTGTTAATAAAATATTGAAGATATTAAAAAAAACTTTTTTTATTCTAATTTCCAATAATGAAAATGCCGTTTTCTTTCTTGTATCTTTTTTTTGAAAATATGAGACAATAAAAGCAAAATCAGTTAAAACTATTTAAACATATGGATGCTGTTATTATTTCCTAGAGAGGTTGGCTAGTAATATCTCATCACCGTGGTTGACGCTCACTATAAATATTCTTTGTGAAAATACCATTACATAAATAATGAAAACAGTGCTTTTACCCTTCTATGTCACTGTTTGCTCCATAGAAACTGGCAGATGGATTCTCGAAGCACTTTCGCTTCACCCATAATACTAAGGCTGCTGCAGCTGTCAGCCGCTATTTCTTGAGTTTCTATTACAGTATCATATATTATTTCATTGAGTTCTTCCGCGTTAGATAAATTGTGCAGAACGCAGCATGCTCGTATAAAATGGCACAATTTCTCCATACCTCGTAGATTGCAGTAGTATAATTGCCGGAACCTTTGTTTTAATATACCAAAGGTATGCTCAATCACAACTCTGCACGAGCTGAGTTTTCTGTTATAAAATATTTGCGATGGTCTTAGATGGCCGTTATCCCTGTAAGGAGTCATTAAATATTTTTCCGAAGGATAAGCAGAGTCTCCTAGAAAATAATCTAAAAAATAATAGATAAGTTAGATCAAAAAAATGTATCTCTTACATTCTGTACACAGAGTTTCTAATGTCGGGTATATAAAAGAATTTTTTAAAACTCTGCTATCATGAACTGACCCCGTATACCCTATAAACACTTCAATAAACTTCTTCTTTTCGTTGCAAATTCCCTGCAAGCAGATGCTGTATTGTCCCTTGCGATCCATATAGTCTTTGTTTACTTTGGGTGGATCGATGACAATATGGGTACCGTCGATTGCCCCTAGTGAGAAAATATATTAATATAAAAATGTAGTGCCTTTTAATATATTTGTCTTGTTTTTTACCTACGACCTTTGGAAATCCATGTTTTGTTTCGAAATAAGCAGCTGTTTCCTGCATTTGGTTGCCATAGTATTGTTTCATCTGATAACTCGCTTATGAACATGGTCACTCGATTAATAATGCGGTTAACTGAAGATAACGAAATGTCGAATCGGTCCGCAATATCCCGGAACGAGCAAGCTTCATGAGCTGCAAACCATAAAAATACCAGAATATGTTTGGAAGCACTAAGTTTTTTATCAACTCTTAAATCAGAATAGTATTTATTATTTTCAAATCGCGCACATAACGATTCGTACAACTGGCGATTTAGACGAAAGTGAGTAAGGAATTCTTTATCCGAATTTTACATACTTTCAGGGGCAGTTAATTTGTGAAAACATTCGACACATCGACTTACGTGAACCTAAAATCAAAGTGGAAGAAATTAATGTCGTTTTTTTAAAGCGTCGATGTCGACGTCGAGTGTCGAATTGCGTGAACTGACTCGTGGTCTACACCATCGTGGCGCAGCATGCCTCGGTATAGACTTATAGGCCAAGTGAATAGGCCACACTGCCTTTGTACCCAATACCTCACCAAAGAAAAAGAAATAAAAAACCCCAAGTTCTTTAAATAAATAAATATTATATTATAAAAACCTAAATCTATGGAATACTGTTACATACATCACTATTATTTCTATTCTTACGATTCTTAAAATGTTTGTAAATTAATTCTGGTGCCCAAAACGATATCACAACAAACAAAAGTATATTTTGAGCATGCAAACAAAGGGAATAGCTTCCTGAATGATCCCTAAACCATCCAAGCAATTGACCTATTGTTATTACTAGCACTCCTTTTGATATCATATTTAATCCAAGGCCACCAGCAAGTTTATCTGCCTTACAGTGTGCTGATATTGTTAAATTATTATTAATAACTGTCGCGGCTTTAACACTTCCGTAGAAAGCTGACATAGCAAGTAATGTTGTTAAGTCATATGACTCGGCGATAACTGAAATTATATGATTTTGTTATTATCGTATTGTATTTCAAATATTAAAAAAATCTCACCTGCTCTGCCAATAAGTAATCCAATGGTTCCCAGAAGAAATATAACACGATATGGCACGTGGAACTTATCAGTTAGGAATGGCAATAACAAACGGCTTACTATGTCTGCACCTGCTAACACCGACATGCAATGTGCTGTATCTGTTCTTGATACATGAGCCGAAGACTGTAAGTGTTAATAAATTTATTCAGTTAGTTTGTTCAATATGTACAATTCAAACAAAACGTTACCTGCAAAAAGTATGGAAATAGCATCGAGAAATTAGTTGTGGCTGTGTAAACTAAGCCCATTCCTATAATAATGTTCCAGAATATCGGATCTTTCAGCAGTTCCAAGTCCATTGCTTGAGCCACGCTCTTGAAGATCTTCTTGCAAAGTTTACTTGCTTTGTTATTCCTTTTAACCATGTGCATCTCCTCAGACTTTATAACTTGGACTTCGTACATGTTCTTCTCCTTTTCTCCGTTTCTGTCCAGCAAAAGTTTAACTTCTCTTACATTTTGACCGGGATTTGTCTTATTTGGTTTCAGCGGGCGGAACATGCATGCACCTATTAACTGTCGTAAAAATTGTTAACGTTAGCATTGAGTATCAGATAAAATATGATTCCAAAACTTACACCAAGCAGCGATAGACCACTCATCACCATGACTGTTGTACGGAATCCATAATGATCCAAAAGGATTCGGACAATATGTGGAATAATCATTTGTCCTACACCCGTTCCAGCCATGGCAATACCAACTGCACGACCTCTTCGAGTTGTGAAATACGAATTAATCGCCATGAAAGTTGACGGCGCTATTAGACCCAAACCAATTCCGACCTGTAATAGATTTCGATTTAGTCAAGAGCAATATAGAAGAATTTAATTATACTTACAAATAAACTGTAACCGATGATTACATGCCATAACTGGGTCGACAGGGCGCACATTAATAGTCCTGAAGATGTGAGAAGGCATCCAGTAAACGCAACAATACGTGGTGAGAAATTCTTAATAGCAGGACCGATAAAAAGCCCTGAAACAATACGTTTAAAAAACGATCGAACTTTATCGAACGAAGCAAAGTACCTGAAAAGTTTAGAGCTAAGCTATTTAAGTTGGTCACTAGAGCAGCGCCTGTTGTTTCTTGATTCATACTTTGGAGATGGTCACCGAACAGTAAACCAAACACCGATAAGATCGACTGGTTGAACATCTAAAAAAAATAGTTCGTTAGTTATTATGCATTTTGACGAAAGGATTGAAATCATCGTACATTAATCAAGGCGACTGCAGCAACCACCATCCAGCCCCATCCTCCATTAGGGATATTACTGGGAACATCTGAACCGACCATTTTTTACAGTTCTTCGTTTCATCTGCAAAACAAATTTTGTGTTAATTTATTACTGTGACTGTCTTAATTCCAAGGTGTTTTCATTAGTAAACAAACAATAAAATTATCAATTTAAATCGCAACCAATCTAGGAAAACTGTGATAACATTTGATAGCCGCATTATAATTTATGAAACTCTAATCGGAAAGATCAATTATCAATTATTTTTATGATATTTTCTAGTGGCTACATTTGTTACGGAATAAAGTCTATTTATCTATCAGTAGACATAATATTTGGATTTCGTAGGAATTACTACCTTATCTAACATGTACAGTAAGTGGAGAAAGTGCGTACGTAAGCGATTTTCTCCATACAGACTTTATATTTTCTGTAACTATATAATTTATATAACATTATCAGTACTGCCAGGAAATCGTCCTTACGTCCGACCGGTGATGTAAAAATAATGCTTCAAGAGGTTCAAGAAACAGTTCTGTCTCAGGACGAACTTACAATTCGTCATCGATTGTGATGCGAATGCTCATCACACTATTTGGAAAGCAAACTTTCACGGGTGCCTGACAGGGAGACGTCGTTTCGCCACTTCTCTTCAATGTTGTGATCGACGCGGTTATGTGTGAAGCATTCGATGGACGACTCGGAGTTCGATACGACGACAACAACTTCTTAGCCGATTTAAAGTTCGCCGACAATAGCGCTGATTTCCTGATTTTCCGAAGCAACGGGCATACGACATTTCCTGCATCGCCCAGTCGTACGGGTTCAAAGTAAATGCGGAAAAGACCAAAATGCTCACAACGGACGGCTGGAGGGCAGCTGCTGTAGTTGTGCACTCGTATGACAGTAGCTCGAATCGCCTCGTCCGGTCACATAAGTGCGAGTTTCTGGCCTGATAGTGAACACTTAATGCACTTGTGTACTCGCATTTCAGTAGCTTTCAAAGATTTCAGTAGCTAAATACTTTACGAGCACGATATACAGAAACAAGGTAATGTAAACTAAAAGACTGTATATCGTATACGGTATTTTAGTGCTGACGCCACGTGAAGCTGTTGTTGTTGATTCTGCATTAGTGCTGACACGTCATTGAGTGCCTTTTTTTACGGCATTTGAAACTGACAGTCTACTTTTCTTTCCAGTTCGCTTATTCCAGCGCCACCATAATAGTGTGGATGACCAATCCAGTGCTGGATTCACGTTGAACAGTGAACACGCATTGTTGTTTTTTTGTAAACATGCATTGTTTTAATTCCATAACTCCTCAAATAGATAAAGTTAACTAAAAAACCAAACTCTTACCTTGCTACCGACCAGTAAATTTTGAATGACTGCAATAATGTAGATGATATGACCCAGTCTAGCACTGGACTGGATTGACTCCCTGGATTACTGGACAGGGCATAACGAGCGAGGTTTCGCATAACGAATGACAAATGACTTAGAGGGGGAAGTTTCGAATTGTGTGACTGCCATGCTAGTGTAACGAATACATATTCTTGATGAAGTTGAAAGATTGCTGCTCATATGGATTAACATATAGCAATTGCAAGGCGATACTATTAACGAAAACATCATTTGTGAGAAAGCAAATTGATTTTCGCTGACCTCGTTAAGAAAGCCATCAGCCAGATCATCAACGGCCGGCGAAGAGGTGTTTAACGAAACCGTTCGAGCAGTTTAATAGAAGAACCTACCGGCATTCACGCCGCCGTTGTCAGGCATAGTGAGGCAGCAAGCTCCGATACAAAGGCTGCAGAAAACTTCAAGAAGCGCGTATATTCTTAAGGTTATCTGCCGCAACAAGTTTTTAATTGTGACGCGACGGTTGTCTTTTGGAATGCCGAATCGAACTTACATAACGGCACAGGAAAATGCATTTCCTGGCCATACGTCCATGAAAGACCGTCTTACGCTGCTGTTTTGTGCCAATTGTAGTGGCGATTTAAAAATTAAACCGCTGCTTGTTTACCAATCACAAACTGCACGAGCCTGTAAGAAGTGTAAGGTTCAGAAAAGCAGTCTAAAGCCTGAACTACATTAAAAAGCAGTGCAGTGCAGTACTGCGAAGTGAAATTTAGACTTCTTGTAACTGAACGTGTCAACTCACATTAACTTCACTGCCGTGCACTACACCGCACTGCACTGCATTGTCACAGTGGAGGTCCAAACGTGCACAGTGTAATGGGGAGGTCCAACAACTAGGCTTGGGTAACTCGTGACTTATATTTACTGATTGGATCAAGGTTTTGGCCCTTCTGTGAAAAAATATTTGCTACAGAAGAATCTCCCACTCCATACCTTGCTTGTTGTGGACAACGCTCCTGCCCATCCTCCAGGCCTACAAGATGACCTGCCTGAAGAATTTAAATTCCTCAACATTCAGTTTGCCGCCTAACATTACTCCAATATTGCAGCCTATGAGCCAACCGTTTATTTCAAATTCTAAAAAACTCTACACTAAAGCATTCTTTGGCCTTTCGCACGCTTGTCCATCACTTCAAACAGGTTTAATATGAGTAATACACGCAGGACTCACTTTTCTCCATCATTTTCGTATAACGATTATAATGCCTAAGTAGTAGTCGTCGAAAATATGCTTGTGTTAGTGTAATGAACGGTGAAAAAGAAGAAAATGTTGGGGTGAACAAATGATGGAAGAAAAACCCTGCGACCCATTTCCTATAAAACCGGTTTTTGTTTTGATATGACGGACATTTGTGCGGAGGGCCTTTGAAAGTTGTTTTGAGGTAACTGAACGGACCAATCTCACCTTAGAATTTTGAAAAGATCACTTCCACCTCGTTGCTTGCCGCAAAATGATCGACAATTTCGCAGGAAGAAATAGAAAGTTAAGTGATTCATTTTAGAAAAAGGGAAATTATATTATAATATAGCAGTCAATCAATTGAAGCCTCTTTAACAAGTCCATATTGTAGCAAGCACTGACACTGTGCTCTACATATTATGGCAACTCTTTGTTTTTATTATTAAATGAAGATAATTCTTAAACCAATCTAAACTAACCAAAGCATTTTAAAAATAATTTTTAATGACGATTAAATAAGGTCAATCTATGACCGTTCCTGTCCAATCAGTATTTACTTCTTATTGAAACCGGTTTCAACCAGAAATTGAATCTTTATCTTGTATATTTCACTCAAAAATAAATTCTTAGTATTTTATTTGCATTTTATTGTGTATAGTTCCAATGCGTGTTTCCATACCGAGATTATTTTAAATGGTCGTATGGCGACTAAGTACGCTGGATTCTTCGAAACCGGTTTTAGTCAGTTTCTGGTTTTTGAGATAAGTTGACTGTCCTCGGACTTTTATTTTTGAAAATATATAAATAATCTAATAAGTTTGCCATTTGACTCAAAGGTCGCGGATTTTGCATATTCAGTGTCCGCCCATTTCTAGATAAACGGAGAAGTTAAAAACTAACCAAATCTGACGCAAATTTTCATTTGGGTTACTAAAAATCTATAAAATATAGGTGTATGGAAGACAAAGTAGGAAATTACTAAGCAGGATTCTAAACCCGATCGGCGATAGACCAGATTTTCATAATAAGACAAATACTTGCAACCTCCTGGAAAGAAAGCATTGATATACATCTTCTTTTTGTAGACTACAGAAATGCTTATGACCTCCTTTAAAAAACAATCTACAGCTCCATTTGAGAGAAACTGAACTGGACAAAATGATAGAACTGGGCAAAATGACGAAAGAAAAGTGTAGGCGCAAGTAAGGATACGAGGTTACCATTCAATAAACTTCCCTTAGGAATCAGGTCTGGGTCAAGGCGATGGGATTTCACCAATACATTTTAACATTGTTTTGGAAACAGAACTTAGAATGAATAAAGCTGAACTAAATGGAGCGAGCAAGTAGCATCTTCACAAAAAATATTCAGGTACCAACTGTCGCAGATCACATAGCCATAATCGGACGTTAAGGAAACCGCAGTAAAGTAAACTCAACAAAATTCAATCTCAAAGTAAATGACACGAAAACAAAGCACATATCAAAAAGAGAACAACGATTAGGGGCCCATACATTACAAGGTTTTTTGCGTTCAAACGAGGCGTTCAAACGAAGGTTGACAAATGTGTGTTGAATTCGGTTTATGATTTTATGATTGCCACAAGTTTGTCTCAAATATCAAAATGGTTTGATTTTTTTCGTTGTTTTATCTGACAGTTCTATGTGCATATGACCCCTGTGGTGTCGTTTACCGTGTTGTTTTCACATATTACAACAATCGTTTCAGTATGTCAACGGCTACTGATAACAACTTATTTCTAGTTAAAGAACTCATTTCGATTTGAAATCTTAAACCAAAATGAAAACCATATATTGTATGATCAAGCTCAGTGCCAACAGATCCAATTCGCACTGTCCGCTCAGCTCGTTTTTTCTTTGTTTTTCTTTGACGTTCCCTCCGCTTGACGTTCCGACCGCTGCATTCGTTCGTCTCATAGAAACTTATGGAAATATCAATTTTCCAACTTTTAAAAACGGACGGAACGGATTGGTCCTGTTTAAAAATCAAGCATGTATCAGATCAAAAGCATCAAAGCACAACCGTCGATAGAGAATTGTTTCTATTGGCTTACGCTGGTCACGTGACAAGAAAAGCAGCAGAGAGTTCTGCCGCTGCTTTTTCATTTCAAATCCTTAAGGCTGGTCGTCCACTGGAAGCGTATTCGAGCGGCTTCGCGCTACGGCCATACATATGAGCGGCTACAAGCGGCTCATTTGTATGGCCGAAGCGCGAAGCCGCTCGAATACGCTTCCAGTGGACGACCAGCCTAAAGGCCCAATTACAATGACCGGATCTACGCGGATTGAAATGTCAAAAGAACGCATCAGAACGGATAGGAAACTGCACTGATTACAATGAACGGATCAGTTCGCGTTTAAACGTCACTTTATATCCACTCTTTGGCTTACAATATTTCATAATCTTTCACTTCTGTGATTAATTGCTCATCCGAAAACATTTTTAACAACATAGAAAACCAAGCCAAATAACACCTTAAACTTTCCCAGCGTTTGTTTACCAAAATTTTGACAGCTCAATCCGGCGATTTCTAAACAAACTAAAACGAATCCGGCACAGATGCGATCAAATGCGTTTGAATCCGGTCATTGTAATCGGTTAAATGGAAAACGCATGCTTGGAAAACCACTTTGACAGTTCAATCCGATTCTGTTCCGCTCTGATCCGGTCATTGTAAAGGCCGTATCAGATCAAATTTTTGAGCAGCGACAGCAGCAGCGGAAGAGGCAGCATGCTGCTTCTTGTATCAGATTCGTTGTAGCAGCAGCAGGCAGCAAACGCTTTTTCGTCTTAAATAAAAAACTGAAATATCAAAAAAGCTGCCTTGAAGGGCAGCAAAATTAGGATTAGGAATGAAAATGCAGCGGCAGCATTCAGTGCTGCTTCTGTGGTCATGTGACCCGCTTTGACCAATAGAAACAGTTCGCTGCTGATATTTTTGTTGCGCTGCTTTGGATCTGATACAGCCTTAATTGGGCCTTAAGGCCCATTCAGAAACGGCAGTAGCAGCGGCAGCAAATTTGGCTTTACCAGTAATCGCTGCTACTTTTGTTGTCATATGGCCACCATTAGCGAATAGGAAAAGTTTGCTGCGCATGCTGCTGCCGTTTCTGAATGGGCCTTTATTTTGCTGTTTTGCAAAGCAGAATTTTTTGACATTTCAAACATTTGGCAAGTTGTTTTTAAAGAACAAATGGATGCGGAAAATTGAGAATTTATTGTTGTGTCATTTTTTGGAAAGAATTTATTGTTATGTCGTTGCTGCTGCCTGCTGCTTTACTTGGATCTGATTCAGAAGGCAAAATTCTGCTTCTGTCGCTGCTCAAAAATGTGGATCTGATTCGGCCTTGAGCCTCAATGCTTCACCGAAAACTCCGTCATTTCATCAGAAATCTTGGACTTTCTTCTTAGAAATGATTAGATAAAAATAATCCTATAACGCAATCAATAACAATGCAAATTGTATCCGACCAATTAAATTTCAAATCACTAATATTCTTGATTTTTGACATTTTAATAATATTCATATAATTTTTCCATTACCTACATTTACAATTATAATATCGCACTTTCGATTAAAATCAGATTTTGCATATTTTTATTGCAAAATAAAAGTTATCGTCACACTGACACAATCATAAAGCCTTTTATAATATTCTACTAGATAAGATAAGTTGATCATGTTTTATTGTCACATATTTACTAAGTGGTTGGAGCAGTAATTTTATCATTGGCATGCAATTCAAACCCATCATAAGGAATATTAAAAGATCACGTAGAAATGAGATTGACTCGTCAAAAAAAATGTTGTTTAGATGGAATGACTTTACAAAAAATTTGTTTTTGGCTTTGATTACTCTCATATAATTTTTTTGTTTGTGATAAGAACTAACCGATGTAGAGATTGTGTAGGCTTTGAATAGAAAACTATAAAAATGTTTACTCTAAATTGCCATTTGTTATAATAATAGCACTTAAGTAATTGTACTGTACCCCATTCTTTTTATTATAGGAGTATAGGCGAAAGTGAAGTTTGTTAGAATATCAGACAAATTAAATAAAGTAGGATGACTTTGTAAATGAAGACAGTCTGATGTTTTGGAGTCTAATCTTCACGACTACTTGAAAATAAATTGTATCTAACACACACTTACCCAGCAACTACACAAAGAGTTTTTGTACCGCTGGGAATTGCGGTATTGTCAGTAGAAATTAGCTGTTTAAACTTAGTTTAAAAAGATCTACCTGCTTGCCTTCCAAATATGATTCAGCTGGCATTTACATACTATTGAAAAAGGACATCAATTAAAGAAAGCACGCTTTATTCACATGATGATTCATTTGCTTATAGTATTGAATTAAGCGTTTCATATTAAAATTGGATGTATTATAATCTGCAAAGGCCATATTGTTTTGGTGTAACTTTTATTAGGGAGATTGGGAACACGACGTACATATCTTAAAATGTAAACGTAGACGTAGATTCTTACGTATTTTACGTACATGTATAGATGTAAGTGCTCTCACAACGTCTACTCGTCTCGATATGTGAACCACAGTTTGGGCATAAAGAAATTGTTGATGAAAGTAGCCCGTGGTGATGCGAAAACAAAGTTGAAATGTCAAATAAACGCACCAATCGACGTACACAAGCCAAGTTTACGAAAAAGTGTACGCGAAGCCGTTAGTTACGTTAATTTTTTATATTATTTTAATTAATATTAATACCTTTTAACTTCATTTTTACTGTTACTAACCAAATGAACTTAAAAATAAATTTTACGTGTTGCAGTTGCAGAAATGTCAACTTAACATACTTAGCAGTTGAATGTCACTGCCATTAAATGCACCAACGTCGTTGGTGGCCCAAGACTAAAAAGGTTTCGTCGATCCTCAAGGGCAGAAAACTGCAACTGCTTGGTTTTCGTTCCATTACCGGAGTTATGCGGACCTATCTCACGGCTGCAATGGAGGCAATCATTGGATGGACCCCTTTGATTATCTTCATATGGAAGTCCGCCGCCATAAATGCCCTATATGGTCAAAGGACACATGGATATCTACGCAATACCCCTATTTAAAAAATCTGTATTTACAGGATTTAAGCCCTCAGATTCTACACTCACTACAGAACCATACTGCACGATGCTGCGTTTTTTTATACCGAAGCTACATAGTTCTGCTGGCTACAATAAAGACGGCGCGGAGAAATTAAATGTATGAGAAATTCTCCCGCAGGCGATCGCTCCAATCTGTTTGTGCCTTAGCAGAACCCGTTTACAGCCGGATGGTACCACGGCACGTACTGTTAAGCTCACAGCAGAGAAACCAAGGAGCATTTTTCGGAAATGCTAATAACTCGCTTTGGTGACATCAATTTGGCCACCCATGTAGTCACCAGATCTAACGCCATGCGATTTTTTTGTGCGTAGGAATTCTTCAAATCTCGCGTATACAGCAATAGCCAACAATAAGGCTGGTCGTCCACTGGAAGCGTATTCGAGCGGCTACGCGCTTCGGCGACATGAGCGGCTACAAGCGGCTCTGAGATACGCGGCTACACGCTACAGGGGTCGTCCACTGCAAGCTTTTCATCCTGCTCAGTTTGAAGTGAACTTTGACTTAATAATATTGTGATGGAAGAAGAGAATAAATTTTTTTTTGGAAAATTCTACGTGGATGAGGCGTAGAAACAATAAAAAACGACGAACATATTGGGTTAACCCTATTTCAGAAGAGAGGAGGTGCCTGGGGGAGTTCCATCATTTAGGCTGGTCGTCCACTGGAAGCGTATTCGAGCGGCTACGCGCTTCGGCTACATGAGCGGCTTCAGGCGGCTACAAGCGGCTCTGAGATACGCGGCTACACGCTACAGGGGTCGTCCACTGCAAGCTTTTCATGCTGCTCAGTTTGAAGTGAATTTGACATAATAATTTTTATTCCAGGAGAGATACATATTTGATAATTATTGGGAGTGTAATTATCGTAGAACCTTGTGTCAAGGATTAAATTGTGGCTTCTGATGGTGCCTACCTACAGTAAAAATTTCATGAAAAAATAATGGTAACTTTTCGAGTAAATCTCAAAAATGAAAAACACCTGTTTCACGAAAAAAGGTTGAACAAGTCCACAGTGGTCCTAGAATTTTTTTTGAAGGCCTAATCTATTAGCAAGGATTTGCTCCACAACTCCATTTTCATGAAATGTATGATAGGTTTGATTTAACAACTTAAAAACTCGTTTGAAAACCGAAACTCGAAAAGTTACCATTATTTTTTCATGAAATTTTTACTGTAGGCAGATACAATTTAATCCTTGAACACTAGGTTCTACGATAATTACACTCCCTATAATTAAATGACAAAAAAATAAATGGTTAAAAAAATTTTTAAAAAAAATTCTTTTCATTAACTAAAAAATGTACTGAAAAGTAAAAAATAAACAATATTTTAAAGAAAGCGTGAAATTTCAATTTTAATGAAAAAGTTAATTAAAAGAATGGCGCATTTTTCATCAAAAATTGAAAATATAACTGTAAATCGCGTGAGATTTACAATAACCCTCAATTTTTTGCTTTGTTAATTTCAAATTCTAACAAAATTTTTTGATGAAAAATGCGCCATTCTTTTAATTAACTTTTTCATTAAAATTTAAATTTCACGCTTTCTTTAAAATATTGTTTATTTTTTACTTTTCAGTACATTTTTTAGTTAATGAAAAGAATTTTTTTTAAAAATTTTTTTAACCATTTATTTTATTTTCTACTTTTTAGTTTATTATATGTATTCCGCCATTTTATGATGGCAATTCTATTAGATTTAAAATTACGTCACACAGTTTACTGTATTCATTTGATACCCATGTCGTGGGCTCGGTGGAACATAATTGCAAAAACGGCCGCCATCTCGGAACCGTCTTCTTGATTTTTTTACAAAAAGGTCAAATTGCATTTAGTACTTATACATGATGAGTTGAACTCAAGTTGAACCCAAGTCTAACTACATGTAAACGGGAGTCGAGTTGGGTTAAGGTTGACTGAACTCGACTCAGCTCTGCTACCTGGGTTTAGTTGAAATTATGCATACGGACATGAGTTCAGTATTTGAGTAGTTGAATTTAGTTGACAGCAGCATCTCTGTGTTTGTTTGTGATTTTTTGTAACGTGTATTGCTTCTTTATTATCAACTCACCCTTAACTCAACTATTCATCTCATCATTCATACACATTAACCACCCGAACTACGAGTGTGTGCAAAATTGGAAGTTGATCGGTTATATTTTCTACTTTTTAGTCTATTAT
Source organism: Thereva unica (assembly GCA_949987705.1). Classification (NCBI taxonomy): domain Eukaryota; kingdom Metazoa; phylum Arthropoda; class Insecta; order Diptera; family Therevidae; genus Thereva; species Thereva unica. The sequence continues at coordinate 249,688,589 of OX465281.1, read as the reverse complement.
AAGCTTTCCGCAATTTAGTGTTGGCCGCCATTTTGAATTTGGAATGACGCCACATAGCTTATTGTGTTCTACCTGTCATATCCTTTCATTTAATACCCATGTCAGAGGGCCGCGGAGCACAATTTCAAAAATCGGGAGCCATTTTGGAACCGCCATCTTGATATTTTTACAAAATGGCCAGATTGCATTGTCATCCAAACTAAACGTGTATGCAAAATTTCAGCTCTCTCCGAAACCGGGAAGTGGGTCAAATTTAACTTCCAAGATTTGACGACAAACAGTGTAAGTGTTGGCCGCCATTTTGAATTTGGAATGACGCCACATAGCTTATTGTGTTCTACCTGTCATATCCTTTCATTTGATACCCATGTCAGAGGGCCGCGGAGCACAATTTCAAAAATCGGGCGCCATTTTGGAACCGCCATCATGATATTTTTACAAAATGGCCAGATTGCATTGTCATCCAAACTAAACGTGTATGCAAAATTTCAGCTCTATCCGAAACCGGGAAGTGGGTCAAATTTAACTTCCAAGATTTGACGACAAACAGTGTAAGTGTTGTCCGCCATTTTGAATTTGGAATGACGCCACATAGTTTATTGTGTTCTACCTGTCATATCCTTTCATTTGATACCCATTTCAAAGGGCCGCGGAGCACAATTTCAAAAATCGGGCGCCATTTTGGAACCGCCATCTTGATATTTTTACAAAATGGCCAGATTGCATTGTTATCCAAACTAAACGTGTATGCAAAATTTCAGCTCTATCCGAAACCGGGAAGTGGGTCAAATTTAACTTCCAAGATTTGACGACAAACAGTGTAAGTAAAATAAAAGCGGGCGCCATTTTGGAACCGCTATCTTGATATTTTTACAAAATGGCCAGAATGCATTGTCATCCAAACTAAACGTGTATGCAAAATTTCAGCTCTATCCGAAACCGGGAAGTGGGTCAAATTTAACTTCCAAGATTTGACGACAAACAGTGCAAGTTAAATAAAAGAATTTAAAAAATTGTCATTTTTAACGGTTTTTGAATTTTTCTGCAAAAAGTTGTTGACCGACTTCAATGGTGCAAAACTCATATTTTTCGTCTTTTTAAGCACTATTATGTAGTATTTTTTGTTTTCTAAAACAACAATTTTTTCGTACCTAAAAAGTGAAAAAACTTGTTTTCGCTACTATTATTAACCTTTTTCCACCTTTTCCCCTCGACCAATTTATCCAAAACACATTCATTGAATTCCTACGATTTTTCTCTTAATTATAGCGTCAAGAAATCGCGGGGTAGATTTATTTTATTTTAAATATAGAAAGCTTTGGAGAAAATTATTTCCTGATTCGAGCGGCTACGCGCGACCGATCCAAAATAATTTGGATTCGCGCGGCACGCTCGAATACGCCTATAGCCGCCCGCTCGAAGTCGCTTGCAGTGGACGATGTTTGTATGAAATCCTTTATGTTGGATCTGTCGCGCATAGCCGCGTGTAGCCGCTCATGTAGCCGAAGCGCATAGCCGCTTGAATACGCTTCCAGTGGACGACCAGCCTTATACGGCGAATTAGAGGAAAATACCTTTAAATTCTGCGACTATTATCGTATGGAACTCAACACATTCCAATATATTTTGGATGCCATAGCGCCAATTATCAGCAGAGATTCTAACTTCAGACAGACTATTCCTCCTGCGAACGACACAGCACTAACCTGAGAACAAGATGATCCACCAGGACCATCATAAATCCCGAAAACGAATCCTATTAATAAAAGATATTTAAATTGCTAACTTATTATACTTATCCTTGAGACTTCCTTGGCCTTTTTGCACTTTTTTTATTTTGATAACATAATTATTACTTTTAATACTAACTAACTTGAAACAGCACTTTCTGGGGCACGAAAAACTTGCTCCCCTCATTTTTAATGGGATTTTGATATTTTACTTAAATTCGTTGGGATTTCATACAACCACCCACGCACACATAGTGCATGATTTGTAAATATAGAAGGCTTTGGAGAAAATTATTTCCTGATTCGAGCGGCTACGCGCGACCGATCCAAATTAATTTGGACTCGCGCGGCACCCTCGAATACGCCTATAGCCGCCCGCTCGAAGCCGCTTGCAGTGGACGATGTTTGTATGAAATTCTTTATGTTGGATCTGTCGCGCATAGACGCGTGTAGCCGCTCATGTAGCCGAAGCGCGTAGCCGCTCGAATACGCTTCCAGTGGACGACCAGCCTAATAAGGGCCTTACGAGAAAATATCCAACGCGAAATCGGAGATATCAATCCTCATATGTATCTAGCAGCGAGTTTTCGCCCACATGTAAGCTAAAATTGCAAGAATGGCTGCAGCAAAATGGACGACATTTAAAGACATTTAGAAGGTGCGTGCATTTTATCTGTTCTGTTCTGTCCTGGCACATTTAAAAACGGAAAGGGGGATTTCCATTTGCATAAATTACGGCTTTGGTCATTTTAATTTCTTCTAATATTGCACAAAAATCGGTCTTATTTATCTCTTCATTAATTTTTCTCGTTTTTCATTCAGTAAACAAAACAATTTATTTTCTTTGTCAGCTGTCAACTTAAAGAACTGCGAGAAAAAGGAAACTTAAAATTTCCCTTTGCGCTGGATTCTGTTCTCGATAATTATCGGGGGCAAGAGTTTGCATGGAATCTGTTCCAGAACAGATTGAAAAAACACAAATAACACGAATAATTTTTAAAACATAGAAACCGCATGAAACCATAGCGTAAAATCTGCCGGCGGACAACCTGTATGTATATTGATGCGGAATATGGTATTGTATATGACTAGATGTTGAATTTTGCAAACTTGCTAGAAAATATTATTAATTAAATAAACAAATTGTGTATAAGCTGATAATGCAAAATGGGTTATATATGGTTCTGTTTCTATAAATATTTTCAGATTCAATAACCCTGTTAACAATTCAAACAAAAAGCAACAAAATTTATATTTATTTTCCGCTATAAATACATATATGTACACAAAGATGCGCCTTTTGCAAAATACTTTAAAATTCCAGGCTGACGATAATTTTATATAAAAGGATAAAACAATTTCACATGATTCACTCTTTAATTACACTTTGTAAAGAAATAATATTTACCCAAAATAAACTATTTACAAAGTTGCAGTAACTTTATGCCGCCATATGCTGTAGAATCTAGGATATTAAACTTGCAGCTTCACAGCAGTTTATTTATGTTTGTTTTTTATATCTAATCAACTTATTAATATTTTAAGTAGATAATAATTCGGCACTTGTCACACAAAAATAAATCAGAACACCTCGATATATATGATACTTTATACTCCGTTGCGAAAGTGAACGATGCGATTAGAGATCTGGAGCTCCAAACAAGCTATGCGAAAGCTACGATGTCTAGACTGTTGCTTCGGTAAATTGTTTCTATCAAAAGCTCCCCACTGTAAGCGGTCTGTTTATTTTATTCCTAGCGAGTGTCTTAAGATTCGGTATAAATTACAGATTCGGGAGGAATTCGGCTCTTTTGTTTAGATTAAATATGGGGGTTTAAAAAATGGTTTATACTATCTTTTTTGGGTATGTATTATAAAAAACACGCAAGTGAATTTGGGGGATATTGCTGGGGTATGATATGAATGATCATTAATTTAGTAATGTAATGAAGCGTGTGGTTTGCTATCATTTAATTATCGCGTGGAACAAGCCTTCTTTACGCAGCAGCGTGCAACATCCGGGGTATTATTACTCAGTAAAATCCAGTACCAGAAGCCACGAAGAAAGTTCCTAAAAATGCCTGGAAATAAAAAATATTTCAATAAGGATATTTTTCATTTCCTAAATTATTCCTGTGCCGGTTTTTGAGCTTATCAAATATAGAAAAAAAAATGGAAGCAGAAGGCGTCTGTATATTTTTTTAATCAAAATTAATTCTGTAATTAATAAGAAGCCAGGAGGTTATCTGATCTATCCTTAAATGTAAAAACCCACTGGTACTGGATTTTAAGACTGAGGATAGCTGCTGAACTCAAATGTATACTGGGGTGGTTGTTGTATATGCAAAGAGAAAAAGTTTGTTATTGGTTAGTTTTTGTGAATCTAGCAGCTCAAAGACAAAATCTAGGTCTATAGATAAATCGAAACAAGACGAAATTGTATGTCAATAAGTAAAAACAACAGTATGACAAGAAGAGGTGAACACATCACTATAGAAACGAGTAGTTTGGAGACAGTTAAGGAATGCATTTATCTAGGATCGTTGCTAACTACTAGCTTCTTCTTATTCTTTGATCCGTTAGCTGGCGGTCCGAGCAGGACGTCCCCGCAACGGATACGCTGCTGTCGGTGCCGCTGAGTCTCGAGCTCTATTCACGGTTTCCATTCTTGTCGGTTTTTGGCGACATCTCGAGCCTCGGTAACTGATAACCGTTGATTCTTTTGGTTGCCCTCGATATTCTTTAGCCAGGTTTTCTTCGGTGCCGATCGTTGGATTCTCCAGCCTGCGGGCCGGTCTCGCCAGAGAAGTTTACGTGGCAAGCGGTCATCATCCATTCGGCAAACAAGTCCAAACCAGCGTATTCGACGTTGTTGCATTTCTTCTTCGATCAGTGTCTACTGATCGCATCTTTGTCTATCTGTCTCGTTTCGAAGGCGATCGCGTAGTGAGACACCGAGGATCTGCCTCAAGCATCGCATTTGGAAGACCTCGAGCTTCTTAACGTCCAGTTTGAGCAGTGTCCACGTTTCAGATCCATAAAGAAGAATCAGAAGGATCAACGTTTGGTAAAGGCGTACTTTTGTTTTGATGGAAATATTTATTCGTTTCCATATACACCACTTAAGCGCGGCGAATGTTGCTGTTGCCTGGCCGATGCGACTGTGAACGTCGGACGTCGATGCTACTTTCGTTTCCTCAACCAATGATCCCAAAAATTTAAACCTCGAAACCTGTTCTATTTGGGTTCCATCGAGGTGAACACTGGCTCTCGATCTGTCCGTTGTGAGCACTTTGGTATTTTCTGCATTGATTTTTAACCTATATGACTGGGCGATGCGGGAAATGTCGTATAAGATGTCCATTGCTTCGGCAGACTGCGCTATGGTCGGCGAACATTAAGTCGGTTACGAAGTTGTTGTCGTCGTATCGAACTCCGAGTCGTCCATCAACTACTAACTAAAGATAATAAGATAGCCAACGAAATAAATAGATCAATACGAATAGCGAATAGAACATACCACCCCTTGACACCTCCACAAAGGTAGAGTAATAGCATAACATATCAAATATAAAACATATCAAACCATCATAAGACCTGTCATAACATATGGATCAGAGTGCTGGGTACGAAGTGTGAATTCCTATAGAAAGATTGCATCCTACGAAAGAAAAACTATTACCTCCATTCGATTCGCAAAAAGCAGCTCTTTTCGGGCATTGGCCAGCCATTTCGGGCGTTGTTGCAGCTACTTCGCTTTGAGTTCGTCAATGGTCTTCGGCTTGCTAGCATAAACTTTACTTTGGCAAGAACTTCATCGTAGTGGCTGCGGTGTGGCAAGGTGCGCCGCCAACTCCGCCGTCGCGTTGTCTGGTCGCAAGTCCACGGTGTGAAAGGAGGAGGGTTGTCGATCTGCCGAATTGACCAGGATCGGGAAACCGAAGAAACTAGGCAAGAAACCGCATTTTTTAAAGCGGCACCGGCAGCTGCGCACTCGTTGCGGGGACGTTCCACTCGGACCGCCACCTAACGGATCAAAGAAGAAGTGGTAAGGCGATCCGCTGGCGAAACCGCGGACGGTGCATCTCGTCCCGGAATTTAGTTTTCAGGTATCCTCCTCGACCATGTAAGTACCCCCCGTTTGACCTGATGGGACGCTTGCAGGTAAGTGGTGATGCACGTAAATAGGGGGTACCTCGGGGGGCCTCAACAGTCCACGACCCACCGGCGAGCCAGCCGCAACACTTGAGGCACCGAGTACCGCCTTGATGGTCCGGCGATTTTTTTAGTTTTGGGAGTTGTTCCATTTTTTTTTTGTTTTTGTATATGGAACTGTTTCTTCGCACAACCAACCCAAGGTTCACGTTACAGACCTAGTCGGATGCCTCAAGCACTAACTTTGTCTTAACAATCTGGAAAATCTTGTTGTTTTATTGTATAAATCGGTCTAAGATGTATTGATCGACGAGCTGAATCCAGCGTCATGAGCTAGTTCACCCGACATTCTTTTCGTCTGTCAGTTTTAACCATTACAGTTTGTTTTGAATGGATGTTGCATATTAACCAAATGCTCGCAAACTTTTTCCACATCCTCAAAAACCAAAACCTATAGTCTTCATTACAGTTCGTTTGAAATATACGAGATCCTGAACGTATTTGTATTAGAAAACAGTCAAAGCAAGAGGCTTCCTCTCATTTACTGCATTCGTTCTTCTCCTTTAGTCCGGGGGTTGGATCCAGTTTCGAGTTAAAAGCGTCACCACTCCTAGTAGGGGAGTGTGAGTGAGAGGTGGGAGGCGTCACATCGAAAGATCAGGCCATCAGGTTGCTCGGGTTTTGCATCAACTTATAATATGTAAGAATCCCATAAGATCATAATAAAAACAAATAAAACTACAGTTAGAGAATATGCCATATAATATGTAGATTAAATAATAAATACAATTATATAATAATTTCTTTCAAATGTTCTTATCCTTATCTATTAGTTATGGAAAGCAGCATTAACTAGCTACGTCAATGGCAAATTTAAATTCTTGCTGAAATAACTGCAGAATCTCACCAAGTAGTTAATTAAGATTTATACTTGTGTCGCGGATAATAAGTGAAACGTATCCACTGTAGGCTGCTGCGGCTGTCTTCGAAATATGTAAATCAAATGAGTTAAATACTCTCGCTTGATTCGAAAGCTTCATAAGTTGAACAAAAATTAAGTTTCCATTGCGGATTCATTCATTATGTAATGAATTTTGTACATATACATATATGTATATGTATGTTGCGTAATATTATGAATCTTGTACGCATTTATTAATTATACTATGGTTATGAATGATGGCTTGTTTGGCATAATTGTGTACATATTTTAAAATAACGATTTATGCGTTTCCACCAACATCTTGCGAGTCTGTATCGACCCATCGTAATGACAGTTTTAAGTTGATAGTTCAACATATTAAAATGACTCCTCTCATCTGTCTGGTAAACCACACACGCAGTCCTTTTTATAAAATATTCTAAGTATTGATACCGTCATTGCTCACCGTCGCGATCTCGCCAGATTTCGAGAGATTGTGGAACAGCTATATACCAAATCCTTCAAGGACACGAACTGGAAGATCGTGAATAGACAACTTAAATACAGGCTGGACATGCCCACGGTAAGGAACCTCTCCAATGAAGAAATAAAGACTCACGTTACCACTGCCCTGCTGGAATGTGAAGAATTTCACGCTGAAATTTCACCAGGTATAGATATTCCTGACGACATAGAAGTTATGTAAGCCCTGAAGAGGCACTTACACAGATGTGAGAATAGAGTCTCGCACAGCTACCAAGCTCTGGCATCAAGTGCTAGGTGCCTAAACACTTTGTTTCGTGAAAACTCAAACTAAGCCCGTCCTCCAAGCTTTTAAGGAAGCCTTCAGGATTTGGGGGCAGTGAGGACGCCCATTCTTTCCACTCCCCTTCTGGTTGACGGAAACCTCATCACTGATAATTCTGGGAAGGTCGTTGAGATACGTAATTTCTTTGAAAGAGCGCTCAACAATGATATGATTGTAACAAATGATGTTTTATACGCGAACATCAACGAGGTTATGACAATGTTCGATTTGGAGGCCCCACCTCTGGCGTTCTTTTCAGAGAGGAATCGTCCGAATAGACCTATGGAAAGAGGTGAGTTCTTCATTACACCGTCCGAAGTTGAGTGGATCATCTGTGAAGCCAAAAAGGAGGAATTCTGCGGGAATTGATAGGATTTCTAATTTCCTGTTGCGGGGGCACAGAATCCAACTATCTTATCTCTCCACAATCTTCAACAACTGCGAAGATCATACCTGCGTACATGGGATGACCTGAAGCCAATTTCCCTGCTATCGAACTTTGAGAAATAACTGGAAATGCTCATCTTAAGAAACCTGGAGGACCTCCATTCGGCAAACGAAATTATCCAAAAGCTTCGAAAAACAGCACTCCACAGAACATGCGCTACTTCTTCTCCAGTCATCAAGAATCTAAGAGTCTCATTTTCAAGATGAGACCCGCTTATCAAGTCCATGAATCTCTATAGCAATAAAAAACTCCTATTGCATAAAACTATGTTGAGGCCCATAATCGTCTATGCTCTTCCAGTATGGTGTACGTGCTCGCAGACTGCGGCTAAAGAATTCAGGTCCTGGACCGAAAAATGTTAAGACAATACTTGAAAGAAGCAAATAAATGGTTCTCGAACCAAGTACTCTATGAACGAGCGAAGATAACCCCTTTCATACTTTAACTCGCCGAACTAATACTTGTGAAAATTAACAGTCACCCGAATGAGTTGATTAATGGCCTCACTCTCAATCAGCGCGAGGAGGGACCCATGCATTTGTCCCCTTTAAATGATCAGACAGAATTTTCTGCACTCTATACAACCCATCGATGAAGTCAACTGATTTTTGCCTGCTTTCTATATCCCCGACTCGCGACGTTATAGAGGTTAGCTGGAGTAAACCCGGTAACGGATGGTCAACAAGTTTGAATTGTTCAAGGTGCTGAACCACAACCTCGGCTGGGATAACTCTTTTGACTGTTAGAAAAGAAAATTTAGAACACGTCTGATGTGAGTGGTCAACCCGTGATGACTATCCCTCTCGGTCCTTCAACCAAAAACTCTTACTTGATATCGGCTCGGAATCGGGAACGGTGGAGAGAACAGTTGCGAGAGGCCAGGACCGAATCTCGGTTGTAGCGCTTTTAAAGAAGATGAAGATCTATGTATTGTTTAAGGCTCAAACAGAATCAATCCGTTCCGTCCGCTCCGCACGTTTTTCCTTTGTTCTTTTTGACATACTGTCCGCTTCATTGTGGCTACCACTCCGTTCGTCTCATGGAAACTTTATGGAAATGCCAATTTTCCAATTTTTAAAAACGAACGGGTCGGATTGGTTCTGTTTGACCATTTATTTTTTTAAAGCTTTTTATAAATCTAAAATTCCATCCAGAGCTAATGTTTAAATATTTAACGTAAATCGCTTGTAGAACGCATACGCATTTCGCAAAACTTTATATTTTCTTAAAACTATTTAAAAATAAACTAATTGAAAATGCGCAAAATCACTGCATTCCGGATGGACTATGTATAATATGTGTAACGGTCAAAACCATTTGAGAGCCACTGGCTGTTATGCAACAATTTCTCGACACAATCAGGCCTTATGAAACTTTTCTGAGATAAAACAATCGCAGCTAACTTCAGTCAATTCTGTGAAGTCACCACATAACAACATGGCGTATGTTTGACAAGTCGCTTGATTATCGAGGCCAACGCGAGAACTTTTCTTTTATATCAGTGCTAATTAAGTTGTTAATTATATTTTCGTAGTAGATACATCTCGCAGCAAAGTGTAAAATCGAATTTATATCCAATGAGTACACAAGTACCCATCGAACACTATAATAAGCGGGCATTCAAGACCGGTGAGGTAGTCTCGACTATGACAGATGAACTAATCGGGCGAAATAATGATAGAGAATCAACGAAAAAAGTACGCAGAGCATTTTCAATGCCCCGCAATCCATTTCGTTGGTCACGAAAATTTAAAACAAATAAAGATGATAGTTCCGCTGCCAATGATACAAGTGGAAAGATACACGAAATACATCATCAAGTGATATCTGAGGTGGAAAACAATTCTCAAACCACCAGCAGTCCACATTCCAGACAACCACAACAACAATACCGTGGCGACAATAACATAGCATCAGCCGCTAGTAGGGTACTCCGCAGACCATCCTTTAGGAAATTCCTATCCCGAATTGCACAACATGTTACTTCAGTCAACATCGGTGTAAGTAGTAAATGCGTCCTGTCCAGCCAAATCGTAGCTGGTCTCTTCGATTACAAAATTTTATGTCTATATGTATATAGAGAGAGGGGTTCCGTAAGGAATTACAATAACAAAAGAATGTGCGGTCAATTGGTTTCAATTAGTTTTACCTTGAGGACAAATTTTCCATTGCGAACTCCCGAGTTGTGGCACACTATAATTTGCCTAGAGAGTAGATTTGTGTGGTACCTAATTTCCGTTGATGCAGTTGTGCCGCAATTTTCCGTTCATTCACGTTTTTCTAGAGAGAAAAGAGTTATACAAACAATTAAACAGTAGTAAAATCCATAAAACCTTGTAGCCAGGTTGAACGAGTGAAAGTTTAGAAGTGAATTTGAGAAAATGCTAAAAATAAAAACAATTACACCTCATTAGACAAGAAAAAAACTTAAACTTTGTAATTCCTTCGTCAAGGATTACACAAGTCGGTCTTTGGCTAAGCTCGGGGATTACGCAAAACTGTTTTAGCTTTGACCTTTATTTAAATTTTAAAACTTCCAGCCAATTACATATTGATTTACTCCACGCCCGCTTTCTTATGCTATTGCACGTGATTTTATATCGCTTGGCATTGAATTTACTTGCCCACATGTTTGAAGTGATTCGTCTCTATGAACTTGTGCATGGGTTCATAAATAAGTCAATAAAGGTATAAGCGTTAATTTTTTTTGGAGCAAATCTTTTTGTGGCTTGATTTATGTAAGATTTTTTAGATATATAAGTAAGTTGATTTCTTCTAGTGGCTTGTGAGTAGTTCTTAAGTAAAGTATCAACAAATTCATTCAAGTGGACTTAGTAGTATCTGGGCAGGAGCAGATTTGAAACATAACTGTTGTTGGCCAACAATCGGTGAATTAATACATGACGGAATACATAATTGGTATTTCCGGTTGCTAGAAGATTAGGCAAAGTATTTTGTGTGAAAGTGCTAATTCGCAATGTGCGGGAATGTGAAGAATTTGTGGTAGTTATTCTTTGGGAGGAACTGTTGATGTTACGGCGGTGTTTTTGATAGATTTGCATACATTATGTAAACTTTTTAATTATATATTGGAAATTAGATTTTTAAGTGATATTTGACAAGTTTTACGAGATTAACCATATCAAGAAGCATGTTCCTACTATATTTCTGTTTTATACAAATAATATTTCCAATTTTTATAGATTATATTATGCGTTTCGTTTGATCGATTCATATATTTCGAATTCAAGTTATTGAAACACTAACTCTTAAAAATATACTTAGCATGTAAAGTTAAAACAATATAAGTCAGGACATTGGACTCATTTTCGATTGGGGCCGCAAGAATTGTGTAATTAAGTGCCTCCAAAACAAAGTACTGGCTTATTTCCAATAAAACGGGCATTAATTCTCTATTCGTGTCTGTGGAAGGTGGAAGGACCGCATATACCAAATCGCCAAACAAGCATTTCATTGCTTGGGATTTCTAAAGAGGTGCAAATCCTACATTCAGCCTCGTCTTGAATACAACTCTCTGAATTGGGTGGCGCTGAAAAAAACAACTTTGACATGGTTAAATAATATAAGTACCAAAAATGGGCCTTCAAAATAATCGATTAAGACGCCGTTTGCTCCATCGTCGACTCTTTGTGCCATGGTAGGAATATAGCAGTCCTAAAAAAATCGCTACTTCTTCTTTATCCGAAACTGATCTGTTACCCTCTGTTACCGAGCATAACGCCCATTCAATGGACAGGGTATTCTTCAGGACTCGCCAGGTGTACAGGTGCCTCAAGGAGCTCGATGCCAACAAATATACTGGACCCGATAATATACTCGCTATCGTCTTAAGACAATGCGCCTCACCTTTGCGCAAACTTTTTGCCCTATCATACTTCTCCGGAGTTTATCCAGGCTCTTGGAAACTTGCCCATGTTCATCCCATACCGAAAAAGGTGACTCCAGCTTTTCCTCCACCTACCGCCTAATAGCAATTACTTCTATTCTCTCCAACCAAAACCATGGAGATGATAATCAACAAAAAACTTATGGGATATCTAGAATCCAACCTGATCATAAACGACAGACAGTATGGCTTCCGACATAAAATATCCACTGGGGATGGTTTAGTTTGTCCTACAAAACACCTCAAGCGGAGTCTGCATGGGTCTGGTGAATCTAGTCTGGTTGCTCTGGATATCTCTAAGTAAGGCTTTCGATAAAGTTTGGCACTCAGCCCTGTTAGCTAAACTCAAAGCTATTGGAGTCGACTCACTTCTACAGATGTGGATCGAGAGTTTCCTTTCCGGCCGTTCAATCAAGGTAGTATTGGATGGTGTCAAATCCGCATCGCTCTATTTATTAGTTTTATAAATGACCTACTTTCAATCCCCCAGATCCTGTCTTGATGATCGTGAACTAATATCCAACTCTATTAATAACGACATTGAACTCATTCTAGCAAGAATCGTGTTGAATTCAATCTCACCAAAACCAAGCCCAACCCCCGTATTAGTGGATCGTATTGAACTAATGGCCGACCCATCCCTTAACATCTTAGGCGTGTCAAAGACTTGCAATGGAATGGTTAGACATGGTGCAAAAAAGAGCCCTTAAATTAATTGACGACACCGCTTGCTCCACCATCGACTCCATGACCCATCGTAGGAATGTAGCAGCACTGACAAAATTTTATCGCTACTATCATAGTCACTATATAAACGCTCTTCTGCCTCCAATGTTATACCCGCAACACCAGATTAGTCCCCACTAACCTCACTTCCACCACTTGCAGCCTGTCCGTCCGCGCACTCAATAAGATAGCAATTCGTTTATCAACAGAACAACTCGACTGGCACTATTTCCGAGCTCCTATAACATCCAAGAGATCAAACGCAGGGTTCATCACCACCTTCTTCAATACGCTCCCGTACCTTCATAACCTTTAACCTATTCCCTCCTATCGTACTAAGCTTACTGCTACACATTGCACCATGACGAGGCAAGCTACATAACGGATTAGTAGTACAAAGGGTGATTCCTGAGCTTATCACTGCCACATAAAAAACATGCGATTGTTCCATCGCAAGAAGCGTTTTTCGACTTCCATGGCAAGATTAGCCCACCCGTCAAATTCCTCCTCCACAAGTATTTCTGACCGTTCCATCACGGTATTATTGGATGGCATCGCATCTAATCCCCACACCATCTCAGGTGCTCCCAGGGCTCAATTATATCACCAGCTCTCTTCTTAGTTTTTATAAATGGTCTGCTCTCAATCCCGTCCAACTCACTTTACCGCTTTGCAGGCTACAGTATTGTGCGTTACTCATATAGCTTCGATAATGTAAGACAAGCACGTGCCAAACCTTGTCTGCATGGTCGTGAACTTTTGTCTATTTCAATTAACAGGGATATAAATCTGATTTTAGATTGAGGCCTCAAGAATCGTGTTAAATTCAACGCACGGAAAACGAAGTACTGTATCTTTTCTAACAAAACGCGCTCCTCAATTCCTCCCGTTTCAGTGAACGGTCTAGAACTGACGGCAGAACCATCTCTCAATGTTCTAGGCAAAACATTAATCGAAAATCTGCGTCACATATTCCAATTCGCTAAACAAGCATCACAATGTTTGGGATTCCTTAAAAGATGCGATATTCTTCTTTAGTCGTCGCCTGGTCCCAAGTCCAGGGTGTGGTCGATCTGCCGAATTGACCAGAAAAAACTAGAGTATTCGTTGCGAGGGCGTCCCGAAGTAGGATCAAAGAAGAAGAAGAAGCCGTCGGTGAGGGCTATAATCTACAAGCCCTACATTTGGCCAACTTCAAATGTAACTCGTATATCTAAGCAGGGGCCTCGAGTACCACCTTAGCGTAGATGGACAAGGATGGACCACGCTCTACAACTTACTGACCATGGTGCCAATTGTTCCTCAAATGATTCATTAAGCCACCGCAAGAGTGTAGCGGCTCTGGTGAAATTCTACCGCATCTACCTCAACGACTGCTTCCACGGTAATGTTTTTCCCGCAACACAAGACTAGTTCTTTCGGCTCATCCTCACTGTCCCTCACTGTCTACAGCCCTTATTTTCACGCACACATCACTCTAGAAATTCGTTTCTTTTCCGAAAAACCCGACTGTGGAACAATCTCCCACAGTAAGTATTCCCGAACTCATATAACATCCAAGAGTTCAAACGCAAGGTTCATCGTCATCTCCTTATGTAACCTCCATACTTCCCTTAACCTGTTTTATCCTTTCTATTTCTTTGGAGTTAAGCTTACAACCATACATCTGACATTGATGTGAACATGACGGACTGGTAGTACAAAGGGTAACCCCTGAGCTAAGACTTATTATACATAACAAAACCAAATTAGAGCACAGAGAACAAGTGTGAAAAGTGCGAGTTCGGAAGCGCAGGATTGCAGTCATTCTGCAGTATTCAGCTAACAGACTTGCAATTGCTGAATACTGCAGATGACAGCAATCCTGCGTTTCCGAACTGGCACAAAGTCTCGTCGCCTGCAAAGTCTGCATTCTGTCTCCTCTTAATAATTCTTTAGCCTGGCTAAGACCTAGGGCTGAACCGTGCAACCATTTTGAAAGGAAACTTCCACAATAAGTGTGCCTAATACTGGCGCCTTTCAAATCTTTTTCAAGGTTGAGCAGGTCTCAATCGCATATATATCAGTGTGGAAAATAGACCCATTGCAATCGAGACCTTGGAATTGGGTCCGGCGGTACCAGCAGCTTTGACCCATTGGGAAACCAGGAGATGTTTCTTGCACCCCCAGGAATGATGAGTTCATCTCACTTGGACGGACCCTAAATGATTATAATCAATTGATCATTATACACTGGCCGGTTCTCTTGTTTTTAACTTCTAGTAGCTTGCAGAAGTTCTCCAATCAGTTTAGAAGTTCTACAATCGCACAGTCGCTGCCAAGCAATTAATAGATATCCTCCAACCCAAAAGACCACAAAATTACGAAAGAGACTATTTTTGTAGCTATTTGTAGATTCTATAATTCAACAGAAACCTAGATTATTTGAAGAAGATAGATAAGATAGACTTCTATACATTTTAACTTATCGCTAAAAACCTCTAATTGTTTGCTAATAGCCATTATTCTTTCTGGTTACAGGCTAACAAACATTCAACGACATCAAATCTACCAGATCGAGTTCCACCAATAAGTGGATATCAGTGGCCACCAGATCATACACCAGGAGTGACTGGTCTAAAAAATCACGGGAATACATGTTTCATGAATGCCGTTCTACAGTGCCTCAGCCACACTGATATTCTAGCCGAATATTTTGTTCTAGATCAGTACAAAGTAAGTACAAAAAATTATTCAATTTCGTTTTCTATCATTTCTATAATAGAACCTAAATAAATACACTATGATCGCATAAAATATGATAAAATTCTCCGGGGGAAAAAAACTTGATTATAACCGCCCGTGTGTGTGCTCAAACGTAAGAAGTTTTTATCAGCTGAAAAGTGTACTAAAGTCTGCTGATAGGATTGATAAGAAAATTCAATTTTCTAAGGCTGAAACTGAGCTGTGTTGATAAGAATATAAATGGAATTAAAATTAGAATAATTTTAATATGATTGCTATTTGAAGAATTACTTTTATTTAGACCATAATTTTTTATCCAAAGGCCGATTTAAAAAGAAGAAATAAATTAAACTCTCGGAAATTCGGAACCAAAGGAGAATTGACTGAACAGCTCGCCAATGTCTTGAAAGCTTTATGGACTTGCAAGAATGAAACTGATCATAGTACAAGTTTTAAGGTAATATAATTTTGCTAATAAAATAAAAATTATAATTAATCATATTCATTCCATAAAATGTGCAGGCTGTTGTAGATCGTTATGGTACACAATTTCGAAGCTCAACGCAACATGATGCCCAAGAGTTTTTATTTTGGCTTTTAGATAAAGTTCATGAAGATTTGAACACAGCAACGAAAAGACGATATAAAACAATAAAAGTAAGTTTGCTCTTCAGTTACGTCACCTTTCTTACATTCACACACACATATATACAAAATAGAAAATAACAAAAAATTAGCACAAGGCGTAATTATGTAAAATGGAAAAAGAAAGAAAAAAAAAGTATGCCCCAAGATTAAGTAGATGAACAATGAGTATGAATGAATCATTTATCCACTTGTATTTAATTTGCTATCGTTCAAGCACAATAGGTACACTGTCAATTATTTTCCTCTACAAGGCGAAGAGGAAGATTTTAAAACGAGTTTTTTTCCTTTGTTTTTTTTCCAGAGGGATAAGTCCCCCTTAAATCATTTGTGTCAAAGATAAGAAGACATTAAGTGGGAAATGGTCTCATTGAACACCTTTTAAATGTAGTAGACTTCCTGTGTAGGCTGGGGTTTTTAATCAATAATTTCAGCAAAATCAATTTTGAAACTTATTGAGCTGCAGTTGCAATAGAATATTTTTTATTATTTCAAGGTATTTTGCTTTATTTATTCGGGTTTGTTTGACGGAATGCTTAAATAATTTGTTTTCTTTAATTGATGGATACCGGAATAAAATGATTTCTTAAGGTTTTTTTATTTCATTTGCAGAATTTATTAAAGATGATGAGAATAGTTTTATTGTATGAAAAGTATTACCTGAAAATGCTAATTATATTCGGGCAAAATATGTCACAGTCTTTTGCTGAAGGGGGCCATGCGTCGCTCAATTTGGCTGTATCTGATAGGAGCATTAGTTGCAAAGGATAGGGTTTTCGGTCGGCTCAGCATCAACAACGTTTTTCTATTCGGTCATGATCAAAGGTTTGAATGCAGATACTTCTAGAAATGATTCGAAATCATAAACATGTGTGTTGGCTGTAGAGGTGCGTGGGTCCCGCTCATGATAGAATGCATGTCGGCCCGCTGTAACCAACAGCTTACTTCTTACCGGAATAAATCAGGATCCACGTTAACCCCAAAAGGAATAAGTTTATGCCGCTCTGCCACGGCCCAATTATGATCAGGAATGGTATTCTGTATTCCATTTACATTAAACGAGAGCTTTGACTTTCCATTCTCGTTAAGCCGATGGGACTGAGAGAGTACAAGTATATGCATCTAACAGAGCCCGCCTCCTGGTTCTACCAAGCGGAAATCATGTTCCAATTGGAAAGCTGCATGGCAGATAAAATAAAGGTCTACAATGTAATGACAGCATTGCTGGAAGAGGCGGTGACGGCAGCGCGGCATGGCACTGTAGATTTTGCTACTACCAGCTATGACGCGATAAAGGAGAAACGACGAGTCGACCAGCTGCTATCAGTACAACACCCTTGCGACCGGAAACCTTTGGAGTTTCTCCAGGCTCTCAGAGCGCTATGCGGCGAATCATCGGCGGTCAATGATGACCTGATCCGGTCCCTGTAGGAGAGGAGACTTCCCCAGGCTATCAACAAACTTACGGCACGGCTAGACAACCTAGTCAAAAGACCGCTCAATCCGAGAAGCAGAATGCCACTTCGGAAGGTCCTCGCCCAATCGGCCATAGGGGTCAACAAACTGAGGGGTAGCCTGTGCTACTTCCACTACCGTTATTGCACGCACTTGCAAAGCTCCCTGCTGTTTTAGTGGTCGCCATGCCAAAACGGCGAAGAAAAAGGTCACCATACCCTCTAAAAAAAATTAGAGAGACAAGGGGTCAAGATGAGCGAGCAATTAACTGGCCGCTCATTTCGTTTATTCGTCCGCGATCCGAACTTTCGGCACAACATTTTTCCAACTTCATCTGGGCTTACGCTGACGAAATGTTCACAACTTTATCATAGCAGACACCACTAAAGCCATTATTCTTAACGAAGTTCGAATTGTCCGTCGATTTCAAGTATCGGCATTTAGTCGACAACCGCACGAATTTTCGAATTGCAGTCGACTGCAACCCCGAATCAACTCCATACCAAATTATAGGCATATACATATACAAAGAGCTATTAACGAAGTAACAAAACCGCCCAATTTTATGCTTCCAGTTAAACACACCACATTTTCACTAAAGGGCAACTACCCTTTGTCACCGCTCGGCGACTCCATCTGGAGAAACTGAAGGTAGCAACGTTATGCCGGATCCACACGTTTGTTAAGGCTTGACAAGCGTTCGCAAATTACAAACGCTTGCTTAGGTTTGAGCAGCATCCACACGCTTGCGAATGCGCTTGTATCTTCTGGACAAGCAAGCATTACGGACGTCGAGGTTGTGTCAGCCATAACTCATAAAATTATAAAATTATGAGGAAATATTGAAAAAACAGAAAAATACAGCAGGCGGATGTTAAAAATTCATAGAAACCGTAACAGGTTTCGTTACTTTATTGTTAAATTATTATTTTGTAACTTCATTCATTCATGTCATTCACATCTTAAAACAAACGTGTGGATGCGTCGCAAACGCTTGCCACAAACTTCCTTTGATTTGTGCCAAAAAACCGACACTCGACCGGATCGGCCACAAGCGTTGCCAAGCTTTCACAAGCCAAGCCAAACGCCTTATCCACACGTTTGAATTTGCGAACGCTTGCCAAGCCTTGGCAAACGTGTGGATCCGGCATTAGAGTTTGAGTATATAGTCCAATCGGTGATTTTTCGGCCTTCGTCGTCCCTCGCAGCATCTCCATATCATCTGGCCCAAAAACGGGACTCACATGATTGATAGCCATGCAGCCGTCGCCTTAATGCTGTCACTTGTGCTGTCCTGTGAATCTTCACGGTTGCACAATATTTTCAATGGTTAACTTGGTACGTGCATACCTTCACATACCAATCGCCCCAGAAGACGTGCATAAGACTGCACTCATTACGCCATTCGAAGAGCTCTTTAACGGCTCGTTAGCTTCTAAGCTAGAGAAATGCGTTTTGACGCCCAAGAAATTAAGTTTCTATCACCGCATCATTTCTATCCTCCGATCGGGTTTAGGCTATCGTTAATCTCGCACTTTAACCTCTGTCGAATCAATCCACAAGTTTTTGGGACTAGTGAATTTCTGTCATTTAAATTGGCTGAGAAGTTGGTGACGACAAACCAGCATTTGAGATGCCTTCTCAATCACTTACGTATCAATAAACTATTTATCTGGCCAGCAAAATGTCAGGCAGCATTCCTCAGGGTAAAAACCTCGATGGCAGAAGCAACTCTGCTAAACCACTCAATCGAGGATGCAAGATACAGTCTGACGACCGACGGATTATGCAATCGTAGACGTTTTGGAACAATTTTACGGTCACCGGTGGTATTTTACGGTCATCAATTTCGTGGTCTGTACTGATCACAAACGACTAGTTCGTGCCCTTCATACAAAGACCGAAACGATCGCCTAGACAGACCAGACATTTGGGTCTAATCTCTCAGTTTACCACAGCTATAAGACATTTGTCGGGTAAACAAAACGTCGCAGACGTCACTAGCAATTGACAACGTTGCCTCGGTCACCTTCGACCTGCCTACACTAACTCAGGCTCAACAAGGTGGCACAGAGATGAAGTCTCTACAAGAGCACCCCAGAAGCGGCTAACTGGTAAAACAAGGTCTCACACCAATACCATTTACCGCCGATCAGGTGTGATGTAAAACTGGTGCAGGCATTCCTAGGCCTTATATACCCACTTCCTTAAGTAGACTAGCGTTCAACTGTTAACATAGTCTCTCTCATCCTGGTATTCGTTCTACAAGACGAGTCGATGCCAAGAAATGCTTCTGGCCATGATCAATAAAGATTGCAACGAGTGGTCTCGATCATGCATAGATTTTCAAAAATCCAAAGTTTCACGGCATATCAAATCTTGATTTGAAGATATCAAGCTTCCATATAATTTATTTGGCCATATCCATATGGATATATAGTGGGACTTCTTTGGTTTCGACTTCGTTTTCGACCGAGTTCGAAAATCTTTTAAACCTCCATATGAGGGCCCATATGAAGTAATTCAACGATTACGTAAACACTTCGTAGTCAAATCGAGCGGCACAACCAAGTCGATATCTATCGACACGCTAAAGCCAGCCTTCGGTTATGTTACGCTACGCTAGTGGTGGGTGGGTGGGGGGAGGGATATATGGTGATTTTTTTTTTTTTTATGTGGCAGTGCTAAGCTCAGGAGTCTCCCTTTGTACTACTAGTCCGTCATGTCATTTGTCACGTCATGGTGCAATGTCTAGCAGTAAGCTTAGTACGGGAGGGAGGGAGGGGGAATAGGGTAAGGATTATAAAGGTACGGGGGGGTATTGAAGAAGGTGGTGATGAACCCTGCGTTTGAACTCTTGGATGTTGTAGGAGCTCGGAAAAACTGACTGCGAGAGATTATTCCACAGTCGAGTTGTTCTATTTACAAACGAATTCATATCTTGTTGAGTGCGTGAAAGGGGGAGTTGCAGGTGGAGGGAGTGGGACGAGTGGGCTAATCTGGTGTTGCGGGTATAGGATTGCCGTGGAGGCAGGAGAGCGTTTAGCTCGGAGGAACAGTCACTATGATAGTAGCGATAAAATTTGGTCAGTGCTGCTACATTCCTACGGTGGCTCAAGGGGTCGATGGTGGAGCAAGCGGTATCGTCATTAATTAACTTAAGGGCCCTTTTTTGGACCTTATCTAACCATGCTAAGGTGGTTATTGGAGCGCCGCCCCAAACGAGGGAGTTGTATTCGAGAAGAGGCCGAATGTAGGATTTATAAATAACAGCACGGGCCGATGGCTGGAGGAGGAACTTGCACCTCTTAAGAAATCCCAAGCACTGGGATCCTTGTTTTGCGATTTGGAATATGTGGTCATTCCATCGCAAGTCTTTGGCTAATGTCACACCTAGGATGTGTAGGGATGGGTCGGCCTTTAGTACCACGTCATCCACTTTCAAGGATGGTGTGGTGTTGATCTTTTTCTTTGAAATAAGACAGTGCTTGGTTTTGTCGGGGTTGAAATCAACACGATTGTTCTTTCCCCACTCTAGAATGAGTTCAATGTCGTTATTAACAGAGATGGACATAATTTCCCGATCATCAAGACAGGATCTGGCATGAGTCTGTCTTGTATCGTAGCTGTACGAGTAACGTAAAGTACCGTCGTCAGCGAAGCTGAGAAGTGGGTTGGAGGGGATTGAAAGTAGGTCATTTATAAAGATGAGAAATAGGGCCGGTGATAAAATTGAACCCTGGGGGACTCCCGCAGAAATGGGGTGAGATTCAGATTTGACGCCATCCAATACTACCTTAATTGAACGGCCGGAAAGGAAACTTTCAACCCACTTATACAGAAGCGAGTCAATTCCAATAGCTTTGAGTTTAGCTAACAAGGCTGAGTGCCATACTCTATCAAAAGCCTTGGAGATATCTAAAGCAACCAAACTAGATTCACCAGATCCATGCAAACTTCGGTTGAGGTGTTCTGTAAGGCAAACTAAAAGATCACCAGTGGATCTTTTTTGTCGAAAGCCGTATTGTTTGTCGTTGATAAGTTGGTTGGATTCTAGGTATCCCATTAGCTTTTTGTTAATTATCGTCTCCATGGTTTTGGAGAGAATAGAAGTAATTGCTATTGGACGGTAGTTGGAGGGAAGGCTGGAGTTACCTTTTTTCGGTATTGGCTGGACATGGGCAAGTTTCCAGGAGTCTGGGTAAACTCCGGAGGAGTATGATAGAGCAAAAAGTTTGCGCAGAGGTTTAGCCAAAGGTGATGCGCATTGTTTTAAGACGACAGGGGGTATATTATCGGGTCCAGTGCATTTATTGACATCGAGCTCCTTGAGGCACCTGTACACCTCGCGAGTCCTGAAGAAAACTCTGGGCATTAAATGAGCGCTGTGCTCGAGAACCGGGGGTAGCATATCAGTTTGGGGTAAAGAAGAATTGGAAGCAAACAGAGATGCTAATAAATCGGCCTTGGATTTTCTGTCTGTTATCACCTTCTCATCGTGGATGAATGAAGGAGTTGTGGATGAAGTGAAATTCTTCTTAATGGAGCTTACCAAGGACCAGAAGTTCTTGCTACCAGAGGTTGCATTAAGGAGTTTACTTCTCAATTTGTTGTCAAATGAATTTTTGACATTCCTGATGGTGACTTTGCAGGAATTTCTCAGTTTTATATACTCTAAACGGAGCGATTCACTCGGGGAGCTCTTGTAAGCTCGAAAGGCGGCTTCTTTATTTCTGATTGCATTCATACATTCCTGATTAAACCATCTGTTGGGCCTAGCCTTCACAGATTTAGTTGTATGAGGAATGAACAAATGCATTCCTGCCTGTATGATCCTAAAGATACGGATAGCGGCAGCGTTGGCGTTTTTGTTTCGGAAACACAGGTTCCAGTCAGTAGATTGGAAAAAATTAATAAGCCCCAGCCAATTGGCCTTCCCATAATGCCATACAGTTCTTTTAACTGGTTTGGGAGGGGTGGGAAATTTGAATGGGAAGCTAGCGCTAACTAAGCAGTGGTCCGAATTGCCGAGAGGTGAATCAACTGTGACGGTATATCGTGCTGGATGGGAAGTAAGGAAAAGATCAATTTTAGAATTTTTTTTTAGAATTTATAAAAAAATTTATTGAGCTTCATATTATTAACATTATTCTTCATAAATGGGGTTATTGCTGACTTAATAATATGTCTGGGCTAATTCATTTAATCTTCTACACTGAGAGAACCGTAGTTCGTACAGAAATTTTACATACAAGTTTACTAATACCTATGCTATCAAAAGCGTTGCGTCTGCTCTGTGACGCTGCTACATTACTTTGCCTCAATGGCATACAAAGTAGATTGAAAATAAAACAACAAAAAAGCACAAAATTACAATAACTGATAATTAACTAAAAACACAAGAAAGTATCACAAAACTAGACTATTATCACATATCAAATTCCTACTGACTAAAAACTACAAAAGTGCTCTGGTCATCCCCTCACATGGGCAGAGCCAATAGAGTAAAACGCAGGCATGAATTCATTATCATCAGCGTTAGGTTGTAGGAGGTGTTGGAAATCCTGCCTGATCATTTGTAGCGGAGACAAGTAGGTGTGGCCAACTTCCGGTTGGAGTGTCAATTCTTTGATCAATTCGTTCGGGTGATTGCCGATGTTAGCTAGTCGGTTCTTCATTTGGTCGGTTAGGAACTGCATTATAGGAGTTATCTTAGCTGTCTCGTAGAGGACTTGGTTCGAATGCCATTTGTTTGTTTCCTTCATATAAAGCGAGGTGCAGTGCCTTAGTATTTTCCTTTCAAGGATCTGGATTTCCTTAGCTGCCGTAGGAGAACAGGTACACCAAATTGGAAAGGCGTATGCAATGATCGGCCTAAGCATTGCTTTGTAAAGTAGCAGTTTAGTCCTACTGCAGAGAGTTTTGGAGTTGATGAGAGGCCTTAGAGCCGACGTTGCAGCCTTAACTTTTTTAATTTTCAATCTAACGTGGGGGTTCCATTTCCACCTGTGATGGATCAAGACACCTAGGTACGTAATGTTCTCGCTTGGTAGAATGCGATGTCCGTTAATGCAAACCGATATATGTTTTGATTCGCTAGGAGCGTTCCTGGGGCCCTTGCCTGCGGGATTTCTGATGCAGATAAGTTTGCACTTACTTTGGTTAACCTCAATGTTCCAGTCTCGATAATATCTCGTGATACAAGTCAGCTGTGTCTGAAGTGCAGTTGCCGCCGCAGCTGGGGATTTGTTGGCTGCCCATACCAGAGTATCATCCGCGTACTGAATGCATGAAGAGCCCACTTCGTTGTTATGTGGGAAGTCGTGAACAAAGATATTGAACAGTTTTGGGCCCAGTACAGACCCCTGTGGTACACCGGAGTTGATCGCGAATTTATCAGACATCGTCTCACCTAAATGTATTGTCGCCGTTCTATTTGTAAGGAAGTTGTATACTATCTTGCAGATGTTATAGGGGCAGTCCAATCTGTTCATCTTATATATAAGGCCTTTGTGCCAAACGCTGTCGAAAGCCTTTCTTAAATCGAGCGCACACATAACCGTGCATTTTTTGTCCCTTAGACTTTTGATCACACTCTCCAGAAGAAGAAGGAGGGCGTGCTCAGTAGAGTGCAGTTTCTCGAAACCAAACTGACGCTTTGGAATAATTTCTTTGGCCGTGCAAAAATCTTCTAAGTTCCTTAGGATGACCTTTTCGAGAAGTTTTCCCAGGTTTGAAAGTAGGGAAATAGGCCTGAGATCATCTGGAGTTTGGACTCTTCCGACTTTGGGGATGGGAACAATCTTGGCCTCCTTCCAAACACTAGGGAAGAAGCTGTTGCATAGGCAGTTGTTGATGATGATGGTGAGGTGCCTAGATACCGTGCTTCCACATTTTTTTAATAAAAAGTTAGAAATGTTATCAGTTCCAGCGGATCTTTTGAGTTTGAGACTCCCGATGATCCATTTAATTTCTGACTGAGATGTAAATAAGTCTCTTTGGATCGTTGGACTGTCCGCACTGTTAGAAGTTGAGAAGGGAACCAGGGGTGGGGCTCCCAAGTCGAACCTTGACATAACCTCTTCCACGTTCGCATTTATGGCTTCGTTACGTGAACTACTACTGCAGTTGAGCGACCTCTCAAAGACGTTCCGAATTTCCAGCACCTTCATTGCATTATCCGTGATAACGTTTCCATTAGCCCGTAAGGGAGTTGAAATTATGCCTGTCCTCCTGGCCCCGGTGAGCCTAAAGACCTCCTTGAAAGCGTGTGGGCCCGGCTTTATTTTTAGCAGTTCCTGTTTGTACCAGGTATTCGCGTCAATCTTTGTGTTCTCACGAATTAATGTGTTGAGGCACCTAATTCTGGAGGCAAGTTCCTTGTAGCCTTGTGAGATTCTGTTCCCAGCCCTATGAAAGTGCCGCTTTAGGGCTTGCACCCAACTTCTGCGTAGTTTGAACAGTTTTAGTGTGGGAGCCGACAGGAATTTAAATTTTAGCTTCTTCGTGGGCACAAGCGTTGTATGGGAGTCAGTACATTCTAGAAGAGCTGAGGTGAGGTTTTTAATATGGATCTCGATGTCGTCGTTGGATAGGTTCCGGTCCGAGGGTATATTCATTAATTCCAGTTTGAGTGCTAGATCTCTGTTAAAGTTCTTCCAGTTAGTATTCTTGAAAGAGGTGACGAATTTCTGTTCAGCTTTTTCAAAATCTGGGGCCAATTTCACCGTAAGCGAAACGCCATGATGGTCCGAAGGGTAAGCAAACGTCGAGCAGGTAGTTCGCCCTGCGTTTTGTAGGTTTGCAGAAATAATAAAGAAATCTAGGAACGATGCGCCTCTAGGAAAGGTCGGAGTGTTAGGAGCAATGATGTTCATAGTCATGAATGCAGTGTCGTTAAACCATTCATACACAGTTCTCCCATTCATGTTGGTCACGGTGTCCCCCCACATTGCATGTCGGGCGTTGAAGTCTCCGCCGATGATAAATTTTTCGTAGCGTGATAAAAGGGCCTCCAGCCTTTTAAGCTCCATCATTAAGCCCCTGCCCGCATTGCAAGGAGATATCTTCCTTGACCAGCAGCATCAGGGACTCTTGTGGGATGATCCACAATTTGATGCAAGTTATTGATGTCTGCAAAGAGCTCGACGTCCTTGCCAGAAGCACTGGTGCCATTTGAGTAAGTCAGACAGTTTACATTGTGAACATTGAAATCACCCGCAACGATGATTTCACACTCAGGATTGGACGATAAAAATCCCGAGATTTGTTCGGAAATAGTATCAAAAGATAAGGTGGAGGCTTCGTTACTTATGTTAGGGCTTCTGTATAGGAAGCAGAAGAATATGACGTGGCTTTGGAAAATGATTTTAATCCAAAAATAATTAAAATCTGAAGTCGTGCTTGAATTTATTTTATAAAAAGCCACGTCATCCCTAACATAGATGGCGATACCCCTATGGGGGGAGAGATTGTGCACTAAAGTGAACCCCGATACCTGGTAATGACCTAAGTCATTATCGGGTGATATTTGGGTTTCACTAAGTGCGAAGATTGGGGGTTTATATGTCAACAAGTGGCACTCAACAAAAGAAAAGTTCGCTTGAAGTCCACGGATGTTACAGAGGTCAAAAACAAAGCTTGACTTGTAACGGGACTTCGGTTGCGCGGGTTCAATCGCCACATTCTTATTGATATTTCCCGGAATTACAACCGTCGCAACCATCAGAGTCAATGAAATCCGCCTGCGTTAAAGTGTTATGCCTTTTGAAACGGGGCAAATTTCATCGACCGACAGATTTTGGGCGATTTTGATTGCGTACAAAACTTAATTACTAAGTTTTACACGAAATCACACAACTTTCCGCACGATCAAAACGATCAATCGGAACACTTCATCGATTACTGATTGATGGATTGCTTAATAAATTACACATTGCAATTTCCTAGCTACATTTTAGTCGATTGCTGACTTTATATATTTTACAGTGTTGACAAATATTCTTTTAATAATTCCAGAATAATTATGGTCGGCCAGATGAAGTTATAGCAGCAGAAACTCTTGCCAATCACATACGATGTAATAATTCATTTGTACAGGCTGTCTTTCAGGCACAATTCCGTTCGTCCCTTACATGTCCACGTTGTAAAAAGCAAAGCAATACATTTGACCCCTTTCATTGCATATCAGTACAACTTCCGCAATTATCTCAACAGGTGATATTCGTTACCGTACTTTATGTAACACAGCATCCGCGACAGGTGAAGCTAGGTCTAACCGTACCGCCTGGCTCACCAATAATCGCGCTTAGAGAACAATTACATGCAGATACCGGCATCTCTGTGAATCGAATGGTTCTAGCTGATATTAATGATACGGGATTTTCTCGTGTTTTCTACGATTCCCAGCCAATTTCGACGTTAGAGAGAATAGATTCAATTTATTGCATTGAAATACCAGAAATAAAGGAGGATAATACGTCGTCTTTGATGCTCCTAATAGCGAATGTGAAGAAGAATGAAGATGGGACTGTTAGGAGATTTGGTAAATATGGAAAAATATTGTAATTCACATATTTCTAACTAATTTTATTTCACAGGAACTCCGTTTTGCGTGCAGGTGAATCGAGACTGCAACTATGTCGAACTGCAGAAAAGACTACTAAAAGAAATGTCAGCGATTTTAAAGCCTGAAGTGTTTGCCTATACAACGCCACTTTCCGAAATGTTTCAAATAAGACTTCAAGATCCATCTGCAGATCCTGACACGTACCTTGAGCAAGTAGAGCATCCGTTATTCATGGAGATAATCGATATGGCACTGTCAGTCCTGTCGGCTGATGCTGGACCAGCGCACATAAAACTGCTTCTCGAGTGGCCAAATCCGGATCAGTTTTTCGCTGATATTAGTGATCCTATTGTGGAGCACGAAAGTGTCTCGCAATTTAGAGACAACAAGCGAGATAATCAAACACTGACATTAGAACAGTGTTTAGAACATTACACAAAAGCCGAAACATTAAGTGCCGAAGATGCTTGGAGGTGTCCGAATTGTCAGCAATATCTTCCCGTTGTAAAAACTTTAGGTTTATGGTCGTTGCCTGATATTTTAGTGATACATTTTAAGCGGTTTAGACAGCAACACGAAAAAGGCCCCGACTCTGCGAAATTAACAACAATGGTGAAGTTTCCACTACACTCATTTGACATGTCTCCTCATTTAGCGCGAGAATCTTCGTCCAGTGATTCGTTAAACAACGATGAACATGGTAGATATATTGGCAGTCCCTGGCGAAGAACTCGCGATCATGGTAGATATAAAGAAAAAGAGCTTAAAGACAATCGATATGACTTATACGCTGTCTGCTATCATCAAGGAGATACCTTAGAAACCGGTCATTATACAGCAGCGTGTAAAAACCCATATGATCACCAATGGTATAAGTTTGATGATCAACGCGTCACGCTTGTACCAAATGATAAAATTCCAGAACAAATTGTTAATAATGAAGCTTACATCTTGTTCTATCAACGACGAAAAGTCGACCAGTCTGAATGTTCTGGAACAAGCTCAACATCTGGCGATCATTGGGTGTCTAAGATTGCTCCACCATTTCAAGGTGGATCTAGTTGCAATAGCTCAGGAATTATCGGTGTAAATGTCTGCACCACTTTAGAAAAACAAGAGAAAGTCAAAGAGGATGAAGACATTTTAACGAATCCGCCAATATTTGAAAAAGTTTCTAACTTTAAGAATAAAGTAAATGAAGCAGTTGTTATTGAAAAGACAAACGAAAATGAAATCATTCATGTTGAAAATACAGAAATGAAAGGTGATATAAAAGTTGTCGCAGAAATAGAAGAGATCTGTGAAACTATTAAAAACGATCCCCCTCCCCAGACTTCGATGGAAACAAAAAATGATGTAGAAGAATTGAAGGATGTCATTGATATTGAAGCTCCCCTGAAAACAATTACACAAAAACGTCAATCAGCACCAACGCCGTCACAATCGAATCCCCTTAGCCCAATTAAACCAAGTTCATCTGGATATGAACCGAACAACTTATCGCAACGTTTATATAATGGGATGGATTTTAAGGAAGCTCTGTCAAGTAGCCTTCGTAGTAGCGGCAGTGATAGTACAAACACATGTGTCAATTTGCGGCATTCTTTTTCAACTAGCTCTGGATATAAGTTTAAAGATTGTGATGCGATATCCATGCTAAGAAATACAGCGCACTCATGCAGTAAGGATACTTTAATATTTATTGATCAACAGAGTCATAGTCTGATTGAAGAAAATGATTCCTTTTTGGGAAGTCGTTCTTTATGGGTAAGTAGGTTTCCGATATTTTATTAAATTATAAATTAAAAATTCGATTGGCATTATTATGGCCTTTCGCAACTGTTCTCTCCACTCGATTTTGCCGGTGTTATTCAGTTTGGTCCTCCTTGGCCCCTAAGCTCTAGGCGTCCTGGTCTACACCATCCTTCCAGCGCAAATTGGGTCCGCCGCTGTCGCATCCCATTGATTTTACCGCAGCCAGTTTTTACAATCTTCTGGCTTAGTATAGTGTGGCCCCTCCAAATTTAACCAGCTCTGCGTGTTAACCATCTGCATCCACCTTGTAACTTAAGCTTCGTGACGTCAACGTAGGATTATCATTAGATACGTTGGACCGTTCAATTACTCTAGCTCGCCATTGATTGGTTTCTCAGGACAAAAAAGAGAAATCTTTTCTGAAATGATTCGATCCTGCTGTTGCCTACTTGGAATATAGGATCCCATATAGGACACGCAAATTCCAGGGTTTTGTGACTCATACACTACCGAATTCTTTCGCTCTCCTCTTGATGAAACCAAGAAGTTTGTTGGCTCTGGCAGTAATATTATCGTAGTGCAGGTTGAGTTTTTTGTCTAGGATTACGCCTAGATCTACGATATGATCAACCTGATTCAACATCATGCCGTTGAGTTAATAGCACTGTTTCTGTGTGTTTTTTCCACGGGAGACGGTAATTCCATGACATTTTCTCGACTTAAGTTGCAGTTTGTTCGTGGTACACCAGTCGTGTAAGGGTTTTAATTTCGTCTACATGAAGGAAACATCAGTTTGGGTCTTAATGACACTATATAATTTGAGATGATTCACCTAGAAGAGATGTGGAATATTTATTAGTTTTTCCGATAGATCGGAGATGAAAATATAGAAAAGAAGAGGACCCAGATAACTACCCTGAAGAACGATAGAGGTTACTTCGATCTCATTAGATAGAAATCCTTGGAATCTGAAGGACCATAAGTTTAGAAGTTGTTGAACGCCCTTTCCGAAAGCCGTGTTGTTGTTCGTTTAGGTATGGGTTGTTAAGAGGGGGCAATCTTGTTATAAACAAGTTTTTCAAAAAGCTTAAAAATTGATGATAATTTGACATTGCCTCTATAGTTGTCCACCGAGTGCTTAGCATCGAATTTATAGATTGGCGTTAGGTAGGATTTTTTCCATAGCGTAGGAAACTTTCCTAACGATGAATATTTGTTGAACATGAAACAAAGAGGACATGCGATATGGTTTGAGTAGCACTGCAAGAAAATATGACCATTTAACCATGTTTCGGTCAGTACAAGTACATTATACTGGCACGATTTGGAGTCAATGAAGAGATTATTGAATTTGGTTCTCAAACCACTACAGTTGTGATAAAAGATTCTTACATTCTCGGGTAGATTAGGTTTGGGGAGAAGAGACGGTGTGGGATCGGCTATTGGAAAAGTAACTAGTTACGGGTGGTAATATCTGTTCATCTCATCACTGCTTCTGGGACACATGTAGCGATCTTACATGAGCAGCATAAACGGAGAGATCCTTGATAACTTGTTGAGAATTCATTTCATAATGCTCGTAGTACCTAGTGTACAATCGAGCAGCGCACTAAGATTCGTGAGCAGACCTTCCTGTTGGATCGAGGCATTTAGGCTGGTCCTGGTTTTACCATGTATACAGATAGAGTCTGGTTTGCTGTGTATGTATGCGAGAAACAGCCTTACATTGTCAAAAACCTTCCTTTCTCTTAACCGAGATAACAAATATCGACTTTGAGTCGAGTCAGCTGAAGAGTTCTCGCCCCAAGGAGTTTTGCTCTCCTCATTTGGTTCATTTATCTCTTTAAACAATTCTTGAAACAGAATTTAAAAGTACATCAAAATCGCCGTCAAGTTTGAATTTTCAAAAGATGCTCCAAATAAATGAGAGGTTTTTCTCTTACTTGGGAAATTTCTTTCCCGAATTTTCGAATCTTCCTGGACGAGGAATTTTCAAAGTTTTAATTTTTTTAAAGCTGAATATCTCAAACTGCGCCTCCAATTAATTGCTCCCAGTGCAATTGAACCATTCGCGCCGCCCCTGATGACAACAAGTAGAATACAATCAGCTATGTGGCGTCATTTGAAATTCAAAATGCCCGCCAACAGAAAATGGCGATCAAAGAAAAATGCGGATCAGTTTTTTTTCTTTACAACGCGCTTGGTATGGGTAGCAAATGACAAGATATGACAAATAAAATACTATTAGCTGTGTAGCGTTATTTCCAATTCTAAATGGCGACCAATACACAATGGTGGTTTACCTTTTTCTTTTCAATGCCCTTGGAATGGGTATCAAATGAAAGCTTATGACAGGTGTAGTGCAGTGGGCTGTGTGACGACATTTTAAATCTAAAATGGCAGAAGACATATAATAGACTAAAAAGTAGAGAATAAAAAATATAGTTTAAAAAGACTAAAAAATACGTTTTTGTTTAAAATGAACGAAAAAGTAAAAAATAATTTTGAATGTAAAGTTTTTATTGCTCTGTCCAGCATATGGAAACAACATGAAATGTAAAAAAGCGTTGGGCGAAAAGTTCCGTTGTTAATAAAATAAGAATATAGGTAAAGAGTGCCTCGAGGACGGTTAAAAGGGCATAGTTAGTATGTAGCGTTGTGAAATATTTAACAATCATGAGTGACATTTTTGTCAAAATGTAAATAGGAATGACCAAAACAGGTGCATAATAGCAGGGCGCTTTCAGAAATTTGCGGGAGACGCACATACTTCTGTACAGAGTTCGAAGGTTCCGTGAGAAAATTTTTAATTTTTTTGTATTTTTCCGTCGTCGTTTGTTCCAGTGTCCAGTGTTGCGGTGTGAGGCATGTTGATCGTTCCGTAATAGAGTTTTGTGATCACCAACAACAATTTTTCTGTAATGAAGTGAAATCAGTATCTTGCATCATTATTGATGGTGCTTTGTTTTTACCTAATAACCGACATTGTCCACTGTTTCTTTTATAAAAACGCCCCAAAACATTATTTTTAACAAAATCGCTTTATTTATTATTTTTCAGATATCACCAGTAACGCCTCATAAACTAATAACAGTTTCACCAAAAAATTAGTTAAGAATTTTCTTTTAAGATTTTATTAAAAAGAGAAATACCCAAAAAAAGAGTAAAGATTTTATTTTAGTTGTTTAAAAAAAAGAAATTATATATATAATATGAAATTCGCAGATTCATAATTCTGAAAATTAATGACCACCAAAATAATAATTGTAAATAGTTAAAAATAAAGAAAGAAAACGAAAATTATTCAATTATAATTAAAAACATTTCCCCTAAATTAACATTTTAACATTAATTTATGAAAAAGAAAAAGAAAAAAATAATAAATAGCTCGTTCAAGTTTAAAGAAAGTCAGAAAACAGATTTTAATATAAAAAACGAAAATAAAAAGCAGAAAAAACCCTAAACAAAAAATGTTTGTTAAATAATACGAAGAAAAAAAACAGAATAAAAATATTGAATATATAATTAAATTAAATGGAACACAATAGAGTACAATCAGAGAAGTAAATTAAAAGAGAAAACATATAAATGAAAAAAAAAACGATTAATTGTATAATTTTTACTGAATAATTAATTTTAATTCACCAGTTAAATATTTTATTTAAATTATTATTTATATAAAGAAACAAAGTTTCCTCCCCTTTTAAAAATGAATTCGTATTTAAATAAATTTTTATTGTAAAGGTTCCCCCTAATCTCCTCTTTTATTAATTAATTTATTTCCACCATATATAAACAAAAGAACCGGACGAAAGATAGGACATTTTGAAACAAATGAAAAGTAACGATTAATTAATTATAACGCTTGTGTTTGATTTTTTAAAAAAATGATTGAGGGGTCGTTCATAAATTACGTGAGGCAATTTTTGCGATTTTCGACCCCTCCTCGCCTGTTGGTGAGATGTTGTGAGAATTGGCTAGACCCCCTCCCTTCTTAATCTCACGTAAGATTTTTCAGATTTTTAAAAAAATCTCTAGTATTTAACACTCAGCCTTATTCTCGTTGTCGAGTGACGTGACAGATGTGTCACTTCGACTTTAAATTGGTATTCTCATTGTCAATCTAACAGATTTCTGGCAAAAAAATCGACTAAATTCGTATTTAATTGTCGCAAGGTAGCGTGTGAAGCGACAATCTCATCGATATGCGCTAAGGCATCATAATTTCATTCCACCGGGTCCCTCGTGTTCACGTCACTCGCCAACGAGAATACCACCTACTAACGTTAAAATTCGGCGAGGGCCCTTCCTGTAGTTCTATATTTTAATGGCCTTTTCGCGGGTCGGTGTTACTTGGCTCGTACGTCGCAGCGTTTGTCGAGTCGCGCGTTTGGCTGGCCGGTGGCGGCTAAACCATCGAGGAGCTACCAGGGACAGACTGGACCCTCCTTAGCGACCCGAGCAATTCGGCAATGACCGGCCCAAATTTTAAATACCGGTGCAGGTTCCATAAAAAACATAAATTTCTTTCTCGAGTCTATGCTAATTTCGCATGGGCCCTGGACCGGCCCGTGAAATAGACGCACGGCGCGCACTGTGCTTATTTCTTGTCTACCTTTACGATCAATTTAGGGCCAGCTCTGAGAAATACTTCTCTCAGGCGGCGAGGGCGGTCGGCTGAAGGGAAGAGAGGCGAGGAAGAGGAAAGGCCAAATTCGAGTCGACCTTCGTTTATTACGCAACTTTAAGTTTTTTCACAAAAACAAATCCTGAACACTCAACCTCCGGACTGCCGTCCCTCCGGCCCGTCGGCGGTGCGCCCTTCGAGCATTTACTCACATGGACCATATGCCAATCCAGCCCTCGGGGCTACTATGGTACTTTCTGGAGCTCGCATAAAATTTTTTGGGTAGGATTTAGCCTATATTAAGGCCCCCTTTCACACACAGGTCGACAGCTGGCCGTGGCCTGAATGTTTTCGCCTTAAAGCCAAGTATCACCACACACCTCTCCGGCCGCCAACCGGATGAGGCCTAATGCATACTTGCATGAGTAGTTTGCGCAAGCTAGACCCGCATCCTCTTGCGAAAAAATCATTTGCACATGCATCCAAATATGTATGCATTAATGAACTTGTTTCGCCATAGAATTGTAATTTTTGATATTCTTTTATTATATTTAGTACACGCTGTCAATATTCTCCTCATCCATTTTATGTTGTCAACTAATGCTTTGACATTTGCTTCGAAACTTGCCCGCAGGGTTATCGAAAAAGGGTATTTTCATAAACGCAGAACTGCCGCAGTACTGCAGAATTCAGCTACAAAATGCCAATTGCTGAATTTTGCAGTACTGCGGCAGTTCTGCGTTTATGAAAATACCCAAACTTGCAAAGCTTGCGCACATTTGCTTCGCATGTTTGCATCTAATGCAAACGCAAATATGCGCTAACTGAATTACTGAAAGCACCCTTCTGTCTAAAGCCGTTGATTTACTGCACGAGTTCACTCCGTATCCAGTCGGACCTGAAAGTAAGGCGCGAAACCCATCCACATTCGTATTCGCGCGAACGTTCACGGAGTATGGAGCCACCTTAAGGCACAAACATATTGGTGCGGAAGCAATATATTTAATTTCTGTGCATTGTGTCAGCAAATATGATGGTCCGCGTATTTTAAAGGTTCCTCACCAATCTGTTTGTGCCTTTAAAGTTTTCATTGAGGCCACGGACATTTTTGCACTTGAATTAACAACCTGTTATGCTAAACTGCCGTCCTCGGGAAATCATGTCGTCATTTGCATGTCACGGCCTGTCAAGCTGATGTCTGAAGTCCTCATCTCTCACTCAGTCAGACTGAGTATTGTGTGGCTTTCAGCGGGTCTGTGGATCTGGCCTGCCGGCGGCCCGTAAGTGAATGTGGAGCAGTGTTGCCAGAATATCGAAAGTTAATATCCCTACTGAAAGCGGAAAAAATCCCTACGTTTCCCTACGCGAACATAAATAGCAGAAAACAAAAAAGGGAGGTAGAGAGTTAGAAAAATATACACGTAATACGAAAGTATTTATTAAAAATAAACTTTTCAAAGGAAGAAACACAACAAGACAACATTAACAAATTAAAAAAATATTCGTATTCTTAAAATTCTTATAAAGTTAGTCCTCTTCTGAGATATCAGCGCTAACAATATCGTCTCTATTTTCTAATTGATACAAGTTATTTCGAAATAGTTTTCTCATTTGCGAGCTAATTACATAATCATGAGAATTTGTATTTGTTTTTTTCATTTCTAGCTTAATCTTTAACAATGAACTTAAAGTTTTTGTACTCAGCCTGTTCCTTTTTTTAGTTTTAATGTCTGTACATAAAGAAAATATCCTTTCCACGGAGGCGTTAGAATGTGGCAAAGCCAAAACTATTTCGGCTAGTTCATTAATATTTTTGAACATTTCTTTATCAGAAAAGTTTTTTATTGAAGATATTTTATTCCAAAAGTCTTCTATCGGCAAGGTTTCTAAATTTTGTATTTCATCTTGAGAAAAGTAAAAAACTAGCTTTTCAAATTCAGATAAGGCTTCTTCAATATTTATGATATGGTTATATTTAGTGCAAATATTTTTAATAGTGATTCGGTTTTTTTTATTCAGTGCGACCTTCGGATTTATAAACTGAAGTTCTGAAACTAATTCATCTTCGAACGGTAATCTTTGTAGAGCTTGCTCAACCGCTACTTGATAAAATTTTAAACATCTCCCTTTAAATTGTAAATATTTACTTTGGTCCTGCAGTTGACTTAATGTTTCTTCTGCTTTCTTTCCTATGTTAATTTCCTCCATAGAAAGAAGTATATTATTGTTTAAAACATTGCTTTTTTCTATATTATCGCAGTAATTAGGTTTAACAAAGTTGGCGCACAATAACCGTAAAAATCGTTTAGATTCTTCATATAAATTTGCTATTAAATTTCTTTCGGACTGAAATAATAAGTTGAAATTATGAAAATACGGCAAGACATACTGCATAAATTCGAGATAGGCTTTGGTATACGGATTATTTAATTCGTTGGAAATTAAGGTAGCATTCGGAGTTTTATCTTCAACAAAAGCATATAAGAATGTTTGTTGCAAAATCGACCATTGTTCTAAAATCCTGTTTACAGAATTCAATAAAGCCAACCACCTTGTTCTACTTGGATTAATTAATTTGTGCTTTTCTTTTTTCATATTGTTTTGAATACCTTCTAATAAAGCCTGCCTTTTGGGACTTCTTGAGAAATATGAATATATAGAGTGCATGAGGCCTTCTACATTTTTGGGTAACTCATCTGCAGCATGACTTGCTATCAAATGTGCGGAATGGCAAGTACAACCAATTACAAAAACATTCGAATTATCTTTTAATAAATGACTAAGAAATGACTCTTTCTTTCCCATCATAACGTTCGCATTATCACTGCAATATCCAATTATTTGTCCTATATTTAAATTGTGTTTCTCTAGACAATTTAAAAACATTCTATACAAATTCTCCCCTGAAGCACTATCTGTAATTTTAACTAGATCCAACAAATGCACAAAAGATTGCTTATTTTTATAATATTTTACCAATATGCACATATTTTTTTCATTACTAATGTCTGTGCTTTCATCGACTAATACTGAAAAATACTTGTCTTTCAATTCACAATCAAGATCGTCTACTATCGCTTTACTCACAACATTATTAATTATGTTAGTACATTTCGTTCTTTTAAGTTTAATTTTTCTTGCTAGTTTTGAATCATTGAAGATATGTTTCATAGTCTCCACTACACCTTGCATAGCATGAAAACTTAAATTATATTCCGCGGTTAATAAACTTAGCCGAATTTCTGCGTCAATTTCTTCATCTATTAAAAGAGGTTTAATAAATTCGTTCAACTTTTTACTTGTTTTGATAACTTTAATTGCTTTTTGATGCCCCACTCTGAATTCATTTCAAACTGTTATCTATACGTAAAAATTTCCATGTAATACTTAAATAAATTTTGTACAATTTTGCAGACTTATCAAAAAACCGATCAGATTAAATTTAATAAAGAATAAAAACTCCAATTTTTACAGATAAAAATTTAGGGGATTCCCAAAGTTTTATGATTCTCATCTCATGAGTCTTGTTCTTCTTAGTCTTAGGAAACCGTCATGGTTGTAGCTATAATGTACAAATATCAAATAATTTCATTACTTCAAACAATTTGCGTTAGATGTCAGTAGTTGTTTAGGAAAATTTGCTTTGAAATCTCTTGTACTTTTTGTACAAAACAGATGCATTTTTGTGAATTCCCTACATTTTATGGAAATTTAAAATTCCTCCCCTACGGTAATTTTTATGTAATTTGTCCCTACGCGTAGGGAGAAATCCCTACGTTTGGCAACACTGATGTGGAGAAGCATTTACTTAATTTAACCCAGTTTTTCAGCAATTTTACACTGTTTCTTGAGGAAAAAATATTACGTGGTATTTGCCGAGATCCTCCTCTCCCTATGTGAGATTAGATGAGATTCGGCTGGTCGGGCCCCTCCCCCTCCTAAACGCCTCACGTAATCAATAGACGACCCCTAATGCAGTTTTATTGAATTAAAGCCAATGAAAAGAATTAAAAAACACTAATTTTAAGACTACTCGAAATTGTGTGTAATGAAAAGAGACGAATTTCCGTAGGTTGTGGTAAAATTTAGAAAGAAAAAGAAAATATATCATGTTATTTATTTAAATTTTTATTAATTATTATATTATTTTATTCAATAAATTTGTTTCTTTTAAATTTGGCATTAAAGTTATTATTTAATTTTTTTAAAAATAATTTTCTGCAAAAAATAATAAGACGAATTTTCCTTCTAGAAATTTACCGCGATATACATAATGTAGCTTTTAAATTGAAATGTGAAATGAAAAAAATGAATACCAAAATTATGTATTAAAAAAAACATTTTATGTTTTCAATTAATGAAAAAGATTGATATTTATATATATTATAATAATTAAATATTTGAGATTATATTTTAGAATTGAATAATTTAATAAACAGAGAGAAACCAAAATTTTATGTAATTTTTGACAGAAATTGTAATGTTTTTCAAAATTTTGTCTCCAGTAAATAATTTCTCTTTTTCAAATAGAATGCTAAATTCAAATACAAAGAAATTTATGTTCTTTTTTTTGTAAAAAAAAAATATAAACTCTTTTGAGTTATAATTTTTTCGAAGGCAATGAGAAGAAATAAAAGCGTTACGACAGAGGATGGTGGTTTTATTTTGGGAATAATATCCGTGCTAAAAATCGTGACAAGTTCTTAAGAACATAGAAACTGTAATATTTACGGTAAAAACTAACAAAGATGGCAGTATATTATTTTTAAGTTCCTATACAAAAGTCCTAACATAAGTAAGGGAGTTTATCTCCTTCGATTCACCTCTTGTTAATACGGGCCAGAAACTGGGAGGCGGGCCGCTAAGACCTCGGAAGGTGGTGGCACCCGATTTGTCACTTCTATCAAAACCGGAGAAGATTCTCTGCAGACAAACACCTACAGGAACCGGATGGACAACACGACGACGACCTTCGCTTTTCGAACAAGGACACGAATCGGGTCATGGAATGTGAGAACACTGCTTGCGGATGGGA
Source organism: Thereva unica (assembly GCA_949987705.1). Classification (NCBI taxonomy): domain Eukaryota; kingdom Metazoa; phylum Arthropoda; class Insecta; order Diptera; family Therevidae; genus Thereva; species Thereva unica. Next base: position 249,650,084 of record OX465281.1, on the reverse strand, counting down.
GGCTGGTTGAAGTCCTCATCGATATATAAACAAGATCACGGGACTTAGCGAGACCACATGGCCTGATACGGGGGAACATATCTGTCCAACCGGTGAGTCCTTCTTATATTCTGGCAGAAACGAAACTGAAAGCCGCAGGAGTGGCGTTGGCGTAATACTCACCAAAGAAGCCAGGTGCAGCCTGATTAGCTGGTTACCAGTTTCTAAGAGGATTATTACCGTGCGCCTGCGTACCAAGAAGAACTACGGTAGTGCAATGCTATGCTCGCCGGACGATGACATCAAAGACGAGTTCTAGACGCGGAATATGACATCAAAGACGAGTTCTATATGCGATTGAATACGGTTTTTTTGCTTTATTGCAAGGGGAGACATCATTATATTAATGGGTGACTTAAACGCACAGATCGGCCCAAACAACACCCCTTGAGCAAACAATTGGAAATCAAGGCCTAAGCCAAGTTACCAGTAACAATAGTGGGTTTTTCGTTGACTTTTGTAGCTCCCACGAGCTCATGGTAGGTGGAATTTACTTTTGCCACAGAGACCTGGGTATCGATAGTGGAATGAGAAACCAAATAGATCACGTGATAATCAGCCGCAGATGGAGAACTATTCCAGAGGATGCCAGGAGCTTTAGGGGAGCAGACATTGGAAGTGACCACCATTTGGTAGTGGCAACTATTCGCCTTAAAATCGCCGCAATCAGAAACGTCCAACACGCTGCCATTAACCGTAGATGGTTTAGCGTAGGCCTTCTTCGAGAGAGCGCTAAAAGGTGAGAATTTGCTGGGAAGCTGCAACAAAGCTTAAGATCAAAGCAAAGACTTTTTGACGAAAATAACATTGAAGAGATGTAGAGTATTATAACAGCATCGGAAACAAGCATCGGTTACGTCCAAAGAACCCCACAACGTTGGATCTCGGACACAACCTGGCAAAAAATAGAACGCAGAAGGGCCCTAAAAAATAACGTAAACTCTACAGGCGACCCGAGCAAACGTCATCAATTTGAACGGGAATATTCCCAATTGGAAAAGTGTCCGGCGTGATAAAAGGCAGCAGATAAATGAATTCGCAGAAAAAGTGAAAAACGCGGCAAACACAAGCAACAGTAAAGTGCTGTACCAAATTACTAGCTTTCGCGAAACCACTCTATTAAAAAGCATGCCGTAAAGAGTGCGGATGGAAGGCTGCTGTGCAGCAACGAGGAGCAATTCCAAAGATGGAGAGATTACTTCTTCGACGCCCTGAATGGTTCACTTGCACAGGAACCTCAGGAAAACAGCAACAATCCACAGCCAATAAGAATCACCATCCGAGCCCCATACAAGACGAAAATAGTAACCATGGCATCTCGCCAGAATTGTTGAAAGCCGATTCAAGCCTCATAGAAGATGCGCTTCAGCCAGTCCTGGAAATAGCATGGAACACCTGTACCTTTCCGGAGGATTGGACGGAAGGCATCATAGTCAAAATACCAGAAAAAGGTGGATCTAACAATATGTGACAATTGGAGAGGCATCTGTCTGTTATCTACTGTGGGTAAAATCTTGTCCCACATTATATTTATCAAGGATAAGAGAGGCCGTAGACCGAAGGCTTAGAAGACAGCATGACGGATTCAGGAAGGGCCGAATGTATGCATCATATTAACACCTTGAGAATCATAGTCAGTCTACTGAATTACAAATCAGGTGCAGGAAATGGAATTGGATTGACCATAAATCTAGGCAAACAGGCCCTTGGCTGGAATCCGCAAGGAGCCCGTCGAAACGGAAGTGAACTAGAATGACGGGGAGGAGAACCCTACTAGCAGAGGTCGCAACAACTGGGAGATTCTGGTCAGAGCCGAGAGCTGTCGCGCAAAACAGAGACCGCTGGAGAGCAACTGTTTCCGCCCTATGTCCCATGAGGGATTGAAAGAGCATAAAGAAAAAGACGCAACGTAAGACGAATTTTTGTGTTTGAATATGTGAGGATTTGTAGAGGAGGAGGGAGAGATATGTACATCCTATAGTAAATATGTACAACCATCATTATAACGCTGAGTTCCATTTTTTAGTCAAAATTCCATCAGCTGCTTGAGAGAGAAAACTCGAATCTGTTTATACAGGCAATTCGTCTTAAATTGGTTTTAGGCTTAAAACTATCTTAATCCTCAATTATACTGGAAGCAACGAAACGCAAGGGACCGGATTGAAATGTATTGAAGTGGTTATACTGGACGCAACGCAATGGAAAGAACCGGATTAAAGTTTCAAAACTTTGGAACTTGAAGGAACCGACGGATTAAAGCGTCAAAACCAGCGTTAAAAACAGTTTTGTCACATATTATTTAGCCCAAAATGACGTCAGAGTTTGTTGAAAAATTAATAAATGAAGTGGAAGATATTTACCTAGTTTATAGCAGAAAAATTAAATCGATTTAGCTCAAAGTTACATCCAAATTTCGAATTAGCGTATAAACGGAATAAATAAATATAAATATATTAAATATAAAATATTTCGGTTTAAGCCATAATTCGAATTACCTCGTTTATAGGGTAAAAAATTTTGGATGATCCATAATTCGAATTATTTTTGGAGTAGCTATAAACTAGGTAATTGACATTCTTTATAATGAAAAATTGCACGGATATAAAAATTTTAAGCATAAATCCAATTAGCAAAACATTGATGAAAAAAGTGACATTTACATCCATTCGATTCCATCAGTATAACCAGGGAAATTCAGTACCGTTGCGTCCAGTATAATTGAGGCTTAAAAATGAAAGTAACTAAAAAATATAAATTCACAAACAAACAATTTCTAACAAAACCACTCAAACCCAAACGAATCCAAATAAACATACATTTCAGATACACATAACCTGAAAGTTTACTTATAATCAGCTGTTTCTATCACCCTGTCATAGAAATTGTTGAAGTTCGTTCAGCTCCCCGCCGCGATGATAAGATGTCGCAGAGATTGTTTTTTATTGGTCGAAAAAAGAGCGGCGCGACAGAAAAACGTCGGATATGTAAATCCACCTTTAGGCTTCAAATAGAACACAAGTCAGTTGAAGCTTTCATTGTGACTCGGCCCTTATAAGCGGTGTTTCACTCTGGATTGAAACTTCCATCTTCAGCGATGATAAGAAGTCGCAGAGATTGTTTCCTATTGGTCGATATTGTAAAAAAGAGCGGCGCGACAGAAAAACGTCGGATATGTAAATCCACCTTCAGCCTTCAAATAGAACACAAGTCAGCTGAAGCTTTCATTGTGACTCGGCCCTTATAAGCGGTGTTTCACTCTGGATTGAAACTTCCATCCCTCGGGAAACCCCACTTATAAACGTGGTAGCCTATAGTGCGACTGGGCTCTGCCCGAGTGTCGAAATATATTCCTCTTTCAGTTCAGCATTCTATCCCGTTTCATTCGTTGATAAACACGGGAGAGGACCGCGTTTCTTGCGTTCGTGAAAATAATTAAAGAATTTTCTTGGTCTTTAACTGTAAAAATTTCATCCTCAAGACCAATCAAGTGAAAAATTAAAGGTAATAATGCATTTAAAAGCATGCACGTGCAACAAATGTAAAAACTTACGGTTTTGAAATTGCTTAAGCAGAATTTCGTTTTGAGTTTTTTTGGAAAGATTACTGCCTAATCTCGAAATAGGTGCTTTTTGGGCAATTAAATAAAAATCCATGATCCAGGAAGCCATTTTCTGTGTAATGAAAGATGCTCTTAATTTTGTGGTGTACTTGTTTATAAATTTGCACTAAGATTTGGGGTATTCTGTTTTAAAAATACTTTATTTATTTTTTTTGTTAATTCTAAAAGTGTTGTGTTTGGTTTTTGTAAGTGATTAAGCGGCAGATTTTATTCTTTTAGAATAAGACTGGCGGCGGCATCCACCTGAATGTTTTTCTGAGTGGCCGCCATATTTGTTTTGTTTACGTTTTGATAGCTTTCATTTGTAGTAGGCGTGATTTAACGCGCGCCAAATTTTTTTAAAGAATTTTTTAAATATTATTTTTATTTTATTTTAAGTATGGCTCGTACCAAGCAAACAGCCCGTAAGTCGACCGGAGGTAAAGCACCCCGAAAGCAGCTTGCTACAAAGGCTGCACGTAAAAGTGCACCCTCGACTGGTGGTGTTAAGAAGCCCCATAGATACCGTCCCGGTACTGTGGCTCTTCGTGAAATCCGTCGGTATCAGAAATCTACCGAATTGTTGATCAGAAAATTACCATTCCAGCGATTGGTAAGAGAAATTGCTCAGGATTTCAAGACAGATCTTCGTTTTCAATCCGCGGCTATTGGTGCACTTCAGGTAAATATTTTATTTTTTGTTTGAGCTTCTATTGATCGATATTTTTATACCATTTTAGGAAGCCAGTGAAGCTTACTTGGTCGGCCTATTCGAAGACACCAATTTGTGCGCAATCCATGCCAAGCGTGTCACAATTATGCCAAAAGATATTCAATTGGCAAGACGTATCCGTGGTGAACGTGCTTAAGTTCTGAGATGTATAAGATTTTCAAATAATTACACATTTATTTCTTCTACATTCTTGTACTTTATTTATATATTAAGATTAAGTAGGGATAGATTTATTTTTTTTTATTTCCGGAATTAAATTCGTTCAGTGACAGGATTATGGATATCTATTGCGCAACTCTACATTTTAATTTACAAAATAATTCCCACCATAAATAAAAGATTTTATGTATTCGAAATATAGTTTTTTTAATTTAAATTTGTACTTATAATAATTTGATACAAAATAGATTCCTTGGTTTTGGAGGGTAAACACTTAGCTTGTGATGAGTAATTCGCTGGATCAGGCACCTGTGATGAAGGGTGTTTTCAGTAATGCAGTTTGCGCATATTTGCGTTTGCATTATTTTCTTTAAAGCAAACATGCGTTTGCACAGAGTTCATAAATGCAAAATGCGAAGCAAACGTGCGCAAGCTTTTCGATAGCCCTGCGAACAAGTTTCAAAGCAGAAGAGAAGACACTTCGATGTTAAATGTCAAAGCATGGCCGGGTTCATGCTTGCAGAACTGACTTAGATCTCAGCAGCAGCAAAGTGTTCATGGAAACTTCACTGCGCAGCCAGAACTGGAAACATGAAAACCCGACCCGGCCTATAGGTTGACAACGTAGATGAGGTTGATAGCGCGCGGCAAACATATTAAAAGAACGTCAAAAATGAGAATTCATCGCGCCATAATTAAGGGTGTGTTTCAAGTTCCATCAATGATTGCAATCATTCCATCTTTTCAACATCATATATGTCCCATATTCCATCATTTTTTGTCAGATTCGAACAATTGTCCATCAATGATTAGCTTAATTTCCATCACTGATTTCTGATTGCTGATTGTGGTGGAACTTGAAACACGCCCTAACTATGGTGAAACAAGTTCATTAATGCAAACTTGTATGCATGCGCAAATGATTTTTCCGCAAGCGGATACGGGTCCAACTTGCGCATGCAAGTATGCATTACTGAAAGCACCCGAAAGTCGAGTCGTTTGAGTTGCAGAAATAACCTTTCAGTCGAATTATTACTTTCAGCACAGCGGCCTTTAGTGGAAATGCTAAGTTGAGTTTAGTCCCCTATACTGCAAATCGATTCGAACGAAATGTCACTTGCGTCAACCCAAACGACGACGTGTTGCGGCGACATGCACAGGGGCCATTTGAGTTGAAGAAAGCGACGTTTCAGTCGAATCACGACTTTCAGTACAAGGGCCAACATTTCTGCTTGAGGCCCCTGTGCTGAAACTCGTAATTCGACTAGAACCTTACTTTCTTCTACACAAACGACTTGTCACGAATCACGTCTCGAATTTCAGCACAGGTTCCTCAATTTCATCGCTCGGCATGGGGGGTATATGTATGTAGGCATGTCGATTGAGATTTTCTAATTCTGACTCAAAAAGAGCGTCATTTATAATCTTTTCAGCAAAAATCCTTTGTTCGCGTGGTAAATTTCTTAACTTGTAGGCTACATTACGCCCAAATGTGTCATAATAATCTTCGCTTGTCTCAATCGATCGTTTCCCATAGCAATTTGTATCGTCTATTTCTCTCGCTCGTTTATTGTAATTAATCCGTCTGGAAGGTTCCTCGTATGGTAGAGAATATCCTGCAGAGCCTTGTGATGATGGTCGCTCTCGAGGGAAATTACTCTTACTATCTTCGGTGTCAGTTTGTAGAAAATAACGTGTTGAGCATTGTGAAGACGTCCGTTCTGGGGGAAAATTACTCTTGTCTTCTGTATCAGTTTCAATCTGAAAAGTTCAAATATTTATTGTTGGTTATCAAATAAAAGAATGGAAGCAATTGGCGCGAGATTCAAGGAAAGATGAAATTAAATGGAGGTATAAACGAAAAAATAGGAAAGATGAGGAAACACTGAGCCTCCTCCATCAAAGTTACCCTGTTCATTGGAATGTTTAGGATATTAATAGTAGTTGTAAGAGGATAAAAACCGTATTATTGCAGGTATAACGATCCAAAGAAGTGAATTGTATTTTAATTTGTTTAATTACCGTTGATAATTCCTCGACAAAGCTCGATGATGATTGCGAAGGTACATCTTCATTTCTTAGGAAATCAAACAATGAATAATACCATAATGTTGGTTTGTGAACTTCACCGGTTCCGGAAATTAACGATTTTTTCATTTTGTTCTCTTCCTTGCGGTATGAGCTTCGCAACGAATTAATTTTTTTTGTTACCAAATCTCTTGTCGCGTCAGGCTCGACCTGCATTATACATATGTAGAACAGTTATTACTGCAAAAAACTGAATTTTACCTCTTTCAATTTCGCAATCATTTTCTGATAATCCCGTCTTTTTTTATTTCGATCTAAGTATTCCCGTGACTTAACTTTCCATAAAGATGGCAAAGATTTATATAATTCTATAAATTCCGCGATGAACGCCCTCGAATAATTGCGAACGTCACTCATTTGTATGCACACAAAGCAGCAGCCCTCGCATTTACAAATTACGATAGCAAGAGCAACTGAAAGCACGGCTTGAACAAAGTTCGCACGCACTTGTAAACGCCAGTCCATACATGCAAGCTTTATCGCATGCTTGGTTTGCACAAGTAATAAAGACCTGTCTGCTACATCAAGCTTTAAAGATAGGTTTACACGCAACGATTTACTTGTGCAAACAGTTTTGCACAAGTAAATTGTTGCTTGTGAAGTCAACGGTGTGTGGCTGGCGCAAGGCAAAAAATTTGGCTTGGCAAAGTATGTCTTGATGTAAAATTGGCTTGAGGTTAGTGTATTGGCATGAGCGTCTGTTTCTTATGTGGCAGTGCTAAGCTTGGGAATCATCCTTTGTACTACCAGTCCGTCATGTAGTTTTTCACGACATGGTGCAATGTTTAGCAGCAAGCTTAGTATGGGGGGAATAGGTTAAGGGTTATGAGGTTTCGAACGGGTGTTGAAGAAGGTGGCGATGAACCTTGCATTTGAACTCTTGGATGTTGTAGGCGGAAATACCGGCTGCGAAAGATTGGTATAAGATTGTCGTGGAAGCAGGATAGCGCTTGATTCGATGAAGCCGTCTATTATAGTAGCGATAAAATTTTGTCAGTGCTGCCAATTCCAACGATGGCTCAAAGGCTCGATGGTCCTTTTTTGCACCTTATCTACCATCCCAAGGTGGTTATCGAAGCGTCACTCCAAGCGAAGGAGTTGTATTCGAGAAGAGACCGAATATGGGATTTATAAATAACAGCACGGGTCGGTGGCTTGAGGAGGAACTTACACCTCTTAAGAACTCCCCAAGCACGGAGATTTGAGATATGTGGTCATTCCAACGCAAGTCTTTGGCTAATGTCACGCCTAAGATGTTTAGAAAGTGGTCGGCCATAAGTTGAACTTCACCTACGGTTACGGATGGAAAGGTGTTGAACTGTTTTTTTAAATAAGACAGTACTTGGTTTTCGTGGAGTTGAGTTCGACACGGTTCTTGCTTCCTCACTCTAGAATGAGGTTATGTTTAACGGTGCTCAAACCTTGGGTACAACCCTCAGCATGTGCGCATGGGTGAATGGTGAAGTTCGATCACTTGCTCTTCCGATCTTATAAACAATATTCAGGGTTCTTCATTTCACAATTGCTCAAGCCAAACTGAACGTGTGATCGGTTCATTTTCACTCAGTTTATTTGCACAAGTAAATCGTTGCGTGTGAAATCACCTTAACGCTTAGCTAACTCGCACAAATCCGAACAACCGGGATGGCGTAACCTTGATACTACCTGGAGCGCGTTCAAAAACCTTACTATAGTAAACCACGAGGTAAGCTGTGGTTATGCTGCATCACTTCACTTAACCATGAAAGTTTATGTTTAACCATGGAGGTTTTTGAACGCACCGTGGTTAACTACGTGGTAAAGAAAAATTAAAATTTTTTTCCATAAAATAGTGTCGGCTATTTGCCTCAATTATTTCCAATAATTATTTATTTAAAATAATGGCACAAATCCCACTTCGGTTCGTTCATTATTAACATTAAAACAAATGTCAAAAAATTGTTTTTATTCTTCTTCTTCTTAACTATCGCTAACCATGCTCCCGAGCATGGTTAAAATTTAACTACACCATGGTTAACCACGGGAGTTTTTGAACGCCAAAAAGTTAAGCTCGTGGTTATGTTGTAGTTAACCACGGAGTTTTTGAACGACAAAAGTTTACCATAGTAAACCATGGTTAACCATAGTAAGGTTTTTGAACGCGCTCCTGATTTTATATCTGCCGTTGAACTTTCGAGAGCATTTTTGCCACGCTGTAGTTAGCTTGGATGCGGAGTACAATATTAACTAAGACTCAATTGATCGCTCTAGGACAAATCCAGGAAACCCGGACGGATGGCAGCCCTAGCCGTGGGTATTAAACTGAACTATTGAAGGTCGTTGGGAGATTTCAGCCGCTACCTTGTCAATGGTGTGGCTATATGTATCTAGTTTATCTCGTGAGTCTCATAGAATTTTGTAAAGATAAATTTTTATAAATAATGAGATCATCTCCAAATCTTGTTGATAGATGTTTTCTATACACAAGGTGACGCGCTTATTTAACGTAGTATAGATATATGAATGCTATAGATAGAGTAAAATGCCATCTGAGATATCAAACGTGAAGCTCATGAACCCATGAGACGGGGGCCACCTTAGCAGGCACCAAATGTCAAATAATCTAGTCGAGATTTGCGAGATTTAAGTGAATAAAATCTGATAAAAGTTTTAGAAAAAACAAAGGAAACTATTTTTGATTTCATTTTGTCAACAAATGATTGAAATAAAAACCGAAAGTCAAGCACGGGAGAAGAAAGTGGAGCCTACCAAAATGACGTACCCGAAACCCCGCTTGACTTCAACAGCCACTCGATTACACTACATCTATAGTATTGATAATCTATGGTTCTGACATTTATTTCAAAGGGAAAAAATTAAATCAGCCAACTTATTTTGTGTACTTACATTTTCATCTCCTTCCTCCAGCGTAGAATCACCTGCATCGGGAGTTTGTTGATCAACTAAAAACATCAGCTCACCAAAATACCAAAGCGAAGGGCTGTGAATTTCATCAGCTGAAGCCCCCGACTTTTTTGAATCGTTAATCTTCTTCAGCTCTTTTCTAAACGCAGTTCTCAGGTTATTAATTTTTTTCACAACACTCTCCCGCGTAGCACTACCATCGATTACTCTTAATTTTGCTATTAATTTATTATATGCCACTGCTTTTTTGGTTCGATTAGAATATGCTGAACATTGTGTATTCCAAAGCTCGGGAAGAGAACGATAGGTTCTTATAAAATCAAGGAGTAACGGGTTTTTTCTTGATGAAGTTGTCATGGTAAAGAATTGGATGGAACTAAAAGAACTGAGCGATAAACTGTTTGATCTGCGCAGTTTATCGGAGAAGCGGCCCACACACTGTCAGTTTTAACAGTGTAGTTGAACTGTGTAAAAAAACTGATAAACAGAACTGTAAGCGTGTGGGTTCGTCAGTTCGTTGCACGGTTTTTTTTTGCTCAGTCTCGTCAGTTTTGTTGTTTTGAGTACATCTGTTTAATGGACAGAATTAATCTGTTCAAATGGACGGAACTGAATGATAAACTGAGTTTATCGGAGAAAAAGAGTCCAGCTGCTCATGTGAAAATAGTTAAAACTGCACAGTTCACACAGTTTACTGCTCAGACATGACGTCGCTCGTGATAAACTGCGCAGTGGGCGGGTGGGAAAACAAATAAAAAAAATAGAAGAACCAAACAAGCTTAAATGATGCAAGAAATTTCTACGCGAAGATAAACCAACAACGGAAGCAATTTAAGCCTTGAGTAATTTAATGTGTAAGGATGAAAGTGAAGAGATATTAAGTAATAAGGATGAAGTATTGGGTACATGAGCTGAGCATTTCGAGGAACTATTACTAATGAACCCACAGCATGGGCACATTAATACGCGAAATGTACCGAACATGAAAGCAGACAATGAAAATGACAGCACGGCAGAATTCATTACGCAAGGCGGAGAGGAAACTATCCAAAAACTCCATGAAGTAAAAGGGGAAATCTGGAGATGGAAAGAAATGTCTGATGGGTGGGACGAGGGCATAGTGTGTCCCTTACACAAAAAAGGAGACCTTCTATCTTGATTTGAAAGGAAACTCCTTCGGTCGATCTACAAAGTTAATGGTGTTTGGAAGAGAAGATACAACTCAGAGTTGTATGAAATCAATAAGATTCAACATTGTTAAAGTGACCAAAATAAACACTACGATGGATTGTCATATTCAACGAGGTGAGGAATGGAACCCGACAAAGACTGTGGTGGGAAAAGTATCGTCAGATCAGGTCGGCCTAAAAAAATATATATAGATGACAACGAAAATGACCTGAAACAGTTGGATATAAGAAACTGAAAAAGTCGGCCCAGGGTTCGAGAATCATGGAGGTAAATGCTGGAGGAAGCCAAGGCCAACATCAGGCTGTGGAGCTCCTGATGATGACGAAAAAGACTTAGTTATGTTATGTTGTTTGTATCTATTTATTTATAAGCAGCCTTTAATGAATATATTTATAGGTTAACATTTCTTAAAACATGACAGTATGCAGTTCTACAGTTTTTCTACATCTACACCAAGTTCCCTTAATCTCTTTTCAATTGCTGTCGTATCGAATCCATTTTTCTTATTATGTGTATAGGTTACCATAAGCTGTACTTCTTCTAAACCTTCTACATGCTCATATAGCGATCCCTCAAGCTTTTCATCGATATCATTTTCCTCCCGTAACATTCCAAAATATAAAATGAATACAGCAAGACTTCCAGATATCACATAAGGCTGATACCATAGAGTTTCATCAGATCCTCCACTTCTAGATGAGTGCGCCTTCCACCTTGCTGCTTGGCTACCAATAAAATGAATTGGTTCATTGTTAACTTCTTTTTCTGATTTTGTTTCATGCACTTTTGTTGATAGAAGTGCCCGCAAATGAAAGGATCTTGACCTAAGGCTGTGATATTTTTTGGTGTTAATTCAAGAGTATTTTTTGAATAGATATATGATAAATAAACAAACCTCTGGCGGAGAAGTAGAGCCATACTTTTGAGTATAGTATTATTAATTAATGTTGACTAGTGTTGTGAAATAAAATGTTGATACTTTCTGACGGGGCCTTCAGAGGCCATCACAACATAACCTAATAATACAGTGTCAAAAATTTATTAAAATTCTTAGATAAATTTAAGTTAGTTTTTTTTGGACTTTATATAATTGCAACTTAAGTTAAGTAAATAATCTTAATTTATCTAATTGCTAAAAATATTTGGAAAATAATACGAAATTTTTATAAAACTGAAACTCTGAGCACTTACTATGAAGCGAATTCGACGTTTTTTCTGCAAACGTCTCCATTTCGCCTTTGTTTTGACATTTCTAAGCGCGGGCTATTCTTGATTTGTGATTTCACTCAGAAATAAATTCTATCGTTTACATTTTGGATTGTTCCTATTATTAACTATAAAATAATGACCAGCGAAGAAATATTTCAAGATATTCCAGAAGAAATCGATTTTGAAAATGATGTCTTAGGGCAACAATTATTAGAATCTGAACCATCCGAAACTGTAGATGTAACAACGGAGCCTCCCGATCAAAGTGAAGACAATCTCGAGCCAGAAGAAACAGCAACTACTGTTAATAATAACAATGATAAAGGTAACTTAAATTATCTAAACTAAATTTATAACATTTCTCAATTCCATATTACAGACAAACAACAAGAGAAATCGAATGAAAATCGTTTATCAAAGCTGCCATTAGCTAGAGTAAAGAATTTAATGAAATTGGATCCTGATTTGCAAATGGCATCAACAGAAGCTGTTTTTCTTATAACAAAAGCTACTGAACTCTTTATAGATTCATTGGCTAAAGAGTGTTTTACGCATACTGTTCAAAGTAAAAAGAAAATAATACAGAAACGTGATATAGACATGGCAATCGCGTCGGTGGATAGCTTAATGTTTTTGGAGGGAGCTATGAATTTTTAAGATGAAGTAGTAAGAGATAAATGAGTTTAATTTAAGTTAATATATTTTTTTTTCTAAATATTAGAGGCGCTTTTATTGATAAAGGGAATAATTCCAGTTTTCTTAGTCATCTCCAAAGGACACCTAACATTGGTCCCACAATCAAGATAGAAGAACACGAGTTTGAAGTTATTTCGTAGTAAAATCATTTGCCTACCTTGGGTTAATAGTAGCAGCCGACAATAGCATGGAACTAGAAATACGCGTACAACTGTTAAATGCTAGCAAAACCTACTATAGTCTGTCAAGGCTCTTCAAAACCAGCATCTAACCATAACGTCTAAACTTTTACTATATAAGACGATAGTCTTACCGGTACTCATATATGCGTCCGAGACGTAGGGCTTACCAGAAAGCACTAATTTCATAGCCGTTTTCGAGAGAAAAATACTTCCTCTATCTACCGACAATTGGCCAAATACCAAAATTCTACAACTACGAGATCCTGGAACGCTATCGCGACATAGATGTTGTGAAGAAAATAAAGGTCAGCCTTCGGTGGGCAGGCATCTAGCTCGTATTAGTGAAGATAAACTTGCTTGGAAAGTTCTCTGCGGTGAGATCTAGGGGTGAGACAGCAAGAGAGACCTGAGGGAGGGTAGGATCGCGTAGACCAGGACGCTCAAAGCTTAGGATGCCAAACTAGATGAAATCGGCTCAGAATCGATAAAGGTGAGATTTTATACCTCCTTGTGAAGAGGGCCAGTTCCGTTTTTGCTGAGTTAACGCTGAGTCCGCGGATGGCAGTTCAGCTTGAGAGGCTTTGTAACGCTGCCTCCATGAGATCACAGAGGGCAGAAATTTTCATTTTGTGATGATAACAATGTCATCCGCGCATGCCAGGACGTGAGGCCCTTCTGCATTCATGCGTCGCAATAGCTGGTTAATAGTTATAACCCATAGGAGCGGGGAAAGTATTCACCCTTGCGGGGTACCTTTATTTACGGCCCTTTGGCCTAAGATCGATCTCACCATCCTGCCGGTTAGCTTGGCCCTTTATACTGTTGACAATCTATTTTCTTCTTAGTGCAATGTCGAACAGCAGCTCTAGTCGGGGAGGAAAGAACTGCCCGCGATATTTTTAGTCAACCTACTCCAACCGCGACTTTGACATCGCGGCATCGAGAAACAACTCGCTGGAGTGTTATGCCTCCTGAAACGAGTTGAATCTCATCAACCAATCGATGACATGCGCTTTAGTGGAGCGGGGAAGGCTATGACAGAAGAAATCAGGAATGTAAAGAGGGAAGAAGAAAGGGAAAGTAGGTGGGAAAGTGGAAAAGGCGAAGGACCATGGGGCTGGCCGGAATTCGAACCCGGGACCTCTGGGATAGTAGTCAGGCGCCTTACCCCTAGACTACCAAGGCCCCCTATCCTATTTTGGTGGATAAGAGACACCGGCGATGCCTCGATCCAACTAGAGGGGATGCAGTTATTATGAAGGCACGCAGTAAACATGGCCTGCACCCAGGGCATATTGGAACTAAGGGTGCGTTGCAGTTGTGCCGGCACTATGCCGTCAGGGCCTGGCGTTTACTGGAAGGTGTTTACAGGCCATTTAATTCTTGCTCTTCTACTTATTCTGTGGTGAGACTGAAGGGTTTTCGTGATAGCTGTCGCAGCTCTAGTACTACTCGGGAAGTGGGTGTCCATAAGAATAAGTAGTGCCTGGGATTATCTGCTTAAGTCAGTCCAATCGCCGTTTTCTTTGCATAAGTAACTAAGCACTGTTGGTGCTTTAGTTATTATTTTACGTAGCCTTGAGGCTTCCGACGTGGACTCTATTTGGTATGGCTTTCCTTATTGCCATTTTGTATTTATTGTAGTTGAAACTCTATAAATTTATGGTCTGAGGAGTATTCCTTCCAGACCATTATTCGGTCGGAGTGGCAGTCTGAAACGAGGGTGATATCCAGCACTTCTTCCTTGTTTTTGGTAACAAAAGTGGGATCGTTACCTTTGTTACAAATAGTGAGCTTCGAGTTTAGTAGGTAGTTCAAAATAATCTCACCTCGAGCATTGGTGTCCGAGCTGCCTCAATTGTGAACAGTATGAATTTGCACCACCTCCCATAACCAGGACCGTGGTAGCATCGATATATCTTACCAGGTCCTGAAAAGCCATAGTAGGTGGAGGGCCCTCATCGTCGACGTTTGAGTTTGGTCAGAACGAATCTGACGCTACCATCTGGGTGCGAACCTTCTGTCTCTCCTGTCTTAAGCCAGCACGATGTTATGAACACCCCTCAACGTTGGATGTTAAATGGTAAGACGCATCGTGTGGCCGATGCTCCAACTACGAGTGTCCAATGTTGCTGTACACGGACAGACACGTTCGGGTTGTTGTTGGTATTGAATCAAACGGTGGAAGCAAACATTCGCATGAACGTTCACCGCATAGTGTAGAGCCGGCTTTAGGCAAGAGCCTTATAGACGGACGGGACAAAGCTGTGAGTTTTTTAGCTGCGAGGATATGCTTTTAAATAAAAGGCGTGATTCTCAGAGGAAGCTTCCAGTTCGATTACCAATAGAAGATAAGTGCTAAGACTATACGAAGCTCACATGCTTTTAGAAGAGCGATACTCTAAATCGAGTATGATACCTGAATCTGTACTATTTATTGTAGCATCAGTGCAATGCCATTGATGATATAGAAGAACTAAGATTTTTCTGATCCATTTGATTAGTCCTACCTTTAAAAATCATTTTTACAATTGTTTCCGACATAGTTTTAACCTTAGCCAATTCTTTCTTCCATTAATAATTTGTTTTACATAAAATCTTTCCCTTGAAGTGTTGGGCTTGAGACATAAAACCCGAAATGGTCTTTAGGATGAGCAACCAAGTTGGCTGTATGCCAAACTCGTATAAATTATCCAAAAGTTATTTTTAGGCTGTTTACATCTTCGAGTTTTTATATTTCTCATGTGCTTCAAAATGATGAAATTGGTATTCATATTCATTATGAATTGTTAATCCAATTTAATCAGAAAGCAGTTACATGGGTGGCTTCAATGGACAATGGCGCATGTGCGCCTGCGCAAACTACTAGGAATTTTAAGTTTGAGCGATTTGTTTTTAAACAGAAAGAGTTTCAATTTTAAACCTACAATAAGATGCATATTACTTGTAGTTTTAGTTCGGTTAGGTTAATTAAAGAGTTCCTTAATTACTAAGCGGTCCTGCTGTATTCTATTTTTGCATAGCAAATGAAAATTCTATATTAATTATCTACAGAAATTCTAACTAAAATAATTTAATGAAATTTATCTACAAAAAGAATCAAATTTTTCTTTAATCATATATTTTTAATATAATTTCAAGAAAAATAAACCGAAAAACTTTCAACAGTTTCTTTCACACACCCAAAAAAATTCAAAAATCCATACACAAATAACTCCATCGCACATCATCGCATTACGTTAACTCTTTTATTTACCTCGAATTCGCCGTAACCATATTTCGTCGAGAGGCGAAAAAGAACGCGACGCCATATTGAAAAATAGAGAAGTGTCGTGAAAAGTTTCTGTAGAATTTCATTACTGAAATAAATTCGTAAAATAATTATGTGGATGTGTAAAATAATAAAACAAATCTAACATTAAAAGTGAGTAGCATAATATTGTAAAAATATTTCATATAAAAAACATGAAATCAGCGTACATTTGTTTATGTTTTGGCAATTTTTTCATCAAAATTCATTGACAGGCTTCGGTTTTTCTAGGACCTTAAAGGATTTGAGATTGTTCATCAATAATTAATCTATAATGATGTAATATTTAATATAAAATTAATGAATTTCGACAATTTTAATATAAAGGCGGGAAACTGGATTTGTTTGCAAATACAACTTTGCTTCACTCGTACACTGTTCTCTTGACTTCTTCGCCCGCCTACTTTAACTTTTTTTCTCTAGTGAAGTTTTGTCTTGTGACGTCATTAGTTTTGATTTTTTTTTCGCAATTTTTATAAGTCCAGAAAACTTTTGCGTGCTTTACTTACTGAAAGATCGCGGCGAGCATTGGTGAAATTTTATTTTCACATAATGCGGAGATGTTTTTTTTTAATCTCGTTCATCTTGGTTTTCAGAAAATTCTCTGCTCGAGAGTGTCGCATTTGGGGCCTGCGGCTGTGTTGGCTATTATTGTTAGTTTAGTTAGGCAAAGTTTTAAATATTTTTATCGATTATGCGTTAGAATAGAAAGTTCGACTTGACGGGATTACACAATCAGCTTCCTACAGGTAGATGCATTTGTACATGGCTTTTCCATTGTATTTCCGTGATAAGTATGTTGCGGAGGGTAGAAGGAGTCCTTTTATTCATATTTTTACAAATGCAAAATAGTTGAGGGATTATTTGTTTTATATTCGGTGGATTTGTGGGATTTAATTCGGAGATGTTCAAGTATGAAAATTGTCGCGGCTAAAAGCGTATCGCGAGCATAAAATTGGGAGATCGGGACGCAATTGATTTCTAGTATGTAGTTGAGGAGCGCTACAAATTATACGATGTATTGGCGCTACATAAATACTTCTAAATGATTTTTTAGGATCTTTTAGTTTTAAATAATATGAAAAATCCTAAAGCCTCGATAGAATGGGGCTACGGATTTCTTTACATGTATCGATTCTTTTGTTTCTTGGAGTTTTTGGTACTTTAGTTCAGTACATTTATGTGATTAAAATAAATATGGTAATCAATATAGAAAGTCTCGGACGAAATTGCTTATTTCTGTCTGAATACTGGTAAAATTTGTGTTTTTTTATCAATTCTTTAATATTGGGTTGCTAGATTGTCCAATTCTTTAAAATCAAAAAAAAAAAAAAAACAACGAATGACAATATATTATGGCCCCTGTGCTGAAAGCCGAATCGTGTTTCGTGACAAGTCGTTTCAGTCGAAGAAAGTGACGTTTCAGTCGAATTAAGGCCCAAAAATAGTGTGATTTCACACGACAGGACAACAGTCGGTCGCAAAGTGGTTTATGGAGAAGAGGGTTAGAGGGGACGATGGGGAGTGAACACATTTTGAATGGATATTTTCAGCAGAGTTTTGATCGAACACTTTGACAGCTCCTGCATTGGCCGATTCCACACGAGCGTAAACACGACCCGACAAAAGTCGGCTATAAAGTGATTGATGGAGAAGAGAGTGAGAGGATGATGGGGAGGGCACACAAATTTGAACGATATTTTCAATAGATTTTTGATCGAACACTTTTTTCTTAGGGCCTGTTTAGACGGTTCGCTTTCAGGAACATTCCTCACGAACTTTGTGGGTGAAGGGGAAGTGGGGATGATGAGAGGTGCCACCCCACTTCTCCCCTCACCAACATAGTTCGTGGGGAACGCTCCTGGAAGCGAACCATCTAAACAGGCCCTTAAATTCTACTTTGCTCCCAAAGAGAATGTCTAACGGTGCATCCACACTGCGCGGACTTAGCTCATTATGTGCTTTTGCCCTTTTTGAAGTGTTAATTTCTTTAGGCACGATTGGCACTTTTTCGCCAGGGGTAAAAACAAAGAATTCGCGTCACCCGCACTTTCTGGGCACTTGTAGCTACATATGTAGAGCATAGAGCATGGAAACTTTTGGTCGAGCGCCACCTACAGACAGTAGCGTATAATTATATGGTGTGCGAAGAAAAATAGCCCGCGCTTGGTGGGAGGGAGTGCGTTTCGATGTTGCAATGCAGAAGCTGCTCTCAGCATTCATTTCATCCTCTCGCACATAATCGCTTTCGACAACATGGAATACGTTTCGGCGTTTCGCCTATTCGACTGGACATCTGTATTTTACTTACACATATCTGGGGTTATGTTCTGAAAAAATTCAAATTGAATCCAGTAGATTCCCATAAAAATTTAGATCCGTCACTTTGGCTGAAGATAATATGACTTTCGCATATTTGCACAATGTTTAAAATAGCAAAAAAAAAAGAAAATTGTGTGCGTAGGACCACACTTTAGAAGTGTTAACTTCTATGGCTAGTCTATATTTCCAAATCAATCTTAATACAGAAGGATAAGGAGCAATATAATTTATTTATGAATATTCTATTGAAGTTTATTTAATTGTTACTTATATGAACTCACTCCAAAATATTTTAGAAATTAAACTATTTGTCCTAAACTTATCACACAAATATTGGGCGCTGGATAATTGGGAAAATGTAGTTTTTAGTATAAACCAAAAAACCGTGTCAGATAGAATTTTTTTGGCTTCCAGATATTCCATTAGCTTTTTGATGGTTAATATCTCCATGACTTTGGAGAGAATAGAAGTAATTGCTATGGGGCGGTAGTTTAAAGGGTCGTTAAAGTCACCTTTTGTGGTATAGGCTGTCATGAGCCAGTTTTCAGAAGTCTGGATAGACTGGTGAAGTATGACAAGGCAAAGAGTTTGCGCAGAGGTTTAGACAAAGGAGATGCACATTTATTGAGACCCATAGGGTTATTTTATCAGGACCAGTGATTTGTTAACGCCAAGCCCTTTGAGACATCTATATACGAGTACATCTCGAGTCCTGAAAAAAACTCCGTCCATTAAATGAGCAGTCCGCTCGATGGAATTGCGTCTGTGTTCACCGCGCATCTTCTTGATGGAAGTTTAAGTTTGATTACTTGATTATTTGGTTGAAAATGTAGTACTCTAAAAGATGAATGATCTTGTGTACCTCTCCAACAAATTTATTATTATTATTATTATAAGTTACCAAGGACCAGAATTTTTACTGCCACTGGTAGTGTTAACTCTCCTGGAATTATAGAAGTTTCTTAGCCTGATATACTTATATCGAAACGACCTGCTCGGGGAAAGCCTATACGTTCTGAAGGCGGCTTGTTTTGCTTTTATCGCGCTCATACATTCCCTATTAAACCATCCATTGCGACGTTGCTTTATAGACTAAGGTGAATGGTTCATTTAGGAACTGCGATAGTTGGGGTAGGTGTTGGATTTGGGAAATAAGCACTTACTAGATTGTGATCCGAGTTACCCAGAGGGGAGTCAATTTCGACAGAGTATGGGAGGGATGGGAAGTAAGAAATAGGTCAAGGAGATGGGATACTTCGCCTGCAACTTCAGGGACCCTAGTTGGACGACGAACAACCAACGACAATGATGTAAATTGTTAGTGTCTGCCAAGAGCTCGGCGTGCTTTCCAGTAACACTGGTGCCATTTGAGTAAGAAATTGAATTATGGGCGTTGACCCGCAAAAATGGTTTCGCACTCCGTCCAAAACAGAAATATCCATATTGAGGATCAAGTCGTAAACTTGATGACGTCATCTACAGTAGGCAGTGCTGGTGACCTAGCCATCGGAGCTAAAAGGAATCGCCTTGTTGGAGTGTTATGTCCCCTAAGGAGAAAGGAGGATAGAAACTTGTTAATTCCAAGTTGTACTTGCCGTCTCTATACTTCCTTTTTTAGTCCGAAGTGTTGTTGCTTTTTGAAATTTTCTTTTGTATTTTTGTCCTAGCTACAACAACACAGGAATTTAAATTATCCGCCCTTTTCCGCACAAACACAGTTCGTTCGTTCCTTTGTCTGTTCGGTCTCCGGTCGTATAACCCTGCGCATAGGAGAAGAAAGTATTGAAATTTCACCATTGTCTGAAAAGGTAATGTGGAAAACTCAAACGCAAGATTTGATTGAGCTCGAGTGCCGTTCATGTAAACCGGACTTGAGAAGCTCAAAAAAGCTTGAGTGCTCAACATTCTTCAGACGTAGTCTGTAGCTTATTTCAAGCTAATATGCCGCTTCAAGTAGGCTGAGCGATCAGAAACTGGTGACCAGCTAATGAGGCTGGATCTGGCTTTTTTGGTGTGTATTACGCCAACGCCACTACTACGGTTTTCAGTTTCATTTCTGCCCGCAACTTGCGATCTGGTCCGCTAAGTTCCATGATCGTGATTTTATATCGATTCATCTTGTTATACGATATATGTAGTCAGAATCGAAGACTTCATCCACTCGTCCATCAGAAAGCAGTGTTCTTACATTCCATCATCCGATTCGTGTCCTTGTACGAAAAGCAAATGTCGCCGTCGTGTAGTCCATCCGGTTCCGAGGCATTGTTCGCCGATTCTCAACGTCCAATAAAACTAGGCTAAAAGATCAGTAGTTGTTCTCGCATATCTATAAAAATATCAAATTAAAATTAAGAACGATTAACATTATTATTTTACGCATAGGTTGGTATGTTGTTGCGCAGCGAAAGACGGGACAGACGATTACGACGGTCTGGTAATCGCTCATCTGTAATAAGTGGAAATTTAATCAATACAACAAAGAAACCAAAATCTCCAAAAAATGTTAAAGCACCCAACAATAACAACAATTACAACTCATGCACCAAAAAAATATCAAAACTATCCAAGTGCAATATAAGCCCTAAAAACCATGTTGTGAAAAGATTGAATGTACTTCGTAGCTCAACTAGAAAATGTATAAAGAAGAACTTAGAAAAGGAGAACATTTGGAAGGATAATAATGACGTGACTTTATACGATATATGCAGTCAGAAGCGAAAGGTTAGGCCATTGCCACGAAATGACGCTGAATTGGGATTGCCGGATGATGAATTGAATAATTTTGGACCAATATCATTCTCGCATTGTTCAAGGCAGCAAAGCTGTAGTGTTTCAACATCAACTGCTAATGAATTTAATGATCCAGTGACAACATCTGAAATTTGCTCATTACAAATTCAAACAGCAGAGCTTAATAATGAACAGACGAGCCTTTCGAAATGTATTAGCGAATGCGATAGTACAACCGACTATGATCACTTTCAGAATGGATCTTGTAGCAATTCTAATATGTATGATCGACAGCAAGCAAGTAACTCCGATATAATAGATCCCGAAATTGACTCTACTACTACAGATATACTTACAGAGCAGAGTAATACTTCAGTTGCAGTAAATATGATGGAGGTGGCTGATGCAGCTGATGATATCTCACCATTAGCAGCATACTCGTGCAGTTTTGCCAATACCTGTTCGGCATTAAAGGGTCTCTCGTGCAATCTATCACAAGCGACAGGATGTTATCCTACAACTCCAGATCTCATTTCAATGTTCGATGAGGATATCAGTAAATCCACGACATCAGGCCCTAGTTCGATGACGCAGCTGCCACCATCGACTACGGAATTATGCCAGTATGCTGACTTTTTGCCGTATAATACAATATTAACGCAGGCGTTTCTAAATTGTACGGAAACAAGTCAGATTTGTGACAATACAGAGGCAGGCGGACTACTGGCCAGCACTTCTGCATCTTCTTATATTCATCAAACTGCTATCGACAACTTAAAGGCTCTTACAAATTTGCCAACAAACCCAACGAATTTATTTTCCACCTTAAATTTACCAAAGGGATCTTCGAGTGAAGTTGAGAGCTTGATTCATAGTGTATCGGTTCTGGGACAAGAACATGAGATTAGTGCAGTTTATTCAAAGTCGACAATTGAAGATGATGTTCATTTGGATGCAGATGATTGTCCGGAGATTGAAGAGATCCCCGATACAAGACAAGAAGAAATGCAATGGGATTCTTTTGATCCTTATGTTTTTATTAAACATTTACCACCGCTTACTATTGAAATGAGAGCTAAATGCCCCGCTTTACCCCTTAAGACTCGATCAAGCCCAGAATTTAGCTTGGTGTTGGATTTGGATGAAACGTTAGTTCACTGTAGTCTACAGGAATTATCTGATGCAAGCTTCAAGTTTCCTGTACTATTTCAAGTAAGTCCATCTGCAAATTATATCAAGAAACATTTAATAATCTTATTTATTCATCATCAAGGATTGTAAATACACAGTATTTGTTCGAACACGTCCGTATTTTCGTGAGTTTTTGGAAAAAGTTTCAAAACTATTTGAAGTGATTTTATTCACTGCCTC
Source organism: Thereva unica (assembly GCA_949987705.1). Classification (NCBI taxonomy): domain Eukaryota; kingdom Metazoa; phylum Arthropoda; class Insecta; order Diptera; family Therevidae; genus Thereva; species Thereva unica. Next base: position 249,627,552 of record OX465281.1, on the reverse strand, counting down.
AAAGAGAGTGTATGCAGATAAATTGTTAAATTTATTAGATCCAGAGCGAAAGTGGATAAAGTAAGTTTCTATTTACTCATTTCAGATCTATTTATTAACAAACAAAAACGTATTTCCTTAGATATCGTCTGTTCAGGGAACATTGCGTACTTGTTAATGGCAACTACATTAAGGATTTGACAATTCTCGGCCGGGACCTTTCTAAAACAATAATTATTGATAATTCTCCACAGGCTTTCGGGTAATTTACATAGATATAAATGAATAAGTGAATTTTGATTTTAATTTTTATGTTTTACAGGTACCAATTAGAAAATGGAATACCAATTGAAAGCTGGTTTATGGACCAAAGTGATTCAGAGCTTATGAAAATTTTACCGTTCTTAGAGCAGCTTGCTGGCATGGTAAATATATTTTATGAATTAATTTTTTGTCATATTTAAAATTACAGATTTCTTAACCTTTTTACAACTTCGTAGATAGTATCTGTTGGTTGACCAGTATCTGTCGTTCGATGAAAGATATAACACCTTGACAAGAACAAATTTTATTGACTCTGATGATCCGAGAAAAGTTCCTGAGAAAAGTGTCGCGATTGTACCAAGTCCAGTTACAAAAATTTTTGTTTGGATTTTTGTAACATTCGGGGCTCCCAAACGAATTTTCTTTTGTGGAGTGCCACTTATGGAATTTTTACCCATAATTTTCGGACTAACTGAAACTCTGATCACAATCTCTCTCCGTAAAACCCGCCGCCATAAGTGCTTTGAGATATCATTGAACTGGTCAACAACATGTAAAGAATATAGAGATATCTTCAAGGGTAGCCCTAAGGGTTTAAATATTGCAATTTACAATATGGTTAGTGAACTGCGATTCTAAAAGAAATTCAGTGCGATTATTCCGGATCGCTCTGAGTATGACAAACTTAGCCTTCCTGGGAATCCAAGAAATCTACACTGGTTGATAAAAGTGATGAGTGAAAGTTGTAATATCGTACAGAAGCTGGTATCGCAGGACCTAACTCCAAGTTCTTTGGGTAAGTGACCCCCTGTTTTCCAGACTGAAATGCATGCCATTGAGACATGTGCAAGGCTTAACCCTGAGAAAAGTTTGAAGGCGTCAACATTAGAATTTTTTTCTGACAGCCACGATCCCATCAAGGCATTCTCAAAGTGGAAGTTTTCCTCGAAAATAGTTCCAGCGTGCTTTGATGTACTCGAGAGTGTTGACAGGAGAAATATGATCTTGTTCTCTTGGGTTGACGGACACTTGGGTACACTTGGTCAACCGAAACGCTGGTTCAGGCCCAGAACCCTTCAGTGCCACCTCATGAACTACCTCCAAGACACTAATAAGAAACTAGACTTTTGGGAATCTATAAACAATTGGCATACATTGTGCGCTAATTACAGCAAAATTCAAAGAATGGCTTGCCTTTCAATCACCGGTCCCACCCACACTTCCCCGATGGCAGCGCTGGGGACTCCTCTCAATCTGAGGGTTCCTGCATGTCCTTTCAAAGCTCAAAATTTGAGCAATCTTCCCAAGTACCGCAGGGTGGACTAGTATGACACACGGAAGGCTTCAAAACAGAGACAGTTGTGGGTGCCGGAATCCGGAGCGAGTTGGGCATACTAAATCTACTTACGCTTGTCTGGGACTCGGATAATCGGTGCTTTTAAAGGTAATGAAAAGGCCCATGTTGTGGTTAAATAGGGCTCTGATATTGTATTCATCGGGTCGAAGTCGGTTTTTGGAGCCACCAGCTTGCTTGCTGAAAAGGGCTCTTGTCGATAAGACTTTAATGAAACATATCAATCCCTGGAGGTCCGTGCTTGGACTGGTCAACTTTAAGGAGACGGCACGGTTATTTTCACAATTCGCAATTTTCTTCTTTTATGGCGCGAGCTCTACTCTACCTAATGAAGAAATTATTTTTGCTAAGTATTGTCCAGACAAGTGTTTTGAACCATTTAGTTAAAGCTGAATACAAAAAGAAGCTCGATATATAGATTCACCATAAGTTGAACACGAAAACCATGATAGACCAAATTAAGATCTGCGATGGGCTTTTGCAATGCAATGAAATCATAAACGGTGATGTAAAATGAATCACGTTCGACTATCAAGAGCCTGAAAGATCAGGGACAAGGATCAAACATTTGCGAAGTCAAGATTGACATCTAACAAGATGAGAGGTGTGTGTGTGTGTGCGTGTGTGTGTGATGGAACTGGAAGGAAAACGGCCACTTTGATGCACTCCCAGTTGCTCACTGACTACCTGACTTTCCATAGTATTTATAACAATTAGCAAAATTAGTTTTTTGACATTATTTATACATACTTTCATGATAACGCAGTTTGGAAAAAATTTGATTATTGTCGGGAGAACTTGGAAAAGTTAGATGTATACATGTCTCCATAATAATATGCAAATAGTTCGGCTGCGTCCTTTCGGGAACAAGGGGGGGGGGGGGGGGGTGGCGTCGCCTGAGATAAGATCGCCGAAAGAGCGAGGACGTTTGCGGCCAACAATTCTGTTGTTTTCTTTGTAAATGAAGGGTCCAGGCTTCACTGCTCTAAGTTTGTTTTGAAAAGAAGAGTTGAGAAATTTCGACACTCGGCTCTATAATGCGATTTTGCAACTCTATTTCATTAGCGAGTTCCAACGAAGGGGAACAGCTTTCTCTCACGCATCCGTTTAAGATTGCTTCTCCAACTCTTGCGAGTCTTGAAAAGACTGCATATCGGCAAGAAGTCTATCGAGAAGTCTGAGGGGCTTAAGTGGAGCTTGGTACCAGAGTCAATATCGTTGTTATTAAAGTTTGGAGGGAGGAAAGGGAGGAAAGGGTGTGAGTTAAAAGCAGGGTGTCCAGCGACCGGGAAAACCGGGAAAGCCGGGAATTAGCCGGGAATATTTGTTACCGGGAAAAAGCCGGGAATTAGCCGGGAATTTTTTCAAAACGACCGCAAAACCGGGAATTTTATTGATTGGTTGTTGTTTTTTATTTTTTTCAATTTTAGATATATTTTTTTTTGTTTTTCTACTATTAAAATTGCAGTTTTAATTCAAAATTTCGCGCGAAAAGAACGTACGTAGGAACGAACAGTGTAATCACCGTCTTTAGCTCAGCTTCTGAGGGAACTGTATTAAACTTTGCGTGAGTGTGGGTTTTCAATGAAACCGAATGTGTTGGAGTTTTCACGTTGATTTTCTGAGCCAAATAAGCTGGAGATATTACAGCTCCCCATGTTGGTTAGGCCTCGGCCACGATAAGAGCGGCGAGCGGCACCAGAAAAATTTAACGTATCGAATTACCGAAGAGCGGCCTACTAACACACATGGAGAAGCTCTAATATCTCCAGCTGGCAGTTAAGTTGAATTTAATTTCAAGCATTTGTGTTTCTTTTTTAAGTTGTTGGTCCTAGAATAACCGACAAGTTCTTACTCGCACAACATTAGGTGTTTTTGAGCAGGCATTCGTTTAATTTTCAATTCATTTTAATTTGAAATAAAGATTTTGTTTTTGATACAAGAAAAAGGTACGTATTTCTATAAATAAAACTATTCCAAAAAACCGCGAGCTGTACGAATATGTAGGGTTAGTTCATGTTTATAAATTCATTTTTGCAGGACAAAACAAAATCATGCCTCCTAAAGGCGTTTGCACTTTTCAAACTGATTGGTTATGTGATCCAGAGTTGAACTGGGTTGAAAAAGTGGAAAAAAATGTGGCTAAAGTTTTTTGTCGACTTTGTCAAACGTCAGTTTCTCTCAGCTCTATGGGACGTACAGCTCTCACAAGTCACATGAAAGGGCAGAAGCACAAGGAATAGCCGGGAATTAGCCGGGAATTTTTTTTAAAAACTTCGCTGGACACCCTGGTTAAAAGCGTTGTATCCAACTATACAACATTTGTTTCCAATTTACTTTGTCAAGAGTGCGAAACATAGGTACCGTGGTGTGAAGGACCGAAAAAACAAAAAGATCGAGAAAAGAAGGAGAGGTGGAGCAGCTGAAGTTGTCAATATTCCCGGAGAGCTTGTGAGATACCAGAAATAAGTCGAGGGAGAGAGGGAAGGTGTTGCACCAGCCCTGCGATGGTAGGACGTAAATTGTTTCAATCGACCCTTCTTACAAAAATCTTGAATTTTTGTATGAAGATGTCGATCGAAACAACTTACGCACTACCACCTCTGTTGTTTCGTATTGAGGTCGCCTGCTGTGCGGATGCTCTCATAGTTGGCTTCGAGCTCGTTGAGATGCTGCATTAATATATCAAGTCCGAGGAACTGGTATCGTCGAGATGTAGAGGGATACTATTAGAGATACGTTGGGCCTGGCAGCTGTTTTGCACTTTACGCAGCAGTAGTCACTGTTGCAGTTTGAGGCTGCATGATCGTGCATCTGGCAGTTCTTGCATAGAGCCATTCTTTTTAACCTTTTCCCTATGATACTTTTTGGCATCAGATTGTTTCGATCAGAGAGACCTTGGTGGCGATAATCGGTTTTGGCGATTGGTTGATTTTTTCCTGAAAACTGGCAGTATAGGAACTACTTCATTCTTTAGTAGTACTTCAGTCCAGTGTTACTGTTAGAGTGGGCAGCATTCGCTGCTTCAAGTGGGATAGAACTGCCCACGTATGAGTTTTCCTGTTCGTCATCTCCATTATTATGGGGAACTCGGCCTTCTACTGCATACTGCATCGTGACCATTGACGTGTCGGATTATTATCATTGAGCAACAAGGGTGATTCCTGAGCATTGAATTGTCACAGCAACAAAATAGTTTCTTGTATATTTAACTTTAATAGTAAAACATAATAAAACAATAATAATTTCCTTTTTTCTATTTCAGAATGAAGATGTACGCCCCCACATTAGAGAAAAGTACAGATTATTCTCTTATCTTCCACCAGATTAAATCAATTGCATCTCATCCACGTCATTCTCTAGCTAAATTGAAGATTTTATAATTTTAAAAATATAAATATTCAGGATAAGTTTAATGAAATTGCAGTTATCGACAAAAGAAAAAACTTAATTATAAAATTTTAGAGAGAAAAAGAGAAAAAAAAACAGAGAAAATGAAGGAAGAGAGAAATTTTAGCAAAATTTTAAATAACATCTTAGAGAAGATCAAAACACGTTAATATTATTTTTTAAAAATAAAAATTAAGAAGCATTTTTTTATATATATAATATACATATATATAAAAAATATAAATATATAATATAAGCGTGTAAAGTAAGATACAAGAAATATAAAAGTTTAAAATAATGTAAAACACACAATCACGTGAAGAATTTAAATGTATTATGCACAATAGCAAAAGAAGATGGAATATCAATGATAACTACAAAATAAATAAAATAAAATAAACATAAAATAAAAATGATTCAACTTAAAAACAATACAAAAATAATATAGTTAAGAATATATCGTCAGCAAAATACGTATTTGATCTCATGTAGTTAAAGGGAATAAAAAAGTATCCAAAGGCGTTTTAAATTAATAGATTTTATCAAGAGTAATAATGATAAATGAAAAGGAATATTCTTGTTTGGAATGGATGCAATTTATAAAGGTTTAATTATTATTATTATTTTTTTTCCAACAAAGAAGAATACTCATTATTTTTTATTCTAAATGTTGTTTAAAATAAAAACAAAAAAAACAAAAAAAAGTCTTTAGAAATAAGATTTTTAAATTATTATTATTATTATTCGTTGGCAACAATATATGACATATAAATATAAAATTAAAACTAAATGATGAGCGTCTGATGAAAAGGTCGTATTTTCATCATAAACAAACTTTATAGAAATCGCAAAAACATTGCCTGTTCTCCTATTGATAAAATGCTAAAATATATTTAAATGTACATTCATGTGAAGGTAAGAGGAAATTAGCATTTAAGTTTCGTTTTTAAGAAAATAATTTCGGAATCCAAAAAATAAAACATGGCCGCCGGAGATATCGCGGTTATCCCTTTGAATAGAGAAGATAAGGAACCGAAAATAGCGTACGGATTCGAGGGAAGCACTTTCAAGACATTTTTCTCTAATTCTCCCCCTCCACAGGTGTCAAGCAACGCTTGCCTCTGATTTTAACCACAACAACAACATATATTGTCTAACCTGAACAGAGGCGTAGTGAGATTTGTTCAGGTTTTGCGAAGGGTCTGTTTCAAACATTTAGCCAAGTGAAGCGTTCTCACCGAGATGGTTGCTGAGATACGATATCCCTCCCGGTTTTTGAATAAATATAACACAGCCACTGTCCGGGTTAGACACAAATACGTAAAGAATGCTATGCATTAGTGTTGCCATTCTCGACAACTTTAGTTCTTAGAAAAAGTTTAGCCGTTTAACCCTTTGAAAGTTATTCAAGGTCAAAGTTTTCGAAAATCAAATTTTGGCCAAAACTTCACTCAAAAACCGACATTTTCAAAATTTGCCATTTTTTCGAAAACCAAAATTTGTTTCGACCTTTTGTGATTTTTTCGAAAACTTAACCCTTTCGAAGTTATTCAAGGTTAAAGTTTTCGAAAATCACTTTTTGGTCAAAAAATCTCTCAAACACTGTTTTTTTTCGAGAATTATATTTTGTAGGCAATATTTGGTATAAGCAGATGAAAAAATTGTTTGCCTTATGTAAATGTAAACTTTGCTATCGTCGGAGAACATTAAGTCTCGCGTCGATAACAACATTGAAGAGAAGTGACGAAGCGACGTCTCCCTGTCGGACACTCGTTTGAATCGGGAACTCCTCGGGTAAGTCGCTTCGCTTCGAATACGGACGCTGGTTGAGCCATCGTACAACGCTGGAGAAGTTTGATGATTCTCAATGGGACGTTTTCGGTTTCCAAGACTTCACAAGCTATTCCAATCGATGCAATCGAAAACGGATTTGAAATCGATGACAACGATGACAGTTCGTTTGTCGCAACGAATTCTGTCTTCCATTAGCTGACGGAGTGCGAATATTTGATTGAGGCAAATTACACGGCATAACATTTCTTCCATCAACACTTCCAATAATTCCAATAAAACGGTTTTATAGGCAAGGAGTCGCGGGGAAGTTTGTTACTTGTGCATCCCAAAAAATTCTCGACTGCACAGAGCAACACACTAACACAATCATAATTTCATTCTCGGGGCTACGAAAATAACTTAGCTTGACTGACAGTTTGTACACAGCTACATAGACAATAGAATTGTTACACGAAAAAATGCAGAACAGTCAGTTTATCGTGTAATTCGTATAACACGCACAAACCGGTTTGTTACAGCAGAAAGTGTTATGCCGTGTAACTCGCCTCATTAATGCACCCTCGATGTGGTCTAAATTCCGCTTGTTCGGTGGTTCGGGTGCTGGACCTTACGGGGGATCGTGTTTGTACAGCTGGTGGAAAAAATCTGTCCACCGCTGTCGGCGTTCATGGAGAGAAGCCACAAGAGTTCCATCCAATTTTTTGATGTTGTTGTTTGCTGATGTTGTTTTGCCGCCTAACCGGCGGATTGTCTGTTATAACATCCGGTACTCGTGTTTCGAGCCGCTTTTTCTATGTCGGCCGCAACGTTATTCCAGTATGCTTCTCGCTTCAATTTCTGTCGAGCTTCTTTGTTCAATCTTCGGTATTGCTCAAAGTCGACGTGTTTAATTCGCTACCGCTGATCGACGAAATCCAGACAGCTGTCCGAGATCCATGGCTGTGTCCGTTTACGGATAGGTGGGCACAACTCCATTGCACACTCCACAATAAACTCCGACAATTGCCATTCTTCTACATCGATATTGTCCGGAATTGCGAGAGCCGTGAATTTGTTGGATAATGCCATTTGAAACTCTCCCCCGATGGCCGGGTTCCGTAGGCTCGTTCTTGGCTGGTGGAGGTGCCGTTTTCTTTGCTCTTAGTAATCGCATCTGCAGTTTCGCTCGAACAAGATAATGTTCCGATCCGCAAATGGGCCCACGCATTGCACGTACGTCTTTGATTGTCGATCGGAATCTTGTGTTGATAAGAACGTAGTCTAACATCGCGAATGGATTTCGCCAGATGAGTTGGTGTTTGAGTGGATGACAGAAAATACTGTTGCCAATGATCAAGTTGTTTGACGATGCGAATGAAAGCAGGCGTAAGCCGTTGTCGTTAATTACTTCGTATTCGAATCTGCCCGTGGATTCCTCCCAGCCTGTTCGATCTGCTCCTGAATGTGCATTGAAGTCCCCCGCGAGTATTATTAATTCGTTTCGCGGTATCATATCCAGCGTCTGTTGAAGCTGATCGTAAAATTCGTCCTTGTTCGTGTCCGTGCTGGTCTCGGTTGGCGCATAAATGGATACGATGTGGGTCTTGGTCGTTCCACTGGTGGTTATAACCGCCAAACGCTCGGATATCGGCTGGAATGCGATAACCCCGTTGGCAGCCCGTCGATCGACCATAAAGCCGACGCCGGCCTCTCGTCTCTCACCACCGGAATAATAAAGCGTGATCGTTTCGTTGATTGTTGGCGGGAGGATCATCACTGTCCGGATCCAGTAAGCCATACATAGTTCCGATAGCTGATGTCCTGTTCGTACATTCCACGCGGCGAATTTAACTTTTATTTTCGGTGTGACTAATTCGGGTGTTCGGCCAACAACCCACTTCTCATCAGCATCACTGGTCCCCAGTGCTGGCGCATCGGCTCCCCGGATGCAGTAGCATTATTTCGTGAATAGCTACTTCGTGTATCCATGCGGTCTCTTGCCTAGTTTCTTTGGTGGCAGATTTACCACCCTTCTCCTCCTTTCACACCCTGGGCTTGGGAACAGACGAAAGCGAAGTTTATCCGCAAATATTGAAATATTGTACACAGATTGGACTTGGATCCCACGCGATTTTCGCTGTACGGCCTCAGACAAAAGCTCGCATGAACTTATAATTTTTTCAATCGTGGGTAACTTGAGAAAACAAATCAATTTTCATTTGAAAGGCCGTACGCGCTTCTGAAAAGCCCGTATCGTGTGGACGTAAAATGTACCTTTTTAAGAACAGCCTTTTGTTTGGTCGTACTGCCTTTGCCATTAAAAATATCGTAAAAAATGACATTTAACTCTATATGAAAAAAAAGATGCAAAAGCGCGTATGACCAAAGTCCGCGTAGTGCGGATGCACCATTAAAACGCCGCATACACATTCACAAACGATATTCATGTTATCTTCTTCTTGATTTGCAAGAAATTGCCCAAAAAGGGGTTTCTTTACTTTCTGGATTTTTGACGAAATTATCCCCACCATTCAAGTAAGTTTTTGCCCAACAAGTTTTTGCAGGAAAAGTACTGGAACAAACCTTTAGTATATTCAATCGATTCAATATGGCGGTAGATCCAATATGGCGGTAAATTCGATATGGGGGTAGATCCAATATGGCGGTAATATGGTGTCCACCTAAAAAATGGCGGAGTACTATTTCCTTCACAAGATGCAGAAATACGGCGTTTTGATTGGAATCATAATGTTTTGCCTTTTTTATATAGACAGTACGCACCACTTGGACAAGTTTTTAGGCTCATCCAATGGAGTTTTATGCCTTATTTCGAAAAAAATTAAAAAAAAGTTAAAAATGGAAATACGACCTTTTGATCATTCGCTTATATCAAATATCTTTCTTTTTATTATTATTATTTCTAACCGTAAATATTTCAAACAGTAAATAAGAATATTTTAATTTATCCGTATTAACTTTATGATATCTTAAATAAATGGAAATATTAAATTTAATTAAAAAAAATAAAATTTTGATTTGTTTTAATTAATTTAATTTTCCATGCATTTTTTGTTTATGTTGTTTATAAACGCAAACACACTCTTACCTGTGCGCAAGAAATTATTGGTGCTTTATTTTTGAATTTTTAATTTTTTCGATATTTTGCTAAATTAAATAATAATTAATTATAAATAAATGTATAGCTGCCTATAATCAACTCTTTATAGCATTGCAATCACTGTTTAAGAAACTATAATTTTTTTCTAAAAAATAAAAACAAAATAAAATAAATATTAAATGTGATTTATTTCTTTTTCATGTATTCTTTTTTTTATTAATTATTATCAAATATTGTAAATTTTCTTAAATTATAAATAATAAGAAAAAAAAAAGTTCTAATTATGTTCAAATGAAATTACGTAAATAAATACAAAAAAATACGAAAAAAAATATATTTATTATTCAAGTTTTAATGTACGTAATTTTCTTTTATATGAAAGCATATATATTATATATAAAAAAAATATACATTATATATATAAAATAGTAAGGGTTCATTATTATTATGTGGCCATATAAAAAAAAAGAATAAAATAATGGTTTATGTATGTTTTTTTCTCTTGTCATTGCTTTTTTCATATATATAGTTATAAATAATAAGGAAAAAGTATATAAAAATAAAAAATAATATTGTTTTTGTTTTATAGATGAGAAAGTTTATTAAGTGAAAATATTTAAAATTATTTTTTGAATTTTTTTTAGATATCGTCACACACAAAACATAAGAAAAAAGTTAAAGAACAAATTTTTAGTATTGTTTTTTCTCTGATTAAAAAGTATTTGAAATGTAATTGATTTTGATTATTTTTAAATAGTTAGTTTAAATTGGATGTGCGGATGTACAACCAAAACTATCGATTTTGAGCCGGTCGGCCTTAAGTATGGAACGCACGTCCGAACCAATGCTACCGATTTGTCCAAATGAACCTTTCTTCGAGTTTCACGGCCTATTCCAAATACTTTCTCAAGGCTCAACTGTGAGAAAGGTTTGTAAGGTGTCAACATAAAAATCTTTTCGGACAATCAAGCTGCCATCAACGCACTCTCAAAGAGCAAATTTTCTTCCAAAAAAGTTGCAGTGTGCTTTGTCGTACTCCCAAGCCTAGCTAGGAAAAAAGGGATCTCGCTCTGCTGTTTCCCGGACACTGGGGTATCGAAGTCACAGCCAATGGAATGACAAATACTTTTCCCAGAGGATCTAGAGGAATAAAAAAAAGCCAGGATTTTTCGAGCTGGGAAATAGCGGCAATTACTTTTGTTTCGGAGGATCGGATCAACTTGGACAAGTGGCGGAAAGAGGATCAGAGATAAAATATTTTGCCCGCTAGTAGTTGAAAATGATAACCAAAGAGGGGACTGGATTTTAGGAGGAATTTAAACAGCATAAAATCTGACCATAAAAATTGGAGAGTTCCACGAGTACCTACGAAGACATAAGTGTCGGGCGACCTCGGTATGGGTGAAATGGATGCTGTTAGGCAGAGGTCTTGGGCCTTATCATGAAATGCGATTCGAAAATGAAATTACATATCCGAATATCGAAAAGAGCGATCATGCCATGCGAATTCGAATCGGTTTGATGCGATTACAAACGGAATTTTTTCCGATGGCTATGCAGCTGTCGCATTTAATGTTTCGATTTCGTGAGTGATTGGTGCACACTTTAGGAATAAAAAATGTAAATTTATCTTTCATTTTTTCTTATAACTACATATTTAATTGATTATATAAATAAACAATTTTTCAGGAAAAAAGCTACAACACAGAAACAATACGAAATTTTAGTAACTTGAATGAAATGGTTGATTGCGTCATGCCCACAAAACTATCCTGCCCCGTGCTTCTTTGGTATCCTTCTGCGAAAAAACGTAAAACAGACGCAAGCTTTACATAGCTTGGAATGGAAACCGAATTAGCCGCGGGTTTAAATTCATTGTTAATCTCTTCTAAAAGATATGAAAACACCGCCTTTGATACTCGAAAGAGTTGTATAAAGCTGTAACGGAAAATAACTGTAATGAAGAAACTAATAAAGTTTGTGTACTCATATTGCATCAGAGAGCCCCATAGGATTCGAATTATCACGAAGTTTTCTTCGAACCAATCGCATATTTTGAAGATTTTCTTCCACTGTCAGATGATGAGAGAAACGCTTCAACACTAATCATTTTTATATAATTTATTTTACTTCGATTAAATTATTTAATTTTTGTGAAGAAAACACAAACTTTATTACCGCACTTATAAAATGTCAAATATTGGCATAAAGCTGCCTGCTTTCCAAGAATTGGAAAGAATTTTTAAGTTGCGTAGGGCAGTACTCCCTTTGCAATGCGAATTCGTAGTAGACGGATCCTATGATCGGTAGATTCATTCGTACCGCAAATTAATTTCGGTTCGTATTTACTTTCGTATCGCATTTCATGATAAGGCCCCTTTTTAGTATTTGGTAGTTCCGAGCTCAGGAGCTTAGTATAGCAGTCCGTCAGGTCGTTTGTCACGTCATGGGGCAATGTCTAGCAGAAAAACTAGTACAGTGGGGGTTAGGTCTAAGAGCCAGTGAACGGCAGATAGTTCATATTTCAACAAACCTCAAATTTAGTTCAGTCGCTCTCTCATACCTACTGTCATGAGATTGGGACTAACTAAGCCCGGTCGTGGTAGGTTCAGAACTTCTCAGGTGTTGAAAACAGATGACCTTCAACAGTATTTCAACGAAGTTGCCATTTGGATATTTTAAAAGGTATTACTAGGATATTTTAAAAGGTATTACTAGGTATTACTGATTTATGGTGATCAGGCAAGGCTTAACATCCGGAAATGGAGACATGCTTCAAGCACCCATCAAATTTGTAGAAATATGATAGAGGCGGCCAAGACTGAATTTGACGGCTCCATGGAATTGATGGATATGGTTTTCCACTGGTGAGAAGGCCTGCTTACAAGTGATTCCATAGGATGAAGGAATTGAGGCTGGTTTTCTTTAAATGGCTTTTCGCGATGACAAATGACTGTAGGCAGAAGGTTGATAAAGGATCATCAAAGAATGAGGTTGATAAAGGATCATCAAAGTCATGAAAGAGATCATTTGGATACGAGGTACGGGGCACCGTGTTTGATATAGCGTGAGTGGTATAATTTCTAAGAAAGGACTCGGTTATCTCTTTGGATTGGTTATCCAACATCTGTGGATATCCAATATGTGTCGCGTGACAATACAATAGAAGAGAATACGCTACAATCACGAATTGTACGACTTATACAAAGACTGTAAACTCTCGACACATGCTAAGCTACTATGTTTACGTTGGGCTGGTCATGTCCAAAGAATGGATGACTCAAGGATACCAAAAAAGGCCCTGTATCTACTACCAGATGGCAAAAGACCAGTTGGCAAACCACGGTTAAGTTGGGAAGACAATGTTAAGGCCGATGCAGCTGGATGCAAACTGGAGACCATCTGCGGAGCAGAGAAACGTCTGGAGGAAGAAGCTGATGGAGGCCAAGGCTCGAATTGGGCTGTAGAGCCATCGAAGAAGAAGAAGGTGGGATTTGATACTATCATTGCCTATGGGATATTCAGATTCCCAATTATTTTGGCGCACACTATTGGCTTATGTGTGCAGCGAGGCGCACCGGGTTCCAGCTAGTTGACTAATAAACTTGCAAGTTGATTTTATTAATATTATCTAAAAAAAACCTAAAAGTAAAAGTAAAACTACCAATGTTCAAGCTAAGATATTTCTTTTTATTTTATATATATATATACTTTTTAATATTTCCACAATTACAATATTATTACTATTTTCTTTTTTTTAAATTGTGCGAAAGCACAATAAAATGGACACAAAAAAATTCCCTACCTAAAACCTAAAGCTATAAGGTCTTTTTTTTCTGTTACAATTAAATTGTTTTTACTTTTTTTTTGTAATTATGTTTTTATCTTCTTTTTGTTATCCACAAGTATTTTTAATTAAGTAATTACAGTTCAAGTTGTGTTTGCTTAAATTTTTTTGTTTAATCTTTTCAGTACAGTTTTTAATTTTTCTTATATAATTTTTTTTTCTTCATTCATTTTTTTTAAACATTTTAAATTTTGGTATTTTATAAAAAGGCCGTCATAAATTCTTTCAACGATTAAATATCCAAATTGGGGGTTTTGTTTGAAGGATAAAAATTAAATTAATTAATTAATTAATAATTAATTTTTTTATGCTTATTTTGGGTTTTTTTTGTTGTAAGAATGTTTGCGAAATACTGAGAATTATTTATTTAATTAATTTATATAGTTTTTTTTATTAAATTTAAATTTAAAATGTTTAATTAACTTGGCAAAAAGGATTTGTTTTTTGTTTAAGTAGTTTTTTTTGTTTTTGTCTTTTTTTGGTTGAGTAAATATGTATTTTTTGTAAATGGATAAAAATTGGGTTATTAAAATATTTATTTTTAATATTAACATAATTAATTTTAAATGAAATTTTAACATTTGGTTTATGAATAATTGTTTTTTCTTTAATTAATTAATTCACGATGATAAAAATGCATATACTTAAAATGTTTTTTTGGTTTTTGAAGTTATTTATTTTTTTTACTTTATTTTTTTTACATTTCACAATTTTTTTTTACAAGTCCTTATACAAAATTTCAAGTATTTGTTTTTTTTTTCAGCAGCGATGCATACAATCCTTGCTTAAATCACAATTAACACGTCAAAAGGGATCGTGTTTAAAAAATGTTAACGTTTGCACTTCTGAATATTTTGCAAACATTCTGTTTTTTAATTATGTTTTTTTGTTTTATTTAAAATGTTTTTTTTTCAATACCTATATATTTTTTTAATGTTACATTTTGAATATGATTTTTTTTGTTGAAATTGCACATTTTTCAGTAAAATTTTTAAGTGCAAAATTTTTTTTTTATAAGTCTTTTCTTAATTAATGTAGAAATTTTTATTTAAGATTTTTTTTTTAATTTTTTTTTATTTAATTTTTTTTTAGTTAATCAGTATGAGATAATTTTTACTTTACTGCATGATTGTAAGGATTTTTTTATTAATTTCTTTTTTGTTTAATATATTTTTTTAAAGTGGTCTATTTACATCATATACGGGCTGACGCGGGATATGGTTTCACGGGAGCATACAGGACGCGGGTTGATTTTTGACAAGAAATATTGCTGATGAGAACATGGAAGAAATTAAATTCAGGCTTACGGATTAGTCTTATGACTTATGGTACACAGTAACTACGTTCTTTTTCTGATAATTTGTACTATATCTTACTCGTGAGTACTCACAACTATTCTTACTTTAGCATTCGAGTAGATAACAGTTTTAGTTACGCAATTGAAATCCGCTGGAGGGAAAGTTGCCATTTGGAGTCTATTGTGAATTATTTAGCATTTACTAGATGGCTTTTGATTGTGTTGAACTTTAATTTTGCTTCAGCAAATTTTTAGTTCCTTTTCTGTTTTACTTGAAGTACTAAAAAGTAGAAAAGGAACGCAGCGATTATTAATTCCATCTTCATCTACATTTAAAGTTAGTTTAGCTAGATTGTCAAAGCGTGTTATGGATGAAAACGAAGCAAACACCAGACTGATCCTCCAGGTTGGTAGTGAGCGGCAGGAATATGGAATTTGAATTTGGAACTTGGAACGTTAGGGTTAGAACGCTCAACGTTTACGTCACCATGCTAATCCCATCAAATGCTATATCAGTGAGCTTGGAGATATGAACGCAAAATAGGAAAGGAAGAGGAGTTTCTAGGCGTCATAGGTCGTAGCATAGCTTACACAACGCCATACAACTGAACCTGGGATGGCAGAATGGAAGTCGTTTCAACTCATTCGTTACGAGTCTTAAATGGAAAAGTCGAAACAGATGACTTAAAACGACTTACGTGCCCCACCACCCCTGAATCACTGCCAGGCGGCCCAAGATTTGCTCGCACACAAAACGAAATTTTTGTCGGAATTGTAAGTGAGCAGTACAAGGACTTATACGGTGCAATATACCAAACGGACAAATTCGGAAGGGCAACAATATGAACGTTTGGAAACCTAGCCGCATCGAGGAGACTGTGAGGAGCCCGGAAGATGATTTCGGGCGGGTAAGGATAAGAGGTGTATATGTCACCAGTTGCTATGCCTCTGCTAGTCTCACGATGGAGAAGTACGTGGCATTGGTGAAAAAGTTGACTGCAGATGCGAGTCACCATATTCCCAAAATAATAGCGGGTGATTTTAATGCAGGGGCTGGGAGCAATGTAAGCGTCCTAAGTTTGTGCTCTTCCCGAAGCCGAGTATGCACTTCAGGGGACTTGCCCAACTACAGACCGATATGCCTCCTAAAAGCGAGGGGTAACATCTTCGAACGGGTGATATATAACAAATTACTCCCAAGCTCTAAAAGGGAGTCAGAGGAGGCATCAGGCTTCAGGAAGGCTAAATCGACAACGGATTCTGTTAATATGGTTAATAGCAATGAATGTGTATAAAAGTTGCGCCTTGAAAATCTTTGACGTAGAAAATGTGCTTCAACACCGCGAAGTGGAGCACGATTGTTGAGGAGTTGATAAAGGTGGGGCCAGTTCGTGTATGTCGAAAACGACAATTTTTTTTCGACTCGGGTTCGCGTAGGTCGAAAAATTGAAAATTTTCGTCTGAAGCCGACGAAAGGCACTCGAAAGATCTTGGGTTATCGAGTTTTTGTATTAGGACACGAACAATTTTCTTTCGACCTATGCGAACGCTAAAATTTTCGTCGACAAAATTTTTCGACTTCAATTTCGTACGATTATCGTCGTTAGCCATACACGAACCGGCCCCTGGATACACCGAAGTATCTAGCACATTGCGATAAAATTCCATGTAGGTAAGAAATTGGACTGCGAGTATGACGAGGGCGTCAGGGAGTAGAGAAATGCAAAGAAATGCAAGGTAAAATGGCAGCTAGATAGTTAGACAGCTAGACTGTTCGTGCTCTGGTGAACACCCCAGAGGGATCCCTTTTTAAAGGTCATGCTGATAACGCCAGGCTGAAGCCACCTTTACGGCTTGTAACGGTCTGGAGTTGAAGGTCATTCAAAAACGGATGTTGAGTTAAATTAGTAGGAATCTACCAGCTGGGTGCGGACTACCGGCAGTGTCTTCTGCCGTAGGTAGGGAAGCCTTAGATAGATGGTTGCACACATTCTCTGCTGGTAGACCGGTGTAAGATTCTCTCAACCCCTTGTGAAAAAAACGCAGGGTGGATTAGTTGGTAAAGGGATGGCTCCAAAACAGAGACAGGTAGGTGTGAGCGTCGGAATCTTTAGTAAAAGCCCCAGTTTCAGTAGATCGATAAGTCTGTGCACCCGTAACTGTCTTTCAAGTAGAGATGGACGCTATACTGTCATACCCGCTTGAAATCTTAAAAAGGGTCTACAAAAACAAAACGGATCTTTGTCTTTTCTGATAGTCAAGAGCGATAAGGTCGCGTAGAACCAAGTCGAAATTTGTTTTGTTCCCGCGTTATCGGGGCTTAAAAGGCAATTAAAAGGCAGATGCCCTAGCCAGTTGTTGGCTTGATTACCGGACACTGCGCCCTAAATTACCATTTGTGGACGATTGGAAGGGCAGTGGATCCTATCTGTCCTTAACCTGTCATATCGTTTATGGGCAATATATGTTGCTAGAATGCCATTCGAACGAACAAATATTTAGAGTCGATTCTAAAGCCTGCACCACACTACTTCCGAAGTTGCTTCGGCGAAGTACTTCTCGAAGTTTATCAAGTCCGGAGTACGTGACTACACATTCGTGTAACTTCACGAGGAACTCATTCGCCCGGACCCCGCACTCCTCAAGTCCTTTGATATGGGCGCAAACACCGCCGAAGTCACCCGAGACGAAGTAAAGTTACACAAAGTGAATCGAAGTGCCTCTCTACACTCTCGAATTCGATCAACTTCGCGAGTAGTGTAGTGCAGGCTTTAGGAATAGGGGATGAATGAGCACGATATTGCGTGACTGCGTAGAAACAGATTTGAGGATAATACGGACGTTTGAAGGTAGACAGAACTAGCATTAAACAGGAATGAATGCTATCGTATCAAGCCAATGCGTCGAGGTGTAGAGTTACAAGAAGAAGAAGATGGTTGTACGCTGTAATATTTTTTGGTTTGAGTCTTGATTGATTTCTATTGAAAGTTGAATAGGAGGACTAAAGAGTAATGTCGTTTCTGTGCATGCCTGTATTTCTTTATGGCTCATAAGCTGATTATGTATGTACTTCAAAGTAGTGTCCGACATTTTAAGGATAAAGTGACTTCTTTACATGTCAATAGTTAAATGTTAATGTCTTTTCACCACTCCAAAATATCGTTTAAAGGGCGGAAGTGGAAGCAAGTCCGTGTCAGACCATCGATGAACTGTGTACCACTCTTAACTTATCTTGGCAAGAACATTTGCAACCGATTTGTGAAGTATGCGGAGTAGGTGTAAGGTAAAAACACAATATTACTTCTCGGTCTTCCTAATATCTAAAGGAGCGAACACATTTGCAAACAAACTTGCGCAACTTGGTTTCAGAAGTCAAATTTTCAAATGTACATATTTCAATTTTGAGTGTACATTTGCAAATTTGACTTCTGCAAATAACTTGCGCAACTTTGTTTGCAAGTGTATTCGCACCTTCGCACTTGTGTGTCACATATTAAAAGTCATTTCTCCCAAAAAATACCCGGTATCTCGTGCTTCCCCGTGTCACGACATCCCCCCGTTAACCCGTATTTGATGCAATAAGCGCCGCTCTTATTTATTTTTATTATTATTAAATACTTTTATACCTTTACAATTGATACTCACTTACGTTCATAAAAAAATATACATATTCTGAAAACACATTTATATTCGAGTAAAAAATTAGTTTTTATGTTTTTTTAGGGAGAATTAAGCAGAAATTAGAATAAAATTTTCTTTTTTTTTGGTAATATTATATAATTTCCATTTTCGTTTATTTATTTATTTTTATTTTTTTTTATTCAGTTTAGAATTTGTTTAGAATTTCCTTTTTTTATTTATATTTTGCGTTTCGAAGTCTATTGTATATGTATAGATGTATTCTTATAGGCCTGGTTATTTTAAGTAGTTAGGCTCTTGTGGTGTTCTCTTGTATATAATGTGTGTATGTAATTTCCAGAATCATTCATTTACTTTAATTTTGCAATTCATTCCTTTTAATTTCAATGACGATTTGGCGTACAAATTTTATATTTATATTTTATTTTAGGCTAAAATGCTGCTGTTCTTTTTGGTTTTTCTCATAGAAAACTAGGTTATACTTTCTGTTTGTTTACTTTGTTATTAATATCATTATTTCAGATTATCAGCTATTATATAACATTGTTTACTTTTGGGTATACATAAATACCATTTAATTTTAATTTTTAAGATTTCAGTGCAAGAGACATTTAGTGGTGATGTTTTTTTTTTTAGTTTTTGTGCTATCAATTTTTGTGAGACTATTCTCTTCTGCTAAACATTTTCAATTAGCTTAAGTAGTTTAATAGGCTCTTTTTTAAAAGGCTATTTGTTTTTTTTTTTGGTTTTTTGTTTTTATACTTATAGTATGGTGCATGCTGATCCGTGCATAACTTCACTTATAAACATTGGTGCTCCAGCACCGAGTCCACCGTCAGTTTTATTTTGTTCGTTCTAAAATGTAAAAAAAATTAATTATTTTAAAAATGTCTTGCTAATAGATATTGTAATTAGTTTAGCTGAAAATTTGCTTTATTAAATATATAAAATATAATGATATTTAGAATTATAGGATGGCGCCCAGGAAGCATCTCCAGAGGATTCAGATCGTGCTGGTCATCCTCCAACACTCTAAAGACACCCACAGGGGGTTTAGTAAAGTTTCGTTAAATCCAAGAAAACTTCAGGAAAAACGCCTGATTAAGCTGAGTTTTGCGTTTACTACACAAACACCAACAGAGACACAACTTATTGTACCATGGACACAACATAAAATTATTTATCTGACACTTCAACTCACTAACCCTGACGGTTGCATCTGTGGCTTAGCCTGCTGCTTAAAAATGAACTTATACAACATCCAAGAGTTTAAAGGCGAGGTTCACAGCTTCCTTTAGACTACGCTTAACCTCTCATATCCTTTTTTATCTTTCTAGCCAAGTTGGTCAATTTTCATGGTTAGCGTCACCGCGAGTAAAAAAACTCGATCGTTGATTTATGGAAAGGAGTTGAAAAGGCTGATCAGAATCAAGAGCTTACAAGACTTTGGGGTTACAAAAACTGAGTAACGTCTACTGAATTTACAACCACAGCTTTGTTAGCCTAGTTCGAATCACTATATTCACGCCGTAACCCACCGGCAATGCAATTCAATTGTAGTAGAGGCGAAAAAGGAGCGTAAAAACTGAACGTACTGGTTGGTCTTTAGGCTAACAACCTGGTCCTGGAAAAATCCACTGTTACCACAGGTATTGGGTGGGAATTGATCACAAGGCTAAGAATCCAGCGATGATATATGAACTGAAAGGCACATCGATAAGAAAGGAGATAAACTACGCTGGGAGAACAATAGGAGGATTTCATTATTTTCTATAAGATATAATATATTCACAACACCACCATAAAAAGTAAGCTGGATCTTATCTCAGAAAGTTTACTAGGCGAATACCAAGCCGGCTTCCGCCAACCACCAATCAACTCTTCACACTAATAAAATTCTGGGAGAGGAATGATAACGTAAACCAGATCTTTTTGGACTTCAAGCAGGCCCACGATTCCATAGAGAGAAAGAAGCTACTTCAGATCCTGCTCGAATTAGGTGTACCAGCTAAACTAATACGTCTGATACAATAAACTCACCTCGACACAAACGCCTGAGTAAGAGTTCAGAAAAAACTTACAGATGCCTTCCAAGTTAATCAAGTTAAGCAGGGGATGGACTGATGCCTATGCTGTTCAACTTAGCCATGGAAGCAGTCATCTGAAAGACATCAATTCAGCGAAACTAAACTCTAGTAAATAAATCTGCTCAGGTGATCGGCAGCTAAGGAATGGCTACTTGGAGATTAAAGAAGCAGCCAAAGAAACAGCTTGAGAAATGAGGATAAAACAAAGGTAATGCTGCAGACACAAGCAATAGTCTATTGATTATGTCATATAGAAAGGAACTAAGACGTTCACGGGGTTTTATTGCAGGAATCGGTCAATGGGTCATTTAAGAAGAAAAAACCGCGGAGTGCTATTAAATTAGAGGGCGGAAATTGGAGATAGGGGTCAAAATGGACCCTTTTTGGGTTTTGCCATATATTTCGTAAACGAAGAAAAATTTCGATTTATTTTATATAAAATTTTTTGTAGAGAATTAAATTTCCTATGGAAATGGTTTATTTAAAAAATTTTGAAAAATTTTTTTTATGCCGAAAATGTTGAAACAAAAAGAAAAAAAAAGCCAAAATTTCGATGTTTTTTCCCTTTTTTACTTTTTTGCCAATATCTTTTTTTTGGTTAGAGATAGGCATAGGTATTGCTTTATATAAAATAAAGCAGATAAAATTTCCTTTAAAATGATGGGTCGAAAAAATTTTTTGGTTGAAAATTCACCGAAATATGGCCACTCGAACATAGCTTTTTTTATTTTTACCCCTTTTATACCGACATTGTTTTCAATCTCATATTGTTGAAAAAATTATTATATTACTCAATTAAAAAAGGCAATTTATGTTTTGTGGGTGAAGACGCAGATGTACTTATTGTACAATGCGCAAAAGAAAAAGCATCACAGTCAAAAAATGCAGTTATAGTTGGCCAAGATGTAGACTTTCTCATCATTTTGTCACTTTTGCCAGAGCAGTATCAAAATGTATATCTTTGGAAACCCAGTGTAGGCAAAGTTACAGCAAAAATGTATGACCGAAATAGTTTTAATTTTCCTCAACAACAAAAATATCTTGGATTTATTCATGCATTTAGTGGCTGCGATACTACGTCAGCGTTTTTCAACATTGGCAAAAAAAAATTATGAAATTTGTAAATAAAAATGCTATTCAGCTACAAACACATATGGACACGTTTTTACGTGACGATGTAACTGACGTAGAAATTAATTCTGCATCAGAATATATTGCAGCTTCTTTGTATGGGGCAAAGTACTGTCGCTTCCAGAATTTTTATAAATTATCCAAAAGTTCCAAATTTTCTCTAACGCAATTACCACCAACACTTGATGCCATCAAACAGCATGGCTTAAGAACGTTTTTCCAGATCCAGCAGTGGAAAGGAAATCACCTAAACCCTCTGAACTGGGGTTGGAAAAATTCTAAAAATGGACTAATTGCGATTCGCACAACAGCACCTCCTACGCCAGAGATTTTGCTAAAAAAAGTGGCTTGTGGTTGCAATACAGGTTGCCATGGGAACTGTAGTTGCAGAAAAATACAAATTAATTATTCCATATTTTGCAAAGAATGTATGGGGATCAATTGTGATAATGTGCAAGTTCCCGATATTGCAGAAGATGATATTATTGAAGATATAGATGATGATATCGATATACAGTTTGAGAATGTTATGGAAGAAATATAAGAGCATCATAATTATTTATTATCCACAATTAAACATAAATTACCTTTTTAATTGAGTAATATAATAATTTTTTCAACAATATGAGATTGAAAACAATGTCGGTATAAAAGGGGTAAAAATAAAAAAAGCTATGTTCGAGTGGCCATATTTCGGTGAATTTTCAACCAAAACATTTTTTCGACCCATCATTTTAAAGGAAATTGTATCTGCTTTATTTTATATAAAGCAATACCTATGCCTATCTCTAACCAAAAAAAAGATATTGGCAAAAAAGTAAAAAAGGGAAAAAACATCGGAATTTTGGCTTTTTTTTCTTTTTGTTTCAACATTTTCGGCATAAAAAAAATTTTTCAAAATTTTTTAAATAAACCATTTCCATAGGAAATTTAATTCTCTACAAAAAATTTTATATAAAATAAATCGAAATTTTTCTTCGTTTACGAGATATATGGCAAAACCCAAAAAGGGTCCATTTTGACCCCTATCTCCAATTTCCACCCTCTAATTTAATAGCACTCCGCGGTTTTCTCTTCTTAAATGACCCATTGACCGATTCCTGCAATAAAACCCCGTGAACGTCTTAGTTCCTTATTGCCCTGCTTTTTAAGACCTAATCAATAGACTACAAATAGAGCAAAGTTAAGTAGTAACCTAACGATAGATGAACATAAGTTAGAAGGAGTGGATCCTAGCCATCGTACGTCTGAGTAAAAATAGGACTCGCCGCCCGATCTTAGCATGAAACAGGCACAGACAGTATTGAAACGCCTGTGTATAGCACCGGTAACGAACAAGATACGCCTTAGTAAAAATCGACTTCTCTACACACATGAACAGAATAGTCCAAACGAAGCACGATACGCTCATATTTTTTAATACTGAAGAGAGAAAAATTGGGGCTTTAAAAATAAAGAGCTCATTCAGCGTATTCAGTATTCGTAGTTGGGTTGTGGGTTTGACCCTTTCGGTCCACGAGATCAATTTCCCAGCATGATGAATCTATAAAAATGAATGTTTGTTGGTTTGTAGTGCGACTCAAAAACTCAAAAACTAGTCGGCCGATTGAGCTGAAACTTTCACAGAATGTGTATCTTGACTAAATCTGGGTAAACCGCATGGTACTAATGCTATCGAGTAGATGGCGCCCAAGAAAAATCGAAAAAGGGAATTGTAGAGGAAATATATGACACAAACGAAAAAAAAGAAGCGAAACGCGCACTTTCATGTAACCGATCAACCCCAAATTTCGCCCATATGTATAGTTCGCGTGCAAATGCAATATGACTTTTGTGTAAAAAAAAATTCAAAATGGCGGCTCCAAGATGGCGGCCGAATTTCGCAATTGTGTTTACCGATCAGTGGGTATCAAATGAAAAAGTATGATAAATAGAATACAATTAGCTGTGTGGCGTCATTCCAAATTCAAAATGGTGGCAAATACAAAATGGCGGCCAACACAAAACGGGGGATTACTATTTTCTTTACAAGCCACTCGGTATGGGTATCAAATGAAAGGTTATAACAAGTAGAATACTATTAGCTGTGTGCATTAACTCCAAATTCAGAATGGTGGAAAAGTAAAATGGCGGTCAACAAAAAATTGGGTAACACCTTTTTCTTTACAACATGGGTATCAAATGAGAGTGTATGAAAGTAAGTAAGAAAGTAAGCTGAATGACGTCATTTAAAATCAAATATGGGGGTCATCACAAAATGGCGGAAGACTTATAATAAACTCAAAATAGAAAATAAACTGTGGCATGCAGAAAACAATTCCCAGCCCAAAAAGTGCTGACCTATGGCTTGAAAAATTCGTTGTTTGAATTTTGACAGGTTACGTCTTGATGACCAGAAAAGGTAATGTCATTTAGAACGGGTAGCATGTTTTCATTAATATGCTTCGATCGGCAACTCGTTTTTGGTTTACGCGATATTGCGCAGGTATAAAAGTGATGAACGTCACTTGAACAGGAAAACTGCCCGACCGAATTTTATGAAAATCTTTTCAGATCATATTTCCCCTAATACGCTTTGAACGTCATCTCAATGCAGTCGATGTCTTCTATGGTTCGCGCGATGTCGTGCAGAAAAAAACGACCACATCCGTATGCACACACACTCACACATACTTCCTCTCAAATTTTTGCTTAAAATGCTATTGGGACCTTGAAAATTGAAAATACGTTGAAAATTACGACTTAGATTTTCGGACCGATTACAATAACTTCCCTATAAACTGGGAAGTTAAAAATATTTAACATCTGTTTCAAAATTAACTACCGCTTAAGAGGTCAATAGAATTAAGATATTTTTTTACAGCACCTTTGTAGCGTCTCAAAACGCCTATATTTTTTTTTTTTTTTTTTGTGGCAAGATGAAGCTTAGGAGTCACCCTTTGTACTACTAGTCCGTCATATCTTACAAGTCATGGTTCAATGTCTAGTAGTAAGCTTGATCTGAAGGAAAAATGAGATAGGATAGGTTAGGGGTCTGGAGGGTGCATGAGTAGATGTCGATGAACCTTGCGTTTGAACTCTGAGATGTTATATGAGCTCGGAAACACCGACTGCGGAAGAGAGTTCCACAATCGAGTTGTTCTATTTATAAACGAACTGCTAAAACGTAATGTGCGTGAAGGGGAGGGCTGAAGGGTGAAGGGGTGAGCCGAGTTGGCTAGTCTTGTGTTGCGGGAGAAAGATTGCCGTGTAGGCAGGAGGTTTTTGATTTCAGTGGAGCAGTCGCTATGATAATAGCGGTAAAACTTGCTGAGCGCTGCTACATTCCTACGGTGGCTTAAAGGATCAATGCAAAGGGTGCTATCGCCAATGAGTTTGATGGCGCGGTTTTGCACCTTGTCTAGCCAAGCCAAGGTGGTTTTAGGAGCGCCCGCCCAGATATACGAGTTGTATTCAAGGCGTGGCCGAATGTAGGACTTGTAGATTAAAGCCTTCTTAAAGTGCACTTTGTTATTGTGAATAAGAAATCGGAGGATTTAACATGCAACCAAAATTAAACTGAGTAGAAAATCGACATGTTGGTTAATGCATAGCGACTCCTGTCCTCTTTAGCGTTTCGTAAAACCCAGTGAAAAGGACGAAAGGAACTTCCATTGAATTTTTCATCATATTAAAATTCCGGTGGTTTTTTTCTCGAATGGAAAAGTTAAATATATATGAAATTTGGAGCCCTCCAATTAACTGCTTAGTGATATAAAAGGGTTTTCTTCCCCGTAATTAATCTGGTTTTTCCCAACCAACCCCCTTCTGGTTGACTTCACAATGCTTCAAAATCCCCTCGACGCAAATTTCATTAATTCCCTTAAAGCCTTGGCAAAAACAAAGTTCAAACATAAAATTTGAGAAATAATCAGGACCAAATAAAACGAGGCCAGAGTAATCCTAAAAAATGGCGAAATGCGTAACAAATTGCGCTCAACACATTCCCAGTAAATCTCAATTTTATGATAAAACGTGCACGGTACACAATTCGGGGCTAATCAAGGCAGCCTTGTGGCAATCCATAAAAAATTGCGCCATAAAGCCGCCCGCCTCCGCCGCTGCCGCCCATGCATCACCCGGGCCGTATATCCTTCGGTGGCAATATGGGAGCCGTCGTCGTCGGTCGTCTCAGGTCTTCCGCCAAATTGACTTAGCCGCAATAACTCAATTATGGCGACCGCGCCGGCAAATCCCGGCACCGGCACAGCCATGATGGGGCTCAGCGGCGAAATGAAGAAATATGGCGCGGTCCCGGGAGCACACCCGGCCCGCCGCAGGGATTAAGCGGCGGGCCAACTACTGTCTTGGAATAATAAAAGGCTCGTAAATACTCACTTGATCAAACTCGCAATCGAAGTAATTGCTTTGGCACTCCATACACCGGCACTGCTCCGACATCTTGCATGTGATGCCCCATTGCTTGGCAACAGCCTTGTAAATCTCCTTGGAGGACTTATTGCTAATTATCTCGGTAGTTGTGATCTCGGGCTGCTGGTACATCTGGCTCTGATTGGAGTCCCAGTCCCCGTCCGAATAGCTGCCCTCGTCCTCGGAGGAATGGCACTGTTCGGAGTCCTGATGGTGGTGGTGTTGTCCTTGCTGGTCCTGCTGCTGCTGCTGTTGATGCTGTAGCTGATGCTGATGCTCCATGTCCATGTCGCCCGAGGAGTGCTTTTGTTCGTCTAGAAAGGATTCAGAAAAGGTGACAATAAATCGATTTTGTGCGCCCAAGGAACGGGGGTCGTGAATACGTAATAAGAAGGACATTAGGGTAGGATGCTTACCACAGCCGGCATTCTCATTGCTGGAGGTCGCAAACAGAGGATCGCATGACCCCGTACAGTCGAGCAGGTTCTCATGGGATGAAGGCGTTGTCATGTTGGATATCAAGTACTCCGTTGAATCTATCGACTCCTTGCGATTGTTGTCGTGCTGATTACCATTAACAACAGTGCAGTCCGGGTCAGTGCATGTGTTCGATGACAGATTCTGTGCTGGGCTACTCAGGGAGCAGTTCTGGATGCGACTGATGCTGCATTCGTTCAGCTCACCACTGCCACCTCCTCCACCGGCTCCGGACGTAAGGCGACTGTTCCTGTCAAAATTCGCTAGCCTATTCTGTTGGGGGGGACGGGAATGCAATAAGGATGATTTCGCATGAGAAATGTGTTCTTAAGCAAGGACCATTTATATAACTCACTTCTTCCAGGACGTGCTCGTAGGATGGCGGCGGGCTCTGCGGCACACTGTGGCTGTCTGCACTGTGAGGTGCCACTGGATTCATGTAACCTGAAAGAAGAGAGAGAGAATTCTGATTTGAACTTTTCGTAATTCAATAGCTGCAAATCCTCTTAAGACGGCCAAATAAGCCTCGGATTACCCTCTTGATGCTTTTAGGAGATTTATTGACTTTGGATTAGGTTATTTTCGACCTTTCGGCGACATGCGGACCGGACCATTGGCACACAGTGCACAGCCCGGGAGTTGGGGGTTGGGGTAAACTCGGAGTTATTGAGTTATATTTTTGGCGGATTTCAAGGTTTGGGAAATTTGTTTTTATGGAGGAAAACTTTTGTAACTTGAAATGGATTTCAAAAGAACTATTTTATTTTTATGGCACACAATCGGAAGTTTCCGGAGGCAGTGTATTGGATATTCTGGGAGTGGACTTTCCTACAAGGATATCTATTTATGGACTTTCAATGTGGAGAAGGCTTTAATAAAAACTTTAAAGAAATGAAGAATTGACTTCTGAGACTGTTATGCGACGTAGTTCTTGGCATTGATGTAAAGGAATATCACAATACATATTTAAAAACTTATTTTAGAAATATATACTGTCTGTCTGCTGGGGCTATCGACAAAAGGATTAAGATGAACAGCGGAAGAAAGGAAGCGAGTTCAATAAAATTTTCAAGGAATTTCATTCAATATTCAGAATCTAAACTAAATGGATGTTATTATAAACGGGGGTCGAGTTGAAACTGGGTCCACTGAACTCAACTTAGCTCTCGTACCTGGGTCGAGTTGATATTTCGCCTCATATACGCGGGTTGAGTTGTAGTTGGGTTGAAGTGACATTTGTGAAGTCTGCATTCGGCGTAGTTTTTACAGGAATATGAATTTATTTCGTTCTGATTACAAGAATGGCATTATATACGGTGGTCGAAATTTCAACTCAACCTCGAATCAACTTTTCAACCTAGTACGAGGTACAATAAGGAGGATTGAAGAGTCTGGAACTAGCGGAAACTCGTAACACTTCCAAGAGCTGCTATACCGCGTCAGAGCGTTGACTTCGGGGTTTGCACAGGAGATGGCTTCTCCGCTTATTATGATTATAGGCGAAGACAGAAAAGGAATCAAGCAATTGCTGTAAAGAGGAAAGATTACAGAGAAAGACTATTATCGAGATAGGAGAAGTTGAAGACGCAGGATCAGTATGGTAGTCGGAGCAGTCTTACTCATAGATTATTATCGATGGCTAAGAATTTAAGCTGGTTAAGAGTCTAAAACCTACTCTTCGATGCCGAGAGAGCACCTTTGGTTGATTTCTTGTTTAGGAGATAGCTGTTGGGAGAGAACCCATCTCATGGCTGCATACTAATGGAATCCCATGATCTTAGCCTTTCTTCTCGCCAGCGGTGGACTGTGACAATGTACATATCCATCTCGGATTAGTTAAGCTCCAGTCGGAGACCGCTGCGTAATCAGGTTGCCAACCTTTTCGTTTTCATCGATGTCCTCTAACCCAAGCTGAGCTCGAATCCGTAAGCAGAAATGTTAGTATCATCTTATTGTGGGTTTCAGGCCACAGGAATATTCAGGGGAACGTAAGAGCTGATGAATTAGCAAGGGCGGGTGTGTGAATATGGATGTCGATTCAGCGGAAAAGACATATTTATCTATATTCCATTATTTAGCTGTTTCCTTTCCATGGTCAATGGAATCCAATCCATTCCATCGATTAACAATATGCAGCAATTCCCTCCTACAACAAAAACAAACTTAATAATCTCCTTAAGTTATTCCGCACGAACCTAGCTAGAGCAGCTGTGCTATGTATAGGAGACACTGGCCAATTGGAGACCATGCGTCATTCAACACATTATGCCGCATCTACAAGGATACAAACAAACCAGAAACTGTTGTGCAGTTCATGTGTAAATTTCTCTTGCTAGGGCCAGACACAGTTCATTTGGCAGCCACGTACCGAACAAGCTTGAGTAGCTAGCATCTTGATACAGTTTTTGGACGCTACAAAGTGGATCGTAAAACTGCAACAAGTCTAGTGGTCGTGAGATAGTCTGCGCCAAAACTATTGGGAATTTTTTCGTGCAGGCGGGGAAATGACAATTCCACACACATTAACATTTCGTATATGAATAAACATAAGCTTACGTGCATTGTAATTTCCACTTCGAAATTCGTTTACTAGCAGCGACTCTCCCCCAGCATTTGACCACGATAAGAGTGGCAGTGAGGCTGATTGAGCGGGTGATTTGGCTTTTTAAACGAACAGAGTGACGTTGTGGGCTTTTCTTTTCGAATCTATTTTCGTGGTGGAGACTTGAGACTCTTACAGGGTCACTAAAGAACCTCACTACGCATAGAAAAAATGATTTTGAGATTCCCAATAAATTTGGCGCAGGCCATATCAAAATGCCGCTAATGGGCTAATTGGAGGTCAGCACACAGACTGCGGGCTTACCACTTAAACCAATCCTAGTTGCTGTTATTTTGCTTCCAACACCTGTGTAGTTTTTGGACACACTTCAACCCTAGTGAGGTGTATTTGCTCCAAACGCTTAATCATTCGGTTGATTGTCCAGTGCTATTTTTTTTCTGCAGTTGATCCTCATTTAGATAATTCAGTTACCTGGATTTGAGGTGTGATTCGGCTAGCAGATCCTAGATCCTAACGATATCTATGAGGGTGCTTAGAAGATAACAGCGCGAACAGTGGTACGTCAAGAGCTCTGTTATTACCACGTTTTGAAATTTGAAAGTTTGCCCGCCTTAGCTTTGTCGATTTAAATGAATCTTTTAGCTAAAACCAGAGAACCAACAAGTGTTGAAAATGTGAAACTCAAAGCAACTAGGCGCGAAAACCACCCATACTCGCGTTCTCGTTTATTTGCGGGAGTTCATGGCGTGAGTCTGCAGCCGCCTTAAGGCGCAAACAGATTGATGCGGCGGCGGTGATGGCGGCCGCCTGCAAGAGAAATTCCCATACAT
The DNA here is from genome assembly GCA_949987705.1 of Thereva unica. Taxonomy (NCBI): domain Eukaryota; kingdom Metazoa; phylum Arthropoda; class Insecta; order Diptera; family Therevidae; genus Thereva; species Thereva unica. Next base: position 249,597,393 of record OX465281.1, on the reverse strand, counting down.
TTAATTACTCCACGCCGCCTGCGCATTGTGTCAGTAAATCTGGTGGTCAGTCTATTTTAAAGGTTTTTTTAGTCACCAATCTGTTTGTGCCTTTAAAGTTTTCGTTGAGGCCATGAACATTTTTGCACTTGAATTAACAACCTGCTATGCTTAACTGTCGTTTTCGCCTGTGTGTCTGTAGGAAATCATGACGTCATCTGCATGACATGGCCTGTCAGGCGGATATCTGAAGTCCCCATCCGTCAGTCAGACTGAGTATTGTGTGGCCTTCATCAGGCCCTGGCCTGCCGGCGGCCTTTAACTGAATGGGTGTCTTTAGTGAAGAAACATGTGACATTCTTGTGTGGTTTTGTTCTCTTTTTGAAACCCATCTTCTTAGCTATAGTGCAGGCAGTTTTTATAAATTGGCATCAGACAATAACATCTTACGTCTTCTGGAGCATAATTGGTGTTATAACTAGCAAGACTCACTCACTGCTTAGGGCATCTTTTCTATGGTTTAGCAGAGTTCTTTTTATGATGTACTACTTTCTCCGCCTGCAAACACGTGTGGATGTCTCGTATAGCAGTCTTTGCCTGAGATAAGATAATTTGTCTAACTACATTTTAATGGGCACGTCATCCTGTAAGGGAGACAAATCCTAGTGTATACCCTATTCTTATTTTATCAAGATCCTCACTCGACGTGTCTATATCCTTAGTTACATGTGAGAGAATTTCTCTGAACTCTTTCCAGTACGTTTTCTTAAGGATTCGGGCTTCCGTCAACAAACTCTTTTATAATCCCCACGATTCTATTAACGTCTTCTAGATCGTTACTGCTTGCCAATGATTGCTAAAATCAACACCAAAGTGCAAGCTTCCATATTCAATGAAAATTTGCTTCAAGGGTGTTTGTTCACCCAAAGAAGATAGCAACTATGCCTAGATACACAAATTTTAGTTGATAAGTTACCCATACTTCCATCTTGTGTTCTTATTCAAACTTTTAATGATTAATTAAGATATCTTTCAAAATGTATGCTTTAGTTCCTTTCTGGTAATTTCCCATCGTTCGTCAACGCGTATAACTTTGTAAAGACATGAAAATCACATTCCAACTCTTGAAATAGCAATTACACTCAACCTCTTCTCTTTGTAACTCAATCCATCCAATAAATAACATCACCACCAGTGACAGAGTCGTTAGAGCAAACGTAACTCAAAACTATTCCATGATTACAATCATTGTCAATCAAGCATTTCCACAGAGCACACAGCGGAAACTCCAGTCTAAAACTTAATTCATCAAAATGCCATCATAACCCATCACAGTTGGCTAGCGTTTTCGATTACACTAATTTGCCGTGTCATTCATTCTGCTCGGCTACAGCGACTCATAAATAGATTTAGTCGATTCGAACGTAGGAGAAGTCCTCCTCCATCCTCCAGCACGTATCAGGGATGCCCGCCAAATGCAGATGCTTAGTGCCGTCATCGATCAATCTCTTAGAAAGTTGACGTCAAATCTCGTGATTCCTTTTTGGTGATATCTTGGAAACTACATTAAGAAAGTCGATGGAGTCTTTCCGGTTTGTGTTTTTAATGTACGTGTAGTATAAACATAACAATACAATAAAACAGTCGAAATCGTTTGTTTTAATATGTCCGAACGACCTACGGACAGCTCCTTCATGAATCCATCGTATCTGGTGATACGATTTCGGTCCACCAGTATGACATGCGAACAAGCCAATAGACCTAGCTAAGTTGACACAACTGTCCTTTACACTCACGCGGACTTTTAGTGTCACCTGTAATAGCTGCGTTCAGTTAGTGGCATAATGTAAAATAATGTAAAATATGGCAAAAGAAAAGAGAAGGGTAGAATGTTGCATTGTATAACGAAACTTAACTGAACGATAGGTGTTGGTTTATGCCACAAATGTCAAATTCACTATGACCAACTTTCAACTGTCACTATGTAACGTTCGGAGATGCAAAATAGCTTCATCGGTTTATGTTACATAAACGACATAACATCGTTGCTAAGTGAACAATTTTTTGTGCTACAAATGTCAAAAATATTTTACATAGAACCTGAACTGAACGACTTTTTGTTACATTAGTCACATAATGTAACATTGTGCTACTAAGTGAACGCACTCAAAATTATTTGTTTACAGTGCGCATTTTGTCAATTCATTTCAAGTGTGTTTTGCGAATTTTGCATTGCAAATGGAATTTCGTATGCTGAAGAGCTGAACATCTTGCATAAGGCTGACGGGGGAACGACCTTATCAAAAAGACGTGCATATGAGTGTTACTTCTTCTTTAAGCTCCTTTAATCCCTCATGGGACATAGGGCGGAAACAGTTGCCCTCCAGCGGACTCTGATTTGCGCGACAGCTATCAGCTCCGATCAGGATCTCCCAGTTGTTGCGGCTTCTGCTAGTAGGGTTCTCCTTCGGAGTTTTATCTCCACTTCTCTGGTGCCTTGTTGTAGATGAACTCCTCGAGCTGCTCAACGGTCGAAACATTTTCGCCCAAGGTTACGCTGACGATGTCGTCATAGTAATTACAGGTGAATCTGAAGGCGCCATGTCAAGGCGCCTGCAGCAGGCACTTGATCTGGTCTCTAGCTGGTGCGAGAGCGTAGGTCTAAAAGTCAATCCCGACAAAACGATTCTAGTTCCTTTCACCAGGAAACGATCACTACCGGGAATTTGGGAACCTAAATTCGCGGGCAGAACTATAGGCTTTTCACAACAAGCCAAATATTTAGAAGTGACGCTAGATGCCAAGCTCAACTGGAAACAGCATATGGACACTCTGATGTGTAGAACGCGCAGATCCCTGGGGGCTTGCCGCAGAGCTTGTGCTTCCACCTGGGGTTTGCAACCGAAAACCATGTATTGGATATACACCACCATCATAAGACCCATGGTAACTTATGGAGCTTTAGTTTGGTGGCACAGAACGAAGCTTAAGGGTTCCATAACCATTTTAAGCAAAATTCAAAGAACGGCTTGCCTATCCATCACTGGGGCCATCCGCACTTCCCCAACGGCAGCGCTGGAGACTCTCCTCAATTTGGTACCCCTCCACCTTGAGGTAGAGAAGTCCGCCATAAACGCGGCGCTGCGGCTGAAAGCGAATGGTTACTTGGGCGCTGGTCTTGGGCGAGGACATTCTACAATAATCAACATCATAGAAGAGATTCCGGAAGCGGAGATGCTATCGGACGGCATGCCCTATAAAATCTCAAAATTTAAGCAACCTTCTGTACATATACAGGAAAGGCTTACCTGGACTTTTCCTAAAGTTTTGCCGGGCGGGCTAGTATGGTACACCGATGGCTCTAAAACGGAGACAGGTGTAGGCGCCGGAATGTGGAGTGAAAGTCCCAGATTCAGCAAGGCTATAAGTCTAGGCACTCTGGCAACTGTCTTTCAAGCAGAGGTGTACGCTATTCTGGCATGCACTCATGAGAACTTAAGAAGGGCCTACCAAAATAAACGGGTTTTTATCTTCTCTGATAGCCAAGCGGCAATTAGAGCGATAAGGTCCCGTAGGACCAAGTCGAAATTAGTTTGGGACTGCCAACGTGCTCTTCATGAGTTGGGCGTTCTCAATCAAATTACACTTGTCTGGGTCCCGGGTCACCGAGGCTTCGAAGGCAATGAAAGTGCGGATGCCCTGGCTAAACAGGGCTCTGATTTAGAATTCATTGGTCCAGAGCCGGCTATTGGGGCACCGTCCAGCTTGCTGCAAAGGGCCCTGGCCGATCGGACTTTGATGAAACATATTGAACGCTGGAGGTCCGCGCCTGGACTGGCCAACTCTAAGCGGTTCCTTGCAGTGCCGTCCCCTAAGATGGCCAAGGAATTGTTACGGCGCAGTAGGAGTGATGTTAGGACACTTGTTGGCTTAATTACCGGACACTGTGCCCTAAATTACCACTTATGGAAGATAGGAAGGGCGGAGGACCCTACATGTAGGCTTTGCCTAGAAGAGGATGAGTCTGCCCTCCATGTTCTCTGTGAGTGCCCTGCAATAGCGAGGAGCAGGGTCTCTTTGTTCGAGAAGTCCCTGCTCGAACACTCAAGTCTAAGCGACAAACCACTAGGCAGTCTGCTGAACTTGTTCAGGCGGTCTGGCCTACAAATATGAGGTGTAGGGGTTGTAGTACAATAGGCCAACTTAATGGCCGCAGTACCTTTGGACCTAATACCTCACACAGGAAAAAAAGGGTTCTCCTCCACGTTGTTCTAGGTTTTCCGACTCGACCGGATCCTTGCGGATTCCAATCAAGGGCCTGTTTGGCTAGATTTTCGTTTTCGCGTCGCAAGGTGTGGCCAACCCAATTCGATTTCTTTCGCCTGATTTGGTCGTCTATCCTTTCTTGGCCGGCACGGCGCCATAGTTCTTCGTTTGAAATTCTATCTTGCAAGCGGATGTTTAGGATACGACGCAAGCATCTGTTGATGAAGACTTGTAGGCGCCCTGTGATGAATTGGGTGACTTTCCATGTTTCGCAACCGTACAAAAGAACTGTCTTAACGTTTGAGTTGAACAGCTGCAATTTGGTGTTAGTGGAGATCTCCGTATTACAATGCACTTAAAAGCGGTCGATATGTGGTGGAAGATTTGCTTCGCTCTGGTTGACCATCAACATCTTTAAGTGAACTTAACATCGCCAAAGTAAAGGAAATGGTGACTGAAAATCGCCGTTATAGTCTGAAAGACGTATCTTACGAATCAATTTCACGCCTAGTTCGCGCCTTTCTTTCAGTTTCGAGTGAAGAAAGCTTGAATTCGTGCCGTAAATTTACGGCTTGAGACTGAATAGAAGTTCTAGGGTGGTAGCAGGTAAGTTGTTTCAGTCGACCTCTTCATACAAAGATTCAAGTGTTACAAAACATTTTGTAAGAGGTCGATTGAAACAACTTACGTGGTACCACCACAGATCTTCAGGTACAAACTGACGACAAAAATTAAGATACATAAATTAAGATTTTAGTCTGTTTTCTTGGACTCTATTCAGTTGGCGGCCGGGGAGTTCTGAGGTGATACTTGGCTTCAAGGCGAAAACTTTCAGGCCGCGTCCCGCCGTCGACCTGTACGTGAAAGAGGGCCTTAGTTGTTCTATTTATAAACCAACTACTAAACCGTAATGTGCGCGATGAGGAGGGCTGTAGCGTTGGCTAATCTTGTGTTGCGGGAAAAAAGTTGCCATGTAGGCAGGAGGTTCCTAATTTCAGTGGAACAGTCGCTATGGCAACAGCGGTAAAACTTGCTGAGGGCTGCTACATTCCTACGGTGGCTTAAAAGGTCGATAGTGGAGCAAAGGGTGCTATCGCCAATGAGTTTAATTAATATCGCGGTCTAGTCAAGTTAAGCTGGTTTTTGGGGCGCCAGCCCACATATACGAGTTATATCCGAGGCGAGGCCGAATGTAGCATTTGTAGATTGTAGCCATTACAGCTGGCTGGAGGAGGATCTTGCATCTCTTAAAAAATCCGAGGCATTGATACGTTTGTTTGACGACTTGGTTCAGTTGATTATTCCTTCGCAGTTCAGACGATAAAGTCACGCCCAGAATGTTAAGAGATAGGTCAACTGTTAGATTATCCTTGCCCACTGAAATAGAGTGAAGGTTTGTGCAGGTTTTGGTGGAGATAAGACAGTATGTACTTTGTTTTCAATATGTTGAATTCGACGATTCTTGCGGCCCAAATTAAGAAGGAGTTCAATATCCATGTTAAGAGAGTTGGGCATGAGCTTACGGTCTGAGAGACAAGGTCTGGCGGTTGTTTGTTTTATGCTGTCCAAGCGGTAAGAGTAATGCAGAGTACCGTCAACGACGAATTAGTTAATATAAGAAAGAGGGCAGGTCGAGCCTTGAGAAACGCCGGCCGTGATTGAAGGGGGATCGGATTCGACGCCATCCAATACTACCTTGATTGAAAGCCTAGAAAGAAAGCTCTCAATCCAGTTCCTTGGAACTGAGTCGATACCAATACCCTAAAGTTTAGACAGCAGAGCGGGATGCCATACTCTGTCGAAAGCCTTGGAAATATCTAGAGCGACCAGGCCAGACTCACTGAAGCTATGGATGCTTTGATTACGACGCTCGGTCAGACAGACAAGAAGCTCGCCAATAGACCTTTTTGGTCTAAAGCCGTACTGCCTGTCGTGTATGATTTCATTGGCATTTAGATATTTTCTCACCCTTCTATTTATTATTTTTGGAGAGAGAGATTTTGGAGAGAACAGAAGTAATTCCTATTGGGCGGTAGTTCAAAGGGTCGTTGGCTTCAGATCCGTGACGTGACGGTGACTTCAGTGTAGTACCGGGAGCATCAGTGAAAAAAAAATTATCGGTACGATATCATTCTATGCAAACAATTTGAGAAAGGGGCGACATGTTCCTAGACATCCGATGCAGTGTGGCACCGACGATCTCAGTATACTCTTCAGGCATGAGTGAAAAAAAAAACTACGTCGCCACCGATATTTTTAATTTATCCCGGACGTGAACCAAATATTTTTTAAATTGAACTGAAAACTGTATAAGAATTCAACAGAAATTTAGGTAAAGTTTATTTGAAATACACTCAAACTGATTTCTGTGCTGTGCTGTTCTGTGACCACTTTATTGGGACGACCCTATTCTTTCCACGCTAAATCCCACTTGAGATCACTGTTCAAATTTCAAAACTAAATTGTCAGATGCTATTGAACATTGAGTACTAAAACGGTACTGTGTGAATGGTAGTGAAAAATTTATCACGGAAGCCACTGACACGGAAAGCATTGGCGCCGTGGCGTTACGGATATGTATTGATCGACCTTTATCCGTATTCGACGTTTTTTCCTTGGGGATTTAGCCGTTGAACGTTGGCCAGGCACGGCCCTGCGAGCTGAATTAAAATTAAACTACACCATGGTTAACCACGGAAGTCAGTTTGGGTCTAGACCAGTGGTTCCCAAACTTTATTTCGTACGGAACCTTTCTACAATGTATAAAATTTGGCGGAACCCAACGATGAAAAAATAAAATAATATATGATATATGTATATATTTATCCTTGAATATATTTTAAAACGTTTTGATTAGCTCGCTTTCTTGTCTGTCTGTTAGTCCGGTACATATCTTGCAATCGATTCGATTCTGCACACAGCTTCAGCTCTGATGACAATGCAATATGGTATACTCACTATACCTTTAGATCCATCGCGGCAGTCTTAGGAGGGCGGATTGAAATAATCTTCACAACCCCTTCGACATGGGTATCAAATGAAAGGGTATGATAAGTAGAACACCATAAGTAATGTAGTATACTCAATATATCGTTTGGCCCATGGCGGCCATCTCAAGAGGGCGGATTACCATTTTCTTCACAACTCCCGAGACATGGGAATATGGAATGACGGCGGATGTAGACCAAATTTCAAGAAATAAGGGCCATTCGCACTTTCTGATTAGCAAGAACGCGTTAAACGGCGGCCGGCGCAGCGCCAGTGAGTCTGCGAATGTATTTGCGCTTCGGCGCTGGTGACACGGAACCCTAAAATTTTTTCGTGGAACCCTAAGGTTTCGCGGAACCCACTTTGGGAATCACTGGTCTAGACTATGGTTAAGTTCTAGATATTCTGTTTGTACATTATTGCATCTATATGAGGTTTGAATGAGAATGATTGTTGTGACGTCCTGTTTCGTATTTGAGTTTGATTTTTGATGAAAGTAATTAGAACCAGTCTAGTGTATGTATAGTATTAGATATGGAAAAAAGGTTTGGATTGAAAGATTGAAACGCTGTTGAACTCAGGTTGTCTTTAGCGCTTTTGTTTTTGCAGTAACATAACTTAATAAGGTGCAATAAATTGTATACAGTTTGTTTTAAAAGTTGTGAAGAAAAAATATACACATTCTATACACGATTTGAAAGTAACTTTGTAAAACAACATTTATAAATAATAATAATAATTAAAAAAAAAATACTCACATGCGTTCGACAATCACATTAATCTTCTATAAAAAAAATACTCACCCAATCTTTCACCATTCGAATTATTTGGCAGCAGTGATCTCTTGTCATTGGCCAATGACTCAAGGCTATTGCAGTCTGTTGAATCGATCGTTGAATTGCTGGCACCCATTCCGATATTGGAATTGTTCAGGAGCGATTGATTTACCTGAGGATCACCGTCCACCTCTTGTGAAGTGCTCCTTGAGCTTCCCATGCGAAATTTTAGCTTAAATGGAGCCATTCCTACACATCTACTAGAAATCTCATATAGAAAACAACAAAAATACAAGCAGACTTTCTATTTTACGATTAGGCAACCAAAAAAACTCTAAAAAAGAATTTCTTTTTATTAGTATTGTTTTTCACTTTAATTTAATTTTTTTTAATTAATTTTTGAGGTTCGCTCTGTTGGGTTTTTTTATTCTCAATTTTTTTTAGTTAGTCGTTTCTGAAATAGAAGAGATATAGAAAAAAGAAGAAATTTTATAAAAAAAATCACAACTAAAACATTGATTTATTTTTTTTGTAATTATAGAAAAGAGAGAGTGATTTTGAAATAGTGAAGATTAAAAAAAAAGTAGTAAATGGTGCATTTAGGTGAGAATTGAAGGAATTTATTTTTACAATTAATTACAAAATGAATGGGTCCATAATAATGGGTCCAAACTGGGAGTATTAAGTGGTTTTTTTGGAGGTTCATTTTTAATGAATTTCTGGTTATGTATTTCCAAATTAGGTTTATTTTCCAAAACTACTGAATTGGCTGACTATGGAGATTTACATGGTTATAGGACATTGGGATAGTGAGGATGTAAGCGGGCAATCTAAAACTAAATCTAATATGGTATGAGGAATTTGCTTTGTGGACTTACATACGGGTTTCTAATATATATTGAAAGTTTCTTTAGTGCAATATTGGCAGTGAAATATTGTTTCCTTCACCCCACGTAAAAATAAAGAACCCGAGCCCAACTACTTGTAGACGCGAGTCGAGTTGATTTAGGGTTGACTGAGCTCGACTCGGTTCTGCTACCAAGGCTGAGTTGAGATTATGCATATAGGCGCGAGTTCAGTAATTAAGTAGTTGAATTTAGTTGACAGCAGAACTCTGTGTTTTGTTTGTGATTTTTTGTAACGTGTAGCGTTTTTTTTATTTTCAACTTAACCTCAACTCAACTATTCAACTCATCATGCATACGTAGTAAGTATTCACATGCGAAAATCTGGCCGAATAACAAAAAAAAACATTTTCCCCCAAAATTCGATTATTTGCCCAAAAAATCAATTAATTGCCTATCGATAGGCAAACAAAAATATATTTCCGGCAATTTATCGATTTTTTGGGCAAAATCGTTTTTTTTCTTTTTTTTCGGCCATATTTTTGCATGTTTCCAAAAAACAACTAGGCTGAGTGCTAGCTAAGTGCTGATGGCTATGACTATGACCTAATCGAAGTCGACAGCAAATGTTTGTTTTCTCTCTCTCTAAAAAAACCGTATTTTGCAAAAAATATTTTGCAAATTTCAAAAACTGTTTTTTGCACTACGCAAGGACTACACTTTCCACGAATTTCATTACGAAATGGTTTTTTTGGTAGAAGATATGAGCATTTAAAAAAAACGTGATTTTAGCGGTTAACTAATAACTTCTTTATTTGTTTACTAGCAAAAGCCCGCGTGCCTTTCAATAACGAAAAAGAGGACAAATATGCAAAAATTGATTTTGGTTACTTTTTTAAGTTTCGATGATGAAAATTCACCTAGCCAAACATATTCAGAATCGTCCGCATACATTTTTCTGCGCCGGGGATTAGTGCAGAGCTTCGCTCATAGTACCCTCCTCCTCCGCTCCAAATTGTTTCTCCCAAAAAAAGTGCCAAAAAAGCAATCAATTTTGCAATTTTGGCACCCACCGTGCAGCTATGCTATTATATGTATTCCACTATTTTGTGGTGACCGCCATATTTGATTTAAAATGACGATTTACTGTACTCTATTCGTGATACACTTTCATTTGGTACCCATACCGAGTGGCTTGTAAATAAAAACGTAATTCGCCATTTTGGGTTGGCCGCCATTTTGTATTTTGAATGCTCGACACAGCTATTCTTTGTATTCTATTTGTCACACACCCTTTCATTTGATATGCATCGGGAAACATAATTGCAAAATTCGGCCGCCATCTTGATTTTTTTTACAAATATGTCATTCATTGTCATGCAAACAATGCATAAGGGCGAAATTGGGAATGGGTCAAAATCAAGTTGCATGAGGCGTATAACGTACAAAGATAAAAAATTGTACTAATTAATTAATTAAAAAAACTAATTAAAATTTCGAAATGAGGAAACTTTTAGTAACATATTTGGGCATCCATGCATTTCTACAAAAAAATCAGATTTCTAAACTTTCTAGTTTGGCTTCAATGCGTGGCGGTACGCACAAACAGACACACAGACAGATAATTTCTTTTATTAATATAGATGAAGTGACATTAAACTGGCCTCATTTAATCAGTATGAAAAAGCTCTACAAACTTTATATAAATCCTTTTTTTTGTACAAAGTGTAGTTTGTTATAAAACGCGAAAAACTGTTTTTGTCCTTTTCTGACGCCATTTTGGAAACTTCTCCACAAGTCTTCTTCTTCTTTATAGGCTTTACAAGCGGGGTCCAGGCCTGGTCTCTCGCAACTGGTTTCCACCGGTCCCGATTCTGAGCCGATGCCATCTAGTTTGGCACCCCTAAGCTCTGAGCGTCCTGGTCGCACTCCATTGGTCTTACCGCAGAGAACTTTCCGAGCAGGCTTCACTCATACAAGCTAGATGCCCTGCCCATCGGAGCCTACCGAGCTTTATTTTCTTCACAACATCTATGTCGCGATAGCGCTCGTACATCTCGACATTGCAGAGTCTCCGGAATCGTCCTTCTTTACATACGGGGCCAAAAATCCTCCGAAGTATTTTCCTCTCGAATACGGCTAAGAGGTTTGAGTGCTTTTTGCTAAGCACCCACGTTTGATATGCATATGTGAGAACCATCGACTTAAATAGTAAAAATTTAGACGTTATGGCTAGATGCTTGGATTTATAGCGCCTTGACAGACTATAGTAGGCTTTGTTGCTTTAAGCATTTGTGCGCGGATTTCTGGTTGCATGCTATTATCGGCTGCTACAATTGGCCCAAGGTAGGTAAATGATATTGTCACTTCAAACTCGTTCTTCTCTACATTGAATGTGGGAACAATGTTAGGTATTCTAAATATTAGTAGTAGGTGCATTAAACTCTTGAATGCCAATGGCCGGATACTGAAACTAGGTTGCGGAGCTTCAAAGCAATCAACGAGAATGATCTCCTGAAATGCTGAGCTTACGATGCTGAGGAATCAGAGCAACAATTTCGGAGGTATTTGGTGCCATTCACCAATGCGGCCACAGACCAGTTGAACAAGTTCAGCAATTTGCCGAGTGGCTTGTCGCTGCGACTTGAATGTTTGACCAGGGACTTCTCGAACAAAGAAACCGTGCTCCTCACTATTGCGGGGCACTTACAGAGAAAGCTCTCCTTATCCTCCATATGTGGTAATTTAGGGCACAGTGTCTGGTAATCAAGCCAACAAGTGTCCTGATATCATTTCTACTGCGCTCTAACAATTCCTTGGCCGCCTTATGGGACGCACAGGAAGGAACCGCTTAGACTTGGCCAGTCCAGGCGTAGACCTCCAGCGTTCAGTATGTTTCATCAAAGTCCGATCGGCAGCCCTGCTTGTTTTTTTTGCTGCAAGCTGGTGAGTGCCCGAATAGCCGCCCCTGGACCGATGAATGCAATATCAGAGCCCTGTATAGCCTGGGCATCTACACTTTCGCTGCCTTGAAGCCCCGGTGACCTAAGGCTGCGGTTACGCTGGCTGAAAGTTGGTGATAGTCCAGCTGGTGCCAGCTGTTACAAGAAAATTAAACACAAGGAACTAATTCAGAGTGGTTAGGCTGAAACTTTCAAGCTTTCACACATTCATGAAAGTTCATGACAGCGTGATAGCTAATCAAATTTGTTTAATTAGCTGGCACCAGTTGAGATTAAAATTGGGAAAATGGATTCTGAAAAATTAATAAACGAAGTGAGGAATAGGAAATTGTTGTGGGATACAACGGCTGGCACTAAAACTTGGATGATGAGGTGCCATCGGCGGAGGTGGACGTTGTAGTAGAAATTTAAGATAACTACTTTCTGTTAAAAATAACTTATCTTCAAATGATTCGTCCATCATGAAAAATTGTTGTTAATAAAGCACTGAAAAGTTTATACCAAAAAACGATACGATCTGAGCTAATCGATGCCGTGTACATAACTATTATGAACTGTCTTGCAGCATAACCACTAAACAATGAAAGCTTGAATTGTAACAGCTGGCACCAGCTGGACTATCACCAACTTTCAGCCAGCGTAACCGCAGCCTAAGGTAACTTGATTGAGAGCGCCCAGCTCACCAAGAGCAGTCCCAAAAGTTAGAGTTAAGGTATGGAGCTGTTTTGAAAAAGTTTTACCGCTATTAATATAGGGACTGTCCGGCTGAAACTACCCGCTTCGTAACTGCAAAGCAATATTTTTTAAGTAATACAAGCCTAGCCCACCCAGCTCACACCCTGGAGTCCTTTAAAGTCCTATACAGACACCACACCTCAATGTTAGGCTCAACACTTTCCGGACTACCCTGTAAAGTCGTAAATATTTTATGACCAATCAAAATCAATCACCGTGTTTGATATCGCAATTTTCAATTAAGTCCCCTGCATATACAGAAACCCATTTAGTGGTGTCATGACATATTATGATTGTCCACCCACAATGGGGAAAGTAAACTCCAAGTTCATTCGGCAGCTGCAAACTGCAACTACAGAACTGCAATAAAATTCACATAAACGTGTCAATCAAATCGTTTGTTTTTTTTTTAACTTTAAATTAATTGAGTTTTAAAAGTAAAAACATTTGAATAAGCATAAAAATGAATATGGAACAAATAAAGTATGTTCATATGTAGTAATATTTTCACCATATTACGTCCGTTAAATTTAGCGAAAGCTTATTACCAAAACTAAAAGAACTTTGAACAAAAGTTCAAAACATTTGTGAAAAGATAAATTACTGCACGAAATTATACAAAAATACTTTATACACCAAAAAGCACTTACTTTAAGGAACTTGCTGCACAAGAGCACAAGACAAGTTCATTAGTGCAATGCCTCACATTCCACGTTCCACTGCATTCACTGCAAAATTCAAATAGTTTCCCCAACTCCTTCGAGCCCTTAACTCAACTCGCAAATATGCTCGCTAGTTTACTGTGCCTTTCATTAATAGAACAACCACTTCTAGGACTCTCCCAACATAAAGAAACAATCGCTTCTGAGATGAAACAAATCCGCATTGTTGTGTCTAAAAAGGACTCTCCTCTCACATTAGAGGCTGTTAACTCCTCACACTTTGTCCTTACAGAAAGAAATGAGTCAATTCCTCTGCCGCATTTCATATTTATGAACTTATCAAATCCGAGCTCGCATTTATTCAAGGATTAAACGATTTTGCTTGCCTTGTGACGATTTTGGGTCAAAGAACCCCGAAGGATAAGAGAAGTTGGCTCCGGAGTTTCATTATTAATCTGACAGAGTCAAATTGACTTTCAGTCGTGGGGACTGGAATTATATTTATATTAAAATTCTACGGAGACATTTCTATTTGGCTGAAGGTCAAATATTAGAGTAAACGCATTAAGGCTAATGAGGGTTAAAGCAGCTTTTGAGTAGCTAGATGGATTTGTTAATAATAAGTAGAGTCATGTATAATTTATTGATTGCACAAAATTGTTCTGGCACATATGTACTTGTCTTCGATAAAGTTAGAATAACATGAAGTACTGTCAAAGGCCAAGATTGTAAAGTGTATTACTGGAAGTTGATAACAGTATAAACATTCTGTACGAAAAAAAGTATGTGAAAGGATGGACTCCTGCGGAACACCGGCAATGGTAGCGTGGGGTTTAGATTCGACGCCATTCAATTGAATGAATCTTGAATGGACGGATGGAAAGAAAACTGTCAATGCAGTTTTACAGAACTAAGTCGATGCCAATATGAGTTTGAGCCACGTGACATAGTGTGAAAAAAATAATATAATGGAGTAGAGACTCACAGAAGCGATGATTACTTTGGTACAGCCGTTATTTGTTGTATAGAGTTTGGTGGATTGGTCACCCGAGTAAAAATAATTTAGTTAGTTATTTTTTCTAAAAGCACGCATAGCGAACAAATACGTCCGCCAGAGGTATACACAATCCTACTACAGGTATGAAGATGAACATCTCAAAATGAGCCAGTAAGAAGTATGGAGGCTTATGTTATAGATATGGATGTATCGACCATTTCAAACGCGAGTGTCGTTTTACCAAGCAGTCCCCCAACTAAGTACTCACCACGCCCAATACTGCTTAACCTACCCAATCGAACGAGAACCTGTGGTACACTTTATGGCAATAATTCAAAATAATTATCCGTCCTATAGAATTTCTTAAAGCGCGAATTATGCTCTGTTTAGTCTAGAAAAGATGTGAGTATACATACCGTGTTTCGTTTGGACTATTTCGTGCATATTTTATTGGTGTATGCCTGCCATTTGGAAAAATAGAATTTTTGCTCTGGCCAACCGTACCCCTTTTGGCGTTTTGACGCTGCATTTTTCAGGCTTAGTATGTGCGAGCCTTATTTTGCCTCACTGTATTCCCACGGACCATTTGAACGCCAAATGCATGCGTGTGCAAAAGTCAACATAGTTCTAGATGTCAAATCGTCTTCAGAGCTGAGGCTAACTTTCACCTTGATGGATTCGTCAACAAGCAGAATTGTCGCATCTGAGCTGAAGAAAACTCAAGAGTTATCGTTGACAAGGCCACTCATCCACGAAAAGTCACTAGGTGCGGTTTTCGGGGCGGTGGTAATACGTGTACGGAAATGAAGCCGGCCAACCTTTTACCGTTAATAGTATAGGCCAGTGGTCGGCAAATTCAATTGTCAACAGAGCCAAATATAACAGCACAATGGGTAAAGGTACCGTGCCGAAGGCTGAATGGCCAACCAGTGGGTATAAACGCGCTGGTCGCAAACGAAACGATTCCCACCGATGCCCGGCAATTTTCCTTACTCTGGTGGACTTTATTTCCAGTTTACTCGTGGGAGCAACACCAGCGTACAAGGACTACGACCAAAGACTACGAACCTTTTCCCTCGGGGGAGTCTTAGCTTGTTTCAATGGGGCAATCGCCAGTTTTAGCTTTGCGAGTACCAACCACAGTACTTCAAATTCAGGCAATATCACCACAGGCGTGTCAGGACTCACCAGCCAAAGTGACAAAGGCGCATCTGAGAAACAAAGAGCGCCAACCAACAATCAGGCTTAACGGGTAACAGGCTAATGAGCGAAGTAGTGAAAGACCGCCTTCTAATGGCACTAACCGATGCCAATTCCAGTACCGGCAGACTTCCGGACCTTCTCTGGGCCGACATCGAGGCCCAAATATCAAAGATGATCATGGAGTTGACCTCGATGAAGAGCTCGGTGAGGGCTTGGATGTACTAAGTCATCGAGGTTGAGAAAGAATTAGCATCTACAAACTCAGACGCTACTTAAATGGAGTATTATACAAAGCAGCAGGCGGCGTGTACCAACCTTCGGCTGCGTGAAGCTGGTAGCTGGGTCGAGAAGATGTAAGCGTTCTCTACCACAGGCTACATGGTCACAAAATTAACTTAAGGCAGTGACTTTAATATCCGGATCAGTATCAGAAAGGAATGGGAAATTTCCAACTAGATAACAACCATGACATTGTCTTGTATACAGACGGATCCAAGTCAGAGTAGGGTGTAGGAGCTGGAGTGTTTTCCCCATCAATTAACTTGCAAAAAAGCTTCCGTCTGCCTAATTTCGCTAGCACGCTTAGCTGTGCAGGAGCCAGGGTAATTCGGCCGAAAACCGACTTCAGTGCATGAACCATCCCTACATGGAATTTTGTGGAAGAGCCACGTTTAGCGGGCCAAAGAGCCATATGAGTCTCGCGAGTCGCAGTTTGCCGAGCACTGGTAGAGATAGAAGAAATAGAAAGACGAAAAAAAACGTAACGTGACCAAAATCGAACGTTTTAATAAAATGAGTAATATAAAATATAGATACATTACGAGTAGACCCATCACATCCTTATGTTGCCTCCTGGTAGTCGTTTAACGATCTCTTCTGTGCACTGGGCGCTCCCAGTTGTTTAATGCCTTATCCTGATATGGAGGCTCTGTCAACACGGAACTACCATACTCATGGCATATTTATAGATCATCTACATTGCGATAAGTTTGGTGAAGAGGGCCCTTGTCGATCGGATCTGGATGGAACACATTAAATGCTGGAGGCACACGCATGCTTTAAGGGATTCCTTTCTAAACCCGAGTAAGGAATGGTTGGGACGTAATAGGAACGTTGTTTGGGACAGTTCTTGACTACACTCTATGGCTTGATTTCAGGACACTTGTTAGAATGACATTAGGACATTTGTTGGCTTGATTACCGGACACTGCGCACTGAATTACCATTTATGAAAGATAGTTGGGGAAATACTCCATCTGTAGGTTTTGCTTTGAAGAGGATGTGTCTGCTTGTCGAACAGTCAAGTCTAAGCGACAAACCATGGGCCTTTTCAATCGGTCTGGTTTACAAATATTAGGAATAACGTTTAGAAGTGGTGTAGTCAGTCAAACGAGTGACCCCGGTACCTTTGGATCTACAATCCCACTAAAGAAGAAGAAGAGAATAAAGGGGTTACAATAAAAATATATATGTATTACGTAACTATTGCCGTCCGTAAAGGCTTGCTCTATTATTCAATTGCATTCAGAGAGACTTCAAATCAACACTACCGCTACAAAAGCTAATTCTGCAGGCTTAATACAAGCTTTTTAAGATATTGGTCCCAGACGAATTAATCCAGGCTAAATGTGATTCAAGGCTGTCAAATTAGCATCCAATTTCCAAAACAAATAAGAGATCAAACCAAACGTTTCATATAAAATTGTAGGACAGATCCTATCCTAGTGATTGAAAAAAAGAAATTGTTCTTAGCTATCCTCACAAGTTTGACGAGAATCAATGTTTCCATTGTTTACATGAATTTTCATAACTCTTTTGGGACATTAGAAGTAAACTTCTTCTATATTTTTCAACCATACTGCTGTTTTCTAACAAATACAGTGAAATAAAACTTTATCCGAGGAAACATAAATGTGTCGACATTCAAAATTCTGAATAAAATTCTGCATGCCAAATTGATAAAGAAACCAATTTTACAAAACCTCTTAAAAAAAACAAAAACAAAACATAAAATCTATAATCAAAACAAAAAAGCTCCGCGACACCTGGAAAAAAGAAACAGGTTTTTCTACACTAGGTAAGAAGTTCAATGTGACGGACACGCATCCAACAACTATAACGGACCAGATAAATCTCAAGAAGCTGTGATCGCAATGACGCGCCCTAAAACCAGTTGATCTTGATGAGCAATCATGACAACAAATCGAAAGGGAAAGAGTCGCCTTTTCGCACCGAGCTTCCTCGATCGGTAATTTACGAGCTGGTCTGCCACTAAGAAAGATGGACGCAGCCGCCGGTAATTGCATCTTCCGCTCCTGAACTAGTTTTCAGGGTTAAGTGACTGCAGTTTGTGTCCAGGTGAATTATGCTATAAAAGTAGAAGTTTTCGGTGGATAAGGCATCAGAACGATCAGTTCAGTTTAACAGACAAATCCCTACAATCAAAATGTTCAAATTCGTGAGTGATCTACAAAAGAAACTATATTCAAAATTACTATTGCTAAATTGCACTTCTTTCTAGGTTCTCCTTCTCGCACTCGCTGCTGTAGCCGCTGCCTTCCCAGGAGGTTACTATTCAGCTCCGATCATCGCACGATCACACGTTGTTGCACCTGTCATTGGAACTCACTACTCTGCCTACTCTGCGCCACTCGTCAAATCTATTGCACCACTTCCATATAAGAGCTATGGATACTCTCCCATCGTTCCTGCCTATGGCCATGGAGTATATGGAGCGCACAAAGTGTACAGCCATTATTAAGATGTAAATCTCGCTTTTGTGAAAACCGCTTAAGTTTTGACTTGTGATTTTTTGAGAATAAAACGAAAATACCTTTTGTAAATTTGAAGAGTCTATTAATTGTGATTAATGAACAGATTAGTATATGAGCACCATATAACAGAAGGATCGTGCTTGTGTCCTTGTAGCACCGCTACCGAGACGTGGGATAATAGCACTATAGCAGTTCCAATAGCTCAGATTTTTAATTCAGTCTCCTTGAACAGATTCAGCAATCTGCTTAAAGGTTTGGGTTCTTCTTGGACTTGTTTGGTCAAGCAAGGTTGAGGCCTCGCTGCTTGCTACCACGGAGCAGTGACAGAAAACATGAAAGGAAGATTACCCCACCCTGAGCCACAGCTTGCGGGAGGGGTCGTCTAACCTTCTGGTCCTCTATAAGTAGTAATTTAGCCTACAGTATCCGGCAACCTATCAAACAAGTGCCCTGGATTTTAGTATTTTTTGGGCAATGCTGCAAGGCGGCCCAAGAATGAAGAGCTTTGATTTCACTAGAACAAGTGTATGTAGGTCTCTAGTGTTCGGTGCATTTCATCAGAGCTCGATTGTCAAGGGGCCTCTTCACTAGATTGTTGGGTGCGCCAATAGACGGTTGCGGACCGATCAAAACAGAGGACTTATATGCATAAGTCGTCTTCTTTTTCATTTCTCACGAAGGTCTGATGGCGCCCAAAATAATAGTACATAGCTCAGTGTGGGTTGGTATTTCTAAACAATTTGGACTTGGACTTTGATTGCCACTGAGTGAGAGGAAGACTTCAAGGACAAATTCTTGACATTGTTCACGTCTGATTCAGCTTCCCATGATTGATCTAGAAATAATACCAGCATCTCCGTGGTCATTTCTCCGAAATTTACTCACCCTCTTGCAAATAAACTCTTGTTCAGCCCATTCAGCCGTAAAGAGGAAACTCCAACAACCCTTTCAAATATCGCTTGCTAATTCTACTCTTTCGTCTTCGACACTATAACACACGGATGCCAGATCTTGCGTTTGATCATGTCCAGGATCATCAACATGTTCCTCCCTCAGCTACGATCTACAAACTTCGCAGACCTATCTAAACAAACCTTTTAAACTTATCGAGAATTGTATTGTTCAGCTAAACACTGATCTGAAACACGCGTCTGAATGATCAGTTTAGTATAAATTACTGTTGAACCCTATCAAGTCGACCTCCCTTGTCGTCAGCAGAACTCCTATTGATTGGTGGTTTTTGCACCCAAGTCAAAGGATACGCGATGTGCGGGGTGCTGGGAGACTGAGCTCCCGGCGAATTTGCCCAAGTATGTAGTCACATACTTCGGACTTCGATCAGCAACTTCGCAAGTAGTATGGTTCAGGCTAAAGGTTTATGTCTGTCTTCGTCAACTCTGAGTATCCTCTAATTCTAATCTATTGTCTCTTGCCTTACGTATGCTACTGGCGAAGGCCCTAGTAATGCCTTATTTCACTTATAGAGCGAGAGCTGGCTGCAAAAAAGTGACCAATCGAGTAAGAGGATGAAATGTTTTTGAAATGTTAGTACTCGCCGTGATCCTAACAAAAATATTGGTCTGCCTGGGCGCGACCAAATTTGGTATGTACGTTTTCCAGACAGGGACCAATCGAGTAACAGCTTGGAATTACTTTTAAAATTTAGTACTTACGGAGTAGAAAAAAATATGTTGGTATGCCTGGTAAAATCTAGTGCTAATGCCTTAGCAGACCACTTTTTTGTTGTTGTTTTGGGCGGCAATTCACCTATCGAGTAAGAGTTTCAAACTATAACCACATTAAAGTTTGAACATTTTTATGCTAGAAAACACAAGTCTGCCGGGTCTGTGCGGCTGCCAATGCACCTTTTATTTTAGTGTTTAATTACTATTTAAACCTTAATAACTCCTATATGGATAATAGTAGAGCAATATATGTAATTAGGATTGTTTTTTATGTAATTGTGTATTTTTGCTAAAATAAAAGGTGGTCCGACAGTCCCTTGGCATTCGCACAAACTCGGTTTTCTCAAAGGAGGTTAAATTTGTAGGTATAACCCTGGAACACAAAATGTCCCCTGGAAACCCTAGATTGAGAGAGTAACTGTAATAACACCACCAAAAGATGTGCAAAAGATTGGCCTTTCTTAGTATCACTGGGGCTAAAAGCATCTGTCCGATTGTGGTTATGGAGGCCGTACTCAGCCTCTCTTGCCTTCACCAAGTAGTGAACCCCAAGTTACTCTTTAGAGGAAGCACGTCGTTATGACATACGGATGGTTCCGAAACCGATAGTGTGCTAGGACTTGGCGTATAGTATCTATGGCTCTGGGAACTACTCCCTCTGTTTTTAAAGCTGAAGTACTCGCCATCCATGTGCGAACATGAATTAATAGAGTTTCAATAGCTCTAACATCATCATTTTCTCAGACAGTTAGGTGCAACAGAGCATCCAAGGCGTTCGTGGGGCTACCCTCTGAACCTTTTCCAGCTTGATGACCATATAGGTCATGCTCAGCGCTGGCTTCAATATTAGCAAATCATACCTACAATTGGGGGTACCACGGCTAGAGTGGATAGTAGTGGATAACGATTTAATGTGCACCATCTAAGGCCGCAACAATGGGTTTTACAGTTCGGTATAGACGATCAACATTTTTGGCATAAGAAATCCTCATAAATTAATAATTCGAATTGGCTACTTTTACTGAGACCTTGAAAATGCTGAATTAATATTCCAACCACCATTTCACCTTCGTAGAGAAACTGTACGGTGTGCCATTTGGGCTGGCAGCATCATAATGCCGTATTTCTTCGAGGATGCTAGAGCCAATGCTGTAACATTTACTGGTGATCGTTACCTTAACGTGTTGAACTTTCTTGTGTCCGAATTGAATTATTTTATCTTATAGCACATGAAGTTTCAAAAGGACGTTGCCAGATCACATACCCAGCTCGTGCCACGAGGTAAATTGTATACATAGGCCGCAGAGAATCTCACTTCTATGAAGGCTTTCCATAGTGTTGTCATGTTGCAGTATGTTGATCGAGCTTCGATCAGAGTACATCCAATATATCAAAACGGCTTTGCAACGCCGGTCACAATGAAATTACTCTTCAAACGATTTTCGTAAGTCCAGACCAGTTGGTGCGAACTTTCGTGGAGTCAATGATGTCGCTTAGATCAAACTCGGCGTTACCTCGACAGGAGTCGCTGACACTAAGCCGTCGACTTTCTGTGTATGCTTTCACTACTTCTACGATGTAAGTTAGATTGTTCTTTTTTTGTTTTCCTAAATTCATTAAAGTTTTAATTATGAATAAGATTATAGCAGACAAGTGCTTGCTAAGGATCAACAACGAGTGAAAATATAAAAGGATAATAAGGTTTAACTATAAACGCCATTTCTAAAAACCACACACCACTCAACCATCTACATTTTATCTATTCTGGTAATGAATTAACATAAATCGAACATAAAACGAACGAGAACGATTCCATTAAAAATGTATTTAACAAAATTACATTAGTGTAGATCTTGTTTTATCTAGACATAAATTCCCAACAAAAGCACATACATAAATTGAATCCTAATTTTGGAGCACCCAAATCCGTCGGTTATCTCAATGATTATTTAATAAACCCTGATTAAGACCTAAGGATTTAAATAACGCTCACATAGACACAGACACGCACTGTGTGGGTGCCACCCCTTGAACAATGTAAAAGTAAAGTCTACTGATTACCCATGTCCTTTTGTAGAAGGAGCAGTATCCGTGTAGCAAAACAAAGCCTGATCATTTTTCAATTATTCTTTAGTAGAGCACGTCATCAGCATAAAACTGATTAAAAAAGCCCATCCTGAAGCACTCAGCTAGGAAGCGCCCGACGACGTGGCCGCATCACCGGTGGATATACACACACATACACATTCCTGTGCTGAGCAAATACTATATATAGAGCTGTGGAGGACGTCTAGCCCGTAACGAGTAACGACGGATATAATGAGAAATGAAAAGCTCTAATGACTTCACAGGAACACCTTTGCGGGGCGCACAAAAACCGAATCAAAAAAAAAAACAAACGGCAAGGACGCCAGGACTCATAGTCCTTGGAGCTGCGAGTAAGCTGGGCTGGGATGAAAGTTGAATCGAAGTTTATTAATTCCTCTTGTAGCTGTGTGTGTGTGTGTGTATTTAGTCCAGAAGATGGAATGACAGGCGTAAAATCCCCTTTTAGCAGGATGTCCTTGAATCCTCCATTTTCAGGATTTCAATGAATCGGTGAATTAACTTTTCGCTTTTCTGCGTCGGAAAGTCTGCCCCAGAATTCTCTCGCACTCTCGTGTGCCGGGGATACAAGAGTCAGGATAATGAAGAAGGGTTACTCCACATATACCCGAAAACAATACAAGGACGTAGGACCAGAGCTATACCAGAGGCGCGTGTTAGTGCGTCAGAGGGAACATACTGCGCCTTAATTAGGACTGGAAGACATGCGAGCGTGATGGAACTCCTCTATAGTCCCACTGAAATCATTCTAGTGCCCCCCTCACACACAGAGTGCTTCCGTTTATTTGCCAAGGATCATTTTTAGTCTTGCCCTTGTTTATACAGGACTCGGAGCCACATTTCTTGGCTCCAACTTTCATTCATCCTTAAAGCCCTGTCTTCTGTCAATAGGACAAGATTGGATTTTTTCTCTCTGTCCCCCCACCCCACCAACCCCAATTTTTTTAGTTTTTATTTCACGGTTTGTGTGCCACTAAGGACTCTCCACTACAACAAAAAGGGTTTGGGTGTTTACGGAACGACTTGATTAAATTAGTCGAACGTCACACAAATATTGATCCAAAAGGGTGAGGTTAAACGGCAAACGACACACGTTAACTCTGATAAATGTGATTCATTCCGTCCATGTCCCAACGTTTACCTGAAAAATACAGTCAAACCGAGCGAGAGAGAGAGAAAGAATAAATAAAACACAGCAAATCTCCTTTACATAAAAAAATCATGAATCCTTATTTACGTGTCGAGACAAATGTGCCAAAAGTTCAGTCAATATCGCTCCTCGGTTTCATTGTCATCCTAATGAAGTCATATTGGACATGGCACAACAACATGGCTTTAGTTTGCTGGACTTGATTGGGCAATAAGCTTTGTCCTTTTTGGTCCTGTATGGTTGGCAATTTGTTACAGGAGCTTGGTAAGAGAGAGAGAGACAGACTGCATATATGGGCGAATGAAGTAATAAAAGTAATGGCGCTGTGATAGAAATTGTCATGTCCTTCAGAATGGAGCATTTATGAATGTGGATAGTTGAATAGTTTGGACAAATCAAAGTCCTTTATGTTTTCTTATTGTGATTTTTCAATATTTTGTTGAATGGACGTACAAGTAGGTAGTTGATCGAAATTGGTAGGTCCGTGGTTCGAGTTCGCTTCTCGGCAAAATTTCTTTTTATTTACTTTCCCTCATTACAAAAGAATCCTAGTCTTTTCTCCTGCAACCGCCTGTCATAAGCTTAATAAACTAGGGAGCCAGCTCCTGTCCGATCACCTGTTGCGTTAGTATTGGTTGAGAGTTGGTGGAAAAAGTCGTCTGCAGGCACGACCAGGTTTCAATATCGAAATCGCTACCAAAGACGAATGGGAAGAAAAGAACTATGATGTATTTGTATACACGATAGCTATAGTGGGAGTCAGTAATATTGTTATAGGATGGCCGAGCGGTTATCAAGGCATTGTGCCTGACATGCATAACGATCAAGCTGGTCAAAACTATCGAACATCGAAGACAAGGCAAATAAATTTAGTCTTGCGGATCACCTTGGGTTTGTGGATTCACATGTGGTTTACAACCAAAAAACATGTATTAAATGTATACCACCATCAAAGGGCTAAGGATAACATTTCGAATGTGGAGTCACATAATTATTTAGTACATGCCAACAAACACAATCCCTTCCAATCTTGTAATGAACCGCGATTCATTACTAATAATTCCTCTCCCTAAAAACTAGACCAAAAGAAAGCTTCATCTCGAAGCTTTAAAGCTTTTTACCCCGGCGAGCTTTCGAACTATAAAAGAAACCGCTTCACCAGTCCAAATTCATTCTTTCACTAGACTCGTTCCGGAGAGGTCATCTTCTCCCGTCCTATACGGCGTCGAGGTATATGATGCGGCTAGGTCAGACCACACACATACCACCACCGAATATCTGTGGAATGTTGCTCGGGCCTTGTCGAGGTGTACGATCCGCCACTGTTCCTGGCGGCATTTCCTATACCGTTTCGAGGTGTACGATCCGCCACTGTTCCTGGCGGCATTTCCTATACCGTTTCGAGGTCCGACCACATACCGAACACCTACAGACCGCCTATCGAATTCCTGAGGAATGTTACACAGGCTTTGTCGAGGCGTACGATTCGATAGTGCTCCTGGCAACATTTTCTAGACCAGGGGTGGTAGCACGTAAGTTGTTTCAATCGACTTCTTCATGCAAAAATCTTGAAGTTTTGTATGAAGAGGTCGATTGAAACAACTTACGTGCTACCACCCCAGTGTCGAGGTATGATCCGTCCAAACTTCTACAAAAAATGAAATAAGATTAAGATCGGCTCCTGGATGATATTCAGCGGTTATATTCGATAATTTATCAGTGTTCTGGAAGAGATCTAGTCGCAGAAATGCTACCAGATTGAATAATTTCAAATATTTCAAAGTTTAGGACACCCTAACTTTTGGTTGTCGAGATCTCGCATGGCTGCAAACCTACCCTTGATGAAGTGTGTTTTATCAATTGTATGTAAAAGTATAATTTGTATGTCAAAGTATAGGGAGTTCGAATATTGGCAGTACGTCGCCATTCACCGCATGCAGGAGAACATTAATGGGAATGGACTACGAGAACCAAGATGGCAACAAATAAGAACTAGGTCGTAGGACTAGCTTTGCATGTAAGAATATCTGAGAGCACACTATAACGCTTTGTATTCACGAATCAATTCAATTAAAGTAATGAAACAGTCAGAAGGATTTTCAGACATGCATTGCAACTTCTCTTCAATACATATTAAGAGTAATTCCTGTTTTTAAAATACTGTCATTCGAAAAATAAAGATAACAAAAGAGAAAAATGAGTTAGGATAAAAGCCTGGGTGAAGAATCTCATTTGCGTACTAAAACAG
The DNA here is from genome assembly GCA_949987705.1 of Thereva unica. Taxonomy (NCBI): domain Eukaryota; kingdom Metazoa; phylum Arthropoda; class Insecta; order Diptera; family Therevidae; genus Thereva; species Thereva unica. The sequence goes on along the minus strand of OX465281.1, from coordinate 249,572,016 downwards.
TATAGAGAGCGAAGATTGTACCAAATAGCGAGAGTCCAATCGAAGAGTATCTCAGTAGGGTGAACGAACAAGGGGATGACTTATTCGCTTAATGTGCTCAAAGGTTATGGCAGAAGAACGTGTAGTCAATTATTGTAAAGAGGGAAGAAAAGAAAGCATTAATGAGGAACTTATCGCCGAGTTGAATCGAATCACAGACTTCTGTAATGGTAGTTGGGCATCGTAACATAAGCTGCGGGTGCCGAAATGAAAATTTAATAGATAGAGCCTTAAATAAGTTATTAAAAGAGCTATAAGAATGGCCTCCAAACTTTATAATGCTGCCCTGTTACAAAATAAAACCTTATGTAAATTTGAATGAAGTGCGCCATCTAGCCCTTGGTATTTTAACATTTAATAATTCTGACAGGTTTTAGCTGATTTTGACAAATGAGCAAGATTTATTTAGGATATTCTCTACCATTTATTTCAAATCCATTCGATACGCAAAAAGCAGCTCTTTTTCGGGCATTCTGCATAGCATTGGCCAGGATTTCGGGCGTTATAGCAACTACTTCGGCGCGTATGTTAGCTTTTAGTTCGTTAATGGTCTTCGGCTTGCTGACATAAACTTAACTTTTGCAAGAGCTTTATTGTAGTGGCTGCGGCGCGGTAAGGTGCGCCGTCTTCTAGAAAATGGGTTCATCAGATCCTTTTCACGCGTTTTCGGACACACAAAGTGCACCAATATCCAACAATAGCGTACGCCGTCGAAGGTATCTCGAACTTTGAAGAAAAATGGTCCGATGATGGTTTTTAAGCACACTTCGGCTCAAACAATGGATTTCTCGCTATGCAGTGGTGTTTCGTGAATGGTGTGTGTGTTTTATGTTCCCCAAATTCGACAGTTTTATTTTTAATTGACTCCGGCAGAGACTGTAAAAGAAGCCTCGTCATCAAAATTTTGTCCCAAAAATCATACGATTAGCACGCACAGTTTTGACAATTGAACGATTGTTTTCAATGCAAAGCGCTGCAAGTTCCTCGGGTTCTTTCGGTATGTATTGACTCATTTTTTTTTATAAGACAGACTAGAGGCTTAGGGAAAGTCGATTTTCGTATAGAGTGAACGTCGGACAGCAGCTCTAGCCGGAAGATAGAGAGAAGAGAAGGAAGTAACTGTCACAACCTAGCCGCGATATTTTATTCCACCTACTCACAACCATTTCGCGACTCTGACATCGGGGCATCGAGAACAACTCGCTGGAGTGTTATGCCTCCTGAAATGAGTTGAATCTCATCAACCAACCGATGGCATGCGCTTGGTGGAGCTGAAATGGTACTGAATTAGGTTTCAGAATCGTGTACATTTGTGGAAATCGGCTAAAAACTGTAAGTTATTCAATGTTGAAATACCGAAGGTCTAGATGGCGCACCCTGTACGTTTCGGAATGAATATGACTAGATAAAAAGATTTTACCGTGTCTTAAGTAAGAGTAGGATTATAGTATGTTGAAACATTTCAAGTCAAAAAGAATAAGTAGGAGTATACAATTCAAGTTATACAAAACTGTAATAAAATCAGTTCTCATGTAGGGATCGGAAGCAGGGACGCTTACTAGGCAAGGTTCTCAGAAGCTGCGAAAGAAAAATTCGCGGTGCTCACACAGGCGCAGTAAATGAAGAGGTGACTGGAGAAGAAAATATAACTACGAGTTGTACCAAATATCGACATAACCAAAGGCATCATGATAACACGCCTACGCTGTATAGGACATGTAATGAGAATGCCTGAAGAAGCGCCCTAAAAAATCCTGTTCCTCCAAACGGTAGAGAGTTCACAAGGAAGACCTAGGAAGGGATATAAAGACGACATAGAAATGAACTTGGGCACAATTGGGATTACCAACTGGAAGACTCCGGACCGAGAAGGTTGGACGAAAATTCTTAAAGAGGCCAAGCCTTACAGAGAACTGAGGCCCCTGTGCTGAAAGTCGTATTTTCTGTCATAAGAAGTGAACAGCGGTGTGCTGTTAGTCGATTCTTGTCGTGCAAAATATACTGACATAAACGACAGCTATTCCGTGTGCTGACAGTCGTTTTTATTGTAGTTTTGTTGTCACTTTTGGTCGGGCTGTAAGTGACAAAGTAGGAAAATTTGTATTGCTAAAGGGCAGAGATATGCTGACAAATTACACAAATGTATGGGAAGAAATAATAACATAAAATTTTTAATTCTTCGCATTTGTTATCTTCATCTTCCGAATAACTAAACCACAACTCAGCAGAATTTAACATCTTTAATCTCAAATTGTTTATAATTTATTAAAATTTTCGCGAAACACAAACTTAAAAATGTTTATTCTTCAAATTAAAATTGTTTATTCCTCGCAAAACACCAAAACTTAGCACCTACACACTCTGACCCCTGTGCTGACAGTCGTAATTTGACTGAAACGACAATTTCTTCAACTCAAACCACTTCTCACGTCACCCGACTGTCGACACAACAACTAAAAAACGAGACGACATCGACCACTACATACGACTGTCATATGACTCGACTTCCAGCACAAGGGCCTGAGAGAAAAACGGAAAAAACTTTCAACGCTAACAAAGGGTTTTACTTCACCGGTTGTAATCCATTATTATTGCGATAATTTCTTCGCTTACAGACAATGGCCGGCTAAAAGGCTTATGCTGTAAACATGTTAAGGGCGACGGCGAAACTATTTTCTTCGGCCACTGCGAATGCCCGACAAAATTTGTTGCGAGCACACACTAAGAGCGACGGCGACCCAAATTAAAAAACACACACCGGAATTACCTCTTGCACAGCCGAGTATGCTGCACACGCACACAGGAGCACACGAAAATAGCAACGCAAGCCCACAGCGCACATGCATGCAACTTTAACAAGCAACGACTACAAAATAGAACTTGGATTGATTCGGTCGCCGAGCTCGACGGCGTAGTTATCGCAGTGGTCGGCAGATTGCGCAGCTTCATACAAAAGGGGTGTGTTCCATTCGACAGTCGCTGAGCAAAGCGATTCGCCGGTCGACCTTAGCATGTTTACAGCATTAGGGATAATGGCCGGCTAAAAAGCAGGCAGAAGTTGTAAAAAGGGATCTTAGGAAAGAATTAATTAGGAACAGAGCGCTGCCCGAAATCGGATCTGCCACTTTCGGGATGGTAGTCGGAGATCTTAACCTTAGCTACCGGGCCGGAGAGAGAAATTAAAGAAATAGAGATTTGAACAAATGCTGTAAACACGCTAAGGGCGGCTGACGAATCGCTTTCCAAAACGACTTGTGTCGCTAATTTCGGGTACTCTTATGTGCATATGTAGTATGTTCGACTGTCCAAGATCGTTATTTTGGTGTGCGGTTTTAGTGGGCCGTATCTCGCTAATTCTGACGATTGCGTCTCTTTTAGCCAGAAGCTATTGAGGGCATCCACTTCGCAAAAACGAAGGCCCGTTACAAAATTTTTTCGTTTTGAAATTTGTAACATCCATCATGTTTTCCTTCTTCCTGGATAATTTAGCAAAACATTCACAAGTCATCCGACATTATACCCATTAAATAAATGAACAACTGAACGCACCCTTAAAACAGAGAATGATGTCATATAAAGTGCTACATATTTCACTAATCCTCTTCTACCTAGAACCATTAATTCTTGATTTTTTATGGACAAATCCCTCTAGATCCTACACACAACACCAAGGCTACAAACATCATAAAATATATTATATTTATCTCTGACAAACAAAAAAAAATTTAAAATGAAAGAAGAAAAAACAAAGTCATTGAGTAAATAACCCTGTCAAAAATGTTGAAGGATTTACTCCCTGATTGGGGACCATTAAAGAAGTATATAAAAAAAATAAGCACACCGAAACCATAAAAATCATAATCCGTGGTCATAAAAAAATATATATGAAGTCAATATTCGTCATATTTTTGGTTAGGTTCAAATATGAAAAAAATAAATAAAAAATGTGAAAAAGGTAAAGAGCACATCCGAGAGTAATGGATTAAATAAAGCAGAAGCAGACATATTATAAACCTGCGAAATAGGGACCTGTTTCCTTTCTATATATATGTATATAAAGTACCTTTCAATTTCAAATAAATGTTCAACACCTGTGCTCCTCCAAAAAGTACCTATAATACTAGAAAGCAGAGACCTCTGTGTGTGGGGAAAAATACATATAATACAAAATCCCTCCGCTTCATCATCAATGATGAATTATTAAATCATTTTGAAATTTTGTTGGGGAAATTTGTTGCTGGTATTAAATTGATGAAAATCGGGCCGGGCCGTTCGCTCCTTCTGAAAAAAGGGATGCTGCTGCTACCTTACCCCCGATTTCATCCGATTCAGTGCAAGCGATTTATCCCTTTTTCTGGTTACTTAATCAAACAAGTTTGAAATAGGTCCAGACGTTTTGGGTGTAAGTGATTGATATTAAAATTGAAAAGTCTTTCTCTCTCTTGAAATGAGCGCCCGCCCGCCCCGGTTGAGTCCTGTAAAAAGAATATAAATATACAAAATCGGGCTCTATCCATTTTTCAAGAGGGTGCTATCCAAAGGATATTTTGCTTAATAACTTTTGAATGGCTGCCATCAATCACTTCAATTCAATTAAGCTAATTAAACTTTGAAGTAACGATGCCTATACAGAGTGGAACGCTGTGAAGTATATACATACATATAAGTATATTCACCATGGATTTTCCCTTAGTCCGAAGGATCTCCTGGCGGATCCTTGCGAATGTATAACATTTAGGACGTGACAAACCGGTGGAAACTCCGTCAGTCGTGGCCGCTTATTAAGGTATAAACAAACCGGATTAAATATGACACTTGGAAATGATTAAATAGCGTGGAAAAGGTGATTGGGTCTGGGGTGGTGAGAAGCACGGGGAGGGATTACGACGGGGGATAAGGTGAATTTTCAGGACTCTATACACAACATACATACATACACACAAACACCTTTACTATGGACACCTATACACTTATAAGTATCGGGGTGGTGGGAAAGAGAACAGCATGCATTTGTGCCAAACAACTCTGATATCGAAGAATGGCACTAGGGTGAAAAACTGGCATGAAATATTAACGTGGTGTGAAACGACGCATCTAAGTGAATACGAAAAAGAATAAATAAATAAATAATCTAATACGTGTGTGTATTTTTCATGAGAGTGGAAACCTAGATAAGGGATAAGAACAACATACCTTGAGTATACTGATGATAAGTGGCGGCACTGTGTAACGGCATACAATCAACAGAAAAAAATGAAAAAAATACTGAAAAAAGCTCTCAAATGTTCTTCTCGTCCTTAGTTCTTCTCATTACAATCCTTTTGTATCCTTGTAATGTTTTTTTTTTCGTTCACATCCTTTTGCTATGCAATTTCTGCTAATGAAAAATCTCCCTTTTGATGATCTACTACACTCTCCAACCAGCAGCAGCAATTCACTGTATACTGTGTGTTGTCTAGGCAGCTTTTTCACACAGATCCTGTTTTTGTATATTTTTTTTCGTATTGAAATCCTGTTTTTTTTCGTTTTTCTACTTTGAAAATATCACAAACAACCTCCGAGAAACTATAGAATATCACCCAGGATGCCAGGAAGTGCTAAGTGGAATTGCGTTTCTTTTCTATATTCACTTTTGTTTAATTAAAGATTTTTTTTTACTGGAAAACTCTTTGCCGACACCATTTTGTGTTTTTTCACGTCTTTCACTGTCCTGCGAATTTCACCAACTCCAGAACAAGCAGGCGAACAACGAAAAGCTCATTTCTTTTTTGGAGAGAATTTTATGAATAAGACAGGACGAAAAGATGGCGTTGCCAGACTTTAACGGGGGAATAGTGAAATGAGGGAAATTTTTTTGGTTATTTGTTTTTTTTGGAGGAGGAAGGACATTTCTTGGAAGAGGTTATGAAATTATGAAATTGATTTTACGAAATTTACTCGGGCGTTTTTTAAATTTGTAAAGTTTTAGTTATTATTGCATTATTGGTGTTGCAGTGAGAAGTGGTAAATAAACTTTAAAACTATCCTTTTATTATCACAACTAAGTAATCAAATTGGCCCTTGTCTCCTGAAAGTCGGTTGATGAAACTTTTCGGCATTTTATGTTTCAGGCCGATTTTTTTTTGGACGCCATTTTGGATTGATTGTCATTTGTCAGTTCACATTTGACAGTTCTGAATAATAGTCCATAACAATTTATTATGGGACATCTTACGCCTCTTGTAGTTATTAAAATCTATTGATGCATTGAGGCAGAGTCCATGTGAACGCTCAAGCATCTCTCATTGAAACTGTACACAGGGATTGGAAATGTCTACGTCACAGGGGCATAACCATTGTGGGTGGGGAGCAGGTGACCGTTAAAATTTAAAAAAAGCGATTCTGTCAATTTACTTATTAGTTTGGAGGTGCAGATAGGACTCTTTTGTGGCTAGCTCATGTGAACTCAGTGTGGATTGCCTTATAAGGTCACAAGGGCCCTTAGCTTCTTGCCTCGTTCGCGCCTCGTCCTTATTCTCCTCGAGGAAAAATCATTGCTACCCGATTACGAGTGTGAAAAAGCGGCGATTTTTGAGAATTTCGGCGTAGATACGGGAGTTCTGCGCCGCTGTCGAGAACTGTGTATATTTAAACGAAAGTATCATTTTACCAATACGGTCCCCCAACTATGTACTAATCAAGTCCAAAGCTGCTTGACCTATATTATCCAGCCAGAATCGGCTTATTGAGTTTACTAAATGGTACCCTTCACGATCACCAACATGATTGCATGGAAAGATGAACCCATGGAACAACAAAATCTAAAGCTTTGTATGAGTGAAACTAAAGCTTAAGATTATTACTTTTAGGCTTGTTAAAAGATGTGTGAATTGCCCCATTTCATTTGCAATGTGAGCTTTGCATCATAGCGCCCTTATGAGAAACTGATAAGGCATACCTCGCTTAGGTTAGGTTAGGTTAGATATGGTTGAGCTGATGGTGAACAGCCTAAACTAAACACTTAGGCCAAAAGGTAGACCCATTGTGATGCTATAATGATCCTACTTTAACCCGATATTAAATTGTTGTTTCTTCGCTAAACCACCTCGAGGACGTAATGAATCTTCTTAGTTGCGGGATTCCAAATTTCGAGATTTCCGCAAGCGTGTTTAGAAAGGGTTCACCAAAAGTGGTAAGTATCCTTTTGTTTAGTGTTGGGCAGTGACAGTGAAGGTCTTTGAAACTTTCCTCCTCGTCCAGATTCTTACAGTTTCTACGGAAATCGTAGGTCTCAGGACTTAAGCGGGCTGCATGTATACCTATTAAACAGTGTTTGGTTAGCACTCCCACTGAAACTGAGAAGTGGCGTCTACCGAATCTCAGCAGTGAAGTGGTCCGCCTGATATCGAAGGACAGCCAAGTCATTTTGACCAAGGTTCATTTGTTAAGATCTCTCCAATGCTTCTCTGATAGTTGGGTTGTGTGCTGTTTGCATCGGAGTTTAAAGGTGGACAAAGTTATACCAACCCTTTCGATTCCAGGGAGGAGAGTGACGGTCGTGCCCTTCCTAGTAATTCGTCAGCTTCACAGATTCCCTCTATATTTCAGTGATCGGCCACCCATACGAGGAGGGTCCTTACCTGCTGAGCCATTACGTTAAGAGATCTGTGGCATTGAGAGATAGTTCTGGAGTTGTTAGTGCAAGCGCGCAGAGCCTTCAGAGTCGCCTGATTATCTGCGAAGATGTAGACAGTTTGGTTCCTTTTGCCTTGCTGGTTGATTCGCAGAACAGCCTCATGTATGTCTATAAACTCCGTTTGGTATCAATGGACATCGCACAGCTCCGCTTCACACTAACCTAAAAGTTCGTTTTTTCAGTAAATTCGAACAAATTTTTGTCTATTGTAGAAGTTTTGATCTAGACTTGTGGGATTTCAAAAATTGTCATAGGACAATATCGAGCGGAGTTAAACTATGTATGCGATGTTAGAAGCGTTAATTTTTGACCTACAGTCAGTCTATAAACGCTTCTGTTGTAAAATGCCGAAACTATAAGCATTAAAAATTTGGAAAAACTCAATGAATAGTCTGCGCTGATGAATGATTATGACGATCTTAAAATTACGAATTGGAATATGCAAACATTTATAACCTTCGAAGAGGTCGTCACAATCGAAAGAGGTATTGGATAGGTAGCTTAGGTTGACTAGGTTACGGCCCGACGTGATTGCTTGATCGACTGTTGCGGCAGTCTTAAGCCATCCTGTGGAGTTTAGAAAGCTTGTCAGTGGTCTGGCATCAAGTCTAAAGATCTCTTTTAAGCCTTCCAGTAGCTCGTTTCTGAAACTTCAGTGGAGAAGTATCTCTATCTCATTATCAAATGTGTATACGCAGTGGTGGGAAAATCAAAAATATGAGGTGAAATAGAGAATTCTGATAGAGAACTTCTCTATTTGGGAGTTACAGAAACGATCTGCTGAATGTAACTGCCTGCTTTGCGCTGTCTGGCTATAGCTGGGTGCCTTTGTTTCCATGCTCCTTGGTAATAGGGCTCCTCTGGGCCAATGTTCCGTGATAACACTGCGTTACAAATGAAAAAAAAAATTGAGTACCCTCTTAACTGCTAGCTGGAATAAATAGGTAATGAGTCATAGATTAAATGTTCCAAACATATGTGGTATCCATCACGTCTAGTTTTCGAGGTAGGTGGTCTAGTTACGAAGTACGGATTTTATTAGATTTCTTTTAAATAGTTCATTTGTTAGGGGTTTTGACCTCTAACTAAATGTTAACTCACGAAATTTAAAAAAAAAATAGTTTTTCGTGAGTAAAATATGTTAAAAAAAAGTTTCGTAAAATTGGTTGTACGCTACCCCTAAAATAACCCGCTAAAAACAGAAAATTCTGTTTTTGGCTAATATCTCCTAAACGGCAGGCCCTACCACACCCTGTATCTTAGTGGATAGTGGGGTTAGCCCCCTCTCTAGAACAATTTTTTTCTCCAAAACTAACCAGGAATCACCCCTGAAAATATTAGCCACGTGGTCCAAAAGAGGATATAGCGAACATCTGATTACCTATACAAGTTGCGAATTAGGGGGACATAAGTATCTCAAATCTTTAAAACGGCGATATCTCATGAACGGTCATTCATACGGGAAAATGCATAATACCATTTTTTGTAGATAATCGCATGATCTTCAAACTTTGTAAATAATATTTTGTGGTAGGACCTGCCGTTTAGGAGATATTAGCCAAAAACAGAATTTTCTGTTTTTAGGGGGTTATTTTAGGGGTAGCGTACAACCAATTTTACGAAACTTTTTTTTAACATATTTTACTCACGAAAAACTATTTTTTTTTTAAATTTCGTGAGTTAACATTTAGTTAGAGGTCAAAACCCCTAACAAATGCACTATTTAAAAGAAATCTAATAAAATCCGTACTTCGTAACTAGACCACCTACCTCGAAAACTAGACGTGATGGATACCACATATGTTTGGAACATTTAATCTATGACTCATTACCTATTTATTCCAGCTAGCAGTTAAGAGGGTACCAAAATCGTGTAACGCAGTGTAATGGGCGTAATTCGGGCATTGTCTCTTCGGAGGTACATTTAGGAGGCCGAATCATCCTGCAGATAATACAGATCTCCAGTGTTCTCCACCTTTGGGTGGCTAGTATCCGTCTATTGGACTACCAACCATCCTTATGTTTGACTACCGATTTGACTAGGCAGTCGGCTTTGTCCTTCCAGTATATGCTTTCAGATAAGCCTCGCTTCCTACCTTCGTACTATTAAATGTATGAAAATTCTAATCCCTCATTCTTTAGGATTACAAGGGCCTCCGCGTGAAAGAAAATATTACACTCGAAGGCGCCAGGGAAGTGACTTGTTAGTGCTTTCTAGGTAGGCCCCTGTCTGACTCCCTCTGACGTCTTGGAGCCTTGAGTAGATCAAAGTACTTCAGGACATCTAAGATTCTAAACTCCCTTCTTGAGGGTGTTTCGACGAAGAACTTCTTGCTGAAGATCGATCTAGGAGAGGGTAGTCTGTGGTTTTGGCGAACACTTTCGTAGATAGCAAATCCAAGTTACGGCTATGGCCGTAGGATTTTGAGGCCCCGGCCTTGTCAGCGAGCCCTAACTGGGGATTGGATGTACAACGGCTATGTATGGATTATCTTTGGCTTGTGACTCATTTTCTGGCCGAAGGACTTTTACAGACGGAGGAAGCGACCCGTTGTTCGATATTTTACTTTCAGTTAAGTTTTGAGTTTAGGATTAGACCTGGGGGGTTGAAAGTGGGGGTTTTAGCTTTTCCAGTGAATTTCTTCTCTTTTCATAAAAAACCATTCTACTCTATGTCTCGCTGTGCGTAAACCGAAAACATCAATTCACAAATCCTTGCATATGAACGAAGTTTGTCAACAGAAAAATTACTTACCACACGAAATCGTACGGTTGGCAACAATATATTTAATCATCCCCGAATTGTTACCCCCAACAAATTTGCCCACAAGCGTGGAAATTTCCATTTGAGTAAAGGGAAAAGCTCTGATTCGGAAAATCCTGAAGCCCACTGTTTTGTTTACATCACCGACGATAATACATACGCGAACCGAGCGGGCAGAAACCGAGGGGAATTCGCCACTGAATTGATCGGCTGAGTGTACAGGGCCTCCACTATCGGAGAGCTTTATCCTGGCGCATGTCCTTTGGCTGCCAGCTCAGCCGTGGAAAATCCTTCAAGCATCATCGACTGACAACGTGGTCCTGATGGCAACAGAAAAAAACCCTCTGGAAAGCGTGGAGGTTTCAGTCCCTTTCTGTGTAGTTCGCTCGGTGATTTTTTGATGCTTGGTTGTAGGCATTCTTCATCCCTTGACGCGTCCCTCGATGAAAGGAGTGAAGTCACACCACAATCAACTTGAATCAAGCTGCACTTAGAAAGGACGACGGGTGCGGAGTGGGGGCGGCCATGGCGGGAGAGGTGGTGTACTGAAAGGATGGATAGAGTCCTTAAATGGAGCTGGTGACATCGTGCTTTAAAGTTTCGGAGGTGGTGGCTCGAGGTGGGGAGGACAACACACAGCGGAGCTTCATGAAAGCTTCACGTTCGAGTGTACACACTGTCAGTTAATTACTGATAAAAGTCGCAACTTGTCCGGCTTTTACGGATCCCTTTATCCAGGTCCTTTGAGCTTTTATCCTTAAGCGGGCCATAATTGCCCCTTTCTCGATATGTACTTCTTTTGCTGATCGGGTTTCTTGGGGGGTGGGGGGATTTATGGTGGAAAGTGGAGGGTAGTTTTATGCGTTGACATTTTATGGAATTTATTTGTTCAGAGGATTAAAAAGGATCACGTGACTTGACGGGTCCTGGGGGAATGCGAGATATTTCTGCATTTTATTTATAAACTGGTATTTTCCAATTAATATTGTTTAAGAGTGCACTTTATTGATTTTAAGTGTGATTATTTTTATTACTTTAAACCCTTGGTAATTGAATCGATACTTTTCTATATTTTTAAAGCATTCCATTGATTGTGGGTAGCTTACCGATACTGGAGAGTAATATTGTTACAGGAGCTAATACAGCCATTGTGAAATTACTTGCCATTCATTCTACGAAACGTACGAACGACGGAATTTTAAAATTGAGTCGAATAAAGACGATTTGGTTTTCAATTGATGTTTTTATTCAATCAAAATGCATTTATTTTTTGAGATTTTAATACAAAATCATTTGATCGGGGATGTGCTTAGATACATCCACAAATTCGATTAACCAAATTTTCGAGAATTCTTTCGATGAATCTGCTTAAATCACAACGATAATACGTTTTGATTATGGTTTTCAATGAATCAATACTTTGTGATTTGTTAGTGTAAGCATTTTTCTTCGATGGTTCTAAAGTCCAATTCGAGCCTTGGCCTACATTTGCTTCTTCCTTCAGTCGTTTCTCTGTTTTGCAGCCAATTTTTTCGTATTGAGGAGTTTCGTTGCATCAGCCTTAACACTAATTCAATCAACCGGGAAATCGAACTCATTCTTGATTGGAACTGTAAGTATCGTGTCGAACTTAATTGTTTCAAATCGAATTATCAACTCATTTCTAACAAAGCCCGTACGGACCTTATTTCTTTCTCAGTGCATAGTGTAGAGGCTGAACCGTTTGGGATTTTTTTAAGGAAATGAAACTTCATCCAGCAGCCATAGACTATAACCTTGTAACGGTCGGTGGTAATATTTATTTTGGTTGGGAAATTTAGTTTGAAATCACCTTGTAGTTAAAGGACAATTTTTTCGAAATCACTTTGGTAGGAAAAGGGAAAATTGAAACGAGGGATGCGAGAAAAATTTTGGAAAAAAAAAGAACAATGGAAGTTAGTTTTTGAGAAGTCAGTATCAGAGAGTCGGTTTTTTGGTAGCCAGAGTCCGGGCAGTCAGTCAATTTATGGAAAAAAACAGTAGAGAAAAACAAAATTAAATCGCGGTTTAGAGTTTTAACTTTCAAAGTAATCATCATTGAAATTAAACCCTGCCGATCGGAACTCTAGGCCATTGATAAGTGTTCAAAGGGAAGCAGACTTTCATCAATTTTGGATCCTGTTTCAAGACACCAGGAAGAGGAACGGAGTATCGTCTGTCTTACGAAAAAAGTGCTTATCTGTTAGGGTGATAGACAGTAAACTCGGGAGGAAAAGTATCTTAGAAGGAGGACATCAGTAAGGAGGGCACCTCTCCTATTTCCGTACTCTTGGTAGGACCCAGGTAACTCAGTTAAGAGGCTAGAATAAGGAATAGTTTCGCGTAGAAACACGGGTAGGAAGAGTCAAGGAAGCCCAGTGGTCCGCTTATATTTTGGGTGCCAACCCATCAGGATTCAGTACGTTAAATAGGAGAAGTTAACTAAAAAATCGTAAACTCAATTCGGGGCTTGGAAGTGAGTTAGTTACCAATCGTAATATTCAAGTTACTAACGACAATACCATCAAATATCCAACAACCCACTTGGAAGGTGATATAAACTTAGGTGCTTTCCCTGTGATAGTAAGCAGGTGTCGCTGTTATGCATATCATACCGGTTAAGTATTGTGGAAGGAGTACCTTATACCCGGGTGCGATTATCCAAAACTGCCTGCGTTCTTACTAAATTACGTGTTCGCATGGGCTTGATGGCGAAGTAAGGAAAATTATGTCTTACCAGAAGATTCCAAGAAGAGTCAATGATAACCGAAAACTAAATTAAATATATTAACTTATTAACTTTAATCTCTTAAATATATTCATACATTACTTTTAATTATAGAAGTATCACATTAATTTTATTGAATAATGACTTATTACCCCTAAGCTGTATTGATATTTATTAGAATCCTAACCTACTTAACAGCAGGTGACAACATTATACACAAACCAGCAAGGTAGTGCTAGTCTGTTTTGTATTACCTTTCGGTTTGAGAGAAATAGGCTGACGTTGTTTGCAAATATAATTGAATTTTATTATATGATTATCAGCCCTTTTACACTACTAAAAGTCATCAATCACAAACAAAAAAAAAAAAAATACACAGAATTTATTATACTCTACTTACATAAAGGTTACAGTTGTTTTGATTACCTTATTATTAAAAACAAATTAATTTTTATATTTTGCCTTTAAGTAGTTCGTTATTTTTATTAATATCTTCCCTTCATTGGAAACCTTTTGTTGGATTTCTTTTTATGCTAGAGAGTTGACTTTCTCTACTATCTGATAATTATATTAACATATACAATAGTGTAACAATTGTTGTACAAACACGACGTTTTGGTACCAACGCGACGCGTTTTCTTTTCAAAAAACTTTTTTATCGAGTGAAGTTATCTAGACACATGTAAGGGTAGAAAGATTTGTTTTTGTTGCATCTGGCATCTATTGAATATTGTCAAACCTTCTTCGCGTATTTTTGTGTTGTTTTGTTTTCCTCTTAAATAAAACAAAAAAACTAAAAATTTATAATGAGTAACCTAAGTTGTTAAATCTTTTTTTTGGGAATGGTTGGGGCGGATTTCAATTCTTTTCAGGGTTCTTAAGTAGTACCTTTCCTTGTCAGCTGGTGGTTATCCATACTAGGAGCTGGCAAGGGAACAAACTACAGGATACGGCTCAAGCCAGTCCGGGAGAGGGATGTAAACTCAAGATACAAGTGCATACTCACAGGTAAGTGGTGAACCAACCGCGGTAAGGCCCGGCCACACACCTCACGACCCCTCCGGCGAGCTAGATAACTCCGTGTGGCCGGCGTAGGAGTTCCGGAATTTTGTTTCCTTTCTTATGTATGGTATTGGCTCCTTGGTCATGCTTTTCCGGGCTTATGGCTAAGGGGGTTATACCTCGCATAAGTGGCGCCCACTATTTTATCGCGCCATTATGCTATTACAACCTAAAAATTTATCATTCTGTCCCATCTCGAATGAACTCAACTTTAGCTCTGAAAACGTCTATATCTTGGCTAGATAGTGTGCAAAACACGGTTCCATAGACTCATTGAGGCGTTGTAGGAAATTAGCAACGCAAGGAAATTTTATAGCTATTCAATTTTGGGTTCACGTTAGATCCTTTATAAATTCCTTTAAATAGAAAAAGCCGACTGCGAGGCAATCCACGATTGTGGAACTGTCTTCCGCAGTCGGAGTTTACTAACTCACACATCTCAGAGTTCAAACGCAAGGTGTATCGATATCTACTCACCCCTAACCTATCCCTTCTCTTCCGTCCTTCAGATTAAGTTTACTTCTAGTGCATTGCCCATGACGGACTAATAGTACTAAGGATGACTCGAGAGCTTGGCCAACCCACTTAAAAAAGTTGCACCATGACCTGAACGATATTACGAACTGGTAGTACATATGGTAATTCCTAAGCTCAGTTTGTATAAAGTTTTGTTTGATTACGTGTTACGATTACTGTCGTTCCAGTATCACATTCATCATTTTTCATCTTTGAAATTAGCCAATTCGTGCTTATGTCGGTTCATGTCTTCAGTCAAAAAATGTTATGAGGTCAAAATACACAGGGATGCACGAGTCAGATGTAAAGATCTTCTTTCGGGTTATGGGTCTCTCCGTTTTGTTTCAGCCTATACTGATTTATGGCTAAGGCCACGCATTTTGTGTGATTACCTGTCTCTCACTCGGGTTTTATCAATCCAGAATTTTGGACACGCTTCCATTATTTTTAGTGACTTGTGCTGCCTTTAACAAAGGTCCAAAAATTAAAGAATTGTCTGAAAACATAAGTGAAAAATGTTTTCAGACAATTCTTTTTTATCTCTAACCTTTGTATAATGGTTGGGGGCCTCGGTGTTCTTTATCCGCTCTTATAAGCTTCACTGTATGCGGGAATGCGGCAGAGCACTAGCTTTCGACCTTTGGCGGATGATGTAGAGGGCTTGTTAGCTCCGACAACTGCTTACCTTTCTGAACGCTTTTTTGGGTTTGAAACCTTACATTTATGTTTTAGCAGTACTTAATAAAGACTTGTAGCTAATTGTTTACCATGATTTTCTGAATGATTCCTTCGGTTTAGGGTCCATTGTCTCTTATTGAAACTGGAAGCTTAAGTGCTTGTTACAGAACATTTTACTATATCACATGGAACTACTCAATTGCAATAGCTAAAAGAGATTCTCCTTCGATGATGTTGCTCCTACTCTTGCCTCTGCGCCCCATGGATGAGCTTAGCTTAGTCGGATTGGAAACCGCCAGGTAAAAAACCGACAATGATCTGGGTAGGAGGAGTTTAATCCTCTTCTAATAGCCTAAGATCCGCCTCGTTCCATCCCATTCCATTAACCCAATGTCGTCAGTCAGTAGTTGAAGAATCGCCAGCCGTGGGAGAAATAAAGATTCCAGAATTGTCGGTATTGCTGAGCCCGTTTTCTGCTTCCCAGTTCTCTGTCTTTGACTGGCCTTCGTTTCATCTATGGCCTATTTAATCTCGGGGTTTTATTTCCGGATATGATATCGGGCGCTTGAATGTGGGATTTGACTGGCTTTCGGTACATGTTTTCTGGATGGGTCTTCTTTCGTTCCTGGCCTAGTTTTTAACCGACTTCAAAAAAGGAAGAGGTTATCAATTCGACATGTAGGTATTTTTTGGTGGTGTTCACGCATAACTTTGTAACGCAATAACTTTTTTGCTTTTTTCTTTGTAGTTTCCCACGGTGGTCCCGCGAAAGTTTGTCTTAATTCTGATAAAGGTATTCGAAGTTAGGCATAAAAAAGCGGTTAAAATTAGTACACCCTTAACCTTTCATAGGCATCGAACAAATTACTAACTGTCGTGAAACTGTTAGAAGACCGGTCGATTAGTGGGTAAGGCATCGATCTAGCGTAATATAGGGTTGTAGGTTCAAACCCCGGTCGGGGAAGCTCGATTTTTTTCTTTTTTTCTCTTCTTTTTAAATCCATTCTGATTGGATGAATGTGTTCTACAGGGAAATTACAAACTCTCCGGAGAGAAATTTCGTATACTTATGGAGTCTGTACGTGTATTTTGAGTTGAAAACTACTTTATCGACTTTCTGAAATGGTTTATTAACATATTTAGTTAACCCGCGTTAGCATCTGCCATGGCGCAGAGGGCTTATGACGTACTTCTCGTCTGTTGGGTTGCGAGTTCGATTTTAAATCTCTCTGGGATATTTGTTTCATATTAAATAAGTTTTTGACGTGAATACGTCTGCAAATTTGCTTCCATAACAAAGAAACGATCTGTATGTGTGTGTAGTGTAAACGAATCTTGCAACTTGATTTTGACCTACTTCCATATAACCGATCAATTTGCACATACTTTTTTGTGTATCAGGGGAATGGTTTTTTTCTGAAGTCGGTTTTTAAAATTTTATTTCTATAAAATGAAAGCCCTTTCTATATTTCCCAACACCTCTTGGCAATCTGTCTCAGGGGTCTACAAGGTAGGCACATAAGGAATAGCTCTGTTTCCATCTTGGAAAGCTTTAAGCAGTTTTACATCATATTTATTTTCTCCGCGCCGACTGCACACAGTTATTCGATACTGGTTGGTGAGTGTGTGTGGTTTGACCTTGACGGATCGTACACCTCGACGCGGTACAAGACCGGTGAAGGCTTCCTCTGCGGACGGAGTCTGGTGAAAGACTAAATTTGGCCTGGTGAAGCTGTTTCTTTTATAGCTGGAAAGCTCGTCGGAGTAGGAAGCTTTAAAGCTTCTAAGCGAAGCTTTCAAAGAGAGAATCATCTGGCCTGCTGGTTAAATATTTATATTTTCTAAAGCTTTTTTGGGAGAGGGATTATTAGTAATCATAGTAATCAATCGCGGTTCGTTGCAAAGGCACATCTACAGATTGGCGATTTTTTTTATGTGCCATGGTCAACCTCAGGAATCACCCTTTGTACCACTAGACCGTCATGTCGTTCAACTCATGGTGCAATGTCTAGTAGTACGCTTGACCTGAAAATAGAAAAAGAATAGGAAAGGTTAAGGGGAGTCTGGTGGATGTATAAGGAGATGGCAATGAGGCTTGCGTTTGCATTACTGGGTGCATCCATTTTTTAACAGCCGGGTGAGTCACAAGGTCGTCAGGTCTAGCGAGAGTCAGTCCTGAAACTAGTGAACCCGACTAACCAACCGACAAAGGCTGTGACCCCAACAGTACCAGACTACCAGGTGAACAAGGAGGTGCACCGATCTAGATGAAGACCCCACCTAAGCGGAAATTCGGTACCCTATTATTAACCGGTTAACCTGGCCGGATGCCTTATTAGGGCTACCTAAGGGCTTTTGAAAGTGACTACATGGTATCATTAACCCGAGTGATTTCTGCATAAAGACTGGAATTATACCATCCGAGTCGGGAGCCTTAAAGGAGGAAAAGTTGAGACTTCCTTCTTGTCCTTTCATCAGGAGAAGTGTATTTTTATTGGTTGGTCTTGGAACTGCGGTTTTATCTAAGATCCATTGCCTTTTTTTCTTCAAGGATGGACTGGAGGATCTAGCATAGTTTGGCAGAATCGATAGATTGGTAATGCACCCGTCAGGTATCTTTCTAAGGAAACGGCTTTCTTGTACAGGTCTGCGATCTTCACTTTGATGAATAAGGAGGTGTTGGCTTTTATTTTTTGTTATACAATTTCAGGACTGTTTTATTAGGAAAAAACGTCTAGATACCCTTCTAAAGTTCACAGTCTCAAATTGTATTTAATAAATTGAAATTAATATTAGCGAACCTCAACCACCATTCACCATTCTTGAAGGCTTATAAAACATAAAAAAAAATTCCTCAAAGAAAATGAAAAACTTATGAAAAGCTACAAATAATTTCACTTTTATTCAAAAAACAGTCAAAACATAAATTCCCAACCAAACCATATTTTTCATATTCTGTCTCTAATATTGTGTGCCTTTTAGGTAATATTTAATAATTCAAAAGATCCCACTCTCTCTCTTGCTTTTCATGTCCTGCCTACCTACTACTACTACTACTACAGTAAAGGCTGAAGAAAATCCATACTACAATAACTTAACGGAAAATTTCATATCCTTGGGAAAATAGCCAAAAAGGAAAATTGTATTTTATTATTTATGAAGTTGTTCATTTGCTTAAAGTTGTTCTCAAGTTATTCGAAATAATTTTGTTTAGATTTTGTTCAATTGGAACTCGGGAATCTTTAAAAGTTTTATTTGGGAAAACTTAGATTAGTTTTTTTGTTTTTATTTTTTAGATGTGTTTTCCCAAGAGACAGGGGAAATATTACAAATAATCCGAAATGGAATTGAAGAGGAAATCGCTGTAGGGATGGCCTTTTTTGAGAAGGAAATCGTCAATTCAATGAAAATCCTTATGTTCCCATAAAATAATTGAAATCAGGAAAATGGCAAGTGTTTTTCCGTTTCTTTTTTTTGTTCACTTAACGTCCTGTTTGAAATCGGTCATGATGTTATTATTATTATTTTTTTTTGTAATTTTCCTGTGTTCCTCGAACATAAAATTTCCCATCGCCCAAAATCCTCCCGGGGCGAGTCGTTCTCTACTCAACAGACTCAACATGGGCATGGTTATGATTGCGAGCTTGACGCGCTCCTGTTTACCCTCTAAACTTGCTACTTACACAAAACTCCCAGCCGCCGGAAAAATCTCTCCGAGGTCCAATTTGATTTCCATCCAATTTCGCTGGTTAGCTTAGAGCATGGAAAACTTTGTTCTCCACAGTTGTGCCATTTCCTTCTAGAAACGATATACACAAGAAACAACAAGCAAGGACTTGCCCGAAAATTCACGCTAATGTAATTGAAAAGTTTCTGGGGGCAAAAACTTGTGCTATCCGCCGCAATCGAGTAAAAATTCATTACTTTCCGACTCTCGAAATTGGAACCACAGGATATTCCAGGATAATTTGCCTCAATCTGCACCGCCCTCCCCGCCCTCCCCGCCCTCATCGCCTTCACCGCCCTCACCGCCCGCCATCGTCCGTCCGCCTCTGCAATTGTTAAACATGGCCAGGCTTTGTGTTAATGAATGCAAAAATACAGCATCGTTAGAGATTTCGTCCTGCCGGTTAAATCCTGCTGGTAAATAAAAATTATGGAAGCATATCAGGACCTTCAGATTTTCCCTTAGTAGGACATGAATTTTCCGAGCGCTTTCGTCTAATTTGATACGCAATGGAGGGCGAAATTGAATATACACGTTGTTACCCCCGCATCGCCTGGTTATGTCCTTTATACTTTTCCAAGTACGACTGTCTGATATGTCCCAGGAAAAGTTCGCTCTCCTGGTGGTTTCGTCCTGTTCATAAAATTGATTTCCTCGGTGGATCAACCGCGCCAAATTCAATTCGAAAATCCCGACTATCGTTGCTTATCGCTTCCCCAAAGGACATAGCCAAGCGAGGAAGAAATACGTTCAGAATTTATCAAGGATCAAGCTGCAAGGTACATTCTTCCTGAACATCCTGGAGACTTTTGTCATCACGAAGTCTCCTTTGAATTTGTCCTTTGATCACTTAACTTCAGACGCGCAATTTCTCTTGCTCGGTCTAATGTGACAGGAAAATGCAAGCAAAGAAATCCTTTCTTCCTTTTTCCCCTTTAAAAAAAAAAAAAAAAAAAATAAAATAAAGGACTCTCAAAAACGTACAAATAATCTGCACTTTTCACTACCTGCCATTTAAGCAATTTTTAAAGATGCCTTTTGTTGTGCCCCTGTATAGAATTCGTCCTTTTTCCAGGGGGCGTATATTGTTTCAAGGATTTATAGGAATTTACTTTGTCAAGCGAGGACATACTGTTTTTCTTTTTTCGAGAAACTTTCGATATAAAAAACATATTAATAATGGAAAGCATTGTTGTGGCTTTATCCTGGCTTAAAACTTTACCGTCTGGCACAGTCCTTTTATAGTTCAGGTGGTGGTCATTGTTTATTAATGTGCTCTGGACTGAGCTGGGCTAGTTCAAGACATTCGACTGACTTGTGGCTAATAAATTTCAAGAGGTGAACACTGGGCAGCTTTACCTGTTGCTTGTTATTTTGTTCTTTGTTCTAGATATTCCGTGAATAATTGGGCAGTGTTGTTTTGTGGAGCAGCTGGAGTGGGCATATGTAAGTAGTTTTCAGATGGTTGCATGGATCTACATGATTAGTTCGATGGGGCTCAGAAAGTTTGTCCGTCGTATATATTAAGTACTGTGTAACAGAGATTCTTCTGAAGAAAAGAACCTCAGGCAATAATGGTCCTTGATGCAGGCCAGTAGATAGACTTTATAGAGATCTAGTTAAATTAAACAGCGTTCGCTGCTGTATTCTTATTCGTCTAGTAGATTGAAAATGCATTGAGAAATGCTTTGACCTATCGTAATACTGATCCTTAAGTGCGTTAACTGTTTGCGGAGCCTTGCCAATGACTTGACCTTTGATGTAGCTACCCTGCTGGTCATCTATCTAATAGCAACACTTTACTGCTTAAGCTTAGTAGATAAGCTGTAACGGCTAAGGGACTACCCTCGTATTTGCCTATCCCGTTTTCTCCTTAAACATCCTCACTTTAGGAATTTCGCAACTTGAGCTTTTACGTTTAAAGTGTAGGGAACAGTTCGTGTCTTCGTTAGGATGAGAGCTTTTTGTAGTAGAGATTTTGCTGAGGCTCGTGTCTTCGCTGGGATCAATTTTTGGCGGATGGTAGTATACAATGATGTTTACGGGCAAATAATTGACTCTAACAAAGACACGAACTATATCGAAATTTTTCCTACAGAATAACTTTCTTCATAGCGAAAATCTTCCTTTGTAGAAAAGCTTTCACTATAGCGAGGAAACGAACCTTAACAATATTCCACCTACAAAAAGCTTTCGTGCTAGCGAAGATATGAACCTACAAAAAGCTTTCACCTAGCGAAAACTCGAACTTTATTTTTAAAAGTTCATGTTGCGTAATTCCTTAAATCATATAAAGTGAGAGGGAACAAGAAAAGCAAATATAGGGGAAGTGGACCAGAAGCGCTACCGCTTATTTACTAAGATTAAGGGCCGGTTCACAATGAAAGCGGCAAACTTCAAAAATTAGGTCTGTAGGATTTATGTACAATGATTTACACACTCAGCTTCAAGCTGCAGGCCTTAAAAGAAACAAAAGTCAACTGAAGCTTGAAGATTGCTGCTTAAGGAGAAACAGTTTGTACGATTGAAACAATTAGGAAGGTAGGGTCGCTCTAAAAATTTTCTGCTGCTAACACCTAAGACCGAAACCGAAGCATCAGGAAAACCTACTTTATTTCTGAAGTAAAGAGTCCATCCATCCAGTAGTGCTACAGCCCAAATCCAGCCTAAGTTTCCTCTAAAGCGTTTCTGCAAATTTGATGGTTCTTTACAGCTTGTCTCCAGTTCGGGAAGCTAAGCACTGCCTCTGCTTCAGCTGTAACAGAGTTCATCTTTCATCTTATTCATCTTCTTCTGGGTCTACCTTCTGTTCTACTTCCCGAAATTTCTGATACCATAAGCAGTTTTAGAATGCGATTATCCTACATTCTCCTCCAGAATAAGAGGCAAAGCAATAAGAAGCAGAAGACTCCAAGTATCTTTAAGGGGGCGCCTTGGTTACAGAGAACACAATTTGGCCCAGGGTTGAAATCAAAACCTAAGTTTTTGGGACCTTACTGTATAGTGAAACCGTATCCTTGAAGAACGGAGCTAATTATTCGGGACGAATGACGTGTCAGAATGATCGAATGTGCTTCCTGAACCTATCTGAACTCGTTTTTTTGTGTTTCGCAGAACCGCTACAGCTTATAGGGCTGTAGTATTTTATTTAGTAATTAAACACCATCAATATTTTGTTTTTGTTTTATAATTTATTATATCTAATAGTATTTCACATTAACGTTATCAGCACTTAGTTCGTAATTAATGACAGTATTAAAATGAGCACTTATATTTTTTGGGATGACTGGTTGAGGAACCGTGATGGAGTTCATTCGACAAGTGAAAAATGGAGATGCCGGAAATTGGCTGTGTCGATAGACATGCTGAGGAATGGACCGAAAAACGGCAAGATCACTGAACTTTCGTTCGGTGATCGATGGGAGTGTTCCGACTGATCGTTTTGATCGTGTCGGAAGTTGTTGTGTGACATTGCGTAAAGTTCGGTAATTAAACTTTACGCGGTCACTACATACTCCCCCCCCAGCGTAGCGTTAACGGAATGTTACCGCTTTAGACGGCTTAGCTTCGTTGTCGCGGTCGCAACCGAAGGCTGGCTTTAGCCTGTCAATGGATATTGACTTGGTTGTGCCGTTCAATTTGACAACGAAGTGTTTTCGTAATCGTTTGATTACTTCATATGGGCCCTCATATGGAGGTTCGAAAGGTTTTCGAACTCTGTCGACTCGTATGAAAACGTAGTCGGCGTTCTCCAGGGCTTCTGGCACGTAGACATCCTTTTGGACGGGTTGCCGAGGATGTATTGCCTTAATGTTCTGCATATGAGAACGAAGGCGAGAGAGGAATTCTGATTCTTCAATTGGATTCTCATCCGTTGGGATAGAAATCGAATTGGGAAGTCTCAGATTCTGACCGTATACGAGCTCGGCTGGTGAGCATTGTAAGTCGGTCTTAATTGCCGTGCGTATGCCTAACAAGACAAAGGGCAAGTCTTCACTCCAATGAGTAGTGTTGTCCCTTGCCATTAAGGCTGCTTTTAGTTGCCTGTGGAACCGTTCAACCATCCCGTTTGCTTGCGGGTGGTAGGCGGTGGTCCGGATTCGATGAGTGCCGAGTAATTTGGCAACTTCATTGAACAGTTTCGATTCGAACTGCGTACCTTGATCGGTTGTGATCTCGAGAGGTACGCCGAATCGTGGGACAAATTCAGTGACGAATTTCTTTGCCACTGTTGAAGCTGAGATATCCCGAATTGGGTATGCTTCAGGCCATCGCGTGAATCTATCGACTATCGTTAAGATATAAGAGTATCCACGAGATGGTGGTAGTGGTCCCACTATATCCATATGGATATGGTCAAATCTATTATTTGGAAGTTTGAAAGCCTCCAATGGAGATTTGGTATGTCGTGAAACTTTAGACTTTTGGCAACCTAGGCATGATCGAGACCACTCATTGCAGTCTTTATTGATCGATGGCCAGAAGTATTTCTTGGTAACGGCTCGTCTTGTAGCACGAATACCAGGATGAGAGAGACTATGTTCGGAGTTGAACGCTAGTCTACGTAGGGAAGTGGGTATATAAGGCCTTGGAATGCCTGTACTAGTTTCACACCACACCTGGTGGGCGGTAAATGGTATTGGTGTGAGGACTAATTTTACCCGTGAGCCGTTGCTGGGGTGCTCTTGTAGAGACTTTAATTCTGTGTCACCTTGTTGAGCCTGAGCTAGTGTAGGCAGGTCGAAGGTGACCGAGTCGACGTTGTCGGTTGCTAGTGAGCGCGACAAGTAGTCGGCGACAACGTTTTGTTTACCAGACACATGTCTGATGTCTGTGGTAAACTGAGATATTAGACCCAAATGTCTGGTCTGTCGAGGGGATCGTTCGGTCTTTGTGTGAAGGGCGCGAACCAGTGGTTTGTGATCAGTATAGACCACGAAATTGCGTCCTTCAACGAAGTAACGGAAGTGTTTGATCGCTGCATAGATTGCGAGGAGTTCGCGATCGAATGCAGAGTACTTCCGTTCGGTTGGTGACAGCTTTTTGGAATAAAAAGCTAAAGGTTGCCACCGATGACCGTTGAATTGTTCCAAAACGCCTCCGATTGCATAATCAGAGGCGTCAGTCGTTAGACTGTATTTTGCATCCTCGATTGGATGGTTCAGCAGAGTTGCTTCAGCCATCGAGGTTTTCACCTTGAGGAATGCCGCCTGACATTCTGCTGGCCAGTCAAAAACTTTATTGGCACGTGAGCGGTTGAGAAGGTCTCTCAAATGCTCGTTTATAGGCACCAACTGTTCAGCCAATTTTGGGATAAATCGGTGATAGAAATTCACCATTCCCAAAAACTTCTGGATCGATTTGACAGAAGTTGGAGGTGCGAGATCAACGATAGCCTGAACCCGATCGGAGGATGGAAGTATTCCATCCTTTGTGATGCGGTGGCTTAGAAACTTAATCTCTGCTGCACCAAAAACGCATTTCTCTAGCTTAATGGTTAAACCGAAGCTATCGAGGCGTTTAAAGAGCTCTTCGAGGTGAACGATATGCTCATCCTCGGTTTTACTGGCGATAAGTATATCGTCCAAGTATACATAAACGAAGTCGAGATCTCTCGTAACTTCATTTATGAACCTTTGAAAGGTTTGGGCTGCATTTCGTAAGCCGAATGGCATACGTGTAAACTCATATAGGCCAAATGGCGTAATGAGTGCAGTCTTATGCACGTCTTCTGGGGCGATTGGTATGTGATGGTATGCACGTACCAAGTCAACCTTCGAAAAAATTGTGCAGCCGTGAAGATTCACGGAGAAATTCTGTATATGCGGGATCGGATATCTATCCGGCACAGTGACAGCGTTAAGGCGACGGTAGTCGCCGCATGGCCTCCAATCATGAGAGTCCCGTTTAGGAACTAGATGAAGCGGAGATGCTGCGGGGGACGACGAAGGTCGACAAATCCCCAATTCGACCATATGGTCGAACTCTAACTTTGCCACCTTCAGTTTCTCCGGATGGAGTCGCCGAGCGGTGACAAATGGTAATTGCCCTTTAGTTACAATGTGGTGTTGCACATTGTGTTTAACCGGAAGGTTAAAATTGGGCGGTTTTGTTAACGAAGCGTACTTCGTTAATAGCTCTTTGTATATGCCAATAACTCGGCATGGAAATGTTTCGGGGTTGTAGTCGACGGTAGCGCACACGTTAATTCGAAAATTCGTGCGCTTGTCGACTAAATGCCGATATTCAAAATCGACGGACAATTTGAACTTCGTTAAGAAGTCCGCCCCGATAATGGCTTTAGTGGTGTCGGCTATTATAAAGTTGTAAACATATCGTCGGCGTAAGCCGAGTTCAAGTTCAAGCAACTTTGTGCCGAAAGTTCGGATCAGTGATCCGTTGGCCGCGTACAGAAGGACGTTCGGGCTACCGTTATGGGCCGGGAACGCCTTGGCGGGAACAATTGAAACGTCCGAGCCCGAATCAATCAGAAAATCCATCCGATTGTTGGTGTCACGGACGAATAAACGATATGAGCGGCCGGTTATATGCTCGCTCATGTCGACCCCCTGACTCTTTAGTTTTTTTTAGGGTGGTTGGGTGGTTTCTTTGCCGACATGGCGCCACCACCATTGAAACTGCAGGGGGCCTTGCATCTGCGTGCTTCCTTACCGAAACGGTAATGGAAGTAGCAGAGGCTACCCCGCAGTTTGTTGGCCCCTTGTGGCCGATTGGCCGAGGGCTGTCGAGAGCCGCCCTGCCGATTGGCCGGTGTTCGGCTTCTCGGTTGACGCGGGCTTTTGTTAAGGTTGTCTAGTCGCGCCGTTAGTTTTCTAATGGCGCTTTCTAGCGACCTTAACGTGGGCTCCGCGTTGGCTGGCGTATTGGCTTGGACGGCGGACGCGTATGAGGCGCCTCCGTGTGGAAGCACCTCCCATACTTTGTCCGCCGTTGCCGCTAGTCCGGTCAGTGTTTGGTCGGCAGCAGTGGCCAACGTGACTTGGATGGCCTGTGGAAGCCTCCGCTCCCACAGGTTCCGTATCAGGTCATCGTTGACTGCCGACGACCCGCCAGCTAGTGCCTTCAGAGCCTGGAGAAACTCGGAAGGTTTCCGGTCTCCAGGCTCTTGCACTGACAGCAACTGCTCGAGACGGCGCTTCTCCGAAGTACCGTACTTCTCGAGCAGATGCGTTTTTATTTCCTCGTATGAGGAGGTAGAGGGGTCTACGGTGCTAAGCCGCATTGCCGTTACCGCCTCTTCTGGCAATGCGGCCATGACGTTGTAGACCTTGGCTTTTTCGGACCTGTAGCCCGCCAGTTGAAACATTATTTCCGCCTGGTAGAACCAGGAGGCGGGCTGGTGTACCCAGAACTTCGGGATGTCTAATTTTGACACCGAAGCGGCGTCGACTCCCGAAGGTCCGGGTTTTGGTTCCTCATTTATGTTTCCCAGATCCATCTCTTCAGTTCTTGACATGTGTAGTAATTAACACTTAAACTTTATAAAGTAAAATATACACCGGGAAAACCTATAATATAAATTCCGTAGTACAGGCCGGAGAAAAATACAAAATTAAAGAAAAATCAAAGAATCAAGATAACCGAAATTCAAAATGTCAAGAACCTTCAAAAACAACTATAGAATTAAGTTAATGTCTCAAAAGTAATTGAGATTAAAATTCAAAAGAATCTTTTAAACAAATAAAAAAAATATATGGATATATATGTATTATATAAGATTATCTATAGTTCACTATCAAAAATATTAACCACAAAAAAATAAAAAAAAATCCTAAAAAAAAAATATATATAAAGAATATATAATATATGTATGTATAATGTGTTTGCAATCAATACCAAAAATACTAAAAAAAATACTAATAAAAAAAAATCTTAAAATAAATCCATATATACATAGTGATAATATGTATAAACGTCAACGTAATTAAATATAAAAGTATCCAAAAAAATTTTATGCCGAATAAAACAGTTCGAGCTGAAATATTTTATTTGTTGTAAAGTCTTTTGTTGTTGCCTCCAAACGCTGTCTTATGGGATGTTTCACTTTTAATCCAAAATTTAATATTGCACTTTCTTCTTTAATGCTTGTTTTGGTTTAGGAATAGTGAAGTTTCCACCGCTTAATGTGTAGCTTTGATCACTACGTATTGGATTAATTAATGTATTTAAATTCCGTTGTCTTCTTTGCCAAAAAAAAACGTTTTTTTTTAATGCGATTTCAATTGTCTTAGATGGAAAAAAAAATATTTATTGTATTCTGTATGATGCCTATGTTTATTTTTTTTTTTTGTATTCTAGTTGTTTTCTTTTCTACTTATCTGTGGGGAGTTTATTCTCATTATATTGTCACAAAGCACTGATATTATGTTTGCTATGAACACTATTTTAGCACCACGTGCCCGTGTCGAGGTCACCAATGTAGTATTTTATTTAGTAATTAAACACCATCAATATTTTGTTTTTGTTTTATAATTTATTATATCTAATAGTATTTCACATTAACGTTATCAGCACTTAGTTCGTAATTAATGACAGTATTAAAATGAGCACTTATATTTTTTGGGATGACTGGTTGAGGAACCGTGATGGAGTTCATTCGACAAGTGAAAAATGGAGATGCCGGAAATTGGCTGTGTCGATAGACATGCTGAGGAATGGACCGAAAAACGGCAAGATCACTGAACTTTCGTTCGGTGATCGATGGGAGTGTTCCGACTGATCGTTTTGATCGTGTCGGAAGTTGTTGTGTGACATTGCGTAAAGTTCGGTAATTAAACTTTACGCGGTCACTACAGGGCATATGAGGGGAACTACGTCAAGGCATATACAGCCTTGCCTGGGTTCAAGCTGGTTCGCTAGCGCAACCTAATATGGGTTTACAATACAGGCGAAGACGGGAATAGTGGAGAGATCGTGGCGCTGAATATGATAAATTGGCTCGAGGAGTTAAAAACTGCCTTGGATTCTCTCGATACCGCTGATGAAATGTGATCCGTTGCTAACGCATAGCAAATATTCTCTGAAGTCAATAGTTTTTTGCTTCAATCTAGCAACGCGGTTAATATTTCATCAAGCCCCAGACTTTAGAAGCGAGAAAATGTATCCGCAGCCTAATTCACACCCTTTTCTATTAAGATCCTCTCAGCCTCGTTGCTATTTAATTTAAAATTAACCAAGAGTAGTATAGCAATAGCGGTACAGATCCAGTGGCGTCATCGGGTTTGGACTTGGGTATGCATGTGGTCTTGCGTGCGAGTGAGCGCCGCCTTTGTGTGGGAATAGTTGACTGTGAACTTTATTGTGTCTTGGCTGAACTTTCGCTCTGAGGAATTAGGTTGAACTTTTCGGTGTCTCGGGTGAGCTTTTGTGTTGGGTGGGTTTTCGAGATTGGTGAGAGATCGTGTCTTGGGTTGGGATTTTGTGGCAAATATGAACCAGCATGACTTTTGGTTAGCGCCTCCATATCACAAAAAAACTCCAAATTTTCACACCTTAATACCTGGAACACAATGCTCACCATAAGCCGTGAGCTATAAAAGCTTTTCGTTGACAAATAATAGATACCATGTATCTACCTAGGAACGAACAAAATGAAACTATCGGCGAAGTGACCATAACTACGACCAAAAATTAGAACCTATTTCTATTTTTTGGTTGACGCTTACAGTTCTACCAAATCATACATACAAAAAAACACCGCTGTCAACAAATAAAACGTTATTATTTTGACAAAAAAGTGCCTTTTTGACAAATTTTGTTGTTTCTGAGGGTGCTTTATTTTAAAAATAAAAAAAAATACACGAGTTGCATTCTTTGTTTTTCATATTAGTTTAAATTAGTTTCATTTTAAATTTGAAACTCATTTGACAGGAAAATTTTTTTTCAACGCCTACGGTATCGCGTTGCTCTATTATAATTTTAGTTTTACGATTGATAGCAGGAACACAATGTTCGCCATAAGCCGTGGGCTATGAAAGCTCTATCGCTCTCAAATTATGCCATCGCTGTCAATCGTAAAACCAAAATTATAATAGAGCAAAGCGATACCGTAGGCGTCGAAAAAATTTTCTTCCTGTCAAATGAGTTTCAAATTTAAATTGAAACTAATTTAAACTAATATAAGAAAAAAAGAATGCAACACGTTCTTATTATTATTATTTTTAAAATCAAGCACCCTCAGACACAACAAAATTTGTCAAAAAGGCACTTTTTTGTCAAAATAATAACGTTTTATTTCTTGACAGCGGTGTTTTTTTGTATGTATGATTTGGTAGAACTGTAAGCGTCAACCAAAAAATAGAAATAGGTTCTAATTTGTATGGTCGTAGTTATGGTCACTTCGCCGATAGTTTTATTTTGTTCGTTCCTAGGTAGATACATGGTATCTATAATTTGTCAACGAAAAGCTTTTATAGCCCACGGCTTATGGTGAGCATTGTGTTCCAGGTATGACAGCGATGGCATAATTTGAGAGCGATAGAGCTTTCATAGCCCACGGCTTATGGCGAGCATTGTGTTCCTGCTATTAATCGAAAAAAGACCACCAAGACCAGGCAGACCCGACCATATAGAGCAGGCTGACCAAAATGGTCAGGCAGACTAGACCAAATCCTCCAACACGTAAGCTCAGATAAAACATGACGAAGTTCAACTAATCTCGTATAAGGGCGGCACTCACTCACACCCAAGACCACGTTCATACCGAAGTTCAAAACCGATGACGCTACTGGCTCCGTACTGCTATAGCTATACTTCTTCTTCTTCTTTAACGGCTCTACAACCGGGATCCGGTCGTGGCCTCTTGCAGCTGTTCTCTCCACTGGTCATAATTCTGAGCTAATGCCATCCAATTTGGTATCCTTAAGCTCTGAACGTCCTGGTCAACCGAAGGTTGGGACTTCCTCGCTGTCGCACCCCATAGATCTTACAGCTACCAAAACCTAGCTACACAACTTCCAAAATCTTTTCGAAACAAAGTTATCTGGAAAATACGCTTCTAATTTTAACACTAGAACTACCGACGCACAAGTCTGTAATTTTAACAATTTTTTACACCTTTAATCTGATACACATTCAAGTTCGCATTAGTAATTATAAATGGAAAAAGGTTTTTTAATATTTCGTAATGATTAATCTTATTGAATTTTAACATAAATCTGAAGAGAATTCAAGAAATATGTAATTCAATGAAGGAAGAAATTGAGTATCCGTCAATTTGACGGGTCTTGGTAGTTCTAGTGTTAATTTTGACTCGGCGAACACAGGGAGATCTATTTCTGAAGTCTGCTGACCTCGAATACGCACTTTATGTTTATTTTTTCATATAATTCGTCAACGCAGCTAAATCACCACAGCTCTGCGAGGTCCTTTTTTCTCCTTCGTCAGTTTTTTCAGTATCCTACATCACCAATGGTGTGGAATCATGGCCCTATACTGACAAAGGAACGCAAGCTATGCAAAATGCTATTTGAAGGACATGCACCTGTCGAATTCAATAGGTAATGTTATATGACCTTTTTATTAGTACAAAGCTTCAATGAAGGTGGCAAATAAATTGCGATCCCAATTTAACTTTGCACCAACAAAATAATAATCTCATTTCATATAATATCTCCCCGGGGCCACCTCAGTTTGTGGCCTTTGATGAAATACTTAGCAACCAGATCCAACACTTTTTGCTCCCGTGTTTTTTGTCGGCAGGATAATGAATGCTTGATTTCACCATCAGCATCCCGATGCCGAAATTCTCAACACCTGCTCAATTTCCAATTGTGTGGGAGTTTTTTTGCGGGCAACTCATTAAAACTTTCCCCGAAACTTTTCATTTATTATCCTTTGTATTAGTCTCAAAGGCGCTGTTAATGGATTTTTTTTTATTACAATTTTTGTTTTTAATTTGATTACACGCAATAGCATCCTTTTTCTACCCCCACCAAAACAATTTCTGTGGTGCTTTGCGTAAAAAAAATATAAATAAATAAACTACCCCAGAAAAGGAGAGAGGGAGAGAAAGAGAGAGAGAGAAGTTAAAGGAAGACCTAGTATAAATTTCTCATTCGATATTCTAATCACGCGTCTACCGACAAGGATAAAAATTCACAAGGATAACGAGAGGTTGACTCGGTTCAAACTTTTCATCATGGCCGGAATTGTTTCGTGCAGCGTATCCTTTCTGGCAATCGATGGACCCAATCTGCATGCCCCGGCATCAGTGGGTATCATTTCCGGGGAAGATGTGTAGACCCATAATTCACATCTTTGAGATCTCATAAAGAAAGGAGGAAAAAAACCATCGGGAAAAAGGAGCAATTTTTTTTTTCAATTTCGTAAGTGCGATTTGCCCTCCATTCGTTTGGGGATAAATTTTCCGGGTTATGGCGGCATCCTTGAGAGGCAAAGGAGCGCCTTCCTTCTGGAAAATGACACAAAACACATTCGGAAAGAAATTTCATTTCGTTGGAGATCCTATCGACTGCCGCCTGGCGGCAGGAACAAAAGGAGCGAGGATAGTGAATTGTTAACAGAATTACAGTTGACATTGATATCATTTGCATCCGAGAGAGAGAATATTGTGTCAACTGCCGTATGTCCTCGTCCCACGCCCCCCACCCCGCACCTTGGCAAAAGAATTTGATCGAGTGCGAGAATGTGGCGACTCATGACAAACAGAAGGAGGCCCTCTACTAGGCTCAGAGGCTGCTCGTTGATATGCAAATTCCCTTGTCAGATACACGGGAGCCGGCCATTTATCAAAACCGTTCGATATCCTACAACCGTTTCAGACGTTACGATAAATTGAACTTTGAGCCCTTTTGATTCCTCTCTTTACAGTAGCGATCGAAGCTAGCTAACACGTCCTCGCCCCACCACCACCACACCACCACCACTCCACCACCGCACCGCAGCAAGGACGATTCATCTGTCTGGAGGACACGTTAAGGGTGGGGGTGTGAATTACTGTAGCTCTTAGCTGTATTCCCCGATTAGAATAAGGGGTGGATATTATCCTTGAGAATATCCTCTTCAATTCTCTGTGGATGTCCCCCCCACTCCTGCGCCTTCTGCACAATCTCCCACTTAATTTTCTGTGAGTTTTTGCTGCTGTAGCTAGGGGTGGCGGTGGGGATGACTCCCGCACTGTGGGAAATAAAATGGACCGAGTCCAGAAGATTGTTGAACCTCAGGAATCAATTTAGATATCAAGGATACTTAGCCCTTATTTATGGGCTCACAGATAGAGATTCGAGTGTTAGTAAAACTAATTAGAAAAGAATGCCGAATATTGAAGATAAATATCCGCTGACATGTGGAGATGTTCAATTGTTTGGAAAGTCCTGATTCGATGTGGTCGAACGGTTGTTGAGGAGTTGTTATACTTTTTTTGATATAAATTTATATTTTTTCCCTTATTTAGAGAATAAAATTGTAACTATTGAATAAAGAGAATTATATGAGTTGATGTTTCAAAGATAGCTGCCAGATGGTAAAAATATGGCTATGACTTCATACTACCAGTGGTGTCGTTCACGCCATGGAGCAATATCTACTACTTCGATCTGTTAACTACACTCTAAGCAATTAGTATCAACGTAGTTGTAAGGAACTTGATTGAGAGTTTTCATTCTGGCAGTTCAATTCAGATTGTACTGAACGACGTCGAATATAAGTCCCAGACGATTTCTACCGGTGTTCCGCAAGGATAAATTCTATTACACGCTCTTTTCTTTCTTTTAACAAATGTTATGCTCTCAATTTCCACCAACACAGCTTGACTGATCACAGTACTTTGTGTTGCTTTTCTGTCTTTCATAATATAGGCTAAATACTTGCCAAATGTTGTTTTCATGGTCCAAGTCAAACCCATAAGGCCATTCTTGAACATCATTCTTGATTGCGACACAAGGATCGTGTCGAATTCAAGTACCGACACTGAGTACTGTATAATCTCCAATAAAACTTTCCCTATTATACCCGCTGTGGACGTCATAGGGTTTTATGGCTAGAACATCTTTTAACATCATGGCCGCAACTTTAATTAATGATTTGCGATGGTCTTGACAAAGTTGTATTGCTATTACACAAGCGTCTGTTCCAACGGGGTTAAAGTCCTCGTACCTGCAAGGCAATATTTTCCCCAATACTCCAGTCAGCTCATTCCAACATATTCAATATCTTAAAGTTCATCGCCATCTGGTTCAGAAACGTCCAGACCCCTCGTAACTTAACTTATTCTCCGCTATCCTTCTGACTAAGTTTATACTAGACATTGCATCTGACCCGAACGATATGACGGGCTGGTAGTACAAAGGGAGATACCAATGCCTAATCTCCAATGGAAAAACCAACCACGAACCAACCACGTACCAGTAGGCTGAATCTGCTGACAAAATGTGTTCACACACATTTCTATCACTGTAGATGTGAATTGTCAGAAATGTCTGTTTTGTTATTATTATTACTAGATTCGACTTTTCTGTTGTCATATTTTTTGGCGGGATATTGCAAATACAATTTAACGTCATTTATGCATTGATTTTGATTGATTTTTGACATTTTTTGTACTAAATTGCCCGCTGAATTTCATCTGGCAACTCAAATGGTTTAACTAACACATACGAAAAGTTAACCCATGTCGACCAAAACACGAGCGAGACGGATAATTCAATTTACAATGGGAAGGAATAGGAAGCAGCACTTTGGTTGGTTGGTTCGTGGTTGGTTTTGCCATTGGAGATTAGGCACTAAGATCGGTCTATCACACAAGAAAAAGAGTAAGGCCCGATCCATACTATCGTGCCGTTCTCCGTCTCACATGCCAGTCTCAAAACTGGAGTGTACTAGATTGATTGATATCGGAGTGTGACTGGCACGTCGATAAACTTTTCCTATAAAATATTTGACTGGAATGGGACTGCCATGAGACTGGACCAGGAACCGGACCGGCATTACAGTGTGGATCAGGCCTAATCGTGCAGTTGCTAGGAACCAGCATATTTTCCAATGTGGGTATTATGAAATCAAGAAAAGTTTCTGCCAACATGTAATCGGCTAATGGTCTTTAAAGTCGTCCAACATCACGGACCATCAGCTTATGTCCTTTCCAAGATCCTGGAAGATGCGAAAGTAAAGACCTGAAAATGTAAACCGAAGTGAAGCGAAAAACGGAAGCGAGTTCCAATATGATAGCGTTTATATAGCAATCGGAATGAATCGGCTATTGACATTTCTTGACAGTTTTTATGCTCAGTCGTCACTCGGTTGAAAAATCAGCCGCCATTTTGTATTTGGAATGCCGACATGCTGCCAATTGTATTCTATTTGCCATAGCCTTTTATTTGATACCCATGCTGGCGGTAGAGGAACATAATTGCAAAATTGGCCGCCATCTTGGAACCCATCTTGATTTTTTTACAAAATGGTCAGATTGCATTGTCACGCGAACTATACATTAAGGGCAAAATTTGAAATTATATGCAAGTAGGTCAAAATCGAGTTGCAAGATTTGTACATACATAAATACAGATGAAGCTAATATAAGGGTATAAAAATAAGGTCCACTGATTTGAACTAAAATTTTGTTCTGCGATGAGGACCATTTCTAGGTCAGTTAGCAGAATTGCCTTATTTGGGCTGAATAGCGATTCAAGAGCTGCCATTAAATGCAGAGAAAACAATGGTGGTGTGGTTGGTTGCTGGTGAAATATTCGGTCCGTATTTTTCCAAAAATGATGCAAGCTGGATCATGACTATAAATGGCGTCCGTTATCACGCCATGATAATGAACTTTTTGTTGCCTGAAATTAAAGCCCGTGATCTCGACGACATTTGGTGTATAGCCAGTGTAACCGTGGCTTTATTGCGAAAATAATTCGATGAGCATTTCAAGTCCTTCGTGGATTCATAGCATCTTCTTCCCGCCTTTTGAATGATTCAACACTCCCAAGCCCGGACTTTTAAGCTATATAACAAAAAATGTTTTTGGGTTTAATCTACTTTTGGGGTTTCCGCAATTTTCCACATGATTATATGGACAGAAATAAAACTCTCTATACAGTTACTTAGAAGTAAGTCTATACAGAAAGCTTGGAGTTAGTCAACAGAGCAGGGTGCTGCTACACTATATCAAAAGCCTTGGAGTTATCTAAAACAACCAGACCGAACTCACCAAACCGATGCATCCTTTGGGTGAGAACTCGTCATGCTGATAGATATACGATATACTTATGAGGACTCAATAGACCGGTTCTCGTTAGACTATGGAGGTCAAGCAGCATTTGACGAGATTGACACTTGGGTGGGGGACAGCTTGGTAAAATGACACTCAGGTTAAGAAATACAACGCTTTCGACTGCATCTATTACTTATATATCCATTCAACTTCTTTTTTTTTACTCCCAAGGCGTTAGGTGCCCCTTGTTGGTGCTATAGGGCAACCTACATGGGCTTCAAATGTGGTAGTGGTTCTTGCTTCATACGGGCCCCATCTGCACCCCCTTTAAAATGCTAGTCGGGATGTAGTTACACACATAAAACTGGGTAGACTACAATGGCTTGAACATGATGCAAAAATAATGCTATCAGGATTTTTAATGGTAGCTTACAGTAGTTGGTCCCATCATGGTGATATGTCTAGTAGTAAGCTTAGTACGGAGGATAGAATAGGTTAGGGTTTATGTGGGGCAAGGAGGATGTTGAAAGAGATGGAAATGAACTCTGCTTGTGAGCTCTTGGATGTTGTAGGAATTTGGAAATACTGACTGCGTCATAAGAAAACTCCGCATAGAACTAGTAACAAGTAGAGATGACGTGTGCATAAAAAAAAGAGCGATGCTCTGGAAATCATTGTGCGTGACTTAACCGAACTAGAATGCCCGTCGGTGGATACCCTGGAGCATAGAGGTTCAAGCGTTTAATGTTAAATTATTTTATTTTGTTTTTGTACCATTTATTCTTTTTTGGATTTTTTTCTATTTTTCTATCTTTATTTCTATTTTTAATTTCAATTATTATTTCAATTTTTAATTTAAATTCTTAATTTCAATTTTTTATTTTATTTTATTTTATTTTTTTATTTATCTTTTTAATTTCAACTTTTATTTTTGGACATGTTGCTTCTTGATAATCAAATTTGTTTGTTCTGGTATTCGTGCTTTACTTGGTTTGCCAAGTACCCTCCTCTACTTAATATTGACATATCTTTTGAGGGTGCTCACTGCTTCGATCCTATGAAGTTATTTGCATGACCAGGGAGCTCAGTTGTGGGAACAGGTTAGTGTGTTGCTAAAAATATTCTGTTCTGTCAATACCGGGTTCAACATATGCCATTTTAACTCTCAAAGTATCAAACCGAAAATTGCAGAGATCAACGAGATATTTATAAATGTTAATTTCCACGAGATTTTAGTGTGCGAAAGTTGGCAAAACGAAGCCATCCCGTCGTCCCTTGTATCCATAAATGGTTTTCAAATTTTTCGTAACGATCGTCAAGGTCGCATTGGTGGTGGTGTGGCTATATTCCTTAGGGACTACCTAAAATGTAGGATTATCGGTCGCTCCATGAACCCTAGTATTGAGTTTATTTGTGTGGAGGTCTCAAATGGATCTGAAAAACTTTTACTAGTCAGTGTTTACTCTCCCCCAGGTCTATTTAAATTTGATAATTCCGCTGAACTGGAGGAGACCCTGGAGCATCTTTCTCACACGTATGCACATATATGTAGTTGTCGCTGGGGATTTCAATGTAAACTTATTAAAATCTTCCAGTCAAGAAAAATTCTTCAATCATACAATGAAGACCTTAGGCCTTGCTCAAATGAATACCTTGCCAACCTACTTTAATGCGTCGAATCCATCGCTACTCGATGTCTTCCTTTGTTCCGAACCTAGCATGATTCTATTTCAAAATCAAATATCTCCTCCAAGTTATTTAGACCATGACATCCTATTTGCTAGTTACAATTTTCAGGTTGACGCAATTCCCAGGAAAACTATTTTGATTTTAAAAATCTTAACCGCGATCGGCTCCTGGAAAACTGCCAATTACTTCCGTGGGATAATATCTTTGTGGCAGAAGACATAGATGATAAAATTGCTATCTTTGAGGAGTTTATTGTGCAGTTATATGATGAATTTGTTCCCCTGCGTACGAAATGTCTGAGTGATAAGTCTAAACCATGGTTCTGCAATGAAATCAAGTCCCTTATCGCCGAAAGGGAGTATCTATATCATCGTTTCTTGAAATTTAAAAGTGAAAATACTAGAAAATCATACACTCGTGTTCGTAATCTAGTCGTAGCGAAAATCAGGGAAGCCAAACGTAATTTTTATGCTCGTAAGCTTGACCCGTCACTTCCAACTCGAGCTTTCTGGAAGAACCTGCGTAACTTGAGCGTCTGCAGTGATAAAGATGATTCACAAGTATACGCCAACTGTGACCCTGAAATTCTTAATAATCATTTTTCTTCTTGCAATATAGATACTCTTCCCCATATGCCAGACTCATCTATTGAAGGGTTCAGCTTTCGCTGTGTAGACGCCATTGAAGTGAGCTCAGCCATTAACTCTTTCAAGTCTGAGGCCACTGGAACTGATAATATTTCACCTAAATTTTTAAAAATACTTCTTCCATTATTACTACCTTTTATTGTCCATATTTTCAATGCCTGTCTCATCGTGTCGAAATTCCCTACTGCTTGGAAACATGCTCTGGTAATCCCTATTGCCAAGTGTCCCAATCCTAGTAGCCCCTCGGATTTCCGTCCAATTAGCATCTTACCTTTTCTGGCTAAAGGTCTTGAGAAATTAATTGCAATGCAAATGATTGCTTACTGCGAGCACCGTATGCTTGTAAATCCATATCAGTCAAGCTTTCGGAAACATCATAGCTGTGACACTGCTCTCCTAAAAATCACGACTGACATACGGAATTCTCTAGATGCAAACAAGTTATGTTGTCTACTCCTGCTAGACT
This sequence comes from Thereva unica, assembly GCA_949987705.1. NCBI lineage: Eukaryota > Metazoa > Arthropoda > Insecta > Diptera > Therevidae > Thereva > Thereva unica. Next base: position 249,533,818 of record OX465281.1, on the reverse strand, counting down.
TTTCCAAAGCTTTTGATAACGTCAATCACTCCGTCCTGTTTCGCAAACTCAGTACACCATTTGGTTTTTCCTCTTCTGCCCTCACGCTCATGTATAGTTTTTTAGCTGCTCGTTCACAACAGCTGAAGATTTCCCATTCAATTTCCCCCCTGCCGTGCTTTTTGCTGGCGTTCCCCAAGGATCTATCTTGGGCCCTCTACTGTTTAGTATATATATATACAGGGTGTCCCACATAAACTTACAAAGCGGCCGGCTGTGGATAGGTCTTGGATAGACGAACAAAAAATCGTATGGGTGGGGGGGGGGGAAATCGTAACGGTTTAGCCGCTAGGGCGTTTTGAAGTTTTTTTGCTAAAGTTTTACATATCACCCTGTATTTTTGTAACCGTATAACCTATTTTCATGGTTATGGTGTCAGTGCACGCAGAATTCCTCCACCTATCTACAACGGTAAAAACAATGGTCCTATCTTACCAACTTTTGGAGTTATGAATCGCCAAAGTCAAAATTATGTTATTTTTTCACTAAAATTTCAACTAAAACCACCTTTTTCTCCAAAAAATACGTGATAAACCAATATTTTTTTTTACAAAATTGGAAAGTTTGGACAATTTCCTATGAATAATGTATAATAACTTTTACGCTAGGGCCTTTACTTTTGAAGTTGTAAGCAATTTTAATGTTAAAATTTGGTGCTTATTTGGTACTTTTCGATAAAGCTCAGATGGAAAAGTACTAAAGAAGGACGAAATACAGCCAATTTCAACATTAAAAATGCTTATAACTTCAAAACTGGAGGCCGTAGCGTATAAGTTGTATTACATTATTCATAGGAAATTGTCCAAGCTTTCCAATTTTTCTAAAAAAAATATTGGTTTATCACGTATTTTTTGGAGAAAAAGGTGGTTTTAGTTGAAATTTTAGTGAAAAAATAACAAAATTTTGACTTTGGCGATTCATAACTCCAAAAGTTGGTAAGATAGGACCATTGTTTTTACCGTTGTAGATAGGTGGAGGAATTCTGCGTGCACTGGTACCATAACCATGAAAATAGGTTTTACGGTTACAAAAATACAGGGTGATATGTAAAACTATAGCAAAAAAACTTCAAAACGCCCTAGCGGCTAAACCGTTACGATTTCCCCCCCCCCCACCCATACGATTTTTTGTTCGTCTATCCAAGACCTATCCACAGCCGGCCGCTTTGTAAGTTTATGTGGGACACCCTGTATATATATATATATATATATATATATATATATATATATATATATATATATATATATATATACTTCGTATTCATAGTAGTCTCTTGTCACAAGATGTTCACATGAAGCTGGTTAAAGCCATACTCTTGCCGCACATAATGCATGGCCTCAGTGTTAGCCTTTAACGACTGCACCCGTTTCATTCATAGCCTTCGCAGGTTCGACCACATTTCACCTTACCGGCACTCAATTTTTGGATGTTCCTTAGGTGACTACCGAGATTTTAGGGTTTTGTGCTACTACCACAACATCATCAATAACCGAACACCCTCTTATCTAAACAGTTTATCCAGCTCTCCCAATCGCGAAGGAATAATAATGTGATAATCCCCCGTTTTCGGCATCTTTCAGGACAACGCTCTTTCTTTGTTCACGCAGCTCAATTGTGGAACTCCATTCCTGTCGAGATACAACGAATCGAATCAGTGGGCATTTTCAAAAGGCGTCTTTTTGAATTCATTTCTGGCAGAACAAACTGAAGCACGTGTATCACTTATTCTTTTTCTTTTTTCTTTCTATTGTTACATTATTTTAATTCCTTTACATACTAGTTTTTATTTTCTTTTATTTTTTAAGTTATAGATCTACATATTTTGATTGTAAAGTTTAATATTTAGTTTTTCAGTCTTTCTATGTACAAATTTAAGATTTTAATCTTGTGTACTTATGTTTTTTATAATAAATGTAAATGTAAGTAGAGATGACTAGAAGCAAAGACTTCAACATACTCGTCTACTAAAGGGACTGTAGCGGCATTTAAGAAAATTATTATAAATTCGAATTGAAAGATCACGTCGAAATGTTACATGCAATGTACTTCTATCTCTTTTCAGCATCGTTAATATGAATTTCCAAATACCCCCAAGGTAATTCGTAATGAATTGGTGTACATCATTATAACACAGTTAAATTCTTCCCTAAAACATATTTACGCTATCGCAACCTTCAATTCCTCGCAAACAAAGCCCATATTTACAAGAATGTGTTTATATTTCCACGATTGTTCGAAATTTCCAGCAAAAGTCAAACATCCTTAAAATTTTGTAAAATTGTATTAAAATGGCGAATCAAAATGTTTCGCTTAAATTTTTCAAATATATTACTTCAACTAAAGAAGAACACACCAGTTCCTCTATAGGGAGTCCCTATTGTTGGCACAAGTATTGCACATATTAATTATGTATATTTGTATTGGTATGTGTATATAAAGCGTACATGTAAATATGGCATGATAATGAATTGTGGAACGTAAACAAAATTAGATTTAGTCGGCCAATTACACGCTCACCATTACCATTATATATGCTCCATGGGCTGTTTGGCACCCACTGCCGGCGTCATATAATAAGCAGCAACAATTTCTGCAGGATCTCATCCGTTTTGCCAGTTCTCTCCTCTCACATCAAAAGATGTGCCTAGAAACTTAATTAGAAATTCTTGAATAAATTTTCTTAACAATTTCAATTTTAAAACTCATTTGAGCAGGACCCATTTTCACTGTGAATATAAATTCTTGAAGGATCTGTGAAGCTTTTACCGTGTCGTGGCACACTCAAGGTTACTCTACTACTACTCTCTCTAATCTCAGCCTCCAGGTACCAATAAACTAACCCAGAGAGTCCTGGAGAGAATCCTGTTTTGATAATTCACTCGAAATTTTAAGTTATGAATTCTTCTTCCCAGTTTTGTTTTAAGTGAACAGAATGAACAGAATATCCTTTGTGAGAGTAAAGGACGAGGACGAGGGTGTAGGGGTGGTAGTGGGTGGGCTGGTAATGGCACATGTTCCTCTGAAGGATATATATGTATGTATATTATATACATACAAATCTAGAAAATATTCGATAAATTTTCCAGAAGGATTCCTGGCAGCCTTTCAGCTGTTACGGAAATTATGAAGGAAGGGACTGTGTGCATGTAAGTAGAGCTTACGGGGGCGCGCGCTTAACTATCTGTAAGGAGGACAAACACTGCTGGGATTTGAAGCCGTCAGTACGTCCTGTGAGGCATTAATAACAATTTTTTTTTATTTTAACAACAATAAGGATTCAAGTCAGTCGCGGATTAAGGACGAACAGGAACTGCAGACAAACTGGGACGTGGCAGCATTGTTCATTTATTTAAAGGAATTCCGGGGAAAAGCGAGAATGTGGAGAGACGTACTAACTGTGAGACAACAACAACAACAACAGCAAAAACCGGCAGCCATAACAACAGGATATCGCACATATACTATAAAGTATAACTCCTTTCCTGACGACGTTATGTAAGTGCATTTTATCAAGGAGCTGGTTTGCGCGGGCTATCATCCTCCGTCCATGCACTGGCACTACTACTATGTCCATGCAGAAGAAGGAGCAGAACCTTTTGCACAAAGCGATTGTGTAATGAAAGAAAGGATATTATCCTTAGGTTTTGTTGCCCTTGATAAATTTCCAAGGATTAAGTGTGCGTTTCACAAAGGGATGAAAAGTTTTTCGGGGGGGGGGGGGAAACAGGATCTCAACGTTTAATTTAATAGGGATCTCGAGGACTTAGGCCGGGGACAAAATTCCTTAATGCGAATTGATTTAAATAAATTTTAAAGCGACTTCCCGAGATTTCAAGGATTTCATATCAAACGGAAACAAAAATTATCCTTCATCCCTTGCCACCGCCATTGCTGCTATTTTCTTTTGTTGCTAAAAAATTCATCCCGAATCCTAGTAGCTCTAGACTCACACATCCGAAAGTCTTATTCCTTCCGAAAATTCAGGAGAATAGAGCTGACTGCCATCACTTGTGCCACTTGCTTTTTAAATATTGCGCATCCATCAGGGAAGGGCGGTTTTTCATAAGTCAGGCAGGCACAAAAGCCAAGTTTCCCTTTCAGTAGGCACACAGTAGTTCGAGGGCAGGAGGGCGCCCAGATGAATGTGTGGTAGAATTTTATATTTTAAGATACCTACTCGTAAAAGGACGATTTATCTTTTGGATATATAAATATATTTTTTTTTTGCCATGGAAATCTTCTTTCATATTTCATAAGAAGATGAACAGACGTGGTTACATCATGTGCGCTATGCCCTTGCGATATTTCGGATTAGGCTGGGATAAATTACTTATTTGCGGGTAGATTTATTATGCTCGAGAGTTTAAAGTGGCTCAAGGATATGGTGTTAAAGAAACTGAAAATCTTAATTTGATAGAAGCCTTTTTTGTGAAGGAGGGAGTTTTGTTTTTAAAGCAATTGAACCGATATTCCTTAAGGATTGGGAATGTGAGTGAAAACAAGCATACTTCAAATAAGGAAAGTAGAAGGATCGAACCCATTAATAGTTAAAACTTGGGTCAAGAAACCGCATTTTTTAAAGCTCATAACTAATAGCTCATTGCCTTCACTTTACTTTGGTAGATCATCATCTCGAAGGATCTCGTGGCTTCAGAAATCGAAATACTGACCATCAGGGGTATCAGTAAGGCTATGTGGCTAGCCCCACTGCCTCATGTACATTGCACTAAGGCCCACACAATGAACTAGCCTCTTATTCGCACATCGTCAGAATACCTCATTTAGCTCCCTTTTTGGGAAGGATCATAGCTATTTGATCCCGACTATAATAAATAAATAAATAAATAAATAAATAAACGAGAGTATCTTTTACCACTGTGGTCACCCAACTGAGTACTAAGCACGTCCTATGCTGCTTGACCTATATAATCGAATCAGAGCCGGTCTATAGAGTATGCTAAATGAAAGTACTCACGGTCACCAACATATTTGCCTAAAATATGAAGCAATGCAGCAAAAAAAAAACTAAACCTTTGTATGAGTGGAGCTAAAGCTTAAGATTATTACTTTCAGGCTTTTCCGAACTGCAAAATCCTTCTTTCGGTATACCCCTGAGCCCATCCCCTTATTAAACGCTAGTTTGGTGGGGCTGAAAAAGCTTCGTCGCCAGCGACCGAGAGACGGCCTCAATCGTTCTAAGTTATAGAAGACGGGTGTGGAAATAGCGGTTGCTGTCAATCTGGTTTACATACCGCAGAAAGAATACTAGTGTGGAAAGGCCCATTGAATGTAATGTCGAATAACAAATTCTAGTCGAAAATACCGACTGCAATTCAATTCTATCGCGGCGGAATGCTAACTTCATTATTTGAACAGAAAATGGCTTCTCCCTTATTCAACTTGTAGCCGATGGCCAGGGACGGCGCTTAGGGTTTTTGCGCCCGGTGCACTATGCCATATTGCGCCCCAAAAGATGTTAATTTTTGAACGCAATGAAGAACAATGGAAAAGACACAAACCATCTCTGAATAGGAGAAATAATTTTCAGAGTTTGCGCAAAATTTAAGATTGCACATAGATAGGAAGGAAGTTTCACGGTCAACATCCAACCAACAAAAATCTCCTGGAAACATCGTTTGCGTAGAAGAGAGTAGGCGAGAGCGATGGAGCAGTTTTTTAATATCTGTGTAGTTTTTGTTTTTTGTCTCCCTTTTCGCGAGGAAGAGAAAAGGAATGCCAGAAGAGATAATTGATTTAAAAACAACAACAACAAGCTGAAGCATTCTAATGAATAGGTTGTTGGAAAAGTTGGCTTTTCTGAAAACCTATGTGATTCTTCTTCAAAAGGGAATGGACGATTACATCCAATTTTTGTTGATTGACCGGCCTAACTGCGCAAAGTTCGAGCAAATTGGTTTATACCCCGGCTTCACCGGCCTCAGTTTAATCAAGTTCACTTCAATCGGCATAAGTGGCTTCACCGGCTAGCATGTTCAGTTCATGCTTGAAATTGTTGTTGCTTTTTCGCCAGAAATTAGAAATGCAAAAGCTCACTGGAATGACATTCCATTATTCCAATTTTTTACTCTCTTTTGAGGGAGCTTTTACTTTGAAACTCAATTTCATGTTCTGTAGGACCAAAGCAGGCATTTTTTCCTGACTTTAAAATGTGAAAAATGTATGGGAAATCAGGAAATTTTAAAGTACTGTAGACTAATTTGCTCGAACTTGCGAAAATTTGGCGGTGAAGGCGGGGTATTAGTGAATTTCAATTTTGCCATGAATTTCCTTACATTTTCACATATTGAACTCAGGAAAAATAAAGCCTAAGTTCGCCCCAACAAAGTGCAGCAAACAGCGCCCTCAAGTTTATATCAATCTTGGTAAACAGACACAATGCAGAGACATCGCAACAATTTTTCTTTTGTGTGGTAGGATACAGTACTTTTTACAGAATTTCCAAAAAGTGCTCCAAATAAATGAGAGATTTTTCTCTTATTTGGGAGATACTTTTTAAATTTTGTTTTTCAGAGTTTAAATTTTTTTTTAAATCTTAATTTCTGAAATTGCGCCCCCGACAAATTGCGCCCGGTGCAAGTGCACAATTTGCACTTATGAAAGCGCCGCCCCTGCCGATGACGCAGCATGAAGAGCAGGGTATTGCTGTAAAAAGGGGGGAAAAATAAGGACTGCTATCCAGGAGGGACAAGTAGAAAGAGGAAGGACTATGCTAAAGAGTAGAATCGAATCGCGGACCCGTTGGTAGTCGGGCGACCTAATCGCTAAGTTATCGGAGCTGAAGACAACGGGAATATTTGAGGACAGGGTTACGATCTTGTGTGCTGTGTATCATTAACCTCCTTTTGCTACAGGAAGCAGGAAGGCTGGTGTTCCTCACTCGGGTAGGTTGTGGCCGGAAGATCTGAGGAAGTAGACTGAAGGAGTAAAGAGTATCCACTGTGCTGATAGATTGGGAAGACTAGGTGAACCAAGTACAGCAGTTAAGTACCTCTTTTGTTGTGAGCGGTTTATAACCGGGACGAAGTCCGCTGGAGGGCCCTGGCGGTAGGAATAAGGAAAAGAGGGACTGGAGCAACCCCGGGACTTTTCAAGAGTAAGACTTTTCTGTCGGTAGTTTTGGATTGATTGTTTTTTGGATATTTCATTAACGTAGCTACAGGAAAGGTACATTTGAATTGATTATTTTGAGTTTACTATGTTTGACAGCGGTATAGTATCGGTCAAGTGTAGTAGGTGGTAGATAAGATTTCGGCAGTGATGTTTTTTTTTGTTAACTTTACTTTTATCTTAAAACGATATATTCGTAGCTCATTGCCTATTATATGTTTTTGGGTTTTAAATAGTTTTTGTGTAATTAATTGTAAAGTGTGGTCGGCGATTATAAGGTAGTGGGTTGTTCTGTTTTTCCTTGTCAGGACATAGTTCGTAAGCGCGCTGGTACCAGGGGGGTTTCTGACTCTGGGGTTGTTTTGTGTTTGCCTATGCCATGGTGTTTAAAGAGGTACCCTAAATGAGGGTATAATCCACCACTTTTGCGTTAGCCCCGAGTAACAGTCTATTCCGAATTGTATTGGAGTATAGGTACTGTTTGTCTTTGGATTTTTTTGACGTGACAACGTCTATTAAATCGGTTTAAGATAGGACGCGCGTGTGAAATTGTCCCGGACAATGTCCCGCACACAAAAAAAAATCATATCTCCGCCCCCATACATGTTAGGGGGTGGTTAATGGCTCAAAATTTTCGTTAATTTATCCTCTACACGGAAAAAATACATTCATTCACCTTATTGACGTGACAACGTCTATTAAATCGGTTTAAGATAGGACGCGCGTGTGAAAATGTCCCGGACAATGTCCCGCACACAAACAAAAATCATATCTCCGCCCCCATACATGTTAGGGGGGTGGTTAATGGCTCAAAATTTTCGTTAATTTATCCTCTACACGGGAAAAATACATTCATTCACCTTATTGACGTGAAAACGTCTATTAAATCGGTTTAAGATAGGACGCGCGTGTGAAAATGTCCCGGACAATGTCCCGCACACAAAAAAAAAAATCATATCTCCGCCCCCATACATGTTAGGGGGTGGTTAATGGCTCAAAATTTTCGTTAATTTATCCTCTACACGGGAAAAATACATTCATTCACCTTATTGACGTGAAAACGTCTATTAAATCGGTTTAAGATAGGACGCGCGTGTGAAATTGTCCCGCACAATGTCCCGCACACAAAAAAAAATCATATCTCCGCCCCCATACATGTTAGGGGGTGGTTAATGGCTCAAAATTTTCGTTAATTTATCCTCTACACGGGAAAAATACATTCATTCACCTTATTGACGTGACAACGTCTATTAAATCGGTTTAAGATAGGACGCGCGTGTGAAAATGTCCCGGACAATGTCCCGCAAACAAAAAAAAATCATATCTCCGCCCCCATACATGTTAGGGGGTGGTTAATGGCTCAAAATTTTCGTTAATTTATCCTCTACACGGGAAAAATACATTCATTCACCTTATTGACGTGACAACGTCTATTAAATCGGTTTAAGATAGGACGCGCGTGTGAAAATGTCCCGGACAATGTCCCGCACACAAAAAAAAAATCATATCTCCGCCCCCATACATGTTAGGGGGGTGGTTAATGGCTCAAAATTTTCGTTAATTTATCCTCTACACGGGAAAAATACATTCATTCACCTTATTGACGTGACAACGTCTATTAAATCGGTTTAAGATAGGACGCGCGTGTGAAAATGTCCCGCACACAAAAAAAAAATTTGCTTCCAAATATATAATTTATTAATTGAGAAAATAATACAAAACGTAATAACAGACGTTGTCACGTTCAAATTAATAGACGTTGTCACGTTAAAATACGGACGTGATACTTCACATCCAAGACCATTATTTTTTTTTGTTATGATATTACATTAAAGGTTTGTAAGTAAGATATTTGTTTTGGTGAGCTATTTTGATTTTTTCTGTTGGGGAGGGATTTTTTGTTTCAGGTTGATGGGCTGAAGCCAACAAAGGAAAAGCGGCGGCCGATGTAGCACTATCTGAGATTCCTGCTTCTTCAAGCGTACTCCGGGTCCCCCGGTGATTTCTGTATGAAAAATAAATCTGCGAAATATGAACTGCGCCGCGTTTAGCGTAAATGAAAGATTTTTCGTACAGAAATCGCTGAACGACGCGTTCGCTGTGACCCGGGCTTTAGAGTGGTAACGTATATTACCAATAAAGATTTATCTTGACTTGGGAAATAATAAAGTTAACGTTTTGATGGACAGCACTGGTAGACAAAGCTGAAGAGTATCAAGAACTAGGTGAGTATGCAACTGTTAATAATGATAAAAAAAACTAATTTCAATTAAATATTTTCTTCATTTTAATTTTTGGTTTTTATTTATAATATTTCCATTATTCATAGAGAATACAACATCATAGAAAAAATTTGTTTTTGTCTTTGTTAAATTACAATAACATAAAACCCTGATCGATATACATAATATTTTTTTCGTATTTAAACAATATGAAATATTCAGTATCAGTGTATCATTTATATAATATATCATATACTCGTACAATATGGCAACATTTATATTATATATGTATTTGAGAATTAGAATGTTTTTTAATATTATGCATTTTTTTTTGGTTTTTTGTTTATAAGTAATCTTAATATCGTTTTTTTTTGTTTTCGAAGATTTTTTTTAGTTTTTATTTTTTAAAAATAAATTTTTAATTTTTCAATTTTGATTTTAAACTATTTTGTTTTTATATTTATATTTAATTTTTTTGTTCTTAGGTCTTTTCATGAAATTTTTTAATGAATGCAAAATCGGGGTTTTTGTTGTTTTTTTATACTAAAATTTTAATTTTGATTTTTTTTTGATTATTATTTTTAAAATGTATGAATTTAAATTTTTTTTTGGGTATTTTGGCACAAATTTTATAAGAAGGGAATTTTATTTTATTAATTTTTTTTTGTTCGTTTTTAAAAGTCTATGGAATGATAAGAGATTTAAAGATTTCGATGAAGAATGGAGATTCGGTTTTGGAATATAGTAATTTTTAGCTATTTTTTTTTATATTAAATATATAATTACGTTTTAAAATATACCTAGTTTTTGATTTTTTCAAATATTTTGCATTCATTTTTGTTATTAACGAATGGAAGTGTCTTAACGGCACACAAAAACGCGAAACGCGACACTCGAAACACTCAAAAAAACGCGACACTCGAATGCACTCGACACTCGAAAATCTGATGGAAATGTGCGACGTTGCCACATTTTTCAAGACACTCGAAGAAACGCGACTAGTAAGTAGCCTTGAGGGAAATTTTTCCAGAAGTTCAACTCCTGATTTGCAGTTTCCATGCCCAACAAATTCGAGTTCGAGAAGTAGCTGTTGGCAAAAGGGGAGGTACTAGCGAGGAAGAAGATGACCTGCTTTTGATTTTTTTTCGGCGGAGGACTACGATGAAACGTATATGCTGAATGCTGTGAGGTTGCTCCAGAGGAAGTGCTCGATTACTACAACCAGGAGCGGCACTTTCATAGGTGCAAATGGTACACTTGATCCGGGCGCAATTTCAGGAATTTATTTAAAACTACGAAAAAGAAAATTGGTGGTCCAATCCAATTCCACTTAGTTCGCCTGATTCCTTCGTCTAACCTTTCTTGGCTGGCACGCTACCACAGTTCTTGATTTGTAATTCGTACTAATCGCACTATTATAGACCATTATTTCGATGAGAAAGTCCAGGAAGGCTGTTAAGTGGGCTGTTTTTTTAATGTAAGATTCTACAGTAGAAACTAATACATACAGTGCAGTGACCACCCATTATACTTCAAAATATGAATGCTTGGAGAACGACATAGAGACCTCTATTATGGAGATTCGAGTTTATAGTACTATATGCTTTTTGGAGCCCAGGATTGTGCCGGAATTAGTTATGGAAGTGCAGCTAATACCGAAAAGTTTCCTGGTACATTAAACAGCATTATCGGGAGAGTGTTATAAAATTAAAGCGCAAGCAACCTCGGCACAAAAGCAGGATCGTAAAGCAAATCCTGCTTAGACAAGGCGCTTTCATAGTTGCAATTGGTGTATTTGCACCGGGCGCAATTTCAGAAAAAAATTAAAATGTTTTCTCGTGCCTTTATTTTCATATATTAAAGGAACTCAACAGAGTGTTTGTCTTTTTGCATTGTCCTTCACTGCGATCAAAAAATGAACAGAAATTAAGGGGGCGAAATATTGCATTCTTACTGCACCGGGCGCAAAAAATCCAAACGCCGGACTACAACACCAACTGGCATTCGATAAAAGATGAGTGGGTTCTTTATTGCATGAATGCTCACGGAAAGTTAAACAATAATACCAACAACAGAGCAGAAAAAGGTTAAAAAGGTCGTCCCGCTACACAGCAGTCTGGTACAGTTCGTCCAGCGCCGGCCCTAGGGTAGAGCGAGTGGAGTCGCTCTAGGCGCCAGGCGGCAAAGGGCGTCAAAATGAATGCTAAAAACAATTTCGAGCAAAAAATAAAATTTTGATGACACTTTTTGAGGGCGTTGCTTGTAGCTAGCCAAGTCTATGTACTCATCAATATGACTCGAACACGCCACAAGCAGGGAGCACTGACTCCAAGACCGATCGTACATAGCCGTAGGCCACATCCTGCTCGCGATCCATGGATCAGACTGAATACGGCGGATCTAAACTCGATAAAAACCGCAATCCTAATGTGTAAATAATCGTGCTAAAGTTATGAATAGCACTGCGTGAATGTACTACTAACGATGGACTGTGGATACCAGGCGAATTTCGGTTTGAATTAGTCTTCCATTGGCGATACGCAGCTCCGTCATGGGGGACCGTGCTTTCTCGCCGAGTTCGTGGTATCAATATAAAATTGCTTTAAAAAAACTTTTGAAGATGGAGCACTTCTTAACGCTCCACACATTTCTGGGGCTCCAATAGTTCCCAATAGAACGATCTACAAGGCCAGTCAGATATTTTTGGATCCATGCTTCAAGGTGTCGAATATGGTCCCAGTGAAGGAAAGTTATCACTCCTTAATTGGTAAATCTCCTTAAATCTCCGAGTAAGTACACCTAACGGAGAGGCGACTCGAAAAAACGACCACTTTCAGAAGACGGGATGGCGCAGGCCGAAAACGTTTTATGCGATATCTGGAGGCTGGCTACCCCTGCGTAGAGGCTGGTAGGGTCTGGGTGGCCCCCGAGGAAGAAAGGAATACCGATTTTCTTAATAAGAAGAGGGCTAGATCATATGGACGTTCTCTAAGCCATAATAACCCGGCGAAAAGGGCAAAGGCTATGGCCATACGGTTTGAAAAGCCTTCAGAAAAGTCGGACGCACCCATAATGAAGTCTAGAACGATTCCCAAGCCGACCTTCTGTTAAATAGCGTAAATTGTCAGAATTGGAGTGCTTGCAACTAACAATCCGGAGACTCTTCTGATCACGAAACAACTAATTACCGTGCAAGGAAGTATTCTGGAGGCGGTAGCCAAATTGGCTCAGGGCTCAGAACAGCTCAGGTCAGTAGGGGTCGGTGCGCCCTCCATGATGGGCCGCCTTAAGTCTTGGAAGAAGCAAGCCTTCTTGCTGTATATGAGAACGGGGAACTATACGACTTTAACGGCTCGATAGGTACACAGGATGCGAAAGTTTCATACAGGACGGAGTAAAATCTCGCTACATCGACATCCAACTCATTAGGTGAGAGCAACCAATTGAAATCGACCGAAGTGAGCTTGGATGAAAAGAGGCTAACTCGACAGTCGTATAAACACTCAAAGTTGAGTGTTAACTTTAGTTGAGGAACATAGAAAAACTACTCACTATTTTGGGTAGGTTATTTACTAGTCGCGTTTCTTCGAGTATCTGGAAAAATAATGCAACGTCGCCAGGGACGGCGCTTGAGTTTTTTTTGCACTTTGCCATATTGCGCCCCATAAGCTGTTCACTGTTATACACAGTGAAGGACAATGGAAAAAGACAAATGGATAAATAATTTACATAGTTTGCGCAAAATTTAAGATTGCAAGTATAACATATAAAAAAATTACATAGGAAGCTGCACATGGGTCAACATCCGACCAAGTATCCAGTGTGTTGACAATAGTCGTGTTCCTTTTCTGCTCTTTTTTACTCATTTTTACTCGTAACTACACCTGGTCTCACAGAATAGCAGTTAGCCAGAGTAGTTTCGCAACTAACACCCACTAGGAGAAAACCAACCCTTTGAGTCTATTGTGAATTGTTTTTAATTTGCCCCGAAGACAGCAATCACGACATTCTTCGGTCTTTACGAGTGCAATTACATGACCTTCACGCTTTGCAACTTGGGGCAAACTCTGCAGCGTGTTGTGCATGAGATCCTCAGAGGTCGCGAGTACGTGTTCTTTTACGTCGATGATGTGATGTGAGTCTTGAAGAGCATCGAGTACATCTACGGCCTGACTATAAACGAGTCTAAGTGCCTGTTAGGAAGAGAAAAGCTGAAGATTCTCGGCCATACGATTAAAAGGATGGTATTCGACCCTTAGATGAGAAGGTCGCATGTACAAAAAACATCGAGCGTCCAAAGCTGACAAAGGCCATGAGTGCAATGAAGCACTCATCGCGTTCTACCAGAGTTTTATACCAATGCGGTGAACCATCAAATGATCCTCAAAACACTATTGGCACACCCATGATCGGACGCCATGCTCTCCTTACACATCGATGCTTCCGAGGTCACCATAAGGACGGCCCTGTACCAAGCCGACGGAAAGCACTTCAAGCCACTTGGGTTTTTTTCTAACAAACTGTCTTCGGCGATAGGGAGCTGCTGGCAATGTACAAGGCAATCATGCAATTCAGAAATCTTCTGAAAGGATGAGCTTTCCCCGTCAAAACCGACCACAAGCCGCTAACATTCGCCTTTAAGCCGTTCTCAGACACCCATTCGCCCCGACGAACAAGGCACCTTAATTATATTAGCCAGTTCACCACAGATATGTAAAATCCTGCATCCCTTACCTGCGGCATACGAGTAACCAATTACACACCCCCTACCGAGCGTGACGCGCACATAACCAACTAAAGGATATACTTAGGTATTGCCTAACGTGTATCGACGCTTCATGCGGTGGCCTGAAGCTATCCCCATGTCGAATAAAACAGGAGACTGTGGCTCGTCATTTCCAAAGTCTAGAAATTAACAAGTCTTTCATCTTGATATGGTTAATGAGTGAAAGGCGAACAGCTTTATGCACAAGTTCTTCAAATGACGATGTCAGGCTATCAGAGAGAGAATGCAGCATTTTTATAGGCGTTTGCACACAACTAAACAGCGGAAACTTTTATGAGTTTATATGGGGATAAACTTAATGTATTGGTAGATATTTGCTCGTTTGTTTTGATTTATGAAAGAAAACAGCTGACTTAATTTTCTTTCCCTTTCTGTTCTGCATACTTTATCGTAAAGAGAGGATCTGGCTTTGTCTCGCTGAGTTCACGAAGTATGCGTTGAGTTTTGCTCAGCAGTAATGTTCATATATGCACGCACACAACTAACGGGGGGAAAATTTTGTATGAAGATGAAAGACTTATTATTACTAGACTTTGGTCATTTCCTCAAGGATGGATATTCAAGTAGTGCATACCACTGAGAGCTCCGACTGGCCAATGACGGCAATTTGAGTCGTTGCTGTTTCGGGAGCTGATAGCAACGTTCGGGATCACGCACCTACGAACAACTCCGTATAACCCACAGGGAAGCGCATCAGATATTAAGAGTATTTTTCAATTGTTTTTTTTTTTTCAAAGTGTTTTATTTAAATCTTATTTTCTGAAATCGCGCCCCTGACAAATTGCGCCCGGTGCAAGTGCACCATTTGCACCTATGAAAGCGCCGTTTCTGAACGTCGCACATTTCCATCAGATTTTCGAGTGTCGAGTGCATTCGAGTGTCGCATGTTTTCGAGTGTTTCGAGTGTCGCGTTTCACATTTTTGTGTGCCGTTAGACACTTCCTTAACGAATATAATTTTTTTTCGAGTTTTTCCATTTGTAGTTTTATTAATTTTGATTTTATTTTCACAAATATTTTTTCAGAATTTTACATTAATTTCCTTTTTTGTTACGTATATAATAAATATATATATGTGTGTGTGTTTTTATTTAATTAAATATTTACAACTAATTTAATATTCCGTCAATATTATTATTTACATTTATGCATAAATTTCGTGAAAGTAGCAACAACAGAAAATATTTTTTCTTCTTCTTAACAATAACAAAAATAAATAAAAAAATAAATTGGCAGAGAATTTTGCTTCTTTTTTTCTTCATTATTAAACTTTCATTCGTAATTGTCCAAAATTTCATCGTCTTGAAGGAAAAGTTAAAACAGTTTTTTTCTTAAAAGCAGCACCGTCGTCCTGATATTAAAAAATAAAATGTTTTTTCCGGTTCAATCCTTGTTCATTATGGCTCCTTAATTTTCCAGGTAAAAATCTGAAATTTATAACAGAAAAAAAAAAACATATCAAAGTATTGCTTAAGTAGATAAAATTTATGTGTGTATATTTACATACATAAAAATATAAAAAAGTTTGGTTTTTTTTTGCATCAAGCATCCCCTATTAACTTTCTAAGAAAATCGCTAAAACATCCCCAATTTACTACCATTTTCGCAGCGATATTTTCCCGCAGATTTATCAGAGAATATTCCCAAAATAACTCCATTAAGTGGTAGAAAGGGTCGGGCAGTAATCGATCATATTAAGGGTAAAACGGTAGCCATTAACACAACACTGTTCTCTTTTGAATCGTAAGTCCCCCCCTCCACGAACCTCTTGAGGAGGGCTGGAGATGATGAAGGGCGAAAAAATTCATTTCAATTTAAAATTTTTAGGGTGAAGATGTTTGAAAAATTTTCACGGATGGTGAAAAATTTGTTTTTGGATTTTCTTTTTTGTTTTTTTGTTGCTTGCTTCCTTTATGCTTCCTTTATATTCTAAGGAGGAATAGGGGCTAGGGTAGTAGGATTTCATTAAAGGTCTGTAAGGTAAGCATTTTTGGAATATACTTATTTAAATTGTTATGGAATTGTTATTGATGAGGTTCTTAAACGCAAGAAATAAAATATAAATTATACATATTTTGCTGAGTTTGGCCGTTGGAAAATCTGATAAACCTTATGGTGGTTGTATGCAAGATTCGCGACTTGATTTAAAGTTGAGCCCATTTACAATTCACAATTTACGGATAACCCGGCATCTTTTGTTCAAACCCAGCTGGAAAAATTGAGTGTTGCCAAATATGCTTCCAAGGAAGCATTACTGGAGTT
Organism: Thereva unica; assembly: GCA_949987705.1. NCBI lineage: Eukaryota > Metazoa > Arthropoda > Insecta > Diptera > Therevidae > Thereva > Thereva unica. The sequence goes on along the minus strand of OX465281.1, from coordinate 249,517,382 downwards.
TTCAAAAATTTTATATACAACGAAGAAAACGGGTGATTATCTTGGTAACCATAAAGGGTGACATTAGCATACTCAACAGACCGCTGCTTGTTCGATACGGAGGACAAGCAGCATTAGACGTGGTTAGTATACTTAGTTGGGGGCCCGCTTTGGTAAAAACAAAATTCGTGCTTGGAAAGGAAATACAGTTCCAGAAGATGAGAAAAAATAAACGCTTTTCGGCACCAGAGTTTATTTACATATCCACAGGCCTCCATGAATGCTTTTGAATGAGCATTAGCAGGTATGTCATGCAATGTTAAAATGTGTATAGAAGTAGTAGGGGAACGGGAGCGATGTAAGGTTTTTAACAAGTGCTCAAAGATGGCTATTGCAGCACTCCATTTCCCGTCGGGAATTTTTCGATCGACTTGGTAATGTTATATAACACTCTCTAAAGTAATCTGTAAAAGACGGAAACCACTGCATGAGTAGACTTATTCACAACGATCCACGAGGCGGCCTTTTGAGCGGCCCATACTTAATGGCAAGAATCTAGGTTCAAAATAAGGCATGAATCAATTTGATATCTTACACCGTTGCTGTTTTATTTTATTTTTTTCTTGTCATTCTTATTTTGTCACCGGGGTAACAGACCCCCCCCCCCTCTTGGATCTATGGCTTGGTACACAGGCAGTTTAAAACGATTTGAAAGTTGATAGCATATGTTTTCTCCAATGCTCAATGTCTTATCACACCGTTTTTCAGATCTAAAGTGCTAGTCATAGAAAAGTCTGTGGTCTTTATCTGCAGAATCATAAATTCTATTAAAATCATTGCTACAACTATACAGACAGACAGTTATATGGACCAGATCAAACCTGACAAAACAGACAGACCAACTTACCTATATAGCTGTGCTGTTGCCTTCCTGTATAGCCGACCATCCGAGGCTTTAATTAGGTTCCTTTCTATCTGTAAAGTAGCTCTCCTGGACGAACACCAACTTTTGATGCCCCCCAATTACCATTCCATGTCAGAAGAAGCATTGACTGGGAAAATTGCCTGCCTCATAAACACTAGAGCATTCATTATTACATTGAAACTCCCATTGCCCGTAAGTGACTTTTGGTGAAATTTGGCTACCTTCAATCTATATACATCCCAAGATACAACGAAGTTAAACTATAGATTTACCATAAGACCGCAATCCGAGACCCACCAAGGCGAAGTTAAACTACAGGTTCGATCCCCAGCGTGAAAGCTCATCCAAGGCACAGCCAATAGTTCCAACTTTGATCAAATTCTTCCGCAGAACCCGCCCTAGATCACCGAGTCCCACCCGCGGGGGGAGCATGAAAGCCCACCCAATCACTAGATACTAACTCAGCGCCGCAAAGTCTATTGTTGGCCTATTTTTCTGGAATAAACATCGGACCATTAGAAGTATCGATGCAACGAGGTAATGGAAATCCTCGCCAAAAGTGAACTCAATGTTAATTGAACGAGAATCAACTTATGGCATTGATGGGTACGACGACATTCATTGGAATGTTCCGATAAATAAAAAGATCAGGACTTAGGGCTGACTAACAACAAAATGAATCAATTGTCTATATTCAGTTGAATTGTGATCCTTCTCCTCGCACATTGCGTCTTTGGAGACACTAGACCGAGCGATGCAACTCGAAAGCGAAACACTCGAAACCGGTTTGGTGGTACTATTATTCTGTTGGCAGGTGATTAAAGACAAACATTGCCACTGAATCCACAGTAAACGCCAGCTGATGAACTTAAGCATGTTTGAAGTCTTTCTCTAAGCCTCTGCATTGAAAGACTGCAACTTACGGAGGTTGCGAAATATCTGGGTCTCATATTGGAATTGGAAACTAACGCGGAAGCCTAATCTTTTAGAGAGCTGATAAGGCCAAATCAGCTCTCTTCTTATGTCAAAGAGCGATTGGAGTCAATTGGGGCCTTACGCCTTAAACCCGGTACAATTAGAAGCACCCCAACAACTGCGCTGGATGTTATATTGGATCTTATTCCTGTTTGACATAATATGACGAGCAAATGGCAGCCTGGACTCTTTGGTTCGCACGCCGAAAGATTGGGACTTCTCCGCAACGACTTATGCAGTAATTGTGGTAATGATGATGAGGAAGAAACTGATTCCCATCTTCCCTGTACATGTCCGGCCCTTGCGAGGAAAAGAGACTCACCTCACCCCTTACTTCCTTGGCTCACTACAGGAGGTGAATCCTTGGGTCACCTTTCCTTGATGGATTTACTGAACTGAAAAACACTGGTGTTCCTGACCTCTGTCGCTTTATTAAAAGCTTCAAATGGCTTGAAATGGCCTCGATTTTGTTTGAAGATTACTCAGACAAAATACTGAAATGGGAAACATATACCAATCCCAAAACTCTTTAACACCTTGCAAAGAGCTACTTTTAAGCATACCTGCATTGACTGATTTTCCACTCATAACACCAAAAACCCCGCAAGACCAAATATTTCACGTTTTCACATTTTCCTTGCCAGTGTTTTTGTGTAAAAGCATGTCATAAAAACCGCTTTCAGGAAGTTTTTAATTGGAAATTCGGGATTCCGGCGGATACAAATGATTTCTCTTACATTTGAGACCAATTGAGAGCTCCTACCCACCACCTGTTCACTCTCAGGACACATTTCAGGCGAAAGGGAATTTCGGTATGCATACCTGGAAAATTCAGGACCATAGCGCAGATGAATCTCTGGGACTTTTAATTACATGAATTTTTTATGAAGGTTTTAGTGAATTTCCTTTTAAAAATTTCTGATGTAGCATGTTCCATGGTTAAAACTCGTTCGAGTCTCTATAGCGAAAACCTGATACTCCTGACAATTTCAGGAAGAAACACTCAAGAGCTTTACCCAAAAAAAACCAAAAAATTCTAGTTTGATATGTTAAAACACCGAAACAAAACCCGCACTAGATACGGCATGCAGGGTGGGTGGTGCCTGTCTTTAGTCATTATGAGCATACCTGGTGTAGGTTGGAGTTATTCAAGACTACAATGCATCATTAGCATTTAAAATGGGGTAGAGCGAGCGAAAACACATACTTTAATTGGGAGAATTCTGCTTGTTCAGGTATTATGAAGGATTATATTTTGGGGATAATTTTAGAACTTTCGTCAGACACGTTTGATAAGAGCATAATGCATACCTAAAATTAAACTGGAGAATTATCTCGTCTTCATTTTGTTGTTGGTGTGGAAATATCGTTCGAGATACCTGCACTGCAGAATGCAAGAATTAATCTTTGCTAGATCCGATTCCTGCTAACAACGTCATGATATGAGAAGTGGTATTCTGGTTTCAAATGTATAATTATGTTTTACAACTATAAATGTTGAATAAGCCCCTGAAAATACATGCCTTTCCAATGAAGTTTTAGGCCCTCAGAGAAATTGATTCTACAACAAATCCTTAACGTCTTCTACATTTGGCCAGTCAGAGACCAGAAGTGCTGACAATTGCCTGCTTACATCCAGTTTCGGTCAACTAAATACAGAAATTCTTAGTTAGGCTATCGACTTTACGATCACAAATATATCAAAAGACTAACGTCTCGGAGGTGTACTGGAAAAATTTCACAATCATCTTTGACAACCACTTTCCTTTTACCCGATAAAGCAGTCAACCACGAAACTAAATGTGTATCGGAGCAACCCAAATTGTGAACACTTATCGTTTAAAAGCGCAAAACAAAATCTGCTACTTCGTCGAAGGTCGCAGCTACATGATCTACATTGACCACAAAGCCCTAGTATGCACCCTCCACACGAATATCGAACAATGGATGGACAATGGATATAATTTATCAGTTTACCACTGTCATACGACCTATGTCGAATAAACCAAACGTCGAGGACTACTTGGTTGCCACGTTGGTGTGAATTTATCACATGTACTCCACGGTCACATATGCCCAATTCCCTGTCCAAATTTTGCTTCACGAAATACCTTTGGACCATGTGCTCCTTCTCGACATTGTATGTCATTGCACCATTACTTGATGGTACAGAAGCATTGAAAATCACACGTAGCTTTGTTGTAGTGCTATCTTCCTTTTTGGCAGCTTGATGTTAACACGAGTAAAAATAAAAAATGGCCTTGTAACGGGCGAATACCGGCCTCTTGGCTTTCTAAGGGGCATATGATGGCCGTAGAGTTTTTCACTAAGGGACGCATGCGGCTTCACGATGGCCAAACTTAACGTACCAAAGGGCATACGATGGGTAATTTGAGCCAAAAAAAAAGTATCTGCACTAAATGTATTGTTGAATGTGTTTTATAGGAACTTGAATAATTTTGTTATGTGCAATGGTCCTTTCTATTTATCCTACTTAAAGATAAGCAATGCACAAGAGAAACGAGTTCACCAGTCGTCGTTTTGTTGTACATGAAAGGTGTGGTGCGTGTTGATTTCTATTTTAGTGGGAAATTTTCTTATTTCTCAAGATTTGCTTTCCGCAAATCAAAGTTGAATTTCGTACTGTCCATTAGGCAATCGCTTGTGTGATATTTGAAAGATTTCGTCGCACTGTTGTTTCTCCATGGCCAATGTTTTTTCCATGTTGTCTTCTTCCAATTCCCAAAATTGCGTTAATTGCGGTTGCAAGTCAGTGGTAACGTGGAAGCTGGTTAACTGGACCGTTAATGTGACGTAGGTGGTCGGCAAAGTCATTATTCAACAAGGCAAAATATCAACAGCTCAATGATTGAAATTTATTTTGAGAGCAAAACGCTTCACTTTGGAAGGCATTACCAAACACAGCAAAAGCGGTGCAGTTGACAACGAGTACCCGTAGTCTGAATCGCGACTTATAAGGCAAGGTGTAAAAGTACCGTGCGAAGGTTGAAGGCCAACCAGTGGGTATAAACAGGCTTAGGGGGCAAACGGTCTCCGCAGATGCGCGGGCAAGGTACCTTACTCAAGTATGCGACTCTACCAAGGCGGACTTCATTTCCAGCTTCACTCGTGGGAACAATATGAACAAAAATAATAATAAAAAGAAGCCGAAATAAACAGATGCACAGACGACCCGATACAGCAACGTACAAGAACTAGGGCCAATGACTACGAATCTCAGCTAGCTCCAAGTGGGGCAATCACCAGCTCTGGGTTTTCGAGTACCAACCATAGTTCTTCAAAGGGAACATAACCACAGGCGTGCCCGGAGTGACCAGCTACAGTAACAATGGCATATCTGAGAATGAGGCTGCCGGAACCAGCTCTGAGAAGAACGAAACCAACAAAGCAAAATTTCAGGCCGGTATTGAAAGCACTCCAGAAGGCAAGGACAGCATAAGAGGTAGCCTCGCGCGTTAAAAGAGAGAGATCCCGGAAAGGTAGATCAACGCCTACAAAAAATGACCAAAAAGAAAAAGTTCTTAAGACCAACCATAGCAGGGGAAGCTTCTAGTTCAGGAGACCAACACACGCGTATAACAAGCCAATGAGCAGAGTAGTGAAGGACCTAGTGGCACTAACAGATGCCAATTCTAGTACCGGCAGACACTCAGACCTTCCCTATGCCGATATCGAGGCAAAAATATCAGAGATGGTCATGAATTGCTCGAATATCTTCGGCGCCACAAAAGGGACATCCCTATGGACAAGTGGAAAGTCCGCAAGACCGAAGAACCCCAGCGAAATAGTAGAACCCTGGTACTACTATTCAGCGACGAGTGCCTATAGGGGCTCGAAAGAGTTGACTATAAACTTCATTTTGGACTAAGGCAGGCATGAATAAAGGTTTTCAAAACGGCTTCATCTAACGAACAGGCTGACTCCGATGGAGACCTCAGAGAGGCTTGGATGAACTATCAATCATCCAGTTTGAGAGGGAGTTAGCATCTAAAAGCTCAGATGCAGCGGTTGACAATGTAGTATACATATGGCAGCAGGCGGCCTTTACCACCTTCCCGCTGCGTGAAGCGAGTTACTGAGTCGAAAAGACCTATTGGCACAGTAATATACTGCACTCTCCACCACAGGAAATGGTATCAGGACCTCTTGACTACATGGTCGTTAAATTAAATTTCGGCAGTGGACTTTATACCCGGATCCCTACCAGAGAGGATTAGAAAGATTTCCAACATGACAAGGCCCATGACGTTGTCTGGTACCCAGATGGATCCAAATCAGAGTACGGTGTAGGATAACTTTTTGATGGCTAAGCAGCAGCCATGGGTCGGAACCGCGATACCACCGAATGTTAAGAAATCTACTTTACGGAAATAAAAGCTAGCATAATACCCGAATGTAAATAAAATTATAAACCGTAAGTTGAATATTGTATTTTGTTTGTCTTTAAGTTGGAAGGGTGGCTTCATCGCCAACAGCAAATGACAGAGTAGCAAAACTTCCACCAAAGTCACAACATTACATTTCGTAAATATAGTGATAAAATCTCGTTCTACAATATGTACTGATTCCGCCAACATTGCTCCACTGAGTTCCAAGACAACAATACCGTAGCTCAACCAACAACAGTCGTTTTTCATTAATCGCAAATTTCCTGCTTTAATTTAAGCTCCCCCCTCTCAAGACGATGCGAATTTCAACAATTAGTCACACAAATGTTTTGTTTTATTCCAGTTTTATGAATAACTCTCTGCGCCAGTCTACTCTAGACACAAGCATTTATTTTGCTTTCAAATAAAACGTTTTTACTTAAGCCTCCCTTCACTTGCATACACAGAGACAGACTCTCCACTTTGACAAACAAATCCCATCGGATAAGGCACAAGGAACGGTAACAGCTTCCTTATCTGTTCCAGACTTTTATATCTATCAAAGGGAACTTGCAGACAGTATGATGATAATTAATCCTCAAGGCTCAGCGCCCTTACACAAAGACCCTAATTGTCTTATTATCCTTGCTTGCTTTTTATTCAGCCATTTTACAATATTCTCCCCACATTTTGACAGACAACTGCTTAAAGTCAGGACGAGTAGGATTTGTGCAAAAATTTATATAAAAAAAAACAGTGTACAAACATATACACGGCTGTGTACATATGTATGTGTAGTGTGTTTAGTCGATCCTTTGGAGTTATAAAGGGCGATCCTGTTCTTAATTTAAATTGTTGGAAGCTTTTAATTTCCGCTTTGTACATGCCAGCAACAAATTACTTAAAGTAAACTTCTTTGTAATCTTGTTGTTAATAAAAACTGGATTAAGCAGGAATTTCTTAAAGATATTTAGCCAAGGATTATTGGAAGGACCCTTGCTCCTCAACCTTTAAGTAAAATTTTAAGTTAGAAAATTTTGTAATAATTTTGCTTTATTTTTCGGGTTATCATATCTTGAAGGAATGTTACTTTAATGGAATGTCACAATGTCCTTCTCTTAGTTGATATGAGCTTTTTAAACTGACCCTATACGATACCGCCACAAATAGGAGAGGGCTTGGACTTTAGACGCGTTTACATCCCAAAGTCAATGCGAAAGTGAATTTTGAAGCTCTTTTATCGCTCAGAAATTTGTATGTCTTGTTCTGAAGCTTTCGTGCAACAGAGAAAAAAATATACAAATTGCTGTGTGATAAAAGAGCTTCAAAGTTCACTTTCGCGTTGACTTTGGGATGTAAACGCGGCTTCATGTTTGATAAGCAAGGACTGATGAAAAAAGGATACAAATATTTATGAAAAAAAAGGAGACAAGTAACAAAGAGTTATCGCTAGGAGTATGAAGTGGGAATTGGACCCACCAACCATAAAGCTGCAAGCTACAAAGCCCCCAGGTAAACCGAAAGTGATTACTATTTCAGAATAGCTGGTTAGAATTTATTCCAAGCAATTTATACTAGAGCATTCCTTTAACTAACTTTCAACTGGCAAATGCTAACTTTTTTTATATGAAAATACCAAGCTTAGGAATCACTCTATGTACTACCAGTCTATCACCTCGTTAATGTCACGGGGCAATGACTAGTAGTAAGAGGCCTAGAGCAGGGTTAGTAATAAAGTTAACTCTTCTAATACAGAAGGCGCACTTCTCAGCTGGGCCAAGAAAGATTTATCTGAGATGTGAGTGGAGAAATCCAGCTTACTATCAAATCTAATCCCGAGATCTTTAACCAAATTAACACGAGGGATACCCTCATCAGAAAAGTAGTGTAGTTAAAAATTATAGGATCACGTCTCCTACTAAAAGTCATGACTTCACATTTACTAATATTAAGTTGTTGTTAGCACACCAAGAGTAAAAGGTATCAAGGTCAACTTGCAAAAGTTTGCCATCCGCCATACTCTTTATGTGCCGATACAATTTGATGTCATCAGCGTAAATCAATATTCTACAGTGTCTTAGCAAGGGAGCAATGTCATCATTTGATAAGATAAAGAGAAGAGGGCCAACATGACTTCCTTGAGGGACACCGGTCGTCGCTTCAATGGTTATTGATTTGGATCCACGAAAAAGAACTTGGTAGGTCCGGTCAGTTAAGTAAGACTGGAACCATACTAGAAGGGCTTGCGGAAAACCTAACATTCTTAATTTTAGAATTATAATGGAATGGGAGAGCTTGTCAAATGCCTTACTAAAATCAGTGTAAAAACAATCAGTTTGACAACCGGAAACGAAGCCTTCGACAGCATGAGCAGTGAACTCAAGAAGAATGGTGGTGGTGGAACGAGCTGCAAGAAAACCATGTTGATTCGTTGAGACCAGCCGATTTAGTCTTGCAGATAGGAACGAGTGTAGAATTTATGGGGAAAAAACTCAAGGTCCAGGTTGATGGGGAAAAAACTCCTCTCATTTGGATCTGTCTGTGAACATCATGGTCCATGACAGATTTGTAACGAACCACGATTCATTACTAGAATCCCTCTCCAAGAACATTAGAAAACAAATATTACAGTATCACACCAAAGAAAAGTGTTCTCTCTTTGAAAGCTTCACTTCGAAGCTTTAAAGCTTCCTCTACCCAGCAGAGATTTCTGCCTATAAAAGAAACCGAACCATCAGGCCAAATTCAGTCTTTTTCCGGACTCATTCCAGACAGGTCATTTTCCGGTCCGAGGTGTGTGATATGACAATGCTGCTGGCAATATTACCTAACAGGGGCGAGGTGTATGACCCGACCATAAACCGACAACATACCAAATAAACTATTACACAGAGACCTGGTACAAATCCCCGTAGATCTCAATATCACCACCAACTAACATTAACACAAATGTAGGGAGAGGTAATAATAGATAGTTAGCCGGAACCCTAGACAATTCCAGAGCTCCCGGCAACCTTTCTATAAAAGGGAGTTAAGAGAGTCACCGCACGAAACACCATTACAGGTTGGAAATCTTTCCGGATGTTGAGGTCACTGCCGAAATTTAAATTACTACCCTACATGGTCGGTGGGTCCTAATACTATTTCATATCGTTAAGTCAGCAGAGGGCTATGACTCTGAGGTGTACCGCGACACTTCGACTCTCTATGACTTTGTTATGAGGATTCAAGTTTCCAGCATGCAAAGTTCCATTGACTAATTCCAGTGTAGATTCCGGTACCGGGAACCACCAGGCCCTCCCGGATGACCTCGGTGCTTATGTTGTTAAAAAGCGTCTCCTATATCTAGAAAAGCTGCTAGCGTTAACTTTTTGTATTCTAGGGTGTATTCCACGGTATACGTTACTTGGTGAAAAGGCAGTGTCCACCTCTTTTTGGAATCACGGAGGAGGTATTTGTCTAGTATGGATTCTAGGCTCTTCAGGGCAAAAGATGACAAGCTTATTGGTCTGTAATCTCTAGCCGCTTAGTGCTCGCGTCTGTCGATCTTCGGGAGGAAAACCATTTTGACCCTCCTCCAGGGGCTGGGCACGCACCTGCAGCGGAAGCAGTACCTGTAGATTGGACTAGTTAAACTGCTGACAACACATATTTCAATTGATTGTTTCTTTAGTAGGAGCTTGTAGAATAACGACACTGAGAACATGCACGGCACCCATAGCTAGCACGCATAGCGAACAAATGCGCATGCCACACGAGTTTGCACGCTCCCGCCATAGCCATGAAAATTTAAAATTTCGCCTGCTAGAAGTACGCACGGTTGAATAATAAATGCATCCGCATCGGCATACACCATTCCAAAAGCGAGTGTGTTTTACCAAGCAGTCCCCCAACTAAGCACTGACCACTTTCAACGCTGCTTGACCTACGCAATCGAACGAGAGCCGGTCAACTGAGTATGCTATTGCTACCCTTTATGGTCAGCAAAATAATTTCCCGTTTTCTTCGCCCTAGACAATTTTTTTTAAAGCTTCAATTTTGCTCCCATTAGTTTGGAAAAGGTATGAACGTAGCACGCCTTGCTTGGGTGCCATATATATGACGCAGGTTAATGCAAGCCTGTTGCAGGCTTGGTGCCGATGAGTTTTTTTTTCACTCGGGCGCCAACTATGCCCTCGTTGTCTGTTCTTACTGGGTGGAGCCGGTTTATCAATATATCTGAAGAGTTTTCATATACTACATGTGGCCAAGGGAAAAACCTCCAAATAACATGTTTCGACCAGCCTAAGCCGACATGTAGACCGTCCTGGCGGCTAAGCTCCCAAAGTTTATCCAGTGATAGAAGCTTCATAAATATTACAACTGCCTTCGAGCAAAGTCCTTTCAAATCACCCAATACCACCCAAACGGCCATAGATCAGGCTGTCAGCCAGCTAAAATATTCATGACTATCAATCACATTAGCATAAAATCAAATAAATATCAACAATTGCCGCACAGAATCAAATGAAAACTACTTGAAATTTTATGTTTGCAAGGAGCAAATATATCAGATCCTCGCCTATACATCCTTGATAAACAAAACCTGCTTAGACAGCCGTAAATATAACCCAAGCACGTCCCCGGGCCAAGTTGTTGGGACCCACGTTCGACAGGTATTATCTTGGCTTTGGCCCAACTTACCGCATTCCACACAAATCACACCATGGCCCAGCAGGACACGGACGCTCGTCGAAGGATTTCATAAGATAAATTGGAATCGATTATTTGCTTTATTTATTCGCCTTTGTGTGTCGCCAACGGTTCAAGTCGGGATTTTTTATCTCGCCGAATCCCAGGGCCGACTCCGTGCCAAAGTCTACCCACACACACCCACACAGACGGAATAGATTGAACGGATCTAATAGGCATTACGGCAGCGTCGAGGATGCTCAAAATAACCCTTTGAAAGCCGGCCCGTGGCCCATTGACAATGACAAACTTCAAGGGTTGTGCGTCCTGTGATTGCGAAATCCTTTTGTCATGAAAAATGGGACGCGCTCAGGCAGCATCCTTGCGTTCCTTTTCGCAGATTTCACAAAAGTCCCACGTTCCACTAGACATGTCCTGGGAGCTGCGTTTTATATTCGTATTTCTGCCCGCTGAGCAAAGGAAAATCCTGGATTTATTTCGTAGGCGGCTCTTTGTGCAAGGAGCACACTTTCCAATTACTGTCGAGCCACGGAAATATGCAGATTTACTACAGTGACGTAGCCACACTTTTGCCCCCACCCTCGGAGAAGTGGCGCCGATTTGTTTTTGAGTAGTGTGAGGGGCGAGGAGGGGCAGCAAAGTGGAATAGCGTTTCCAACCTGAAGCTATTTTGTTTACGCCAAAGTTTTGCATCCAAGTAACAAGACCGACGTACTTCAGCCAGATGCCAACCTATCTTCCGATTTTCACCAACTTTGATTTTACAGAGCAGGACTGTTGATGGCAGCCGTGGCTGTGGAGGGGGTGACTTTAAAAAGTTTCCATTTCGTTGAACAACAAAATTCACAACAACCCTTCAGCTCAACTTCAACCACCCTTCGCCACGCCTCCACTACTCTATTTCAACTTCAAAGGTGTTCGGTGAGCGGTGGTTCGTGTTTGATTTCAGATTTTCCTCAGTATTCAATATGCTACAAAAAAGGGAAAATTTTCATCTGGTGCTGCGCTTTTCTAATATTAAAAAAATTAACTTTTGTGTAGGGAAAAATATTCGAGCTGGATTACCACGTGAAACGATATTCAAGTAAATATCAGAAACATGAAAAAAATTCCGGACAAAACGTTGTCCTTCCGTAAAATAAAAATTTCGTTCATTATCACTATTCTTTCGAATGGCTGTATTTTAATATAAACGAGGGATTTACAAAGCTCCTTTTATGTGGAAGGTACTTGGTGGAATTGGAAATCACTTTTTGTTCCAGCAGCCAGCAAGCATGCCATTCTGGTCATATTGCATTCAAGTAGTAAGCTTACTTTGCAGAATAGAAACGAAAACGATAGGTTAGAAGTTAGGATAAGAACGTCAAAACTACATCAGCCTAATGGAATGGTATAACACTATTCCAGTTGATTACTCTCTTTTGAACTAGCTTTCACGTTTAACTTCGGTTCCATGTTCAGTGTGGTTTATCTTCAGTTCAATATGTTGAAATATATGCGAACTGGGGTCTGAGTTGAAGTTCAGAACACTTCTTTTCTTCTTCTTCTTTGATCCGTTAGCTGGCGGTCCGAGCTGGACGTCCCCGCAACGGATACGCTGCTGTCGGTGCCGCTGGGTCCCGAACTCTATTCACGATTCGCTTCCATTCTTCTCGTTTTTTGGCGGTGTCTCGAGCCTCGGTAACTGATAATCGTTGATTCTTTAAGTCACCTTCGATATTCTTCAACCAGGTTTTCTTCGGTGCCGATCGCTGTATTCTCCAGTCTGCAGGACGGTCTCGCCAGAGAAGTTTACGTGGCAAGCGGTTATCATCCATTCGGCAAACATGTCCAAACCACCGTAGTCGACGTTTTTGCATTTCTTCTTCGATCAGTGTTTGCTGATCGCATCTTTGTCTGACAACCTCGTTTCGAAGGCGATCACGGAGTGAGACACGGAGGATCGGCCTCAAACATCGCATTTGGAAGACCTCGAGCTTCTTAACGTCCGGTTTGAGCAGTATCCACGTTTCAGATCCATAAAGAAGAATCGGAAGAATCAACGTTCGGTAAAGACGTAGTTTTGTTTTGATGGAGATATTTGCTCGTTTCCATATGCACCACTTGAGCGAGGCGAATGTTGCTGTTGCGTGGCCGATACGGCTGTGAACGTCGGCCGTCGATGCTACTTTCGTTTCCTCAACCAATGATCCCAAATATTTGAACCTTGGAACCTGTTCGATTTGGGTTCCATCGAGGTGAACACTGGCTCTTGATCCATCCGTTGTGAGCACTTTGGTCTTTTCCGCATTGATTTTTAACCCGTATGATTGGGCGATGCGGGAAATATCGTATAAGATGTCCGTTGCTTCGACATCCGTGTCGGCGAAAACAGCACTATCGTCGGCGAACATTAAGTCTGTTACGAAGTTGTTGTCGTCGTATTGAACTCCGAGTCGTCCATCGAATGCTTCACGCATAATCGCGTCGATCACAACGTTGAAGAGAAGTGGCGAAGCGACGTCTCCCTGTCGGACACCCGTCTGAATCGGGAACTTCTCGGATAAGTCGTTTCGAATACGAACGTTGCTGGTTGAGCCATCGTACGACGCTTGGAGAAGTTGGATGATTCTCAATGGCACGTGTTCGTTCGGTTACCAAGACTCTCCACAAGCTGTTCCAATCGATGCAATCGAAAGCGGATTTGAAATCGATGAAAACGACGACAATTCGTTTGCCGCAACGAATTCTTTCTTCCATTAACTGACGGAGGGCGAATATTTGATCAATGCATCCTCGATGTGGTCTAAATCCCGCTTGTTCCTCCCAGAACACTAATCTGCTCGAAATTGTTGCATGTCGAGGATTTCATTTAGTTGAAGCCAAATATAGAACTTCAAAGAATTGTCATCTCTTAAGAAATCCTACGCACTGAGATGCTTGTTTAGCGATTTGGAATATGTGAATTCATCTACATATCCCAGGATAAAGTTATGCCTAAAATGCAAAGAAATTCAAAGCGTCCATTGAAATGGAAGAAAGGCTGACGCAAATATTATTAGAGATGAGACAGTTCTTCGTTTTGCAAGCTTTGAATTCGACACAATTCTTGCAGCCCTGCTAAGAATGAGTCCAATGTAGCTACTGATAGAGTTCGACATGAGCACACCATCTAAAAGACAAGATCTGGTATGTATCGTCTGGCACTGTGAAGTGGGATGAGGAAATTGATAGTATATCATTCAGAAACGTTAAGAAAAGAATACGTGCTATAATAGACCCCTCGAGAATACAACTCGAAATAGTATAGGGCTTAGATTCGACAACATCCAATATGTTTTGTTGAGAGGCCAGAAGGAAAACTCTCAATACAGTTCTTTGAAACGAAGATGATACCAATATGTAACTTTGGTGTGCAGGCAGCAGGGAAGAATGCCCAAGTCTTACAAATTTCTTGTTACATTTCGTACATTATAACAAGTTCGAAGTAATTGCGTTACATGCTTAACCCGTTTAAGTCTACATATATAGATGAAGAGCCAGCGTCTGCCAGACATACGTCAAAGTAAAAGGCTAAAATTAAAAAGGATAAATTTGGTGTGTATTGTCACAACTGTAGGTAAAAACGCTCGGGGGTTACAAACCCTGACTAACGGTGACTTAGGCCGGGTACACACGTTCCGGTATACCGGTCCGGTTTACCGGTACAGGTGACCTGTACAGGTAAACCGGAGCGTGTGTGCCAGTCGCTGCAGGCAAACCTGCACAGGCATAACGACCTGCACAGGCGACCGGAGAAGAATCGAAATTCAATTCTTTCTACCTGTGCAGGCATGTAGACTGAGCGTGTGTATGGGTCACTCCGGTACGCCTGTACAGTTTTTAGGTTAGTTGTGGCTAGCTAGAGTAGTACAATAGTCCTAGCGAAGTGACCGGGGTGCTTTTGGACCCAACATCTTACCAGAAGAAAGAAAGGATATCCTACTTCCATATATGGTTTCAAGCTGCTTTACAGAATATGTACGTGATAGTACTTTGTAAACTTTGTCAACAGTGTCCGTGGTCTGCATTTTTCGTAGTTCATCCTTTCTTCCTTCCTATGGTGCTACAGCACATATGTAGCTCTGACTTCCTCTAAAGATTTCCTCCAGTTTGTACGATTTTTAGTGACTTGTTTCCAGTTACGGCTTCATAGTATTAGACGTCTGTTCATCTCTTTCTCGGCCTACCTGCTGGTCTATCTCCTAGCATATCCACAAATACTAGTTTTTCTGGTCCATTCTTGTCCTGCTTACCTTATTATATTAATCTAAATGTAGATGGCTAATTCAGTTTCGTTATAGATATGTATATTTGATGTAATTCGTCATTATATCTACTTCTTTGTTAGCACTACTACTTTCGTTAAGAGCATACTAAGAAGCTTATGACTTTTACTTTTCTCTAAAATCTATTAATTTTGTTTTCTAATTCATTTGAAATTGTCCGATATTTCATTTCCGTAGTAGAGTAGAGAGCGTCGGCCGCTTTTATATTGTAAAAAATAGATAAATAACCCGGCTATAAAAAAGGGAAAATAAAATATACTGCGATTTTCGATTTATAACTTGTTTATTAATTCGTAGTTAAACATGAACTGAACTTCGTACATGAAAATTTGTCTAGAAGTGGATATTAGGATAGCGGGATCCTTTTTCCCGCAATACTTCAGGAAATTAGAAGGGGAATAAAAGGGGGGTCGTCTAAATGTGTACGGCATGGTGTTGGTCGTTAAAATTTTCCACATCCTCGGGCCCGGCAAAGTTTTGCATCTCCAGTGGGTATAATAATTGAATGGGCCGCTTTATCAGGGTTCCATTTCCTATTCGGATTTCGCAAGATCTTACTCTATTGTCGCGACCGGGAAAGGTCTTCGTGATGACTGCCATGTTCCAATGAACACGCGGAATGGACGGGTCGTGTAACAGAACGACATCTCCAGGGTGTAAGCTAGTCGTAAACAATTTAGTGCTGTTGTGAAACGATCTTAAAAGCTGCAGGTACTCGCTTTTCCATCTTTTAGCAAGATAACGCACGGTTCGGCATTTCGTTATCCAGGCTTCTCTTAAAGTCGCTGAAGTAGTATCAGATTCAGAATTGCTGGCGTTCTCAGAGTTCGCAGCTCCTCTCAAAAATAGATTGGGCGTTAAAGGCTTCGGATCCGTAGGGTCATCTCCGATGTAGGTCAACGGACGCTCATTGACGATATTCTCAGCTTCATCCAATAAAGTTTGTAGCTGCTCTAAGTTTAAAGTAGCTTTGGCGATGGTCACCTTTAAAATATTTTTCACGCTTTTTATTAGCCGCTCCCAAAAGCCTCCCCACCAAGGAGCTCGTTCCACAATAAATTTCCATTTAATTTTATGACCTGCTACAAAATTTGCAATAGATTCGCTTCTTAGCACGGCTGTAAGCGATGGAAGCTCCTTCGATGTTTTCTTAAAAGTCTTTGCGTTATCAGAATAAATTGTATCGGGTATTCCTCTCCTTGCCACAAAGCGTCTAATTGCCAACAAACAACTTTCTGCAGTGAGATTTCGTACTAATTCCAAATGAATGCATCTTAAAACAGAACATGTAAAGATTAGCATGTAAACTTGCTGGGAGAGTTCAGGATCTTTAGCTCCCTTAATATAAAGTGGTCCAGCAAAGTCTATGCCGACGGTACTAAACGGTCTTACCAATTGCAACCGGTCCTTAGGTAATGGCGCGAATGGCTGAGTCATTGGTTTGGAGTTCGTCTTCCGACAGATTATGCAGCTCTTAATGATTCTTTTTATTAACTGTCGGCCCTTTATTATCCAGAATTTGTCTCGGATCCTCGATAGCGTGGAGTTCACTCCGCCGTGAAGTATACTTTTGTGTACATCCTTAATAATTAGCCGTGATAAATAGCAGTCGGGTAAAATAATCGGATGAACTATGTCCACGTCTTCTTGCAGGGCTTGAAGTCGTCCGCCTACTCTTAACAGCCCTTCAGTATCAACCCAGGGGCAAAGTGACCAAAGCTTCGATGAGTTAGGAATGTTTTTTCCGACACGAATCGCTAAAAATTCATTAGAAAAGTGATTGTGTTGAATATACCTGATCCAATAATTTTCCGCGGCGATCAGCTCTTCAGCTTGAACAGTTGGATGTGCAGGTGGGTTCACCTTCTTAAATCTGCAGAACCTTAACATATCCAGTGACTCTCAGTAGACGTTTCCAACAGCTAAAATTTTGGTACGATAGTAAGGGTGGACGTTCAGCACTCGTGATATATTCGTCTGGAACCAATAATGATGCTAACGTTTGCGGCATTGGTACCGCCTCCGACTCAGTGTTAGGCCATGTTGAAGTATCCTGATTCAACCAGCTCGGCCCATTCAACCAAATTCCTTCATTTAGTAGACACGCGGCGGTAGATCCTCTCGTTACAAGGTCCGCAGGATTGTCTTTACCAGGAATGTGATGCCAGTCGTTTGCATCCGTTAAACGCCTGATTTCGCTTACCCGAGCAGTAACATAGGATTTCCATTTCTTACTGTCTCCTCGAATCCAATGTAAAGTAATCTGCGAATCAGACCATAAAAAAATTCGATCAAAAGATATTTTTAAAGATTTTTTCAAATAAGACACCAATCTAGCAGCAATTAGCGCAGCGGTTAGCTCCAAACGAGGGAGGGTCAATTCCGAGCACCCACTTTCCTTAAGTGGGGCTACCCTGCTTTTTGAGCATAATATTTTAGCTGAAATGTCTCCAGACTGATCCTCGATCCGAACGTAAGCCACGGCTCCATAGGCTTTCTGACTGGCATCAGCAAAAACATGTAATTCCTGGACTTTTATTCGGCTGGTCACACAAACGTTACGTGGTACATAAAACTCTCTTACCGCTAATATCTCGTTCAAACAAGAGCGCCAGTTCTTATTTAGCTCACCATTTAACGAAGCATCCCAGTCCAGTTTTGCTTTCCAAATTTCTTGAAAAATTACCTTCAATCCTATCACAACCGGTCCAAGTAGTCCCAAAGGGTCGTAGATTCTGGATATGCATTGCAGCACATTTCTCTTGGATCCTTCTCGATGATTTTCCAAAAAGTTGACAAGAGAATCCAAACACGGGGCAATTTCATCCGTATAAGTGTTCCACTTGATGCCAAGTACTTTCTGCTCAGGGGGGATGTCATCTTCCTCAAACATCTTACGCACTTCGCTAGAATTGCTATTCCATTTCCTTAACTGCATGGACGCTCGCCTCATTAACTCGCTGGCCTCGGTATGAATTCTTTTTGCGGATTCTTCATCACTTGTAGTTAGAATGAGATCATCCATGTAAAACGAGTCTTTCAAAACGGAACGAGTTTCCGGATAATCGGTTTCCTCAATCTCCAAATGTTTCAATATTGTTGCTGAGAGTAGAAATGGGCTGGAAGTGACACCGAATGTGACCCTAGTCATGCGAAAAGTCGACAGTGCTGGTAAATTGGTTATTTCCTTCACAGTGTCAGAAAACCATAGAAAGCGGTGACTGTCGCGATCTTCGCGTTTAAGTAAAATCTGTAAAAAAGCTTTCTCAATATCCCCAATGAGGGCAATTTTCCCTAGGCGGAAATTAAGGAGCATTTTTAGTATATCCGGTAGTAAATTT
The DNA here is from genome assembly GCA_949987705.1 of Thereva unica. Lineage (NCBI taxonomy): Eukaryota > Metazoa > Arthropoda > Insecta > Diptera > Therevidae > Thereva > Thereva unica. The sequence continues at coordinate 249,498,775 of OX465281.1, read as the reverse complement.
GTACCTGTATGTAGGTGATCGTTCAACGATAAGGCAGCAGGTGCATGTGCAGACGCATCGAACACAATTCTTATTTGTGTCGTTGGCTTATCAAGTCGATAAACGGGCCTGTGTGGCATGTAATAATGTCGTTCGCCTTCATCCTCATTTTTCACACGCTCAGCTACGCCAGATCTTAAAAGTTCATGCATCGCTCTGTCATATTCAATTAGAGCCTCAGGACACTTGGACAGCTTCCTTATTAATGACCTTAATCGATGCAGTGCATTGTCCTTGTTATTTTCGATATGGGCATACGAATTCCAGGGCAACGCTGCCTCATACCGCAAACCTCGTTTAATTATACAAGCTTTTTGAAGTTCGTTCGTTAATTCATTCCTTTCCAATTCATCCGCTTTGATCCCAATGGACTCTAATTTCCAAAATTCAGAAATTTCTTCAGTCGCGAACGAAGCTAAAACTTGGGAAGATTTAGTAGTGTTCGATGTAGCTGATACGATACTCACCGGACCTGGCCCATGCAGCGTCCAACCAAAAAGTGTCTGGACAGCTGACAATGTTGGTGTTAATCGCCTTACCTCACCAGTCAAAACTTTCCAATAATAATCTGCTCCAATTAAAATGCTTAATCCTGGTTCCTGCTCATAACGTGTATCGTTTAAATCCGCCAAATCCAGCTTATACAAGGCGGCTGCCCTTTGGTTTGGAATCGGTAAAACATCAGCACATATATCCGGTACGGCCACTGCTTCCAGCAACACTTCACCTTTGCCATCTTTGCCCTTCAAGTTCAGGGACACTAAATTGTATTCCTCAAAGCAGTTAACCTCAGCACTTCCGAAAGGTAAAATATTTAACTTCACGACACCCACAGCAGGCAATTTTAATTTCTCGGCCACTTGTTTACGTATATATGTCCTCTGGCTTGCTCCATCAATAACAATTCGGACGAATAATTTGACACTTGATCTTGGCGAAAACGCAAATACACGGGCAGTTTTTAAAAACACATCGCATCTGCTGTCGGATTCTGTATACGCGCTCAAATTGGCAGATTTTTCTTCCGAATTAACTACTGCTACCTTCAAAGAGGTGCCACTCTTAGATAATTTTTTCGCAAACAACGGATCGCACATTGCTGTCACATGCCTACCACAACAATTATTACACCTCAAATCTCTCATACGACAAAATTTAGATGTATGACCTTTGTGTACACACCGAAAACATCTCCCTTCTTGCTGCAGTATTTTCTTTTTGGCCTCTAATTTTATATCACGATCACAGTCCCGCGTTAAGTGTGTATTCGATCTACAAAAAACACACTGGGGATCTTGATTTGTCGTTAACAGGCCGGCGGCTGTTGTTGGAGCGCGTTTAACTTTGTGATCCAACGCTGGTTTACTACATTTAGAAATAGAAGCTCGCTCCAGGGATTCAACCTCTCGCTTCAAGAAAGTCAAAACACTTCGCACTTGCACATCTCCACAAGACACTTACTACGTTTACAAGCGGAGTTTCCCTCCGGATGGAAGTTTCGATCCGGAGTGAAACACCGCTTATAAACCAGGAGTGAAAATCCAGAACTTGGATTTTCGCTCCCGAAGAAAAAGCTGGAGTGAAACTTCGATCCCGGTTTATGTTGTGCTTATAAACGCTGACTGGGAGTGAGAATTTTTTCCAAAGGGGAAAACTTTGTTAAAAAGAAGCTGGGTGTTTTATTTTGCAACAATAGATTTTTTTCTTTGTTTATTGATATTTTTAAATACATTAAATTAAACATTGGGTTTATATTTGTCTTTGCTATGATTTTGAATTTGTGATTGGAGCTGTCATCTCAAACCAGAAAGTATTTTGGATTTACACTCCCATTGCTTATAAACGCATCGGGAGTTTTACTTTGGATTGAAGATCCAGGAGTGAAACTCCGCTTATAAACGTAGTAATAGATGAACTACAGACGCTCACACTGTCGTTTATATCAACCTCTTCTCCAGAATCTTTCGGTTGCTTTGATTGTAATGTTTTTTCACAGCGATGATATTCTAGTCGCATATCGGAGGGAATGGCTGATAAAAAAATTGTTTTCAGCATAATACTATAGTGTGTTGTGGGAACTTGAAGAGTGGTAAGTGAACGGGTGGTTGACACAACCGTATTATAGAGGTGCCGTAGTCCGACTACATCATTACGACTACTAACGCGAGGTAATTCCATCAGCTGTTGCATGCTAAGGTCAATGAGTTTTCCCGTTTCTCCATATTCCTCCTGCAATAAACCGATCGCACTGTCGTAGCACTCATCAGAGGGGATAAATCCTTCAATTGCCCTTGCGGCTTCTCCTGATAGAACGGATTGCAAATAGTGAAATTTTTCAACGCCGGACAAGGTGGAATTTTCGTGCACTGCTGTACGGAATTGTTGCCAAAACGGAATCCATTCCTTTTGATTTCCGAAGAACTTCTTGAGTTTCAACCGCTCCAGCTTCGTGCACCCATGCTTTTCAGATGGCGGTTTCGTACCTGGCTCACCATTGTTTGCAGAACGCGATTTAATTCTGATTTTATTAAGACGCACTTTGATGCGACTAATAGCATTTATAGCGGTCTCTTCGTACTCGACAATTTTCAGGGACTCCCGCTCATAATCCTCCGTTTTGATTAAATCCTTTTGGCGAATTTCATTGTTTACAGTGCACAAAATATCATGTGCTGCTGTTAATCTCTGCAGGTATGACTCCAGCTCTTCTTCAATTTCATCGGCGTTTTCGGTATTCTTCGATTCAGGAGAACTTAAATATTCGATAGCTGAATTTGCGAGACGCGTTACCTGACCACGGTATGCGGCGCGAGTTACGGTTTCTTGGTTCATGTTTTCGGTTTTAAAAAAAAAAGCGCAATAGATTTTCGTTATTTGTTATCCGTTTCCGTTCCCGGGTTTCGGCACCAAAATGTAAAAAATAGATAAATAACCCGGCTATAAAAAAGGGAAAATAAAATATACTGCGATTTTCGATTTATAACTTGTTTATTAATTCGTAGTTAAACATGAACTGAACTTCGTACATGAAAATTTGTCTAGAAGTGGATATTAGGACAGCGGGATCCTTTTTCCCGCAATACTTCAGGAAATTAGAAGGGGAATAAAAGGGGGGTCGTCTAAATGTGTACGGCATGGTGTTGGTCGTTAAAATTTTCCACATATATTTACGTAGTGTTAACTGGTGACTACGGGTACCATACTTTTGAGTTCATAATGTCCAGCCGAAAACGGAACCAAGTGATAGAGGAATTTATAGAAATATATAGGTCGGAACCTTGTCTGTGGCGGGTGAAAAGCAAAGAGTACCACGACCGTGACAAGAGAGATGCAGCTTATGGAAGACTGATAATTAAATTAAAAGAGATAGAACCCGAAGCTACAAAAACATGTGTAGTTAAAAAAATTAATAATTTAAGAAGTAATGCACGTAAAGAAAAGAAGAAACGTGACTTGTCAAAGAAATCCGGGGCTTCAGCCGACAACATCTACACATCAAAATTGTGGTACTTAGAGTTGTTTGATTTTCTTGGCGATCAAGATACCCCTGGTGCGTCTGTGTCAAACTTGGAAGACGCGGATGAAAATGAAATCGATGAAGTAAGTACTCAAATTTTATAATACTCATACAATTTAATTAAAATACATTTATTTATTATTTGTTTCGAAGAACCCGATTTTCTTGCCATGGAACTTTGCCTTCATCCATGAAGTAGGAAGTGAACTCATTTCTAAGTTGTTTAGCAGCAGAAGTTATATTCCCTTGGTTCAGACGTTTCAATGCGGTCATATTCGATTCCGAGGTATCCAAACCTGCAATAGCAGTAGTTCCATCGAAATTTTCCTGATAGGTACTGTTTGGGGGAGCGTAAAAGGTTGATTGTTGTTCCATCAAAAAATTATGCAATGCACACGTTGCCTTCACCACTTTCGTTATGTTCTCTGGTTCTAAATTGATTTGAGTATGTAATATACGAAATCTGGATGTAGTCCAGTTGTCGGAGACTTTGACCCAGCACAAAATGTGATATGGCTGAAAATTGGGTCATAGGTACTTTTTGGGGTGTAGAACACAATAAAAAAACCTTTGCTGCTCTAAAGTGTATGCTAACTTCACAATTTCGAAAACAAATTCGAAAATGTGGTTTTCGCGTTATATCTCGAAAAAGAAAAAAAAAATCGAAAAACTAATATCACCACGTGAAAGAGCGGAAAATTCTACTAAAAGATATGTTATAACTTATTAAAAAAATGTTTGTTTACTATTATAAAAAATTATTACAAATAAGAAAGCGAGTTCGAAAATTCGACGCGCGCCAAATCCCAGAATTCAAATATTGAAGCGAGGCGTTCGGGGAAAAACTAAAATATCTTTGCCTAAAATCCACCAACAACAAAAAACAAAAAAGGCATTTTAAAGAGGACACTCTAAGCTTTTTAAGGAAGTCATTAGTTTTTAATTTTATTGTTTTTTTCCCATAGAAAAGTTGACCGGAAGTTATAATTTCTAAGATTTTTACTGATTTTTATAAAACTGATTCCTGCAACTTAAAGTTAAGCTTTAAAAAATTATTAAATATATAAAATGAAAGATAAAATCCTGAGCTTTAAGAATATATTATTCATTTTTTGATTAAGCATTCAGGTTAAAAGCAAACAGTAATTAAAAACGCGTTAAAAACAAAGAGCATGAAGAAAAAAGACGCGCGCAGCGACGCCGGCAGCAATGAGTGTTTTTTGAGCCGTGTTTGTTTTGCTGCGCAATAATAAAGACATGCAATATTTTCAGCAGCAAAAGACGCGCTCCAAAAACACAGCTGACGGCGTCGCTGCGCGCGTCTTTTTTCTTCATGCTCTTTGTTTTTAACGCGTTTTTAATTACTGTTTGCTTTTAACCTGAATGCTTAATCAAAAAATAAATAATATATTCTTAAAGCTCAGGATTTTATCTTTCATTTTATATATTTAATAATTTTTTAAAGCTTAACTTTAAGTTGCAGGAATCAGTTTTATAAAAATCAGTAAAAATCTTAGAAATTATAACTTCCGGTCAACTTTTCTATGGGAAAAAAACAATAAAATTAAAAACTAATGACTTCCTTAAAAAGCTTAGAGTGTCCTCTTTAAAATGCCTTTTTTGTTTTTTGTTGTTGGTGGATTTTAGGCAAAGATATTTTAGTTTTTCCCCGAACGCCTCGCTTCAATATTTGAATTCTGGGATTTGGCGCGCGTCGAATTTTCGAACTCGCTTTCTTATTTGTAATAATTTTTTATAATAGTAAACAAACATTTTTTTAATAAGTTATAACATATCTTTTAGTAGAATTTTCCGCTCTTTCACGTGGTGATATTAGTTTTTCGATTTTTTTTTTCTTTTTCGAGATATAACGCGAAAACCACATTTTCGAATTTGTTTTCGAAATTGTGAAGTTAGCATACACTTTAGAGCAGCAAAGGTTTTTTTATTGTGTTCTACACCCCAAAAAGTACCTATGACCCAATTTTCAGCGATATCACATTTTGTGCTGGCTTTCAGTCTAAATTTGACTCTGGCAACTGGACTAAAGGTGATGGCCCAATCACGACGGCGCGTCATACGCGGTAGGCGCTTCATGTGCGTTGACGTCCGTTGAAGGTTCATTCATAGCGTCAGGACTTCAAAAGTGTTTTTTTCTAAATACATGTATGAATTTTTTGTATGCACTTGCAATAAACTCATAGATATTTTTTCACAGATTCTATTAATTTTTTATCAAAAATTTTCATAAAAAATAACATTAACTAGTAAAATGTAAACTTTCCTCTGTATTTTATTCTGAAATCATGATAATTCGACAGTTTGACAGTTTTGAAATTTTCAACGCCTCCTAACGCGCGAAAAGGGGAAAGAAAAGTTGAAAGTTGGTCGACTTTTGCCGTCGCTTGACACCGCTAACGTTGCAAAGTCGTGAATGGGATAGCTTGATTTGAATTACCCAAAATCGAATATCGACATCAAAGCACGTCAACGCTTCGACGCGCGTAAACGCGAATAAAGTCGTGATTGGGCTACCGCCTTAATGCAAGGATTCCAAAACTATTTTCAACAACGTGTCTTGCTCTGGAAATGCGGTAGTTGTAAATTTCTTTACTAGCTGCATCTAGTTGCACTTGTCGAAAAGGCTTCATAATATTATTAGTAAGAGGAAAGGCGTCATCAGCCACAAAAACGTAAGGGACCTTTTCGAAATTTTCCGTAACATTGCATGCCTTTGGAAATTTGAGCTCATTTCTTTCGAACTTTTCATAAAATTTCGTATTCTGAAGAACACCTCCATCAGAAACACGTCCATTAGTTCCAAAGTCCATTAAAAGGAACCGATAGTTAGCATCCACTATTGCAAGAAGCACCATACTATGTCTGCCTTTGTAGTTGAAGTAAAAAGATCCGGAATTCGCTGGGGGAACTATGTCTATATGCTTGCCATCCATGGCACCAAGACAATGCGGGAAATTCCATTTGTCCTCAAATGTCTTAGCAATAACTTTCCATTTCTCAGAGGAATCAGGAAACTAAAACAAAAGCAAATTGATAATAAATTTTTCATAGTGTGGATGTATAGCTATGATAATTACGGCAAGCTTTATAAATTTAGTTTTATAAGTAAAATAAAAATAATATTTAAAATATCACAAAACCAATACTTCTTTCAGGAGGAAATCGAGGATCCTGCCCCACAAATACCCAGCAATGAAGAACCCTCCGCGGAAAACGAGAATCCTTTAAAGCATGGAAGACCGAATTCAGATGAAGGTGCAGTACTCTCGATATCACGACCTAATTTGACAAAAAAAAAGAAAACTGAGGAATTGACCAATGATGTACTGCTATCAGTGAGAAATCATTTTAAAAAGCCTTCGCCGCAAGATGACAGATATGATCTAATGGGAAAATCGATTGCAATGAGAATTAGGTCATTGGAAAAACGCCAGGGTTTGATTGTTGAAAAAAGAATCAATGACCTCCTATTTGAAGCTGAAATGGGAATGCTTGACGTGCCAACGAGTTCATATAGCTCCCTATACCCAAGCAGTAACCGCTCAACTACGATCTCATCAAGTCCTTCGTGTGATCAATTTGCACAACAAACAGTTACTGCAGGATTTTTAACCAATGAAGAACTTCCACCTCCACACTCAATGGCTACCTACTTAGATAACTTACATTTTGAATAAATAATAAAAAAGTAAAAAATATTGCGTGTATTTATTATACATACCTGAAGATACACTTTTCTCAGCACATTGTAGATGGCTTCACATGTCTCCGGAATTATTTTGCAAAGAGATTGGGGTGATATTATAGTAGAATACTTGAGACATTCGTACGATCGACCCGTTGCCAGAAACCTCAAAGTAGCTGTCAGTCTTTCATGGGGAGTAATAGAAGTTCTCATAACTGTATTTTCCTTTTGTATTAGGGGAGTAACAAGTGACAACAGGTGTTGGTAGACTTTTTCATTCATCCGCAAATAATTGCGGTAATCCGTAGGATCTGAACTTAACTCTTTTAGTAGTCTTGTATGAGCGTACTTATTTCTCTTTGTAAGCCAATCTTTACACGAGGTTTTGCGTTTTCGTTTCTTTTTACACTTCATGACCATTAACAAACCGACTAAAGCGATCGCGTCGTCATTTTCTTTGCTTGCCATCTCTCGACTGATATAAAACCTTCCGGTTTACCGTAGCGTGTGTGTGCTCTAGCCTGTACAGGTATACCTTTCCGATTTACCTGTGCAGGTTTACCGGACGGGTATACCGGAACATGTGTATCCGGCCTTAGGCCGGTATAAAATATTAAAGGTGCACAAAAACTGAGTTCATTTACGTTGAAGTAAAATAACTGAAATTTGTATATAGTGTTTAAACAACTATTTTATGAGAATATTTTAAAAGCCAGACCTATCCGAAGACTCTAACACCCCCCAGACATAATAAAGTAGACTCCAAAAGACTCTTCCAAAGGTTAAGAATAAAATAGAAGCGCTCCTACACCACTAACCAGAAAGAAATCCTGTGGTGCTTCCCGGGCGAGCCCTTTCTAGTGTCAATTATCCACACCGCGTATTCCTTGAATCCTGGGTACAGTCAGACAAGGCCGTACCCAGGAAAAAATTTCGGGGGGGGTTAAAACACCGGGGGGTCTGGGATGTATGGAATACCCTCTAGTAAGGCGGTGGTCCAGGAAAATTGACAAAATTTAAGTGTAAAATGACGCATTTTTAGGACGAGTTTAACTCTTAATTAACCAGAGTTTAGAGGCAAAAAAACTATGGTTTGACTCGAGAATTTTGACTAAAAAATTTATTTATTTATTTATTAATTCGCCAAACAAGGCACACTTAAACTAGGTATAATACTTAGATTAAAACATAGTGTACAGTCTTTTATAATATAATATAATATTACTACAACTACTGATAGCTACTAAAAACCTACTATTGTCAAGGGGGTTGTGTTAGTAGGAATCTGAGTATTTTTTTATAGGATGCCTTGTTGAGTGAAGGGGAGAAAGAGGAGCTATGGCTATTAAAAACCATACAGCATCAGTTGACGGGCTCGTTCCTTGCGTAATCGGTGCGGTGTGGATATTCCCCTAAGTAGTTTAGTGTGTCGTGTGTGTCGAACTACATCATTGAATTTGATTCTGTCCGTCAGAAACTGCACTTTAAGCTTTCCACTTAGGACGTCAAAGGCAACGCAAGATATGAGCAGTTTCCTCCTGCTAGACAACGGCATGAGATCAAGCACTTTGAGCCTATCCAAGTAGTGCGGAAGGGTTTGGTAGTCATGGGGGTTGTGTAGATGTCTCAGGGCAAAAAGAAGAAATCTCTTTTGAATGAATTCGATCCTCCTGCTGCTCACTTGGAATATAGGATCCCAGATAGGACACGCATATTTCAGGATACGGCGGACTAAAGAACAGAAGAGTGTTTTGTGACCCATACATTACCAAATTCTTTGGCTCTCCTCTTGATGAAACCAAGAAGTTTGTTGGCTCTGGCAGTTATATTATCGTAGTGCAGGTTGAAATTGAGTTTTTTGTCTAGGACGACGCCTAGATCTACGATATGATCAACCTGATTCAACATTATGCCATTGAGATAATAGTTATGGTTCTATGTGTTTTTTAAGCGGGAGAAAGTAATTGCATGATATTTGCTGGTGTTAAGTTGCAGTTTGTTCATGGTGCACCAGTCGTGTAGGGCATTGAGCTTTGTCTGCAAGAAGGAAGCATCAGTTTGGGTTTCAATGACACTATAAATTTTGAGATCATCAGCGTAAAAGAGATGTGGAATATTTGCTAATTTATCGGAAAGATCGGAGATGAAAATATTGAAGAGAAAGGGGCCGAGATGACTACCCTGAAGAACGCCAGAGGTTACTTCGATCTCATTAGATAAAAATCCTTGGAATCTGATAACCTGTGTTTTTCCGTTCAGATATGATTTTAACCATTCCAGGGCAGAACCTGATATACCAAACTTTAATAGTTTTGCGATTAGGATGGCGTGGTCCACTCGATCGAAGGCCTTGCTGAAATCAGTGTACACAGCATCCAATTGATGGCCGCTCTCCATACCGCATAGCAATTCGGAAATAAGAACCATAAGGTTAGAAGTTGTTGAACGTCCTTTCCGAAACCCATGTTGTTGTTCGTTTAGGTATGGATCGATAAGAGGAGCAATCCTGTCATAAACAAGTTTTTCAAAAAGCTTAGGACTTGATGATAAAATGGCAATGCCCCTATAGTTGTCTACCGAGTGCTTGTCACCGGATTTATAGATTGGCGTTAGGTAGGATTTCTTCCACAGCTTGGGAAACTTTCCTAACGATAAAGATTTGTTGAAGATGAGATAAAGAGGAAATGCGATGTGTTGTGAGCAGCACTGCAGGGAAATAGGAGGGAGATTGTCGGGACCATTACCTTTTTTGATATCAAGATTGTTCAAAAATGTTAACGTAATCAAAGAATTTTTTAGGATCACTTATGATACTATCACCAACAGAATTAATATATGCAGAGTAGGCCTCGCGAGACCTGTTGGCCAGGCCAGTTGCCAGTTCAATTCATAAACACCATTAATTAATTAAATTATGAAATACTTTACTTACAGATAGCAAAATATCAAGAAAATATCATTCTCTTTAATTCAGGAAAACTTGTGTTTGAAAATACTTATTTCTGGAAAATTTCGGGGGGGGTTTCAACCCCTCTGACCCCCCCTCTGGGTACGGCCTTGCAGTCAGAGGACCATTCCAGGCCAATACTCCAAGGGTTTCTCTTTGAACATCGAAAATTGAAAATGGCGATGTCAATATGGCGGATTCATTTTACAAATCTGAATCCATTGCCAATCGGTATCGGGGAGTTTTTAAGGTCATAAATGACGAATTTGTAAAAATTAAGAAAAAAAAAAAAAAACAAGATGGAAATTAATGAATCTGTTATCAAAATTAGAAAATTTAAAATGGCGCTGGCAATATGGTATGCAATTTTTAATCCAAAACTGACTGAATTAACACTAAAAGGAATACAATAATGATCAGGTTATTTCATTGGAATAATTTTTGATGTTTTGAATGCACCCAAGTTATGGTTTCTGCATTTTGCCGAGGACTGTGTGGCATTAGGGTTGATAAAAATGATATATCGTTAGCATTTTCAACCTTAAGGCTGGGCACACCTGGGTCCCCTACTTTCTGCATTTGACTCCATCCATCCAATGGCGCTACAGCCCAAATCGAGCCTTGGCCTCCTCAAGGGCATTTCTCCAATTTTGACGGTCCCTTGCAGCATGTCTCCAGTTCCGGATGTTGAGCATTGACTCTGCGTCAGCCGTCACAGAGTCTATCCATCTCCTCCTGGGTCTACCTACTGGCCTACTTCCCGAAATTTCTGATGCCATAAGCCGTTTTGGGATGCGATTGTCCTCCATTTGACTCAAAAGACATTAATTATAGACGGCAATGTCCTCTACATTCTTTGTCAATAAACTTTTTGTCTAAAGTGTACGAATTCTAAGAAAAATGCATCAAAAAACTTTTTGGTTTTTCCAGGAACCTGCAAGTGGTGGGAGGTCCCAAAACTTCGCTTAAGCTTTTTTTATGACCCCCTAACTATTTATGAAAAAAAAAAAATCCTCGGTGTAATTTTTTCAACAAACAGCCTTTTTTCACGACAGATTGACTGTACTACGAGATGAAAACGAGAATCTAGCCAATCAGGCCTTTCACTGGAATCCATAAGGAGCCCGTCGAGTTGGAACACCAAACCAGCCAAACCGTCTTTATTTTAAATTGTTACCGAGAAAAGCAATTGCTTGGATTTTTATTCATCAACCCGCTCACTTAGTGCACCCCGAGACCTAATTCTCTATGGCAGGCTATGAATTTTAATGATTGCTCATAGTTGGCTCTTTCTTTCTTTTTCACATGTTGGAGCCTTCTAGTACAAAACTAGTTGGGATGTGGGTTTGACCCCTTCGGTCCACACGACTAACTTCCCAGTATGACGAAGATGGAATAAACTGACTTCTTACAAAATAGTTATACGTTTAGCACTATTGGAAAATTGGCTAGTATCAGAACTGATGACAAAGCAATCCCGAGAGAAGCTAGTTCACAAGATTTTTCTAGAGAATTTGTTTTTCCTGAACGTTAGCAAACAAACATTTTCTCCGTATTTCGTTCGCGAAATTTTTGCACGATTTTGAAATATTATCGGATTTTGACAAGTGATGTTTTGTTGGAAGGCTATCGCTGCGCAGAACCCAAAAAAGATCACTTCGTTTAGAACGAGTCTCATTCCAGTGAGTTTATTAGATATTAGCAAAACTTGTCAATTTAAGGTCTTTCTGACAATTAGCCGAAGTTTTTCTATTTAAACAAGAAAGGCCCGATCGAATATTATGCAATTTTTTCAGAGAATTTTTTCGGCACCTCAATGAAGTCGATATACATAGTTTTTAGTTTGGGCGGTATCGTGCAGGTACAAAAATCATAAACGTCGTTTAAAAAAAAAAAAAAAAAACGGTTCAACCGAATTTTATAAAAATCTTTTCAGATCATATTTCGGTTAATACGCTTCGAACGACACCTCAACGTAGTCGATTTTTTTTGGTTCGCGCGATATCGTGCAGGAAAAAATGACCACATACACGCACACACACATACTTCCTCCCAATTTTTTGCTTCAAATGCTTCTGGGACCTTGAAAGATGAAAATACGTCGAAAATTTCAATTTAGATTTTCGGACCGATTACAATAACTTCCTATACTGGGAAGTTAAAAAGGTGGGTGGGTCTTGTATTACGTAGAGGCACACGGTCGTTAATTTTAGTGGAACAGTCACTCTGATAATAGCGATACGACATTGTCAAGGATGGCACACTTTTACGGTGAGTTTATGGAGTTGCAGAAAGTGCCATCACTGATGAGTTTGAGGGCGTGGTTTTGCACCTTTTGACAAGACACTCTAATACCACGACATCACCGAACTCAGTTCGAAATTGCCCAGTTCAATCCATATAAGTGGCTTCACTGGCATTGTTCAGTTCAGAAAGCATCGTGTCTGACGTATTACATTTGAGCGCTTCATTATAGTTACTGAGGTGTATTTGTTTCAGTTATGACAGAGTATAAAAATGCGGCAATGTCAGAAATATATCAGCCCAATGGAATGCAACACTATTCCAGTTGACGTCTCTCTTTTGAATGAGCTTTTACGTTTAATTTCGGTTCGATGTTCAGTTTGTATTATACTCAGTTTGATATGTTGAAATATATGGAAACTGAGGTCTGAACTGAAGTTCAGTAAACCAATGTGCTCAAGCTTGTGCAGTTCGGCCAGCGAAGCCGGTTCATTAGTCGTATTCGAGGTAAAGCCAAATATAGGACTTGAATGTAGGATTGTAGCTCTGACTCCTGATGGAAGAAAGAACTGCCATCTTTTAAGAAATCCTAGGCACTGAGATGCTTGTTTAGCGATTTAGAATATGTGAATACTCTATTCGTTCATTCATGTAAAGATTCTAGAATAATATTATGCCTAGTATGCTAAGAGACTACAACCGTCCATTGAAATGGAAGGAGAGTCGGTGCAGATTTTGTTAGAGATGAGACAATACTTCGTTTTGGATGCGTTGAATTTGATTCTTTTAGACCTAGTCAAGAATAAGTCCAATATCGCTGTTGATAGAGTTCAACATGTGCCACGATCGAAAAGACAAGGTCTGGCACGTGCCTGTCTTATATTGTCGAAGGTGGAAGAATAACACAGACTGTCATTATTAGCATAACTGTAAAGTTTGTTGAAGGATATTGATAGTATATCATTCAGAAAATTTAGAAAAAGAGTAGGTGTTAGAATAGACCCCTCAAGTACACAGCTCGAAACAACATCCAATATATCCTTGATTGAAAGGCCAAAAAGAAAATGCTCAATCCAGTTCTTTAAAACGAAGATTGGTCTATTTCATAAAAATGGTCGTTGTCAGTTATTTCGGTCCTTGTTTGCAGTTTCTTGTTTCGAAACAAAAGGGTATTGTGATCCAATCATATTAGGAATCTCCGAAGGCGGTTTATAAAAACTGCTTCAAGTGCGGTTAAACAATACAACCAAGCCATACACCAAGTTCAAAGAAAAATCGTGTGGTACGACGATCGCAACAATGCTGCCAAACGTACGTGGTCTAGTCATAGTTGAAGCCTTCTAAACACAAGAGTTCCTAGTTCAATGACGCTGGACATATAGAAGCACGACCTACGGGGCTGCATACGTGACCTCTTCTTCTTCTTCTTTTCGAACTCCGCCGTCGTCAGCAGGAATAATAGCCTATACATACTAACTAATAAAGGCACGTATGTGTAGGTGATTAAAAATCCATGTGCGCTGGGGTAGACCAGTGATTCTTAACCGGTGGGCCGCGGCCCTCTAGAGGGCCGTAAGAAGTTTTGCCGGGGGCCGCCAAAAATTCATGAGTTTTCATTAATTGTGAAGTTTGAAAGTTATATAAATAGACAAGGCATTAATAGGCAAGCCATTTTTGTATTTATTATATAAAAAAATAAAATTAATAAATATAAATTATTATTAAAAAAATGGGGGTCACAAACAAATTTTGAAATATTTGGTGGGCCGCGAGTATAAAAAGGTTAAGAACCACTGGGGTAGACGATACTCTGCAAATCTGCTGCCAAATATGAAAGAAAATCAGACAAGTCTGACGTTGGACCCATACACTTATACCAAATGTAGAAGAATGGATTTCGTAGGATCTAGCTACGATCTCGAATAATTGCTGAATAAGCCAAATGACGATTAGCGTCTTTCACAAAAGATTACGTAAGAATAGACAACACGACTTCCTGAGTTTAGTAAGCTCAAGGACTAAGATCTTGCCAATAGAGGATGGTAACAGACCTCTGTCACTGCTAGTATATACTAGGTGCTAAAACTTATCCTAACTAGCAGGCTACTCTGTGATAGGATCCAGAACTGGCGTGTAAGTTTCACTTTCGTATTATCTGAACATCAGGTTCAAAATTAAGGGTCTCCCACACGCACGCGTTTCTTCGCGGGTTTTCCTATGGATATCAACTGATTTAAGTTTTAGGGCCTTATGGCCTCAAAATCTGACCTGCTCGTCGCATCTATAGCTTACTGAGGTGCTGATATTCGCTCACTGTCGCAATGCTGTCTCTTCCTCCCAGTCGTCGTTTTTAGTGGTCTGCATGTATTGAGAGTTAAGAGGACTGTTAAATAGAGCAAAACATGCTGGACAATAGGAAGAATACATGTTCACCCATACAGCGCAATAAAGAGCTGATACGCTCCAAGTGGATTGCCTGTAACAAGCATTGTAGGACCCTGCAATCTTCTACCAGAGGTGGCTAGACTAGACACACCAAATGCTTGTCTCCAAGGACTCTTCTAACGCTGTGTGCATTATTAAAAAATGGCATGGCTTATCCACCACTAAATAGGAAGAATCCCTGAGGTGCTTCACCGGCAAGCCTTTTCCCAGTGTCAATTCTCTAAACAGACTGCTTATCATGGATCATAGATCATAGGACCGTGCCCGACCGATACTCCCGGGATCTTTCTGAGAACATCTTCTATTGAGACAAGATTAAGTGGGCAGTATCCTCTTTTTAACACTAAAAATATCTGGGAGGAGATAACATTTTTCCGGCACTCCTCCAGAATTGGAGGAAGCAATGCTATGCTTGGTAGAGCGTAAGATTTTTTCTACCCTGGGTAACTCTAGTTTTGACCAAACTAACCCAATCTGGATTCGATGTCGTCAACTGTGTAGATGACTTTGCCAGCATTGTCTCGGGGATATTCGACTTGACAATTAGATCATGAAAACAGCACTCCGAGAAATTCAAAGATGCAACTTAACATTTATACTTTAGACTCCTGTGCTGAAAGACGTAATTTGATTAAATCGTCACTTTCTTGAACACAAACGACTTGTCACGAAACACGACTCGACTCTAAGTACAGTAGCCCTAAATTCGACAATTTTTACCGAGTTTATCTCTAAGTACTGAGAGCGGCCTATCTTGAGACCTGCAGGCCGAGAAGTGGGGATGGACTGCTGGAGATAACCTGATGCCAAAATAGTTGAATTATACTACTTTTTTGCGTTTTTTCTACCAACCCATTAATTTTCTCGGGAAAACTCGAAGGACCTTCAGAGTAGAACTTGTAAGCTTGCAGAAGTACTGAGATGAACAGAAGTACTTATTTTTACACACGATTATAGGAGGTGAGCCCTTACTTTTTTACTTTTCTTAGAGTAGTTACATAAGTACTTACTTTTGAGTACATACAGAACTGCTCATCTTAGAGCTAAGAAAAATACGGAAACAAATGAATCATCGGGCAAATTCTAACTTTTTTGAATCTAATGTAACGAATCACGTTCGTTACTAAGAACCATCTAAGTAACCCGTTTCAACTCTAGAAGTCATTTCCTAACAAAGCTTTAGGAAAAATAAATATTTACTCAGTAGGCTGGGTGATTCTCCTTTGAAAGCTCACTTCAAAGCGTTAAAGCTTCCTACGCCGACGAGCTTTCCGGCTATAAAATAAACGGCTTCACCAGGCTAAAATTCAGTCTTTAATCAGGCTCGTTATGGAGAGGTCACCTTCTCCGGTCCTAGACCGTGTCGTGTCGCATTTTTTGTGTACGATCCGGCACGGTCACACTCTACACCTGA
The DNA here is from genome assembly GCA_949987705.1 of Thereva unica. Lineage (NCBI taxonomy): Eukaryota > Metazoa > Arthropoda > Insecta > Diptera > Therevidae > Thereva > Thereva unica. The sequence goes on along the minus strand of OX465281.1, from coordinate 249,482,463 downwards.
GGAATGTTGCCGAGGCCTTGTCGTGGTGTACGATCCGACTATGTGCCGAAGTAGCAATTCCTAGACCGTGTCGTGGTGTACGATCCGGCACGGTTTGACTACAGACATAACACCTACCGACCGAATACCTGAGGAATGTTTCCTGGTCCAATGTCGTGTTGTATGATCCGACATTGTTCCCGGCAGCATTTCCTATACCAGTGTCGCGGTATGACCAGATACAAGACCGACCACATACCGAACACACACACACCCACACACGTCCTGCTAGACCACTGATCCCAGCTTACGCACCTGTAGAATAAGTAATGAGTAGATAGCATGTATCTAGAGACAAACCGTAGTTAATTACTTCGATATAACTATAAGAAACCTGTAAACATGTATCCCGTATTTACTTAGATTTAAGAGACCTAAATTGTTAGTGCATAAGAAATATTTTGAATAATTAAAGAAATGTTATTTTGTAAGAAGGTGTTTGTTCTCACACGACCTTTAAAAAAGGAGGTTAGAGAACACTTCCGAGAGAACACCATTACACTAATTCTGGACTACACCTTACTATCTGCCTTCTCTTGTAATGCATTATATAAGGGCTCTTCAAAAAACAAAGAAAATATGTGTACCCCTTACCATCGGTAAGTGCTACCTAGAATTCTTACTGGGATCGGCTCATATCCAACAGGAGATGGCTTTTTCGTTTATTATGCATACAGACACATAGCTAAGTATAGCTTATAAATATTACATTCTTTCACCCCCAAAACAGTAGTTCTTAAATTTTCTCTAAAGATATTTCCACTCCAATTAGCAACCAACCATGACTCAACCAACATAATAAATATCCTTTTTCCTGCCAGTATCCTTAAAATATTCACCAAAAAATATTCACTTTGCCTTAGCAGCCAGACACGTAGGTATTTAACCAGAATTTTCCTTACTCCTCCATCCTTGCAATATTTTATAAACTTGCATAAAAACAAAAACACTCTAATACATTTTGGACACCTTTAGTCCCAACATCCTTAAAATCCCATGACCTCCTTTAACAATTATAAACGATAAAATGCTTGCTTCGTGGCGCATCCTAAGCCTGCAGCTGATACGATTTGGCACTCTACCAATTATCCCAAAAAGGTACTCAGGACAGGATGCACATGCACACACACACACACACACACACCTATACACGTATCCTGCCGATTCTCCTAGCTGCATTTTTGCATTTCGTCACAAAACCGAGGAGCAATGTTAATTAACGATCACCGGTGTGACGGTCACAATTTATGGAAAATCCCATTTAGGACACAGTGTTGCAGGACCGACCAACCCATCACTATTGTGACACCTCGCCGCAGCAGCCTCCGTGGATAGTGGTGGCCCGTTTTGCCACTATTTATTTCCGGTTGCGAAGGAATCCTTCCTCGGGGAAAGGAAATTTTATTCGTTCCAACTGCGGTGGAAAAAATATGGCGTGTGTTTTTTTATCTGGAAAAAATACATACATATATGGATACGTTTGCAGGCGTTTGGCAGCATATCATATCTCTACCCATGCATGAGTGATTCCATAGGGAGCACAACTGTGGAGGGTGAAAAAAAGATGGTGTCAAAACCCGGTATAGCACTGTCAGAGGCGATCCAATAATTTACGGAATAATGAAACTTTAAAAGCGCCCCTGCAACGCTTTTAAATAATTATTCTGACTAGCGCCACGGCTGCACACGAGCAGTTCGGCGGCAGCAAAAACAAGGGAAGTTTTATTTTTTTTAATTATTAAAAACGTTTCAAAGAATTTCCGCTGCGGAAATTCAGGAAAAATGCATTACAAAAAAAAATTGAATTTAACACGGAATGATTTTTTAATCAACGGTTTTGCTCCCCTAATTCTGCACCGACAATGCCTCGATGCACTCCTGATTACTCCCGTAGAAACTTCGAAACTAATTAAATAAAGTAATCAGGAACAGGCGAACGTGAGATCCTGGTTATTGGGGAACTTCATCGAACAATACCGGAAGTTTAGAGCTCGATATTCATAAACTTTTGCAGGTGTTGTACACCTTTTATTTTTTTTCTCAACGAATAGAGAGTTTGATTTTTTCGCAAGTCTTCAAGGATTCCATTTTGTTAATAGAAAAACTCAATCAAATTTTGTTTTTATTTCAGGCGCAAATGGCACGATTCCGCATATTGTGTGGAGGGCAACCTTCGTTTTATTGTTGGCACATGCTTTTCGCCATATTTTTTATTAGGGTATCCATTTCCCTCCCGAAAACAAATTTTAAAAAGTAATTTTAAGACGAAATTTAGTTTTTCTTCTGCCCTCGATAGATTCGGTTATTGCTTCTATGGAGCGGACCATAAAGAAGGATAATGGAGGACTATGCAGATGGAGGTTATAAGGATTTGGAAAAATATTTAGGTCAAAGATGGTTCTTGAAGAGTAGCTGCAGTCATTATTTTTATATTTAACCTAGTGTACTCCCAGTTGTGATAACAGATTTCTTCTCTCATTGCTACCAGACACTTCTGGTCTGGGAAAAAGGTTCCTGGCGTTTTTTTGGTAAAAATTCAATTAGTTTTGTTAAAGTGTGAGCATAAATTCAACTTCCGTGGTTTTTGGTTGAAAAAATGAATCAAGTAGTTTTCAGTTTTCACAAGATTCCTTTGAAGCCAGCTTAATTCCATTGAGGAAATTCTGCAGATATAGGAACAAATGATACTAAGGGACTGCTAAGTGGGCTGATAATGAATCATCTGACCACTTTGAGTATAGAATTTTTCAAACTCCGTGACACAAAAAATTTGAGCAGTTCTGCGCACCTCGTTGCCAAATTTTATAAATAATGTTCTATCATTTCCCCTCTTTTTAGTTAAAACGGCAACAGACACTGAAAAAACTCAACAAAATAATTTGGGAAGGGATGCGCGCATGCCGAATGAATAAAGTTAATTTATCTTTCTATGTGTTGAGCAGAGCTTTTAAATACATGTAAAGCCCCTGCTCAACAAAGGCAGTTTATTCAACATAATAAGCATAATTTTACTTTAATTATGCGAAATATTTCTCATTTCTAAATTTAAAAAAAAATGCTGAAAAAAATTCCTTTGAATAAATGAGCGTTTTCATTCATAAACCGACAGTTCCCCGCAGTCGCAAGCAACACAACCTCCCCGAGCAGAAGCGCGTATGCGACTGGCAGGAAATGTCAACAATCTAGTAATCGAAGTGATAAAAACACAAATTTCGTATTTTTTAGTAGAAATTACTACAAATTATTTCTGTAGCATATGTGTAAAATATAATAACCTTAAAATAAAAAAAAATATATAAAAACGGGTGTTTTTCAGTCATAATTTGTAAATTTTTTAAATAATCATTGAAGTCCCAGAAAGATACACCTTCCGGTAGCAATACGCAGTCGCGACTGATTACATGGCAACAAGTGATTTGATAGGAGGAGTTAACTGAAGCTTTTGTCTGAACTTTTAAACATTTTTAAGAGCTTAGCATGCGCGGGATGTCACGAGGTTTGAAAACAACTATACCTCATCATAGTGAATGATTCCCTTCCACCCCGCCACACACCCATCATCACCTTTTCCGCGGTCATTTCCAGCCTCGAGAACGCTTGTGAAAGCTTGCCATCACTTGCCCACGATTATTTTCCTGTAAGCAAGGAATTCGCGATGGAGGAGATTCAATCTCGTAGTGCCGTACTGTCACTGTCGCACAGCAAGTGCTCCGCAGTTTTGGGAGTTGCCCCGAAGAACCGACAGCTGTAATCAGCTACCAGACCTATTCTACTTAGAAGATAATTGAGTAAATGGTGGCCCACTGTTATTATTTTAAGCTCCAACTCTTGATAGTTATACCGATATAATCCGCATAGGCCTGTTGTTTGAAACCCCGGTTATTCAAGTCGGCAAAAAGTTCGCTGACTACGATTCACCTAAGAAGTTGCCTCTTTGAAGAAATCCTTTAGCAGCCATACAAGTAATACATCTAGCCGTTGGGGATTTAATGCCTTTTTTGACTGCTTCTTCATTGATCGCGTTGTCAATGACTGCAAAATTGCGGAGAGAGATTCCTTAGTGCGGATGGACCTCTCGATATCTCTCATTACCAGTGGTAGTCTACCACGTCTCTTCCTGGTCGGCGGGCAAATAACAAGAAGTGGGTTTCCTGTACCCTGTAAGACCCTCTCTAATGCGCCTGTCTAAAATTTTCGACATCGCTTTCAGGAGAAATAAGAAGAAACTGATGGGCTGGATAGGATTTTACTTTCTTATACGATCTTCTCCCCGATAAAGACAGAGCGATAAAGACAACCCTAGCCTCCCAGCACCTCGGAATAGGGACCAGCGCAAAGCTATTCCGAAATAATGGCACCAGGGTTGGTAAGATCGCTTCCAAGTCTCTCGTAAGGAGAGGCAGGAAGATCTGGCACTTTCTAGCAGCTTTGAAGGGCCATTCGATCTTATCCGCAGTGAGGACTTATCCTTTACTATCATAAGCAGGCTCTGACACTCAAAGATCTGGAACCAGCTATTGGGACGTCCACCTTCTTTCTTCTTCTGCTTTGTTCCGTTAGCTGTCGGGCCGAGTGGGACGTCCCCGCAACGGATACGCTGCTGTCGTTTCCATTGTTGCCGGTTTCTATTTTGATGGAAATGTTTGTTCGTTTCCATAAGCATCACTTGAGCGAGGTTAATGCTGCTGTTGCCTGGCCGATGCGGCTGTGAAAGTCGGACGTCGATGCCACTTTCTCAACCAATAATCCAAAATATTTGAACGGCGGAGCCTGTTCAATTTGGGTTCCATCGAGGTAAACATTGGCTTACAAATCGTCCGTTGTGAGCACCTTGGACTTTTCCGCATTGATTTTTAACCCGTACGACTGGGCGATGCGAGAAATGTCGTATAAGATGTCCGTTGCTTCGGAATTCGTGTCGGCGAGGACGGCGCTATCATCGGAAAATATCAAGCCGGTTACGAAGTTGTTGTCGACGTATCAAACTTCGAGTCGTCGATCACAACGTTGAAGAGAAGGGGCGAAGCGATGTCTCCATGTCGGACACACGTTTGAATCGAGAACTTCTCGGATAAGTCATAATCCATCGTAAGACACTTGGCGAAATTTGATGATTTTCAATGATACGTGTTCGGTTTCCAAGGCTCTCCACAAGCTGTCTCAATCGATGCAATCGAAAGCAGACTTGAAATCGATGAAAACAACGACAGTTCGTTTGCCACAACGGATTCTTTCTTTCATTATTCAACGGAGAGCGAATATTTGATCAATGCATTCTCGGTGTTATCTAAATCCCGTTTGTTCTTTCCGGCTCGTTTTCATTCGAGGTTTCTGTAGCCTTGATTGTATGATTTTCGTAAAATGATTTTGCCAACGATCGAAAGGAGGCTAAAGGTCGATTAGCACTATACGGAACGTCAACGTCACGGAACGGCAACGGCACTTGAATTTTGCTTTCGATTCGTACTTAAACATCACGTCAACGTTACGTCAATTTTGCCGTTCAGTCTAACTCCCCAGCAGCAGCTACAAATCCTTAACAATCCTGTGAAACAAAAACTGGAACCTATAGTGAAAGGCCTTATAGGAGAATATCAAGCTGGTTTTAGGACAAACAGGTCATCATCGGCCCAATTGCTGACCTTAAAGCAAATTCTGGAGAAAACCTGGGAAAAGGGATGTAGATATTCACCAGATATTTGTCGATTTTCAACAGGAATATGACCCAATAAACTGAGAGACTATACGAGATCTTATAGGAATTACGAGTCCCCACAAAGCTGGTATTACTGATCAAATGCGCAACGTGTTATAACAGAAAAATTTGAAGTACAACAAGGACTTAGACAAGGAGACGGGTTAGGCCCAATGCTCATAACCTTGCACTAGAATGGGTGATAAGGAAAACTTTGGTACAATTTCTTAGTTATGCAGATCTGACCATCGTGGAAACGTCCTTTTTGGCAGCAAAAGAAGCTTATGTCGAATTAAAAGAGGAGGCAGAGGACATAGGTCTGAAGATAAATGAAGAAAAACGAATGTGATGCAACAATCCAGAGCAGGAAGATTCAGAATGTGAAAAAATATAACCACCGACGAACATAACCTAGAAATACTCGATAAAACAGTCTACCTTGGGTCTACAATCACAAAAAGAAACGAAGAAAACGAAGAAATAACCAGACGAAAGGCTAATAGAGCCTTTTATGCCCAAAAACAAATACTGCACTCAAGATTTGTACAGATGACCCAGGACATAGAGGAAAGAGTCAACAGGTTTGAGAAAAAAGTTCTCAGCCCAAACAGAGAGGATGGAATATGAAGAAGAAGATACAACAACGAGTAGTATGAAATTTTTGACAACCCACAACTCTCAACTTTAATAAAAATGAACAGACTGAGACTAGCTGGCCACGTAATCAGGATGGAGGATAATGGTATCCCAAAATGGCTTATGGTATCAGAAATTTGGATAGACGAAAGATTGATAGACTCTGTGACGGCTGTCACATCAATGCTCAACATCCGGAACAGAAACCTTCAAACTTGAAGAAATGCTTTAAAGGAGGCCAAGGCTAGATTCTAGAAGGAGGCCAAGACTAGGTTGTAGCGCCATAAGATGGATGGAAGGATCGCATTAGTTTTAGATGAGGAAAAAAAATTTGTGACAAATCACACAGCTCCTCATATCGTCGAACCTTTTCAACTAAATTTTCATCTTCCATAATAAATTAGTTCAATGCAAAAAAGATAAATGCTTGAAAAATTCGAAATGCTTCCGTTACTACGTTCACATTGAACAGAATAGATCAGTCACGTCACGTCAAAATATAGTTTGAAACTAATCTTGACGTGCCTTTACGTTGACGGTCCATGACGTTGCCTATATATGTGAACGTGTAGTGCAAAACTCATTAAAGAATATTTTGACGTGCCGTTGCCGTTCCGTGACGTGACGTGACGTTGACGTTCCGTATAGTGCGAATCGACCTTAATACTGCGATTCTTGCATTCCTGACTGTCACTTTTTCAAAATTGCGACAACGATGATGCCATATGTATTTTATGAGGTACCAAACCAGCAACGAATTCTTAACTTATGGTAAGTAGAGCTCCTGGAAAGTCATCATAGGTGCACGCATGCGGACGCCAGATGAGGATAGTCTAAGGGAGATACTCGAGGAGGAAATGGTAAAGGAGCAGAAATGCGACAAGATTTAAGTGAATGAATTATTCAGATTCAACAATGATATTTCGAACGTTTAGGAATTGGAATACCCTTTACATTCACCTCAACATACAGGGCCAAATAATATGCTGCAAATCTGTGTCGGAAAGCTTCAACATCAATTGCAACGAAACCCAAGAAAACCATTAACTGAGCCACAAAAGCAAAAAGAAAGAAACAAGTTTGTTCTATTCATCAAAACCAAGAAAACCACTTTAAAGTCAGCATTTGTCTTTATATTTTACTTTCCATAGCCACATTCGAATTTAATTAAACAAAACCAAACTTCAGTGCCCACACACTGTTGATTAATTAGAGCCAATCTTAAATATGTTTTTAAGGATTCCAAAATGGTAACAAGGAAGAAAAAGACAGACTTCACCAATGAAATGGAAAATTGCAAGACGAGGAACGTGGCCTCAATCGTTCACCATAGTCCGAATAGTTGAGAGGCAACTTAAGGGGACATAGCACTTTAAGTAAGGAGAAAAACTCTAGTTTTCGGAAGGACAAATGGAGGGGAAAGAAATGCTCGAATCGTTTTTTTTTTGTGGTTATTTTATTGAGAGCTTGAAGAATATGTAGGTTTTTTTAAAATTTTTTTTTCGCCGCCATGACGTCCGCTAGAGGGTCTCCCGCCTAGTATGTAAATTCCGTTGTGTCCAAGCTGCAGACGATTTCGCTCGGTTAAAAAAAAAAAAAAAAAAAAATTGTTTATATTCTAAAAATAGGCGCCTTCAATATGAATGAAAGGATTTTTCGATTTTCCAAGTTTCACCGAAGATAGGCCGGAAAATCGGAAAATCAGACATTTCCGCGGCATATTTTCCAATTTCGCAAAGGCGGATTAATTTTTATCGAAAAATCTTTTCATTCATATTGAAGCGGCATGTTCAAAGACCATTGTGACGAGATTTGAGGCCAATCAGACAAATAGCACCCGAGTTATGCTGGACAAGGTCTGGAAAAACAGAGTTTCGAGAAAAACGCGTTTAACTTTGGGAGCGCGCCAAAGGGATTGAAATGGGTTTTCTTACCTTGTTTTCGGCTAATCCGCGATTCCTGCTCCATAGAACACCTCTCCTCCGTCTTCTGCATCGCTGTGGTCGCGTTTCGAGTCGACTTTGACTTGACTAGTGCCTGTATATGTGTGCGCCTCTCCCTGCGCTACTCTCCGGTTATCACTCGCGCGGGTGTATTCTCCTGCGTGCCTGCCAATTGTTAGGCCCATTGTGTCCATTACACGGAGGATTCCGTATTGCCCGTCGTTGAACACGGATGCAGCGAGGTAGGCGGCGATCTCGACAATTTGCAAGCCGCTATGCCGATGCTTCGGTGCAAGTGCCCACAAGGTACCGTTGAAAGACTCGTTGGCGTTTTGGGTAAAACAGCCGATGCACCTTTCCAGTAATTTCTCATCCGATAAACTTTCGTAGATCGGGAGAATATGTTGCTGTACAAGCGGATGCAATGGGGCAGGGTGGCGAAAGTCTTTCACGCATCCCGCAGCGGCAGCTTGTTGCCACTTGCACCAGCTATCCTCTCCTCGCGAGCAGTGCTCGTGTCTCGGCTTCTCGTCGGTGGATGACATGTGATAAAACGTTCCCATTATTGCTTCTTTCATTTTTTCAACACTATTAGGGTTCCTTCTGATAGCCAGCCCGTAATAGGTGGTCATTTTCTGGACCAACGACTCCGTCAGCTTGCCTCTTCCCGTTAGCTTCTGTGTTTTCCGTATATTCCGGAGTCTGGTCCCCATTCTTTTGCACATGACCAACACACTCCATTTTCTTCACAACGACATCCGGACCATACGGCTGCGCTTCCAAGATGGCTTTGAAAGTGTGAGAGTCTCCGTCGCCTATATAATTGCTGTACTTGACTCCGAGCAGATCGTCCGATCTCCGGAACATCTCGAGCATCCCGTCCACCTCCATCTTTCCCGCGGACCCCTTATGATTTTTACCACACTCTTCTTTGTGCTCCTCGAACCATTCGCTGAACTCTTGACTGCCTTCTTTGTATTTCACGAGATTGCATGCTTGGCAAAAGCTGCTCTTCACTACGAGGTCGATGACCTTACCCGAGTAGTTTCGGATGAGCACGGCGACACCGAGCAAAGAGAGGTGGCCGCGTTTCTTCCACGTTGCATCTCCAGAAACAGTCAGGTGCGAAATCTACTTCCCTCTCTCCTCGTTCTCTTTCTTTTCAACTTCAATTGCTCTCCTCCTAGATGCGTCAAATACCTGTTCCGCGGCCCGGTGCGCGTGATCCAGAATTTTCCTGTAAGCGCCCGCGGCAAGACCGGCGCCCAGTTCCATGTAACTGCAGAACCGATTCAACTGTTCACCACCAAGCCCAAGACACCGCATTACCAGAACTATCCTTCTATTGATCTCGTATCCAGTGTTGATTGTCGGACTGGAATTGACTTCTCGCCGGCTACATGGACATTCGATGATGATCTTGAATCCGAGGCCTCGTGGGCAATCTTCTTTTAACCGGATACGTCCTTTACACTCCCCACAAATCAAGAACTCGGCTAATGCGCTGAAGACGGTGAAAATCTCAATCATTCGGTACCCGAACAGAGGATCCTCGGGGACGAACTCGCAACAAGTGTCGCGGCGAAGCTTCTTGGAACTTGCACTATTATTGAAAGATTCCTCGGGCACTTGTTCGGAAGGTTTATAACCGTTGAACTTGGCAGCGCGTTTTCTCGGCCGACAGACTCTGTGGCCTGCGGGGTTTGATCTACGAGGATAGGAAGACATTTTTCGATGAACGCGTGTTTGAAACGACGAGAATACTGAGACTGAACGAAGTGAAGAATCGGCCACGAGCATCGGGAAGAAGAAAAACATTTTCATGGAAAGGCATTCCTTGTCTTGTATCATCCATTGCCTCATTTTATCTCAGGAATGAGCCTCCGCTTTTGTTCTGTACATAGAACAATACCGGAACTGGGTCTGGCTGGGCTCATTTTACTCGCCTTGTTCCCTTTAACATTATTCTGGCTCGGAATCAGTTCATAATAGAAAAATTAAACAAGATAACCGACCGCGAAGTGTTTTTCCCCGAAGCGGGCGGTTTTATTGTTTTATCTAGCGAGCTTTTTATTATAAATTAATCCCAAGCCAGTATACTGTTTGAGGGAACAAAACAAGTAAAATGAGCCCAGCCACACCTAGTTCCGATGTTTAGTTCAAAAGTTATCGGCTGTCGAAATTCGACTGCTGCGCTATCGTGATTTTCGGGGATAAGGAGTGGGGGGATCAAAAAATCCTCTCGCACACATGTTCATGAAGGGTCATAGGAGAGATAGATGGAAAAAAAAATTTCGATTTTTTGACCCCGGTAAAGTGCTATGTCCCCTTAAGAGTTTGTTAAACACAAGACATAAACGAAGATGAATCAGGTTTAACAAAGTCCACGCGAAAACATCGAGTTTAATAAGTTTCAACACAGTTTAATTTAGTTGCAAGTTCCTAGGGAATAATGGAACAGCCATTTCCCTTGGCCAATACTGTTCAAGAAATACAACTAACAACCACAATTCGCTTCCAGCTTGATTTTATTTAACTTTACGCCGAGAAGTCAGACACACAAATCGTTTTCAAAAAGGATATTTTCAGGATGCGATAAGAACGACCATAAAGATAACCTAGGCCATTGGAGGAAGGAGAGACAGACTCGGAGTTTGCAACTAAACTCGCATTGTACAAAATCAAAGTGTAATAACTTTGTCCAAAATGATCAGTGGTGAAATGTTTACTCCTGTAACTCCTTTGACAGGCACATTAAAACCCCTAACCCCGAAAAAGTACAACAACAAAACAGCAACAGGATTTCGGGCTCTACACAGGATTTCCACTGTGATAGCTCCCGGGGGGGATGAAAAGTTCAGCTCCTAAACTCGGGATGGACTGATAATGCTATATAGTCGGGGGCTGGTGGCTCAGACACTTGGGAATGACTCAATTTAACACATTTACACGCTTTCGCAAATCCAATTAAATAATTGAGCATGCTTTCCATATCGGGTAACTGCCGCGCGAATCAGGACCCGGGAATATTCAAAATTCCTGACATTTATGGAGTTTGAAAGTCATCATTGTTGTTGGTGAACTTCTGCACCGTCATATATTTTTTTTTGGTGTATATTTATCGCTGGAAGAAAGCAGCTTTAACATTCTAGTATGATGGAAGGAGCAGCATCTCTCCGGAGTCGATGTGGTATGGCGCGGCAGAGTTCAGAAATTCAAATGAGCTAAATTAACGCGCAATTCCGAATTTGCATGTTTGATTACAAATTTAGCAGAGGAGCGAATTAACCTTGCAGAGAGAGAACGAGAGAGCAAGTGAGTGAGAGTAGAGGAACACGGCATCCCCGAGCGGAAGCACTTTTAGCAAGACCCATAATTTGCATGTACCTTACGACCTACACCTGTGCCCCCTGTCGGGCTCCAACTGAATCGAAAAATGGTAGTTATTCCCCTGCGACAATCGATCGTGTGCAGGTACATCCCATACCTCCGCGAGCATACGCCAGCGTCCGCACTCCATATGATGAAAGACTTCCTTGATTGTCAGCAATCACATGAGGGCCGCAATCGCCCCATGCTTAATGGCCAGGTCTTAATTGAGTTTCAAAATTAATTTTTAATTAATTAATCCGCAACAGGTCGGCCCTGACGTGGATGAATCATGCGATGAAGATTGCCTCAGTCAAGATTAAAGCAAACCTTGTTAATTATGAAAAGGTAAATACGTTATACGGTCACTTAAGTGCACTTCTGCTAATCCTGCCAATTTGTGATTAGACAATTAGTCCTCTGCAGTCTTGTTCCTTTTGGGTCTTAGCCTGGTGCTCTACGGACTACGTACACATCCTGGCTTCACGGGGAGAGATAGTCCCAGGCCAGAGTCTCTGGTGAACTTGCACGAGTAGTGTGAACTGTTCTTTGTGCAGTTCAACTATTCTCAAAGGTGTCAGTTTGCTTAGTCGTTAATAGAGGACCTGTTGGAGAGCTTGTTTAACAAAAGAAGTAGTCGCCCCCAATTTAGAGCCGCTTTGTTTCAAATTGGTGTTGGTGAATGAAGTTTTCGCTTAAGGAACTTTATGAAATGTTCATTTCTTGTTGGGTAATTTCAAAAGTTCGTTTCCTTTTCATTTTAATGACAGCACGTTGCAAACCCGAAATATAATCATCTACAACAAGCGTGCAAAGTTTTAATGAAGTTCGACAAAATTTTCAGTAACTGTCGGTGGAAATTATTTTTGCTTTTTTTATATATAACAGAACTAAGCTTGGGAGTCATCCTTTGTATTACCAACCAGCCCAGTCCATCAGTTCGTACAATTCATTGTGTAACATCTAGTTAATAGTAAGCTTAATTCAGGATACAATAGGTTAAGAGGAATCTAGAGAGACCTGGCGGAAACGGTCAAGAATCTTGCATGTTATCTTTTGGGATTTGTATGAGTTCGGCAACACTGATTGTGTGAGGGTATTCCGATCTTATGATCTTTTAAATGGCGTGGTCCAGAAAACGATAGCAGTAAGCTGTGAAAAAAAAAAAAAACGAAGCAGGACAGTTTCATGGTATTTTGCCAGGTCTGTTTCATTTCTACGATGATGCGATGTTTCGACAGAGCGAAGTCTGTGACGAGTTTGATAGTACGGTTTCGCATATCTTGGCGAGCCAAGCTTAGGTGGTTTTTGAAGCCTCGGGACCAAATAAACGAAATGTATTCAAGCCAGGGTCGAATCTAGGACTAGTTTATGGTAGGCTGGTTGTTGGCTGGAGAGAGTATTTAAAAATCATCTGGTACAAGGATGTTTGTACCGTGATTTGAAATACATATGTGGTCGTTCAATTAGTTACAGTGTACACCGTACACTGAAACAGAAATATGTAATGGTAGAGCAGCAGAATGGTTTTAGAGATAAGACAGAACTAAACTCAATACATAAGACTACTGCGGTAAGATCTATGGGGTACGACAGGGAGGGAGGTCTTGGGGAAGTATTTTTGCATGATGAAAGTATTCTTGCATGAACCGTGGATGCCAGGGAGGGAGCGGAGCAGATCACTGATTCTGTGAAACAGACATGGTGACGTCTGTATGTGGCAGGGCGCCGGAAACCGTCGACACTCACCAAACTTCTGGTGGAGCAGAATGTATACGTTATGTTCCCGCACGTATACGACATGTTCCCGCAGAAGGCGCGCACCGGAGATTTACCCACCCTTCTGGTGGACCCAGCAGAAGAACCTGTAGTAACAGCAGAAGATATTGTAGACGCCGCCAAAACGATGTATGTTTTCTTTGACCCATTAGTTGGCCGTCCGAGTGGGACGTTTCCAGAACGGATACGCCGCATTTGGTGCCCCTGGGTCCCGAACCCCATTCAAGATTCATTTCCGACGATTTTTGGCGACGTCTCGAGCTTCGATCACTGATAATGGTTGATTCGCCCTCGATATTCTTAGCCAGGTTTTCTTCTGTGCCGATCGCAGAATTTTCCAGTGTACCGTACGGTTTCGCCAGAGAAGTTTACGGGGCAAGCGGTTATCATCCATTTGAAAATCGTGTCCAAATCACCGTAGTCGACGTTTTTGTATTTCTTCTTCGATCAGTGCCAGTTGATCGTATCTAGTGATGAGCAAACGCAAGAACAAGACGATACTAATCTAGTGTTGTTCTTGTCTTGTTCTTGTTCTTGCAAGCATAACTAAGTCTTGTTCTTCCTCTTGGTCTTGCTAAATGTGCAAGAACAAGAAAAGACTGCAAGAACAAGACCATTTTTACTCATCACTAATCGCATCTTTGTCTAACTGTCTCGTTTCGAAGGCGATTGCAGAGTAAGACAGAATCTGCCTCAAGCATCGCATTTGGAAGACCTCGATCTTGTTGACGTCCGGCTTGAGCAGTGTCTTCGTTTCCGATCCATAAAGAAGAATCGAATCGGAGGATCAACGTTCGGTAAAGGCGTACTTTCGTTTGGATCGTAATATTTGTTCGTTTCCATATGCACCACGAAACGGCGAAAGTTGCCGTCACCTGGCTGATGCGGCTGTGAACATCATTTCGCCACTTTATTTTCCTCAACCAAAGCCCCTGATATGGATGGTATACCGAACAAAGCGGCTAAGAGAGCGCCAAACAGAATCGCTGAAGTCTTTACAAGATGACTGAGAGAGAGGGACTATCCCAGAGTGATGGATCAGTAGAAGCTCGTGCTTCTACCGAAGCCGAACAAGCCAATCATAGACCTATAGACCGATATTAGTTGCATAGGCAAGCTTTTCGCGCGGGTGATCTGCAACAGAATACAATATTGACGTAAAAGTTGCCTTCAGCTCGACGAGATGGAGCAAAATAGTTGAGACGTTGATTAATCTAGGTCCACCAAAGTAGCTAGTGCGAATAGTAGTAGACTACCTTCGCGGTAGGTCGCTTCATTGTGATTCGGAAGATGGGTCGAAGGTGTTCGGGACTGCATGCTGAGCTCCGCAGGGCTCCGTGCTGGGCCCTCTGCTGTGGATCACAATCTATAGCTATATGTAGAGGCTCCCGCCCAAATAAAGCGGCGGCGATCGGGTTCGAGGATGTCATCGGGGTATTGGTCTTAAGAAGGGCTTAGATGAGATCGAGTTGTGTGCGAACGAAACGATCTGGGAGATAAAAGCGTGATTAGATAGCACTGGTCTGAAGCGTAAAACTGAAGCGGTGCTTATCAGCAAACGGAGAAAACCAGTGTCCATAAAGATCAAGGTTAGGGCTTTGTCTATATTATAAATTACGTGGGAGTGATGATCTATCGGAGGCTAAGTTTTAAAGCACACTTAGAGACCATGGCAGATAAAGCGCCCGCAATGTGTACAGCTCTAGCAAGAATGCTGCTGGATGTTGGGGGCCCTAGACCGAGTCGTCGCCTCCTGATGAGGAGGGTGGATAGCTCAGTCCTTCTATTTTTAACATTTATTTTTGCAATAAGACTGTCATTTGTTTTTTGTATTGTGATGCTACATTGCTGCTACAATAGGTGAGTCGCATGTTTTGAAGACGATTGGGGGTATATTATCGGTTCCAGTGGCTTGGTTGGCATCGAGATCCTTGAGGCACACCTGTACACCTCTTGAATCCTGAAGAATGCGTCATGGTGCAATGGGATTGTGTTGATTAGAAAGACCGCTTTAGGGTGCCGAAAAAAAAAAATGTCTTCTTGTGATTCTTAAATAAATCAACCTAAAACCAAAACGTTCAAGATAAATGCTGGATAAAATCTTCAAAGCGATTTATATTTGCTTTAGCTGTAGGCTTTCGAGAGAAACGAATTTTATCTATACCCTCAAAACGTAAATTTTTCGCCTTCTTTTTCTTAGATCGTCAATAATGCAGTTTTTCCTTTATGTGTTGGGATCTGACAGCACTGTTTGATTTGGCTAAAAGCTTTATGGGGTTGTGTTTCGCCTCGAGTATTCGTTACGATGAATAGTTTTTTGTAGGGGAAATTTTGATATGGTTCGATGATAGCTTTTTTTGTGGCCGAACTTTCGGATAAGGTTCATGTTTTCGCTAGTATGAAATTTTTATTTGAGAAGCTTTGTTATCGTATGTGCTTGCTCATGGGATTTGTTTTTGGGGCTCTTTTGTCAGCTTAGGGTGGGTGCCAAGATACAATTCCGAATTTGCTGAATTTGACAGAGTTCTGCTGCATAGCCTTAGTGCTGATCTTATTGAAAGCAGCTTCTACGCATAACGCGGCTTCACCCACCTCAGTTCAATAATACTCAGTTCAGTTCAGTTCAGTTCGGGCTTCACCGTCTAAAGTCCAGTTCATATTCAGTTCGTGCTTCAAATTGTTGTTGCTTTGTCGCCAGAAGTTCGAAATGCAAAAGATCACTGGAATGGTTTTCCAGATGATTATTAACTTTTGTACGAGCTTTTACGTTTACCTTCAGTTCGAGTTCAGTTGGGCGAATTGAGGTTTGTTTTATCCTCAGTTGAATATGTGGAAATTGTATGCGAACTGAGGTTATTTTAAAGTTCAGTTCATACATAGCTCATGTTCATGCACAGTTCGTCCGGTGAAGCCTACGTAATACAAGGGTGTCAATCGATTTTCGCTAGCATGATACATGCACAGAGGCAATCCATTTAACCCACATTCTCTATATATTGGCAATGTTCTCCCTACGATTCATTGTTGTCCTAATGGATTCCTTGTATAGACTAAAACAGCCCTTGTTGAATTTCTAATAGTTGCGTTTATAACAGATATTGGAAACCTCATTGGTTAACTGCCATAGGTCTGATAATTTTTGATTGGACACGGCACCTTGTTTAAAGTATTCAGGGACCATTCAACACACACACATACACAAATTCAATTTAATACTTACATAAAAAATGAAAACGCTTTTCCTTATCGTGTTGAGGATACATCATCGCATGCATTCGGGCTGTCTATACTCAAGTCACTAAAAGATTCACAATTATCTATTAACTCATCGCTCTCCGAACAAATTGCTCCTTGTAGCCTACAAGGACTACACGAAGTGTAATTCTGTTCAATTTTCTGCTGCTGAAGTTGTGGAAAATCGAAGTAGTCACCCATAAACGATATTTCTGAGAAACTGTCCGAATCATCGCACTCAAAGTATCGACTCTAAAATGAAACAAACAAAGTGAAAGTATATACTAAATGCGATTGTTCCAACAACACACAGAACAGAACGAAAAGTACACATGCTGTAACGACTGTAAGGAGCCGGGAAAAAATAAGAAGTCATGAAGGATTTTAAGGAATACAAAAAGGACTAAAAAAATGGTAAAGGAGCAGTGTTTTTTGTGGGTCTCACAACACAGATGGATGCAGAAGAAAAACAAAATACCTGACAGTCTAGGCAACGGCAGTTATCACAAAGTGTACACGAGAGTCCTAGTAATTGGGCCGCTTCCCTATAGAGCTCTGTACTTGACTTGGCGTGGTTATCGCTACTCCTGTTGCGAGCGCCAGGACCTCCACGGCTGCTATTTATGCTGTTGTTGTTGTTGTTATTGTTGTTGTTGTTGGTATGGCTGCCGCTTACACTCGAGTTGTTTTTCGCCAATTTTTCCTCCCTGTGTAACAACAAAATAAAAAAAAATATAGAAAGGAATAAAGAGAAAGGATCAATTTTTGGGGCAAAAGCACCAGCAACAACACAAACGTAACCAGAAAAAAAACCCCAACGACGAAAAACAAAATAAAAACGCAGAAAAACAAAGCGAATCACTCTTCCATTAAGGGCGATATGGTTTACTCTGAGCAAAGAAACAAGGACCCATTTTGTTGGAGGAAGGACGTTATCCTTGGCTGGTAATGGGGCGCCTTGTTTGAGAGGGTGAAACACTTTTGTTCGCCAGGGGCTACCTTCATTATGGTACTTTGTGTGCCTGTTACATGTATACACATACACATTGTCAGTGAGACCGAAAATTTCATTTGCATCATCCAGGGGCACCCAGGAATCATGATTAACAATGTCGTTACCTTTTAAATCCCATTCGTACGAAATTGAGTTTTATGGGGCCACCCCCGTGTCCCCCTGGTGTCGTCGCCTTTCAAAATATGAAAATCCACAAATCACAGACAGATTCAGCTTTCGCCCTCCTTCGTGCAACCCCTTATGGGACGGTCAGGGATGAACCCGCCAGATTTAGGATCACTGATTTATAATATAGCGCAATAGGTACGGGAAAAAGTTCGTGGCGTTATCTGTCATCTTATAGTGTGAATATAAAGTTGTTAAATTATTATTATCGACGATCTTTCGCTATTTTTTTTAGGTATAGTCAGTCAATATACGTCGATGAAGAACTTCTGTAGTTTCTGAAGCAAGCTTAATTCCATTGATGGCGCTCTGACGAGATCGGAACAAGCTTATGACACTTCGTCAAAATTTCTAACAAGTTCTTCAAATGTTTGATGGGTTATCAAAAGAGTGTGTAAGGTGGCCGTGATCGTGATGGAACGCAACACAACGTTCCTTTTTCTAGCCGTTTTCGTTCAATGGCCTGGCATAATCTGTCTAGTTGTTCGCAGAACAGTTGAAAATCAGTCGTTTGAGCAATTGGTCTTGCGCATGCTTGTGGCGACTCGCCATACTTTGTGCAAGATCACCGATCATGGGTCGATTTCATTTTAATAACTAATGGTTTAATGACTCAATGGAGGAGGAAATAGTTTTGTCTCCGAAGAGTCTAGAGGCATAGTTTGGCGCCTTGTTGAGCTACGAAAAGGCGCTTTTTAGGGCTCCCGCGCAGATAAACGAATCATATTCAAGATGAGATCGAAAATGTGGCACTGCCTGAATGAGGAATTTAAATACCTCTTAAGAAAACCCAACGATTTGGAAGGTGATCATCATTCCAGGGTTGATCCTAAGTTAATGTTAAGCCAAGTCTAGAAAGAGATGAGTCAACCTTTATATCCAAATTGTCCACTATTAGAGGCAAGACAGTACTTCGTTTTGGAGGCGACACCGTCATTTTGGCCTCAGTCAACAATGAGTTCGATTTCCCGTCCTCGAAAAGACAAAGTCTGGCGCGTACTAGTGTTATATTGTTGAAGGCGTAAGGTATAGTACTCTTATCAATGAACCGAAACGGCTGGTGACAGGATGGAGCTCTGTAGGACTCCGGGATAGCTGTTGTGAACTTTTCATTTAACGCTATCTAATACTATGTACCTTTATTGAATGGTCTGAAAGGAAATTCTTGATCCAGTTTTTAGAATCAGGTCGACACCAATGGCTTCGAGTTTAACCAATAGATCGAGGTGACATACCCTGTAAAAAGGCTTGGAGTTGTATGCCTCGCTTTGACTAAATAATATTGCTAAGTTCGTAGATCCTTGTCTTAAAAACAAAAAATCGCTTATATGGAAACCGCAAGACGACGCAAAGTTCAACCAAATCCCAGGCAGCCCTAAAAGTATCTATTCAAAACAATTGGGAAATAGTTTTGGTAAATCTCTAAAAGTGTGCAAAGTAGCCTACCCAAGGCACACTACATCGAGTATCATCTAGTTCTCCATAGGTGGTGGCCTTTTCAACCCAAGACACAATCCTCAAAAGTTCCTGAAGACGCAAACCGCAAAAGCTTCAGCCTAAGAGGTAAGCCAAAAGCTCAATTGCGCCACATTTTGAAATAGGTGCCTTGATACCCTTGTTGCTATACTACTCTAGTAATATTTATGTGTTCCCAAGTGGTTGATATTCCCACGGAAATCTTGCCTTCACCGATTTTTGGTGTACCATTGTACAATTTTATCCCAAACAATAAATTTGCATTTCTGCAAAACCTGTTCCATGCCGCATACTTTGGAATGTTACACAAGGGATTTTCAATGAATTCCATGTTCAAATGGCAATTTCAAAGAAGAATGAGCAGCTCTTCCACTGGACGACGCCAAAACTAAGAATATTTCATTTTTGGATCGAATTGTTGACAGAATTAATTTGGAGCAACTTTCAGCTTGGAAAATCAGTGAACTGTGAGTAGGAATCTTCATGGCTAGTGATCAAACTGACGGAATTACTGAGCTCAAAGTACAAGTGGATTCACAGAGCCGCGTTATCACAATGAGCCCGATGTAAGGTAATCTAGAATCTTATGACGTGTCTAATGCCAAGAATTGGACATCGTATGGGCAGGTCTTCGAATATTTTCTCGAGGCTAATGCTATAACGGAACCAAAAAGGAGGGTCGCAGTCTTTATCACAACCGCACCGCTCTTTGATTTGTGAAGATCACTCGTATCGCCTCGAAAAGTGGGAGTTCCTTACTTACAAAAAAAGATCTGACACTTAAAAAGGTCATTGATAATGCCACAGTAGCAGAATTTGCAACCAAGAACCTTTTAGAGATCCGGCATCCGGAAGAAGTCAAGTTAGTTGTTAAAAGAAATCATTCTAATCCTTCTTTTTTAGCGTTTACTGTGAAAGGCAGCAACAAATCTTGAAATGGATTTGACGGAGAGCACATGACATTATCGGGACACCGTTTTCTCCAACTGTGGCATTAAGGGGCGCATTGCCCGCGTGTGGCGTTCCACCCCGACCACATCAGATCATTAAATCGACTGAAATGAAGATGAAAAAAGAGCTCACCAAGACAATAAATCGTGCAAGTACAAGTATAAGTACAAGACGATCGCAACACCCACAAAACAGGTTGCGTTCATGTCCAAAGCTTACTACAGCAAAGTTCACCATACAGGTTATTTTCCTAGATTAAGCTTACACCCGAGCTCACAACCATACTCCAGAACAACTTCAGCGAAGATTCAAACCAAAGCTTGCATCAGTACCTTCATAGCAGAACTACTTTGGAGCTCAAGTATATTGGTCTAAAATTTGATGCACATTGTTTGGGTCAATTTATATAGCTCTGCGACTTTCCCAGAAACGCAAGCAAGATCCGTTTGAATTCTAATACTAAGCCAATTTTTATTATGATCGTTGAAATTACCAGCAACAATGATTTGAAACAGGGTGTTTCCCTTGGGCAAGTTCAAATGTCTGAGAGTGTCTATTGGTTGAGCCGGTGCCCTAAGCATTCTCTGCGTCTTTAAACAAAATTGATTTCCATCCACCACCACCAGGAATTGCAATACCCACAAAACCGAACTAGTGTCGCTGCGATCAGTAATTTCCAATTGACCCCATCTATTGAGAAAACCTCACGAACTTTTTTCCAGACCTATATTTTAAAAATTCAAAGGCAACAGAAAGTTATGGCAACTTTTGAAAGTACGAAAATATTTTCAATAATAAAATTACTTTGTTATCACAAAACACGACCAAAATCGAAGCACACACAGCAACCAAGAGCCACAACGAAAGGTCATCACGTGCAATAAATTCATTGTTTTTATTTAATCGAAAAAGTGCTTCTGATTGCTTTATGCAATTTGCATGCGAAAACCGCGAAATTCTGTGTAAATGTTTTTTATTCATGTTCGTTCATTTTTTTATGTTGATCATGATAAATTTATTGCACACACATATTCAAGTGCAGTGAAATCATTATTACAAAAAATATGGATAATGCGTATGCGGCGAGTTATTGCATTCCGTGCATTTCGGTTAATTTACTTTTGTGGCTTGTTGCAACACCAGCATTTAATGTATGTTAACTGAAATGGAAAATCCCTTTCAGTATCAGGTCATGTTGCCGCTGCCCATTAACATGATGAGATAATTATGAGTTAATTATGAATGTTTTCAAATTACTATCAGTTTGCATAATGATGATTCATGTGGCATACAATTTTTAACGTTTTATTTATTTATTATTTATTAACTTGCAGCAGATTTTTTGTTTTAATTATGCCTTCACAAAATTCTGAAAATATGATGGAAATAGTTTTATTTCGTTGCAATAACTGAAACTTTCACAGCAGATACTAGATGCAAGTGGCCAGAGCAATTAATTAAAAATACATCGTTAGACTTTGGAATTTCGGATGGGGAGCTAGCCGGTGGAATGAAACTACCTATTGGCTTTGTCACTTATTTCAGTTTTCTCTACACTCTCTTTCCGACTAGAACTTGCGGATTGATAAAAACGTCGACGGTACAATGGAACATTAGTAGTATACAAAGCCTTCTATATTTACAAGCCATGCTGTAGGTGTGTGTGTGTGGTTGTATGAAGTCCCAACTTAAATTCGTGAAATATCGAAGTCCCATTAAAATCAAAGGGAAAGAAGTTTTCGTTCCGCGGAAAGTGCTGTTTCGAGTGTGATTTTATTGAAAATAAGAGCTATTCCATCAATGTAAAAAACGTACAATAATGCAAAAAGTACCCAATTTACCTGTCATAAATTTGCAATTTAAATAAACAGTGTTATTAATAAGATTTACGGGGTTTATGTTGGCAATGGAGAAAAAAATATCAAAATCCCTTTGATAACGAGGAAAACAAGTGTTTCGTGCCGCGGAAAGTTTTCTATTAATGAAAGTGCCGGGATTTTTTGTTAAAAATAGTTTTTTTATAAAGATAAAAGCAAAATTTTCGTTTATTACATTTATTATTTACATTACATTATTTACGTTACATTTATTATTTACATTATTATCACAACTTTATAATATGTAGTTAATAAATGTTACAATTAATGTCCATAATTTTTGTTTTTATTTGGTTTAAAGAAGATTTTATCCCCAATAATTTATTCCCAATAAACGTACATAACCGCACTCCACACAGTCTGACAGCAAAATTGAAGTCCCATGCACCTTTGAATGAGAGTGTGAAATTTTGTTGTGCATGGCTTGTAAATGTAGAAGGCTTTGGTAGTATAGCAAATCTGCTACAAGCACACTGACAACATTCGGTGGTAAGCTGGGCTGTGAGCTTTATTCAGGACAAGCAACTGTGTGGTGTGCTTTTTGTGGTGAGCGCCACCTGTGTGAAACTAGTTGAACTTCGCTGGGGTGGGGTAGAGTCTTGGTTGGACTTTCTTGATGGGGGAGTCTTGGGTGGGATGTTGTGGCGGCTTGGAGGCTGCGCGAACAGTTTTCAATAATAATAATAAGAATTAGGATTTACTTTATCAATGTATACTGAAACTCGTCAAACTGAAATATGCCTCAATGTAGACAATGTTGACCTTGAATTTTTTCATATCAGCATTTTTTGTTACTACAAGGTGTTACAATAGTTTGGACGGATGTTAAATGTCGAGTCGGACCTTAAAAGTAAACTGTTTTTTGAGGCTAGTTTTCGTTTTGAAATTTTCAGTAATTTACAAATTGAAAGATGGAAAGGTTCAGCATTGAACAACATGCTGAACTGATTGCAGCCTATTACGAAAATAAACGTTCAAACAAAAATGCATTTTGCACTCTTCGTGATTTTTTTGGCCAGCATAATCAAGCAGCAGAGAGTGCTCTTGGAAAAATTGTGAAGAAATTCCAAAAAATCGGATCTTTGAAGTTAAGAGGCGAAATGTGGCCGAGAGCCTAAACATTCTTGCACATGTCCACGGACACTTTGCTTCAGATATTGACGAAAGATCTGTCGAATTCAATAAATGCAAGCACTCAAACCGACGGACCATTTAAAGCGCCGTGGATTTGTCGATTGAATACACGAACAAAGACGAGCGAATAAAGAATTTCCACCAAAGTGCTCTTCAGCGACGAAGTCCATTTATATCTCATTGGCTACGACAACAAGCGGAATTGCACAAAAAAATCCTTATGAAAATCCAAGGGCAATTGTCGAAACACAAAAGCATCCACCAAAAATCATTGCTGGAAGAACCACTGGACAATTTTTTTGTTAAGGTCGGTCTATTTATACAGTCAGCGAACGCGCCAGACACGTGATGTGCCCGAAACCGACAGACGTCGTTTATTCACAACGTGCCATATCAGACGACAGATACAAAGTATATTTTTGTTTTTTTTTTTGCTTCTCAGTGGAAGATTTATCCATAATCGCATTGTTAAAAAATTAAATAAAAAATGTCTGCACGGTTCCGATTCTCTATTCATACTGCACGGCAGAAACCACTAGCCATGAACAGACATGAACCACGCAGACAACGTAATCTTTTCGCGAGTACTGACCGGTGTCTGTCCGCGTCTGCGCAGTCATGGCACGGTAGATGTAAATACGTTCATACATACTGTAAAGATGAATATTATTTTGACTGGTACGGCACGTGTCTGGCACGCTCGATGTCTGTAGATATAAACGGACCTTTAAACAACTTCCTATGGCCAATATTGAAAGATTATGGCGCCATATGCCAAACAGCCATGCTATGTCACAATAACTCTCCTTTTGAAACGAACGTACTGTATGATCTCCGTGACATCTATGTAGTAAATTCTTGCTTAAGTATAGAGGCAGAAGCCGCAACTATCCTAGTTCATCGGTCCGGAACCAGCTATCGGGGCACCGACAAGTTTGGTGAAGAGGGCCCTTCCTAATCGGGCTAGGAAGAAAAATACCGCAGGCTGGATTGGCCAATTCTAACCCGTTCCTGTGATGTCTCTAGCAGGAGGATTGTTAGAACGCGATATAAATGTCAGGACAATTGTTGGTTTGTGGTTAGGACACTTGTTGGCTTGATTACCGGGCACCACACCTTAAATTTTCATTAATGGAGAATAGAAAAGGCGGAGGAGGATGAGTCTACCTTTTCTCTTCTCTGTAAGTACCGTGCGAAAGCTCGAGCAGCGAAGTAAAGTGGCCGTGTTACTTTTGGACCTAACATCTCACCAAAAAAAATGAAGAACCTTAAGTTGTTCACACACTAACACACAAGTCAATGGTCCTCTGGTCCCTAGCCTACGAAGAAGAAAAATTCTTCGAAGTAGTTGAAGGAGAAATAAGTGTATTATATAAAAAATAGTTGAAAGTCAAAGTAGGTCGGGAGCTCGTATCCTGGCTGTAATTTTGTATTCCCAGCCTGCATGTGAACAATGAGTTACAATATCCAAAAAATCACCTGAGTATTCCCTCATATAGGTCTACTCAAAACCATTAAACCATTTTTTGATAGACTAATGCCATTTTTTGGTGACTGATGACTGAAGCCAGCTTCAGCTCGGGTCACTACCTTGTTAGTAACACACTTAGCCAATCCAAGCGTTTGAATTTGCCTTAGGCTGATGTCTCGCTCCGCACTTGTAAGAGAGTAAGCTTGTAACTTTCCGTGTTTTTGATTTATAGTCGTACTCGTGCGAGACGTTACCGCAGCCTTAAGCATAGAGTTGAGCCGGACTTACACGAGGCAGTACATTTCTCCCTTACACGAAGGCAAACTGTACTGAGGTGTTCCTGTTCAAAAATAATGTACTACTACAGTTTGTATGAGGCGAGGTTTTAAATACGTTCTGCAGAGATATTTTTTATTTCGTTTGCGGCAGCAAGATTTCCAACTTGAAATTAGGTGAGGTGAGATTGTAAAACATAAATACATGTATGTACACTGTGCTGATATCGCTTTCTTACCTACTCTGAGGCAGTTTAATGTTCGTAAAAAAAGTTTTAATCCTTTTTTTATTTACTTTTTTTTTTTGTCATTTTGGCATTGCAATATCACATCGCCTTATTAGAAGTATGACATTGTATTGGCTCGAAAGAAAAAAGAGGCACTTCTTACAAACTCATTTTATAATCAACACTAAAGCATATTACCATTAGTATTGCTCATTAGTACTCTTACATAGATAGAATTCGTTGATACCAGAACAATTGCTACGAAGGTGTATGTAACCTCGCGACTGAAAGTAAGTCCTCTACTGCACGTTCAACTTTTCGTTCAACATTTATGATGTTATCTTTGATGAGATGTGAGATAGAAGTGATTGCTATTGGTCAGTTGTTGGGCGGCGGTGGGGGGGGGATGGGCTGAACTATGATCTAGTTAGTCTGGATAAACTTCAGGGAGGTATAAGTATTGTTTTTATTTCGGTTGTTTACCTTGTAGCAGACGAGGTCCGAGGCGCCAAATTTGGTCCGGTGTGACTAAAGATTTTTCAGGAGTATGTTTGTAAGACTTCGGAAGTATATGGCATGCTTGGGCCGGATCTCTATATTTTAGATCTATTGTTATAAAATCATCAACTAATAACATAATACGATTAGCCTTCTACCAAAAATATTAATATTCATTGCCTTAAAATAATACAACTACAAGTTTTTTCAAGTCCACCCACTTCCTATTTTACATCTAACAACGTTGCAATAATTTATCACCAGCACACCAAGCTCAAGTTCCACTGATTTATTATTACCTTCTCACATATTAAATTATTAAAATCACACTATTTATCAGAGAGCTTAAAGTCTCCCATTTAACAGGCAGCAATCCTCGTAGTATATCCTTGCGCATCCCTGTATGTGTACATCCCTAGTAAAAATAACCTGTAGTTGTCACAAAATTATAATTTCCAAAATTTATCACATTCATAAAAGTTTCATGTACGAGAGAATTTTTATCTAAAATCGATACGCAAAGTACGCCGCGAGCTTACTTAAAATTTTGTGTCCTTACCACAAGGATAATAGTTTAGAGCATATAAATTAAGCTCGGCTGTAAATCCCGCCACCGAGAGTCCTTTGTAGGCATAAATCCTCGGGGGAGTTTTCTTTATATGTAAATATATAAAACTTTTGTTTGGCGTCGAAGCTGTTGTGGCGTCGTCGTCGGGGTAAGTGAGCGGACCGGGCACGGTGCGGGCACGGGGCGGGCCGGGACGGAGTACCCATGCATACAAGTATTAAATTTCGGGTGAAAACTTTTGGGACTGAATTGGAAAGGTGTAACCGCCGGGTATATCTCTACTTCCAGCAGGGAACGCATGGGATATGATACAGCGGCAGTGCGGATTCGGTATAATATGATAAAACAAGAATCTTGGCATTAAATTTCACCAAGAGATAATATCGCGTGTAGTGTAAGGTTTCACACAAACCTAATTTTAGTTGGGCCCGAACATTGCCTGTATGTAGTTACATTTTTGGGTTCGAACGGTTACACATAAATTAGCTTAATTTTGCATAATATTGAATTTATGAAATTCTCCTATTAACAACTTAACCTGGGGCTGTGAAACACTCCCGACTATCAATACATATGTAGTTGGGTATCTTCGTTCTAATGTATTCCAATTTGCCCTACGCCCACGAAATTCCGTTCATTATCATTCAAATCAGAAATAAAACATCAAAGGCAAACTCATGTCGAAGCGCAAATATTTGCAAATTGAATTAAGTCGAACATGGGCCTGTGATGAATTGTTCGTACATAAAGGGTTGAAGTTTCGACATAAAGTACACAGGATCAATGATGCCTAAGCAAACTTAATAAATCATAGTTTGCAATGTATCACTTACGGCAGTATTTTGTGTGGCCGTAAACCATTCTAGATATTCGAGTTTGCTCGATCCGGAATAATTGAGTTGAGTAAAGAATGGCGTTGGCAAATATATTTATTACTTGGGTTAGAAAAATGTTTGACACGAAAAAGAAATATACTTAGTTCAAACATATTCCAATGAAGCAAAGGTCTATGAAAGTACACGGTACTTGGCAGTGAAAAATACAAGGTTGACCCCATGGGTGACGATGTTAGTTTCAACTATTACAATGCGTTTAACAATATGGAACATTAGTTCGTTCTATGACCGGACGCATCAGTCATGCATCTAAAGAACTTCAGTAAACTGGGTCGAAACCCTAGAACATAGGTCGCCTACACATAAAACATAACCAACGCTCGAAACGGCATAATCGAAACGCCATAATCTTATATCAATAACTCAAAGCCAGTATTAAATTGTAAGAAATTCGCAGTCCCAAAACAATATCAACAGACTTGCCCTCGACAAACAATCAAGTTGGACAGAGGTACCCGCTGTTATCGCAAATGACAAGGCACTCCGGGCGATTAATAGTTTCTCTCCGTTTAACGCCCGGGTGACATACTACAAGTCTCGCTGCAGAAGTTGCCCTAGTAATACCATAGCTGGTAGTCATGTTCAACAGCTGGTCAGCTACGTCCTCGTGAGAAATCGGCGAAGAGCAGGGTTTCGAACCCGAACCGAACCCGAACCCTGAACCCGCTCCGGTTCAAGATTTTTTTTAAATTTTTTGAACCCGAACCCGGACCCGAACCCAATCAAAAATTCGGTTCAGGTTCAATTTTTAACGGCAATTATTATCTAAGTGTGCGGCGCTTAAAAATTTAAATTTCAGATTTCGCAGAATTTTCTTTTTCTTTCAAACAAGATTTTTAGAGGTGAAACCAAAAAAATGACGCCGAGAAAAGACTCGATATCCATGCGCAGTAGAATCCCCGCATGCCATTCCCGTCCCTTAGCCTAGTCGCAACAAATTTCGAAGGGGAAATTTGAAAATACATAAGCACGTTTCTTATCCATATGTGGGCAATTTCTTTTTGTGTGCAGTTTTCATTTCACCAGATGCGCGCTCCGGCGTCATCTTTTTTGGTTTCACCTCTATTCTTTGTTTTGTTTTTGCTGGGAAAAAGCTTGAACCCGAACCCGAACCTGAACCCACTAAATTTCAGGGTATTGAACCCGAACCCGTACCCGCACCCAAAATTTACAGGGTTCGAAACCCTGGCGAAGAGCCATAGGCCGATTAACCTTACATCCTTCGTACTCAAGCCTCTAGAAATGGTCATCGAACCTCACATTCGCCAATCGCTAGGTGTCAAATTACTATCTCCAGTTCAACATGCCTATCACGAACCAATGAAGGAGCACTACATCACAAACGATACAATTTACCAACCTCTTTAGATTAACTAGGCTACCACAGGAAGGATGCCTACATAGCCCATACAAACAAGCTTTAGAATATGGCTCGGCAAGAAAGTTTCTGGCGCAGATTTTACATACAAAATATGGCGGCACGATTCAAAAAAGCTCCACTCCTCCGTTAGGGGCGATAGTAGTTTTCAGAAAACGTTCGTGTATTCGCTAGGTTGAAAGCTTTTTTTGGGTAAAATTTGGATAAGGTTCGTGTGCTCGCTAAGATGAAAGCTTTTTGTAGTGGAAATTTTGATAAGGTTTGTGTGCTCACTAAGATAAAAGCTGTTTTTTAAGAGAAACGTTAATAAATTTCGTATCTTCGCTGACGAACGCGTTTAGACATGTCCGGTGAGTCAGCTAGGTATTTCACAACTTGCGAAACTGTTTATGCAAATCTCGATAGCATCCAAAACACGAAACATGGTACAAGCTTCGATCTGGGCATGCATGGTTCATGATTTTTGACTTGTCTTAATTGTGAGTGTGTTTTAGCCGAGCGCCTAGAAAGTGCTCACCAGAGCCGAAACAACAGAAACAGTAGGGCTTATGGATCGGCGACCTGCAGTCTCTGATTCTTTTGTGGGAATCCTTCGCCAACCTCGGGCATTTAAAGAAGACGTGCTCTGCTTCCTCGAACGGGGCATCGTCCAACCTGAAGCAGTGAAGGTATGCTGTATAATCTCCGTGCCGATTTGGGCTCCTAATATGATCGGGTTAGTCTCTTCCAAGTAAGGTTGGCGTGAGGCTTATAACCTCACTCGGAAAAAAGAATTATTACGAAACGAGAAACATTTGTGTCGATCAATGTAGGAATTTTGTAACTCCGGAGGTTGATTTGCTTTGGAGTTGCATTTTGTCATATCTTTCGCTGTGAGGTTGGAGCGGCTCCAGAAGTAAACTATATGGAGTCGCTTTGGTTTTGTAGCGGGGGATGTGACGGAATGTGACTCCAAACCGGGTCAACCTCTAGTGTTTTGAAGTGTTGAACTGCACCGCTTTTGCAGTGAGCATTTGATTTTACAGTGAACATTACATTTGTTGTGAGAGGCCAGTACCGGATCCAGGGGCGGGTTCGTGTATGGCGAACGACGGTAGTCGAACGAAAAAAAATTGAAGTCGAAAAATTTTAGCGACGAAAATTTTAGCGTTCGCGTAAGTCGAAAGAAAATTGTTCGTGTCCTAATGTAAAAGCTCGATAACCCAAGACCTTTCGAGTGCCTTTCGTCGGCTTCAGTCGAAAATTTTCAATTTTTTCGACTTACGCGAACCCGAGACGAAAAAAAATTTTCGTTTTCGACATACACGAACTGGCCCCTGGTTGTAGAGTCTTTTAATAATAATAACAGACTAAGACTAGCCGGCCAAGTAATCAGGATGGAGGACAATGGTATCTCAAAACGACTTCATCAAAAATGTATACACTCTGCAACGGCTGACGCAGAGACAATGCTCAACATCCGGAAAGGGAGACATGCTGCAAGGTCAAACTTGGAGAAACGCCCTAGAGGAGGCCAAGGGTCGATTAGGACTGTAGCGCCATTGGATGGATGGCGCTCCCATATTATCTGCGGCGGTCAGCGGACTATTTAGTGAAGTAGGGACCACAGAAGAAGAAAAAATGGGACCGCAATGATCCTCCTACTGGAACAACAAACAGATCCCGGCTCCCGCCGTTCTGTACAAAGTTTCTGGACTCATCGGAAGGCCAAAGTAGTATAATTAGGAAGCCTCCCGGAGCACACCCGGGCTCGGTAGGACTGTGGTCAGAAACACGGAAGTCCCTGTTCGAACAATGAAGTCTAAGTGATATGCCACTAGCCAGACTGGTGAACCCATTCAAGCTGTCTCATCTACAAATATGGGGTATACGGGTGTGGTAACGTAGGCCAAGTGCCTTCGGTACTTTTAGATCCAAACCAATACCTCATCAGAAGAAGAAGAAGAACCTCGAGAAGGGTAAATGTATTACTTGCCTTGTCTCACACCCAATTGACAATTAGACGAGCGTCTTCCCTTTTGGATAGCTTTTTTCGTAGAAGTGGAAGTTCCATAGAAAGGCTTTGGAACGATAAACTGGGTGCAGGTAGCTTTTCTGGGTAGGCGATCTACCTGCTTATTCTCGCGAATTCTTTTTGGCCTTTTACCAATGTCAGGTACAAATTTCTTAGTAGAATGTGAGGGCTTTTAGGGATCGATGGGTTCCTTTATAAGCTTTAATGTCACTGTACATAAACTAACGCCTTTTAGGACTGCTAGTCTGACATTTGAGGGAAGTTATGAGGATTCCGCTGAAGGCTAAAGTTACTGCTAGTCGACATCTGTGTCTGTAAATTCAATTTCGAATTCATTTGTCTACCAAAGCTGCGACGCTTTTTACGGGTTAAATGCCTCAGTCCGCTAATTTCGACTGCCTTCTATCAAGAACTTGAATTGACCATCGATATGATATAAAAATGGCATGAAGTGTGCGATCCTAAACAGGGACTCCCCAAACGCTGCTATAGCTCACGTGTATTCATTGCGCTGCTGTCATTCGCAAAAAGAGGTCGGGTAGACCAGAGTTGCTTAGGTAATCACTGGTTTGATGATTGTAGTGTATGTCCAGTAGGTGGTCATTTTGGGTTTTAAGCAACAAGTTTGGACCCTTAGCCTCTGATAGGTAAACAACACCTTGAGGGCTTTCCTGGCAAAACTTTCAGTGTGTAAACTCCAGTTAAGTCTTTTACCTAGGTCTCTAGGTGTAACCATGCTCAGTCAATTAGTAGAGAAAATCTGAAATATATGACCAATCATGGTTTATTAAATGCTAAGGTCCCCAAATGTATTTCATATGAACATCCGAAACTAATCAATCCTACTCCAGTATTGATTAAATCCATCAAACCCAAACTTTTGATGCACGTGTGACCATTCCACAATTTTACCAAAATATATAATCAAGTTCACCGCAAACAGATTGCGCCAATATTGAAACCAGCTCGTGTTTTAGCGAATTCTGCTCCGCCAATTATAGTCGTGTTTTGAGATAACAAATAGCATTCGAAATTAGTTTCAAGTCGGGGCCAACCAATTGCTGCATCATATTTCATAGGGGACACTCTAATTATCGATTATGTGCCGTCCGAACCACCCGTAGGCGACTGCAGCTTGGTCACAATATTTAGTACCACGATGGAGGACCATTTCGGGTCATTTAATTCATGCTCCACGGGATTCTGTGCACATTAAAAGCCTTTGAATGTTAAAAGGCACACCGATGTCACCGATAAAACAATAACGTTTATGTTGCACCTATTTCAATGTTTAAATGGGGAGAGGGGGTAGGGGTGGTTTCAACCCTTTTGTGTGGCTTTTTGTTTCAATCCGGTTAAAATGTTTTTCTTTTCTTTCTTTGACGTCTTGCTTTGACGTTGGCAATGGCTTCTCTATGTACTTATTTTAATAACTCAATCGAATATCAAAAGTCAACAATTAAAGGTGTAAGCCAAATTAAAATAAATTAAGGTAAATTAATAGTGAACAATTTCATACAAAAAAGGGAATTCAATATTTATTTTATAATTTTCAATCATCCAATGAATTTTTCACTCGTTTATTTCATTTAATAATTTTGTTTTCCCGAAAAAATCCTTTATTTTTCTGTTTAACAATTTCGATTTAATTAATAAATTCATTAATTTCGCACTCTGGCATTTTAAATTTTATTTTTTTGGAATATTTTCGATATTTTACCTGTTGTTTGTGGAACAAAAGTGCACCTTTCATTCTCAAATATCTTTGTTAAAAATTCACAGTGGAAAAACATTTTTTTTCTTTATATTTAAAAACCGTGAATACCTGAAACTGTGTAAGTGCCATGGAGAATTGAAGGAGTTTGTATTGAAAAGTGAACAATAAGTTGAGTGGTGTTCTTGATTGAAAAAGGAACAATATAGCACAAAAGATAGTGAAAAGGTATTGTGTTTTTATTGCTTTAAAATCAAGGACAACTAGCTAGCTTAAATTTCATATAAAATAGTGTTATTTAACAAAATATATTAGGGGTATATGTGGAAACCCGTCAATTTCCAATAGATGGCGCTAGCAGCAATATACTGTGCAAAATGTCAAATCAGAATAGTCAAATGATAAGCTGGGCATCTGTTAACAACTCCTTATCATTACATTTGCGAATTTTTATTGGTGTCATATAAGCTTCATTTGCGAGACGTTTTGTTTCTTGATTTAAATTCCGAATCAAGAGCAACAAGAACTTGCAGATTCAGTGGAAGTGTGATTCAACAAGTTATTTACCATTGTTTAGAAGTCGAAAGAAAGAAAATTGGGTGCCATGCAAGTTGAAGCCGAAAGACGTGCAAACAGCTGCTCCTACGCCAAACAAGGAAGGGTTTTTTGCCACGTATTGTGACTGGATTTAAAAAGTAGACCCGTCGGATAATTCAAAGCGAACACAAATCGTGCTAACTAGGCAAGGACGAGGTGAAGTTTCTGGGTCATATGGTGAGTAACGACGGCATAAGGCCCCTGAAGGAAAAGGTGACAGTCGTAAGAAATTTTAGTCGCCCGAAGCTGGCAAAGTAGTTGAAACGTTTCTGGCCCTAATCACATTCTATCAAAAGCTGCGTTCCTTTTCTACTATTTAGTACTTGTGAGCAGAGCAGAAAAGGAACGCAGAATTTTCTGATTTGAGTAAAAGCTCACTTGAAATTTTTGACGTTACTTTAAACTTTACAAATAAAAAATTCTTAAAAGAAGAATTTGTGACACAATGGAGAAATTAATGCGATAATTTCTAAAGTAAAACGAAAGATAATAATTTTTGATAATTATACGACTGAAGTTTTATTTATGGACGTTTTTATATGAGTAAATCAGCTCAACACAAATAAAAGCCATCTATCGGGTAATGGCGTAAGTGAAAATAATTCACAATAGACTAGAAATGGCCGCTTTCCCCCTAGCGGATTTCAATTGTGTAATTGCAAGTGCTATCTACTCGTTTATAAGAGCAAGTGTAGTTGCTAGTACGCAAGTGTAAAAAATAGTAAAATTTAGCAGAAAAGGAACGCAGCTAAATCCTCGAGAAACTGATGAAAGGAAGTAGGGAGACTGACAATAGCAAAATCAAGTGGACTCAGGAAGCCATCGAGGGATGCAAAAAGGATCTGGCAGCAGCAGCGTTCTTGACGCATCTATCCCCAGATGCAAAATTGGTTCTGCAGGTTGACGCGTCAGAGATTGCCATTGGGCGACCGACCCTGAACCAGGTAGACGGAACTACGCTAAAACCACTTACCTTCTTCTCAAAGAACAGAAATATAGCACGTATGACAGAGAACTGCTGGCGGTATACAAAGCTATTAGACTTTCAATGAACTTGTTAGAAGGAGGGACCGATGATAAATCAATAAGACGAGCAAGGCAACTAGACTATATGGGACAGTTCAGGCACGCTGTCTCGGATCGAGGCGATCACCACCAACATGGAAGCGATCTACCACCAACAGTTGGTGGAACATCAGCAACGAGACTGAGAGTTAAAAAACACCCAACTGACATTGCCGAACACCGACGTAACGGTATATTGCGACGAATCACAGACACTTACGCCTCTTGGTGCCGGAGACAATGCAACAACAAGTCCTGCAGACCATGCACGACCAAGTTAGTGGTCAAAGATTCGTATGGCCCAACCTTAGAAGAGATTGTTCAGCTTTCGTGCTATCACCGTCCAAAAGTTATCGATATTATTTGACGTGCATTAGTTATGAGCAAACGCAAGAACAAGACAAGGCTAATCTAGTCTTGTTATTGTGTTGTTCTTGTTCTTGCAAGCATAACTAAGTCTTGTTCTTGGTCTTGCTAAATGTGCAGGAACAAGACAAGACTGCAGGAACAAAACCATTTTTGCTCATCACTATGGCGCATAGCTCGCGTTCAACCCTGGTTGAACTCTCATGTACTGAGTTTCCTTGCAGGGTTTACCCTGAGTTTAGTCAAATTATGCGCCCATGAAAGCGGGGGTTGAGCAAAGTTCCCAAAAATCCAAGAAAACTCGACGAAACCAGTCCGGTGGAGCGGGGGTTGCATATGTGTGTGTGTTTGAGTATTTAATGTATATAGCAACGGCGACGCAATGTAATAATTTAATTATCTGTCACTTTAACCCAGAACCGCCATGGAAATAGCATCAAGTTAACTTGAGGGAAAATGCTTTCTGTTTACTCAACGAAAACTATACCTCGGCTCGTAGAAACACAGCAATAAAAACTCAGTAATTCCATTTGTGAATTTTTATCGACGTCATATGAATATCTTTTTGTGTGTAAAAATGTCGAACTTTCAGCTTAACGTTAAAAAGCAAAGAGCAAGAAAATTGGGTGCCTTACTAGTGTAAGCCGTGGTGATTGGGGACGAGAAGTGGATCCATAACGATGTCAAAGGTACAACAAATATTTGGGTGCGTCCGGCCAAACAAAACATCCATGGGTCTAAGTACATGCTGTGTATTTAGTGGGACCCGTTCGGCGTGATATCAGGGTGGGCCGGAAAGACGTACTATTTTAAAAACACTATTGCGTTGTAACTATTTGAATAGTGGAGCGAGAGAAGTGGGAATGAGCATCTTGATTCTTGGGCAACTAGTTGTTCTGTGACCAGCCTTTTCGTCGGGTTATTGTGGCTTGGTTAGGATCCTGGGGATCTTACTCTCTTCTTGTTAAAAAGATTGGTATCCTTCTTCTCTTCAGGTACTACGCAGAGCTAGGAGTAGCCAGATACCAAAAATCGCCTAAAAAATTTTCGGGCTGCGCCACCTGTCTTCTCAAAGCGGAAGTTTTTCGGGTGGCCTTTCCAATAGGACAGACGGTGCCTGGGCTTTCACCTGTGGGCCTATAAGCAGATCTTCTAGTAATGAAGGAGTGATCTCAGCTTACTCCACCGCGGTTTGCCTACTCAGATTGACCTCATTGAAGAAAGGTCCTGAACATTTCCCATCACTGCAACCATATTCGAAATCCTTCTGCTTGGGTTCAGAATATCTAACTGGTCTTTTAGGTCGTCCTGTTGGGGGTGTGGAAACCCGGAAGTATTTGGAGCATTGAGAGGTACTCCATCCTCAAAAGCTTTTTTAAAGGTATCGATATTGATCCTTCATTACGATTGTTTACACCTGGGGATTGCGAATTTTATCGAGTTTGTTCTTTCTAGATCCGTCGTATTTTGTCTGCTTCATGGGCAGGCAGGGATACCTCGGGTAGGATGAGGCCTAAGGCTATGTACAGTCAAGGGAAGGGAAACTTATCTTCAAAGCCAACCACTAAGCTCCTATCAGCATGCGTACCAGGCGGGCAAGTCTACTGAGACAGCACTGCACAATCTGGTGCTCAGGCTTGAACAGGCAGCTCTAAACAAAGGAGTTGCGCTGACGGCCTTCCTCGATATCGAGGGAGCCTTTGACAACACATCCTTTGATACTATAGCTAGGGCTCTAAGTAGACACAGTCTAAGTAGCACTTTCTGCAACTGGATTGACTCTATGCTGAGAACTCGCAAACTAATTGTTTCTCATGTTGAGGGGTCTCTGGAGGGCACTATAGCAAGAGGCTGCCCGCAGGGAGGAGTTTTATCTCCACTTCTCTGGTGCCTTGTTGTAGATGAACTCCTCGAGCTGCTCAACGGTCGGAACATTTTCGCCCAAGGTTACGCTGACGATGTCGTCATAGTAATTACAGGTGAATCTGAAGACGCCATGTCAAGGCGCCTGCAGCAGGCACTTGATCTGGTCTCTAGCTGGTGCGAGAGTGTAGGTCTAAAAGTCAATCCCGACAAAACGATCCTAGTTCCTTTCACCAGGAAACGATCACTACCGGGAATTTGGGAACCTACATTCGCGGGCAGAACTATAGGCTTTTCTCAACAAGCCAAATATTTAGGAGTGACGCTAGATGCCAAGCTCAATTGGAAACAGCATATGGACACTGTGATGTGTAGAACGCGCAGATCCCTGTGGGCTTGCCGCAGAGCTTGTGGTTCCACCTGGGGTTTGCAACCGAAAACCATATACTGGATATACACCACCATCATAAGACCCATGGTAACTTATGGAGCTTTAGTTTGGTGGCACAGAACGAAGCTTAAGGGTTCCATAACCTTTTTAAGCAAAATTCAAAGAATGGCTTGCCTCTCCATCACTGGGGCCATCCGCACTTCCCCAACGGCAGCGCTGGAGACTCTCCTCAATTTGGTACCCCTCCACCTTGAGGTAGAGAAATCCGCCATAAACGCGGCGCTGCGGCTGAAAGCGAATGGTTACTTGGGCGCTGGTCTGGGGCGAGGACATTCTATAATAATCAACATCATAGAAGAGATTCCGGAAGCGGAGATGCTATCGGACGGCATGCCCTATAAAATCTCAAAATTTAAGCAACCTTCTGTACATATACAGGAAAGGCTTACCTGGACTTTTCCTAAAGTTTTGCCGGGCGGGCTAGTATGGTACACGGATGGCTCTAAAACGGAGACAGGTGTAGGCGCCGGAATCTGGAGTGAAAGTCCCAGATTCAGCAAGGCTATAAGTCTAGGCACTCTGGCAACTGTCTTTCAAGCAGAGGTGTACGCTATTCTGGCATGCACTCATGAGAACTTAAGAAGGGCCTACCAAAATAAACGGATTTTTATCTTCTCTGATAGCCAAGCGGCAATTAGAGCGATAAGGTCCCGTAGGACCAAGTCGAAATTAGTTTGGGAATGCCAATGTGCTCTTCATGAGTTGGGCGTTCTCAATCAAATTACACTTGTCTGGGTCCCAGGTCACCGGGGCTTCGAAGGCAATGAAAGTGCGGATGCCCTGGCTAAACAGGGCTCTGATTTAGAATTCATTGGTCCAGAGCCGGCTATTGGGGCACCGTCCAGCTTGCTGCAAAGGGCCCTGGCCGATCGGACCTTGATGAAACATATTGAACGCTGGAGGTCCGCGCCTGGACTGGCCAACTCTAAGCGGTTCCTTCCAGGGCCGTCCCCTAAGACGGCCAAGGAATTATTACGGCGCAGCAGGAGTGATGTTAGGACACTTGTTGGCCTAATTACCGGACACTGTGCCCTAAATTACCACTTATGGAAGATAGGAAGGGCAGAGGACCCTACATGTAGGCTTTGCCTAGAAGAGGATGAGTCTGCCCTCCATGTTCTCTGTGAGTGCCCTGCAATAGCGAGGAGCAGGGTCTCTTTGTTCGGGAAGTCCCTGCTCGAAC
The DNA here is from genome assembly GCA_949987705.1 of Thereva unica. Taxonomy (NCBI): domain Eukaryota; kingdom Metazoa; phylum Arthropoda; class Insecta; order Diptera; family Therevidae; genus Thereva; species Thereva unica. The sequence goes on along the minus strand of OX465281.1, from coordinate 249,444,584 downwards.
ACTCAAGTCTAAGCGACAAACCACTAGGCAGACTGCTGAACTTGTTCAGGCGGTCTGGCCTACAAATATGAGGTGTAGGGGTTGTAGTACAATAGGCCAACTAAATGGCCGCAGTACCTTTGGACCTAATACCTCACACAGGAAAAAAAAAAAAAAAAAATGTACAGTCGGTCTTGAAGTCAATGTTCTCTGCTTGTGACATGTTCGAGTGTGAGAACTTATACTTGGCTGGCTACAAACAACTCAAATGTACATCGCCATCTGCCCACCCAGCGGCCGTCAAAGGGTGCCATCAAAATTTTATTTTTCGGTCGAAATTGTTTTTCGTATTCATTTTGGCGCCCCTTGTCACCTGAACGCTCCCCGTTCGCTCTACCCCAGGGTAGTTGTAAGTACTGTGATCTTGTTTGAGGACAGGGAGAAAGACCAGCAGAGGTCTTCGGTATACTGACATGTACCTATGAAAATTTCAGAAGAGCCCGAAGAAGGTGACGAAACGGCTTTTTATCCATTCCGTCAGTCAACCGGCAACTAAAGCGATATGTTTCTGTAGAAGCAAATCTTAACTAGACTGAGATTACCAACACACTCTTGTGAGTTGTCTTTACTCAATATTTATCTTTGGTTGAAACTATCTTCAACGGTTCGGAATCAAAAATCGGGCAAGTATCAGCTTAGTGAAGAGGACCTTAGACCTCGAGTAAAAATTAAAAAAAAAATACCTTACAACAGGCGAACACCGGCCGTGATTGTAACATAGTCCTCGACCATGTGCCAGCCAGGCATCAGAAGGTTTTTTTCAGGACTAAACGGCCGTACACACACAAACACTCTCACGGATAGGTCACACACATCATGAAATCCGGAGTTCATATCTTCGAATTCGAACATTTCAAAATTTTTATCACTACATTGCAATTAATTTCGTTATTTTTTTTCGATTGCTCGAGCGGTTAAAAAACAAAATTTCCGCACCCCTCACTTGACGTAAGGCAAACCGACAACTGGCGAGCTTGTTTTTCTTATGCGTCGTTAGTCTTTAAGTATGACAATCCAAAAGTCGATTGTACATAAAGAAAATGTTATCCATTTGGCCTTTATATGCCCGTCGTATGCCCATGTGTACAGATCAGTACTAGGCCATTTGAATCTTTTGGTTATGTTTGACCATCCTGGGCCTGCATTTGCTCCCATTAAGAAAGGTTAAAAAATCTACGAACATCCTATAGCCCTTAAAAAGCCAAGCGGCCGGTGTTCGCCCGTTGTAAGGCAATTTTTTAATTTTTACTTGAGACGACCGGAGTTGGAACGAGTACTGCATGTACATAGGGTAGTAATTTTTTGAAATATTTTGTGCTATACACGTAAATTCAAGTAAAACTAGAAACTTCGAGGAAATAGTACTGCATTACGGCATGGACTAAATCTTATTAAAAATATTACCCAAAACTGTCTCCACACACTTCTTCCGTTACGCAAAACGAAAACAATTTTTAATTTAAAATTTTCCTTTTATATTACTGTACTCTCTGCGAAAATGGTTCCTCGAGAAGATTTTACTTGGTAAAAAGCGAAGAATTTCATAAGATTACAGCAGCGACTTTTGTCAAAATTACTTAAGTTGGGAAAAAAATGTTTTTACATATAAAGTTTCAGTTTCAAAGCGCGACGAAGTGAAAAGTTTACGAAACTTTGCAAGCAGCAAAAGCCGCAGCAAATCACACTCTCAGGATCCTTGATTCCTTGGTAATAATTCCTTAAACTATTGTCAACAACAAAAGAGATAGACTGAGTGAGAGAGGGAGAGAGTGCGCGGAATGAAAAACCATGTATACGAAAAGTTTCATCCCAGTACCAGTTAGTTGGTTCTTACCTGTCTCGCTCGCAGTTGGTGCTAGAAAGATTCTCTATGCTATGTTTCTTCCACTTCTCCTCCTCCAGGTATTTCCAGAACTTTGTCTTCTTGGCAATGATCGCCGACTTCAAAGCAGGTCCTTTTTTCGCTGCTGTCATCACGGCCGAAGTGGTTGTCTTGCATTTGGCCAACGTTTGGGGATTCTGGAAGTGATTGTGCTGCTGGCTGTGGTGGTACTGCTGATTGTTGTGCGGCGGCGGCGGCTTCCCATCGTAACTAGAGTGGAAAAGTTTTTGGATGGTGGTCGAACCTTTCGCCGGATTCGCATCCGAAAGGGGACTGCTGCCAGAGATGGATCTGCTCCTGTAGAACTCCTCGCTGGCAAGGACACCGCTGTTAGGCGATCCAAACAGATTAAGGCGGCCAAACTCCTGAAATGTGGGAAAAATTTTTTTATCTCTTCTCCTAAGGATATCATTAATTACGAAAGAAAAACTTCTGCACACTGTTACGCAACGCGCTATACAGCGGCATGCCTTGGGGAAATTCGCAACAATCTAGAATGATACACAGGACAAGGGGTAGGTGGTGGGAGGGGGGACTAATAGCTAAAGCAAATTAAAGATGAAGCGGGGAAGGGATGCCCATTAATAACAATGAGAAAGCTGCAAACAATTATCGCCCATTAAATACAGCTTTGGATTAGGCCCGGCATACGCTGGCGCTGGCACTCCCCCGGGGCATATCCTGCAGGAGCGTGCTCTTTAATTCATGCAAATTCCCCACCAGCAGCACGTGGAGAATCGACTTTGTTTACGTTTCGGTGCTGTTGAGTCTACTTTAAGGCATTTTAAGCAGCGCCATCTCCCGGTCTCTCTGTCACTTTCTTTTTCAGAATCATTGAATCCTAAGGACTCGTCTGGAGGGCGAGCACACACCTGCAAGGCCAAGGATACACTGAAGGGTAAACACTAACGACACCAGAAGTGTAAGTAGTGTGACGGAAAGTGTAAACACCGTATTTCGGGGGGCAATTGCCAGTCTATAAATTCGTGCCCCTTTATTGTCGCCGTCGACGGAAGGTAAGTCCTCGACGCCAGAGCGAGACAGAGATGGCTCCACCAACCTGATGGAGGCGAAATTAATTTGCATCTGATTATTAATCAAGCAGAACTCAGTAAATTGCCGGAAACGCCGCGGCGAAAATAATTTCCCACGAAACGGAAATAAAGCAGTGCTCTAGGAAATAAGTGGAGGACGCGAGTCCTTCAGCCCAGCCCAGGATCCAGATGGGGTCTTAATGAGTTTTCGCGGCCGTTTAATTACCAGGCCTACTGGAGAGATTCATTTCCTCCGCGGGGGGCAGACGGGGCGCTGTTTGGCCTTTAGATAAGTCGAGTTCACTTGTTTGCCTTCATGGTTAATTAGAGAACATGAACGTTATGGAAGCAAACTGATTTCTGGCTTTTCCTTCTTTACATCGATATAATCCTTATCCCGCGTTTTTGTTCATAAAATACGGAACAGGAGGAAATGTTTAACATTAAAATTCTTCCAGCAAATGTAAATCAAGCATTTATCATGCAAAAAATAGGGGGATGAGGACCTAGTAGTATCGTTAGGGGAGAATCCGTAAAGTACTTTACATTTACAAACGCAGATAAAAACAACCAAGATTTTATTTCTAAAATACCGACCAAGGTTAGGCTTTGATAAATGGCGATATTAACTCCTAAGGTATAGCCTTAAATATTTGAAAAATAGTATTTATTCTAGCCTTAAGGGTGGGGCGGAGGGGGGACATTCGTAAAATTAATAAGCTACTTAACCCGTTCACTGTTGATATTGCTAATTCATGAAAACCTATTTGATCCAGCTGCCAAGCGCGCGTTTTAGTAGGCAGCCATATTTTAAAAGTTTGTACAATAAGTCCTTAGGTAATTTAATAGATGGCGCTCGTAGTATCGAAAAAATTTGCTTTTTGTAAATGTCATCTGTCACTAGACTGCTGTCAAAGTTTCAGCTATATACATCATGTACTTTAAAATTCTTATTTTTCAAATTATGTAGTAGTATGAGTACGGATCCTTGTATTCAGAAGACTTAACATCAAAGGAGATAAAAGCCGAGAGCTGGGTGAAGCTCATCTGCTCGTGCTCCTGCAACTCTTTACACTTGGGTTAATATAAATGGCTGTATACCGACAAATAATGAACATACATAGTTCGAGAAGTCTATACCCTTTTAACTTCAAATTGGCACTAAACAAATTCAAATTGGGACTAAACAATTTCAAATTGGGACTAAACAATTTCAAATTAGGATTAAACAATTTCAAATTGGGACTAAACAATTTCAAATTGGGACTAAACAATTTCAAATTGGGACTAAACAATTTCAAATTGGGACTAAACAATTTCAAATTGGGACTAAACAATTTCAAATTGGGACTAAACAATTTCAAATTGGGACTAAACAATTTCAAATTAGGATTAAACAATTTCAAATTGGGACTAAACAATTTCAAATTGAGACTTATGGGTTTAGTTCATCATGAAATTAGGAAGAGTGCTTTTAAGAAGCTAGAGGTCAAGGACTTTGTTAGCCATTGCCTAAGAAATGCTCAAAATATGTATCAGACAAATGTTGTATTAGTTATTGATAATGCACCTTGTCATACCTTCTCATGCCTATCGAAGAAGTGTTTCAGGAAAATGAATTTGTTGGTCATAGATTACTTAGACTTGGACCCTATAGTCCAATGTTTAATGCTATCGAGCACGCTTAGTCAAGCTAACGTTAAAAGAGAATGAGCAATACAAATGCCACAAACTCTAATCGGTTAAGACAGGGCTAATATGACTCAAGCCGAATATCGTTTAAAATGGTTACAAACCATCTTAAATTATGATATAAGAAATCAAACAGATGTGAACTGCACAAAATATATCGGCCATCGTTCAAAGGCTCATACCCGATGCATTAAATATGATGGATGCTCGTTTTCAAATAATGTTTTTATATTGTTATCTGTGTTTATATTTATTCCAAACTTAATAAAAATAATTAATACTTTAATCTTTGCTGATAGTAGCTCATTTATTACTTCAAATTGTTTGGTCCTAATTTGAAAATGCTTAGCCCCAATTTGAAATTGTTTAGTCCCAATTTGAAATTGTTTAATCTTAATTTGAAAATGTTTAGTCCCAATTTGAAATTGTTTAGTCCCAATTTGTAATTGTTTAGTCCCAATTTGAAATTGTTTAATCCTAATTTGAAATTGTTTAGTCCCAATTTGAAATTGTTTAGTCCCAATTTGAAATTGTTTAATCCTAATTTGAAATTGTTTAATCCTAATTTGAAATTGTTTAGTCCCAATTTGAAATTGTTTAGTCCCAATTTGAAATTGTTTAATCCTAATTTGAAATTGTTTAGTCCCAATTTGAAATTGTTTAGTCCCAATTTGAAATTGTTTAGTCCCAATTTGAAATTGTTTAATCCTAATTTGAAATTGTTTAGTCCCAATTTGAAATTGTTTAGTCCCAATTTGAAATTGTTTAGTCCCAATTTGAAATTGTTAATTCACAATTTGAAATTGTTTAGTCCCAATTTGAAATTGTTTAGTCCCAATTTGAAATTGTTTAATTCTAATTTGAAATTGTTTAGTCTCAATTTGAAATTGTTTAGTCCCAATTTGAAATTGTTTAGTCCCAATTTGAAATTGTTTAGTCCCAATTTGAAATTGTTTATTCCCAATTTGAAATTGTTTGGTCCCAATTTGAAATTGTTTAGTCCCAATTTGAAATTGTTTAATCCTAATTTGAAATTGTTTAGTCCCAATTTGAAGTTGAAAAGGAATAGATTAGCAAACTAAATGACATGGTTTCAAGTGATCGACCTTCGCACCAAGACCCGACCGTGGAGATTCCCCTGCATTACTGGATCGACGACGGATCTAGAGAAAAATCCTGCAAATCCTCGGTAAATCCTGCAATCACAAGGTTTAAATTGAAGGAATGAATAGTACTACGTGAATTTACCACCACCGATGGACTTTGGATACCATGCTACCTACTGTGTAACTTAGCATTCCCAATGACAATTTCGGGAGTAGTATGCAGGAGAACTACTAAGCCACCGGTTGGGACATCTATGCCGAACAGGCTAATTGCGAAGAGATCAGACGAAGCTAAGCACATCCTACTTTTACTTTTTTCCCCTTTCCACACATCTAAGCCAGCGTGGAGGCAATAGCCAGCTGTGCAGCGAGCACCAGCCATAGTATACTTGCACAAACAATTACCCCAACCTGGTCAGAGGAAAAGTTACTCGCCTCTGGGCTGGAGTCGTTAATTGAGGCGACCAAAAAATCTTTTGGATTGGATTGGCCGTTTTGGATTGTATGGGAAAACCGCATTCCGGAAAGCGAAAGTCAGATGGTGTGAACATGTAGGGTCTGCAGTAAGGAGCTCTTTTCATTTTGACAACATTGCTAGAAATGAGGTGGCTGGTACGAAACCTCGAGCGAAACCTCGAGTAAGAGAAGACCACGATCCTCTCCTAAACAGAAGACAGGGCGAGAAATAAAAAATACCAAAGTTACAGATGGTCCCCCAACAAAAGTCTGCCCAGGAAGGCTGCCGAGCGAGGTGGTCACATATTACCTGAAAGTAGTATTTAATGGACTAGAGGTCTTTGGGGGTCGCATCAGTCCCGAAACTTGGGTGGAGGTGGAGGCCAAACTATCGGAGTTGATGTTGGATCACATCCTATCAGGCAAGAGAAGAATAACCTCTGTTATGACTTCTTGCATGCAGTTAGAGGTTTCAGCAGGGTAATTAGTTAAGAAACTTCCAAGGCGAATGGGTCACTAAAATTTGCAGATGCATGAGAAGGCATGAGTCTCAAACCAATCCCAGCTGCGTATATCTTGAGGAGACCTAGAGCTCGCATCTGCTCGCCAAAAGTACATTTGGAATCTGGAAAGTTTATCCAGTGTCTCCAGGTGCAGGTAATTAAAGAAGAGGAACTGCTGAAGTATAGCATATCACTATTTCTCCTTATCAACGAAGAGTATGCCACACTAGAAAATTTTAAAAGCCCTTCCCCAGAGAAGGAGTGTCCTAATCTGGATGAACTGGTCGAGGGTTTGGGGCTGGGGAGTTCGCCGAAACAAACTACTAGATTTTTCCAAAGGAGAAAAACCTGAATGTCGCCTTATTACCAGGGTTCTGGGCACAAGATCGAAACATAAAAGGGCAATACAACACCTTTTACCATTGCTTGGATCAAAGTAAGCCAAGATCCTGTATCCGTGTGGATTGCCCTATAATACCCTCGACACACTAGCACAATTAATCCGGGTTATGGCGCCAGAATGACGTAGGCTCCATTTTATTTCCATTTCTTTTATATCGGTCAACGTCATTATGACGTTATAATCCGGATTAAGGGTGCTAGTGTATCTTCGGTATAAGGCGTACCCAAAGGATCTAATACTTTACCTTATTCGCCCCATGTCTCCTTGAGGAAAAATCATTGCTCTTCGATTCCGAATGGACAAGGGCGGCCGAACAATTTGAGAATTACGAGAGAGTGGATATGTGAAAACTTTATATTTTTAAACGGTCTCCCAACTGAGTACTAATCACGTCCAATGCTGTGAAACCTCTGTAAAACCACAGCCGGTCTATTGGGTATGTCTACCCTTCACGGTCACCAACAAAATTGCCTGAGTTATAAAGCTTTTTATCAGTTCAATGCTGTTGAGCTCAATCCACATAAGTGGCTTCACCGGCTAACGTCCTTGTTCAGTTCGTGCTTGAATTTATTTTTCCTGTTTCGCTAGAAGTCAGAAATGCAAAAACCAACTGCATTGGCATTCCACTATTCCAGTTAATTTCTCTCGTTTAAACGAGCTTTTACGTTCAACTTCAGTTCGAGAACAGTTGGGTGAACTGAGGTTTGTTTATCCTCAGTTGAATATGTGGAAATTGTATGCTAACTGGGGTTATTTTTTTTTTTTTTTTTAAATTCAGTGTCCAAATTTGCTCGAACTTGCGCATTTCGACCGATGAAGCCAGTTCATTAGGGTATTTGTTTAAAGCTTTTCAAGTGTTCATTTTGAGTTATCAGGTGTATATGTGCGTGTGCACTTTTCCTTCCATCTCCATGCCCCCGGCATCCCTGGCGACCACAATGCGAAACATACGCTTTTGGGAAGCAACAAGAATAATGAGCGGGGAGAGTCACATTAATTCAAACCCAGGGGTGTGATGTGTACCGATGTGTGTGGATGAACACCCCAAACTTCGTATTCTCAAGCACGGAGAATTTCCAAGGCAGTTATGTTTTAGAAGACTGAAAAGAGATCTGCAGGCTGGAGATCAAATCACTGATAAGCTTTCTTAATTCCGTCCGTCACACTTGACCAAAAAACCACTGACCCCTGGACGTATTCCTACACCTACCTATCTACCTACTAAACCCCTGAGAAAAATTAAATGATCGAAATGAAATGAATTACAAATAACCCCCAAGGAACCTTTTTAGTAACTTCATAAATGAAAGAATTACACCGCTCAAAGTCCTCCGACCAAAATTTTTACATTTATGCTCAAAAATTTTTATTTTATTATGTATACTAAAAAGTTTAAACCAAAAGTTTTAGATATTTTGATTTACTTTAAAAAATGTTTTTGGAAAAAATTTGTAAGGATCATGGTTGTTGAGCTATACCAATAAACAAATCGCACATCTTTTTCAAGATGGCGGACGAATGACAGCCCCCCCCCACAACCATTACCGCCGAAAGGATAAATCACCGGCTTTTGTGTATCCAGCAAGGTACAATATTTGACAGTTCTGATTTGAAGGGTGCCGACGCAATAAATTCCTTATATTCGTTATAAGTCAGCGGAGTGTATGGTTACAGGGTGAGCACAAACATTTAGACAAAATTAATGTTCACTTTGGCGACGCTAACGAAATTGCCCGAAAATCTCAGCAGGACCCAGACACGGCGGCCTTCACAAATACACAATAATAAATTTTTGGGGGTAAACAGCTGGGGATATAAGTATGTACCTACAGAGTCACAGCTATAGAGCGCCGCCTTTGGAGGAAAAAATAAGTGATAAAAATTTTATGTTTCTTTCGGGCAATAAAAAGTGTTTTCCTATTCAATTTTTCATTGCTTTTTCAATTTAGTTCAGTTTTTGAAACATTAATGGCGCTGGCTATTATATGTTTCAATTGTTTGGTCCCCTTTGTGACAGTGAAAGAGTCTCTGATTTTATGGTTGATAGATGTTTAGCTCCTGCAGTTATCAGTGGCGTGGTTATTTTTAATTACAATAAAATTGCCAGCAAAATCACTAATCTTTTGGTAGGTTGACATTGTCTTATAATTTATTTAATGTTTTTTTCCTATTTTATGAAAATAAGCATGTGCCTATTCTGGGCTGATGCAACGGAGTTCGTAACCTGACCAAGCGGTAACTGTCGGTAAGCTAATGTGATGTTACATACAGAATTTGTAAGGGTCTCTCTCGGTGAAAAACGGAGCCCTTAGACAAATTCCCATATACTTTCATACAGGGAGCCTTTTACATCAAATTCGCAGTTAATGAGTTTGATGCAATATGAGCTCCCTGCGAACAACAAATCCTAAACGGAAAATTATGATCTAATTTCCATTTTCAAATGTACAAAATTCCTTAACGGACAAAGCTTCAACGTACAAAATTCCACTTCAACAAATGTTCCAGACGTAACCTAATCCGCGCGCATTTTGTGAGATTTGCAAGGTGCGCAATTACCTTTGCACCCTTCCCAAGCTTTTCTGGCAAACAGTGATCTTGACTTTGACTTTCTTGAACGTAATTTGACCCACCCAACAATAATCAAGCGCAACTTGCAATGCGCCGCGTGAGAAACGCGCGGTAAGCAAGTTGCGCAGGTGGGAACAAGTTCAAGGGCGCGTTTTTCCCAGCCGGTGGACAATTTTCCATGCCACCACCGGCGGGTGAAACTAAAAAGTAATTAAGTGTTGTTCTATCCACAAGCGGCGGCGGGCGCGTCGATAATATTATTAAGAGAGTCTTGTCTAAACTACGATCCGCGACGGGCGCGTCTACAATTTCGAAAAAGTGTTGTTTTAACCATTGACGCCAGCGGGCGCGTAAGAATAAAAAAATATGGCGGTGATTTTTTAATAAGGAAGTGTTGTAAAAATCCACGATCGCCGGCGGGCGCGGCTTCGCGTGACTTATTATAATTATAAAGAAAAAAAAACAAACATATTTACTTAAGTATTAAAAATTGATTTTTGAAAAGTTAAGTGTGAGTTATAAAAATTTAGAAAAACATCAACTGTGCTTTAACTTAACAAGAAACAAATTTACTAAAAAAAATAATAAGTATAAAAATTTTTATTTGAGAAAATTGTTTTTTTTGTGGTAGTTAAAACTGAATAAATTAAGTAAACCACTTAAAAAGGCCACACTTAAAATTAAATTGAATAGTTTTAAGGTAATAAAAAATTAAAATAAACCAATAATTAAAAAAAAAAATATATAAAGAAAAATAATACGAACCACCTCTGATCTTCCAGTTGCAATATTTAATAAATTGATGATTTTTTAAATGCATTTTTCGAATAATTTAAAAAGCGGATGATGGAAATTTGAAATTAATAAATGAAAGTAAAAAACAAATTTTTTTTGCTGTGACTTGTAAATATGGAGAACAGGGTGAACATAAATTAAATAATGATAAGGTGAAATATCTTTTTTTTGTTGTCTGTAACCGCTAAGAAAAAATAAAAAAAAAAATTGTATTAGTTATTGTGAAATCATTCGTAAAATAAATGAAAAGGAAACCAGTGAAATATAAGAATTTAAACAAAAAAAAAAACAAATAAAGTGTGTTGCCTTCATTATATAACAAGTGTGGTGAGTTTATATTTTTATATAACAATTGGTTAACGGTTAACACCCTGGTTGGAGGGTTGTGTGAGTTATTATTATACAACTTATATATTTTATATATAACAATTGGCGCAGCCGGTAGGATCTGGGTGCGCAAATAGTAAAAACGTTAATACTGCTGGTCTAGGCTCCTTGACCTCCAACCCAAGGCTGAGCCTGACTTGGGGGCAGTGTTAGCGTCTGCCACTACAGCGCATAAAAATATCCCAGATCCTCCACGAATCTTCGCTCGGGGGTGTACAACCACGGTGCCTCTGCTCCAGGCGAGCACGCGCTCACCCCCCTAAAGTTTCTACATCGCGGGACTTTTAGTGGGCTTCATCCCTGCCCAGGAGACGCCCTATGTCAGAGGGCCAACAAGGGGAAAACAACAACACCAAGACCCCCCCTCCGAGGGACCACCAACCATCGAGGGACTTACCCACACCAGGCCCCTCAACTTCATCAGGAGCCACCGACACCCCAGCATCCTGCCAGGTCACTCAGCGAGGGACTTCAACACCACTATCTGCACTCCAATCAACATCCACCCCATCAGAAACGCCCCAGACATCCCCCAGACGTCTCCGAAGTGGAACCATCTTAGGAGAAGGAGAGAAACAAGTAGGTTTAACTTCAAGATTAGATTACATACTTAAGCGGGCGCAGGAGACAGGAAAATTTAATATAGTTCACTTTGAGGCCGTGGATAAACAAATCCAAAGGGCCAGCCTAGAAAGAAAGGCTAAAATAGAAGCATTCAAAGAGGAGGCCCTAAAATTTAAACAGGACCTCCTCAATTTCAAAAATAGTCTCCCACGCCCCCTTGAGGTAGTAGATAAGTTTAGCATAGAGGATAGGGACAATTGTGAAAGTAATACAGATAACACAGAACCGCCTGAGCCCGATTACGCGCCCATAGACCTTCTCGCGGATTGGGTCGATCTCTCAACCCGATCCTTGTCCCTCCTAGAGGAAGAAGAGGCGACCTTTCAAGACAGTCGTCTTGTCAAATCTTTACTACAAAAAGAATTTCCTACAGCCATGGCCGACGAATATATTAAAGTCGCCAAATTAACGGCCCAACTAGTCCCTTTATTCTCTGGCGGCCAAAACCCAGCGATGGCAACGGAACTACAAATGTTCCTAGGCTGTTGCCGTCGGGTACTACAGTGCCTGACCGAACAAGAAAAAGCCGCCTTCATTCAAATTTATCCAACTAGGCTTCGGGGAGAGGCCTATCAACTGATTGCCTCCTCCCAACCAGCCACTTTTGAGGAGGCAGAAAACCTCCTAAACAGGACTTATCTTCCCAGAGAAACATATCAAGAACTGGTCAATAAACTAATTCAATTACGCCAGTTCCCCTTAGAGCCGCTCACGGCCTATACCACTAGGATCAAACAACAATTGTCTTTATGCGAAGAAGCGGCCACCACTAAATACGGTGCGATGGCAGCACCGGCCGTAAAGGCCCAACTACAAGACTTCGCGAAAAATGCCCTGCGAAGTGGGGTTACTAACCCCCACCTCTGCCAGTATCTCCTGACTCTGGGAGAAGACACATTGGATAGCCTAACCCAAAAGGCACTAGATATGGAGAAGCTGCAACAAAATTCTATGTATGCCTCCTATCAAATGACAGTACCTCAACCGGAATACAACCCTTATGGACAAACAGTCCCTATCCCTAAGTCGGAAAACATTTACCAAATGACCCTAACAAATACGCCAAACCAACACACTCAGTACACCGCCCCGCCAACACCAACAACGCCGCAAACAACACTCCAGACTCCGATAAATCCACAGGTAATGTACACCACATACGCCCCACCCACAAACCTAACAAACACAGTACAAACAATACCACCGGCGCCACTACAAAGCGCCCACCAAGTAACGACTGTAAGCCCCGCGCAGAAAAATGAAAATAAACCCTTAAACATCACCTGTAGCTACTGCAGAAACAGAGGGCATACTTATGCAGACTGTTTAAAACGTAAAAACACGCCCTTCTGCATAATCTGCCGGTCCAACTCGCACGACGCGAGGGACTGCCCCCGACCAATAGAACCCACAAGGTCCTCATATAATAACAATCGTTACCAGAACCAGGGGCCGTCGTTTAATAATAATAATAATAATCGCTACCAAAACCAGGGGCCTTCATATAATAATAATAATAATAATCGTTACCCCAACCAGCGGTCTCAGTACCAAGGTAACAACCGTTACCCAGACCCGCGGTCACAACCTATGGGTAATTATCGCTATTCCGACCAACAACTTCCTAACCAGAACAATAATAGACAACCAACCAACCGACCCATGAATAATGGATCCAACCAATCCAATGGCCGTCAACAAGCAGCCAACAACACAAGGTCAGTGTTTAATATTAGATATAGATGTGATTTCTGCCACAGACGTGGCCACACGGTGGATGACTGTCATCAAAGACAGCGCTGGGAATCACAACACGCGGGAAACTCCCCGCAGTCGGACCAAGAAACCCCGGCCCGACAATAAGTCCTCAAAATATTACCAAAGGGGGGCCTCATGCACCCGAACCAAGTGTTCCACTCGTCACTCTTCCTCTAGACATAAGCCTTAACGGCAAAGCCGACCTAGCAGTGGACACCGGCGCTGAGGTCAGTATATTAAAACATAAAAAACTAAAGGATCCCAACTTACCAGATCCAACTAAAAAATGTACACTACAAACGCCATACGGCCAAGGACAAACATTAGGGAGCTGTCAGGGGAACATCATACTAAACGCCCCCCTCCCATGCACCTTCCAAATTGTGCAAAATACACAAGAAATCCCTAACGATGGTCTGTTAGGAAACGACTTTCTTTCCAAAAACTGTAACGTCGAAGGCCCAAACCAAACACTGCGATTTCCTCGCACGGAAATCAACCCAGTAGAAATTGCAATTCCATTACGCAATGGATCCGCCAAGTCAAACACTAGAGAGCAGCAGGAGCAAACCCAAACTAGGGAATCTCAACTCGTAGTAGCCGAGATAAACCCCGGTGGTGTCTCCCAGGTAGCCTCAGAGAGGAATACCAGCTGCCTATCTCTAGATGGTTCAAGGTTGGAAAACAACTCCAACGACTATGAGGCCAATTCAGGCAAATATAACGTGGCATTGGAGAAATCCATTCGCCTACCAAGCCGGTCTCAAATGGTGGTCCCCATTCCCCTAAGATTAGAGGAGGAAATGCTCTGTGAATCTTACGAGCCGAGCGAAGGAGTATTCCTCGCCAATTCCCTCTTGCCAACTGGAACAAAAACAGTGTATGTTGGTCTCATCAACGTTAACACCCAACCAGTAGTCCTGACGAGCTTATCCCTTACGCTCGCCCCAATCAAAGACTACACGACTATTCACCTAGCCTCTAACAACAACCCTAAGTCTCCAACGAATGCTAATGACGTATGTGAGTATCTTACAGGCTCTGAACCAGACGGTCTCAGGAACGCCAGTACCCCATCGTCATCTAACGCAAGGCTCCAAAGTATACCCAATAATGGTGCAATCCCGCAAGGTATACCCCAGGGAAAAAGGACAAAAGTGAAGTTGGGAAAGAATGAAAAGGAAATCGATTCCATCCGTCATCTACGATACATATTCCCGGACCAAGAGGATCCGGACCTTGAGCGTGAAGCGCGCTTCAAACAGCTAGACGAGGAACTCAGCCTCGACCACCCTCTAACGGCCGACGAGAAGCGGTCCATACGGGATCTTTGTTACGAATATGCCGACATATTCCATTTAAAAGGGGACAAGCTAACCTACACGGAAGCTCTACGACATGAGATCCCCATGGTCTACGACCAATTTATTAACCAAAAAATGTATAGATTGCCCGAAACGCAAAGGCAAGTCATAAATGACCAATTGAAAGAGATGTTGGACAACGATATTGTTCAACCCAGCAAAAGTCCTTGGAACTCACCCCTCCTAGTGGTACAGAAAAAACCGGGCCCCGACGGTGAGAAAAAATGGCGCGTAGTTGTGGATTTCCGCAAAATTAATGAAAAGACAATAGGTGATGCGTATCCCTTACCAAGAATCGAGGACATCCTAGACCAGCTCGGTCACTCGAGATACTTCTCTACCCTCGACTTGGCCAGTGGTTACCACCAGGTACTAGTGGAACCACAGGATCGCCCCAAGACGGCCTTTAGCACGAACTATGGCCATTATGAGTTCAAACGTATGCCGTTCGGGTTAAAAGGTGCCCCGGCTACGTTTCAGCGACTAATGAATTATGTCCTTACTGGTCTACAAGGCCTCGAATGCTTCGTCTACCTAGATGACATAGTCATCTATGGTAAGAACCTTGAGGACCATAATTCCAAACTACGACGCATATTCGACCGGTTGAGGGAAAACAACCTCAAATTGCAACCGGAGAAATGCCAATTTTTGAAAAAGGAAGTAGTCTACCTGGGTCATGTATGCTCTGAAAAGGGAGCCCTACCAGACCCCAGAAAAACGGAGTGTGTCCAAAACTTCCCGGCGCCCCGTACCGTCAGGCAAGTCCAGTCCTTCTTGGGCCTTGCCAACTACTATAGAAAATTCATCCCACAATTTTCTAAGATCGTACGCCCCCTAACCAATTTGCTAAGAAAGGGCGTGAAATTTTTATGGACGCCAAAATGCGAGGAAGCATTTCAAACGGTGAAGCGTTCTTTAGTCTCCCCACCACTGCTGATATACCCTGATTTCGAAAAACCGTTCAATCTAACAACGGACGCCAGCAGTGAGGCACTCGGAGCAGTGCTCTCTCAAGGAATCGTAGGTCAAGACCAGCCCATAGCTTATGCAAGTCGCACTCTAAACAAGGCGGAGCGTAATTACTCCACCGTCGAAAAAGAGTTGCTAGCCATAGTATGGGCTGTTAAAAACTTCAGATGTTACTTAATGGGTCGAAAGTTTACGGTCTATACCGACCATAAACCCCTCAAGGGAGTCTTCAACGTCAAGGACCCCACAACTCGACTCGTTAGGTTTCACCATAAACTGTCCGAATACGATTACCAAATTGAGTATAAACCGGGTAAATACAATACGAATGCTGATGCTCTCAGCCGGATTCCCCAAAGAGCAGAAGAGCCCAATACCTTCACGGTGGAAGCTCTAATTCACCAACCCGGTGAACCCCTAACTATATCACCCGAGAGAAACGGGAATACATTGCCTCCTAGTGAACGACCGAAACAATGCAACGCGGTCACTAGGGCTCAGGCACAAAAAATGCAGGATGAGGAAAAAGACGAACTCGTTCCAACTGCAGAAGCCCCCAATATCGACGAAGGGCCTAAAGAAATAGACTTGGAAACGGAAATTCCACAACCCGTCGAAGCCTCCAAAGACAGCTCCAGCGAGCTACGAAGGAAAGTTGAAGTGATTACAAGTCCCGAAGAAATCACTACAATACTAAAAGACTACCACGACTCCCCTTTCGGCGGACACCAGGGAGTCGTTAAGACATATAATCGCGTACGTCGTAAATATTGGTGGAGACACATGTTCCGCGATATCACTCGCTACATAAGAAGGTGCAAGAAATGTCAAACCATGAAGGCCTCTAGACAATTCCGAATGCCCATGGTTATTACAGACATAGCAGAAAAGCCCTTCGAAAAAGTCTATTTAGACGTAGTAGGTCCCCTGGAAGAAACCCATTCCGGAAACAAATACATCCTAACCTTCCAGGATAACCTGACAAAATTCGTCGACTGGTATGCCATTCCCAATGGGGAAGCCCAAACGATAGCACAAATTTTCTTCGACGAAATCGTCACGCGCTATCGCATACCCAAACAAATAGTCACCGACCAGGGATCAAATTTCCTGAGTGACCTCTTCAAGGGCGTGTGTAGGCTCTTAAAAGTTAAAAAACTTCAGACCTCAGCCTACCACCCACAATCCAATGGCGCGCTAGAACGAGCTCATAGACCTCTAATCGAGTACCTACGTACAATAGTAGATGAGAGCCCAAACAATTGGGACCAGTTTCTGCGCACGGCAGCGTTCGTGTACAATAATAGCGTACACGAGGGGACCAAACTTACCCCCATGGACTGCCTATATGGTTTCATTGCCGACGTCCCGTCCAACCTTAAACGCAACCCGGAGCCACTTTACAACCACGAGAGTTATTACCATCAACTCCGATATAAGTTGCAAAAGTCCTATGCCCTAGCCCGCAAGAACCTACTTGCCAGCAAGAACCGCTCCAAGGCATATTATGATGGAAACGTACGCCCACTCACACTTCACGTAGGGGATAAAGTCCTCCTACGTAACGAGGCCCGAAAACATAAATTATCCCAAATCTGGGTCGGCCCCTATACAGTAGTGTCAGTCCCAAGCGCGGTAAACACTACCATCAAAATAAATAGGAGATTGGTCACCGTCCATAATAATCGCTTGAAACCGTTTTACGAAAATAAAACGTAACTTTACGCCACCATTTAAGTCCTACCCTACTTTCCGGTAATAAAAGAAACTAGCTTTAGCACCATCAACCTTGGAGTACCATCGATAACCTCCAATAATACCATAAAGTTATTCACAGGTGACGATACGCGGTGCGGCCTCTAAGTAGATCCCACACATTACCAAGGGCCTCTTCCATACAATTAGTACAACCAGGGCCTGGGACCCCAATAACCATAGGGTAAATCAGGCCGCCATACCGCTATTCACCACGCCTCCTTATAATGCGTCACTACGCCTCACTCTACCAACCCACCTTCATACAAAAGGGTTGAAGAGATCGCCAGAAAAGTCTCACCTGCGCTACGTCAATCCCATAAACTCCCCCTAGTTCGCGAGACGAGCCCAAAACCTTCACCACAAACTATCCAAACAGAGAATCGCTCTACTTACTACGTTTCGTAGCGATTCTCTTATTCCAGGGGGGAAGGAATGTTACATACAGAATTTGTAAGGGTCTCTCTCGGTGAAAAACGGAGCCCTTAGACAAATTCCCATATACTTTCATACAGGGAGCCTTTTACATCAAATTCGCAGTTAATGAGTTTGATGCAATATGAGCTCCCTGCGAACAACAAATCCTAAACGGAAAATTATGATCTAATTTCCATTTTCAAATGTACAAAATTCCTTAACGGACAAAGCTTCAACGTACAAAATTCCACTTCAACAAATGTTCCAGACGTAACCTAATCCGCGCGCATTTTGTGAGATTTGCAAGGTGCGCAATTACCTTTGCACCCTTCCCAAGCTTTTCTGGCAAACAGTGATCTTGACTTTGACTTTCTTGAACGTAATTTGACCCACCCAACAATAATCAAGCGCAACTTGCAATGCGCCGCGTGAGAAACGCGCGGTAAGCAAGTTGCGCAGGTGGGAACAAGTTCAAGGGCGCGTTTTTCCCAGCCGGTGGACAATTTTCCATGCCACCACCGGCGGGTGAAACTAAAAAGTAATTAAGTGTTGTTCTATCCACAAGCGGCGGCGGGCGCGTCGATAATATTATTAAGAGAGTCTTGTCTAAACTACGATCCGCGACGGGCGCGTCTACAATTTCGAAAAAGTGTTGTTTTAACCATTGACGCCAGCGGGCGCGTAAGAATAAAAAAATATGGCGGTGATTTTTTAATAAGGAAGTGTTGTAAAAATCCACGATCGCCGGCGGGCGCGGCTTCGCGTGACTTATTATAATTATAAAGAAAAAAAAACAAACATATTTACTTAAGTATTAAAAATTGATTTTTGAAAAGTTAAGTGTGAGTTATAAAAATTTAGAAAAACATCAACTGTGCTTTAACTTAACAAGAAACAAATTTACTAAAAAAAATAATAAGTATAAAAATTTTTATTTGAGAAAATTGTTTTTTTTGTGGTAGTTAAAACTGAATAAATTAAGTAAACCACTTAAAAAGGCCACACTTAAAATTAAATTGAATAGTTTTAAGGTAATAAAAAATTAAAATAAACCAATAATTAAAAAAAAAAATATATAAAGAAAAATAATACGAACCACCTCTGATCTTCCAGTTGCAATATTTAATAAATTGATGATTTTTTAAATGCATTTTTCGAATAATTTAAAAAGCGGATGATGGAAATTTGAAATTAATAAATGAAAGTAAAAAACAAATTTTTTTTGCTGTGACTTGTAAATATGGAGAACAGGGTGAACATAAATTAAATAATGATAAGGTGAAATATCTTTTTTTTGTTGTCTGTAACCGCTAAGAAAAAATAAAAAAAAAAATTGTATTAGTTATTGTGAAATCATTCGTAAAATAAATGAAAAGGAAACCAGTGAAATATAAGAATTTAAACAAAAAAAAAAACAAATAAAGTGTGTTGCCTTCATTATATAACAAGTGTGGTGAGTTTATATTTTTATATAACAATTGGTTAACGGTTAACACCCTGGTTGGAGGGTTGTGTGAGTTATTATTATACAACTTATATATTTTATATATAACAGTGATCAGGCTAGAGTCTTCCAAGATAACCAACCGAGGGCGGACGTACTTAATGCCGGGGGTATAGCTGTTAGGGTATAATTCATGGAACCAGTCCTCCTGGTAATGGGTTGAACTTTGAGCTAACTACCAGATTCCGTAAAAACATATCAGTAAAGAAAGCAGTCTCAGAACGCTCAGAAAAAACGGCAACAACACCTGAAAATATCTACAGAACTGCAGCAGTTAAATCGCTAGAGAATATTAAGACTGATGCAGCAAAATTTCTCAACATAAGAAACTGGAGGCAAGCTGCGATGCAGAGAGACGTCTGGAGGAAGATCGCATCAACAGAAGAAACCTGGACGTTGAATTTTTCGAAGTAGGTGAACGGAACCGAATCACTGCTGTAAGGATAGTTTACTCTTGAGCATTCCGAGATTTTAAAAATTACACGACTAGGCTAACATTGATCATTAAGCCCCTACTAGTAGACCCGATGTGAATCCAGAAGCCTTGCAGCAGGCTCGCATAGTTCGGGATAGAGCTGAACGATCAAATAACTGACCGCTCATATCGCTTATTCGTCCACGATAGCAATAATCGGATAGACTTTCTGAATGATGCGGGCGCGAAAGAGTCCATTGTTCCCGCCAAGGAAAGTCCGAACGACCCTACTGATCCGGCACCAAATTGCTCGAACTGCATATCGGTCTACGTCACTGCTCGGCGACTCCATCCGGAGAAACTCATACCGTCCCCCGTTGCTTCTCCACTTCATCTGGTTCCTAAACGAGGCTCACATGATCGGAGGCCCTGCGGCGACTACAGCCGTGTCGCCGTAATGTTGCTTCATGGTTGCAAATTTTTTCGAAAGTTGATTTAGTACGTGCACATATCAATCGCACCAGAAGACGTGCATAAGACTGCACTCATTAAGTCATTTGGCCGTTAAGAGAGATCTCGACTTCGTTTATGTATACCTACTTGGACGATATACTTATAGCCAGTAAAACCGCGGGTGAGAATATCGTTCACCTCGAAGAGCTCTTTAAACGCCTCGATAGCTTTGGTTTAAGCATTAAGCTAGAGAAATGCGTTTTTGGTGTGCAAGAGATCATCATTATCATTACAAAGGATGGAAGATCGGGTTTAGGCTATCGTAGATCTCGCACCTCCAACTTCGATCCGGAGGTTTTTGGGAATGTTATCATTGATTTATACCAAAATTGGTGGAAAGGTTGGTACCGATACACAAGCATCAGCAACATTCCTCAAGGTGAAAACCACGACGCCGATGGCCGATTATTAGCAGAGGCGTATTGGCATAATTTAACCTTTAGCCAAAAAGCTGTGAAGAACAGAACACAAGTACTCTGTATTCGATCGTGAGCTTCTCGCAGTCTATGAAACGATCGAACACTTCCGTTATTTCGTTGAAGGATTGTGTCCTCGTGGCCTATATTGATCACAAACCACTGTTTCGTTCCCTTCACACAAAGACCGAACGATCCCCTAGACAGACCAGATATTTGGGACTAATCCCTCAGTTTATCATAGACCACATCAGATTTGTGTCGGGTGAACAAAACGTTGTCGCAGACGACTTGTCGCGCTCACTAGCCACCGACAAGGTAAACTCGGCAACCTTTGACCTACCTAATCTAGCTCAGGCTCAACAATGCGACATAGAGTTGAAGTGTCTACAAGAGCACCCCTGCACCAGTTCACGGGTAAAACTAGTTCTCACACCATTACCATTTACTACTTCTCAGGTGTAGTGTAAAACTAGTACAGGCGTTCTAAGGCCTTATGTACCTACCAGATCGCAGCAGAGATCAGAGATCACAACCGATCAAGGTACGCAGTTCATATTGGCCCTGTTATTTTGGAACTTTCATTGAATATTCGTTGATCTTGGAAGTTTAAGGGGCTCTAAAGGCTATTGCTAATAGTGCTAATTGCTTTTCAATTGACTCATGGAGATACCTCAGGTTTGTGGCAACTCTGGCAACGCCGACTGTTCCATCGAAATAGTTCATCTTCTACTTCCCCGACTATATTTCTCCAGCAAGTTTAGCTCGTTCGGCTCACTGGCATAATCTGTAGTCTTCAAACTTTCGGGTATACTACGCTCTACAACTGTCACGACTACACGACTGTCGAACTACCTTCCATTGCCAGTGTTGCCGAACTCTGATTAAAAATAAAGGAATGCTATAAAAGGGAGCAATTGAAGGTAGCCCTCTCTATTGGGAGAGGATGGGGACAAGCACGGTGATGCTGGAGGGCTTGGAATAGACCATGGTTCGATTTGGACAGTCGAGTCGATAATGATTGCAACACATTAACCAGTAGAAGTCATAAAAAGGTTCTTGACTTTTTACACTATATAACATTGTAGAAGAAGGCTTTGTTCCACCTAAAAACATATTCTTGCCCAAATTACGATCTTATCTCGTTGTTAATGAAGAATAATGTGACAAATAAAAGAAAAGAAACACTATATTCATAAATCACTAGTGCAACAATTAGTCTAGTCGCCTTAAGGCATCGTTATATCTAAAAATAATGAGAAACCGCCGTCGCCGCCGCAACAAACAAATAACCATAAAAACAATTAACTAAAAATGCGCCTATAATCAGATAAAAGTTATTACAACCCCCGCCATTACACCCCACAATCCACAACAACAACAATCAACAACAACAAAAAAAGCAACACATAAGCACAACAAATTGGAAGGCAGCCATTACAACAAATTTACTACTAGTTATGGAATTTGTATAACATGGTGCAAATTAATACTGTACCGGAAATAGGGGGGGGGGGGTGCAGGGGGGGGGCGGAAATAACCGCGATTATGATAAAGGACCTAAAATACACAAACACAAATCAGCAGCAAACAAAATAAAACGAAAAAAAAAACACAAAAAATTGTTAGCCAACCACCACCGCTTAAACAGGGTGCTTTATAAAATGTGACGAGGCATGCAAAATTTTATACTCACCCCGTAAGCGTAGCTCGTGTTTAATACGTAAATCGCGTTTTTATTGCATTGGAAGAACATGTCATCCATATCTGGAAAAAAATCATGGTGGGGGAAGAGTTTATTCTGTAGTCAACATTAAGACTGGTGGGGGGAGAGTTTCAGCCTATCTCATCCCCCATAACTCCCCCCCAAAAATACAAAATCCCTCATATTACTCTATAGTGTGTTCTCTTCTATGTGAAATTGTCTGGATGCGGGTTGGGGGTTTTTATTTTTATTGTGTGTAATGGATGGATGGAGGGGGAAAGAGGAAGTGGGGATGTGGCGGGGTATGTAGATGAGACCCACGTGGGTATGGCAAGGTAAAAGGTGAAGCCATGTGAAAAAGGAGCAGAAAAAATAAACAACCAACAAAAAAAAATTCTTTTTTCCTTTCGATGTGGTGGAAAGGAGGCCGGGGGGGGGAAGAAAGAAATCAGCTTTGTGCCAAAACACCCACACACATGCTTCTCGTGTAAAAAGAGGGTGATTCCTTTCATCTTAAGAATTTTTGTGCATTTTTTTACGTATTCCAAGGTGTCGTGTAGCCTGAATGTGTACATAAGTGTCGACTTTCCTTTAAGAAGGACGAGAAAAAAAATTCCGTGTTTTTTTTTTTTTGGTTGTATATTTTCCTTTTATTTTGTTGCCTCCGACAGAGTCAAGATTTCCAGATCAAGACACTTTAAAAACGCCCTGGAGATTGAAGAAAACTGACAGGCAACAAGTGTGCCACCACCACACTGAGAGAAATGTGTGACGGGAGGATTCAGGACTCAGGACTTGTTACTCTGCCGCATATCAAGGAAATCTGCTACGGGAAAATCAACACTTGAGAGCAGCGAATTGCTGCATAAACAGTTGACAGCTTGAGGATACCAGGAGCCCACCTTCAAGTGTGAAGGTCGACTTGAGGTTCAAGTGGTGCTTTTTTTTCTACTCCTCTACCTCCACCCCCAAACCAACTACCACAAAATAAAAAAAAAATATTTTAAAAGTGTGACTGTAGGCTGTGTTATAAGGGGATGAGTTGTTTCTTAGCTGAATTTAAATTTTTTTTTCGCTTTTCAGTTTTAAAGGTATATGTACTAGTACATGTACTAGTACATGTACTAGTACAAGTAGTACTACTAGTTGTTGTTATTCGTGTAAATAATGTATAATAGGACGAATTTTGTATCAACCTTAATTTTTCTTTCTTGGACATACTCACCCGAGGAATTTGTAAATTGTGTTTCTATAATTTGGCGGCCTCCAGCATGAGCTGAATTGTTAAGGGGATTTCTACTCCTATTTTTAGCTGCTAGCTTAGCGGCCCTATTGTGAAAGTCGGAGCTACACCAAGTTGTTATCCATAGAGACTGTAAATCTTGAAAGAAAAAGAAAACGAAAAAAGATTAAAGAACATTTATCAAAAAAAATTCTGAGATATTTTCTCATCTTTATATATACTTTAAAATCAGATTGATTTAATTTTTTATGTGGTAGAGAAAAACAGGACAAGCAAGGGAGTTTGCCACTTTATATCTGCTTTAATATTCGAGAGCTTACTTCTGAGGTTTTGTGCCTGTGCATGCAATTCACATTTGGGAGTATCTACAATTTGTAAAAAAAGTCTCACCAGGAGTATGTTTGCTTGTTCAAGTGCAAAATGTTTTAAAATCGATTAGTGTGCAGTAAAAATGTTGAATTTTTTACGAACATTAACCCTATGACCACAGCTGTTATTGTTTTATGAAGCGTTTTACGAAATTGTACAAAATAATTGTCTAGTCGCCAAATGTGGTTACTGTTCATATGTAAAAGCCCTCTTCTTTTATATGGTTGATTGTAATCTATAACCTGTAACGAAGCGTGATTCATTACTAATAATCCCTCTCCCAAAAAAGCTTTAGAAAAAAATATTTTGCCACCAAAACATTGAGAGCTGATTCTCTCTTCATTTCAAGCTTCCTACCCCGATGAGATTTCCAGCTATAAAAGAAATTGCTTCACCAGGCCAAATTCAGTCTTTCACGAGACTTGTTTCGGGGAGGTCACGATCCGGCATGGTCAGACGTCACATACCAACCACATACCGACCACTACCGAATATAGTACTTGCTTAGCGATATCCGTAAGAAACATGTATCTAGAGATGGTAAGTATTTACTTAAATTTAATGAATTAAACAATTTTTTAATGTGAAAGACTCAGAAAAGGCTCTTTATACTGTTGACAATCTATTTTCTTCGTATAGAGTGCAATGTCGAACAGCAGCTCTAGTCGGGGAGGAAGGAACTGCCACAACCTACCCGCGATATTTTTAGTCCACCCATTACTATCGCGACTTTGACATCGGGGCATCGAGAAACAACTCGCTGGAGTTTTATTCCTCCTGAAACGAGTTGAATCTCATCAGCCAACCGATGACATGCGCTTTGGTGTCTTGCTTGTCGTCATGGTCGATAGTTCGTGTCCAATTCAATCCGCAAAGACATCGAACTCATTCTTGATTGGGGATACTAGAATTATGTTCAATTCTGTCTAACTCCTTATTTGGATGAGATTACAATGACCTCCACCATGACCTCCAGACGATCTCCCAACCTCTCGTTCCTCTCCTTGTCCTCCTCTAATTAACCTTACACGGGTACGGCGGGTCTCTTTCCGGCTTTTTCCTGCTACTCGTAAAATAAGGACTAATCCAAAATAAACAAAATTAAGCAACAAAAAATGGGTCCGGTTCCACTAAACCGGAAGGGGCCACAAATCCCGCTGAAAATAGGGTTACGACACCCCCCGGCCCACCCAAAACACAATAGCTCCCCGCTCCGAAAATAGCCCTGCCTCCCAAGCGATCACTTGCAACCCTGCTTCTCTTGGAGCCCAGGGTGCACTTGCGGGCACCGCCGCTGCGGGGGATAAAGGGAGAAAATGGTCTACGGAAGGGATCTACGCCAAAGATATAAAAAACCAGATCTGGCGAAGGCAGGTCGCTAAAAATGCCGCCTGATCAGCAAAATATTCCGCGCTTGGCCACCCACTCGACCAAGGAACACCAAATTTTGAAGGAGGAGTGCAACAAAATCCAGGATGACATAATTTGGGCAAAGCAGATCATTCCTAATTTCTACCAGACCTGCTCAGGGGTAAACAAGTCTCTAAACGCCAACGATCTGTTGAGGAACCAAGTACCCACATTCCAGTACCAAGAAAGTTGAAGACGCACTTGGCTGAAACTTTGCTATTTGTGTGAATATCATTCACCTTGTGTCTTGCGTGGGGATTTCGCGGTGAGTGTGCAGTTACAATGTGTTTTGAGCGAGATCTTTCTAATTCAGCTTCCGATGCATTAATTTGAGTTTTGGTTTGAGTCTCAGCCTTTGCAATATGTTTATTGTTGCTTCCGAGATAAAAGCTGTAGTGACCGCGTAAAGTTTAATTACCAAACTTTACGCAATGTCACACAACAACTTCCGGCACGATCAAAACGATCAGTCGGAACACTCCATCGATCACCGAACTCAAAGTTCAGTGATCTTGCCGTTTTCTCCCATCTTGTTTATAGTAGATCCAATTTCCGGCATCTACGACAGACTCTCCGTTTTGATCACGACTTTCATAAAGGCTCCTCCTAAAAGCGACACGCAGCTATATCAAAATAAAAAGTGAATACCCGAACAAATAAAATATATATATATATATACAAGAAAACTAGTATTACGACTAGAATTAATAAAAACATTGTGTTCCTACGAATAATAAAATATTAAGTGTAAAATATAATAGTGTTTTATTAGAAAATTAACACTGCGTAGTGCGGTTTTTTGTTTAAAATGAGGGGGAATCGTAACGGTTTAGCCGCTAGGGAATTTTGAATTTTTTTTGGTAGAAGTTTTCATATCACCCTGTATTCCACCAGCCCCCCCCCCCCAACCATATGATTTTTAGTTCGTATATCCAAGTCCTATCCACAGCCAGGTTTTTCGAAATTTTCATTGATACACCTTGTAAAAGGCCTTCCGATTTACAAATTCGATTCAGACCTTAGTTTGAAAAGGTTACTGTTCCACAAGAAGAAGCTCACGCCCTACTCCTAGTGTCAATAGTAATTTTTGTACTCCTAAATAAATTAATCTTTTCAAGGATGAGCGAAAGAGCTATGCAGTTATATCATGATAACGATTTAGCGGAAGCATTCCAAAACATACACAATTTCCGCAGCAGCCCCTCGGACTAAGCCTTTCTTACTATATTGACTGGAAATTGTTCATTGTATGACGTACTGAGGACACACTCTATGATATTGCCGATTTAATCAGGTCTCGCCTTTGTCATTTCGTACTAAAATTAAATGTAATCAAAGGCTGCAACAATAAATGACATTTTTATAAAAAATAATACAGCACAATTATTAAAATGCACGTTAGCAGTATAGCTAGAGGGTTCCGGTACCATTGCACATAAGCTGGGGTGTTTCTATCCGTGGTGTGGGCTCATTTAAATGAAGCGGTGAGCTTTTAGTTTTAGGAGATTTGCAATGGGGTTTGTGTCCGTGGTGGGGTGAGAGCTTTTGATGACAGGAGCTATGCAATGGGGCTTATGGCTGCGATGTGGAAAGAGCTTTTGGTGGCGGTAGGTATGCAATGGTGTTTGGGTGCGTTGGGATGTGCGCTTATGGGTTTAAGTGTTAAAGCTTTTTGGTGCCAAGGCGGAGGTATGCAATGAGCTTAAGACCTATATCTTATTACAATTTATTAGGATTGGGCCTAATTTTGAGGTGAAGGAGGAGGAGGTCTGCCTGATCTTGCCTTTCTTACCGCAAAATATTTGCAACAACATTACCAAAATATTTGCAACAACGTTGCCAAATATGCTCCCAAAGCAGTGGAGTTGGAGTTTTGAGAAATTTTATAGAACGAGCAAAACTTCAAATAATTTTGATGGCCATAAATCGTGCCATTAGCATATTTGATAAACCGGTTCGATTACAGAAGTTAAGCAGCATTGGACGTGGTTAGTACTTAGCGCGGGGACCGTTTGGAAAAACGACCTTCGCGCTTGGAAAAAGACAAAAACACAATTACAAAAGGCGAACAAAAATAAAAGCTTTCAGTAAATGAGTAATTGATTATAGTCTAAAACTAAATACGAGTTAATGGACGCATAAGAAACTTCTAGGAGGACTTTGTATAGCAATAAATAAATAATTAATTGAAAAGTAGAATCCCACACAATATTTTCTCCAAATACCTTGAAAATTCACAACAAATAACAAAATAAATAATAAATGAAGACTTTTAAGTGATTCGTCCCACCCTCGAACACACACACAATAACAATCTAATGTCAACAAATCAATTATATTAACAGGACGTTGCGCAAAACAGGACAATTTTTTTTCGGGTGCTACCTGCTCCTTCTTCCTATGGAGAAATATGAAGAAACTGGAAGAAGATTTAATTAAATTAACTGTTTGTGAGCAGAGTATGAATAACAAAAACAATAAGCAGTCGATTCGTTCATGATATAAAATAAGAGAGAGGGGCACCCACACCCCCGCGTGGATCCGGAGACATCCTAAATCCATTTGTGTATAGCCAGCGCCAACTCCTCAAATCCTACTCAATTTGCATAATCAAGCTCGCCATCATTCCCAATGTAAAGCATCCTCCAAGCGGCACACAACAACAGAGTGAGTCCCCTTGAAGGCTCCAAGGACACCAGCCTGGTCGACATTAAAGTCCTTAAAGTGATTCTTTTTTTTTAATTTTTTTTTTTTTCATTTTTTTGTTGTTGTTAAAAATTGCTGAATTTTTTAACATTTATTTTGATTCCCTCCCCACGATAAGCCCCGGAAACAGGTTCGCTCCCACATCATGTGGATGATGAATCCCTCTGCCGGATATTTCCCGGATCGCGCGTCCCACATGCTGCTCCTGTGACATTTAGAATGTCACAGGAGTTGGCAAAACCAGAAATGCCGATTTATAGTACATATACACCGAGGACTGCCAGGACTCTCTATGGCTCCATGGTGTATCACCATCATTTTATTCGCCGCTGCCGCCGTGTTGTTCCTGCTGATGTCGTCGTCGCTGCATACACGAATTGTTGTGTGTGCTGAAAGTATTGGGCGCACATTTATGTCAGCAAAATACAGCAATAAAAGTGAAAACAGGTGCCATAAAAAAGAATTAATTTTCTACACCTGAGATGGGTGTTTACATGGCTACGTGTAAACACTTGAACGGAAATGGCTGAATTCAACATGGACTCTGGACGACTCTGGAATTGAAAGGATGAAAATGGACAAAGCCTGGCTGGGGGAATAAGCATTAGTGTGATGAAGTTTCTCTGGTGAGGGGGAGTAAATAACAACAAGGATTAGAAACAACAGAAGAGTTGACACCATTTAGGCTCACAAATGAGCTGCCAACGAGAGTGTAGCGTTGAGTTTAAGCATCATCCAGAAAGTAAGTGGCTATAGTGTGTGGGACCATTCCATGGACCAAGGATACTACGCTGTGGATGTTGAATGTAGCGAAACGTTTCAGCTCAGCACAAAAACACTTTTTTCCCATCTGGATCCTTGCTCGTCTACTTTATTTCTCACATGAAAGTTTCCAGTAGTTTTGAAACTCCATTTCGCAAATTCAACTTTAGTTTCGACGCTGGCAAAAAACTGCTGTGAAATGTTCGGAGCTGGACAGCAGTTTTTTTCGTTAAGTTCCATTATTTAAATGTCCTCCGTCCATTTACTGTGCGCCATACAGACTCTGTCCTACTTTTTTTTAAACGACTGCTATCAGTGCTGACAGCTTTGATTTTTATGGCAACTTTTTTTTCCTCGCCTTCGCAGATTACAACATTTGCGATTTATGGTCTCCAATCTGTGGTGGCATTACATAATTATTACAATGTGGTATGGGTGGAACAAATCAGGGCTTAATAAAGCGTTATGCTCTCGATCTGGAGCCAGGCACCCAGTAATCGCATATTTTAGCAGCCATAGTAATGTCACATCCATTATTATTTCACAGAAACGACATCTGGTCCCGGGGTTTTCGTTTGTGTGATACCCAAAAAGCATCCCATACAGCAACAACAAATCAATGCTCTCCTCCTGCCGGTCTATGAAGGACAACCGAACAGGAAAAAAATTGTTTCCTTTCTGTCAGCACGTTAATCCCTTTTAAGCCTTTTCCAAGGAACCGATTTACTAATTCGATCAGAAAATTGTATTAAAGCTGAGCCAAAATCCTTCTATCTCCTGGGACCAATATGGCCGTATAAATACGACCAATTCCTGGGACCTTTATGTCCTGGCAAATAAAGTCGACGACCAGCAAAATTTCACGTCTAAATATTCATTGAAGGCCGAAGCCGTTCCGAAATCAAATTCGCCCTTATTTAGATGTTCCCAACCCATTCCCCCTGGCCCAGGGCAGCTACCCCACACACACACACATCCCTGCTCGCATATAGTTTGCACATCGACTTCAATAATATCGTACACGCTCTTTCACCCATGCTTTGTTAATTGATTAGGAGGGCAAACGTTAGGACATCTATATGCAAATGCCGGCATCTCCTGTAGCCCCCGAAATGGCCCCAAACTTCCAGCACGGACATCCTTCGGGAGTTGGGATTTGACCCGGTATTCTTGTGCACATCCTATCATCCCGAACCCAGGTCCTTGGCTAATTTATAGCATGGCTCCAGCCAGGGCACACAGTGTCCCAACAACTCTATAAGGTAGCAGCACAATCGGGGCACATGGCGCTATGTAATTGTTTGCTATTATAGTTGAATAATGTCCGGCATTTAGCACAACTACAACTCACCGTCCCCCCCCCCGCTCCACTCACTCCACCTGGACTAGGTGTCCCAGAATTTTAGGTAACATTAATTAAAAGTAAATGGCAGTTTGAGTTAAGACAACTCCACATAAATTTTATTATTCATCATGCTCTTCACATGTTCCATTTAATTGCGAGATAATAGATAAGGAAAGGTGCGTTTCACTTTTTGATATAAAGCACACACACACTCAAACAAACAATGTCCTTTTGTTGGTACATATTTGTAAATTAGATAAGGATAAAGATTGTGACGAGGATTTACTTGTTCGTTAAAAGTGCTGATTGGTATCTTGTTGTGTAACGTTGTGCATTCGGGGGAAACTTTTCCATTGACATTGATAGTTTCTTGATAGACCCTTGTCAAAACGAACTGCTCAAATCGAACAAGACACATGCTCTCGAAGTTTGCATGAATCGTGGGTTTTGCAATTAAATTCATGTTGAACGATTTGAAATTTAAGACCCATGTTCAAGTCGGTTGTTTTGGCATGTATTGTTTGTGACGTTGGCCGTAATAAACTTATCGAAGATAACAGATACCGCACCATAAAATATGACACATGCATAAGAAACCCCAATTTGGTATCGGCAAAATATTGTGTGACATTTAAAAGCGGTTGAGTGACATATAATAATGGGCACAAAGTTTACGTATCAAATTCGATAGCAAATTCGTATCCGTTCAAAATTGTCTTAAATGATAAACTAAGCTTAGGAATGGCTCTTTGTAATACCAGTTCGTCATGGAGTTCAGATCATATTTCAATGTCTATTAGTAAGCATTTCAACTTTGCATATCGATCCTTCCTCAAATAATAAAATGGAATTTTTGATCTTTCGAACGCACTTGGTACATTGACAGAACATTTTATTTACATCGACTGATGCGGTGCGCCATCTAGATCTTCGGTATTTCAATTCATCATAGCTTTGACACTTTTTATCCAATTTTGAGAAATGAGCAAGATTTATTTAGGATAATTGTCTACCATTTATTTCAAATCAGTATTTGAATACAATGTCGATTAAATGACTACCTCCATTCGATATTTTGGCGCTTACATTCATTTCGAGTACGACAATGGTTTTGGACTTGATGGCATAAACTTGTTTTTTTAAATAACCCCACAGAAAAAAGTCTGATGCCGTTACATCCGGCGAACAAGAACAGTCTAAAATGGTACTGATGACGTTTCAGAATCGTGTACATTTGTCGAAATCGGCTAAAAAATGCCAGAGTTATTTAATGTTGTAATACCGAAGGTCTAGATGGCGCATCTTATACAAACCTTGGCACTCGGAATCATAAGAGAATTGAGAAGAGTTCATCATGGTGATATCATTTTTTTATGTGGAAGACTAGAGTCTCAGGAAAGGCCCTTTTCTATTTTCTTCGTTTAGAGTGCAATGTCGAAGAGCAGCTCTAGTCGGGAAGGAAGGAACTGCCATAACCTAGCCGCGATATTTCTATTCCACCTACTCCTATCTACCTTACTATCGCGACTCTGACGTCGGAGCTTCGAGAAACAACTCGCTGAAGTGTTATGCCTCCTGAAACGAGTTGAATCTCATCAACCAACCGATGACGTGCACTTTGGTGGAGCGGGGAAAGGGCTAAGGAAGGCTATGACAGGAGGAATCAGGGATGTAAAGAAGGAAGATGAAAGAAGGAAAGGTACGTAGGTGGAGAAACTGGAAAAGGCGAAGGATCGTGGGGCTGCCGGGATTCGAACCGTACCTTTTGGTAAAAACCCAAGTTTCGGATCTATATGTAAGAACTGGAAATATATATATCATCAGCATTTATATAGTTAAAAAGTCCACAAGTAGGTACCGCTCTTTACTTTTCTATCCAGGCTCCCCATTGAGGAACAGTGGCAGAAAATGTGCTGGCCAGGCTAATTCTCTTCGAAGAAAATCCTGCTAGTAGTGCCCTTTCGATCCCCCATAGATGGTAATTTAAGACATGATGTACGGTAACCAAGCCAGTCTTTAGATCTTTTATATTATGCCACAACTGGCAGCGGCGTGGAAAAAATCGCTTGGACTTGGCTAACTCCTGAGTCTAAACATTCCCTTCGCGGGCGGTATTTTTTTCAAAGTTTAATCGAAAATGACTTCTCCATCAAGAGATGGGTGCCCCTTTAGCCAATTCTGGTCCGATGAAAATAAAAAAGTCCCAGGGCACCGTTTGATCAAGGTCTGTTCGGGGCTATGGTAGCCTGTTTGAACAATTCAGTGATTATAACAATAACTTAGAGTGAAAGGCTGCGGCAGTAATTCAACTTGTCAATTTATTTCAAAATTCAATTTCACAAAATTCGCTAATTATTACCTTAACTAAATCTAAATTTAAATCAATTCAACTTCACTATATACTTATGTTTATTTATTATACTTTCAAGCTTAGAAATTCCTGTAGTTGTAGATGGCCCTGACTGGTTTCTCTGCAGTTGGTGTGAATCTCTGCTATTCTGCAATCGGTATGAATATCTCTTCCAGCTATTCCGTGTATACAATTTATTGGATTTTGTACATTAGCATCAATCCGACTAATGTAGTCAATAGTTTCCTGAAATTTGTACTAATAGTTAGTTGTTAGAGAGTCACATTAAACTCAGGGCGATTAATGTAACCGTGAAATTATATCAGCTCAATACGGCTAATATATTAGAAATTTGCAAATTATATCAGCTCAATACGGCTAATATATTAGAAATTCGCATTACCTAAAATTCGTATAATGCGATCGAGATGAGACCACTAGCTGCAAATAGCGACTTCTTCTACCATCAAACCGTGTAGAAGATCAAGAGTGATCTGAAGCTTTTGGGCAACGCGCTCCGATATTTATTTGCTCCACTGTAATGCGTCAGTGGAACCTGGTGGGGAGCTTCGGGAACTGTGCTGCGTCAGTGGAACCTGGTGGGGAGCTTCAGAAGCCGCTTTCCAGCTTGCGTTGCTTGTCTGTGTATGTAGTAGTGTTAAGCTTGGAAACTGACATTTCTATCAGCTGTGAGGTAAGTATTTTGATATTTGATTTTATTGAGTTTTATTTTAATTTAATATGTATTTTTTCAGGTTCCTGGTAGGCGCTCTTGGTTATGCTGTGGTGGATCTTCAGTGTTGTCAGGTGAGTAATTTTGTTTGGTAAGAACTGATACTTTGTGGTAAATTAATTTTCGTTTTAGGATGGATGCAGCGGACCATCAAATTTATTATTGTTTTCGGTCAGTTGCCACCGGGCGAATGTTTTTATTTGGAGTGTTTTGAACGATAATTTCTCGTATGCGGAGGTAAATATATCTAAATATGTGAAAATTTCGTAATTTATTTTATGTATTTTTAGGTATGTATTTCTAGGACTGAACATCCTCCGGGGCCTTGAAGCGTCCGCTTCAATAAAGTGAATTGGATATTGGACTGACTCTAGGACTGAACAACGTTTTAAAATATAAATTTCAAAAGTGAATTGCTTTGTTGTTGTTGTTTTTTTTTTTTAAATAAAAGTCAAGGATTAAATTCATGCTCATTCATTTTTTTTTTAAATCTAGTTGTTTTTCCTTCTGGATGGAGTATCCTTGTGAGAGAGTCCCCTTTGCGGGTCATGGAGTACTACACGGCAAATTCTCTGCTTATTTAAGGTGAATCTTAGGATTTTTTCTTCGAAGTCCGTGCGATATGATTTTTTGGCGCTTAGAGTTTTGCTCCATGGGAGTGGAAGGGCCTTGATTTTTTCCCATAATGTAGGTTCGACTATCACGTTTAGTGGTGGTTGGCTACGGAGTGCACGATACTCTTCCAGGATGATTATTTTAATTTTTAGGATATGCTCAATAGGACCTGATATGGATATAGGTTTTGAGGTAGGGATTTGTCGTGGCACTTGCATTGATCCTGCAATTCGTTTGTACTGTCCTGCAGCTGTTGATACTTCGTGTACAGTTTTGATTTGTTTGATTTGGTACTCAAAGTCAGATAGTACATACTTTGCGTTATTCCTCGAAAATTTGTACTTGGCTTGTACAAGCTGAGATTCGTTCTGCTTCCGTTCGTTATTAACGGCATCAGTGGTCGAGTTTAGTAAGATAATTCGTTCACGGAGTCTTGCGATTTCATGGGTCGATTTCTCTAAGGCTTGGCGGAGTTCATTTAGTTCTGAGTTCAATTCTTCTGGCGCATTTTTTAGTATATTTAAAAGTTTTCGTTCACGTTCCGTTGTTCCAGTATCGATAGATTGGCTAGATTTTCGAAATGGTAACTCTTGTAGTGTACCTATTCGAGGGCGAGAGTCTTCGAGTTTCTCAGTTTGACGACATAATGATTGAAAATGTACATCTTTCTTCTCTAAAAGACGTTCATTGTCTGAGTGAAGTTCAGTAAGTTGCGATTGGAGATCGGCCGGTCCTTGACGGGTTGTCGAATAGTGGGGTTTTTTAATCGATTTGTCCTGCAGACAGGCGACAGATATTTCAATACTTGATGAATGTTTATTCCAATCCGGAGTAACGCCTGGAATTCCATCAGCTTCATGATTATTTGGAAGCGTTTTTGATGCTGATGCTGAGCTATGCAGCCGTTGAGAGTCCTGTTGGTGTTCCTCATTGGCCGGAAAAAGGGGATTGTCGCGTAGTTGTGACATCTCTGAATGGGATTTTGATAATTCAACGATATGGGCTTCAAGGGACATATTTACTAGTGTTAATCGTTCTGAAGGGGTTTGTAGTTCTTGCATCATAGACTGTTGCTGCTGCTGCTTCGTTGCATCTCTTTGTGGATAAAGGTTAATCTCGGTTAAATTCTTTTCAGCCGCTGGGTGACAAGTTACATCTCGTTGGTCGATTAGAGCGTTTTTCTTCCTAGGTTTTCGTACTGCAATAGAATCCAAGACCTTGTCCGAAATGCGCTTCTTCGAGCCCCGATCGGATTTATGTTTGGACGATTTACAATTTTGGTTCAATTTATCTTTGGATCCGTTTGTTCTTACCTTCGTCTTTAAGCTGATTTCATCCAGTCTTGATACCGATGTAGAAGATTTCAGCGGCGACTGATGTCCAGATGTGAATGGCTGCCCTGCGGCAGGAGAGTTTTTTGATTGCAAAGGGCCTAGCTTTCTGCGAGAAACTGCTACGGAGTTGAGACTGCGATGTGATGAGGGTCTCTTCAGAATCGGAGAGGCTTTCGGAGTTCCTTTAGTAGTGGCGAAGTTCCTGCTGACAACCTTACTGCTGCTGTTGTTGATGCTGTTGCCGGGGGGTTTAGTACTAGACGAAACTTTGCTGACCACTGGTGACACTAAATCTGGCAAATACTTTGGCTTTCTTAGGATTCCGCTACTGAGAGGTGTACGAATAGGTTTTGGCTTACGGAGCGGATTCTTTGCACTGGTTTCCGTTGTGGGCGTTGAATTCTGCGTGGGACTATTCTTTGGTGTTGAGTAGAGTTTTGATTGAGGATGAACAGGAGCAGCCTCGATATGCTTCTGGCGAACTAATTGCTGACTAAATCCTGGCTTGTGTGTAGACGTTAGCCGATTTCTGATGTTGGACGGACTGTCCGTGAGTGGAATGCCCTGTTGTTCACGTCTGAGTTCTGCTGTTCTGGGGACTTCTTCAACACGTTGAAATTTCTGGGTTTGTTGACTGAAACTGGTTAAAGACAATATTGATGTAAAAGAGTTGATCGGGGTCGAGTTGCTGTCTTCTTTAGATGTGGTCCTTCGAGCCGGATATTAGTCAAGTTTCCGGTATAATAAATCAAATGTTCGGGGCTATGGTAGCCTGTTTGAACAATTCAGTGATTATAACAATAACTTAGAGTGAAAGGCTGCGGCAGTAATTCAACTTGTCAATTTATTTCAAAATTCAATTTCACAAAATTCGCTAATTATTACCTTAACTAAATCTAAATTTAAATCAATTCAACTTCACTATATACTTATGTTTATTTATTATACTTTCAAGCTTAGAAATTCCTGTAGTTGTAGATGGCCCTGACTGGTTTCTCTGCAGTTGGTGTGAATCTCTGCTATTCTGCAATCGGTATGAATATCTCTTCCAGCTATTCCGTGTATACAATTTATTGGATTTTGTACATTAGCATCAATCCGACTAATGTAGTCAATAGTTTCCTGAAATTTGTACTAATAGTTAGTTGTTAGAGAGTCACATTAAACTCAGGGCGATTAATGTAACCGTGAAATTATATCAGCTCAATACGGCTAATATATTAGAAATTTGCAAATTATATCAGCTCAATACGGCTAATATATTAGAAATTCGCATTACCTAAAATTCGTATAATGCGATCGAGATGAGACCACTAGCTGCAAATAGCGACTTCTTCTACCATCAAACCGTGTAGAAGATCAAGAGTGATCTGAAGCTTTTGGGCAACGCGCTCCGATATTTATTTGCTCCACTGTAATGCGTCAGTGGAACCTGGTGGGGAGCTTCGGGAACTGTGCTGCGTCAGTGGAACCTGGTGGGGAGCTTCAGAAGCCGCTTTCCAGCTTGCGTTGCTTGTCTGTGTATGTAGTACTAAGTCTGTTCCTGAACTCGAATGTGGGATCACGCGGGACAAAAATTTTCCCAATTTGTGTTTCTTTACTTTCTCATGCAAGAAAAAGCGGGGAAATTTTCACTTCCCCTCTTGCAGGAATTTGCAGGAAGTTTTCGGTCCGGCGATTTCTTGCAAATTGTCAAAAGGTGTCAATTGACATTTTGTTTATGTGTGTGGGTATCTTGAAAAGCGGCATACACATAGACAATCGACATTTATGTTATCTTCTTCTTTATTTGCAAGAAATTGCCCAAAACGTGTTTCTTTACTTTCTGAATTTTTGACAAAATTATCCCCACCATTCACTAAGTTTTTGCCAAACAAATTTTTACAGGAAAAGTACAGGAACAGACCTAGTGTTAAGCTTGGAAACTGACATTTCTATCAGCTGTGAGGTAAGTATTTTGATATTTGATTTTATTGAGTTTTATTTTAATTTAATATGTATTTTTTCAGGTTCCTGGTAGGCGCTCTTGGTTATGCTGTGGTGGATCTTCAGTGTTGTCAGGTGAGTAATTTTGTTTGGTAAGAACTGATACTTTGTGGTAAATTAATTTTCGTTTTAGGATGGATGCAGCGGACCATCAAATTTATTATTGTTTTCGGTCAGTTGCCACCGGGCGGATGTTTTTATTTGGAGTGTTTTGAACGATAATTTCTCGTATGCGGAGGTAAATATATCTAAATATGTGAAAATTTCGTAATTTATTTTATGTATTTTTAGGTATGTATTTCTAGGACTGAACAAGGTCTTTCAATGGGTGCAGCCCCTATTATCGGGCACGCAAACAAGTGTATACTAATTATGAGTACCTATCTCACCATAGGCACATTGGTAGTTCAGATCTACTTTGTGCAAACCTGGATAGCGTTTCCTAGATGAGGTTTAAATTGGGTCAATTAGAAGCTTGAGTAAAAAATAAGAGTATTTTAAATAAGACTAGCCAAAGCATAAATTCGTGCAAAATGTACCATAGGGGCTATGTTGTCGGGACCAGTGGATTTATTGACTTGAAGCTTCTTGGGAATCTATACACTTCACAAGTCCTGCAGATATTTCTGTCCATTGTATGCTAAGAAGAATCGGCGGGTGTGAGGTGACAAGGTAGTATAGGGTAATGCAGAATTCGAGAAGAAGATAGTTTTGATAAGCAAGTGGACCTGTAATAAATCTTTTGTGTTTCTCCTTTAAACTTTGTTTATTCAAGAGCTAGACTTAAGCTACTGATCAGCTTTAAAATAACTCTAGGATGAGTGTTCCATACTTCTTTAGGCATGCAGTGCAATTACAGTGGACATGTTCTGCGATTTCTGTTTCTACCTCACAGTATATTTACCTCACAGTATCTGCCCTGATCTTTCGATAGAGCCTTTGGTAGTCGAACTGATGTGGAGAGCTTGTCTATATCTCCAAAGAATGTTGCCCAGGATTCGTTCTTTGATTTTCTCAGCACTTTATTGCAAGCAGTGAGGACTAGCTATGTACTCTATCCAGTTACCCGAATTTTTAGCCTCGTTGAAAAGTTTCCTGACCTTCTTTTTACACTCTCCGGTTCCTCCACAGCACATCTCTTCTTGTTGCTCGCTTTCTCGTTGGGCAGCGCAGGTATCTTAAGTGGTCAGAATATCTTCCATCGTCTATAGTACTGCCAGAGAACTCAATCAGTATCTCTAGGAGCGGTCGACAGGTACTGCATTTGGTTAGCCTGGAAACTTTGTACTTCTCCTCTTTGTTTATGGCCATTTCTACATTAAATCGTATATCGGATATAGAGATTTCCAGACATGCTAATTTTTAAACTAATCGCTCAAGATCGTGTGACTTAGATTTTATAGATTGCCAAGAATGGAGAATGAATATAAATATATTGCCGTCTGTTACTGCTCCCAAAACACAAATCCCAGTCTGTAACTTAGAAAAGGTCCCAGCCAGTTTAACGAACAAACACTGATATTTTATTGGCAAGTAAACAATATTTATCATACCTTGACCATAAATCCAATTGTTGGTAGAATTTTGTTATTCAGGTGCATATAGAATTCATGAAATGCTTAAATTTTATCTAATGAACGCGTTTTATGAAAAAGAAAGTGTGGCATTCGCTATAACAGCCTAAATTCTCATCTTTCTTTGGCCTTCAATTTCAGCCTACAATCACACGATAAAATGAAATTTCCCATGTAACCAAAAATACAAAAGTTCATTACATTTTAACGATAAACATTTCCCATCCAACAACAACAAAAACAACAACAACAACAATCAACAATAATTTTAGTTATCACAATTCCCTTATCCACAGAGAATATGAAAAGCATTTTCCACTTTATAAAAGTATGAAAATAAATAATTCGAATAAAAGGTCACCTTTAAAGAACGGGGCGGCACCCAAAAAAGAAAGGATATCTCCAAGTGCTTATATTTATCGCTTTAGATGTCGTAAACTTTCTACCCTCTCAGAAATTTTGTGCTCGTGTTTAAAGTGAAAGTAATGGCGGCATAAATAACTTAAATGAAACGCTTATACCCATCTAACAATTTGCAAAAGGAGAAGTCTTAACAGGAATGTTTTTCCCTTATACATACATACCTACACACATCCGTGCTTGATATTTTTTTTTACAATATATTTCCCAGAAAACCTGTTCCCGAGTGCAATCTTTGTGCCATTTTCATTTTTCAATGGGAAACACCTTTTGCCATAAACGTACCTATGTATGTATATTCTAACGTCCAAATAAGAAGGGATCACCCCCATGTGAGCCAGTTACCTTTACAGTCTGTATTTTTCACCTTCGTAGTCTCTGTGTCCTTTATCGTTTGATTTGCTTAGAGTTTTACATATACACGAAGGAAAATACATAATACCATAAAAAGGGACAGGGTTTCCATATTACAATCTTGTAAGTTATTGCCATTCATCTCACAGTCCTACCCCTACCCGGGGTTTGGACTATCCCAACTCCGAACCGCTGCCACCATTGAATTTGTGCACATAAATTTCGTTGAGTTGAGGATATGTTCGATGGGGAGGAATACTCCGATTACAATTGTGAAATTGTGATTATTTGCGTTTTCATAGTCGAAGAATGGCATATGGCCTTTGGGTAGAGGTAGACGACATCGATTGTACATCAATGTGTAAACATATATCTGTACGAAATCTTTTGATATATGGCCGAAGTTTGTCGATGCGGTTTAATGTAGACTAATGGCGGTGGTTTGTCGAACTCGTTGAATCGATTACAGCATCCGCCAAACTTAGTGCCTTAAGAACTGGCAGCGCGATTGCAAAACTTTCTAGGAACAGCACCATCATATGTCTTGATTAATGTTCCAAATAATTCAACCACTGATACCTCGCTCGCCACGGTATTCAAAGACAGCGTACACCCAGTATCGTCGTCGCAAAAGGAAAGCATCGATGCCATTGTCTTTGCCTGTGGAATACAATTAGGTGTAGAATCCTTATTCGTATATTACACAAAAGCTCTCTCCGCACACTCTCCGGGACTTGGACAAAAGACTCGCATTAAAGCTGGCAAATGAGGTTACCGGAGCGATTCATTCTAATGGAATGTAATTGCTCCCCCGACAAACGTGCAGAGATGTGGAATGGGGGATGGCGCTTCAACGATAGAAACGATAACGACAACGACAATGACATGAATCCAGCGACTGTCACGACGACGTCTACTATATATATAATGTAACCCACATCTGTGCGATTTGTGTGGATCACGATAACAACCGGCCTAAAGGTGTTTAGTGACGCAATAATGGTAGCAATTGTTCTGTATTTGATTAGAGGCCCCGAATTAATCAGCTGGAACTGAAGTCAGCCGAGAGATGTTGATGTACTACTGCAGACGTAATTGAATTGGATTTTCGGCATTATCCCTCGCCCTTCGTACATACATATATGTATGTGTATGCCAATGACAAAGCGATATTTCACCCAAAATTCACTCTCACTCTCTCTATACGCCACGCCGCCTGATGTTCGTTACATAATCCAAATGAATCAAGGACTTCAGGAATTTATTCGGGATGCTATCCCCCCCCGGTTTTAATTAGGAATTTTATGGGCTTCCCACCCGTTTTATGATGATGGGATTAATGCTCCACTTAAGGTTTTCAAATGCTGATTTAAGTGTGGCGATAGTGGCAATGAATTTCCAGGAATACAGCGATAACTTTGTGCGTTGGCATGTTTCTATAATAAAATGTCATTAAAGGATCTTAAATGTGACTTAACTGCATTAATCTGGGCATAATCAGAAAGGACATTTATATACATCGAAGTAGTAAAGTGAATTCTGGTACAGCTTGGGCATACTGGGTCGGGGTTGTACTATTAACAAGTTTTAAGGTTGTGGGACTTGTATACTAGTGTTTTGTACCCAAAGGACACATTGTTTAACGAGCAATTGTGGTCTGTTGCTTGAATGGACTTTCAATATTCGGCATAAGGCGGTAGTGCCGAAAGTTTTGTATTATAAGATGGTCAGAGTTTCAATTATTTAACAGTAGAGGACAAAGTTAAGGGTCAAGAAGGAAAGGGTTGGACTATGTAGTTGTATTTACACATACTTGAAATTGTTATGTAAAACTAAAACAAATAATTTATTCATAAAAAAACGTTTGTCCTCGACCACTGACGTGATTAATTCTTTTAAAAAGCATACAATTCGCACCTGCAACTAGCACGCATAGCGAACAAACGCGCCCGTTACTATTATGCGATGCTTCTGCTATGGGTTTAAAAATTGAAAATTACCTCTACCACATGAGTATGCATGTTTTCGCTACACGCATTAAAATATAAAAATGCACCCGCCAGAGGTATGCATGCCTCTATTACAGATTTAAATGTATTCATAATCGACCATTCCAAACACGAGGGTGGTTTTCTCAAACGGTCCCCCAACTAAGTACTAAGTATGTCCTATGCTGCTTGACTAACGCGATCGCGCCCGAACAATTGAGTATGCTAATGGCACCCTTTATGTTCACCAAAATTATTGCCTCGTCCTATACAATTTCTTAAAGCTCTAATTTTTGCTTCCTTTAGTTTAGAAAAGGTGTAACCATACTATGCTTTTTTGGGCTATTCCTTTCCTCTTTTATTGTTACGCACCTGTAGCGGGCTGCATTTGGAAAAGTAGAATTTTCACTCAGGTGTACTGTGCCTGTTTTATGGTAAGCGTGGGCGAGAAGCTTACAAATGTAACAAAATCAAAACAAAAAATTTCTAATAGGGCTAGTTTATATCCTCAAAAACAGCTACTGAGCCAGGAACCCTTTCGTCGGGATTAACGGGAGATAGTCTCGTCGAAATGTGTTGTCTCCTGAAACAAGTGAGTCCCGCTTACTAACAGCCAAAAGCTGTAACCCCGGCAGTACCAGACTGCCAGATCGCAGCGGAACTTTGATACCTTATTATTAACAGTGTAAGCCGGCGAGATGTATTATTAGGGCTACCCCACGTTTTTATCCCACCAACTCCTGTACCTAAGGTTTGGTGTTTGTTTAACCTACGGCATTTTCATAAACGCAGAACTGCGATCATTGTGCAGTATTCAGCAATTGGAAGTCTGTAGCTGAATATTGAAGATATATTTGGAAAAGATCAAGCTTATAAGTGCCCCGACCCCAAGTCTGGAGATCCCTCTTACTTCTTCCAGACCCTAACTGCGCAATATGTGCTGCGTGGCTTTGCTTAGAGCCAGGCATTTTCACAGCTCATGTCTCCGCAGTTACGGCAACATACCTTGAAGGGGATATGCTGTGGCTTAGAATCTTTGTTAATCTCTTCGGAGTCTGTTCTACTCCAAGCATCACGAGATCTCGATATTTGAAACTACAGTAAAGTTCGATCTCGACAAACATATTGTCGTCGAGTCGAGATTATTAGCTCGAGATTTCGTCGGTAAACGTCTGGTAAAATAAAGTATCTGATGAAGCACGTTCTCATGCACGTGCAACACAAAGACAAGACTCGAAATGGTTGAGACTTACTAATGGCGAGACGAGAGCCTTAAAAATCTCGTCTTGCCTCGGTCTCGTGATGCTCTATTTTGGAGGCTTATTATTCTTCCTTTGCTGTAGTAAGGTCAAGTTGTGCTTGAAATCAGGAGCACCATTACTTCCGCTTGAAAGGTAGGAATGGGCGGCGGGAGGTGAAGTCTTGGTAGTCTGTCGAGAGACCCTTGCGTGGGCCTCTTATTTTTTGGGGTCGTGGGTGAATATTCATAGATCAAAATTTCATTACATCTCCGTTTCTCCACTTTTTTCTGGAGGACATTTCGAACGCGAGTTCTTTTGTAAAGCTCAATATTGGAGGAAGGTAGCCTATTGAGATGTTGCTATGCCCCTAGGGTTTTGTGGTCCATGACTCGGATTACCTCAGTCTTAAGGCCCCCATACACGGTCAAATTGGATGTACATCGAAGGGCGGATGCACAACCAAAACTACCGATTGTGGGCCGGTCGGCCGATCAAAATTCGTTGGGCTTATGGGTTGGATGAAATTCTGGATGGACATCCGATTGGACCGTGTATGGGTGCCCTAAGGCACTGCACGAGGTCAGGCGTTTGATTTGAAGTTCGGGAGAGGGCAGGTGTAAGAACAAATCGAATGGATTGCGTGTCGGTTAAGCTGCTATGCAGAACCATGTTCGGTGAAGCAGCATTTTTGATAGCAGCAGACCCCCGTTGATATTCTCTAAGAGGCGCGATCGAGCTTCTTCGATCCGGAATATGCAAAGGTGAATGCAAGGCAATGTAACGATTTTTGGCACGGCGAGTTCATCGCAGCATGGCAGAGCCGATGGGACGAGTCAAGTAAGGGCCGATGGACGCA
Source organism: Thereva unica (assembly GCA_949987705.1). Lineage (NCBI taxonomy): Eukaryota > Metazoa > Arthropoda > Insecta > Diptera > Therevidae > Thereva > Thereva unica. Next base: position 249,400,987 of record OX465281.1, on the reverse strand, counting down.
TAAACTGATAAAAAAATATAGAGACGTCCCTTCAAACATTCCGATTCGATATCGAAGCGAGAGCGATTCATAAAAAGCGAAAGATTTCTTCGATAACGAAATTGAGAACGATTCGAAAGTGTTATCGAAAAAGATAAAAAAGGAACGCTATAACGAATCGCTTTTTAGATGGAATCTCGAAGGCTTTGCATGTATGTGTGTTTCGTTTTTTCGAATCGATATCGAATAATTCTCGAATACTTTATAAGCTTACGTGCTCGTTTTTTTCCATTCACTTCTACTATTGACAATTCTCGCCAGCTTATTGCCATCGTGTTTGCGTTTCCTGCATAATCATGTGCACGCACTCATCTTCCGATAGCAAAACCCTCCAAAATCCTAATTTTTAAAGCAATTGGAAGGGAGAAAGAAACAAAACCATGGAAAGAGCGTGAAAGATTTAGGGGTCGTTTTAACGATTGTTTCTCGAATAATTCTCGAAAATAGCTCGAGAAAGCGAGCAGCCGAGAAATTCTTTGCAGGGGTGGGTTATGAGAGAGCATGCGGAAGTGATTTACTACCTTTTTTTTTATGTGGTAGTGCTAAGCTCAGGAGTCACCCTTTGTACTACTAGCCCGTCATGTCATTTGTCACGTCATGGTGCAATGTCTAGCAGTAATTTTAGTACGGGGGAGGGGTGGGGGGAATAGGTTAGGGATTATAAAGGTACGGGAGGGTATTGAAAAAGGTGGTGATGAACCCTGCGTTTGAACTCTTGGATGTTGTAGGAGCTCGGAAATACCGACTGCGAGAGATTATTCCACAGTCGAGTTGTTCTATTTACAAACGAATTCATATCTTCGCAGTTCTTGAGTTGGTTGAGGTTATGGGGCACACATTTACCAAATCAGGTTGACTCTGGGACTGGTATATAATTTCCAAACGATAAAAAGGATACTATCACTTGGAATCCACAGCTTTATCTCCGGTGTTAGAGCCAAGCGTTCGCGCGCACATCTCTTGCAGGTCGACTGATCATAATTTCTCACCACTTCCCTGTTGTCTCTATTGTACAAGTACCATACTGTCAAAGCAGATAATAAAATTTTGAAGATCCCTTATCCGGCTAGCACAAAGCAAAATATTACAGCCCTTGATGACATCACCGACCAGAACGCATTGGCGTAACTACTACAAATTTAGATCCCAAGTGAGTTTTCTCTTTCTGTTAGAAAGTTCAGGCCCCTAAAATGGTAAAAATGATTTGTCCCATTAAACGAAATCGCTGATCTAAGTCATAAGCTGCTACGGGTCGAAAACTTATGGCAGAAGTTGGAAGGGAATGATATACATATATGTACATACATTGTTTCGAACAAACAGTGAAAAACCATATCATGTAGTATATTTTACTAGCTTATGTTATGATTCAGTCCGATGCTTACGAAGGTATTGAGAAATGTTAAAAAGCGTATTGAAAACCCAATTCGACAAGTACATTGCCATTCTTAGATAAATTTCTGACGCAAAACGAAAATCTAGCCAAACCGGCCGGGTCCTTGTCTAGAATATGCAAGGGACCCGTCGAATTGGAAGACCCAGAACAACGTAGAGGAGAACCCTATTAGGAGAAGCCGCAATAACTGGGAGATCCTGGTCAGAGCTGAGAGCTGTTACGCAAAACAGAGTCCGCTGGATGCCCTATGTCCCATGAGGCATTAAAGGAGCATAAGTAAGTAAACATAGCCTCTGCCACACACAACACGCACACAATTAAGAATTTACACGATACCACACAGAAGGTGGAGATGCCTTATTAGAACTACCCTTAAGATGACTAGGCAAATCAGGTGAGGCAATCTTCCATTAAGATGAGGGACGATAGAGAACCTCAGAAAGTGGTCCTATTCAAACAAGAAATTTATTCAAAAAGTTGATGCAGTTTTCCATCAAGTTTCCAACTCATCATAATAGAGTGTGTATTGTTATTAATACCAGAAGGAATTCTTTTTGTTTTTTCTCTCTTGAATATTTATGACACTGTGGTAAATGCAATAACTAAATACAACACTGTGACTCTTGTAACCTTACGTCAGATTCTAGATTTTGTACCGATTCTGTTGTGTAATGGAGACAGTCATTGTGTCTTTTATTTCCATCGTATAAAACAATCGCAACATTTGTTGCGAATTTGCAAATTCCACCAGAAAATAAATTCTTTTACAAAGGAATAACAATTCCAATTTTTCAACAATTTATGCAATATATTTTCGCTTTGTACACAAACGATTAAAAAATATCTACTTTAAAAAAAATTCACAATTCCAAATTAGTCAACTTCAGCAATAAAACTCGCAACTTTCTAGCTTCCATTCCGATGGTCAAATGGTCAGCGCCGGCCAAGTCCCCGGGCATCGAGAACCCAGAAGGTGTAAAAAGCCCAAAAATCTCGCAGGAATCAATGAAGCTAGTAATCTCCTGAACCGCAGGATACGGCAATATAACGATCTGCTTCGCCATGCTGGCCAAAAGTCCAAGGATGCAGCGCTTCACATGCAGCCACGTATCCGCGCAGAGCCTTGACCCCGATCCGCCGTCCAGTGCGTGGGCAATGCGAGATAGGCCGAATTCGTAATTGGACTTGGCACAGTACAAAGTGCCGACCACAAGATTCACAATGCACAGGTGTAGGCACTGATTGCTGCTGGTCGACTTCTGCTCCTCGGCCTTCTCCACCTTACGCATCAACTCCTCCGCTTCTTCGTTCTGGAACGTCATGATGTAGGAGACGCATAAATTAGCCAGGACCGCTGCTGATACCGACAGGATGTCGTCCGAATGGCTGCGCACTATTGGCTCGTAGAAGGCGACTGCTTCCTTGTACTTGTCGCCCTGCATGAAGAGGACATGGGCTGCATGCAGACGCCAGAGGGGATTCTCGGAGCAGAACTCAGCGCTCGAACGGAACTCCTTTTCGGCACCAGTGAAGTCATCCTCGCGCCAGTAGAGCCAAGCCCTGGCCATTACGACGGGAAGGTAGCTATCGAGGGCGCTTTCGTATTCCTTGAGAGCACTCCTGAGCGTGGCCTGTTCGGTGGTGCCCCTCGCCTCCTGCACCCGGGCAGCCAAAGTTCGCAGTTTCCCAGACAGATTTGCAGCCAAAGTTCCCAACTTCTTCTCCGCTGTCTCAGAAGACGTCTGGGCCGTAATCAAGGCATCCAGCAATTCGTATAAATAAGGAGTTAAATACTTGTAAGTGAGGTCTGCGTGCTCCGCCAGGATGTCTGCCGCTGTGTCGTACATCTCGTGCTTGCAGCAAAGTAATAGGATATTAGCGAATGTCTCTTGTGGGCAGGCGGGCGGGCCCAGGTCGAGGAGGAATGCCAGCCGCCTGAGCCCCGCTCCGGGGCCATTCGGATCCGTCAGGGCCATGTTGTGCAGAGTGACAGGATCTAGCTCGTTCTCCGCCCGTGGTGGGAGGTCCAGTAGGGCTTCCCTGGAAGTCGTGAGGTTGCCATCTTGATATTCTATGGCAGACTTGAGATTAAAGGCTTGTGTCAGTCCCGACAGCGCCAAGATGGTCGGATTGCCGACGCTTCGTGCGCTCCCCTCCGTCTCGATCTGGGCCCCAATCCCCAGCTCCGGATGATTCCTGATTCCTCGTTCAATTACTTCAGCAATCAGGTCCAAGGCCAGAGATTTCTCCTTCTTCCGGTAGTGGCAGAGGGCGATGTTGTAGGCAACCAAAGGATTGAAGCCTCCTGTTTGTATGGACGTGTTGAACCTCTGCAGGGCCCCGTCATACATGCTGGCCTGGTACAGAAGGCACCCCTCGTCATTCATGGTGTCAGCGCTTGCTGGAGATCTTTGATTGAGAGTCATTTGGGCCCCTGAATAATCCTCGTTTGAATACTGAATGGCACTCTGCAGCTGCAGGATCCTATCCTTGAGCTCCTCTGATTTAATTTGTTTCAGAACTTTTGTTGCCTCCGGGAAGATTCCGGCCTGATAGAGGCATTGTGCGTAGTAGAACTTGTAGTTCTGGTCCTCGGGGAGCAGGGCGCACAAATCCTCGTAGCAATTTGCTGCCTGAACGTACTTCTGCAGCTGATAGTAACAATGGCCCAGAATTGACAGCAGCGCCCGGGACGTAGACACTTCACTGTAACTCACAAGAATTTCAATCACGTCATCGTACCGCTTCTCGTTTATCATGTTGTATATCACCCGCGTGAGGCTCCCCTCCTGGATCACTCCGCCATATTGGAACATTTTCGACTGGTTTTGCACTTAGCACTTTCGATTGCGAGCTCCTTTTTGCAGGCAGCAAGGATCATAAGAGGTTATTAGGCACTGGCGAATCCATGGGGAATCTATTAAAACCGAACGACGTTGTTTTTGTTTTGAGGCCTGCGTTGCCATGGCGACGCGTACTGAAGGCATGCGTCGCTCCCAGCTGGTGGATGTTTGCTGTTATGGTAACGCAATCGTAAACATGATTTTCAATACACTTTATGGCCGTGTTCGTAATACTTTTTACGATTGATTTTATGCGCTGAGATGTCGGCGGAGAATCCTTTGAATTTTTCCTTTTTGCGGAGCTTTTTTGATGAGATTAAAGTGCACGGATGAGGAGAGGGATTGGAGCCTGGTGTCGGGGGACTAAGCTGGCTAAACTTGGCACATCATTGGATTAAGCTTTAATATCATTCATGGATTTGTGTTATCAGAGGCGTTATCAGGAGAAATAATACATAGTTTATATTGGAGGACTCAGCGCAAATCTTCTACTAATTTCTGTAGTTGAGAATAGGAGGATTACCGTGCTGGATCAAGAGAATGTCAAAAATGTGATGCTTTTTATGAGATTGTGAAAAAAAGTGATAGTTTAAACTCAAGAGTCGCCATTTGCACTACCAGTCTGTCTGTCTATCATGACGTACTTGTCACGGTTCAAAGGACGAAAGTAAGGAAAAGGGGATGAGACAGGTTAATAGAAGTCTAGAATACGAGGAAGGAGGGGTGGACCTTACGTTTAAGCTCCTAGATATACGAGTTTGAATTTGGAAATAGTAATTGAGGAAGATTGTTCCACAGTCTAGTAGATTTTTTTTATGAATGAACTCTTATATGGTAGTGTGCTCAAAGCTGCGGGAGTGTTTAAAGCGATTAAACTTATTCTGCGGAAAAATATTGCTGTGGATCCAGAAGGGCATATTACGAAGAGGAACGATGCAGTTGTGCTAAGCCGACTACAGTGATCCTATCCAAAGCCCACAGGTAATGATATACTTACGATGGTAAGATAAGGTTCTGCCCTAGCGAAGGGAAATTTTCGGGGTCCCTCTTCAATGAGGGCAGTCTAAACACGAAAACCGCTGTGGAGCACGCTGAGATCACTTACCGCCTGCGCTGACCACTTGGCTGAGACGTGTACAATCTAAGGCCTGAAAAGAGCTGGTTTTGTCGCTGTAGATGAGGACAAGCAGCCGCGGAGCCATGTTGTTGGCAGGGGTCTTTCCGGCTGAATCTGAAGACCCACTGCCGTCATAGTGAAGTGGATAAGGCCCTAAGGGGGCAGGAGTGGCAAGTACCTTCTCTGTGGACCTATTGACGAGCTGAAGCACATGGGTGGCCAAATTGGATACAAGTTTGGTTGGGCGCAGCTTGGATCAGGGAGGTAGAAAGGCTCATGTACAAAGCTGCCCAAACCAAACTTTCAATGTCCCCCAGCGACCGCTAGTACTTCGCTATGCCCAATAAAGTAGAAACCCCGTGGTTGAGGTTGCTATCTGAAGCCTCATTGGAGCCTGTTTAACCTGGAAGAGGTTGTAATAGCATAATGGCGCGACCATTTATTGGGCGCCACTTATGCGCGGTGTTACCCCCCTTAGCCATAAGCCCTGAAGAGAATGGCCAAGGAGCCAACACCATACATAAGAATTACAAAGCAAATCCGGAACTCCTACGCCGGCCACACGGAGTTATCTAGCTCGCCGGCGGGGTCGTGGGGTGTGTGGCCGGGACTTACCGAGGCTGGTTCACCACTTACCTGTGACTATGTAACTTGAATTCCGCCATCATTCTCCGCTCGTCGCCCGAGCCGCTTCAACCCTGAAAAGAAAGGATCCCCCCCTCAACCATTCCACCGAAAAAAAAATCTAACACAGAGCCATTCTCATGCTTATAATCATTTAATACGAAAACTCAACATAAACATTACATGCAATATCAACAACACGGATTAGTTGCCCATGTCAAATAAATGTGAACAAATACAATTAAAAAAATTACATACGAGTTGCGTACTTTATGAACGTTAACAGTAAAGTGCGCAGTATTGGCCAATACCCCTCACTTTGTACAATGAATGGTACAATCACCAGAAGAGGAAAACAAAATTTCCTGAACCAACAAAAAAACCAAAATGTAAATATCACAGACAAGGAGCAACACAAATCACAAATAAGTAAAAAGACTTTTCTCAAGGTAATACCAAATACTATTAATGTTAAAATTTTCTAGTACTAAATTTTTTCTTTTTTTTCCTAAATTAAAGCAACAAGAAAGTGTTTTTGTTGTTTTTTTGTTTTTTTTTTTTTATTTATATAAGCTTCTGGACTGCAAGAATTCGTTAAACTTCTCCACACCAGACAGTCAATTAACTATACTCTCGTCCTCCTTTTGTATATGTGTAATATATTGTGTGAGAAAAACGCCGCCTACGGGGTTTTCAGAGCACACGAAACTTTCCCCCCCCTTGTTCTTCTCTATTTTCTTCCTCTATCCAAAAAAAAGCCAAGCCACACAAAATTCAAGTATTTTTTTATTTTTTTATTTTAAACGTCCTCAGCCGCTTTTATATTTTTTATATTTTTGTACTTTGCGATCTGCGACAGAATTATAGCCAAAAATCCGCAGTTGTTATTAAAATATTTCCTCTCCGCTGAATATTCTCGATACCCAAGAACAATAAATAAATATAAATTTTCTTTTATATACCGATTTTTTGTGTTTCAACAGCCAAAAAATTTGTACATGTGTACATGCAACTTTCCTCCCGTGTGTGTTTTTAATCCTTCTGGGTTTTTTTTTTTTATTTTATTTCCTTTTTTGTTTTAATTAAACCCCGACTCTACATATATTTTAGATGTATTTAATTTTTACTTACTGCTGCCCGGAATTTAAAAGGATTTTTATTTAAGTTCGATGTAACTTAACCTCTGGCTTTCCGTCGTCTTTTGGTGGATTCCTTTTTTTGTTTTCTCCTCCCTTGGTTGTGTAGAGCCGCCGTACGTCGTCGTCTTCCTCTTTTCTTTTTGATCTTCTCTCGTCGTTATTTTTTTATGATGATGATGATTTATTATTTATTTCGGTTCCGTTTTTATTCTTTTTTCTTTAGATATTTACTTCTTACGAATATAGAACCGCGTCCGTATACTTTTAATCAACAGTTTAATTAATTTTACAACACGAAATTATTATTTTGTAGTTTTTTAAGGACTCGTTCATGAAAAATTCGTGCTCACCAACCAGCTAGAACTTTCCTCCTTTCAAACAAAAACTCCTTTTATTATTCCTTTTTTTTTCTCGCCTATCCTGTTTAAATTTTCCTTTTCATTCCAAGTAATTTACAGTAAATTTCCCCTTGCCTACAGGGTGATTCCCACACTAAATTCCCCAATCAAAATAAATTTTCCGACCGACCGTTACATAACTAAATTCCCCAATCAAAATAAATTTTCCGACCGACCGTTACAAGGTTAAATCAAATGTGAAGATGGCGACCACTGCTTTCTGCGCTTGCAGGCGGCTGGGGCTAGGACTAATGTCACGATATAGAAGAGGTGGGAGCTAAAAACAATAAAAAAAACTCCCGAAGGGCCACTGTTATCATCTAAGTAGAAGAAGGCTGGTTGTTGATCGTAGCTGTCGGTTTTGCAGGGCAGCTACCGAAACTGCGGAGCACTTATATACGTTACGACTGTGACGATACGGCGAAGAGAGATTGAGTCAGGTTCATTGCGATTTCCATGTTCGCAGGGAGATTTAGGATATGAACCCTAAATCAATTTTAGGCTATATTAAAAGCTTTGACCTGGAAGTTTTTTAACATTGGGGTTGGCACAGTATACCAAATAAAAGGTCTGCTAAGGTGCCTTAGACCGAACCGTCGCCTCCTGACCGAACCGTCGCCACATCCAACGATGGGGCGTGTATGAAAGCAGGAATGATCCTCATTCATATACTGGCAAGTATACGTCGCTGTGATCCCCTGGCGGCAGATGATGGACTAAGAGTCCGTAACCCATTGATAAGGAAAGTGGGGAGAGCCTAGTTAGTAAGGGTCGATGGACACTCAAACTTATCGCAAACGTGGAGAGATAGGTCACGATGGAGCTGGAGGATGTGAGTTTTTTTTTTTTTTATGTGACAGACTAGAGGCTTAGGGAAAGTCCCTTTGTACTGTCGACAGTCTATTTTTTTCGTATAGAGTGAATGTCGGACAGCAGCTCTAGCCGGAAGATAGAGAGAAGAGAAGGAAGTAACTGTCACAACCTAGCCGCGATATTTTATTCCACCTACTCACAACTATATCGCGACTCTGACATCGGGGCGTCGAGAACAACTCGCTGGAGTGTTATGCCTCCTGAAACGAGTTGAATCTCATCAACCAACCGATGGCATGCGCTTGGTGGAGCGGGGAAGGACTAGGGAAGGCTATGACAGGGGAATCAGGAATGTAAAGAGGGAAGAAGAAAGAAGGAAAGTTAGGTGGGAAAGGCGAAGGACCGTGGCACCGCCGGGATTCTAACCCGGGACCTCTGGGGATAGCAGTCAGGCGCCTTACCTCTAGACTACCGAGGCCCCGGAGTGGCGAACTTCGGAGTTACGACCTCACGCAGCTCTTGAGCAAAAATAAAGGATACAGCATATACCACCATCGTTTTGAACACGATGACTCACCGCTATGCCGGCACACGATAACGCAGGGCACGTCTTCTTTTATTGTGTAAAATTCGGCGAATATAGGGCGAAACTCGAGGCAATAGCCGATTTGCTTTGGTTTGATTTGCTTACACGGTTGGTTTGACAGATTAGACAAACATTTACGGATTTGAAGCCCGTTTAATGGAAATTCATATTTTGGTTTGCTTTAAAGCGCCATTTCACCGTCTCGGGAGGCGTTTACTTGTCACTTTACATTTTCATTTAAGTGGGAGATACATAGAACACGTCTTCCCCTCTCCGTGTTCCGTGTTCCGTGTTCCGCTTCCTGCCAAAGTTGATTTCTATGCCTTAATATTGTTTGACCATATAAACAAAAAAAGAACAGAACGGGAAAAACATGGAAGCAGAGAACAGAGAAGACAAACATTTTTCAACTTTTGAACGGATTGATCTAAACTTTACCTCACTTTTCTGTAGATTGGAGTAAATAGAATTCGCAAAAGCACTCACTTGTAAATAAAATCAAAGATTCCATGGAAACGGATGCTTGTGGCCACTTAAAAATAAATATCGTAGCACCAATTCTTGGAGAGACAGCAAACGAATAATTGTGGCTAACATACAAATAAATATCGAAACACAGAAACGGGTAGACGGAAATCGGAACACGTGTTCTATGTGGCCCACGCTAAAGGGAACAAAATTAGAGGCTTAAGAAATTGAATAGGACGAGGCAATACTTTTGGTGACCATAAAGGGTGCCATTAGCATACTCAGTTGGCCGGTTCTCGTACCATTGCGTAGGTTAAGCAGCATTGGATGTGGTTAGTACTTAGTTGGGAGACCGCTTGATAAAAAGATACTCGCGGTTGAAATGGTCGATTCATTAACCTCAGACCGAATTGAAATGTTGCTACCAGCTACATTCCACTCATTATATTACGGCTTTGAAGACCGGGTCTTTGGAGATCAACTGCAAGTTTGCTAACAGCCGATATGATCTCTATGCTCGATCAGATGATCTACGATTCTGTTACTCTTCGCCGTAGAGTCGCCAGAAATTATATTTTCTTACGCTTATAAAAAAGAGTTTTCAGCTGGATCGTCGCCTTTCATTGCTTGGTTGAATGTCCACTAACCCTCCTTCTTAATTAGTTCATTCAGTTCTGTATACCACCAGGTTGTATTATAGTGGTCCTAGGAAGGCCTGGCACCCTGAGTATGCTCTCCATTAGTCCATGTATCTGAAATCGCCCATTTCTTGTGGTTTCTGGCACCTTTTACACCCTCGCTATAGCGAAATAAGGCTGATATATTTCTAGAATGGCTCAAGCAGTCTATATGAAGTCGCAAAAGGTGTCATCACCAATGAGCTTTATGGTGTAGTTTCACACCTATTCGAGTCACTCTAAGGAAATTCTCGATACGTAAGGGTAGATAAAGGAGTTGAATTCTTGGTAGGGTAGACTTTTTGAGTTGTAGATTGTAGCCCAGGCTGCTGTTTGAAGGAGGAATTTGCATATCCTAAGATGTGATGATTGCTTGGCGGTTTTGTTTCAAGGTATATATTTTGCCAGCCTATATGTCCAGACTGTTCACTGGGATGGAGGGACACAAAAGTGCTTCGTTTTGGACCCTTGAAATTTAACACAGCACAGGTTATTTCGGTGCCCTCCTAGAATAAATACGATGTCCTTGTGGACATGAGCTGTCAATCATGAAGGCAAGGCCTGACACCTGCTGACTTACATTGTCAAAGGCATAGAGTACCGTCATTAACAAATCCGTTAATTCGATTCGAGGGTCTTTGATGAATATTAGGAATAAGGCTGTGGATAGATTTGAGTGATACGGATACCTTGGTATGAGGTTTGGAGTCGAAACCGTCCAGATCTATCTTTCAGTTACTTAGAACTGAGTTACTTGGAATTGAGTTAAAAGAGTAAGGTGCCATACTTTATCAAGAGCCTAGTAATCTAGAGCAAACCAGAAGTGATAAATACTTCGGTGGAGGCATTCTATTCGAAGGTCAGTAGTAGATCTTTTTGGTTAACACAAGTAAGGCTGAACAATTCGTGCTTCGCCCACATCAACACATTCTGATCCATGAGTCCTTTAACTTAATTTATTTTGCTCTATTCTCACTCGTAAACATCCCGGAAAAAATAAAGGCAAATCCCAAATTATGTTAACCGACTGCACATTTATTGTCTGCTAAGCCCCGATTATTTACGGGAGTCCTGTACCAAGGCAACGTTTACGGAAACTACAACTAAAAGGTTTAACTCGGTTTACACTAAGCCAGGACTAAACAAATGGTCGATTACATTCCGAACGGCTGGGGGTGGGCTGCAGAGCGTTGCGTGCGTACCTTTTCGGCGTTGAACGGAAAAAAATGTTTGTTTTAAAATCCTCAGAAGCATTCGAATCGATTTTTCTCCTATTTTCCTGCGAGCGACCAGAAATACACGTGTCCCGACTTATCTTACGCCTTCATCAGGGCGGAATCTCCTTGCCGGGAGCTCGGGGCTCGTCCTTGCCGCGGAAGTGAGACTACCCATGGTCGATAAAATATTTTTCATCTTCTGTGCTCACCTGAAAACGGAGACTCCGGGCCCTAGGCGCTCTGGGTGTTGTCCTTTTAATAACGGGAAAGGCTCGAAATGTGATTTCGAGGCTGCGGTGCTCTGCCCGGGGGATGAAGGGCGGAACGGAGGGCTTAGTCCTTGCGATCGTCCTGGCTGATGGTCTCGTCGTGAGTGTTTGCCATCTACGCCGCTCATGTAATTGTCCTGGGACACTGTTTGATGTCGGTCCTAACAAGCATATTCTCGTCCTTTTAATTGCGGTTTATTCCTTTGATGGACTCCGGGCTTTTTTCGGGGGGCTACGAAATGTGCTTGTGTTTATTTTTGGCGCCCTTTATTGAAATCTTTTTTTGTGTCGTCGCTCCTTGTCCCCTTTTTTATCATATTCCGTTTTTTTTGGATAACAACTCAGAGGAGAGTCAGGACTTTTATTCTGGTCCATTCCGGTGCGGCACAGGCCGCGTCGCGCCATGGCGCACAGGCCGCACGTTTCGGGCTTGGTTTGCTTTCACTTTGAGCCAAAGGAGTTCTTCATTTAATTAAGTTCCATAAAATATTGCGGCAGCTAATGGTGGGGGTAAAAGCGTTTACTAGCGGAGCACTGAACCCAAAATTGGTTAACTCAATTTTTTTTGGTGTGCCGAGAAAAGGCGGAAAGTATATCATCTATTTTGCCTGCCAGAAGATGTTTGATTATTCTGAGAGGTCGGTAAATAAAAAATTTTAAATGCGGTTTTCTTGAAATAAAAGGAATGGAAGCGGAGAAACAGCACGGCCACGTCTTGGATGTTTGCGATTCCTTTTTGCCTTTATAGAAGGACATCTGAGGAGTTTAGTCTTTCTAAATTAAAGTGCGCAACATTAACAGGGAATTTTTGGTGTTTTGAAAGGGAAAATTAGCCCATGGCCTTTGAAATTGTCGTTTTTATATTTTGAATGTAATTATGGCGGCCGAAAATGATTTTTTTCGAGGGAATTAAGATTGTGGTTATTGTCGGAGAGATAATATTATTTTTACCACCGTTTACTGAGCACGGATTACGACATCGTTTAGAAAATGCTTTTACATGGTGATATTTTTTATACTCAAATTTTTATTTATTCTTTTTGTTTATAAGCATAATGCTGCTTCCTTAATGATGCTTTCCAACAAATAGCGTTACCCTCTGTCGGGGCTATGTTTTATTCTCCATTCTATCATCGCAGATGTCACTGTTGGGTTCCTTCATCGAAGATCTAGTAACTCTCACTTATACTCGTGGCCTCGGTAGCCCAGGGAATAAGGCGTTTGGCTACCATATTAGAGGTCCTGGGTTCGAACCCCGGCAGCCCCACGTTCTTTCGCCTTTTTCAGTTTCCCACCTACATAACTTTCCTTCTTTTTCCTCCCTCTTTACATTCCTGATTCCTCCTGTCTTAGCCTTCCTTATTCCTTCCCCGCTCCGCCAAATCGTATGTCATCGGTTGGTTGATGAGATTCAACTAGTTTCAGGAGGCATAACACTCCAGCGAGCTGGTTCTTGATGCCCCAATGCCAGAGTCACGATGGAAAATAGATTGTCGACAGTGTAAAGGACCTTTCTAGAACTTTCCTTTCTTTTGCCTCTAGTTTTTAACATCTATCGACGCTTCAATGGCCAAATGCGCTGTGTTTCCGGTGGTTGTGGTCTTTTTGATGCCGAGGAATATGTATACAATGGAGTGTAAGTATAATACAAATAGTAAAAAAGGGGGTTGGGTCAATTTCGACTACCTAGTTTCAACTACTTCGTTCTAAGGAACTGGAGGTTTCTTTCAGGCAGTTCAATCAAGGTAGAATTGGATGGCGTCGAATTAATCCCTAAACCATTTCCGGCCAGTGCTCATCAGGGATAAATTCTCTCATAAGGTCTTTTAGATCTTGGGCATAACCTTATCTGAAGATCTGCGATAAAACTATCACATATTCCAAATCCTCAAACAAGTATCTCAATCCTTAAGATTTGTTAAGAGATGCAAATTTCTGCTTTCACCATCAGCCAGTGTTATTATTTTTACAAGTCCCATTTTCTGCCCCGCCGCGAGTACAACTCATTTATCTGGGCGGGTGCCTCGAATACCACCTTAGCCGGGCTGTGCAAGGCGCAAAACCGCGCCATTCAGATCATCGGAGATAATAGTTTGCACATTTTCGCTTTGAGCTAGGAATGTAGTAGCCCTACCGCTATTACAATAGCGACTGTACCACTGAAATTAGCGCTCTCCTGCTGGTATGGTAATATTTTTCCAGTAACACAAGACTAGCCCGCTTGGCTGATCCTTACATCCTGCACACACTAAACCCTAAAAGTTCATTCACATATAAAACAATTCGACTGTGGCACAATCTCCGACATTCTGTTCTTCGGTACTAGTACAACACCCAAGAGTTCTAGGGTAAGGTTCATCGCCATCTGCTGTTTCGCCCCAGACCATCCCTAACCCGTCCCATTTTCATCCTCAAACTAAGCTTACTACTAGATATTGCACCATGACCAGTAGTGATGAACAAAAATAGTCTTGGTCTTGCAGCCTTCAGCGGCCCATACACTTTCAGTTTTAACTGCGCAGTTGAACTGTGTAAAAAAACTGTACGATAAACTGAACTGAAAGTGTGTGGGTTCGTCTGTTTTTTGTACGGTTTTCTTGATCTGTTTCGTCAGTTTAATAATGGCAAATGGGCAGAGCTGAGAGAACTGAACGATAAATTGCCTGACCTGCGCAGCTCCAGAAGAACAGAACTATGGAAACTAAAGGTTCTAATATGTATTAGACTGCCCTAGAGAGAAAAGAAACCCATCGCTATATTTTTACACCGCCGCTTATTTCTAGTTGAATTTTATTGCCCCAAAAGAAGTAAGAAGAAGATATCCATGTCCCTCCACTAATTATTTACAATCACACCTGGCCTCGTTTATCTCGATACAGGCTGATGTACCAATCGTGTAAGGGACAAATGTACTGCTTAACTCTAGCAACATGTACTGCTCAACTCTAGACACTAGCAAAAATCGGCCAAAGCATGCAAAGAAGGACGGGAAGTTGAAGTTGATTTGCCTCTTTCTTGTTCAATTAACGATGGTAGGGTGAATAAATTGACAAGTCCGTTCAGGGCCATTCTTGATGCATCTTTTCCTATTGGCCAGTGTCTCGTATAGCTAGGTTCGTTCGGGATTGCTTTAAAAGGAGGTTACCAATTCTATTTTTGTTGTAGAACGACCATGTTATTTTGGCCGCGCTGTATATTGTTAGTCTTTTCCATCTTGTGTTGGCCCAGGATAGGCAGTGTGAGTTAATGTGGCTTTTAACCATATTCATAGCGAGGTCTACCTCTTCCGCTGAATAGGCAACCATGTTAGAACCCTGCCCTGCTAAAGGTTCAACATACTCGGTCCCTTAAATATGTATGTCTGGTTATGCGTTCAAGCTTATCTGAGCATTGCTTGACTAGTTTGAGATAAGGGTGGAGCTGAGAGCATTTCTTTTTGCTATATTGCATGATTCAGGGAAGACCCAAGCACCTACTCCTCAGTTTATCACTCACGTCTGGTCGGAACTTTAACTTTTGATTGCTTCTTGCTCAACTCCAACATGGGGTAATGCAGTCTCTGGTGATTGAGACCAACTCTCTGTCAATTATGCCAAGAATGTTGCCGTGCGCGTATGACTTTTCTTGCCAGTGCCCATTGTCTTTGAGTCTGACCGTGCTACAAGAGGCTAGGTACATAGTGTGGTGGTTTAATGGAAGAAAGTACAGGTACACGCTTCCCTTGTCAATGATCCTCCGCCCTTTATGCAAGCCACCATATGGCTTTGCATTTATGGGTATAGTTGTACTACTTCCTTAATGCTGGTCACCATTCTATGGATCGATATATGATGATGGGGAGTACGTACGATGGCTGGGTACATCCATAGCAGTATTCTTGGCTTAATTCCGATTATCTACGAACATCACATCACACTCATGAGTCTCGTCATAACTGGCCATGAGACTTAGATGTATGAGTACGATATGCAAACAGACCAAGAGTATTTGGAATGGCCTCTTCAAAACGACTTGAAATCCCAAAAGAAGTGTGAAGCCCGCTCCAAAATCATGGTTATTCTGACTTGTTGTCTTGTTGTAGCATGGTTCTCTCCAGATTCAAGGTGACTAAAAATAGTACTTGGGCATCATGAAGCATCTGCATGAGCATACTCCCCGAAAACGTGCAAGTATGGAAGGACAATTAATTGAATTTACGCACGACTATGCAGCATGCAAAAGTATCACGACAAATGCCAATTTCACGATTATAATGATTATAGGCAATGGCAAGAGAAAGACTTGCTTCAACAAAGAAAGACAAGAGAACAAAAATATGACAATTTCGTGGAGTGGATTCGAACCGCGGACCTCTGGTATGGTAGTCGAGGTTCTTTAAATTCTTTTGGCTAACCAATCCCCAATAAAGCACAGCAATTTCCACAATTTTTTCGCAGTAGCTAGAACTTCGTTTTCGTTGTACTCGTGTAGTGCTGTTCAGCTGAACTCATTTTAAAAGTCTGAAGTAGTTCACACGGTGGGATTGCTTATTCTCGGAATTGTTTTTCTAACAATATACTTCTAAAATTAAAAAAACAGTGGTTGTGTGTACTTATGTACACGCATTAGAAGTTATACTTCTTTGGCGTGATTTTAAGACTAATTTTTAATTTGTACACAAATATTTTATTGGGTTCTTTCTATTTTCGTGCGTTGGAAGGTGCAAGCATTATGATGCCGACACGCTCAAGGCTGTCGGTTATACCGTATTCTAATCCTAACTAAAATCACCAACTAGTTGGGTCATTAGGCCTAATTACAATTATCTTAAGAAATTCTCTTAAGGCTGGCTAATTTTCTACCAAAACGTAATGAATGTTAAGCTTAATATGCGTCGCAAGCTGGATCAGCATTTATTTACCTGATAATACTATTGGTACTTCTAATCCTAACTCACTTCTTTTTGTTCATTTCCGCCTTAGCTTCTGATTGAGGAATTTAGCTTCTCCTCCACTTTAGTCAGTAGATCAAACGAGCGTACCATTATAGTCTAAGACGTTCGTTGCTCTTAGCCGTGCCTTTAGTAGGTAGGTTACAGTGCAGCAGTTTGCTCGGCTAATCTCCGGCAATCCAAAAGGACATCGTCTGTGTCCTCTGTCACAATGAGGAATTCCAGGCGTTGCGTAGACTCATTTTGCCGGTATGCTCTCGTAACTCACCTGTGGGTTCATCGACCTTGGGTAGATTCATTCTACTTCCTTTGCCACCACTGAAATAAACGTCACTTTCAAATTCTGTTCACTTCCCTAGCTTCTTCTTTTAGTCGTTACTCAATTAAATTGAGTGGGTTAGGGTAATTGAAATATGATACGAAGAGTTTCATACTAAGGACATTAATGTATCGGCAAATACAGCATCAACGCTTCCAAAGTTTGAGTGACAACACTCCGAACCTGTCCAAACACCATCGTTGGACGCTTGACATTGGACATTCGTAGTTCGAGTAGCGGCCACACAATGCGTTCTACCATCAAGCGTCCAACGTTGGAAAGTGCTCATAGCATCGTTTAGAGCCGGCTTTAGCTGAAAACTAGGATATGTAATTTATTTCCCTCCATAGCCTCTGGCTAAAAACCTCCTCACCCATGGATATTGTGAACGGACTTTGGCTACGAATTTTCATATGCCCATATAATAATAAACTTAATAGCTAAAGGATTGGAGTTGCAATGCTTGCCCTCCATAGCCTCTACCCCTTCGCCTATATCGTCCGCAGGCCGTATCAGAACATCAAAATTGGCAGCGTGCAGTAAATTAGGGCATGAGATGAGAACGCAGCACGCTGCAATCAAAAGTATTTCAATTGGCTGAGGCTGGTAAAATGACAAGCAAAGCAGCGTGCTGCATGTTCATATCATGTCTTAAAATTGCAGTACGCTGCATATTTGAGGTTCTGATAGGGCCTCCAGCAAACCCATCGTAGCTACAGGCCTGGAAGCAGCCGGTGCCGATCCTACATTTGCTTGAATGGATGACATTTCTCGTGTAATAACATAGTGGAGCTAAGTTTTTAAGTTTATTTTTGCAATAAAAAGTTGTAAAATATTGTATTTTATCACTTTTTTCTGCACCTGGATTACCAGTGATTAGTGTTTCAGTGATTGAATTAAAACAATTTCAAAAAATTGAGTGAACCAATATGTTTTAATGGTTTAATTGTGAAGGTGACCAATTTTGTTTACATTCGCTGTGGTTTTGTCGAGTTATTTTAGGGCAAAAATGTTGAATTTGTGTGGTTATTGAGTTAAAAGTAATTTTAAAGTGATTAAAGCTTGTTAAAGAATAATTTTTAAAAATATTAAAGCAGAAAAATGTGTAGGAAAAAGTTCAAAAGTTATTGTTATTCATGTTGTTTGGTGGTACTTGCACTTATGTTTTAATAACTATTCCGTAATAATTTTTAACCATTTTAAATTCACTTTTAATTTCATTACCACAGAAATCCAACAATTAACACGAAAAAACCACCATGAATGTAAGCAAAATTGGTCACCTTATCAATTTCATTCAATTTATTCACTCGGATCACTAACTAACTTATCACCGGTAATGCACGTGGAGGAAAAAATGCTAAAATACAATATTTTGCCACTTTTTACAAGTTAAAAACTTGGCCGGTCTAAGATATTGCCTTCCATCCAGTAAAACTCCTCACCCACAAACATCACACAATAAACACTACGAATCTTCCTAGGCCCACGAAAAACCAAACTTACGCTTAGCTGATGACTCGAACATGAAATTTATTTCCCTCCATAGCCTCAGCATAAAAACCCCCTCACCCATCGACATCGTGAACCGGCATCGCCTATGAGTTTTCATATGCCCACACGGTATTCAGAAACAAGGTAATGTAAAAGACTGTATACCGTATACGGTATTTTAGTGCTGTTGTCACGTGGGGGATAGAGAGTCCTTCCCGGGAATTCTCGGGCGGGAATTCCCGGGAAATTGAAAGAAAATGTACTTCCAATTTCCCGGGAAAAAACACAAAATTTCCCGGGAAAAAATTTACTGTTTGAAATCGCAAATCCTGTTGGAAAAATCTTGAAACACTAACTATTTCAAGGTTTGAAATTTAAATTTAATTAACTGTTATGTCAAAATCCTTATTCTCTATATAAAATTAGATCATTATTAATAGCCGTTACCTCAATGTAGTTACATAACAAGATACGAGCGTACACACGACACGACAAGAGTCGGCCGTGGAGTAGTTTGTGGAGAAGAGGGTGAGAGACGGCAATGGAAATTGTGTTCATTCCAACATACTCTCTCACCGTCTTCTCCATAAACCACCTTTACAGCCGACTCTTGTGTCGTGTGTACGCTCGTGTGGAACCAGGCAAGGAATAATTTAGTGTCCTTCTCATTTATTATGATTACATGCATACTTGAAGTCGGCTTCAAGTAGACTTGTAAGTCATGTAACCTCAGATCGACTTCAAGTAAGCTTGACTCAAGTAGATCCGAAAAATTTGTCGGATCGACTTGAAATTGGCCATGTAACCCCTGCTTCAGCGCTTGAGTTTTGAAATTAGTTCTCCGTTGGTTGTACATTTCACTTCTGATGCAATTCACTTAATAAATTTATTTTATTTATTTAAGCTGCACATAAATGAGAAAAAATCGTTTGTTCCATCACGCATTTCGAAGCAAACTTATGCGAAGTGTCAAATATATTTCAAGCCGGCTTGAAGTCAAGCTCTCAAGCTGGTGAACTTTCGCCGCGGATTAAACTGTCAGTTGGATCTCAAGTCAAGTCTTCGATCCGGCATGTAATCATAGTAATTGTATTCTCTTTGGAAACGAAACGAAAATCTTATGGAACGAAATTTTTGTTTCAGATTTCATTTCATATTCCTATTGTCTTCTTTTATAGTCAAAGGCTGGTAACATAAATGTAGTTTTCAGGGATTCCCCTAAATCAAATTATAAAAACGGTGAAAAAACTTTATTTTCAATACGAGTATCTGATGTTTGATTAGGTTTCACGTAAGTTTATTTTTTCTATTGTATTAAAAAAATAAGGTGTATTTTTCTCTATTGTTATAGAATTTTATTTCTTTATTTGCTGGCTATATGTGATTTTTATTAGAAGGTAAATTTATAACTATGGCAGATTCTGTGTGGACATATTTCACAAAAGACAAGGGCGGTGAAAAAGCGAAATGTTTGAAATGTGCAAATAATTTATTAAGTTGTAAGGGATCGTCAACTTGTGGTTTGTTGAGACATTTGCAACATGTTCATAAAATTAATTTGTCGAAACGAAATGCAAATGATGATGAAGTTCCTGGTCCAAGCAAAGTAGTAAAAGTTCATCCTCAACCTCTGATATCATTTTTTACTGAAAAGCAATCGATGGCAGAAATAGTGGCAAGACTTGCGACTGTTGATGGATTTTCAATCCATGGCATAGCCAAAAGCGAATTTATTCGCCAAGCACTTAATGAAAGGCATTATAGATTACCAAGAGGTAAAAGTAATGTCATGAAATTAATTCATGATTTTTATGCATTGGCAAAGAGTGAGGTAGCAGAAAAAATTAAATCCTATAAAGATGCATCTGGAAAATTTAGCCTCACATTAGATGAATGGACAAGTTTACGCAACCGCCGCTACCTAAATGTAAACATTCATTTTGATCAAAAATATGTTAATTTAGGATTGGTTAAAACTGAAGGAAGCTGTACAGCTGAGAAAACAGTTGAATTACTGAATTCAAAGTTGTCAGAATTTGGCATAAATGTATCAGATGTGGTTGCAACAACCACCGACGGCGCGGCCGTCATGGTAAAGTTTGGTCGCTTATCTGGTTATATTCATCAATTATGTTACAATCATGGTATACATTTAGCTGTTGTAGATGTAATTTATAAAAAAATTGAAAATTATAATGTTGCTGATCAAAGTGATATCAGTGAATATAGCTCGACTACGGAAGATCTTTCTGAATTTGATAGTGATGAAGAATTTAATAATGCCGTAAGCCAACGATGTGAACGAGATGATATAAATGCTGCGTTACAAATGGTACGAAAAATTGTTAAGTTTTTTAAAAAATCACCAAAAAGAAACTCAATTTTACAAGAACATGTCAAGGAAAAGCACGGTGTAGAATTGAGTTTGCTTTTGGATTGCAAGACAAGATGGAATAGCATTATTACCATGACTGAAAGATTTTTGAAAATTATTGAATCAGTTCGAAAAGCATTAACTGATTTGAATTCCCTATCACTATTAAATGATAGTAATATTCCAATATTGTCGGCTATATTCACCGCACTTAACCCAGTTAAAATAGCTGTTGAAGCCTTGGGTAGGCGTGATGCAAATTTAGTTACAGCTGATGCTATTTTGAAATTTTTATTTGATTCTTTGCGGGAAAATAATGATAATATATCAAGAGAATTGTTGGAAGCTTTGTCAATTGAGGTTAAAGAAAGAAGAAACCAAGATCTTGTGTCTTTAACAAAGTATCTTCAAACACTTAATTTACAATCTTCCGCTACTTCAGAATTGCCTTCATCATCAAAGTCTAAAATTTTACGTAATGCTCAAGAGACGTTTACCAGGTTATTCCAAAAAGAGCTTGATTGCGTTGAGGTTGAAATGCAAATCCAAAGTAATGATTCAAGTGGGGAAGAAGAAGATCCAACTTTAGTTCCTGATTTAAATGACAAATTGGCTATAGCTATAAATGAATCACTTAAAATAAATAGAAAAGTTATACCATTGTCACTAACATATTTACAAAAGGAAATTCAATTATACGAAAATACAGGAAACATTTCTAAAAATTTGAAGAAGTTATTGGATGCTTTATTGACCATACAGCTGACATCAATTGAGAGTGAAAGGGTATTCTCAGCGTCATCCAATTTTTGCACAAAAAAACGATCGAATTTGAGCGACTTTTCTATGAATTGCCTAACATTTTTAAAAAGTTATTTTTTAAATCAAAAATAATTTAAATTCATTTTGATAATTATATTTATGTTACTTGTTAATTTATAATGAAATATTTTTTTATGTTACGTTTTTTATAATGAAATAGTTTTTCATGTTATGATTGTTTATTTGAAATATATTTTTTTTATTAATATTAATGAAATAGTTTTTCATGTTATGATTGTTTATTTGAAATATTTTTTTTTATTAATATTTTTGAATTATTTATATTTTTGAATTAAATTTACTTGTATTTTTTCTTAAATGAGCTTTTCATTTATTTTTCAACACTAATTGTGCTTCCTAATTCCTAAGAGGTTTCATTTTTCCCGAGTTCCCGGGAATCCCGGGAAAAATGTATATATTTTTCCCGTTTCCCGGGAACAAAAATAATCCGGGAAACGTGACTCTCTAGTGGGGGACACTTCCCATATAAACTCGAAGCTGTTGTTGTTGTTTCAGCATTACGGCTGACGTCACCAGGCGCCCATTTTTTACGGTATTCGAAGCTGCCGTCGCTTTTACATTATCTTCGTTTTCTGTATACCGTGCATAAAAATGATAATCCCAGTGCGCATGAAGAATGGAAGTTGAAATGCTTGCCCTCCATTGCCTCCACCCCTTCGCCCATATCCTCCGTTGCGTTGCGTTGCGAATTCTTCAAAATTCACTCTCATAATATTTTTCAAAACGCGCCTAAAGAAGTATAACTTCAAAAATGTTTCAAATAAAACTCCTTTTAAAAAATAGGAGCTCATAATTCACGCAAGCATTACATACATGAAAGAAAACTACACCTCCCTCATTAATCTTTTCGCAAGAGCGGATCCTTTAATGAGTCCTTTGATGTTCCTGTAATGAATATGTAGCAGGGAATTAAAAGGTATTTGCCAGCCGGATTAGTCGGTCCATTAAAGCTAAAGATTCATAATCCCCATTCCACGCTGAGCATTGTAAATCTGAAACTCATAACCGTTTCGTGTTGTAGCACAGAGGAAAGTCAAGCAAAACGCTTCTATGTTCTCTCCTCTACATGCTGGAAACGTAATTACCAATATCCATCATCCCATCCACCGCAAGAGTAAGGCCCAGAATCGCTTGAAGGACTTGCACAAGTCTCCACGAGAAGTCTCTGGGGATTATAGAGCCACCCTTGTTGGCGTCTTGCACGACGCTTTCTTTCTTATTTTATTTCATTCATTTTTTTTTTGCTTTTCCAAAAATTTGACGAGAAATCAAACCATAAATGGTGGGGCGCCATCAGGGCGATAACTTTTCTGTTGTTACATCTCGCTGGGGTAGCCACGTCGATTCACAGTCTCTAGGATAGCATCCAGAACGCTTTTGGGGGTGGATATTCGGAGACCAGTGCTGGATTTGTTGTTAATATTAACTTTGGTGGAGGGTGGAACGTGGAACGGAATGGCAATCACCCCCACATTGATTCGGAGTTTCTCTCTTCGCCTATGACGGAGTGAAATTTTCGATGATTTTCAGGAGACGAGTCGGTGTAGATAATGGCATAGAAGTTGCTGATTTATTGGGATGATCATCAGCTTCTTTGTCTAGCTTCGGGTCTTATCCGTCATTCCAGTAAAAGTGAGCATCTATTCGGAACAATCGCAACCCCCGCCCCCCACCACCCAGTTCGCCCACGTTTCCTATCTATATAATAACGCTTCAGGAAATGGATTTTTTACCACTTAAGCTCTATTGTATTATATTTTTGGAAAGCAAATTCCCCTCGCCTTTGTTTTTCCCCAACAACAAGACGAGGAATTCCTCTGCCGAACTGAAGGAGACAAGAGCCAAGTTTAAGGATATCAGGACTTAATTAAAAAAATTCACAAAATAAAAGCAACCCTCCCGCTACAGAATGCGGGAAGGAAATTTTCAAAGAAAAATAATAACGAAGAAACTCTCTCCCTCTCTCTCTCTCTCTATCTATCTCACCCTCTATCTTCCGCCGCCCTCATGAACACCGGATAAAAGTTTCCTGCTCTTTGTAGCAAGTCCTGCGGATAAAAGTGTTCAAAACCACAAGTAAATAGAGAGATCCCCAAGGATATTTTTGGGGATATACTAGAATAGTCGCCAAGTTCGTCGCCGTCGTCGTTGTCGTCGACGTCGTCTCCATCGCCAGAGATATCCTTGTATACAAGCATTACATCCTCCGAAAAAGGAGCAATATTTGGGTCAGACGAACAATTCCATCCCTTATGCCCTTCAAAACCGTATAATAACATCGCCGTACTGTATCCTTGCCATACACTCAAACACTCGTCCGTCTACACTGTAAAATGTTTTCGTACAGCTCCACCCCGGATGGGATATACGAGAGGACAATTAAATACAAGCAATTTATTGTATCCTTCGTATCCTTCCCTTTCTGGATATCTTCCGAATGTTAAGCGGATGATGCGATTTGGATTATCGGATCAAAACCTATAAGGAAGATTTCTTTTGACGAAGTAAAAACAATGCTGAGCCCGAGACAAGGAGCATCTATTAGGATGTATTGACCTAAAATAAATGGATTGAAGGACATATAAACGTGTTAACCGAAGTGTCAGGAAAGTTATTTTCTTATTATCGTCCATCCATACTTGAGTGAACGTGATTGAAGAATGTGTTCGTTTGTTCATTTTCGTTTCCATTCATTTTCGTTTTGTGGCTGGTTGAGATGCAATTCATTCTGTTTCATGGAAACGAAAGTTGCTCAACAATATTAACTCCGTAGGAAGGACTAGAATGTGCTTTGTCACAAATGTGTTCGACGGAGACAAATCAAATTTCGTTTGGCTTTTATGAAATGACACACACAAAAACAAAAAGAGAAAATAATCCAAGTAAATTGGTTTTTTTTGTAACAGAGAAACAAAAGAGACGATCTCGGGCTTAATGAATGAAATTCGATCGGCAATAGAGAATCTTTGTGTAATTGAGTTATTGAGAAAAAGATTTCGACCCTAAAACAAATTTTAAACAAATTTTGAAAGATTTAACGAAATATTCTTCTCTCCAAAAGAAACGTCTACAGAAGTTTTTCATGTGAAAAAAGACAAACCTTCTGCAATTAGCTTGTCGTGCCGAACATGACATGTTACAATGTCTATTAGGAAGCTTATTTTGACGATACAAAACTAAAGGAAAGATAAGGTATCTGGGAGGGTTCGAGTGAACTCTCCAACTCCAATAAAGGTAGGATTAAACGACTCCTCTAATCCAAACAACACGTATTTACTGGTGTACCTTAGGGGTCAATTCTATCACCCGCTCTTTTCATTTTCCTATCATAGTAATGTGATGATATTAAGAAGTTTGAACGAACTGTTAGTTGCAACGATTTAGATAGAATTTGAATTAACGATTTGTAACGACTTATGCGGTAAATTAATATCACGCCACGAATTTGAACGAACGGTTATTCAAGAGGTCAAGCTTTTCGAATTTTCTAGAAAAGGGTGTTCCAGTATTAGAAGGCTCTTAGACTGTGGTGAAAAGATCAAGAATTTGGATAAGAGAAGAGCTTATATATTTAAATGCAGTGGCACCGGTATTTAGAGTCAGTTTTGATTTGAAAAATAATGAAAGTGTCCTAAGTCATCAAAGTGACCTAAAGCGAAAAACGATTATTAAATATTGAATTAAAAGGCGATAAATTAGTTCGAGTTATTAGTGAGAGATATTTAATAGCAGGTGATAATTAGTGAACTTTAAGCCTCATTTACACCCAAAATCAAAGTGGAAGTGCAGCTCTGGTGCTCTTTTATCGCCCAGAAACTAAAATGCTTTTCTCTCTGTTGCACGAAGCATACAAATTTCTGTGCGATAAAAGAGCTCCAGAGCTGCACTTTCACTTTGACTTTGGGATGTAAATGGGCCTTTAAGAATTTTGTTAGTACTTACTCAATTTCAATTGTTAAGTGTTGTGTGAGCATTTAAAAAATCTATTCCTTAATTGATCCTATGAATCCATTAAGCCGTAAAACGTAACAATAACAAGAAATGACATGGCCACCATGTAAGTAGGTTGGATGACAATATAAACTCTGATGCCAACTTCAGTTCGTATCACTATATTGTTGTTATGGTGATCTGAAATTGCATTTTAACATAGAAAAACTTTGTTCAATCAGGGTAGATCCAACTTTATTCGACATCATGGCTTAAAAGTCGCTCTAAGTTAGTGATGAGCAAGACATCAAGACCAGGTGGCGACGAAAATTGGAAACATATTACAGATTACTGTCAAACTTAATTTTTGGCAGAACTAACAAAATTCGGAATGACTTATTCGATCATGGGTGCTAGGATGTGATTGAACGAATTCTGCGTATCGAGCAATTCAACTGTCTTATAGAAAATTCGCACACGATGCCCCGCGAAATATTTCAGCGCGAAGTTAACCCTAAAGTACGTAGGCCATGATAAAAGCTGCGATTGTAGTAAAGCGTTTAGCTTCATCACCCTGGTATATCTACTTAACAGCACTCTTACAGCCTAGCACAATCCAGAAGGATAAGATAGGGAAGAAAAAAACGTATCCTTAATGGGCAGAGTAGAAGTGAAGTTATTGTAATCGGTCCGAAAATCGAAATTGTAATTTTCAAAGTATATTAATTTTTCAACACTATTTTAAACATAAATATGAGTAGAAGTATATGTATGTGTGTGTAAGTATGTGGTCATTTTCTATTGCATGATATCGAGCGAACCAAAACGGATATCGAGAATCCTTCGTTGAGGTGTCGTTCGAAGCATATGAACGGAAATATGATCTCAAAATAATTTCAAAAAACTCGGTCGATCCGTTTTGCTGCTTAAACGAGGTATACATATGTGATTTTTGTACCTGCACAAAATGGCGCGAACCAAAAATTCAGTTGAAGCTATTTTCAGAATATTAAAAGATGGGTCTGCGATTAGATTCAAACCGTGTACTGACATACAAGGAAGGTCAGCGTAGGTTTTATTGAAGAATTTATTAGAGAGTTTAGAGGAAAAAACTATATTGGTACATGACGACTCATTGAACATCGGCACAAACGGTTCATGGAGTTGTTAGTTCGTTAGATTTGGTTCGATCGATGAGTAGATGGCATAGTAGTAGCAGTCACTCGTTTTTACTTATTTAAGTCATTTTGAGACCATCTGGACCAGGAAGACACTATTTCAAAAACGCTATTTGGTGGGAAGCGTGTACTCAGATTTGAGAAAGCATGATGTCGCCAACTTCCATGTTTGGTTGCTCCTTCTGGAATTTAGATCTTTGTTGCCATTGTTGCTTTGGTGTAAGTAATCCTTTGTCCAAATTTCAATTCTTTGTGAGGACGGCTTGAGCTCCTGTGCCGTAATCTGAATCCTGCATAGTTCTCGTCTAGCCTAGAATCTATTTAATGCAGCGATGAATATGTACGGTTGGTGGCAGATCGGACACTAGTTCCATATGAATCCCTCTTGTTGCTGGGGACACAATGACACAAATATATGCTTTTGGCAAGTTAAAACTTCGGCCGCCAGAGCGAAGTAATACCTTTACAGCTTGTGTCGAACTCAAACGCCATTGAAAAGGGTTGGTGAGTTTAGTCAGTAAGAATCGATACTACCATGTGTGATCTCCTGCGGTGGAAACTCCGGTTTTGGATGAGAGCCTTGCAGACGGTCAAGCACACATCACCATACTGGTTGATGAATGGAAAATTCTCAGTCCTCGTAGAAAATGCTACCCGCTACGTTAACCTTCACGAAAGACTTCGTAATTCATATACCCTCCACCCAGCGAATAGAGAAATGGAGACGTCTTGAAGAAGTTTCATCTATGGTTATTCACCTACGGCAGCGGTCAATTTTGAGATCACCAGTAGTTCACTGTCATTGCACTTCCGGTGATTACTACAGAGTTTCAAACAGAGGTACTGACGAATTTCAAGGCCTGCCAATCTCGAGCATTGTAATTTCCATACCTCTAGATTCAGTGGTAATGCTCTTCAAGCTAGTGCTACGTTTCAAGAGCTTAGCTAGATAGGATGAATAGAATGGTTCCTTACATAGGAACTTAGATGGAAACGAAAAACCAATCACTTATCTAAGCTAGGTGATAGAGATGAAGCTTAACTATAGAAGCCAAATACGAGGGCTCAAAAACGCTATTTTTAACTACCATGTCCTTTAAGCCTTTGAGCTTGGCGGTACCTACATTATCTCTTCTAGGACTACACTTAACCTTCTTGTAACGAGGGAACAACATAAGGGATTACTCTGCCGAGCTGGGTATTCCACAAAACGACCGTTGCTTTAGCTTCTGGAAGATGAAGGAGATAGAAATAGTCGTTCATATTCAAATTGGGAGCTAATTGGATTGCCGATCGCCCTGGACTCAGCTTGATACATAATCTAATAGACATCATTTCAATACAAAATTGGATTGGAGGGATTTGGAGAAGATAATTTATAAAAATTACTGAAAACTAGAGGTTTAGATTTGATGGTGTGGAGTTTTGGTTCGATGTTATTTAACATTAGCGAGCGAAGAATCCGAGCCTCTCTGTGGATCCTCTCTATGCACCCGAACTCGTACAGCATATCAACTACTAGCATAAAACCCGCGTGCCTTGCAACGCCTTTAAATAAAAACTGTTTATTATGTGCACTGTTTTCCTTGAAAAAAAAAAAAAAACAAACAAAAAAGTCAGTTGTTATTATCCCTAAAAAAGGTTTATTATAGAGCATTTTTTTAATAAACATGGTAAACAAATTGCTGCGTATATCACCTCTGCCCAACAAATCTGCAAGTTTTGAAGCAGAGATTGGTGTGTATATGTCATCAAGGGAAGTGACAAAGGAATCCTAAATAAAGTGAATTTTGAGTCATTCATTTCTAAGTGATTATAGGGAAGCACTGTCAAAATTTCAGTCCTTCAGCCCCAGCGGTTTGGGTTAACTCCATTTCACCCCTTTAGGGGATGAATTTCGAAAAATCGATTTATAGTGGATGTCCACGTCATTATAGGGATGCACTGTCAAAATTTCAGCCCTATAGCTCCAGCGGTTTGGTAAACCCCATTTCACCCCCTTAGGGGATGAATTTCGAAAAATCGTTTCTTAGTGGATGTCCACGTCATTATAGGGATGCACTGTCAAAATTTCAGCCCTATAGCCCAGGCGGTTTGGGTAAACCCCATTTCCCCCTATGGGGAACGAATTTCGAAAAATCGCTTGTTAGTGGATGTTCACGTCATTATTGGTATTCACCGTCAAAATTTCAGCCCTATAGCTCCAGCGGTTTTGGGTTGACCCCATTTCACGCCCTTATGGGATGAATTTCGCAAAATCGCTTGTTAGTGGATGTCCACGTCATAGATGTCCACATATAGGGATGCACTGTCAAAATTTCAGCCCTATATCTCCAGCGGTTTGGGTAAACCCCATTTCACCCCCTTAGTTGATGAATTTCGAAAAATCGCCTTTCTGAGATTTGAAACAAATAATTTTAAACCAGAATTGTCGAATCTTTCAATTGGTGGCATTAATAATGTTCTACGATATACATTAGCCGAGATACGAGGCGTAGAGCGTAAAAAATGGTGACAAATCGTACTAATTCATTAATTAAAAAAAAACTAATCAAAATAGCGAAAAACGGAAACTTACTTCCACCTTCTGGGGTATCCATGCATCTACAAAAAAAAATTTCAGATTTCTATCTCTTCTAGTTTGGCTACAATGCGTGACGGTACGCACAAGCAGACACACAGACACACAGACTTACAGACACACACTTTCTTTTATTAATATAGAAGAAGAAGATAGAAGATAGATAGCCAAGGTTTATCGCTTTCACAGGACCATTCAGTGTCTATATACATTTCGAGTTAAACCTACTCATAGACCTTGCACCACCGTAATTTGTACGACATGACGAACTGGTAGAAGACTGACTGACTGATGAATTTCTCAATTCATTGCCCTGCAGACTTGATTGATACCATTAGTTAGGGATCGGAGTTTGATGAAATATACTGAGCACTGGTGATGCTTTCTTGGCTTGGTCAACTTCAAACGGGGTTTTTTCCATTGTAATCTCTTGATGAGGATAGAGATGTTGGGGCTTAGTAAAAATGATATCAGGATATGGGTGTGTTGGTTTACGGGACACTAAATTTCTACTATGGTCGATCGAAAGACCAGCTCTGCAGTTTTTACCTCGAAGAAGATGAATCTGTCCTTCATGTTATCTGTCTCTGGGCTGCTATAGAAGTAACAGATATTCGTTGTTTTATGTGTTCTCGCTCAAACAGTCTAGGATGACTAAGAAATGGTCAAACTGTTAAATTCTTCCAATGCTGTGGGCTACGAATCTGCAGTATATGGGCCGTAGTACCATATGTCGAACTGGCAGCCAAAGTATTTTTGGATCTTATACTTCACTTACGCAGAACAGAAGAAAGAGATGCTACATAGAAATACTACACAATGAAAAACAAACGGAATGACATATCTATATTAATAAAAGAAAGTTTCTGTATGTGTGTATTCGTGCATATGTGCGTTATAGCGGGCGCATCAGTCAGCGGAGAGCTTCGAAATTTTGCACGAAGGTCCGAGAGGTCTCCCAAAATTCCCGTAGAAGCCCGATTTTCAAAATTCAAAATGGCCGACAAAACTCGTAATGGCCGACAAATTTCGAAATGGCCGCCAAAATTCAAAATGGCCACCCATCTACTCCATGCAAATCGGTGTCTGGGGGTTTTTAAGGTAGCAAATAATGAATTTATGATCAGAACTTGTGAATTCAAAATGGCCGCGCCAATATGGTGCATGAATTTTGCCAATTGTGTTCCGGAGCAGCTATTTGTTAACGCATGGCTGAGTCTCGGACAATACCGGACTAGCTCTTTGTTTGGAGTTTTCGCTTAGGTCACAATTGGTACAGAAACATCAAAAGATTTAATATAAAAAGATTTAACGCCTTAAAGAAACACACATACGAGTATTTTTGTAAATATATTTTCCAAACATCTCTAAATTTAAAACGCATGAATGAAATTTGAAACTTTGTTCAGATATCAAGCAAAAACCTGTTTAAATTTAATAAGGTAAATCTTTTCTGTAATCTGCTTACTTTGTTTTACACCTAATAAGATGTTTACGTAAGATTTCACGTCGAACTTTCACTGGATCCATACATGTCCATACATACATCCAAACAATAATGGATTTTTGAAGCTTTTCGTTAAAAGATTTCCCACTTTCATATAACTACTACAAATGCCGGTGTCATGTGTGTGTGTGTAGAAAGGCGAGAGATAAGTCCTTCGTGCATGACAATAAAAAAAAGTGGCACTCCTGATTCTATTTTAATCGGAAGCTTTTAATTTTATCCTACTTTTGTCAATATTTTTAGAAAAAAAAAACGATATAAATACACACACACACGCATACAGTAACATAAAATAAAAGAAACATATCATCAACCCACAGTGTTTTTGTGGATCGAGTTAGAATTCTGTTTGGTTTAGTAAATCCCTATGTATTTATATGGAGTCCTTGTTCCAATGGGATATTCCTGAAACAATTCGTATCCTTACAAGGATTTTAATATGTTACAAGGAAGAAAATAAAATGGGTTGTTATGAAAAATCTTTGGGTTGTGTCCTTCTGGGCTGTCATTACAGGAGGCGATTATTCCATATACGAAAATTTCCTGTGGATATATATGTATGGATATATGTAGCTGGAGTGGAGCAGGGGAGGACGACAGCATCCTGGCAGGATTCAGGGCACGTTTTCCAGATGATATCGTCATTGGTTTTCGACAATGTTATTGGCCTAAATTAGAGCCTTTGTATGGGCCCCGGAATTGGTACATTTTATAAGAACTGATAATGCGGTTTAGGGACTGATAAATTGAAAGCTTTCAGGACGAATACAGAAGATTCCTTTTTTACGTCGAGTTCGGCTCATTTTCTGTTCTCTGTCTGTTAAAATTGTGTGTGTATGTGTGTCGCCACATACAGCACGAGAGTATCCATCCATAAATATGTATGTTCCCGCTTTCATCTTCGCTGGCATTAGTGTTCTTAAGGATCCCCCAGCATCCCCTCCGCGCACCATCCCCCCCTCCCTCGATCCTTATGGTTAATGTTGCCTTTCATTATACTGACATGCATACATTTATGTATATGTATGTACATTCCGGTTATGCTGACTTGTATGTTATACTACATGAAGGGTTCTCGCATGGGGTTGGGGTGCGCAAAATGATAGGCTGATAGGGTGACGGATTGAGGAAAAGTTGTACCAATTTGTCAATGTGTCGATGGTAAATAGGCTGAAATTCCGTTCCTTTAGGGCAATATTTCTTTTCAGTTGTGAAGAGGCTGCTTTGTTGTGATGTCGTAATTCTGGCCCCGGACCCTAGCACTGGAATTATTGAAGGGGGTGTGCTCACAGTTTAATCATCTAAAATGTCAATATTTGTTTACATGGATTTTTGTTTACACCACAAGGCCGCATCCCTGCTTCACTTGCTACTAAGAGGATCTAATATGTATGCAGCTGTATACAGCACGGGGGGGGGGGGAAGCTTAAAATAAGCGAATAATGAGTCCTTTGTCACGTAACTGCAGGAGCTTTCGTACTACAAAATTGGATACTGGCTGTAAGGATGTTTTTTAATGAAAGTTTACATTATGATTTACATGCTTGGTAGTTGACAAAATGGCGTCTTTATCAGGGTTGCATAGGGTCATATTAAGTTTGGGGTCTTTAAAAAAGACGAGAATTTGTCTTGTATTGAAGATAAAATCTATGAATGTATAGAAAAAAAAACATGTATGTAGTGTGGAACATTGTCAACATTTGTTGTAAAAAGAAGAATTGACTTTGACATAAAATACCTCCACCAGATGGCATTTTCTGTCAAAAAATAAGGCACAAAGGAGATATTTTTTTACACTGCCAACCAGTCTTTTTTAATATTGTAAAATCTGTCAGTAAGCTTGATTCATAAAGAGGCCCTATTTTAATTTAAAATTAATCGATATTATGAAGGTATAATATTTTTTGGAAAATTGGTGATGGTTTTCGTATAGTGTGACAATCTGAAAATGAATTTACTTAATAATACTTAATGAATTTACCATTATATTGGCAATGTTTTTCGCATAGGGTCATGATGCCGTACGGTTACTGACTGAAAAACTCAATTAATTAGTTTTAAAAGGCTCCTTTTAAAGCCAGCTTAATTCCATTGAGCTGAGCTCTGCAGAGATCGGAAAAATTAACCGTCATGGGGTGTTATAACTGGACTTTATGGTGAATACATCAAACTATTTTTACAACAAATTTTCCCAATTTTTTATGGGTCATCATAGAACTGTGTGGTGGGTCTTGGATTGATTGAAAAGAACACGTTTCCTTTGATTACATTTGGGTAATCTATATATCTCTGTAGTTGTCCACAGTAGAATTGAGAAGCAATCGTCTGACCAAGTGAAAAGACCTCATATTGGACCATTGTATTCCGGTAGCTCTATTCTCCTTTTTTACATTTGTATTTATTTATTGGGCATAGTTCACAAGATTACAATCTTCTAGAGAATATTACATAATGAAACTGATCATGTAAAATGACTATTAGAGAGGCTGTCACTTTGAAGTCCTCTGTTAGCTTGCCGGTCCCCGTCCCTTTACTTCTAGTGGACTCTAACTCTATCCCAGAGTCTGATGCCACATCTAACTCGTCTTGCGATTTTGATGAGCACTTGGTCATTGGGGATACTGGATCTCCGGTAAGCTGCACCAACCTAGTAACGGTACCCAGGCCGCAAAATACATAGTTTCATTTCGCGCTTTTCCCCTGAAACTACGCCAGAGGCAATTAAAGATTACTTAATGGAAAAGAAATCAATCCTGAACAATCTCCTGTAGAAAGATCAGCAATTCTTCCAAACAGGTCGCGTCCTTTGCACCGCTCAATACCGCGGAAAAACTTTTGTACCCAACGTTCAACATTCGGGCCTCCCAGTGCCTTCTCTAAATACTTTTTTTTATGTGGCAGACTATGTAGAGGCTTAGGGAAAGTCCCTTTGTACTGTCGACAATCCATTTTTTCCGTATACACCGTCGAACAGCAGCTCTAGCCGGAAGATAGAGAGAAGAGAGAGAGAAAGAAGAGAGGAAGAAACTGTCACAACCTGGCCGCGATATTTTTATTTCACCTACTCTCAACCATTTCGCGACTCTGACATCGGGGCATCGAGAACAACTCGCTGGAGTGTTATGCTTCCTGAAACGAGTTGAAAGGGGATTTGAACCCGGGACCTCTGGGACAGCAGTCAGGCGCCTTACCCCTACGCTACCGAGGCCCCCCTGTTCCTTGTTCCCCGCACACGTATACATCGCACTCCTGACTCGCGCCAGGTTTAAAAAAACTTAAGACGCTCACCCTCTATTGCCAAAACGTAAGAGGAATGAGATCCAAAACCCACGATATGTTTCTATCTTCCGCCAACGATCCCGTTTACGCGGGACATGGCTCTATCGGGGGATCCTCAATGCCGAAATGTTCGACTCCTCCTTCCAAGTTTTTTCGAGGGATAGATAGGAAGGCTCGTGGAGGTGGTTTACTACTGGCCTATAGTAACTTTCTCCATTGCTGTTCAATTACGCTTCCTAGTTTTTCCAACTCTTTGGACTCGACTGCCTCTCTCGTCCACAATAATCTGTTCTTGATTTGCTGTTCACTTCCCACTCGATATGCTCAGCACTCTTGACGATAAAAATCAAAACCTTTATGATATCCTAATTTCCTGCATAAATCACATCTCCGATATGATGGATTCTAAAGACGAAATCCTACTTTTAGGTGATTTTAATTTACCCAATGTTCAATGGGTATCTTGTGATGACTACAGCAACTACCTCCCTGAAAACAACCTTAATTTTTAGGAATCCAGCTTTCTGAATTCCCTATTCTCATGTGGCTTGAACCAAATGAGTTGTGTGAATAATGTGAAGACGGTTGGATCTTGTATTCTTTTCCAATTCAGACAACATGATTGTTGAGCCTAGTTAAATAGTCTTGTCGTCGGTCGATAATTATCAAGCTCCTCTTCTACTGAATTATTGTTCTGCTTTTAACAATAAACTAATCCATGAAGAGAGAATGCTAATAGGGCAAAAATCCGATAAATCCGATGAAGACAATCTTTTGGATAAAGGAACGAAAATGGCTTTTTTCCAGAGCAAAGGGAATTCAGATGCGGTGGGGCAATAGTTAAAAACTTGAATGATAGGTTCAGTGGTATGTAGGAGAGACAGAATTTTGGAGAAAACGTGGAAAAATTCGGGGAGAGAGGATGAATGAGTTGAGGAGTTTAACATCAACATCAAAAGGCTCAGATAAAGAAGGATCAATACTAAGTGAGCCAAGATCATACCAACGTCCTTTCGAATCTACGTCAGGATCACGCTTGCGAAAATAGAACTCACATTCAATAGCTTTGACTTTGAGGCTGATTCTATTACGAAGCACTTTATAGCCAATTAAGTAACTGCGAATTTTAGCTCTACGATAACTCCGGACTCCCGCTGGATTATCAGATCCTGTATCTCGCGAGCGAGCCATGGACAACGAGAAGTTTTGAGTCTACGTACAGCTAACGGAACACATTGGTCATAATGGCTGAATAAAGGAGCACAAGATAACGACGAAAGATAGATGTCATACGAAGGAACAGCTCCTAAAAGCCGCTCGGGATTGATGTTGCTGAAGTCAATGTAGGAGATAAAGAAGACGAGGAAGAAGGTAGGAATGAAAAATAAATAGAAAAAAAGGAGTCACGGTCAAGAGGAGGAGATGTTTGACTGTGCCTCACCACGATCAACGACCTTTGACTCTTCCGATTGCTACACCTGGCCCATCTCCTCCGACATATTTCAGCCGATTTTGACAAATGTACATGATTCTGAAAAGTCATTCAGTACCATTTTAGCTATAAGACAATACACAATGAAGTGCCTGAGTCAATAAACAAAACTGTTCTCGTTTTCCGAATTTAAGGGAAGGGCTAAGGAAGGCTATGTTAGGAGGAATCAGGAATGTAAAGAGGTGAGAAGAAAGCAGGAAAGTTATATAAGTGGGAAAGTGGAAAAGGCGAAGGACCGTGGGGCTGGCCGGGATTTGAGCCCGGGACCTCTGTGATGGTAGCCAGACGTCTTACTCCCTAGGCTACCAAGGCCCCTTACCATTTTGTACGATTTTCGGGAAACTAATTGCGAAAGGTTTTTTATTTTGGTTTTTTAGGTGCATAAAATCAAGCTTAGGTATTACAATGTCATGTCATTCAGGTCATGATGCAATGTCTACTAATAAGCTTGATTTAAAGGATAGAAGAGAACAGAATAGGTTCAGTGTCTGGGGGCGAGACTCTTGGGTGTTATGCCTGTTCGATAAAACTGACTGTGGAATATTAATCCATTTTTATTGTGGTTTTTGGGACGCTTGCCCGTACTCTAGATGGGACCAAATCTAGAACCTGTAGATTTTATACCTGCTAGGTGAAGGAAGAAATTGCATTTCTTGAGAATCCCAGGCATTGTTTTAGGTGTACAAATCAACAGGATTCTTGCAGCCCCAATCAAAAATGAGTTAAATACCCTAAATAGTTTGGCATACCTGCCAGAAACACTGGTGCCATTCGAATAATTCAGCCAATTTACATTGTGAACGATGAAATCATCCGTAACAAACAATGATTTCTCACTCTGGATGACACGATAAGAATTCGAGAATATTTTGGAAGATAACGTCAAAGTAAATGAGGAGGGTTCAAAACAAAATGGCATGTATAGGAAGAAAAATTTTAAGACAGATGTGGTTACAATCAGATGATGTAAAGCTTCTTAAAATCTATGTTTTTCCTAATATAAATGGCAATTCCCCTATTAGGGGAGAGATTATGCACTCATCTGTCTGGTTACCGTAACAAGCAGAACTTTCGTATCTGGGCCTCCGACAACCCAAGAGAGGTAGTCCAGCAACCTCTGCAATCACAACGAGTGCGAGTTTGGTGCGGTGTTTGGGCTGGTGGTGTAATCGAAAATGCTGCTTCTTCGGCCGTTACAATGAATGGAACGAGCTACTGACATTTTGTTTGTGTGATACTATAGGCCCAACCTAAACGAAAAGTAACGCAGAAGTGAAGTAGGCGTCCACTGACGTAGATGTTACTTCCATTTTGGTCACTCTCCTGCATTCACATTCACTTCACGTCCCAATTAGGTTTGGCCTTATGAATTTGGATGAGTTTATTTTCAGCGAGATATCGCCACCTGCCAAACAGCTCGGGAAATAATGTCTCTATTGCGAAAAAATTTATTGGATGTGGGATTTCTCGAAATAGAGACTTCAATTGCTCGCCAAGATTGTGCGATTTAACACCATTAGACTTTTTTCTTTGGGGCTGCAGAATCGTCAATGCTGCAGAAACGATTCATGCACTTATAGACAATATTAGAGCTGCTATTGGTTCAAAACGAAAATGGTTCAATGCGAAAGCGTGAAGAAAACTGCCAGCAAAAGAACAACCGGTTTTAACACGAGCCTAGACACCACCTGAGAGTTTATACAAATGTATCATAATTTTTGACGAAAATATTGCGCCTTTTTGTTGATTGCAAATGACACTTCTTGTTGAAAGACCCTGTACAATACATAATGGTGTCTTTAGTATTGCTGGTTTCAAAAAGTTTTTAATGGCTTAAAGTTTCAATGTAAGTTAAGATATTTTGTTTAAGTAGAATTTTGTTAGGAAAAACTTTGGACATGCCGAACTTCTGAAGGAGTGTTTTTGATTGTTTTCACTGATGCGTTTTAGTTTGAAAATTCATTTACGATGTAAGTTTGAAAGACATCGACATCAACAATATTCTTAATCAAAATTGAATTTAACGAGAAATCCAGATAATATCTTATTGAAATTTAAAGGGCGTCTCTAAGCATTGTATGTTCTCCAATAAATGTATCTCTAATCAATAAGTGATTTACGATGCTAAGCTATTTCATCAATTTAAACCACTTCCCCCCTCCATTCCTTTTCATGAAACGGATATCAAATAACAATTAAACGCATGTTTCCCGCACACAGCACTGATATACCTTAACTAGATAATGCTACAAATTACAGATGATTTATTAATATCCCGGACCAATTCAAAACTGGGACATCCTATATACTCGTACTATATATAACATATAGAAGTATTTGTTATATAACATGTATTTAGAGGAAAAATAACAAAAAAACAAAAACAAACATTGTATACTATGGAGTAGGCCTCAGACATCATCAGTTATTTATTGCGTGTAGAATGGATTGTGGAACTAGAGAGATAATAATAAAAAAAAATCCTTCGATAACTACCCAGTAGATAAGTAAACATGAAGGAACTGTTCGATTGTTATGTTGAAAAAAAAAAAAAATAAAAAAAGGATAAAAAAGGATATAAGAAAAGCAATTTCTTCTTACTTTTAAGGAATTCCGACCACGTCTTGAAGCCGTTGGTTTGTTGTTTATCCACGTAATTTTTGCTGACACAGTTCTGTGTCACAGATTGTAAATTGTTCAAGGCAGATGATGATGATGATGATGATGATGATGCTGTTGTTGAAGGTGATACTGATGTTGGCGCCGATTCTGGCAGAAGTGCAGTCTTCAGCGAGGATTCTTTGAGTAGTTGTAGAATTATTTTTGTGTTTATTTTTTTTACACTTTTTTATTTTTAGAAACTTTTACACAATTTTTACAAAAAGGACTGGGCTAAGGTCGTGAAATCCCAGCTGTCACTAGCAATTGTGAATAATTTATCAAACACTCAAAAAATATGGTGCAGGCTACCACATGTTTCTCCCCCCTCCAAAAAAAAAGGAAACCTCTTATCACATGGGAGAACTTTTTAAATGGGACTTTCTCAAAAACTCCACGACTACTTTAGTATCACTTTGGACACCACAAGAGGATTTCCGTCTACGTTTTATCTCTCTGAACGTTGTATAACAATAGAACGCGAGAACCGGACAAAAATACACACTCCGTCACTAGTTAAGTAGATAAAATTTTATGTGGATTCCACTTTTTCTTTCCTTCTTTTTCTATATAAGGATATAAGGATATATATATAATTTTTTCCTTCTTCCTTTATTTTTTTTGCTGATAAAATAGCTGCAGGACACGAAATACAATCAGATACGAAGCTTAAGAGTATTTTAAGGCAGGAGGATCCTTGCCGTCCTGGAAACGTCAGATAACTGAGATTTTTCTGATAGGATTCATGGACTTATAGTCCTGCAGAGAATATGCCGTAAGGAATAGAGCATGAGTGAAACCAGGGAGCCCCTGTTAGAAGAATCTCACAGGACAAAGTGTGACAACGAGTTCGGCGGGAGGCATGCTATATGTATATGATCGGGACATGCGCATCCAGCACCAGGATTCAGGATATATTTCCCCTTTTTGGCAATCATATAAAAGAGAGACGTCAATATACATCGCACGTCTTGGATATCCGGGTTGTCAACAAACATCTGATGAATAGTCAGCGTTACGGCCCTTTAACCATTTGTCATGCTGATGGCGGAAGGCTCAATTGGGCACACAATATCTACCGATGGGTTAGAGACTATGAGACCGGGGATGCGACCTTCAGTTTTTTTGAGGGGGGGGGGGGCGCCCTATCAAGGTGTAGCTTCTTGACATTAAGACGTCTTTCCCACGTTATTCTGGCCACTAAACACCTACATATCTCCCATTCACTTCCCCTTACACCTGGTGAGGCCAGCACCACCACATCATTTGACCTTTCAGCCACAACCAAGAAACATCATAGACACTGTTGTTCGCCCTTTCAAGTTAATTCTTTTGACTGCACTCATCGTAAAGTGGGAGTCATACTTTGAGGTCCTTTTGATAAATGAAAAGGATACACCAGCCTCCTCTCTTCTCGGCTCATCACTTGTATGATAACCTTCTCCTCTACACTTTTAAAACCAACCTCTACAACAACAAGAGAGAGTGAAAGTTCTAAAACAAAAGCCAAACCAAAAAGGATGATCAAGGATGTGAGTAAATACTTTTGTTGTGTTTCTTGCTCAGAGCAGCCAGGAGTAGTAAATTCACCTCGCTGGGATACTTGCTTGTTTGTGTGTATTGGGCGAGGCGAGTCTTATTTGATTTTTCGCCCATATCAAAATTGTTTCGTCAGATTCCTTCCAACTATATACATATCTGGAGAGAGGAAGGATAACACAGCAGGATTTCGTGAACTATATCTCATCCATGGCCAGGACTGAGAGATAAGAGGTAGAAAGATAATAGATTCTAGCTTGTTTGAAAATTTTGAAATGTGCGGCAGGGACCTTCGAGGAATGCTCACCTTCAAATTATTTACGGAACGCAAGGATACTGCCACTAATGGGATTCGTTTTAAGAATTTTCTTTTTAAGTTTTGGTTTTTTTTTTTTTTTTGGCAGGAGTATTTTTTTTTTCTACTTATTAATAATACATTTTAGGAAATTGAAATTCAAGAAAAAATTTGTGCTTTTATGTTTAAATAAGGGGAAGTATTTTTTTCATTGGTAAAATATAATGAAATGAAATTCTGTGGAAACCATAACGAAGTGGCAGCTGTAATTTTAGATTTAGTATTTTAGACAGAGTAATTATTCTTAGTTTCTGTTTAAATCTCGTGGGTTATTATATTTTTTTACTATTGTGTCGGATAATTTACAGGCCAATAATATCTATTTATTACAGACAATACCACGATTATAACTATTAACATTATAGCCACTTATAGAAAAATACTAATCAACTTTAGACTAACTTCATTGCAGATTTTTCCTGTATCATGCCTGTTGGTAGACTATATATGTAGTTGTAGGGTTGTAGCTGAAAAAACATAGAGAGCAAAACCAAAGCCAAAAATGGACCCTTTCAATTCCATTAGACCCTATATAAATATATATCGTACAGCATAACTTTCTGGAGTCTAATTTCTTATCCCCAAAAGTCAAACGTGTAAGCAGTCTATTTTCTGTATTCTAAAAGCAGTCACAAGTCATAACGCAATCACAAGTGACAATTTGGTAAGGCCCTTGGGGAGACTTTAGATTCTCACTGGGCATGGACACAGCGATTTTGAGATTCCTTTGTCTTATGGCGATGGGTCTATTCTAATTTTGCAGTCACAATTTAAACAGTCCGGAAATGCTGCTATCAACGGCTATTAAAATTGTTACAGTATAAAAAGCAGATTCAAGCATATTTTTCTTTATTTTTCACAGACTCTGACGTTCACATACACTCTGCCTTACTGCATGAATATTTTCTGGCGCTTGTTGGCTACTCTTTTGTCCTGACTCTGTCTTTCTCATAACAGGAATACAAATTCACAATTAGAGGTGAATTATTTAAGATTTTTCGTGCAACTAAGTACTTAAAATACCAAAACAGCTATTAGTCACGACAATAGTCAGAAACTCTCAATGACAAGTATGAGTGACAAATGCTTGTGACTTATGACTAGTCACAATTTACTGGTAATTTTCATTCTTAAGTTCAGTTCAGTTTCAATAGTTTCAATAAGTGCTGGGTTATAAGAGTTTATCTTTTTAAGGGTTTGCTAACTCTGAACTACTTTAATTATTAAAAACTAGTAACACAAGTACGGCGTTACCCGTTAAAATCTTATGGGTCTTTCTGGTAAAATAAACACACATGAAATAGCCTTAAAAAGTAATCACTAGCCAAAATATTAGTATTTAGCAGTTCTGGCAATTTTTACCTATCTTCTTCTTCCAATGGCGCTACAGCCCAACTCCGAAGTACTCTAGTTCGATGTGTGGAGTAATGCCTCAGCATCACTACAACCGCATCTTTCCATTTTTTGCTCGGCCTGCCTACAGGGCTTACTCCTTTCTCCCAGCGAAGTCTATTGAGTTTTCTGACAGTCACTAAGTCTAGGTCTTCATAGATTTTATATAACTCGCTGCTATATATGTAATTCTCCATATTCCTTACTCAAAAATTGGGCCTATAATGCTTTTCAAAATCTTCCCTTCATAGGAATTTAGCATGCCTCTTATCCTTTGTATGAGCGTCCATGTTTCACTCCCGTAGCATATAACAGGGAGATTTAGTGCTTTATGGTACTAGTACCGTTTAGAAGGCTAAAAAATGACAAATTTTCAACATTTTTTTTCTCGTTTCCTTTATTTTAAAATATTATGAAAATTTTTTCCTGTAGTTAGTACACATTTTGGCAGTAAAAAAAATGTTTTAAATTTTATTTTTATTGAACATTTATTGCTATATGACCGACGTCATAGTTAAGTCCTCGAAAATTAGAGCCTCGCAATGTTAATCGGGGTTAATCTCAAAAATGGCAAGTTTGAAACAGAAATTTCAAGAAGCATTTTATAAAGGAAGGTGGTTTACATCGTAATCCACCAGAAAATTTAACAAAAATTGAAGAAAA
This sequence comes from Thereva unica, assembly GCA_949987705.1. Lineage (NCBI taxonomy): Eukaryota > Metazoa > Arthropoda > Insecta > Diptera > Therevidae > Thereva > Thereva unica. Next base: position 249,358,867 of record OX465281.1, on the reverse strand, counting down.
AAAAATTTGCGGCTTTGTAAACCAAAAAATGAAAAAATCACTGTTTTTTTTTCACCTTTTTTCACTTGCCAAAAATTTTTTTTTTAATTTTTCTTAAATTTTCTGGTGGATTACGGTAGAGGACATCAAAAGTACACAAATGTTTGAAAATATGCTATTTTGAGTAAAACGCTGGTAATGCTGGTTTCCAGAAAATTCGTGAGACCTTCTTAAAGTCTTTTTTGATTTGAAACGTGCTGCTCTACTGCCTTTTCCGTACGGATTTTTACCAAAGCCTTCTACATTTACAAGCCATGCACAACAAAATTTCACACTCACATTCAAAGGTGCATGGGACTTCAATTTTGCTGTCAGACTTCGAAGTGACAAGTGCGGTTATGTTTATTTTATTGTGCGGTTCGGGTGGTTTTTTATTATGCATATTTTATGTGTAAATAAATCTAAGGCCGGGTAATTATATTATTTATTTTAAACCGAAGATAATGTATAAAGTGTTTTAATTTTTAGGAGTATTCGTTTTTAACTGCAAACGCCACTGCAGAAGCTCCAGCAACACCGGAAGCCGGGACTAAAAAACAGAAGTCAAAAAAGACTCCTCAACCATCTTTTTCTCTTCAAGAAGCCCCGGAATTCAATGAAGAAAAATTCAACGAGGTCATCCACACAGGAAAATGCTGAGACAGTAATCACGGCTCTCAAGAAGCAAGTTTCTAAACAAATTACTAACATGAAGAATCCAGTGTTTTCTGACAAAAATATCTTATAAATGTCGCCTGCTTCAAGATCCCCAATTGCCCCAAAAGGATCGTCAGACTGTAAGTGTAAATCTTGATATATTATCTTACTTTCATAAAACAAATTTCTTCTAGGACCTTAAAAAATCCATTGGTTGCCGCCGACGGAAAAGTTTGTCGAATTGTAAAAGATTTGCAGAAAGGCTTAAAGGTAGACTATGAGCCTACAATCCAGCACTACGAGGATCTCTTAAAGAAGAAGGGCGTGAAGGGTATAAAGACAATTATTCCGTTCAATCAGATAAAAACCGAGTACAGAAGCTATGAAATGAAGGATAAACTCAAATTTATACGACTGTTACCTTGTCGACGGTGCAATATCGAAACATGTTGGCGCCTTTTTGGGAAGAGTAAGAAAATATTATAAAATGTTAAGATAATAAACTTACAAAATAAAATTCTTAACCCCTTTAGAAATTCCAACGGACAAAGTGTACTCTTTATCCCGTGCGCATGGAGGAGGAGAATCTTGCTCAAGAAATTAAAAAGGCGTCGACAGAGATCAGTTTCAGACAGCTGGAGAAGGGACCTATGATCTCAATTCCGGTAGGAATTGACAAGCACACTCCTAAACAAGTGGCGGAAAATATTTTAGAAGTTGTTAAGCAACTAAAGAAGGTCTATCCTGGTGGTCTGGCGAACATAAGAAACATCTACGCCAGGATAAACTTAAAAGGCACATCTTCCTTCCCTCTATACGTAAACATGGGTAGCCCACCAGCGGTTACGCCATATGTTTGGTGCAAAGCCTAAACCGAAGATAATGTATAAAGTGTATTCATCTCTTTTAATTTTTAGGAGTACGTTATGATATATGTATATATACTTTCAAATCCGAAATTTTAGCTGAAGGATCTGCCATTGAAGACTTATTGAATGCCGATCGGGTTTTGATTGACGGGGAAGAAACTACAGAACGGAATATAGCTGTTGACTCTTTCTTGGATTTATCAACATTGGATTCCAAAACTAAATATATTGAAAACTAATATTTGGAGCTCAGAGCTTGCGAAATTAGTAGATTAGAGTATGCGACGCAACTGGGGCTGATGTATATGAAGTAGCTAGAGCAGTAGGTCTTGACTCGCGAATTGGATCCAAATTTTTGCAAGCCTGTAGGATTTGGTGGCAGTTGCTTCCAAAAAGACATCTTGAATTTGGTTTATATTTGTGAAGGTTGGAACTTACCAGAAGTAGCTGCATATTGGCAACAAGTAATTAATATGAATATCAGAAATATCGTTTTTATCTAAAGGTATTATTTTATACGTTAAAAAAATTATCAATCCATAATGTATTTTAATATTTAACAAAATACAGATTATTGAAAGTCTATTTAACACGGTATCAGACAACAGAATCTCAATATTTGATTTTGCATTTAAAAAGAATACCGGCGATACCAGAGAAACGCCAACCATAACCGGAAATGTATAAATATAACATCAACTCTGAAAATAGAAAAAGCGACTTTCCACACCACCTCTAGAGGTATCGCAGTAGGGCGCGTTAACCAATTATTTTTAATGGCTGGTTTCCCCAATAGGCCTATTACCATTTTTTCCCGGGGGACATGAAATTAAAAAAAATACACAGTGTAGAATTATGTAATAAAAATATAATATAAAAAATAAATTCTATCTAATATATATTGCAATGTTTTTTTATTATGCATATTTGTTTATTATAATTCCCCGGGTAATCCAGGCAGGTGAAATTCGAAACATCAAGAAAAAAATGCACAATTACTCTTTAAATGTTGCAACCGCCACAAAATATGTTGATATTACCAATTAAAACAATAAAAGAAATGTTTATACTTTTTCGTAAACACTCCAATAAGAAAAAGAATAAATTTCTTTTATTGCAACTAGGTAAATTTAAGGGCGATTGCAACTAATACAAAATTACTTACAGGTACGATGCGATAATCCTTTCTATTTCCTATCCTGTAGCTCACTCACTTTATATTATTTTAAAACGTTTTTTAAACTTATTTTTGAACCATAACCACAATAACTTGAAATCATAACCACAATAACTTTTTAACTTTATGTTATATTTCACGAAAATGTACTTATACTGGCATATTTCCAACTTTTTTATATTTTTTTTATGCCACAAATTATTATTTTTTATATTTCATTTATGCCACAAATCACTTAAATCGTTTTTAATCGCGCACTTTTAACTTTCTTGCTGCTTCCATTTTAAAATCACTTTGACATTTCGTTGGGACTTCATACAACGACATACACACACCTGCAGCATGGCTTGTAAATGTAGAAGGCTTTGATTTTTACCCATTTTTAATGCTTCTGTACACTTCCATGTGCCAACACTGTAATGGTGTCAAGGCACAGGTTAGAAAGCCGCTGCCTAACTAGGTAAACTGCCGGTAGAGCTTCGAAAAGGCGCGCGCATTCAAATCGCTGTAATTTCCTTATTTTTTAAAATATCACTACCAAATTTTAGGAGGTGAATTTTGAAGGTATAAGGATTCATAAAATGTAAAAAAAAATTGATTTTTTCAGAATTCTAAACGGTACTAGTACCTTATATAGTGTAAACTTCGTCTCTTACTGATTTCTTCTACCTTTTCGTCTTTATTCGATTGAACCTAAGTATGCAAAAAGGTTCACTAATTCTTACTTATGTTTACCTACTGGTAGATTGCTACCTACCGTTGCTCTATTTGCTCGTGTCTGCACTCTGCAGTATTGCCTCGGTTTTTTATCCTCATTGATTCTCTAGCCTACTTCTTTGGCTGCTTCCCTAACCCTTGAGTAGCATTCGTTAACAGCTTTGTCTGATCTGCCTACTATGTTGAGTCATCGGCATACCGATCATCTCAGTGGATTTGTTCACCAGCGTGTAGCTTTCCTGAATTGACGTCTTTCTGATGACGGCTTCCAAGGCTAGGTTGAATAGCACAGCCAGTGCATCTCTCTGTTTTAGTCCTTGATTAACTTGGAAGGCTGTCAGTAAGAGTATTTTAAACTCTCACTCAGGCGTTTGTGTAGAGGTGAGTTAATTATTGTATCAGATGTACTAGTTTACCTGGTACACCTAATTCGAACCGGAAGAGGTCGCTGGTTGACCTTCCTCCTCGAAATCCGGTTTGGTATTCGCCTAGTAAAATTTTGAGATTCAAGGTTTCAACCCACCAACTTCCAGAGTTATGAGTCGCCAAAGTCAAAATTTTTTTTTTTTTTCACTAAAATTTCATGTTCAACCAACTTTTTCTCAAAAAAATACGTAGTTAATCAATATTTTTCTTTACACAATTGGAAAGCTTGGACAATTTTCTATGAATAATGTGTAATTTTCCACTTGAGTTTTGTCGAAAAGTACTAAATAAGCACCAAAATTACGACGACTCATAACTCTGGAAGTTGGTGAGTTGAAACCTTGACTTTTACAGTTTTAGATAGGTAGGAGGATTTTGCGTAGATTACTGCCTTATTCATGAAAATATCTAATAGGGTAACTTGACGGAATATGACTCCAAAGCGAGTCAGCCTCTAGTGTTTTGAAGTGTGGAGTGGCACCTCTTTTACAATGAACGACACATTTGTTGCGAGGGTCAGGACCAGGGTCCCAGTTGTAGAGCCTTTGAAGAAGAAGAACTTCGGTAGTGTGATCAGCTGCTATGTCGTGTATGCTATGTTAGCTGGATGTTACGTGAGATTAACCTCTTTTCGGCCACGAATTCCACGATCTCTTTCGAAGATTGAATTAGAATGAATTCCACGATCTCATGCATCTGTAGAATTTCATGACTTCGATGAGCCTGGGTTAGCTTGTAACTTAATGGCTCCTTTCTCAGATAATCAACCTTTCTTCAGTTGGTACTTACTAATATATAGGTCGATTGGAGATATATAGGTCTATCTGCCTCTGCCAGAATTGTTCAACATCCTCAGTGGACTGGCATCGGATTAACCACCGCTGCATGGTCTTTGAATTGTTCCCATACAATAAGTAATGAACGCTGTGACCACTAGTCGCCCTATTATTATTGCAGTCCCCATGTCGCCGTGTCTTGTAGACCCGTTGGTCGAATTTTAAGTCTTCGCTCAAGGCTACCTAAAACTTCTCTCATAAATGTGATTGGATTGTAATTACATCAGATGTATGTTGTCAATCACTACGATCACGAATAACAATTATTGATGGCCTCTTTTTGGATTGTAGGAGATAAGCAAAAATATTTTTAACCAAATATACAAATAGTTGAGACGTGCTTTAGGCTTCACACTAACATATTTTGTTGTTGCTTACCATCTGCTTCAATGTGCCCTACTACATATTTTTCAATGAGTGAAATACATGAAGCCGGCTAAATCGCCAAGGAAAGCGCGTTGAATACGGATAGGTAGAGTTTTTTATGAAAAAGTCTAAGCTTAGGTGTCACTCGCCCGCAACACGATTAACTTACCCCGCTCATTTCCTTAGCCTACAACCGTCATTTTTGCACAACCTACAGACAAGAAGTTCGCACATAAATAAATCAACCCGATTGTGAAACAAGCTTCCACACCCTCTAGCTCTTATTACTTAGAAGGCTTTTTGCTCTTCATAGCTCAAACACATTCTTTTCCTCAATCTAAGCTTGCTGCTATTTATTGCAGCAACCTGTTGGCAAGAACTCAAATTTAATTCATAATAGCATAGAATCTATATAAAAATCGGAGCTCAGATTCACAATAAAGATTTACGATCTAATACACGAAAAAAGCCAAAAAAGTGAATTCCGAAAAAAATTTCATTTATAAACACCAATATTGCCTCTACATACATAATCGCCTACAACAGTGTAACATCCCGCACCCATTATTACTAAGAAAAACAACATTGCTATACATTTACGTATAACTTTTATATGTATAATGTTGCTACTTACTAGTGAAGGAGAAGAAAAACCGAAAGGAAAATGCATGAAACAAAAAAAGTTCCATCCTTTTCCCTTAATAGAACTTCTTAAGTAATTAGGATCAAGCTCTCATTAATCACGAAAAGTTTTTCATCCTAGATTCGTGAAAAAGATTTATCTCGTTCACCCAGCTAAGCTCAAAATTATGTGACAAACATTTTTAATATTAACTAAGTAATATGGTTAAATAATTGCGAGAGGGAACGCTGAAGATGTGGGCTATTGCCAAAATTTAAGATGTGCAGTTATTAAAGGGAGTTTTAATATTATGTTTAGTAATAGTAGTTGTACGGTTGAAATTCAATTTTTAATGAAACACCCTATGTATTCGTTTACAAGCACCCTATCACTTATCTCTATAGTGGTCCTCTGTCAAGGCAAATTTATAAGATGCATGTGCATCATAACTCAGAAATAACAACGATATTCAGTATCGGGATAAGCTTAACAACAGAAAGAAGGAAAGGGAGTTTTTTTCCTATTGGCTAGTTTCTTGTTGTATAAAACATCATTGGAGTGAAGCTGCGTGTTCAAACTAAATATGGACTTTTCTTTTCTACATAGCAAGGTGATTGGCTAATATCTTCCTATCGAGAGCTTTAAAAATGGCCTTATGGGGCGGGGCCCCTAGACTATCAATAATATTGTGCAATATTTTAATTTTCTTAATACTATTGACGGTCTGTGGCTAATATTGAAATATTGTCTGGCACACAAAAGGAAACCGTCAATATTTTTCTCAATATTATTTCACAATATTATTGATAGTCTAGGAGCCACTTTAGGTTATGTGAAACATCTTTATGGCTCTCGACCTTACCTACTATTTTGTATGCTATACTGGCGAGAGCTTACTATGGGTGATTTTTATGGGTGGTAAACTAAGCTTTGGAATCTCCTGTTGTACTATCAGTTCGTCATGTCGTTCAGGTAATGGTACAATATCTAGTAGTAAGGTTAGCTAAAAACGATGGACAGGATAGGTTAGGAGAAGTCTTGTGCTCGAGTAAACGGCGATGATATCTACGCCTCGTTTTCGGATTCGTATGTGATGCCTTCAACCTCTCAATAATAATTAACCCGTTCAAATAAAAATTCAAAAACAAAACTTTTTTCCGTATTCAAAGTGTGTGCAAAGTGCAAATTAGTTCTCAGTCATCAACAGTGAAAGCGATTCCAACAACAATAACAGTGATATAGACGGACAGACTGCACAAGTAGGCTTTTTTTTTCCTCTACTCTTTCCCCACACCCCGCTCTCGGCCTCGTCGGCGTCGTAGCCACTATCGGTTGCTGATGGAATTCTCCTTGCTTTAGGAGGCATAACACTCCAGCAAGGCGTATTCCGTTTGCCCCGATGACTGCGACGCCGGCTTCGCCGACCTCAAATGAGGACTGTAACCTTGCGTTTGGGAAGCAGCGATTTTCTATCGCCTTCGCCAACATCCGTGGGCTTCAAACGAATTTCGACTCTGTGTCGTGCCATCTTTTATCCAATTCACCCCATATCTTCGCGCTAAGTGAGACCCAAATCTTACCTAATGATGTCCTAGATCATTACCAGGTTTCCGGGTACTCATTAGTGCATAATCTCTCCCCCCATAGGGGAGTTGCCATATATATTAGGAAAGACGTAGCTTTTCAGAAGGTGTACAACAGTACATCGCCTGACTTTAACCACCTCGGCCTCAAAATTTTACTTCATAAGCACGTCATTTTCTTCTGTTTTCTATACAGGAGCCCTAATATAAATAATGAAGCCTCTTCCTTAGCTTTTGACGCTATCTCTGAACGTATCTCCGAATTCTTATCCTTATACCCGGAGTGCGAAATCATTGTTGCGGGTGATTTCAACGTTCACAACACAAATTGGCTGAATTATTCAAATGGCACCAGTGTTTCTGGCCGGGATGCCGAGCTCTTTGCAGAGACTAATAATCTTCACCAATTGGTTAAGTGCCCAACACGAGTTCCTGACGCTGCAGATCAAGGGGCCCATCTCCTTGATCTTTTTCTCACCTCCCACCCTACGCGGTATTCCGTCGAAGTTCATTCACCTCTGGGCAGCTCAGACCACTGCCTGGTCAGCGCAAGCTTCCCATACCAATCATCCGTCTCAACCATACCAGCTCCTAGAAGAACTGTGTGGCATTATGGGAAAGCCAATTGGTTGGGGCTTATTCGCTTCTTCCAAGCCGCTGACTGGGACCTGTGTTTTGTGAATCGCGACGCCAATTTTTCCGCTCTCTGCATCTCAAAAATCATATTGGCAGGAATGCGTTTATTCATTCCCCATTCTACCAAATCCATTAAGCCAAGGCCGCATGGATGGTTTAATCAAGAATGTATGAACGCGATTAAAGCCAAAGAAACCGCCTATAGAGAGTTCAGGCATTCCCTGAGCGATTCATCCCGACGTGAGTACATCAGGTTGAGAAATGTCTGCAAAACCACCATCAAGCAAACCAAAGCCTCCTTCGATGACAGGTTAAGAAACAAACTCATTAACACCTCTGCTGGCAGTAAAAACTTCTGGTCCTTGGTAACCTCCATCAGGAAAAATTTTAACTCATCGTCGTCTCCTCCCTTCATTCACGATGGGAAGGTATTAACAGAAAGCAAATCCAAGGCTGACTTACTCGCATCTCTGTTTGCCTCCAATTCTTCCTTGCCTGATACTGCCGTGCAACCCCCCATTGTAGAGAGTTCTGCTCACTCAATGGGCAGAGTTTTCTTCAGAACTCGTGAAGTGTTCAAGTGTCTCAAGGAGCTCGATCCCAATAAATCCACTGGCCCTGATAAAATTCCCCCTATGGTTCTTAAAAAATGCGCTTCACCTTTGGCTAAACCTCTGCGCAAACTCTTCGCCCTTTCTTACTTCTCCGGAGTTTTCCCTGACTCCTGGAAACTGGCTCATGTTCAGCCTATACCGAAAAAAGGTGATTCCAGCGACCCCTCTAACTACCGCCCAATAGCAATCACTTCTATCCTCTCCAAAACCATGGAGACATTAATAAACAGAAGGCTTATGGAATATCTTGAACGCAACCAAATATTGGATGACAAGCAGTACGGCTTTAGATCGAAAAGATCTACTGGCGACCTCCTTGTATGCCTAACTGAACACCTCTACCAAAACATTCATCGCTTTGGTGAATCCGGCCTGGTAGCTCTCGATATCTCCAAGGCCTTTGATAGAGTATGGCATCCCGCTCTATTGAGTAAACTCCATGCTATTGGCATTGACCTTCTTCTAAAGAATTGGATTGAGAGTTTCCTTTCCGACCGCTCAATCAAGGTAGTATTGGACGGCGTTGAATCTAATCCCCACTCCATCTCTGCAGGTGTTCCCCAGGGCTCTATTCTATCACCAGCTCTCTTCCTAGTTTTTATAAATGACCTGCTCTCAATTCCATCCAACTCCCTTCACAGCTTCGCTGATGACAGTACTTTGCGTTACTCGTATAGCTTTGATAAAGCAAGACAAGCACGGGCCAGACCTTGTCTGCTTGATCGTGAACTTATGTCCACTTCAATCAACAGGGACATAAGATTGATTCTTGATTGGGGCCTCATGAATCAAGTTGAATTCAACGCTCAGAAAACAAAATACTGTCTCTTCTCTATGAAAACGCGCTCCCCAATCCCTCCCATTAAAGTGGACAGTCTAGAACTGATGGCTGAACCATCCCTCAATATCCTGGGCATAACTTTAACTGAAGATCTGCGATGGAGTAATCACATATTCCAAATCGCTAAACAAGCATCTCAATGCTTGGGATTCCTTAAAAGATGCAAATTCCTCCTTCCGCCGTCGGCCAGGGCTGTAATATACAAATCCTACATTCGGCCCCGCCTCGAATTCAACTCATACCTCTGGGCAGGGGCACCGAGTACCACCTTAGCGTGGCTGGACAAGGTGCAGAACCGCGCTCTCCAACTCATTGGCGACGACGCCATTTGCTCCAAAATTGACTCACTAAGTCACCGCAGGAATGTAGCAGCCCTGGTAAAATTCTACCGCATCTACCATAACGACTGTTCCACCGAAATATATAATCTCCTGCCTTCACGGCGATGTTTTTCCCGCAACACAAGACTTGCCCATTCGGCTCATCCTCACTATCTACAGCCCTTATTTTCGCGCACACACCAGTTTAGTAATTCGTTCTTTTCGAGAACAACTCGACTGTGGAACAACCTTCCACAGTCAGTTTTCCCAAACTCATATAACACCCAAGAGTTTAAACGCAAGGTTCATCTCCACCTCCTCATGTATCCCCCAGACTCCCTTTAATCTTTTTATTCTTTCTCTATCCTTCGAGCTAAGCTTACTACCAGACACCCGACGTTGACGTGTACGACATGACGGACTGGTAGTACAAAGGGTGACACCTGAGCTTAGACTTTCACATAAAAAAAAAAAAAAAAAAAAAAAAAAATGAAAGTGTTAAATCCACAGTGCTAAACACCTTTTCCCCACTTAGCTGGTACGCTAAAATCCTGGATATGAGGGATTGGATAGCGGTCTAGAACAGTGACCACATTTAACCTCATCTATAGTCTTCATATGGCCGCCACTCAACGTTGCTCTTCTTTGTTTAAGCCAGTACAATATCATACTTTAAATTAGGCGAGGTGCAATCATAATACCAAAATTACAAAAGCAAGCAAATTAAAGAAATGTTTGTTTTACGAGTTCGATTCTAATATGCATTCAACTGCCTCAGAGAAAGTAAGAATCTAGTGGGAAGCCCTTGCGAATATTGTTTTCCCCGGATATGCGAAGCTTTTAAGCTTCTTTTAATTAAAAAGGGAAAAGAAAGAGAGGGTAAATTGATGAAGTTATGCTCCTTCATTAATCATTACTTATCACTTGCGCAGACCGACGAAAACTAAAATATCAAAGCAAAACCGCAGCGAATCAAAGAGAACTCGCAGCTTGCACCAAACCTACAGTCCAAACCTAAATGAAAAGTAACGCAGAAGTGAAGTAGACGTTACTTCCACTGAATTAAATGTAACTTCCGCTTACTTCCATTTTAGTCATTCCCTTTCATTCATATGCAATGGTATCTATCTTCACTTCACTTCAGTTTCAATTTAGGTTTGGCCTTACTTCCGATTGGTAACACTCTTTAACCGTTCCTATTCTTTTTCTATTTTCAGATCAAGCTTACTACTAGACATTACACCATGAGTTGAACGACATGACGGTCTAGTGGTACAAAGGGTGATTTCTGAGCTTGACCATGCCAAATAAAAAAAAACACTAGAAGCGCATCACTAAAGCTTCCAGTGGAAGCATTTGTTTTATTTCCCTCTGGGTATGAACTAAATCTAAATGCATCACAGCTTATGCATTACTGTGTAAGTACGGATAAGAAAATTCGTACGTGGTATACAGAAAGTAGTCCAGCAGGCTTAAGGCTAAATCCGACTAAAACTAAAGAAATGCGGATAAATGCAAACACCATTGAACGGACAGCGCTGAATAACCGTGATGTGGAACTGGTAAATAAATTCTGCTACCTCGGTAGTGTTATTACCGAAAATGGTGGGGCAGAAGAAGACGTAAGTTCCAGAATAAACAAAGCACGAGGCGCATATGCATGCCTGTCCCGCATATGGAGATCAACGGAGATCTCAACTAACACCAAATTGCGGCTGTTCAACTCCAACGTTAAGGCAGTTCTTTTGTACGGTTGCGAAACACGGAAAGTCACCCAATTCATCACAGGGCGCCTACAAGTCTTCATCAACAGATGCCTTCGTCGTATCCTAAAAATCCGCTGGCAAGATAGAATTTCAAACGAAGAACTTTGGCGCCGTGCCGGCCAAGAAAGGATAGACGACCAAATCAGGCGAAGGAAATGGAATTGGGTTGGCCACACCTTGCGACGCGAAAACGAAAACCTAGCCAAACAGGCCCTTGACTGGAATCCGCAAGGTTCCCGTCGAGTAGGAAGACCTAGAACAACGTGGAGGAGAACCCTACTAGAAGAAGCCGCAACAACTGGGAGATCCTGGTCGGAGCTGAGAGCTGTCGCGCAAAACAGAGTCCGCTGGAGGGCAACTGTTTCCGCCCTATGTCCCATGAGGGATTAAAGGAGTTTAAAGAAGAAAGAAGAAGATACGTATGTACGTATATGGTCATTTTTTCCTGCAGGATATCGTGCGAACCATAAAAGATATCGACTGCGTTGAAGTGTCGTTTGAAGCGTATTAATCTGATGATCTGAATTTTTTTTTATAAAATTCGGTTGAACCGTTTTTTTTTTTGTTTAAATGTCGTTCGTGATTGTTGTACCTGCACGATACCGCGCTAACCAAAAACTATATCGACTTCTTTGAGACGCCGAAAGAGGAATATTAACCAAAAAATGCTCTGAAAAATATTTCATAACATTCGGCCGGGCACCATTTGGGTATTCATTCTAAAAAAGAAGTCACCGCCCGGAACTTCTGTCCCAGCTGCGACACTACGCTCCTCAAAGTTACAACTGACATCCGAAATTCTCTCGACGTTCACAACGCTTGCTGCTTATTGCTGCTTGACTGCTCTAAAGCCTTTGACAGCGTTAATCGCTCTCTGCTTTTGTAGAAACTTTCCTCTCGTCTCCATTTTTCTGCTTCCGGTATCAAACTGTTCCAAAGCCTTTTAACCAACCAAAGAAACTTATACTTTTTGGTTGTAGCTCCTCGATTGCTCCACTTCGTGCTGGCGCACCCCAAGGTTCCATTCTGGGTCCCCTCTTAAGGGCCCCATCCACTATCCCGCATGCATGACATTCATTGCTGATTGTCATGCATGAAAGATAGTGGATGGGCTTTCAGGATGGAATGTCTTGCATGGTGCATGCATGACGAAAATCAAAAATTTTGATACTTTGAAGGCGGAGCTAAGGGAATGACAGCATGAGGGACAGTAGATTCTGTTGCTGTCAATCATTTCGTCATTCCGAGTGTGAATTTCGTAGTGGCAGGGTGTATTTAAAAATGGAAACAAAATTAAAAACGGAAAATGGCGAGTTCAGTAAATAAAGATTTTTGGATTTTGGATTATCGTAAACAGTGTCTTCTACATAGCCTTCACCCCTTTTTTTACTCAGGTAGTTATGCAGGTAGCAAAACGTTAAAACAATGGTAGTATATTTCTCTGGAGACAAATTAATTGCGCTTTGTAGCACACGGAATCTCGCAGCCAATATGCCAAAAAAAATTTCAACAATATGTCGTGCTATCGAAAATCTGTAATTGCATATTTCTTGCCCAGGTGTAAGATTAGTACGACTAAATGGCTTCATTATATTTGTTCTCATAGGAAAGGCATCATCCGCTATTAAAACAAATGGCATTTTTTCTGGGAAATTGGGTAATTCTTCTGGAGCCGGAATATTTAATTCGTTATCTTCCATTTTTCTGTTAAATTTACAGGTGCTAAATATTCCTCCATCCATTTAATTATTAATTTAATTTTCTTATAACTTTATGTCTCACTGTAGAGTGTGTAACTTTTCACTGCCACTTCTCCCTTAAAAGTGATGATTGACAGTATGCATGATAATGGATGGGAAAATGAATTTCTTGCATGACATTCATGCACGACACGCAAAACTGATAGTGGATGGGGGCCTTTCAGCATCTTTATTAACGATCTTCCTTCGGTAGTAACACTTTCTAAGATTCATATGTACCCCCCTGATGATCAAATTCATAGATGTGTGTGGAGGCTGTACTTTAATTTAAGATTTTAATCTTTGTACAGGTCCCAAAAATTAAAATAAATAAATATTTCAAAATTGTTAATTCACTACTCTGAAAATTATTGATTATAAAAAATAATTTTAAGAATAAAATAAAATTGCTGACAGCAAAAAATTCTAATTGAAGTAAATTGCTGACTGTAAAAATGAAACGAAATAAAATTTAGGTAGTTAGGAATCGTAATAAAGAAGGCCAGAGTCTAAGATTAACCGTGAATAAAAGCGATTCTAGGAAAAGGTTCCTTTCATTTCTTTGGACCAAAAAAAAAACATAGCCCCCATGGTATAAAATACATTCTCGGTAGTAATTTAGTTGCTTCTGTTAACAAAATATTTTCCTTTTAAAAAGCCCCCGAAATCCCAGAAATTTAACAAAACGCCAGAAGAATATCCCTTAAAAATCCCAAAAAGGATCAACATTATTCACCCCCAAAAAAGAAGAGAAAAAATACCCCAGAAAAAGATTAGGGTCACTCTCGCCCTTAATTAATTGTTATCGGCTTAATGACTTAATTTGGCTTAATTTAAGCCACTGGAAGAAAGAACTACATGCATACTATCCACCGTGACAAACTCCGCAGCCGGGAGCCGAGGCACGCTCCATAAACCCTAAAAGGACCAAGAACAAACATCGGGGCACACCGGAAACAGCTCGCAAACGGGACGCGGAACTGGCTGGATTTTCACTTTCGCCCTTTCCGGTCCGGTTATATACCTGACGCGGTAATTCGGCTGCTTGTAATTAATTCATTGTAATTCACCCTTTGGCACTGGCGATGATAATTTTTCCGGGGGACACACTCGCGTATCTCAATGGTCCAGAGATGGACTCCGCCCCCGGATCATGGAAATCTCTCTGACTGTGGCAATGAGAGAGACTCATGATTAATTTTCACTTAATTAAAAATTATGATGGACGACCCCTTGCAGCGCCCCGCCACCCCACCAACACCCCCAAGAACACCCCTTTTCGGTTGGTCCAAAGTAATTGTTTGCTTGCTCCCTGGGCGCCCGGCGTAGTCTTGGTAGAATGCGGGAAGTTCTTTTTTCACTTTTTCAACCCCTAAATGAATGCTGTTAAATAAAAATTAACAAGTCAAGGCTCGGGGTCGTTCCATGGTTTTACAAGGAATTAACCTGAATTAAAAGGGCACCTTTGCGGCGATTCCTTCCTTGAAGACTACTCCCCGGCGACTATCATCATGGGGTGTTCTTTTATAATTCAACCGAAAAAAAAGTTTTTCTTTGAATTTTAATTGGCAATTCGCAAAATTAAAAAAAAAAAAAAATTCACCGAGGGGTGAAAGCGGCACCTTTGAGAATGAGCAATAGCAGCTGTTTGCATATTTTCCTTTGATAGGTCCTAGACTTTAATGTTGCTAGGAGTCATTAAGTACATATTATCCTGTTTCGGGAATTTTCGGGATGAAGATAATGCGAAGATATGAATATGCAAATTGGCAGCAGTTTAAAATATTCATGGCGCATTATGAGGAAAAAATACATCCTTAAGCAGCAGTGTAAGTACTGTTGAGAGGCTGTTCCAAGAGTTTGGTCTTTGTTATTCACAGAAACTTAGAGAGCATAAGAGTAGTTAGCTATTTCAATTAAGAATCACCTTTTGCGCTGCCAGCCCCGTGTCGTTCAGGGCATGCTACAATGCCTATTCATTTGAAGCATAGAAGAAGAGAGCATAGGTTAAGCATCTGTGGGTCCTCAAGAAAATGGGGATAACGTTGGTGTTGTACGAATTCGGGAACACTGAGGGCAGAAGATTGTTCCATAGTCAAGCTGCTAACGAGCTTCTAGATCATAATCTGCCCGAAAAAGAGGAATATAGCGTTTTAGAATAAGCCAAGCGGGCAATGCTAGCAGAGGATTACTGAGACACAGCAAGAAATTATTAGACAGCTAGGAAAGATATAAAGGACGAAGGAACCTTTATGTAAGCTTTGTCACAAAGGGTGGCAATAGCGTCGTCTTCTTCTTCTTCTTTGATCCATTAGCTGGTGGTCCGAGCGGGACGTCCCTGCAACAGATACGCTGCTGTCGGTGCCGCTGGTTCTCGAACTCTATCCACGATTAGTTTCCATTCGGGCCCGTTTTTGGCCACGTCTCGAGCCTCGATAACTGATAATCTTTGATTCTTTAGGTCGCCCTTTATATTCTATAGCCAGGTTTTCTTCGGTGCCGAACGCTGGATTCTCCAGCCTGCGGGATGGCCTCGCTAGAGAAGTTTACATGGCAAGCGGTTATCATCCTTTCGGCAAACATATCCAAACTACCGTAGTCAACGTTTTTGTATTTCTTCTTCGAACAGTGTCTGAGTGCTGATCGTATCTTTGTCTGACTGTCTCGTTTCCTAGGCGATCGTGGAGTTGGACACCGCGAATCTGCCTCAAGCATCGCATTTGGAAGACCTCGAGCTTCTTGAAGTCCGGTTTGAGCAGTGTCCACGTTTCCGATCCATAAAGAGGAATCGGAAGGATCAATGTTCGGTAAAGGCGTACTTTCGTTTTTATAGCAATATTTGTTCTTTCTATATAGAGCGAGGTGAATGTCGATGCGGCTGTGAGCATTCATTTCCTCAACCAATGATTCCTCGGAACCTGGAACCTATTTGAACCTCGGAACCTGTTCGATTTGGGCTCCATCAAGGTGAACACTGGCCCTCGATCCATCCGTTGTGAGCACTTTGGTCCTCCCGCATTGATTTTTAACCCGTATGACTGGGCGATGTCGTATAAGATGTCTGTTGCTTCGGCATCCGTGTCGGGGAAGACGGCGCTATCGTCGACGAACGAATAAGTCGGTTGCGAAGTTATTGTCGTATTGAACTCCGAGACGTCCATCGAATGCTTTACGCATAATCGCGTCGATCAAAGGTTGAAGAGAAGCGGCGGAGCGACGACACCCGTTTGAATCGGGAACTCCTCGGATAAGTCTCTTCGAATACGAATGCTACTGGTTGGGCCATCGAACGACGCTTGGAGGAGTTGGATGATTCTCAATGGCACGTGCTCGGTTTCCAAGACTCTCCACAAGCTGTTCCAATCGACGCAATCGAAAGCGGATTTAAAATCGATGAAAACGACGACAGTTCATTTGCCGCAACGAATTCTTTATTCCATTAGCTGATGGAGTGTAAATATTTGATCAATGCATCCTAGATGTGGTCTAAACCCCGCTTGTTCTTTTCGGCTCGTTTGCTCTGGATGTTTCTGTAGGCTCGATTGTGTGATTTTCGTAAAAACTTTGCCGACGATCGAAAGGAGGCTAATACCGCGATAATTCTTGCATTCCCGACCTTTCTTCAGAACGACCGCTTTCTTCAATGTCGAAGGGACACGATCCGAATGCTATATGTGTGTTATGGGGACGTGGAGCTGTTGTGATAAGACAACACCTCCGGCTTTGAGCATCTCGGGGGTTGCTTGATCTATTCCTGCCCCTTTTCCATTTTTCAGCGATTTTATTGCCGTCTTCACCTCGATAATTGTCGGTTCCGGATTGAGAAACTGATTCGTCGGCTGTACGATAATCGGCGGTTCTAGTGCTGGACCTTGTGGCGGTTCGTGGTTGTGCAGCTGTTTGAAGAATTCTCTCCACCATTGCAGGCACCCAAAGGGAGGGTCACGAAAGCTCCATCCGACTTTTTGATGTTGTCGTTTGTTGATGCTATTTTCCGCCTAACCGCCGGATTGTCTGGTACAGCGTCCGGTACTTGTGTCTCGACGCCACTTCTTCCATTTTGGACACAACTTTATTCCAGTTTCGTTCCGATTTCATTTTCGGTCGAACTTCTTTATTCAATCTCTGGCTGCAACTCCATTGCACAGTCTACAACAGACTCCGACAATTTCCTTTCTTCTACATCGATATCGTCCGATATTGCGAGCACCGCGAATTTTCTTGGATAATGCCATTTGAAACTTTCGCCCA
The DNA here is from genome assembly GCA_949987705.1 of Thereva unica. Lineage (NCBI taxonomy): Eukaryota > Metazoa > Arthropoda > Insecta > Diptera > Therevidae > Thereva > Thereva unica. Next base: position 249,341,429 of record OX465281.1, on the reverse strand, counting down.
ATGGTAGGGTCTCTTAGGCACGAACAATTCCTCTTGACTGGTGGTGGCACCGTTTTCTTCGCTCTTTGTAATCGGATCTGTAATTTCGCTTGAACAAGACATTGGTCCGATTCGAAATCGGGTCTACGCATTGCCCGTACATCTTTGAGCGTCGATCGGAATCTTGTGTTGATCAAAAGGTAGTCTAACATCGCAGAGTCTTCTCTGCCGGAGGGATTTCGCCCAATAAAAATTGATCTCAATCAAATATAGACTGCGACCAGAGGAAAATCCTCAATCGTCTTCGTTCCAGATTTTACTTAAAAACTCGAAGCTAGAATTCAATCGTGCTTTGATAGCCGCTTGGCTATCCGATAACAGTATCACCTCAGCTTAGTTTGTCAGCACTATAGACTATCTAGTATGTGCAAGGAAGGAAATTTTGAGATCTTAACGAGCACACATTCCGACAGCATTGCCACTTTAAAACCGCTTCTATAATGTTAACAATTATAGAATGCCGTCTCAAAATCAACGTCCAGGTAGCCATGGCGGATTTCTTTATCGCAAGGTGGAGTGGTACCAAATTGAGGAGAGTCTCCAAATATGCTGTCGTGAAGAAATGGCAGGCCATTCTTTGAATTTTACTTAAAATGGTTATAAAACTTTTATTCGTCGTTCTCTCCCAGCGGGAGATTTCTCAAGCGCTGTCAAAAGCAGTAAGAATGTAGCGCTTCCAATTCATATGTTTGGAAGCTTTTTAGAAGCACGCACTCTATACTTCTATTATTGTTTTGTTTTTCTCAAGTTTTGTCTTGGTTTTTTTGGGAGGGAAGGCGAAAGGAAAGAAGTAGTAAAGTTATCTAAGAGAGAGAAAACTGTAAAGGCGGAGGACTATGCCGCCAAATAAATTCGAACCACGGATCTCGGGTATGGTAGTTTGGCACTTTAACCCCAAAGCTATTAGTGTTTGCCACATCCATTTTCAGAAACCGAACTGGAATAACTGGCTTAGACTAAGTTACAGAGCACAGCTAGATCAAAATGGCAGACCTTAGTTGTTGGAAGTAAAATTTTATTTGAAAAAACCAAACGTGAGCGCTCACTCAAAAAGCATTTCATTACGCTAAAATTCGGCGTGTGCCTTCTTGTAGATCTAAATTCTAATGGCCTTTTCGTGGTTTAGTGTTACTTGGCTCGTACTCTGCGGCATTCGACGAGTCGCACTTTTGGCTAGCCGTTGGATCGAGTAAATTTTTTTTTTGTAGGATTTACCCATATCTTAAGGCCCCAATTTACACACAGTTCGACAGCAGGCCGTGACCTGAAAGTTTTCGCCTTGAGGCCAAGTATTACTATACACTGACCGGCCGCCAACTGTATGACCTGGAGTTCAAGAATGCCTACAGTTCAATGCTGGCAAAAATCGCAATTAACGTCAGTTCGGGCCTGAAGATCTGAACTTCAATTCACTCTCGAGCCGTGAATTGACGGCAAAAATTCACGCCGTATCCATTCGTAACGAAATGCAAGGCACGAGCTAAGCGTGAAAACCATCCATACTCGCGTTCGCGTTTGTTTGCGGGTGTTCACGGCGTGAGACTGGAGTCGCCTTGAAGCTTTCGTTGAGGCCATGAACATTTTTGAATTAATAACCTGCTATGCTAAGCAGTCGTTTTCGCCTGTGTGTCTGTAGGGAATCATGATTTCATCTGCATACCACGCGGATACCTGAAGTATCATCCCTCAGTTAGACTGAGTCAAGCTTAGTCGTGCCGGTCGACCAGGTCTGCAGGCCACTGCCTACGGGCGGCCTGAAAGTGAATGGGGTCTTTAGTGGAGAAACATGTTTTACTTAATTTAACCCAGTTTTTTGCCATTTTACACTGTTTCTTACGTGATATTTGCCGAGACCCCCTCTCCCCACGTTAGATTTGGTGAGATTCGGCTGGACTCCCCCCTCCCTAAACGCTTCACGTAATATATGGAGGACCCCTTTATACTTTCATTTGGGATGTAGATTAAGCTTCTGAGGATAAAGATGATTTTTAAGGTTCTTGTTCGCAAAACTATACAAAAAAAAGATATCCCAAACGTTACCTTACAGCTTCTTAACAAAAACAATCGTGCAACCATATAGGTAAAAACCATCAGCAGCTTATATCATTTTGGGTGGACCCACGTTCCATTTTTGGGGCCTTCTGTCGCGGGGTGTGATAGGACAACTTGTCACCAGCTACTCCATCCGCCACGAGGTGTGTAGTCCCGCCTATGCTCCTGTGTCATCATGTTATACAAATTGCAAAAGCGTAACTTTCCTTTCCTTTTCTGCTTGAGCAGTAAACCGCTGATAATGGAATTTTCTGTCTCTCTAGGAAAAAGATACATCAAATACCGTCAAGATTCGTTCGTTAAAAATAAAAGTTCGCAGGGAATTCGAGAGTCTAAAGGTATCAGAAATTGCAACAAAGCAGGTTACAGCTCATGACTCCAGAAGGTAAACAGGATTTTCGGAAACCAGCTTTTCGAGAAAATCTCTAGGAGTTTTGCCGTTGCCTCCTGAGAGAGAATATTTTAGCATCCCAAACGTGAAGGAATGTCAGCAGACCGAGAAAAATGTTTTAAAGATGTAAAATAAGAATCAAACGAATACTTTGCTCTCACCTGGGGAAAAGTTCCTGGGATATTTTTTTTGCCTTGAATAATTTATGGGAATCCAAAAGTTGTGATCTTTTTACAAATCCCCGTCGACGAATGATTGATGGACAATGTCCAGAAGCCATTTATCATAACACACACACGGGCATAGAGGTTGATTTCCGTTTTGAGTGTATGCTAATAGTGTTACGACCATTACCTACTATCCTGCTGTCGGCACCTTGTACCACCGGCCACACTTACAGCCGGAAACTGAAAATTTCAACACTTTTAGACACACGTACTTTTTCAAAACAGCAACAACATCAGGAAAAAAACATAGAAAAAGTTAAATAAATTCCCCCCTATGGAAATCCTTTTTACTTTGTTATCCTTGCGATGTGTGTTCGGCTATCGGTAGGACATGGGAAGTAGCCATCACATGTGTTGACCTAACAAATGATGGATGAGTCAGGAATGCCGGAAATTTGAAATGAATAGGTCAGTGTGTGTTGGGCTAGAGCGCCAGTTTCATTAATCATTAGGCGGAGCTTCCTGGAAACGCTTTAGGATATGACAGCAAAGGTCAGCTTAAAAGCCAGTCATCCGGATATCCTTGGGGAGAATGAAAATTAGAGGATAGTTCCGAAGACATTAAAAATATTCAGTTTGGTATTTTAGTGTGTATGTATGTGTTTTCGGGGAGAAAAGTTGTTGTTTTTTTGCTTCTGGGCTATTTTAATTTGAAACTAATCACAAAGTTTTTGGTCAAGTTAACATGTTCTAATAATAGAAAAAGGATGTAGCTTAAAACAATGAAACTTTATGGGGAAAGTCTAAGCTCAAAGGACATGTTTTGGGCTACCGCATAGTCATGATAACATACAATGCCTAATAGGAAAATTTTATTTCGGAGAAATATGTTACCCAGAAGATACAATAAGTTCTTTGGAGTATTCAAAATGGTTTACTAATCTCCTTTCTTACACATACACATACTATCCCAATCTTGCACTCGACATTATTTCAAAAAAAAAATGGACTACTCTTGTTCATTTCACATGCTCCTAATACACGAGGGCGCATGCATCAGGACGCAAAAGCTTTTTGGAGCATGAGAGTTTTGTGCTTGCATGAAGAAATTTATATATTCATCTCCGAGTGCCCGAAACTCTACTCAAATTGGTTTTTTTTTGTCAAGTAGAGAGAGTCGCTTCGAACGCTGTATCTAGGTTGACATCGAATGGCCACTTGCACCATGCTTTCAACATGGGTATTCCACAATTGGAAGATATCCCAGACGCCGGAAAGCTATCACATTGCATACCAAAGAAGATTGGTTGCAGTCTGAGGGAGTGAACCGAGTGAGCTTGTCATGTGGTGTTGGAAGACAATCCCTAGTCTAACGTACTCAATAAGATGCAACGCACTCGATGAAAGTATATACCTTTTGAAATCAGGTGGTATTACTTTCATTGCTTTCGCAGATGCGGTATTCATTGACCAAGGCGCAGCTATTACCCACACGTAAAACTATAGTCAAACGGGTGCCGAACTTTATGAAATGATTAAAATCCTTTATCCTGTTTTAGTCATTGGATCCTGAAAACAATAACTTTGCACATCAGATCAAGTGAAAGCCGAGTGATAAAGTCGACGTTCTATGGCACATCCCAGGGAGGAGTTCTCTCAACGTTGCAATGACTTATGAAAGGTACGAGAAATGCAGTTGCCTATGTGGATGAAATGGTGACCTAGTATCTGGAAAAAAAATCAGCGAAATTAGCGAGATCAGCGTAGATGATCCTTTTCACCAGTAAAGCACAAATTGGGGTACCTAACTCCACAATTATTGGTCTAGCACTTAGTCTATCCCGATCTCCTAAGTACTTGGGCCTAATTTTGGATCCAAAACTCAATTGAAGACTGATTATAGGGCCTAAAAACCAATAATTTGAGAAGCGCTGATTTGAGCATAAGGCTCTACCAGGTGCCCGCTCTTATAAAAGAATAATCGGATTAATGTGGGGTCTGTGCACACACCATCGCAGAAACCTTGTTGCCACCTGATATGTGCATCAGACAAAAGCCAGCATTCACGCCCCGAAGCTACGAGAAGTAGCTGATAGGAGATGAAAGTGTACGGATAGAGTAATATATTGCGTCCTGCACTACTGGAAATGGTAGATGACATGACATCGAAACTCAACTTCAACCCATGTTCCCTTGTCCATATGTAGCCCAAAGAGGAAAGGGAAACCTACACCCTGATTAAGAGGTACTTCGCCGTTATATCGTCTCCGTTTTTTCTAGCCGGAATTGTTAGCAAGCCTTAAAGCCTGCTTAGCAATACAGACAAACCCAATACTACAAGCCAGGGTAATGTTATCGAGTAACTAAAAGAGCAGCAAACTGGCAGTCAATCAAGCAATATTGAGCTAATGCCATTTACTGAGAAAACGAAAGTACCCGTCAGGACATACCGTCCTCCTCAAGCGTGGAATATTTAGGAGTAATACTCAACTGGAAGTTGAACATCGAGGACTATGTAAAGAAATATTTCGTTGCCTTCTACGCCTTCAACATATCCAAGAGACAAGCCAAAGAAAGTTCTGTGTACCAAAGACTTGGTACGTCCAATCCTCGATGGTTTGGTAGTCAGCGTTGAACAGGACCTATATTATTATAGAGCTAGAAGGGGTTCACAGGAGAGCAAATATAGGGGAACAGGGGCCATGAGAACTCTCCAAAAGGTCAGAGGACCTTGGGTCAGGGGTCTGTCCAGGCGTCGCCAATAATTCCGAAAAATGCTAAAATCTTTCAACCGGAGCTTCTGGCGATCCTGAGGATATACCATTCAATGAATCTCGAAGCTGTACAAGAATGTAGCATTGGAATTATTAGAGATAAGATATCTAGTCTATAAGACCTCTTGAATTGGTGATGATGCTCTACAAGCTAATAGAGCTATGCAAATCTGTCCTTCACAAGCTCGGTAGAAAGAATAAGGTGCCTGACGTCTGCGCTTCCGGCAACATATATGGGAGCGAGAAAGCTTACTACCGCTAGCTAGGCAGGGAGTCTCTCCCGGAACTTAAAGATTGACATGTACTGTGCCTGTGGCAAAAAAATATTATGTGCGCTGCTGCGTATTATTGTTAAAACTCAAACTAGATTTTAAATAAAGAAAATAAAACTAATAAAAAAACACAAACAAAAAATCTGCTAAAGGCAATAAAAGAACACACAGACACTGTCAATTAAATTTAAATATTGAACTACTGAACTCACGTCTATTTGCACAAAATGAACTTAATTCAAGTAGCAGAGCTGAGTCGAATTCACTAGATCCTAGTTCAACTCGCGTCTACCTGCAGTTGAACTCGGGTTCAACCTGCGTTCTACTCATAGTCAAGCAGAACAATAGCCGGGTTCAAAAACTTTTGATTGACTACCACCTGCTGCTAGCCAGCTCAAGCTGGAACTCATTGCACACTTGTATTATCTCTAGGACGATATATGTATAGCTGATTTTTGGAGCAAGAAATTGGGTAAGTAGCAACCCACGAAAAATCTTCACCGAGAGAAAAGATCCCATAAAATTAATAAGATGTTCATATAAATGATCTTCTTAAATTAATAAGATGTCCTTTATTTTTTGGTCAATTGGATTTGTCTTGCTATTTTAACAATATTGATCTTGTGAAATTTTTTGGTAGGGCATAACGGGACATCTTGTTAAATTAACTAGCATACCTGGTATTTTTTATAGTATAACGTCTTGTTATATTAAGACGGAAATCTTTTAAAAATTTTAATATCCATCCTTTTGAATTAAATAGAATTTTATCGGATTATTTTTACGGGATTTTATCGTGTTGTTTCGATGGATTTTTCTGGAATGGAATATAAAAGAAACCAAAAATTTCAGTTTAAGAAAAATTTATTTTAAATAATAATAAGAAATATAAAAAAGACATTCGTTTTGTTTAATATATTGTCCAGTGGTGTTCTGGTGTGATCAGTAAAGCTTCCACAACTTTCTGATGACAGCCCAGATTCTGGACTCTTCAGTGACTCCACCCAACTTTCACAATATGAAGGTGATAACGTCTCGGCCTAAAAATGTAAAGTATTTAAAAGCTCACCGTACATATAATTTTACATACCGTAGTTATTTTCCACTGGGAAAGTTTTTCTCTAAATTTTTATTCCCATTTCTGTTTTTGGGAAGATGTCATTCAAATCCGATTCTTTTAGTAATGGTAGACTTTCGAGATCTAATTTATACGCTGTAAAAATAAGTTAATGAATAAATAATTTCTGATGTAGCAACCACAATGCCAGTAGTAAGAAGCAATCATAACCATTGATTGCTAATTAAAATAGCAGCATTTAACATAAGTAGAGTTAGAGTATAATACTTACACTTGAACAGCTTGTACAGCTCTGCATCAAATCCAAATTTGTCGCATATTAATTTTTTCATTTCCCCATCTTCTTCATTAATTTCAAGTTCTTCTCTACTTTCACTATTTAACATAAATTCACTAAGAACACTGTCGTCTATACAATAAACCATGTTATTTGTTTAAATTTTTCGATGCAACTCGACTAGTTCTGGTAGCGTCCAAACAAACAATTAACAAAATTGTGAAATTCTTATATTTTTGACGGATGCGTACGAGACTCTAATTTTAATTTAATAAGATTCCTATAAGAAGTGAGTCACACCTGTTACTAGACGGTCTGGTTAATTTAACAAGAATCTTATAAATCTAAAGGGATACGACCCGATAATTTCATGTGCGCGTGTTTAAAAAAGTAAAAGGACCGATCTTATTGGAATAACAAGAAAAGGCGGGATAATTTAATAAGAATCTTTTTAAATATACTAGATTTTGTCCTGTTAACCTAATAAGATGAGTTATAGGATATTTTTTCCTCAGTGTTTGTGCATTTTACTGATAGAAGAACGCTAAATTTGAAAGCTGGTAAAATGGCTTTCTCAAAGGAAATTTAATATTTAGGTATATTCCTGGATCAAAAGCCCTACCGGAAACTTTGTGTTGAGAGTAGCTCCAAGACGATTGCATCTCTCAAGACCATAAACAGGGTGCTCTCTGCATTATCCCCCTTTGTTTTTCAAGGTGAAGTATTTGTCAGCCAAGTGTGTACTCAGCTTTGTATCAAACTGCCCTGTTGACCATTCAATCTCACAGGCTGTCATTGTCCTGGATTGCCTCCTATATTTGAAATCCCTCAGCAGGAACAACACTGTTACGCTGATGGACTATGAAGGTGAAATTGGTAATGAAATTGCCGATGGCTTGGCTAGAATAAGGGCAAACCAATCGACTATCTGGCCCGGAATCTTTCTGAAGCTTAACTAACTCCCACGTAAGATTGGCCATCAGGAATTGAGTCGACCAACTGTTTCGCCATAGCTGGACAAGACCCAAGACGCTCATCAATGAATGAATTTATTACGACTTAGCCCACTTACAGCAATGGCGTTCTAAGCAATTCATAGTGGATCACACAATCAAGCTTGGTATCCTACATGACGTCTGTTGCCGCAGCTGTAGGACTAAGTTTTGAAAAATTTTATGACAGACTTTCTAAACTCCACAGGGCGGCTTAAAAAATCCACCATAGTGGGTTAAAAAAAATCAAAACCTGAAGAAAACGAGTTTGTGACATCAAAACGGCGCGTCATAGCCTTAATTGGGTTTACAGTTGTGCAGACAGACAGCCCTATATCAAAGCCAACCGTGGCTCGAAAATTTACCTCTGCCAAAGGAATGCTAGCCTGGATCTTTAAAATTACCCCAACAAGAAGAATCACTTGAAGATCAATATACATATATGTGAAAAGATGACGTACTACGAGATATACATTTGAAAATATTTTCTCAAATAAAGCGATGTCCAGAATGTATAAGAATACAAAGGATACATCTTTAAATAAAATCATATTTACCTAATTATACCAAGAATAAAAGATGCAAAAATTAAAAGAAACCCATTAAAAAACTCTAAATTCATCTGAAAACAATTAAAAAATCTCCCCTTACCAGCACTTAGCATACCTGAAATTCTTTGTATAAATATTAACGACAATTTCCAACATAAAAACCTGTAATTCGTTATAACGACACATTCCAAAAACACAATAAACACAAAAAAAAAAAAACAAAAAAGAAATTACATCAAAATCTCATTCCCAAAAATTTTATGACCGTATCGAGTTTTATTACCGGCACTTAAGTAACGTTAAAAACCGCCACATTTTGACGGAAAATATTTAATGTTAAAAAAAATTTAAAAATTCACTTGAAAATAAAAATACACACCCCTACTCACCCGCGCCCGGCATATATGCGAGTGACTGCTGGGGAATCCCTTTTATCCCTTTCCCAGAAATTGAGGAAATTTGCAAGGATTCGTGTCAATTGCCATCACTTTGCGGTCGTAACTAGACCAACAGGTGTTCATTGGGGTAATAAAAAAAGGATTTTTGAGGTCATAAATAGAATTTCGGTGGAAATTTCAAATTATGGATATTTTTTCCTGTTTCAATTCGGGAGTGTGGTGGGGGTAGGTATGATTTTGAAAGTGTAAATAAATAGTGTTGAAGAGGAGTGGTAATTATCAGTTGTGATTTTTGAAGAGGGTGAGAAAGTAAGAAGAGAGTTTTGAGGAATTTTTGAAAGATTGTTAAGAAATTCTTAAAAAATTGTTGAGAATCTGATAAGAAATGGCGCCAAATACAAAAATTGAATTTGTTGTGATAAGAATCACGTTCGGGGCTCACATGTAAGTATTGTTTTTTCGAAGTGATTACTTTCACCATACATAATTAATAATTTATCAAATAATTCAATTTATTTTATTACTTCCCTTACAGACATCCCCAATATCCAAAAATACACCTAACAAAGCGGAAATCCTCCCCGAACAGCACCATCAGTCAAGTCCGAGAATGGGTAAGTCTCTGCACACCCCCCAAAAAAAATTAATGGTGAAAGTGATTTTTCCTTTCTAATCTAATATTTTATTCCTGTCATTTCCAGTTTGATAGAGTATATGAAAAGGAGCGCTCCCATCTCCCAGCAATGTCGGCAATCCGGTTCACCGAGTGGAAAATAATGTCCGGCAACTCGGCTATCTTCTTCAACGGCGGCTGGAAGTACGACAACATCCTTCTGTTCCTGGGCGAGGAGTCCAACTACTGGACCTTCTATCAGACTTTTCCGCCATTCCGCAGGATCGAGGGTAGTGGACTGCTGCCGTGCTCATATTGTGGATGCTGTATTAATGAGCAATATTTGAAAATATTGGAGGTCGTCAAGGAGCATAAGGGCTGATTAGGTGATTCTATGACCGGAATTTTATTGAGTTTTTCTCAAAAGGATCCTCGTGTGCTCATCCCTAGGAAAAAGGTTAAGTCCTTAATGGATATGAAATTGATAAAATAAGTAAGAAGTGATTTAAAAAACAACAAAAAAAAAGAAATATGACGAAACATTGTCGATATTATTTTTTAAGACTAGCATAACTGTGGCAGCAAATAGAGTGTAAATAAATTTTTAACGAACATTAATTTTTGGTGTTGATATTATTTTTTTGGGTAATTGAATTTTTATGGAATTGATTTTGTTTAACAGGCTCCATTCATAGCCGTAGCAACTCAGTGGCTAGGGGGCCCCCACACCTTTGCGTTGCTCCACACGTTTTTCTCATATATGAAATCGATACACTAGAAAAAGAAGGAACAAAACCATTGATCAATTGACATAAAAACCAGTATTCCTAAACCAGTATTTTGTAAACTCATTGCCGAGTTAGCTTCGTATGTATATTCGCTTATTCTATTAAAACTCCTTAAATTCAAGGGTGGTACTCTACTCATGCTACTCGTGCCTACCGATACGCTTCTGCATGCCGGTTATGTGGGACATGGGACTTGAACCCACTAACACCATCTCTTCCACTCTCTTCCGATGGATCAGCTTTTGTGTAGCTGCTATAGTCCAGTCAAATTAGAGGTTTGACTGGAAGATAATTCCGAAGTTGCTGAAAATTGGAACAGCCGTTAAAAACATTATTATACGTAAGCTGTAGAGACTGCCACGCGATTGGGCGACTGCAAACTTTTTTATTCAAGGTCAAAGGGTCAAAATATCAGTTTTTTGCAAATATATGCTAAACCGTACGTCTTATCAGAAAATTGTGTTTACAAAGTTTGTAGATTAGGCGATTATCTACAAAAAAATATATTATACATTTTCTCGTAGGAATTGCCATTTCTGAGATATTGTCGTTTTAATAAGCTTTTTCCTTTTCGGGTAACAAACCAAATGACAGTTTTGAAGGAGGTTGTTTTTATCTGATTACAGCATATCATACGCAAATCAGAGTGTATATTCTCGAGGGACCTCATCCTATTTTAATTATCTGTACTACAGACTATGCTGCCGAAAGGCAAAATTTTTAAAAATAGACGTTAATTTAGTAATATTCCTTTGCCAAGGCCCCCCCTCCCCCACGCAAAAGAGAGTAGCTACGCCATTGGCTTCATTTACAATTTCAATCAATTTGAAGACTACAAGTTCCTGTAACGTTTTAACGGCAAGACTAGTGCCGGTTCTATCGTTGGGTGCAATCTTGGATGGCAAGTTCTAGTTGGAAAAACGGAAGAGAAAATTGAACGCCAATAAGCAGCTTTATTCAACTGGCTACTGTCCAATCAATACTAATGCTGGCTTCGGTGATTGCAGAAGAGACGGCTTCCTCCCTCGGCGATGACAGGACAAAGAGCAGGAAATTGCCCATATAAAAATATGACAATTCAAGATTTATTTGACATACTTCCAAGGATTGGCCTTGCGATTTATCAAAATCGTCTTGCAAATGCAAGGCGAACAGGAAACTGGACACGCTTAAATTAAATCAAACAGCAAATCAGTTGGAATCAGTGGTATTCTTGTAATCAGAATATCCTCGCCTCTGAAGTTTCCTATGAGTATCGTTGTTCATCAGCGAGTCGTGTTCCATTACGTGGTATCGGTTGGTAATCAGAGGACTTGAGCTGTAAATTATGCGACGAAATTCCTGGCAGATCCAATGAATCCAGAAATTCGACTGGATAATGGACGACTTCATTTGGATTGGTAATTGAATCGATCGACTTATATGAATGCAATTGGCCAGCGATTTGATTTTGATTTTTTATGATAAAATCGCCTACATCCTAATTTTTCGTTACCAAAAAGCTCATTCGCTCAACAAAACATGGTTTCTGGAATTTTCACCAATAATCGGGGACACATTCGTGATGAAATCTTCTTTCGACGTGAATTGACAAAAATCAGTTGGAAACGAAATGAGGCCAGTGAAAGCGTCAACCGAAATTTTTCCATTGTCAATGAAATGTCTAATAATAGAAAACACTTCCATCGATTCGTCATTTTGAAACTCAACTCGTCTAGTTTTCACGCATCTCCACTAATTCGATGACTTTAACCAAGCGTTTATTTCATCAGTAGCTGTTGATCTTTGAACGACTGGTAGCTCCAAAGAGGTCCTGCTCCAATGCCCGTTTGTGCGTCATCGTTCACTCACAGGGCCGGCGCTGATGTTTTTTGCGCCCGGTGCACCATGCCATATTGCACCCCATAAGCTATTAATTTTTGAACGCAGTGTAGGAAAATGAAAAAAGACCCAAACACTCGCTGATTGGGTGAAATAACTTTCATAGTTTCCGCAAAATTTAATATTGCACTATAATAATGCGTTTAACCTAAAAAACGATTACATAGATTATGAAGTTTCACATGAATCAACATCCAACCCGCAAAATTCTGCTGAAAACGTCGTTTGCGGAGTAGGGGACAATGGGGTGGGCAAATTTTCCAAACCTCTGAGTTCTTTCACGGAATATTGTTTTTTTTGTTTCCCTTTTGCTAGGAAAAGAAAAGAAAAGAAAAGAAATGGCAGAAGGAAGAATTAATATTAAAAGCAACAAAACACGCATTATAATCATCGAATTTCAAAAGGGGATTGACTATTACAGCCAATTTCTTTTGGTTGGCCGTGTGAAACTGGCCATATTAATTTGTTAGACGGCAATACTCCTTCTTCACCGACCGAACAGGGCAAGTTCAAGCAAATTAGTGCACTGAACTTCGATTTTTCTCTGAGCTCCCGCACATTTTCACATAATGAACTCAGGAAAAATGAAGCCTCAGTTGGCCCAACAGAACATGAAATTGAGATTGAGCGTAAAACCTTGCTCAAAAGAGAGTAATCAACTGTAATAATGGTATATCATTCCAGTTAGCTTTTGCATTTCTAACTTTTTTTTCTGGCGAAAAAACAACAACAATTTCAAGCATGAACTGAACATGCCATGTTCACCGGTGAAGCCACTTATGCGGATTGAATTGAACTTTATTGAACTGAGGCCGATGAAGCCGAGGTATAAAGGAACAAACAAAAAAGAGTAATTAAAGAGGAGTGCTCGCAAAAGGAGTTTTGTTCTCCTCACTTCGTTCATTTACCTCTTTTAACAGAATTCAGCAACAGCGCCCTCAAGTTTATATCAATTACGGTGAACAGCAATACACAATACAGATCCATTGGCACAATTTTTCCTTTGTGTGAGTGGATATGTGGATATTTCTAGAGATTTATCAAAAAGTGTTCCAAATAAATGACGAGATTTTTCTTTCACTTGGGAGATTTTTTCCTGATAATCGCGATTTAAAATCTGTGGAAACTTCCTGCAGGAGGAGAAGTGTAATTTCCTCGTTTTGTCTTGCATGAGAAATTATAGGGACAAAAATTGGGTAAATTTCTTGCACCCGTGAGAATACCTTTCAATTTTATTTTTACAAAGTTTTAATTTTTTTAAATCTTAATTTCTGAAACTGCGCCCCCGACAAATTGCGCCCGGTGCAAGTGCACCAATCGCACCTATGGAAGCGCCGCCCCTGTTCACTCACCCCAAATGATTATTTTGCAATTTTGTAATACTTTAGGCATTGCTGATTTTTTGGCAATGTTGCACATTGGTTCATCTATCGTTTGCAAATTCAATGGCAGTTTGAGGGCTCATCCTTCTTCTAACAATGCGGCAACGATTTCCGATGATGCTACGATGGCCAGCGCTCTTTGACCTTGTGCGCTGCTCGAAACTAAAATTAATGAAATTAGGAACTTTTTACCAGTTACTCTGTCGTATCAAGGATCATTTCTCAATGGAAGGACACAAGCTATCGGATTTCAAGGACTCCTTTTAAATGAAATCAAAGTAACTTCTGGTGTTCCTCAGGACAGTCATCTTGATCCTCTTCTATTCAATATACTCATCTCTGACCTGTCCAAGAAATTTGAGAATATCCCACATCTCTTTTACGCGGACGATCTCAAAATATATAGTGCACCAATATTTGTCCCAAACTGACGTATCCTTTATTCAGTTGAAACAAGAGCATTACAATACTGGTGTACCACTAATAAATTGCATCTTAACACCAACAAAATGTCCAGCAATTACCTTCTCTCTTAAACATAACACACAGTAGTATTATTATCGTCTCAACGACATCGTGTTGAATCAAGTCGATCAAATTGTCGATCTAGGTGTCGTCCTAGACAAATAACTTAATTTCGTTTTGCACTATGATAATATTACTGCCAGAGCTAACAAACTTCTTGGCTTTGTAAAGAGAAGAGCTAAAGAATTCGACCATATATGGGTCACAAAAACTGCCATCTTTTTTCTAGTTCGCCCTATCGAACAAATTGATTTCAGATACGATTTTGTGAGCGGGGCCACTGGACTACATACATATAATGTCAATATTTTATGTTTTTTTGTCGGACTGCGGAGTAGCCGCGATTTACGTGTTCGACATTTACATATATCACACAAAAGGCAGTAGTTTTTGGCACATAATTCCGATTTTATGAAATAGACGACTTTGTTTGGTAGAGTGTGATGGATACCTAAAGTCATTCTGTGGAATTAAGGAAGCTTATCGGTGATCTGATTTCCAGTCTAGTATGCGCTGCGTGGGTTTAGCTAAAGCTGGACATTCGCACAGGAAGTGAACAAGTGTTTCTCTCTCGTTCGTCTCCCCGTAGCTACTCTCATGTCTTGATGATTGCCGTGATTCTGGCCATATCTCGTCTGGGTCTAATTAAGAGGCCCATTTTTTTTTTGCTATAAGTCGGCTAAGTGCAAGTCCCCACTCTTGGCTGTCTAGTAGCAGATGTTAGCCAAAAATAGTGTTTTTGACTCCGTCTATTGGGCTGCCGACCATCTCGGTCTCCAAGATAAGGGGAGAGAATACATTCTTGGATAGGTGATCGTCTTTCTTGTTCCCATCTATTTTCCTATGATCGAGTACCCAGACGAGAGCCAGGTTGTGTTTTTTACCTAGCCTATCTAGAATAACTAGATCCATCGAGCGCATCGTTACCTACTGAATCCAGAGCTTTTATAGAGGCTCGGCTGTCTATGAAAATTACTATGTACCTTCAAATTTCTACATCCTTGTGTAGACTCCAAATTCATTGTCTGACAGGCCTTCGCCAGCACCTCATCTTGAAAGACACTAGCCTCCCCGGTCTCTATAAACCCTTGTTCGGACGCCCTCTGACGTTTAGAAGCCGTCGGTGAATATTCTTCCATCAAACTTTCACAGGAAGTCTTCGTTTCTCCACTCTTTTCTTGAGGGTAGTTGTGCAAGCTTGATGAATATAAGTCTGCTGATCATGTTCTCGGTCATTGTCCCGCATTAGCGATGAGCAAGATCCCCTTGTTTGGCGCGATATTTCTCGATCAATCAAATCTAAGGAGGATTTTGCAATGTGCTCCAGTGTTCTGTCTATACAATTCTGAGATGTATAGGCTTCCAAGAGTAAAATAGGTTCATGTAATGATCGTGGTACTACTTGAACTCTAGAGAATCGAACCCATGACCTGTGGTTAGGCAATACAAGAATTTTTATTGAACAATTTCAAAGTTTTCCTCGTTTTTGAATGAAAGCATTGTTGTTGAATAAATTGCACCTCGGTAATGTGATTTTACTTAAAGTTCAAACAATCGCTAGCCAAGGAACTTTTCAGGACCCATTTTCTCCACCCATTTTTCAATTACTTCCGAATAAAACGAAATTGCATTCCTGCGAGCAAGACCCTTTCTCTCCACTTAACAAGTACAATCCAACTTTAGCATGACAACAAGGAATCAATCCAGCCCCGAACTTCAATCAAAACCCAAGGCTTTCGCAGGATTTTTCACAGGACCGGAGCCGGAGCGAAAAGAGGCGAATCGCAGCGTCACACAAGCCACTTCCTTGTCAACAAGCGTTTTAAGAAGCAGGATAAACTCCCCCCCCCACACCACGCATCTTCGAGAGCAGAAATAAAAGTTTGCGAAAACTCATCAGGTTTTATCCTTGTGCAGTTTGCCCTCCGGCGCTTCCTTTTTTATATGCTGAGCACACAAAAATATTTGCCAGGACGACAACGGAGAACTTCCCGATAAAAAGCACCGCAAAAATGCATCTATGGAAATTCCTGCTCGAGACGAAAGCATGGCGGCGGCAAGGAAGGATCTGAGTCCTCGCCGTGGCACAAGGACGATTTGAGCCTTTATGTGGGTGGCGGGGGCGGCCGGGGGTTGACCAAGATTGATGGCAAACAAATCCGATGCAGACTAAACTTTTTCGAATTTTTTTTCTCGGTTTTTTGGTTTTTGACAAAGTGATGAGACATGATCGATGCCGTGTGTGTGTGGAATTTGATGAAAAGCTTTTAAAGCTTTGTCAGGGACGAAACAATGATCTGACAGGCTCGCTTGTTGTGCAGAAACTTTTCCAGGATACACTGAAAGATGAAATCCTTGTCAGAGTTTTTTTTTGCTGTTTGCAGGGGGTATTTTATATGGACACAAAAAGGAAGTTTTGAAGTTGAAAAGGTTGAAAAGTTTACGGAAAAGTTTCATTGTGTACATTTTCTCCCAACAAGCCAGTATCGACGAAAAAATGTTCACTCTCTTGTTGGGAAATCGAAGAGTATTTGTACAAGGATACACTTTCTGAGAGGGGCGTGGGGGGAGGCAAGAGAAATTGTAGTCTTTTTTTACAAATGGAGGAAATTATTTATTGGGATGAGCAATAAATCAATAAATATTTGCCTCAGATCGCTTCTGGATAAACGAGGCATTAGTATGGGGATTCGACATGTCGTGTGCAAGCTGTAAGGTAATGTTTTTATTCTGGTTGTGTATGTAGCAGATGGAGAAACTAATTTCGATTGTGACAAAAATAGGGAAACGAAAGGGAGCAAATAGGCAAAATAGTATAACGACAATGTTTCGACATTTTTCTCGAAGAGTTATGATGCTTCTTTTTTGCTGAAAAACTGAATCTAGTAGTTTCCACAGGCTTCTTTTCAAGCCAGATTTATTCCATCGATGGAGTCTTTTAGACATCAAGTTATAGACAGCTATATCTGGATAATTACGTGGATGCATCAAAACTTCCTAACTAAACTCCCCCAATTTTTGGCGAATCATCAAAGAACTATGTGGTGGTCTATTGTCGTGATATCTTTCATGTTATTTGATTCGGATCATTTCCATTCAATTACCTGAAGTAATTTCTCTAGTTGCCCACAGTAAAGATGAGAATCAATCGTTTGACCAACTGGAAGTACCTCATAGTAGACGACAACCTTCCAGTATCCACCACACACATCATCTCAATTTTCGACGTCGGACCAAGTGACGGACAGCCATGCCTTGCCCACTTTCTTTGCCGCTTCTGATTGCCTTATCTTACTCATTTTTCATCACCGGTTGTAAGACGCTCGGAATTGGGTAGTTTTCATTGCGTTTCAGCATATCATCGCAGATATTTATTCATTCTATTGTGTTTTTACTGTTCATTTCTTGCGACAGGATTTAGAAACATTGAACAGTAACTGGTTGTAATAGGTCAAGATCGGCATTAATGTTATGTACATACTTCTCCACCAATTCAATTTAAAAAATTTTGGAAACCATCTAAACTGTTGAGACCATTTATGCCCATACTAAAAAGTAACGGTCCCAGTATGGAACCGTGTGGAACACTGCGCTTAAATGATAAAGGGCCTCGATAGTCTAGGGTAAAGTGCCCGACTACCATCCTAGTGGTCCCGGATTCGAATCCCGGCAGCACCATTGTCGTTCGCCTTTCTCGCTTTTCCCACCTACATAACTATCCTTCTTTCTTCTTCCCTCTTTACATTCCTGATTCCTCCTATCGTAGCCTTCCCTAGTCCTTCCCTACTCCACCAAGCGCCTGTCATCGGTTGGTTGATGAGATCCAACTTTTTTCGGAAGGCATAACACTCCAGCGAGTTGTGCTCGATGTCCGAGTCGCGATAGTAATGGTTGAATAAAATATCGCAGCTAGGTTGCGGCAATTTCTTCCTTCAGCTTCTCTCTCTCTTCCCTCTATCTTCCGACTAGAGTTGCTGTTCGACATTGCACACTCTATACGAAAAAAATTAATTGTCGAAAGTACAAAGGGCTTTTTCCTAAGCCTCTAGTCTATCAATATGACTACAATTACCGAACTGAAAAACTTGGAACCCAAGACACAAGGTGCTTGAGACCCACACAAATAGCGAAGTTTCAGTCAAGTTCAAACAAGGCGCAGAAAGTTCAAAAGCTCATCCAGCATTAAAGCTCATCCAAGGCACATGGAAGCTCAATGTAATTCCCAAGCTCATCCAAGACTCAGCAAAGTTCACCCAATCTCACACAGGTGGCACTCACTAATACCCAAGACAGCAACCCATGACGTCATTGGTCTCGCAGCCGCATAGCCCTACTACTTTGATCCGGCGTTGTTTTTGTTCCTCGGCGAATCTTGTATTGGTAAGGGAAATCGGTTACTAGTAGCTCTTTTTTAGCAGCCTCTATCTGTTTTTACAGTAGAAACCCTTATATGCTGTGAGATGGAGCGGTATAATTTGATCCTATGGTAGTAAGAAACATTTTTTCAATATTGACGAACTTGTAATCACTATATGAAAACCATTTTAACTACTGATAACAGTAATAACCCCTTCACTTAGATCGATTTTTACTTTCTCTCAGTCAATCTACAGGAAACGATTATGACCGCCTTTTAAAGCAGTTGTCCTGCGAAGCTGCGAATAACGACGAATAATTGGTTAGTGGAACAATGAGGGAGAAGTTAGGAAACTTTTTAATAGTGCTAAGATATCGCCTTAAATGAGTGGAGAAGATCCAAACGATCAAAGATAACATGGAGTTGTTACTGATCAATTATGTTCAAGTAACTGATCCTGGATTGGGCTTAGGACCTTATACTGGCGAAAATAGTTCTTACTTACCCGTAATACAATAGGAAAACGGGCCTGACAAACAGAAGAGGCCAAACAGTGGCCATTGTCATCTTTAAGCCCTTCAAGGGTGCTGCAAAGGAACAGATCTTCCAGGCTCGCCTTCAGACTTCCTACCGATCCTGAAGCCATTATTCCGGGGAGTAATAATAATAATAATAATAATAATAATAATAATAATAATTTATTATAGGATAGTACACAAGATTTACATCTTTTAGAGTACATATAGAATTACATTAATAGAAAGGATTTATATAAAGAAAAAAAAAACTTAAAATTTGATTTAAAACAAAAAAATAAAAGAAATTTGATTTAAAAAATTACACTTAAAATTAAAAGTGGAATAAAATTAAAGAAAGAATAAGAGTAGAAGAAAATTAAGATTTAGATAAAGTAGGTAAGTGAAGGAAGAGAGATAAAGAAATCTAGTGAGAAGAAGAAGAAGATAGAAAAATAGATGCATGTCTTTTGAATACAGTGGCTGTGCTCATTCTCTGAATGTGATTTGGAAGGTTATTCCAGATTCTAAGGGTATGCACAAAGAAGGAACGACTACCAATTAGGGAAGTGTGAGCTGGAATCAGGAATTTTAAGGATCTCAAGGATTGCAGAGGAACGAGGAAGTCAGCAAGGTAGCCGGGGTTTTTGGAATAAAAGACCTTATGCAAGAGGAGTAGAGCCATGAGATCAAGGAATTGAAAGAGGTCACAACCCAGTAGGGAATTTAGAACACCCGACACATGATTGGACCTTCTCATATGATAAATGAACCTAATGCAATCATTAAATGCCACTTTAAGACGCTGACGGCAGGAAGAATCAAGGGAAATATACACCAACGATCCATAGAGAAAATGAGGAAAAACAAGAGATTTGATGAGTTTAGCACGAATGGATGAAGATAACAGACTGCCATGTAGCCGCAATTTACGAAGGGTGCCATAGATTTTAGAGAGCATCAATGAGATATGATTGCAGCAGGAGAGTTTAGAATTGACAACAATACCCAGGTTTTTAGCACATTCAACAATTGGGAGAGGAACATTATCAAGTAAAAGAGGCGGGAAACCATCCAGGGACAGCGAGGAACGACTAAGGAAAAGTACTTGCGATTTAATTGGATTTAGTTTAAGGAAATTTCTTGAACTCCACTCATTGATTCGAAACAGGGTGTTATTGAATTCAGAGACCCAGAGCTCAATCTGATGAGAAGGACGCGAGATATATAGCTGGAGGTCATCAGTATAGAGATGAAAAGAGCAGTGACGAATAACGGAAGGAAGATCATTAATATATAGGGAGAAAAGCAAAGGACCAAGAACCGAACCCTGAGGCACACCTGCAGGTACTCTAAGGAAAGAGGATGTTACATTATTATGCCGAACACACTGAAACCTATCGGAAAGAAGAGAAGAGAAAAGACGAACAGAAGAAGAAGAGAAGTGATACCGTTGATTAAGTTCATGTAGCAGATGCGAGTGAACCACAGAGTCAAATGCTTTGGAGAAATCTAGTAGAACTAGTACTGCCATATCACCTCGATCAAGGGCAGAACGAAGATCAGTCGTTACCTTCAGTATAGCAGTTTCGCAACTATGGGATTTACGGAAACCAGATTGGAGATTTGAAAGGAAATTATGAGAATCAAGATATCGCACGACTTGAGTAAACACAATTTTCTCAAAGACTTTAGCTAGAAAAGGAAGAATACTTATTGGGCGAAAATCAGACAAATCAGCAGGAGAGGGCTTTTTAGGTATGGGAGTCACTATGGCTTTTTTCCAGAGTGAAGGGACTTGGGAGGTTGTCAGGCAAAAATTAAGAATATGCGTGATATTTTCAACAATTAAAGGGGAGAGAATCTTAAGAAAGCGAGGGGAAATTTCATCATAGCCAACGCTGTTGGACGATATGGAAAGCAATATTCCAAGTACTTCAATTGAATCAACACAACGAAAATCAAAACCATCAAAACGTGGAGCATTGGAGAAAGAGGAACAAGGAGAGGAAGACAGGGTAGATTTGGGAGGAGATTGAATGAAAGATGCATTGAGTGAGTTTACATCAACATCATAAGAGTTAAGCTCAGAAGAATGGATGCCTAGAGAACGGAGATTAGACCAAAGTTGCTTAGTGGACAGAGCAGGATCAAGTTTACGTGAGTAAAATTCCCGCTTGGCCGATCTGACTTTGCTATTGATTAAGTTGCGAAGATTTTTGTACTCACAAAGGTAGCTCGGGATCCTCGTTCTGCGGTAGCGTCTATACAGAAACTCACGTTCAACAATCAAGTTGCGGATTTCGTAAGAAAACCAAGGACAAGTTGGAGACTTACAACGTCTTCTTGTAACTAAAGGGACACATTGATTAAATAGGGACTGAGTGAAAGAGTTAAACAGATCAACCTTAGTGTCTACGCAGGTTGTTTTATAGATATCAGCCCAAGGTATAGACGAAGAAGCTTCAGAAAGGCGAGTAAAATTGATATTATTGAAGTCACGATACGAATAGAAGGTAGGCAGGGAGGAGGAAGAGTAAAAAGTAAAACGAAGTGAGAGGAAGAGAATATCGTGGTCAAAGAAGCTAGGAGGAGAAATTTGGCTATGTTTTAGCACTGAATTGGTGGAGGTAGCAGTGAGTACATCAAGGAGCGATGGATTATGGCAGTTTAAAAATGTGGGCAGATAATTTAGAATTCGTAGATCCAATGACCCCAAAAAGTATTTGAGTGTATTTGAACGTTCATTAGTCTTCAGCAGATCAACATTAAAGTCACCAGTAACAATTATATTATCACTAGCTGGAACCCGTTGCGCCTCGCTGCACCCATCAATGTGGTGGATGGTTACCATTTAGCTCTTTCCGCATCATTATCCGTTGTACAATATATACGCTGGCCATTTTCTAGATGTCCAACCAAATGAACAACAGTTGCATATCTTTTATGAATGGCGAATGAAAGAAATTGCCACACCGCTAGATTACACTGGTCTGCAAAAAACGGGTAATTTTTTCTCCTTTCTAATTTAATAGTCGTATCCTAAGTATTTTTTCGCGCTGAATCCGAATCCGTTGGCCAAATTGCCCTATCACGTCAGGGTTTTGAGCAATCCTAACCTAAAAGTGCCAAAAAGCGTGTTTTTTGCACTTTTGTGCATCTACAGAAAACCATGGCGAAAGCGTTAAATTTGAAAAAACTTTTTTTGTAATACTGAAAAGAAAAACTTCGGTGCAACGATGATATCATGTGTTAATAAAAATCGTCGATTTCGCGCCAAGAAGTTTTTCTTTTCAGTATTACAAAAAAAGTTTTTTCAAATTTAACGCTTTCGCCATGGTTTTCTGTAGATGCACAAAAGTGCAAAAAACACGCTTTTTGGCACTTTTAGGTTAGGATTGCTCAAAACCCTGACGTGATAGGGCAATTTGGCCAACGGATTCGGATTCAGCGCGAAAAAATACTTAGGATACGATTATTAAATTGGAAAGGAGAAAAAATGTGCAGACCAGTGTTATTGCTAACATTACGTCCCATTTAATATTGTGTTATTTTGCCGATCGCATTTGCATTAGCAGCACCAAAAACAGCCATGTCGCTCCCCTTCATTATATATTTGAATATGAATTTAATTGATTCGACGGAATTGCAAAATTCAACATTTATGAGAGCATTGAACGTCTTGGACAATAGTGGCGAATAGAGTACGACCCAACGATTGTCAGCTTCACAATCGTAACCTTCCAAGTTATCTCTTTGCCATTGACCTTAGTCGGTCGACGAAGATACATTGGGTAACCATTGTTCCCGATTACATTTTCAGAAATCAATGCTCTTGAATACCGCTTTGAATATTTCTAACATGCATCATGATTCAGTCCCATCCCATTGTGGATTGCAAGTAAAAGTTATGAACAAATCTGACGACCATATTGATATTGGACATATGCTTTCCGACACACCATGCATCAACGATTTTCCAACGTTCGTTTCGAACTGTATCGATTTTCTTTGCTGAACATAACTAAAATTGTTAAAGTAACCGCTCGGCTGCGCCAACTTTGATATTTTTTGTTCTTTTTCACATATATGCCTTTGTCGAAAACTACTAAATAAAGTCCATTTTAACATAAAAATTGGGTCAATAGCAAGAGGGGGAAGTATTGTACCTTGTTCAACAAAAATTTTTGCTTAAAAACTAACACATGCACAAATGCCTTATAGATAAAGAAACATTACTCGGCCATAGCCGTTGATATCCCATCTAAAGATAATAAGTTAATCTTGGTGAAGCAAGACCCATGTACCCCGAGAGTATGATAACAAACCGGTTAACCAAGTGTTAAATATTGACCCGTGTACGCCAGCCTAATGAGAGTAACATGTAAACGCACTCTAACGTTACTACTGTTACGTTTCGGTTAATGCATTTATAATTTGACACCACTATCGCTGCTACAATCCTTTTTTAGAACGATTTTACTTTCTTTTATTTCATTTAATAAAACAAACCGATTTCACGTACAAATCATATCAATTAAATGCGAAGAAAAAATTTCCAATAGGGATATCGACAATTCTTTTTCAAGCGCCATTACAAAAATACCAACAGACATAATCATGAAAACTATATACATAAACCTTGCTATTGAGGTCTTCTAACATAAACCACACTCAATCAGTCATTTCATACAGCCAATTTTTCAAACATCGATTACATACAAAACAAAGATTCATTTTTATATATGTATATAGATAATGACAGGAGAGGCTAGAGATAAAATCAAAGAATTTAGCAGCTATATCGGGAGTAAACACATTGGGTGGACAGTAGACACTTACAATAACACATTTGTCATGCGATGATTTTATTTCTACTCCGATAAATTCAAATTGTGAGCCAATGGACTGGCCAACTACTTTTGAGTAGTTTTGCTCTGGCCCATATGTGGTGATGGGAAGAGCCTAGGATAGTTTTTATTCCTAAATCGGGAAGAAGATAAGATGTAAGGATAATCTTTACTTTTATGTTAAGCATATTGTTGATGATAGGCAGTTTGGTTTTGTTAATAGTACGTCTACAGTCATAAACTTGGTTTTATTTAAAAGTATTATAGAGAATGGTAGTCAGTTCGATGTGCAGGGATATCGTCATACTACTTCCGGTTTTACTTAGTCAAAGAGACTGGTGATGAAAGGAATGCTGTAGGCTATATAGATAGATAGGCTAAGAAGTCTTTCTTGTGTTGCCAGAGAACACAATGCAACAGATTTTGGTCTTTTCTTGCCCTCACATTTCTTTTTTATGCCGCTTTTTTTATCCGAAAGACTAGCGCCCAGAAGTAAAGCCCCTTTTGTACTGTCGACGGTTTTATGATAGAATTTTTATTGTAAAGAGTGAAGACAAGAAAGAAGGAGACGTATCTGGATCGGAGAAGTGGAAAGACGACGTACCATGCCACAGACAGGATAGGATTCGAATCATGGACTTCTGGGATGGTAGTCGGGTACCTAAACCCCTAAGCTACCGAGACCTGTGCAAGTCTCTTGAAGTGTTCAGCTTTGCTTTTACGGATGGTTTTGTTGAAACTTTAACTTGTCTGTTTATACTTCATAGATGTTGCTCGAACTCTGGCCCGTCTCGGCTTGCAACTTACTCTCAACCTTTTAAATTCTTTACTCCCAACCACCGATTCTCTATGAGGAAACTCGAATATCCAACAAGCCAAAACTTTGGGCTGTTATAATAAATGTTGTTATTCGTTCTTTACCTACTTGATGTTTCTCAATCGCCCAAGAAACCCTTTCGGTTATCACTAGTAATTAACTCAAATCTAGTACATAATCGAATAAATGGCGGCGCACATCAACCACCAAGCGGAAATCCTCCGAACATTCAAAATAGAAATAAAAACAAATATAATAAAACATTATTTCCAGATAAGGATCCTGCCATCCATTTCAATTTCACTTAATTTCCGGGAAAGATTAAAGAAGTTCAATTGAAAATGGTTTCAATTTGAGCCGGCAAACTTCGACAATTTATTCGCCAATTGGCAATAAAGTCTGGCCTTAAACGTTTCATCAATAACATTAATTCGTTTCAGGATTTTGAATTTGACTTCGTCAGTGGTGCGGAAACATCGTAATATCATTGAAACTTCCCTTAATGAGGGTTTTACAAGAGGGAGAACGACGCTATCGCTGCCATCAAAGTACACACACAATTATTCCCTTCGGTGTTCGGATACCTGGGCGAAGCCCGATCTTATGGTACGACTTTCAACTTCCTTAACGACTAGTATGTAGCTTCCAGCTTACGAATAACCTTTATTGTTGACTTGACAAGTAATCCGAGTTTAGTTTGGGTTGGTTTTAAATTTATGTAATTTTTAGCCTAGAGATTAATGGTTTAAGATTCTAGGGCAGTAAAAGTGTTCATCCTTGGGTTATCTTAATTTTACTTTAAATTCCTTGGAAGAACTCGAGATGTCCTCATAATTTTAACTTAGA
Organism: Thereva unica; assembly: GCA_949987705.1. NCBI lineage: Eukaryota > Metazoa > Arthropoda > Insecta > Diptera > Therevidae > Thereva > Thereva unica. The sequence continues at coordinate 249,315,864 of OX465281.1, read as the reverse complement.
TGATACGTGACTAGAGACCTAGAGACGAGAGCAAGTCTTTCAATTAAGCCGAGATCCACACATAGTGCTAATTCAGTAAAAATGAAATGTTTTTTCTTTGTTAGTTCACTCACGTATGGGGGCCCCTTTGAGCCGTTGGGTATAAGATAACAAATGAACGAATTGAAATAAAATTCTCAGCAGAAAAACTGTTTGATGATTTCGTGACCAAAATTGCAAGGACTCTTTAAAATAAAGTTTCAATTTATTATGGGGAGGGTTTGGAAATTTTTTAAGGACTTTAATGACATTTTGTTTCAGTTAGTTTGTTTTGCTGCCAAATTAAATAAATAAATGAAATTTTCATTTTTAAATTCAGGCAGTAATGATTTAATTTAATAACAGTCATCTTACACGCGGACGCATGAAGCAGACGCAAAAAGCTTTTTTTGGACAACGAACTGATGGAACTGCATATTTTTATTTCGTGAGAAGGTGATTGAGAGACATTTAGCGATGTTGAAATTCAGTTTATTCGTTGTGCACCAGTCTTGCAGAGCATTCAGTTTTAACTGACAGAATGATACATCACTTTGGGACCTTATGATGTTGTATAGCTTGAAATCGTGCGTAAAAGAGATGTGGAATATCCTTCAGTTTGTCGGATAAATCAGAGATAAATATATTGAACAAGAGTGGTCCTAAATGACTGCCCTGGGGTACACCGGAAGTTACGTTAATGTCCTTTTTGCGCCCGGTGCAGTATACAATATCGCGTCCCCATCAGCTGATCAATTTTTGATATCAGTTCCTCTAGTATATGATAATGAAGGCACGGGAGCACTTTTTCAAATTTGATTTTTTTTTTAAATTCTTAATTTCTGAAATTGCGCCCGGTGTAAATGCATCATTTGCACCTTTGAAAGCGCCGCCCTTGCCTAAGTTCTTCCGTTAAGTTAAGACCTTATCCATTTTAGGGCCGCACCTGATATTCCAAATGTCGAAAGCTTTGCTATTAAAATATGGTGGTCAACACTATCAAAGGCTTTGCTAAAGTCCGTATAAGCAGCGTCGATTTTAACCATTATCCATACAACATAACAGTTCAGAGGTTAGGATCATAAGGTATGATGTGGTTGAACGCCTTTTTATAAATCCGTGCTGCTGTTCGTAAAGAAGTGCGCCAATGACGGAAGCTATCCTGCCGGAAGCTAGTTTTTTTCAAAAAGTTTTGGGTTTGAAGACGGAATGGCAATCCCCTATAGTATTCCCCCAAGTGCTTATCGCCTGTCTTATGGACTGGTGCAAGATAGGATTTTTTCCTCAGCGATGGAAACGTTCCCACTGTCAATGATTTATTAAATATTATTTGAAGGGGATTTGTTTTGAGCAGTATTTCAAGAAACTAGGGGGGGGGGGAATATCAGAACCATGACTTTTAATCTAATCAAGACTGTTTAAACCATTCATTATGTCTTGGGTCGTCAAAGACAAATTGCTTAGGAGTATTGGCAATCCTGTACCTGTAAAGTGAGTGTGAGCTGCACTAGATTTCGGGAAAAAACGTCAGGTTAGTTAGGTTTACGGTGAGGGGTCGAGGTGTTATCAGTCATTGGGGGAGTGACTAGTTTGGAGCGATAGTATTGGCTCATTTCGACACGGCTTTTTTGCAGCTGGGATACATGTGGTGTCCGAACATGGGAGGCATCAGTTGCTAGATCCTTGCTCACTTGTTCGGAGGTGATTTCATATAACTCAGGATACTTGGTATAAAGTGTGAGTAGGTCGGTAAACCTTCTTGTTGGATCACGATAATTAGACTGGTCCTGGTTTTCCTTTGTATATAAGTGGAGTCAGGTTGATTCTACATGTAAGCAAGGAACAGTCTTACCCTATTAAAAACTTTTATTTCTCGTAAACGATATAGCAAATATCGATTCACGGTCGATTGTGCCGAAATAAGGGCGTTTTTAACAACCAGGGGCTGGAGAGGGTTCAGAAATGGCAGGGCAGTTGGGGTGAGGATGTTAATATTGCTAATACGTGGCTACGGGAAAAGTAATGCTGTAAACATGCTAAGGGCGACGGCGACGGTGCACACAAATTAAAAAGCACACACAAGAATAATCATCTTCGACATCCGAATGCTACACACGCGCACAGGAACATACGAGAATAGCAACACAATCCCATGTCACACCGCCCAGGCAACTTTGAGGGGCGACGGCTACGAAATAGAACTTGGATTGATTGAGTCGCCACTCTCGGCGACCTCGTCGTCGAGTGGTCTGCATATTGTGCTGCACCTTTCATACTCATAGAAAAGCTGTGTGTTCTATTCGTTTTTGCCAGTCGCTGTGGAAACTATTTTCGCCCTTAGCATGTTTACAGCATTAGGGTAGGATGTCAAAGGATTACAGTTATAGGTATATGAGTGGTAGAGGATGAAATGGATAAAGTATTGGTTCTGTTGGATTTTGGTCGATTAGTGGAGCTCACAATTGTTAGAACTAATACCAGTTGGCAACCACAGCTTACATGAAAACACTAATGACAATGGACAGCGAGTTGTAGAGATGGCAGCAAGTAAGAACTTGGTCGTTGCAAGTACTAGATTTGCGTGCAAAGATATCCATAAAGCCACCTGGGTATCTCCTGATGGAGCCACTCGCAACCAAATAGACCAAGTGTTGATAGACCACCGCCACCTTTCGGATCTGATGACGGCACGAACGTACCGAGACGCCAACTTCGACTCGGATCACTATCTTGTTGGTATGGTGCTGGGAGCGCATGACAATGCGGAAAAGCTCGATCGATGATCAGGCTCAAATCAACACATCGGCATTACGCAATAAAATGGCCAGAAACAGCTATGGTCATGTATTAGAATTCGCCCTAAGCCCTGGGGATGAGATGCCGGGCGTTGACGAGAGCTGGACCCGCCTTAAAAATATTTTCATTTTTACTGCTGATTCCACTTAGGCAGAAGTCGTAGAGATCGGAACGACAGGTTCAATAATGAATGCAAGCTGGCAACTGAAAGTAAGAATGCTGCGTACCGAGCCATGCAGCAGTCTCAGAGAGCACACGGGCATGCGAAGAGAAATACAAAGAGCTCAGAAAAGAAGAAAAGAGAATTCACAGGCGAAAAAAGGAAGCCTGGAAAAAATATCTCGTCTGTGAACAAGAACAGTACAGAGAACGATGGCCGCACCAGGAACGGGAGTTCCACGGAAGAGTCCGCAGTATGATGCAATCTACACCACGTTGACATACTGCAAGGACAAACAAAGGAATCTGATCACCGATCCTAAAGGCATCTTGGAGCGATGGGGGGAGCACTTCTATGAAATGGCGAGCTAACTGAGGATTCGGAGGCTCCACCAATATCTGATGACAATGCTATGCTACCGCCATCAAGCTTTTTTTTATGTGGCATGGTCAAGCTCAGGAATCACGCTTTGTACCACTAGACCGTCATGACTAAGGGCTTGATCTGAAAATAGAAAAAGAATAGGAAAGGTTAAGGGTAGTCTGGTGGATGCATAAGGAGAAGGCAGTGAGCCTCACGTTTGCCCTACTGGGTGTTATATGAGTGCGTCCACTTTTTAACAACCGGGTGAGTCACAATCGTCAGGGTTAGCGAGAGAGTCTTGTTGAAGTGTTATGCCTCCTGAAACAAGTGAATCCTACTAACCAGCCGACAAAGGCTGTGACGCCAAGAGTACTAGACTACCAGGTAAACAAGGAGGTGCACCGACCGCTAGATGAAGACCTCACCTAAGCGGAAATTTGGTACCCTATTATTAACCGGTTAAGCCGGCAGGATGCCTTATTAGGGCTACCTTAAAAAGCTTAGGAGCTTAAGTTAGCAAAGCCATAACCCGGCGCAAAAAGTACAAGGGTGCAAACGGCATCCCAGCGAAGCTGGTTAAATATGGAGGGCCTACATTACACCAAGCGATTCATTAATCAAGAAGAAGACTTATCCTATTGTTCCAATGACAGAGAGTAAGATTGTTCCACCTGAAGACATCAGTTTTCGAGTTGAAGAAAATCCGTTCGTATCTGGATGATCTAAGCAGCTTGAAGCTCATCAGTTTCTCCATCTTCCTTTTTATTTTGAGTGTATTTTAGTCCTAAATACACAAAGAAGCATGCTTCAGAAGCAAAAGCTTTTTTAAAGGAAGGAAGGTTAACAAGCTGAAGCTTTAAGTGTCAGAAGTTTCCCAAGAAATCTTATGCTTCAAAAAAAGGCATCCTACGCATATGGTATCTAGGTATTTTGATTTGGGGACTGCTATTTGATGACCTCCATGTTTACTCTGTTCCCATTATCGTTCGATTCTTCGATTAACTAGTTAAAACTTCACAGAAGAATCAAGAAAGTACATTTTATATATGGAGTTTTCAACTGTGCCAGTATAATCATCTTTTAATGTTATTTCAGAGTTTACATTTTTTTTTAAATTTAAAATACATATGTGTATATTATTTCAACACTCACATTTAAGCCGCACAATTTAAACGAAACCGAAAAATGCTCAAAATTTACCAATTTAATGAGAAATAATTACTTTATATAAATAAAATCATGTAAAGTGCTGCTTGCTTTGTACTGTGTATATTAAACGTATGTACTCTCCCGAATTTCGTAATTAAAACCGTTTAAAAGGACCAATTATAGCACCCATATCCTGTTTGAAATTGTTACCGATTAACACAGCAAAGGTTGCACAACTTTTTAATTAAATACTCGCGTGTTTTTTTTAAGTACTTTTCTTATTTTTTAATTAAAAGTTTTTTTTTTCAAGTTCAAATTTTATGTTACTTTTATAGCGGTTAGTGGAACAAAATAAGGAGAAACACTAGAAAACACACAAGGATCTACAAAGTGGAATCTTTTGGGTTTTTAAAGAGAAGTCGTAATTTTATGCTGGTGGTAAATATGTGGTTTGGGGCGGATTCATGTATAAGAAAAATACAAGGTCTGGAAATTTTTCCACTAGCATTTGCTAGTGGCGTTTTCCCGATAGATGGGGTTAATTGCAAATAAGTCACCAGCCATTTGATCGCAGCGACACCACTGTTGTCTGTGGGTAGTGATTCGTATCTCAGATCTGCCCGGGAGCAATAAAGTCGCGATGGATGAGACCCAGGAATGCGCTACAAGTGCAACATTGAAGTTTCTTTAAAAATATTTCTATCATTTGATAAATCAAGATGATGATAGACTGAATAGAAAAACAATGCCGCTCATTCTGACCATATGTGGCTCGGGTTCTGTGCGCCCGACAAACAGTTTCTATGTGTAAGAGTCTAAGCTAAGGTGTCACCCTTTAAACTACCAGTCCGTCATGCCGTTTATTTCTGGTAGTAAGCTTAGCTCGAAGATAGAAGAGCATTTGATTGGATTTATTGCAGGCCATTTCTATGTGGACTATAAGGTCGAGCTTGTGCTCAAAGTATACCCCAAGATCTCTAATAGTATGTAGTCGGACGAGCAACTATCCAGCGATTGAAAGAGTAAGGGTTGAATATAGGGTATTTTGAGCGAAAATAAGAAAATGCATTGCATTTAGAATTACTTAGCTTCAGATCCATGCACTTAGACCATTCAAGAAATACATTAAGTTCATCTTGCAGTAGGGAACAGTCCGATTCTAACAGCATGGGGGCAAAAATCTTCGTATCATCCGCATTAGTAGTACTGAAGCATGCTTAAAAGAATGTATATGTTATTCAGAATTTACAAACAGGATAAATAAAAGAGGCCCGAAATGGCTGCCTTGGGGAACCCCAGAACAATCCTCGAAATATGAAGAGACAGTAGAATGGATTAAAGCGGTCGGTATACGATTTTTCAAATGTGAATGCACCTCGTGAATGCACATTCCTCGGATAAGTCGCTTCGAATACGAAGGCTGCTAGTTGAACCATCGTAAGAAGCTTGGAGAAGTTGGATGATTCTCAATGGCACGTATTCGGTTTCCAACGCTCTCCACAAACTCTTCCAATCGGCGGTTCGGGTTGTACAGCTACTGGAGGAATTCTCTCCACCGCTGCAGGCACCCATGCGGAGAGGTCACGAAAGTTCCATCTGATTTTTTGATGTTGTCGTTTACTCATGTCGTTTTGTCGTCTAACCACAGGATTGTCTGGTACAGCGTCCGGTACTCGTGCCTCATCACAACTTCTTCCAAGTCAGCCGCAACGTTAATCTAGTACGCTTCTCGTTCCGATTTCATTTTCTGTTGAACTTCTTTGTTCAATCGTCGGTATTGCTCGAAATCCACGTGTTTCATTCGTTTTCGTTCCAGATTTCGTTCCAAGATCCAGGCAGCTGTCCGAGATCCATGGCTGCGTCCGTTTATGTGGGTGGACAAAACTCCATTGTACACCCCACAATGGACTCCGATAATTGCCTTTCTTCTACATCGATATCGTGTGGTATTGCGAGTGCTACGAATTTGTTGATTAATGCCATTTTAAACTCTCCCCCGATGGCCGGAGTCCGGCCCAATTCTTCTTGGCTGGTGGTGATGCCGTTTTCTTCCAACATTAAAGAGCTTAAACCAAAGGTTAATCGCTTTTCCCTCCAAGCTTACTGCTAAATTTCTATGATATGATGATATGATCAAAGGCAAACATCCTCTACCCACGGTAAGCGTGCCGTCCATTGCCGAATGGCAGAGAAGAAGGAACGATGGCAGATGGACCCACAGAGTCATACCGATCGCGAAAATATGGATCATGAGAGAATGTCATAAGTGACTTACGACCTAATGGAATTCATGGAGCAGGTAGGATATTAAAGCTTATAGGATATACCGCTAGCGGTTCATGGCAATGGTAATTCATCAAACTGCCCGAAAGCAGACAAGTACGATTTCAAAAAAAGTTTCACAAGGATCGGGTCTTAGCTAGGATGAAAACCTTTTGTAGGACAAATTTTGGTAAGGTTTGTGTTTTTGCTATGACCAAAGCTTTTCTGGTAGGGGAAATTTAGATGGGGAAACTTTGAAATCGTTTACGTTTTTTGGGGATCACTTCCCTCCCATATTTAGTTAGTGATTTGATTAAGCTTTTCACACACCAATTTTTGCTTTATTTTAGTCATTTGCCTTTTTTTATGATCGCGTCATTTTCATGTCAAACTCATGTACCCAAGGCTTAGGTAGTTACTTAACATCCTTGTATTGGACGTTTAAAGCCATCCTGTAGAGCGTAGAGTTAACGAGGGATATTAGAACCCTAATCCTTAGTCTGTATATCAGTTTTAAGTCTTCCGAACTTAGCTGCCTAGTGTTTGCTGCTTGGCTTTGGCCAGAACCAGTTTTTTCACAGATATCTTAGTAGACCTTGTATTCGACACTCAACCGAACAACTAATGTCCGATAACAGCCATGCGCAAATTCGCCTGTTGGGCTTTAAAAAATTCTATATGGAGAAGAAAAGGGACAATTATCAAGGTGGCCATAAAGAGTGCAAATAGCATATACTCAGTAGAACGGTTGTCGTTCGATTTGCGTAAGTCAAGCAGCATTGGACGTGGTTACTGCTTAGCTGGGGGACCACTTGGTAAAACAACATTCGCGTTTGGAATGGTCAATGCTAGATTTCTCTGTTTGCGGCAGGAGTGTGCGTAATATTGTGGCATGCCTATTTGTTCGCTATGCGTGCTAGCTGCAGGCGCATGGGTGCTAGTAATAAAATTAACCTCTAAATTATTTTTAATCGGGTTGCTGCAAGAGCTGAAGGTCATATCTCAATCAGACAAAGAAAAATGTATGAAATAGTTGTTTTTGTGTTTTTGAAGAAGAATATTAATTTTTTTGTGTTTCTATTTAACAATTCCAGATATTTCTTGCACAGAAAGCATGCTATAGAAACAACGCTGTCCATCCTAAAGTGCTTGCTTTCAATTATGCAAATCGCATAGATACTGCCATATCTGCTATTACATATAGCCAAAAAGCAACGAATCCTTAATTACAAAACAATCTGATATAGTGACATTCCCGTTTTTGTGCACACCAAATCCACCAGAGAAAATCCATCCAGAATCGTATGCATACGAATTCTCATCCCTAATGAATCCATAAAAAATTCAAATTACTCAGAAATGCAGCATATCACCACTGCTGCAGCGCTTGCACAGTGCAACTTTAAAATGGCAACTAGATTTTGAAACTATACTAATGCAAACAGGGACGTCATAAAGTAAAGTAGCAGCAGGAGCCGGAACAGCAGGAGCAGAGCAGCAGCCGCAGCATACGAGCCCTCAATTGAGTGCTCTCGCTTTTTCTGCAAAGTAAACAAAGCCGCCATTTTTCTAAAGTGCACCTCCGAGGGTTTATGGCAAATTAATATGGAGGCGCCTGTCACTGTTTGCTTTTCGTGACGATTCATTGTCAATTTCGCTGGAAAAATAATTTAATTTCAGTTTTGTGTACATTTCATTCGGGAAATATCACGTTTCACCCATTCGATAGTGGTTGGAATCCTTTTGTGTTTTCTCACCCACAGTTTACACGAGTATCCACTCGAGAGGCGTGAGGGTGTAATTTTAGCGCGGAAAAATATAAAGGAAATCACACAAAATTTGGCGGTTTTTGTTTGGCAATGTAAGAAAATGTTGGTTTTCTTTGTTTTTTTTTTTTGGGGTAGAGGGAAGTTTCTTAAAGGAGGTGGATCAATATTAATTCATCTTCGCATAGGGTGCAGTAAACTTACCATATGGTATTTCATCGTAATGATAAAAACAGAGCAAACTCTAGCAGTCAACTCAAGATGGTCTTGGCTCTTAATAGGGAGGAACAAACGATTGTTTCTTCAACTGTTATCGAAGGATAGGTTTAAAGTAAAAGCAGCGAAGTTTAGACAATGGGTAGTGTGAATAAAAGCTAAGTGAACACTCTGAGTGGATTCTCTTGAGAAGAGTATGTCGTCCGGAGTGAACACTAATTAGGAGGGAATAAAAATTCTCTTAAATGTTAATTTTATGTTAAATTTTGTTTGCATTTAATTTTTTTTTTTGGATCTACGAAAAGAAATTCTTTTTCAATGTATTTTTTATTCTGTTTAGATTTAGGGGTGGGATTAAAATAAATTTCCTAAATTTTTTAATAATATTTCAACAATATAAATCTTTTTTCATATTCAACTTTGATTTTACCCCCTTAACGGCACAAACAGAGGTCGTAGCGGCGGCCGCCTGCGAAGGAATTTCCCATTCATTTAAATTCTCCGCAGGGCAAAAACGGATGGTGGGGGAGGTCGAGAGTGCAACACTGACTCTCGCGAGAGTAACGCGATACTATCGCGACACAACACTATAATATCACTGTTGCACTGGGATGTGAAACAAGACAACAGTGGTCTCACACTCGCGCAGCGAGATCGAGACCGCGGCCGACCGTTGTCTTGTCTCGCTCTCGTGAAACTCTAGGCAGTTCTGCACAAATAACGGACGTTTTACTCGCCGTGCCCTCAAAATTCCGCCTCCGGTCGATCATCACTCTCAGATACCTGTGAGCGAATGATCTGCTACCATACATTGATCCTTACCAAGTTTTTTTTCTTCGTTTGCACAGCTTCAGTTCAATGCTCAGCGAGCATCAGCCATCGGTTTCAGATCCGCTTAAATTTCGCGTGCAGTTCGATCTCATTGAACCCGATCGCGACTACTCCTTCTGTGCTTAGGACGGATCACTGTGGAGCTCCGCATGTTGTTCTGTACACCGTCGGCCCATCTTTCGATTTACAATAAACTAAACCTAACTTTCGATTCACTAAACTTCTTTCCTTTTGAGGTAAAGTACCAAATAACAGAGGTGGGTGGGGTGTTTGTTTCAATACCCATCCTGGACCAACACCATCCGCCGTCATTGACCGCATGTCATCCACTACTATATTTTGTAATCAATACCCCGGCTTCACCGGCCGAACTGCGAAAGCAAAATGGGGAACTGAGCTTTAAAATAACTTCGGTTCGCATACAATTTCCACATATTCAACTGAGGATAAAACAGACATCAGTTCGCCCAATCTGAACTCAAACTCAAACCAAAGTCAAACGTAAAAGCTCGCTCAAAAGAGACTCACCAGCTGGAATAGTGGAATGCCATTTCAGTGAGCTTTTTCATTTCTGACTTCTGATGAAAAAGTAACAAATATTACAAGCATGAATTGAGCATGAACTGGAGATTATCCAGTGAAGTCACTTAAGTCAATTGAACTGAGATCGGTTAAGCCGTAGCATTAGGTATAAAACCTGGATTAAACACAAAAACTGGATTATCATGTCGTGATAGAATTCACCACTATCTGGTATTTCTTACCAGCACATTTTCGAATAAGAATGGTCCAGTGATGCTTCCAGCCCAAAATCGGTACCAAACAGTGATAGGTTTTGGATACATTTGTTTCTTCACTCGTAGATTTTCTGAACCTCAAATGGGACAGTTTTTTGATTAACCAAGTCATCAAAGTACACGGAAAGCGAGCTTCTGAAGGAAAGAGAAGAGCAAGGGAACCGTGAATGTGAAAAAAAGGGAGAGTTTCGTGATGCCTCTTACCTAATAAATTCGTTCTCCCCCTTTGCGCTTAGGTCGGCCATCATTCATCCACAATTTACATCGTCACCACTTGACGGCTATAGAAGTAGATTGGGTGTAAAGGCCCAATTACAATGACCGGATCTACGCGGATTGAAATGTCAAAAGAACGCATCAGAACGGATAGGAAACTGCACTGATTACAATGAACGGATCAGTTCGCGTTTAAACGTCACGTTATATCCACTCTTTGGCTTACAGTACTTCATAATCTTTCACTTCTGCGATTAACTGCTCGTCCGAAAACATTTTTAAAAACATAACAAACCAAACCAAATAAAACTTTAAACATTCACAGCTTTTGTTTACCAAAATTTTGACAGCTCAATCCGGCGATTTCTAAACAAACTAAAACGAATCCGGCACAGATGCGATCAAATGCGTTTGAATCCGTTCATTGTAATCGGTTAAATGGAAAACGCATGCTTGGAAAACCACTTTGACAGTTCAATCCGATTCTGTTCCGCTCTAATCCGGTCATTGTAATTGGGCCTTAAGAAGTGGGAGCCCGAGTAAAAATGAAACTCGCCCGCAGTTAGCATGCAGCAGGTACTCACTAGCCCGCACGGCACCTGCAGCTAGCATGCACGCTTGAGTAAACATGACTCGCCTGCAGGTAGCATGCAGCTGGCACGCACGACCAGTAGTCCAGTCAAATTAGAGGTTTGACTGGAAGATAATTCGGAAGTTGCTGAAAATTGGAACAGCCCTTAAAAACATTATTATACATAAGCTGTAGAGACTGCCACGCGATTGGACGACTGCAAACTTTTTTATTCAAGGTCAAAGGGTCAAAATATCAGTTTTTTGCAAATATATGATAAACCGTACGTCTTATCAGAAAATTGTGTTTACAACGTTTGTAGATTAGGCAATTATCTGCAAAAAAAATATATTATACATTTTCTCGTAGGAATTGCCATTTCTGAGATATTGTCGTTTTAATAAGTTAAAATACTCATATTCTATCATTCCCGACTTGTAAAGGTCATCAGAAATTTAATAAATCCTTTGTTGGAGTACGCGGCTAATATTTTCAGGGGTGATTCCTGGATATGTTTGGAGAAAAAAATTGTTCTACAGAGGGCGGCTATCTCCACTATCCACAAAGATACAGGGTGATTAGGGAAAAAATTTGTTTTTTTTTTAAATTTACTGAAATTTGAATAACTCCTAAAGTAATTATCATAAAGTAGCCTAATTAGGCTCATCTTTTAGGTAAATGTGTATTCTTTTATTTGGTATAAAGCACAGCAACCTGAGTGACTCCGTTCAAAAAATATAAGGCTCAAACCAATGCTTTGCATCTAGACCTGGCAGATTTCTTCGTTTTTCTCAGAAAATTCGTTACTAACAGTACATTTTTTTTGCTTTTCTGATGCACCAAACTATTACCTACAATATTTCCATACATAATAAGTGTTTATTTTGGGTAGTTTTGTAGGTAGTAGGGGGAGTTGGGGCACCTTGATACGATTTTTTTATTGATCCCAAAAAAAATGACATATTGGCAGTAATACCAAAGTAAAGTATTTAGGTATTTCAGTTACTATTTAACTAACTTGTATAAGTCAAATTTACTCTAAGATATATTCATAAAAAATATTAGAGCATATTTAATAAAAAATGAAATTTGTATCAAACTACCCCACGAGCGGGGTAGTTTGATACATGCACGGGGCACTTCGATGCATTACCAAGCAACTGAAATATTTCTACAAATCAAACAAGTTTTAATTATTTTTTTTATCATTTATTAACATACCAATTCTTTTAATATTTTAGAAATTAATCAGCTTACTTTTCTATGACAAACACCTACTTACATTGAAATGTTATAAGGAGACAAATTAATCTTAAAATTAAATAGAGAAGCTGTTCGGCTAGTGCCTTTCTTCACTATAGGTTTTGGTAATTTCAGCACAATATCAGTGATATTAACCGAAGCTTCATCTTTTATATCAGGGAATATAAAAGTTCCAGTCGGTTTAAGTTTCAAAAAAGAGACTAGAAAATCGTTTCCTTGACCCTCTTCGTATCTTAATATTATTTTTCCAACAAAATGCTTAAAAGGTTGCTTCCTTCCTACGTTTATTACCTTTGTTACAATATAGTCTCCATCCTGAAGATCATTTGCTGCAGGTGGAGCAGTATCAACAGTGTCATCATCAGTTAATTCCATGTTAGACTCTTCAGAATCGAATGATTCTTGTAATAAAATGTCCGTAGAAGAGTTCGAAGAGTCTGATTCTATAGTCATAGCCTTAGTCTTCTTTTTTGGCTTTTTGGTCGGATTTACAACTATGCCTAGCAAATTTTGAGCAATTTTTAGTTCTTTTATACGTTTTCTTTGTTCTTTTTTTAAGTTTGCTTCATCTTTAGCCTTTTTCAGTTCTTCTATTCTTTTCTTTTCAGGGGTATCTGTGTAAATTCTTGATTTGCCCTTCCTTTTTTGGTTATGTTTTTTTGGCAAATTTTCGGGTAAGGCCTTACAACTTCCGGAGTTATGTACGGTTTTGTCGTTGATATTTCGTCAATACCCTCAGAAGCTCTTGATGTGGAAGGCATATTATAATACTCAAAATCATTCGTGGTTTTTGAAAGCTCTTTAGCAGGAGGTGGTGTTACACATCGCTCGCGCACTATCGTTCCTTCGGGATCGACAGCATTGGCAGCACTAGAATCATTCACAGGACCATCTTGAGATTCTTGGTTGATATAAATATCACACGGAGAATAATCTTCATCTGAAAATGCCAATTTATTAAATGGCACGATTCCAGGCTTCGCAAACGCGCTTGTTATATTTTTCACAGTGAAAGACTCAAAATAGGCCAGCTTAGCAAGACTTGGAATGTCATATAGGGATGGGCGATTATCAAAAATGTTACGATTAATCGCTACTCGATTAATCGTTCAATTCGATTAATTGTAATCGATTAATTGCATTACAACAATCGATTATTAGATAATCGAATTATTTAATTAGGAATGTTTGAAATATAAATAAACACTCAAAATTTCATTGAAAACTGAACATTTTTATTTTGATAATTAAAAACAATTCAAAACTAAACTTTCAATATAGTAACTTTTCGTTGTTAAATTAACATTTATTGTTATGTAAACATTTGACGATTAAAATCAATTGAAAACAAAACTTTTCTCTTACATTCGTAGTGACTTTTCGTTGTTAAATTAGCATTTATATTATTACATAAACATTTCTGTCTCAATACATAGAAACAATCTCAAACATAACTTAATCTGACTGGTCTTTAAAGTTACTTTGTACTGTATTTGTCCCACATCTCTTCGCTCAATGATCCCAACAAAACGAGTTGATTAGAAGTCGTTAACCGACTTCTGAGATCGGTTCGCACTAATTTGACCACGGAAAAGAGCCTCTCACTTGAGACCGAAGTGCCAATGGTGGCCAAATATTTACGCTCTTGTAAATATAAATTAGGGTACTCTAATTTCAGCACATCCCACGCTTTGAAGGGATTCGAATCTCTAGGCAGCACGGGTCGCTTTTCCCGGGAGGTGCCATATTCTCAAACAGCAAAACTTTTTAACCGAGTATCGAATTCCGCAAAATTGCTGTGACAATACCAACTGACCAAGCAATATTGATAGGGAAAACTAGGGCTCGCCAACATTTAAAACTGATCTAGGAACTTTGTTACTACAGCACTACCAACAAAAGGTCTAGTTGTGCTTGAAAGAAATTGGTGGTCCTAAAAATAATTAAACAGATTTTTTTAAAATAAATAAGTAAAAATATGTAAATATAATCGTATCAAATAATCGTATAAATTAATCGATTTGCCGATTAATTATATTAAAACTAATCGATTAATTTTTAACGATTAATCGTTTCGAATAATCGAATGATCGATTAATCGCGATTTAATCGCCCATCCCTAATGTCATAAATAGTTAATGCTTTCCCAGGGTGATTAATGTGCCAGTCGTTAAAAGCTACCTTTAGTTTTGCTTTAAACGGACCGAAAACAGCAACATCAAGAGGCTGGAGTTTGTGGGACGTGTGTGGAGGAAACGACAAGTAAACTATTCCATAATCACGTGAATAATTAATTGCTTCAACTGAAATATGAGATTCATGATTATCACAAATTAGAAGAATCGGCTTTTCTTTTGTACTATTTGTATGTTTTTGGATATGTTTAAGAACCTCTATAAATAGGTCACTATTTATCCAACCAGATCTAGATGATAAACCCAAAGATCCTTCAGAAGCACCATTTAAAAAATGACTTTTGTAATGAACCCTGGGAAACACATAAACAGGTGGAATAGTATTGCCCGTGCCACTTATGATGCCGCCAAATGTTACCAATTCCCCTCTCTCTGCAGAAACTATTTGGCCGATTTGACGTTGTGTTTTTTCTGCCAATATCTTCGGAGTACTCAAAACCGTTGTTATGCCGGTTTCGTCGAAATTAATTATTCGATCAGCTGTAAATTTAAATCTTGTGAGAACATCTTCTAAATTGTTAAAAAAAGTTTCAACGGCAGTCTTATTAAAAGAAAAAGACCGAGCAACACTTGTATTTTCGGGTTTCCTTAAACTAATATTATTATTTCTTTTACGATAACCATATATCCAATCTATGCCGGCACTTGTATTATCATCCCAAGATGGTGGATAACTGCAATTCAATTTTTTGGCGTATTGATAAGCAAGCTGCCGCACTTGAGTTAAAGTTAGTCCATGATGCATTTTACTGCATTTTATTATATATTCATTTAATTGCTTCTCTTGTCCTGTAGTAAATACTTGTTGGGAGCTATACTTAGATGAAAAACTTACGTCTTCTCCTACCGTCTTCTTTTTTTTCTCAATTCTGTGCTGTAGAGTTGCAGGTTTCAGATTATATTTATCTGCCGCTTTTCTTATTGATAATTTGCCTTCCAATACGTCACATATCGCAGAAGCCACCGAAACTTCATCGATTGAAGTTCTTTCAGTCTTGCGTTTGAATGTTCGTACCATTTTCCTTTAAATACAGAAAAATATTAAATGTTACTAGTGCACAGCAGATTCATGGGGTACATTAATACGTATCAATGTACCCCGAGGGCGTTTGTATCATTGCGCCCCAACACACTATAAGCCAAAAAATTAATCTAATAAAATTAAAGCAATATATAATCAAACAAATTGAAGTTAATATAATATTATAACAAATATGTACTTACCAAATAACTTGATATGTCACAGTAAACACGAACTATATACGAAGAATCAGATTTCAAACAACACGCGAAATTTTTGTTGCGAACGTAAAAAAAATGTTTTTATATGTCGAGCCCAACCCGGCGAATGAACACTGCTGCCGCAAAGATATTTGTTTGTGTCTACAAAAACCTTCCGATTTGTGCAGGAATGACTCGGCTACTCCGTCTTGATTCAAATTTATAACGACTGTATCTATGTGCCCCATGTATCAATGTACCCCCTCTCCCGTAGTAGTAGTTTTATCGTGAACAATTAAAAAGTTACTCGTCTTTCAACTGCGGCATAGTAGCATTGGTTTGAGCCTATGTACATATTTTTTGAACGGAGTCACTCAGGTTGCTGTGCTTTATACCAAATAAAAGAATACACATTTACCTAAAAGATGAGCCTAATTAGGCTACTTTATGATAATTACTTTAGGAGTTATTCAAATTTCAGTAAATTTAAAAAAAAAACAAATTTTTTCCCTAATCACCCTGTATCTTTGTGGATAGTGGAGATAGCCGCCCTCTGTAGAACAATTTTTTTCTCCAAACATATCCAGGAATCACCCCTGAAAATATTAGCCGCGTACTCCAACAAAGGATTTATTAAATTTCTGATGACCTTTACAAGTCGGGAATGATAGAATATGAGTATTTTAACTTATTAAAACGACAATATCTCAGAAATGGCAATTCCTACGAGAAAATGTATAATATATTTTTTTTGCAGATAATTGCCTAATCTACAAACGTTGTAAACACAATTTTCTGATAAGACGTACGGTTTATCATATATTTGCAAAAAACTGATATTTTGATCCCTTTGACCTTGAATAAAAAAGTTTGCAGTCGTCCAATCGCGTGGCAGTCTCTACAGCTTATGTATAATAATGTTTTTAAGGGCTGTTCCAATTTTCAGCAACTTCCGAATTATCTTCCAATTATGGCGTTTTTTCGTCTATTTTGACTGGACTACAGTGTCAAAGGGTCTTTTTCTAAACTCAAATTTAAAACGAATGGAAAAAAATATTTTCGTAAAATAAAGTATATTAGGCTTCTTAAAACAGATACCCACAGGTGTGCAGTCTCCCGCCATAGGCACGCACGAAGTCGCCTGGCTTTAAAAATTGTATAGGACGACGAGAATGAGCAATTATCGTGGTGACCATAAAGGGTGCCAATGAGTGAAATTACACGGCCATTCACTTGGGACTCACGTCAAACCTGTCTGTGTATAATTTGAGTATTACACGAAGCATCTAAATTTCTACCTCTTTTCCGTGTAACATAGTAAATGTATATGTAGTTGTAGTAATTTTCGTGAGCCCCCGAGAACAAAGTTATGCTTGTGTTAGTGTAATTTGCGGTGAGACCGAAAAATTTTTGGGTTTACAAGTGAGGCTCAACACATACCCTTCCCTGCCCTCCCTTGTCTAAAAAACCGGTTTATTGGAAGTGATTGGAAAGTGAGTCTTGGAAAGTGATAGAGGCTTGTTACACGGCATAACACTTTCTGCTGTAACAAACCGGTTTGTGCGTGTTATACGAATTTCACGATAAACTGACTGTTCTGCATTTTTTCGTGTAACAATTCTATTGTCTATGTAGCTGTGTACAAACTGTTAGTTAAGCTAAGTCATTTTCGTAGGCCCCGAGAATGAAATTATGATTGTGTTAGTGTGTTGCTCTGTGCAGTCGAGAATTTTTTGGGATGCACAAGTAACAAACTTCCCCGCGACCCCTTGCCTATAAAACCGGTTTATTGGAATTATTGGAAGTGTTGATGGAAGAAATGTTATGCCGTGTAACTCGCCTCATAGGCCGTGTAATTTGGCTAAATAGCATTCTCAGAAGAACAGACCTCGGTCGATTGCGTAGGTCAAGCAGCATTGAACGTGGCTACTTCTTAGCTGGGTGACTGCTTGGTAAAACAACACTCGCGTTTGGAGTAATCTATGCCGATGGGGTCGCATTTATAAATTTTCATGTCTGAATTTTTGGATTTCCGTGTCTGTGGTGGAAGTTTGCGTGCCTGTGGCGGAGGCGTGCATGCCTGTGGCGGGAGAGTTCGTAGTTTTGTGGCATGCCTATTTGTTCGCTTTGCGTGCCAGCTGCGAACCTTTTATTTTGGTTTGTAATAAAATTAACCAATAAATTATTTTTCATCGGGATGATATCAAGTTCGTTTTATAATTTACCTAGTCTATCATATGTTTTTTGCAGATTTCCCGACATGCTCTCTAGATTTTTCAACATAATTTCATAATTAACTGAAATCAAAAAAAAAATGCTAACAATAGTGCAAGAGAAAAATCCGAAATGAAAACATTCAAAATCCTTATGTATTGTTCTCTACAAAAAAAAAATTGGACAGATTATTTCAAAGTAAATTTCAGTCAGTCAGAAATACAATGGAAGCTAGCTTTTCGCTCGGAGCTGTTCTTTTCATGAAAAGCTAAAATGGTGTTTCTGCTTGAGTACTTCAAATTTCAGAGATGCTGGCTCCATGGAATCCGGCTATAGAAAAATCGCTTTGTGGAATACATTAAATGGATGTACCGAGCATGTTTGTTTAGCTAGTAACGAGAGATTCAAAGTGGATTCTTTAATAAAAGATATTTACTCTCTTTTGATTTACTTTGGAGGTGAATTGACAATCAGTGTTAGATATAGCAAAAGAATTCAGAATCAGGAATCATCAAAGGTGAGTGCTTTGTTATCAGGATTTTGTTGTTGTTCTGCAGGGGAGTTGTGATAATATTTGGAAATGAATATGAGTTTTGATAGTCATACACAAAAATACGTCAGCTAAAGGCTTTAAAAAATTTGACGAGAAATCAAAAATCTATTGTTAAACCGGTTGCAATTAAGCAGAATTTGCTCGTCTGTGACACTATTCTTCAACGTGAGTAGAAATTTTCCATTAGTTCTCGTCAAAGCTTTATTGATCTCAAAATTACCTTAAGGTTTACTATCATAAAATTCACGTAGAATAATTCTCGAAGCCAAAACCCATCTGTCCTAATGGTATTTCAACGACTAAAATTTGTTCCGTTGAGAAAGTGAATTTTTCGAATTTTCGTCCTAGTGGAAATGGTTTGCTGACTTCCAAAGCGTCCGGTGTAATAATCCATTGTTTTTCCTGAGTGTGAATTTCGTCGGTCCAAACTAATCCGCTGTCATCGTTTCTTGTATTGGTTGGTATCAACAAGATATATTAAAATCACTGCTCAGCACAAAAAGCCTCAGCACAAGAACAGGACCATACTTAACACACGCAGTCGGCACCTTGATTATGTGTGTGGCGGATATTACAAGCGACTGCTTCGAATCGAAGATCTGTACTTTGATCACGAGGGATTTCTTCTAAATTACTAAGTTTAACGCAATGTCACACAACAAGTTCTGGCACGTTCAAAACGATCAGTCCGAACACTTCCTCGATCACTGAACTCCAAGGTTTCAATTTCTCTCTTGTGTGGCAAATCTAATGTTTGAATCTATTGAAGCGGGAATACTATTGGTTTGGCTATGAAGATATCAAAGCCTCTGACGTGAACATATAAGAAAAGTTACCCTAGGTTTTCCCTAAGATACCACACAGCGGACAGCTTCAAGTCAAAGAAAGGCGTGGGTGATGGGACCTAAGGTGAAAGCCTCAGGTTTAGCAGAGCGAAGTTAGGCTACTCGATTTTTATCCTTTCTGACAAGTACGTCAAAGTGCAATTAGTTTAGAGTTGCCAACGCATCGTTGATAAGCTGGGAATTCTCAGTCAAATTTTGGTTTCTGGATTATCCGAGTTTCGAAGACAATGAAAATCATACGCCGTGACCAGACAAGGCTCTGGCATTATATTCATCAATCAGGGACTAACAGTTGGGGTACACACCAATTTGTTAAAGAGAGCCATAGACAATCAGGCGGCTTATTCTTAGACCATTCCCTAGAAAATTCGCGCATGATCGAACTAGGAATGCTAGGCTCAGGTCTCGCGCAACTACATTAACACTTCTCCGACCTAAACATCATTCCTTTTTATTTTTTTTTCCTTGTCACAAAAACTCAATTTTCTTTTCTCTTTTCACATTTCTTTTTAGTATATGCAATTAGTAGCATTCTTGCTCTCCTCGAATTCTTTTCAGCCCACTCCTATTATGCCACAGACTACACTGTATAACCAACTCCTACACGCATTTAAAAGACAAAGGCTTTCTTAGGACTCGTAAGGTGCATGGGTATCGCAAGGGGTTCGATGCAAATAAATTTTCTGTACCTTGTGGAAATGACTACCACACAATAGGAATTACTTCTATTCTCATCAAAAACCATGGAGGTGCTAGTCAACAAAATGCTTCCCGATAAAAAATCACAAATGGGTTTACAGCGGGCGAACACCGGCCGCTTGGCTTTTTAAAAGGGGTATGATGGCCGCAGAATTTTTAACAATTTTTAATGGGGGCACATATCACCTCACAATGGCCAAACTTGACTAAAAGATTTAAATGGCAAATAACTGAGCATTATATTCAAATTCATAACCATGTCGGTGTGTGTATGGTGTGTGGCCGTACTGTCCATGGTCGAGGACTATGTTTCGATCAGGTTTGGTAAGACCACTAAGTTTGGTAGGAAGAAAAAGGCCTGCTTTTCGAAATATAAGCGAAAAACTGAAAAAAAAGTAGGAAAGTTTAGAGTTTTTTTTGCATTTTTGGTTGTGAAGCCGACTTCCAGCAAGGCAGCAAACTTCATATTCAGATTCAGCACTCCAAAAACCATTTAAAACCGCTAAGAAAGACACTTCCGCTAATTATGTAAATCTTGTAAAAACCCACTATTTGATAGTTTTACAATGGGCGAACATCGGCCGGAATTGAAACAAAGTACTCAGCCATGTGCCGGGCATTAAAATTTATATTTTATTTAATTTAACTACTCAACAAAAAAATAATTATTTTGACTTTTACCCCCCAACAAAACTTAAGACTCACTGCGTATTTATTGAAGAAAACATCATGAAATCCAGAGATCATGTTCGAATTCGAACATTTCAAAAAAATTGCTCGACACACTGCAATAAGTTTTTTTCTTTTTTTTTCTTTCGATTGTTTTGTTTTCTTCAAGCGGTTAAACAACAAAATTTCCAACAAAACTTCGCACCATACACTTTACATACAACAAACCGACGATTTGCCATCTGGTGTATTGATTGTCCATAGGCCGATTGTACATAACGAAAATGTTATACATTTGGCCTTTATATGCCCGTCGTATGCCCATGTATACAGCTCAGTACTCAGCAAATCTTCAATTCAAATCTTCAGTTTAAAGTTTTGGCCTTCCTGGGCCGTATGTACATAAAATGGTTATAAACTCTACGGCCATCATATGCCTCTTAAAACCCCAAGCGGCCGGTGCTCGCCCGTTGTCAGGCCATTTTTTATTTTTACTCGGATAGAATAGATAGAGTTTTCTCTAACACAGACGCTGAGAAATTATATATATGGGAAACTCTTTCGCAGGCGGCCGCAGCCACGTCCACCCCTCCAATCACTAGATTAGCATACTCTACTCATTCTTCCTGCTTGCAGACATTTTTTCGTAGAAGCTGCAGATGAAAAATTCGTTCATTGATAGAATAACTCGACTGTGGAAGAATATTAGGCGGTAAGTATTGCCCAACTCTTATAACATCTAAGAGCTCAAACGCAGGGTTTATCGTAATCCCTTTTTAAACTCTCGTGACTCCTAATAACCCCAAACTAAACCTCTCGAACTAAACTTACTACCAGATCTTCCACCAAGACCTGACCAACAAAATGACGAACTGGTAGTACAATGAGTGATTCCCCAGTAGGAATTGTAAGCATTACCGAATCGATTGAGTAGTGTCGATTTGTAATGTCAATAGGTTACATTACCAATTACAGAATCGATTACTTTTACACGTAGATGTCCTAGGGTGGTAAGTACACTTACCAGACATTACATTTGTAAAAGGTACCTTCAGCACGTTCTGACATGTTTCATTCTCGCCCGACTAAAGTGTAGTTATTACCTATTCGCTTCTTAGTTATTACAAATAGAAGAACTTACTTTATTTGATTTTTCATGCATGAATTCTCTGATTACCCCATAAGCGCTTGCACTATTTCCTACTGGGTCCTGAGCTTAGTACTGACACATAAACAAAATCTTTGACCTCCACCACAAAAACAACACCCCGAGTATTTCCTGCCTCACCTTTTACATTACAATTATTACAATGTCATCCTTCATTAAGCTGGAAACAAAAGTCGGATGGATTTTTTGTCTTACCTCTTTTCTATCAAACTTTTAACAGAAATCCCCGCCAGCGTCTTACCTTGGCAGCTCCCAAGTCCATTAAAACATTACAATGTTGGCATTTAATCATTCCTGACACATAATGAAAATGCGTCCTGACCCCGATCAAAAAAAATGACACCGCCTTGTTTACTTGACCTGTCAGAAGGAACCGATCGCTCCTCGCCCTAATACTGGAATTTATGAAAACATCCAAGTGAACGAACTTTTCTTCCAGCCCCGGGCTTAATTTGCCGGTCGTCTAGGGATGGTATCCATCTTCGGGTTGGTATTTTTTTTTGGGGGAGGCTCAGAGATTATTCAACATACTAATATATTGAATACGATGTGCTTTCCAAATATAGATAGGAGCAGGGGATGAATCCCATTTAGCCACAAGCTGAATCCCAAAATCTTAGAGGTCCAGTCAATGCGAAGTAATCCCCTATTCAAGATATTCCCCAAACGCGCTTTGATGCTTCTGGGTCGGGACTTAAAAAGTACCCAATTCTCGAGCAGGTGATGGATTGAGGGGTTCTTACTACCATTGAGGATACTCTTTTGCTCTGAAGAGGGTTGGATATTATTTTTTTTTGTTTTTTTGTTGTTAAGGGTTTTTATTTTTTGGTTTCAGTTGAGAGAACAAAGGCGAATTGGTAAGGGATGAATTGAACAAAAACAGCAACAACAACAAAAAAACCCCATTTTAATCGGATCAAGCTGATGAAGGGGCGTGTGCTGGTGCTGCTGTCTGACAAGAAAATGTTTCTCATTAAAAACAACGAAAACGCCTTAGAAAACGTCTTCTTGTGGATTTTGTTCTATATTCTTCGAAATTAACACGCTATCCTTCTTAGGGGTGGGCAACAAAAAATAAAGAAAAAAAATAAGTGGCATTACACAAATTGAAAATTGTCAGCCATATTTGGGCGAGCGATTTGACTCCCCCTTTTAAGAAAATGAGAAATTGGACAGCATTTATTATCGGGAGGGTAGAAGGTAGTCACTGTTCGTCCTTACACATCCTTAGCAGGCGTGTAGCCGCAGAGACACCGCAAATTTCTGTCTAGCGTGGTATTAATGTAATGAAGGCACGCACATCCATAACTTGATTAAACTGTGCTATCCTTGATGTATCCTTTGGCCAAAACTGAAGCAATTTAATGTGCCAAAAGACATTAATCCCGCATAACCCGGGATCGTATCTGGTTTGCTTTAATTTCATCGCATATCTCAGAGCTCTGGGAGCGCCCAATCTCTCAAAACACCACTCACCGAGGCCACAATAGCACCAGCAAGGATATTAGCAGCACTACCACTGCCAGAAACAACAACAACAACAGCACCAACGAGAAACAGCAGCAACAACAACAACAAAAACAACAACATAAACAAAACTTAATTAAAAGAGGTGCTCTCGTCTAGGAAGTTCCGGTCCTGAAGTTTTCCAAAGGCGAAAATAGTTTTCATCTCTCCTTCCACCCCCAACCCCCCCGCAGCCCGCTCCACACCCCCAACAAGCAATAAACCCTTCTTCACATTTATAGAAAGTTTTGTTTGTAGTCATTTCACCTCGACCTTAGCCTGGAGAAGAATAGCGTGAAATCAGATGTGAAAGGATTTTCCGACGTTTTCTTACGACGTCCGACTCTATATATGTATGTGGAGCCGTATCCTTTTTTGAAGGATTAGAATTGGAATCAAGAAGGGTTGACTTTGTCGTGTAAGGACACACAAAGTCTGGGGTAGTTCTGGTGTTTATGTGGAATTTGCTCTAGTATTATTTACTATTAAGCAAATATCCTTCAAGGATTTGCTATTAAGGACCAAACAGGATTTACTTCAATCTGCATTTTCAAAACTGTGTTATTGGAAATTCCTTTTAGATCAAATTGAACTAATTAGTTTTCTAGGCAGGATTGTCTTAAAGGACTTAAGGTAGAAATGAAGGTTGATCCTTCCTCAAAATAAATATTAACATTAAATCAGTGACTTTAGCTAAGAAAGAATGAGTTTCATCACCAACACCAACAATATTAAACTCTTTAGCTAAAAACTTCATCCCTTAAAAACTGCACCAAAAGCTAATTAATGCGGAGGCGTTACTTTCGCACTTGTCGTGTTGACATAGCAAACGGAGGTGTTTTGCAATAAACGCCTGAGAAACCGAAAGTGGATTTACGTGTTCCGTGACAAATGAAAACTTCGAGTGGGGGGGATAAAGAATGGGTACTAATTAAAAAAAAATATTGCTCTTAGCTGCCTCAAACAATATTGAAACAGAAATGTCCTTAAAATAGCATCGAAGCTGAGTGACGTCTGTCCTTCGATGGGAAATTTTAGTGTAAGGTGGTACCGTCTTCTTAGATAAGGTGCGTTCTGTAATAATGGAACAAATGTAAAGTATATGGAACGGGTATGGGAACGGGAGTGCTGTAAGCTCCTTTTGGAGTGCTCAAAGATGGCTGTTGGAGCACTCCATTACCCGCTGGGATCCACACTGGGTTGTGCTTGTTGGTTGAAGATATTTCAATGTTAATAGAAGTTTTATGGGAAAAAATCGGTGGTGTTTTGGAGTTGATTGGAGTTTACTGGCTTTTTGAAGTAACTCGCATTTCTTAGTTGGAATTGTTTTAGAGTCATGAAGTTGTTCTGAAATTAATAAGAACTGTTTTCGAGGAAATTTGAGTTGTTTTGGAGTAAATAGGAGTTGCTATGGAGTAAATCGGAGTTGTTTTGGAGTTAATCGGTGCTGTTCTGGAGTTTATTGGATATTATTTTTAGCTTAAAGGTTTTTGGAGTAAATGGGAATTGTTTTTGGAATTTATTGAAGTTGTACCGTAGTTATTTGGAAGTAAATCAATGTTGTTTTGGAGTTAATTGGAGATTTTGGGAAGCCTACAGGTGTTTTTAGTAAATCGGAGTGGTTTTGGAGTTTATTTGAATTGTATCGGAATTGTGCTCTACCACTGGTGTTGTTTAAGAATTAACTGGAGGTTTGGAAACGTGTTTTTTAAAATAAGTCGAAATTATTTTGGAGTACATAGGACGCTTTTGGTGTTAATAGGAGTTTTTTGAGTTTACTGGGTTTTTGGAGTAAGCCGAATTTGGTTTGGAGTTATCTTGAATTATTTTCGAGTTATGGAGTTGTTTCGCAGTCAATAATATAACGAGTAAATCGGATTTGTTTTGGAGTTAGTTTCGAAGTACGTCGGTGTTGCTTTGAAGTTAATTGGTTATTATTTAATTTCAAGGTAAATGGGAGTTTGGAGTTTATTCGAAATTATTGTGAAGTAAATCTCTGTTATTATTGTGTTAATGTGAGATTTTTTGAAGACCACAAATTTTAGTAGTAAATCGAATTCATTTTGGAGTTTATTGCCACTGTATCGGAGTTATTTTGCAACACAACGGGGTTTTTTGGAGTTTTGGAGTTTACTGTTTTCTTTAAAGAAGTCGAAGTTGCTTTGGAATTAATCGGAGGAGTTATTTCGGAGTTAGTTAATTGAAACTTTACTCTTTTACGGTCTTCGGAATCTGGTTGTCATAAAAAGCCAAGCGTAATTTTTAAGTCCGAAAACTTGATCCGTCTCTTTCATTGAATACTGAATGGGACAACTTGCTTGGGGATAAAGTTACAAATGATATCCGCAGCTCTCTTGACGAACACCAAGTTTATTGTTTATTGTTGCTTGACTTTTCAAAACTTTTGATAGTGGCAATCACTCCCTGCTTTTGGAAAAACTTTTCTCTCAAATCCGCTATTCCCCGACTGCTCTTAAATTTTTCCATAGCATTTTACCCAACCGCTCTCAAATAGCTAAACTCGATGAGTCTAGTTCCACCATTGGCCTACTTACTAATGGCGTTCCCTAAGACTCCATTCTTGGGCCTCTTTTATTCAGAGTTTTTATTAAAGATCTTCCCTTAGCAATAAAACAATCTAAGGTTCATATGTATGCAGATGATGTGCAGCTATACTTCTTTGCGAGTTAATATGCCTGGTTCCACACAAGCGTACAAACGACACGACAAGAGTCGGCTGCAAAGGTTGTTTATGAAGAAGAGTGTGAGAGAGGACGATGGAATGGGCACCATTTTCATCTCCCTCTCTCACCCTCTTCGCCATAAACCACCTTTACAGCCGACACTTGTCGTGTCGTATGTATGCTCGTGTTTATGGCTAAGCTCTGCGCAGATATTTAAAGGTACAGATGGGCGACCTATCGCAGAGCACAGATCTCTGTGAAATATCTGTGCTATTGGTACATCAGAAATGTGATAAGCGGGACATAATATTTCATTTAAGTATTTTTAAAATTTTTGTCGGTATGCCTGTGTCTATCTGTCTGTCTGCCTGTTTGTCCGGGCTAACCTCGGAAATGCCTAATCAGTGTTTTCTTCGGTATGCTTCAGCCTGAAACATTCAGATCTGACTATCGATTAACAGGAGAACCCGGGCCTTTAGTCGGAGGAAAGGGAGTCGCAGTTTTTTTTAGCATGTAACCTACTACTGCTTACCTGGTAAATAGGATTCCAGATCGGGCATGCCTATTCTAAAATCGGGCGTACTAGCGAACAGAAAAGGGTTTTAGTTACTCGAGGGCTGTCAAATTCCTTGGCTCTTCTCTTTATAAAGCCGAGAAGTTTGCTAGCTCTTGCAATAATATTATCGTAATGCAAATTAAAATTTAATTTATTGTCCAGGACAATACCTAGATCTACAATTTGATCAACGCGGTCTAATACCTTGCCGTTGAGATAATAGTATTGCAACTGCATGCCTTTTATACGAGAGAAGGTAATTACGTGGCATTTACTGGTGTTTAGTGGCAGTTTATTGGTGGAGCGCCAGTCCTGTAATGTATTCAGTTTCGACTGAAGGAGAGTTACGTCAGCACGCGACTTTATGACACTATAAATTTTGAGGTCATCGGCATAAAAAAGATGTCGTATATTCCTTAGTTTTTCTGACAGTTCTGAGATGAATATATTAAATAAAAGTGGGACAAGATGACTACCCTGAGGGACTCCGGAAGTTCCTTCGATTACTTTTGACAGAAATCCTTGAAATCTAACGGCTTGTGTTCTTCCGTTAAGATATGATTCTATCCATCTTAGGACAGGCCCAGATATTCCAAATTTTA
Organism: Thereva unica; assembly: GCA_949987705.1. Classification (NCBI taxonomy): domain Eukaryota; kingdom Metazoa; phylum Arthropoda; class Insecta; order Diptera; family Therevidae; genus Thereva; species Thereva unica. Next base: position 249,288,544 of record OX465281.1, on the reverse strand, counting down.
GTAGTTTTGTTACTAAAATATGGTGGTCGACACGGTCAAAGGCCTTACTGAAGTCAGTGTAGACAGCATCGATTTGTTCTCCATACAACATAGTAGTTCGGAGGTTAGTGTCATAAGGTTTGTAGTTGTCGAGCCCCTTTTTTTGAATCCATGTTGTTGGTCATTGAGGAGCGGATCAATTATGTGGGCAATCTTATCGTAAACAAGCTTTTTGAAAAGTTTAGGAATTGCTGATAATATTGCAATGCCCCTGTAGTTGTCCACCGAATGCTTATTAGATGCTTTGTGAATTGGTATGAGGTATGATTTTTTCCAAATTTTAGGAAATTTTCCTAACGATAAGGATTTGTTGAAAGTAAGATGGAGGGGAAACAGAATTTGAGTTGAGTAGCACTGCAAAAAGCAAGGAGGCAGATTGTCAGGACCGTGACCTTTATTGATATCTAGATTTTTAAACCTGTCATGATGTCTTCGACGGATAAGGATATGTTATCCATAAGAGTTGAAGTAACAGTGCGCGTTTGAGTTAGGTCTGTGTGTGTTGTATCAGCTTTTGGACAAAAGATTTCGGTAAACCTGTCAGCAAACATGTTACAAATTTCCTGTGGGCAAGAGGAGTGTTTACTGCCATTGGTCATTGTAGTTGGATAACCTAAGGTTTTTGTGAACGTGAATGAAATGCGTGATATTGTTCTTTTAATTGGCGGAAATACTGTGGATCATCATGGTTTGCCATCTCCGCAAATAATCAATGGGTTATCATTCTGCACATTGTGCCAAATGCTAGTGATGAGCAAAACTAGTCTTGCAGTTTTGCCCGGTCTTGGACAAGATTACACTGTAAGAATAAGATAGCAAGACTTTTCGCTCATCACTAAGTGCCAAAAGTCTTGCTCTTGCAGTCTTGTCCTGTCTTGTTTTTGGTCTTCCTTTGGTCCTGCTAAATGTGCAAGACCAGTCTTGCTCATCACTATCAAATTCCCCGAAAACGTCCAAATCTACGCGGATGAGACGTATTCTGGATAGGTGTCTGCGGTACACGTAGTACACAATATTACCGATAGGTGGCGCTTGGCATCGAATTTTGGAAAAAATGTTAACATATTTTTTATAGGTAACTCTAATTTTGTATACGTAATTTAAAATATTATCGGTGTTGGTGACCGGTATCAGTGTGATACTCTTTCCGACACCTAAGAAGTAATTGCCAGCGAAGAGGAGGTTTCAAAAAAATCTATATCATTCGAAACGAAATAACGCCGATTCCACAACAAATGGCGATAGTCTCCATAATAACTATTTTTCCACATAAAGAGACCTTTCTAGTGATATACGTTTATTATTACTATTGCGGGTGGTACAAGGTGGGTCCCATATATTTTTGCCTCTCTTCCAAAACGAGTTGATGACAATGCCACAAATTTACAAGTGCTTTCGTTATATGGAAGATTTTAAAATTGACAATCACGAACATCTTTTTAAAGCCAGTGCATGTCTACTCATATTGCATGTCAAGTTATGAGTCTATGATATTTTACCAAGAAACAATTTTGAAAAGAACGTCAGTATCGATCAACAAACCAATTAAACTCCTACTAATGATGTCTGAATGTCTTATTAAAGCTAATTTCCATGAAATATCGACGTTTCATTCCTCGAAGTTTCAATAACAGTTCTGGAAGGAAAAGGAAAAAAATAAGTCTGTGTAACAAGAAAAATTATAACGAGCTCCTTATACTCCCCCACGGTCCTGTATCGTTCTCTGTCAATAAGTACATGAGGAGGTTATTATCAAAAGGTGACATGTCCATACTTCAAGTTTTTTTTTTTTTTTTAAAGGATCGATTATCCTTGGTAAAATGCATAGTTTTTGCTTGAAAACAAGTTTAAAACCGCACTATATCTCGTATATAATAGACGGTAAATTCGGTTATTTTTTTCAAATTCGACACATGTCCCAGTAACCGATTTTCTTCCCTAAATTTTCTTCCCCGCTTATGTTAAATTAAGTTCACCCAGCAATGTTAAATTAAGTTCATAAGAAATATATTTTAGTTTAAAATGAAATGTTGATTTCATTTTATAATTCAAAATATTAAAATAGTATCTATGATTTCAAAAAGGTACATGTCCACTATACCATTAAATCAAAAAGTGACATGTCCATTGGCATATTACAAAAAGGTACATGTCCATTTTGTTTTTGCTTTTTTCACAATAACCAGTTAATGTATATCTATGATTTTTTCACAATAAAATAATAAAATACTTTATGTGTGTCGTCATATTTTTTAAAAATAAATATCTTTTAGGACTAAGTTCATGCACAGTTTTTACTCATTGCTGTAAAAAAATGAATGGAGGACATGTCACCTTTTGATAATAACCTCCTCACATGTCGTCGCAAATTAATTAAAATGCTGAAAAGCAAACACACACACACACACAAAGCACACCCCTGAATATTTGCTCTGTTCACATCGTGAAAGAAACTTGCCAAGGATTCGTCCGGGCTCGGAAGAGTGCATTAACAAAGTCCTTTCCGCGGCAGGGGCGGCTCCCGCGCTCATCGAAGGTAATTAAAATTTTCTACATGATCAAAAGTTATAATTATTAGAAAAACAAAAGTTGCCATGGCACCCTCGTGGATCCTCGCCAGCACCAACGACTCCGAAGAGATTGCCACCTGTTCTGAGAAAGGTAAATGGCAGCCAGTTGGCAGTGTGCATTTTAATGAACCCTCTTGTGCTGAAGGCGCTCCTTCCAGGATGTTGCTGTCTCCTCATAGAGGCATCATCCCCGCGCCTCTATAGATTAATTGAAACAACTTGTCAAGTGCAAAAGCCCTCTATAATTTCCACCCCTAAAACATCACAGCCCGCGACTCTTTGTGGAGAGAAGAGGTTCCACTTTTGGGGTTGGATTACTGAAACTAAGAGCACCGCCAGGTGGCTCTAGGGCCGGGAAGGAGGCATCGCGTGGAACGAGTCTATTATTGGACATTGCAACCAATTATAGTGAAAATGTGGTAATAGGTATTGCGTGGGCGGACAGCTCACTGCTGCACGGAACACGGCTAACTGAATCATTAATGCCGGGGCATCATTTCTCCTCCACTAAGCCCCGTAAAAACTAATTTTGATAAATTGTGCTGAGTGCCATTGGGGCAAGTAAAACGTCTAGAAATGGAGCAATTCATTTACTTTTGTTTGTTCTCTTTTGTTGTTGTTGTTGTTGTTGCTGGAGAGGGAGATGAAAAATAACAAGGACTTAATGCTGCTCCTTGTCGATTCACATAAAGACACATTTTGTTCGAAATATCCGATGAGCTGGTGGAGAGGTTCTTGTCGAGGGATCAAAAGTTGATTGATGATGGGTCTGCACTCTCAAAAAAATATTCTCAAATGATAAAACTGATATAATTGGCTTAAGCGGGAGGAAATGTGGTGTAATATCGAAATAAATATACAGCGATTATGGGTAGATGTAGCCTTGTACAAGGACTAAGAATTGCGGCATAAATGGCGCTGAAAGTTTTGTAATCGTTCTTGTGAAAAATCTTTGCGTGAGTATAAGGCAGAATTCTTGGAGGGGCCTTAAGACCACCTTGATGTATTTGGGTACCGGATCGATTCTCCTATTTTAATCTTCAAAAGGCCGCGCAACTGTCGTCCACAACCGAACAACTGCCAAAAAAAGTTTGATGACTCCATGGCTTGCTTCCCTTATCGTGTCGATGGAAGCGATTCTGACGATGTCCTTCGACGAAGTTATCAGAAGGTTTTTTGATCCCTGTTTGATGTAGTCAGGTCTGGTGTTTCTACCTTTGACGAATGTTGTTAAACTCTTCCATCTGAATTTGGCATAGAATGGAAATGATTGATGATATTCTCTTCATCACAGATAGTTGTCTAGTGGTATACCTGCAGGATTTCCTTCTGATCTGGCAATTCCTGTGACCCGATATTACTGGCTTAATGATTCTGTATATCACAGCTAAAGAAATTTGTGTCATCTTCCAAGTTTGTACAAGCTTGGGCGTTACATAGACCGAACATGCCTTAACCCTCGCTTCCTATCTCCTTTAAAAATGCAGCTAAATGTGGTCATTTTTCACCCTAAGCAATTTTTAAAGGCAAAACTATTGTTACATGAACATTCGATTTTTAGCACTATAAAAAAATCATTATTACAGTTCACTCGATTTCTACCAAGAATTTTCCGAGTTCAATATTCGAGTTTGCGGCTCAACTCGCACAGCTCGCAGAATTTTCACGGTCCTACATTGAGGTCGCAGCCGTAAACGAGCGATCTCAGGACATACTAGCTCATTGGAGAGTTCGGTCCAAAACGTTCCCCTTGAATTTGTCTCTTGGGTTGGTAAGCTTGGCAAGCAACTTATATGCGTTTATGCTAGCAAAGTCTACAATGTCGAAGAAGTCTGTGAGTAGCCATCTTCATGTGCCGGGTTTTGCAGAAAAATCCGTGCCATTTGATCTCCAGTATCTACTCCTGACTTCGTTGAATTGTAGAAAAATATGACCTATGGTTTCTTCTAATCCTCGGTGGATATTTTAAACGTGTTGTGCTGCGTGGATATCAAAATACAGCTTTGTTTTTTAGAGGACATAAGATGCAATCAGAGTCTCAGGGTAAGCGAAACTGGTACAAAGCTCTCTTCTTCCCTTTGATGGCATCATTTCTTTTGGTAGCTCCCTGAGGTACCAACCAATGCCATGTTGTCCTGTTTCTAGGTGGTCTAATCTTAGTCTTCGTAACCTGCCTCGACTCATTGTTGGCCCGAAGATGGAGTAACTATAACTTTTCTGACCAGAATTCTCGAAGGATCCTTCCTCGACCCTTTTGCACTCGGTACATCAGCACCAGTTCAAGGAATGCAAGAACTCCCTGCTCTCCGCAAAGAGTCGGGACCGCCAGCTAACAGATCAAAAGAAGAAGAAGAAGTCCAGCGCGTGAAGTGTTAATGATACTCTTTCAGATCAGATGCACGTCGGTTCCTGACATAGCCGGTAAAAAACTTTCGGAAGGAATCCACTTTTGATTCAATTTGCATATTTACCGGAAGTTTGGGTGTAAACCGTATTACGTTCCTCGATGGTTGTCTTCGAACGACAGGTGGCTGAGGGTTCCAATTTATCGTATGATCCTTGCGGCAGTCTGACCGCCATTTTCTTCATCCGAATCCAACGAATCATTCTTGTCCTCACTATTCGAGAGTATATTGTTCTCTTCAGAGTCGCTTCCATCACTGGGGTCATCTTCCTCCAATAAATTTGGCTTTCCTAAGACCTCATCGAAGTCCAATGCACATAAACAAGGGTGGCGCTTTCATATTGGAAAATGGTACACTTGCACCGGGCGCAATTCGACAGGGAAGCAATTTTTCCATTGCCCTTCATTGCGATCAAAAAATGAGGAGCACATTGGGCTACTGCACCAGGCGCATAAAACCCAAGTGCGACTTCGTGTACAGCCTGAACGTGCTATTGTTGTGTACTCTCGTAACAGCTAAATGATAATGTAAGTAACTAGGTTATACCTCCAGAGTTTCTCTATACCACGACCTCCCGACGAGCAGACCTTCTCTGGAAGCCCATTGTACCGCCATGGGAGAGAGTGGGTGTATGTTTGGCCTATTGGAAAAAAAAACTTTATTATTTGAGATTCTGGGGTTGGCCTCTTCGGGCACCCAACCCAGCCCCGACCCTAGCCCTTGCTGAGGGTGGAGCGAGATTGTCTTTCGGCGCCCTTTGTTCGACGCTTTCAATTCACATAAATTGCATTTCCAGTTGTCCAAGATAAAACTTTTTCGAGTACTGCCGGCCTGCCATTTCCTTACAGGATTATATCTCCCCTTTTCGAGCCTTTATGGGCTGAGGGGCCCATAACGATTTCGATGCTGGTTTTAGGGTCACAGTTCCGCCTATAGCGCCAATAGAGGAAGTATGTTTTCTCAGAGCTGCTTCCCCGACGTTTTGTCAACAGCATCACCTTCTTTGGAGGCTATTTGGTTGTTTGTATTGCATGGTTGGGCATTAAGGCTTGCCCCAGCTGGTAAGGTTGAAATGGTGGAGAGAGTCACCTTCTCGTTAAAAGAGGCTTCTCCTGCCATCAGCCCAAAATTGCAGTGTTCACCATCCTGACAACGTCATCTCTGTGAATTTTATGCGGTGCACTTTGTGGAGTAATCTCCACTCCTACGCCTTAGTGTCTTCTTTTGGACCCCTAACAACCCCCAACATTATGCCAGTGCGGTCTTCTATTGCTGCCGGAAAGTACCCGATTACAAAAAGACTGCGCGGCAGCTTGTTCCAGTCTACAGCAACAAGGCTTGCTCCTTCCAATGCTTAAGGACCCCCATCATAGAGGGCGCACCGACCCCTACTGACCTGGACTGTTTCAGCCCTCCAATCCGGCTACGGCCTTCAGAAGACTTCCTTGCACTGCACGATAACTAGTTGTTTCGTGGTCACAGGAGTCTCCACATTGTTAGTCGCAAGCACGCCAACTTTGACACTTTCCGCTTTTCAAACCGTATGTCCAAAGCCTTCGACCCTTTTCGCCGGGTTATTAAGCCCTAGCGAACATCCAAATGCTCTAACCCTCTTCTCATTAAGAAAATCGGTATCCCTTTCTTCCTCGGGGGCCACGCAGACCCTACCAGCCTCTACACGGGAGTAGCCAGCTTCCAGATATCTCATAAAAGGTTTTCGGGCTGCCCCACCCCGTCTTCTGGAAGCGCTCGTTTTTTCAAGTCGCCTCTCCGATTAGGTGCCCTAGGGAGATCTCCCAATGAAGGAGTGATCTCAACAAATTCCATCCCAGGGGGCTCAGACGGCCCTCCCTGAATAAGAATCTCGAAAACTTTTCTTCACTGGGACCACATTCGACACCTTGAAACATGGATCCAAAAATATCTAACTGGCCTTGTTGGTCATTCTTTTGGGAGCTGTGGGAGCCCCAGAAATGTTTGGAACGTTAAGAAATGTTCCATCTACAAAAATTTTTTTTTGGGTAATTTTATATTGATACCACGAGCTCGGCGAGAAAGGACGGTCGCCCATGGCAGAGCTCCGTATCACCAATAAAAGGCTAATTCAAACCGAAGTTCGCCTGGTATCCCCAGTCCATCGTTAGTAGTACATTCACGCAGTACCATTCATAACATTAGCACGCATGTTTACGCATTAGGATTGCGGTTTTTATCGAGTTTTGATCCGCCGTATTCAGTCTGCTCCATGGATCTCGAGCAGGATGTGGTCTAAGGCCATGTACGATAGGTCTTGGAGTCAATGCTTCCTGCTTCTGCCGTGTTCGAGTCATATGACCTTTGGCTTGCGCACAGACCCCCTTAGAGGCAAGGGGGGATTTTTTTGTTATTTTTTAATAATAGTAGGGACTGTTACGAACATTTTGTGGGGTCATACACCCCCTACGACCCCACCCCCCCTTTTGGGGCCGTGGGACCCAAAAAAGTGGCTAAAAACAAAAAAAAACAAACGACATGACGGACTGGTAGTACAAAGGTTGATTCCTGAGTTTAGCACTGCCACATAAAAAAAAAATATTGATGAGTACAAAGACTTGCCCTAAAAAAGTGCCATCAAAATTTTATTTTTTGTTCAAAATTGTTTTTCGCATTAATTTTGGCGGCCCTTACCACCTGGCGCCTAGAGCGACCGCTCCACTCGCTCTACCCTAGTAGTACAGTAAAGATGTAATATTGATGCGCCAAAAATTCTTGGAAGGATGATTTTTCATAAATCGTTAATGGAGCATAAAAGAAGCTTAATTCTAAATTTGAGGGAAATTTCGAGTGGACGTTTTTTGGAAAACTCAAAAAGTTTTTGAAAGGGTTTTTCTCTGAATCTACGCATTTTAGAGAAAAGGTGTTTAAACAAAAAATGTAGAGGACATTGTTACCTACAATTTGTTTCATAGAGGTCAGGCTGTACAACTTCAAATTCAGAAGCTAGGTGGCGCCAAAGTTTCCAAAAAAGTGTTTTTTCGGTTTTTGTCCCAGAAAAAATGGTTTTTTTACAAAAGTGTAAATCAGTAAATTGTTCCTCTTAAAAATGTCTACAACATTTATTTAGACTTTTTTCCCCTCCGACTTACCGTTCAAAAGTTATAGCGTGCTGAAGTGTGAGAATTGTGTTCTGAAGACGGCACACAGGTTATTTATTCAATCTTTTTACAGACAAAACACCCACTCATTTTACAAGAGCAAAGTTTTGACGCTTTCACTCTCCAAAACTCGCATAGCAACTGAAAAATCGACGCTTCTTAGTATAACAATAGAACGGTTAACTACGCAGCGTAGCATTTACTGCCTTTAACTTTTGAACGGTAAGTCGGAGGAAAAAAAAGTTTAAATAAATGTTGTAGACATTTTTAAGAGGAACAATTTACTGATTTACACTTTTGTAAAAAAACCATTTTTTCTGGGACAAAAACCGAAAAAACACTTTTTTGGAAACTTTGGCGCCACCTAGCTTCTGAATTTGAAGTTGTACAGCCTGACCTCTATGAAACAAATTGTAGGTAACAATGTCCTCTACATTTTTTGTTTAAACAACTTTTCTCTAAAATGCGTAGATTCAGAGAAAAACGCTTTTCAAAAACTTTTTGAGTTTTCCAAAAAACGTCCACTCGAAATTTCCCTCAAATTTAGAATTAAGCTTCTTTTATGCTCCATTAACGATTTATGAAAAATCATCCTTCCAAGAATTTTTGGACGCATACCCCGATTTTCCAGTCCAACTTTACTGTACTATAGGGCCGGCGCTGATCTAACCAGGGCCTCCAGACTGTTGCAATTGATCACGGCCGTATTTTATCGTAGACGCAAACCATTTTATCACAGAGGGATTGAATTAGTTAGTCACGTATTGTGAAAGGCTCACTCTTTATCTGTGAACGTACCTCGAGCCACCTCCTTTGCTTTTAGCAAACGATCTCTCATTGTAGATGTCACTGTAACTTATTTGGAATAACATAAACCTCAATTATCTGCTGATGTATGGGTATTTGTCTGTTCTATTGCAGTAATTAAAAAAAATTATGACTTCCTTTAAAGTAGCCGCTAGAAAGCCGTAAAGATTTTCCAACTTGTTACAATGTGGAATGTGGAAATTAGTGTCTCACCTCTTTCATGATAAAAATTCAACAAAATTCCTTCAAAATTCTTCACCCTTTTACTCATCAAATTACTTTAATAATTAATTAAAGTTCTATACACACACACAAAAAAAATTAAATATTTCCTCAAGTATCTGATGGAAGAATTTATCGCAACAAAGGACGTCCTTTAATCAACCGACACCAAATATTTGTCATAACTTTGGACAAAATCAGAAGACTCTTAGGAATTTCAGAAGCGATATCTTAAAGGAAAGTGATTTCCGAACAAATTTTCGGCACTGAACTGAACAGAGGCCATCCTTAAAGGGAACAGGACATAACATAATGAAACTGGGATCCCTTCTAGTGCCGCTTATATGGTACATAACCAAAATCAATACATTGTTAGGCTTTTAATAAGTGAGTGGAAATTCGTATACATTGAACTGATTAGTGGACTAACTCTACTGGGTGGACATTGAAGGGGATGTGGCCAGGGGGAGAAGGATGTCCCTCGGATGGACTTGAATTACTAAAGACACATTGATTTTCCAACTCAGTGATATTGAACAATTTTCGTTAATAGTGTTTGATTAAGCTGCAAACTTCCGTAATAATTCGTCTATTTTTAAGTAATTGTTGCTCCATTTTCAGGGAGGGTCAAAGGTATTCTCTGAGAGTATTATAAAAAGTGAAATATTTCATTTTTATCCTTCCAAGTCTATAAAATATGAAGTAAGTTGCCCTTTGGATACCCTCTGGAAGAATTTACATATCTTAAACCAAATCAAAAATGCCTTATCCCCATTTCATTTGTAAGCCATATTCATCCGTAAACATGATTTTTGTAAAAAGGATCTCTACACAAGAATAAAGCCACCGAAGAAAAGGATAACTCAACCACATATCCAAGGAATTGGGTAAATGTCAGGGAAGAACCTTCATCCCGTACAGTTGATCTCCTTCATCACCATGATGAAATTTCAACCGCCAGGGATAACAAGAGGACAACCAACAACCTCGCCCCCCGCCACCCCCCTCCCCTGATTTTACTATATACGACTTTATATCCCCACCCCTATTCAAATGAGTGGAATACTTAAAAGCCCACAAGCATTATATTCAAAATATTTAAAGTGGAAAACAGCCATGACCAAGCAGCCACAGCCAGCCTAGCTAGAAGGATCCTTACACACACAGGACGCCGCCAGGACAGAACCAACGAAACTCTGGGCCTATCAAATTCAGCCCAGGAATGGATATAAATACGAAGCAGATAAAAGGGCAAAATCTAAAGGCAAAAAAGGAGCGAATTTTACGGTGTCATATTTTTTTTCCTTCGGCTCCCTTTTATCCTTTTCGATTTGGGTCACAAATGTCTCGCTAAAGAGGTAATCTCTATTCAGAAAAGGATTTCCAAAAAAAAGTATTAATTCATGAGATTCCATTTATTCCATGTAAATACAAATCGTCAATTTGTGTTTAGTAAGGAATTTCGCTCCAGGAAAAGGACACGAAATTGGAAAAGGATTATAATTCGTTGAAATTGAGAAACGAAAATATACCGCAACATTGATACGCCCCCCCGCCCGCCCACCACGCGTAAGCTGCTTGAATATTGATAGGATCGAGGAAAATAATGAGCTCGAAAGGAGAGGAGGTTCTAAGTACTCCTCCTGAGTACTAGAGATTCTCTTTTAAATTATTGTGTTCGGCTTTTGGGGGATGCTAGGAAGGAGGATTTTCGTTCTGTTCTAGAAAGTATTAATAAAGTATTTCTGATAAGCAGTAAAATGAGAAAGCTAGTTGACAATGCTTACCACAAATGTAGAATTTATTAATGTTTATTATTCAATAAGGACACTTTAAGAACATTGGCAAAATGTTATCTAAAATATTGGACAATCGCTGTTTGTTCCTTCTTTTGGTTATGTAACGGGTCCAAGGACTAACTCGTATTCTTAAATTCCTGGTCAGATCGCTTGAATAGAATCGACAATATATTTAAAGACTTGCCATTCAGCCTTGATTGGTCATGTACTAGGATGCGCCGTTCAACGAAAACCTGCTTTTCGCCAACGCAGGTCACCAGGGGCGGCGGAGCGCGTGGGAATGGACACCTGATAACCCAAAAAGTTGAGGAGGGCCATCTCGGTCCCTGGCAACGAAAAAATGTGTGGACGAATGGCCGCACCTAAGCAAATCTTTTCATACCAAAACTAAATATATTATATTAAAGCTTTTAAGACCTTATAACTGTATAACCTAAGCTTTTTAAACCCCGCCCCACCATTTAAAAAGGGAATTGCCTTAGAGGCATACCGAAAAAGTGATTTCCCCGTAGGTTCCACATGAAAACCCCATGTAGCAAATGAGGAGCATGCCTAAATAGGTTCCCCATGAACACCTCAAAAAAAAATTAACGAGGTGAAGTGAGGTAAACCTCATAACGGCCGTA